>OX375874.1:99715180-102201340 GCA_947359465.1 Metellina segmentata
TATTGCATCGTAGTGGAAGAATTCTTGATCACTTTTATAAAAACCTGAAACGTATGAAAATGCATTTATCAGAAACTTCTGAGAAGCTCAACGACTACTTCGTGATTGTGGACATAATACACGTTACAAAAGATGTGGTGTCGTTGCCTTCTTTGATATTAGTCATAATGAGTCTATCAAGTCTATACACATTGTTGGCCAGATGGTTAGAAGGACAAATAAAGGCAACCTATCAAATCATGCAAGTATGTATCAATTGCTTAGTGGGCTGTTCTATAATTATTTTGTTAACATTTTACAGCGCAAGAATTCCGCAGCGTATGTCAGAAATAAAATTGATTTGCGAAAGATTCATACAAAAATACCAATCCGATCAAACACTTATTCCAGATAACGCATTGATGTTAAATGGTATCAAAAAAGTAAAAGTTATTTACATTACTGCTTATGACTTTGTTGTTTTCACTAACAGCTTCATAGTTTCAGCCTTTAGTTCTCTACTTACATTCGGACTGCTAATTTTCAATTTGAATTCTAATACAGAAGTGTAACGAACTTCATATTTTTATATTTATTAGCATAGTCAAAATGTCGCTCTCTTTTCAAATGGTTGTTATATATAAGAAAACTGTACTATATATTGCTGTGTTTCGTAATTTGTGTATACATTAGAAGGGATGTAGTATAAAATGAGCAAACTTCAAAATGTCTCTGAAATTAACTCTCAAATTTTCAAATCGTTCCCTATGAAATGAATTAATGGACAGTGGAAAAAACAACAACAATAGAAAGTGCAACAATATTAGCATAATTAGTAATTTCATCACATAGTCATATAAAATTCAGAAAAGATCAAAATTATTTTAGATTCATTTTAAAAATCAAAACTAATATCATCATCTGATTTGTATGTAATTTTTGAGCTGAGAAAATTATGGTTAGTCACAAATTGAATTTAAGATAGATGATCTAGATTTGGCTTCATATTTGGAAAGTAACTAATGATTAAATGCAGTGGCCACATCACGTACAAATTTTAGTGTTGTACTATTTTAGCCATCAGCAATATAAAAGAGGTGAAACCAGTTTCAGATATCAGAATCAGAATCTCGGCGTTTCAACCCAGACACTCTACAATATAATCTCGTACAAAAGTATTCTTAAGGTTCGTATATTCGTAATGTGAATTCCTCTGAGCAAAAGAAAGGTACCTTTGTCCGAAATTACCTGCAAACTGAATCATCGGAATTAGATAGATTTGGTGGATATTTTTTAGGGCTGTTCGCACGCCCACCCTGGTCTCTTGACCATATGACCTGTAGCTTTCTTCGAGGAAGGGGGGTACGTTAAAGTCACTGTTCACGTTCTCACTTCTGCAGCAACAAAGGATGAGCTCCGAGACCATCATTGCACCGCTGCTTTGAGGATGATCTAAGTGGAGACCCTAAGCTGACAAGCGAGTCCTACTTGTCTATTGTAGGCATGCTCAACCTGGTTGGTTAGTTGATTGGGGTTTTATGGCGCATCGGCCATATTTTGTCATGCTACTCTAGGAAACATATCTTCAGAATCAAGTATTAAACATACGCACAGAATAAATGATCTTACTGACACAAAAGAGAGAAATACACGCAGGGAGGAATGCACATAACATGAATCGAACCTTTGCCGCCTACATCTCTAAGGTTACTAGCGCAGTGGGCATATTCACTAATCCAGGACAACCCAGTGCATCCGGTAAGGATATGAATGTACATCGAATTTTTGTAGTATTGTCACTAAAACGTAGACACTACTATTTGTTTTATTCCTTTATTTGTATTTATTTGCTAAATACAGTATTTAGAAACCCAATCAATCATTTGTGTTATCTCTGCTTTGTATCTGGTAATCTTTTTATAACCATATTGTGCTCTTTTTTTTAAAAAAAGACTTATTTCATTCCTAAGTAAATGTTTGCATAGACTTTAGTAATATTACCCAAGAACTGATGTAAGCGCTTTTCCTGCTGCTGAACGGAGTGCTCATACCATTCATGTATTTAAATTTAAATGTCAATGATGAATAAATTTATTTTGCTGTAACTCTTTTTGATGTGAATACGTCTCTAAAATTAGAGAAGTACTTGGACGTGCATGTAAAGTCAGCGATACAAAACTGCAACTATTTTGTCTTAGGATTTGAGAACTAGAAGAAACATACTGAAGATAAATATATTGTCGTGTAGACAAAAGATGTTCTTACCTGACATGAACTTTAGACCGATTGCGCAGGGTCCGAATTGTGTCTAAATTATACGGTTCTGTGCGAGGTTCAGGCCAGTGTTAATTTGAATTGCGTTGAGTGTGGAATGCATAAGAGATGATGTCATTTGAGAACTACCAAATTATGCTACAATTAATATTATATTGGACAACAATGATTTCTCAACACCATTGAATATCAAACTGCACATTTATATTTCAAAATTTAATTATTTGAATAATATTTACTATCAAGAATGGTTCAAACTTCTTATATCTTTTTCATTCGTTCCACAATCAATGATAATGCCAAGTATTTACGTCAAAAATAAGGTTTGTGGGTCCTAGACAAAACACATACCAATTTTATTCATTTAATACAATTCAGAGAACGCACATAAAACTTTCAAAACTTTTCACCTAAAACTCAATGAAGTTTATCCTATCTAGATCAACTATAAATGTATTTATGGCTCAATCTCTGAATTATGTAATATTTTTTCTCAATATTTAATTTTACATTTCCCTTTAATTGCACATATTGTTATAAAAGAATCATATTTGGAATTTGAAAACTCATAAAGTTATTAAAATTGAGTTCATTTAGGGTGTGCATAAGATATGAATGATTGATTTAGGTTATGGATTAGAGCTTTAGGTTATTGAATTAGTTCTTTACTAGACACAACACATACCAGACATAATAAACTCAAGTCCAAAATTATCTACTCAAAAATAATTATATTCCATGAAATACCCAATCGATGTAATCGATTTTGCAGGGAATGTATGAACCCAATAGAGAACTTATGGGACTACTATCTCATTATGCATGCAAAGTCCATGTTTATGGAATTTTTACAATCTCCATTACCTTAGCAAACATTTTACTTTTTTAACGGTTTAAGATTTGTTGTGCTTAAAAACTTCGCTATGAGCATATATTGGTATTATGCATTATACAAAGCAGTGGTTATTTTACTCTCAACAATTTAAAAAAATAACAATGCTCTACGAAACTTTTTAGCGGAGCTAGGTTTGTTTAAATAATACGTCACATGTTGGCGAGGCAGCCATAGTGATGACTTCATTACTCAGACTCCCATTACTCGCCAAAACATTGAAAAAACTTCCTGAGGTTATGAGAATTTTTAACACAGATTCAAATTTATGGTAAACTGGTGTAAATAGTTTATGTTTTATATCTTGTTCTACGGAACATTCTAGACGGAACATTTAAATCGTCATGGCTCATGCTGGTACGAAACACTCATTTGAATGCATTGGGTCATTTAGCTCCTCCTCCATCCAAGGCTACCCGGGTGGTGAAGGGTACTATGCTTGGTAACTATGCCCTGGCAACAATAAACCGTTCCAAGTGGTGACGATCCTAGAACTCACTATTTAGGTGTCTTTTCTGCTTTTGCTCCAGAATATATTTTTTGTACACCAAGTAAACGAAACAACACGTTTTATTTTATAGATATCCATTGCAAAATAACAGCCAAATAAGTACTGTCGTCAATTCACGAATGTGTGTCCATAGTTGGCTGCCGCAACGTAGCGAAAACGCAACTGCGCCGTACGTTTAAAAATCCGATTTTTGAAACGGTCTATATTCCTTTTATCACGTAACAGAATCTTCTAGAAAAAATGTATATTCAATGAAAATTTTCAAAAAAAGTTATTGATTTTTTTTTTTTTGCATTACCGGAAATGAAATTGTAAGTAATAAATCTATTTTGTCTCACGTATCTGCTATAGTGGTATGATATCAAATGATAAGACAATTATAAATTGATTGTTTAAGACAAAATGGAACTTGAATAAAATCGAACATTCATCTCTTTCTTCTTATATTTGTCAGAAGATATGAAAGACTGTGTTAAGGCACCATGTCAGCAAAACAGATTTCAAATTTTAAGTAATTAAAAAATGAAGTCAAATTTTCTAAAACAATAACAATTCTGTACGAAACTTTTTAGCGGAGCTAGGTTTGTTTCAATAATATGTCACATGTTGGCGAGGCAGCCATAGTGATGACTTCATTACTCAGACTCCCATTACTCACCTTTATGTACTTTTTACAAACTCGAGTTTATGTACTTTTTACAAACTCGAGTTTATGTACTTTTTACAAACTCGAGTTTATGTACTTTTTACAAACATGCCTAACAAAAAAATTAGTGAACAAATGTATTAGTCTTGCTACTGATAGATTATAAACAGAAAAAGTGTTCAGTTTCCTAGCAACAGGATATTTTTACAGTTGGATTTCGCGTTAGTAATTCATCTAATAGTTAGTGGGCTCAGTGTGTTGCGAGACCTTTTCAATCATGCGTCCGATACAAAGTTTGTGTGTCTTACAACAATATTAACCCTTCAAGCAGCAATCCCGAGATATCTCGGAAAATTTTTTGTACTGAAAACGGCAAGCCCGAGTTATTTCGGAAACCAAAATTCAAGCGTAAATGTCAACCCCGAGTTTTCTGGAACGGTCGCTTTTCCCGTCCCCAAGACCACCCGTGTCCTCTAATGGGAGGGCGTGACTGGAGCCCTTTGGGTGACACGTGCTGATGGGAACTTACGATAAGGTACTTACAATGTGTGTATTTGCTTTCGGCGGATTAGAAAGAATATCACAACTTTTTTTCCCTTTTTTTTAGCTACACTTTCTAACTTCTTCGGGTAAAAGAAGTTAGATTGAAAATTTGGAACCACAATCTTGCGTTTCAAAGCGACATTTAAAAATTCTTCATCTGAATTACGATTACAATTTACGAAGCAGACAAGAAAACAAACATTAATGAAGTAACAAGAAATCAGAGATATAGTATTTTTGTTGCAGGTAAAACCACGTGAGATTCTTTTTAAACTACGCACAATTGTTCAATTTAACATATCAGTATGTATTTAACACTTGATGAAGTGTGGTTATGCTCAGAGTTCGAATAGGTTTGGTGAAGCGGGCGACATGTAAGCATCGATGCGATAAATAATTTGAAAATTAAAAAACGGTACTTTGGTATGTTCTCTCAAATATTAGCTATCATTACATACCCAACCCTTTGAAAATCATGATATATAAAATATGTTTTGCAAACAAAAAGAAACTATGGGTTAAGACCTCTCTTTGTATGAACACGATTAGCACAAATCAAAGTTTAGCTTTTTGAAGGGTGATATGTAATTGTATACCTCCTTTTGCGCACCTCTTAGATATTCGACTAACGAATGCGATAATTGATGTAGTCGTAATATACCTCGTACATCAATATACCGATCTAATACCATTTGAAGGCGATAGGACGTCCCACTGAACTAAAATTGTAACCATCTACCATTCTTGCAATATAAATACATATATAAACTACTCACAATTTATTTTTAAGAAACAAAATGTTCTATTAACTCACATTCTTGAATGTCTTTAAAAGAAATTTAATCAATATCTCACTGGAACTGACGGCGGTCAGAGGTCAAATCCAATGAGAAAGATCCTAGGACAACACCACGCGATTTTGAACCATGGTCAGATGACAGGTTCGCACCTGAACTGGCCCAACTCGCTAACGCGAGGACATATGAGACCATGACAGATTTAAAGGGCATCAGCCCCTTTATACACGACACTATTTTATTGGAATCGAACTCGAAACCCTCCGATTACGAATCTGTAACTCTTCTAACCGAGCTACAGTGGTTCTTATTTAACCAAGGAAGATTTGACTTTGTATGCGTAGTCATTAATAAATTCGGTTGATGGGGTACTGAATGCCATATTCAGAATACAATAATAGAATCGGTGAGATTGAACCAAAAAGTTGGTTCTTTACTTCTTTAAATTTCTTTAACACTACCATATTGGTAACTTGTCAGAAGAAAAAATTTTTATCTGAATTTCCAAATCATCATAATTGTATAGCTTTTCTTATTTCTTCAGTTAAACATTTAATTTAATTTCAAGTAAGAAATAAAATATATTTAATACACAACATAATATATAAAGGGGATAGACATGTTACATAAATATAACATTAACTGGCCCAACGTACTTTATCTGTCTTATTTTAAGAATAAAACTGGTCAATTTGATAACAGAAAAGAAGAATCATTTGTGTAGAAGTCAGCCTTTGCGCTGACGTTATGTAAATACAACAGTCAAACATACGATCCAAAATATTTCCCCTTAACTGATCTATGTATATATATGGGTCCTTCCATGTCAAACCGCTGTCGACAACCTGACAACCTTCGATTTGTTTTGAACACGGCTAATTTGCTGACCAGCCATATATAAGAAATTTTGGAAATTTTTAGCTTTTAAATTGCTTAAGTAATAGCTTTTATGTAATTAATGTATTATTAGTATGTAAAATTGATCAATTATATAAAATTTGAGGCTCACTAAATATCCTGTACCTCCGGACCGAATGGTTTAATCATACCGAATGGGTGCTTGTATTGTAGAAATCTGTTTAGCCTTTGTAGTGTTGTATCATTTATGACTTTGTAAGTGATATTTTTAAATTCACAAACACTCAATTTGATCTTTGACTTACAATTACAGTAATATGCAATTTACTATTCTTTAAATATATATTATAGGTAAAGTATTTATCGTTACTTTCTGAAAGTTTCCAGTTGGCAAAATAATTTTGTTAATTAATTCAGCCATCCAAAAAGTTAAAAGAATTTATATGAGAAATATTCAGAACTGAAAGGTAACAAATATCCGTTAAAATTCGACCAACTAAACGATTCGTACCTTATTTTGATCGAAGAAAAAATGTTCTAATATCCTGTCGAGCACTGGAATTACTTCCAATTAGAGTGAACCACAGCTAGAATCAAAATTGTGTTCTACAAGAACAAGCAGTACAAACCCTTTTTGACTGGCTCCTAACCGAAATCTCCTATGGAGGTCTTGTGGAAATATATAACATTTTTATAAAATCTTTCAATTAGAATTGCATTCACATTCCACAAAATTGGTAATTACATTCTGATTCAGTCTGTGTTTGGTGAATTATGTGAAAGCGAATGACGAAAAACACAGGGAGATTTGCTTGCCTTAAATTTGCCTTGGAAAAAGTTCTTTCTTGGCATACCAGGCTCCATTCTGGCCATTAGAAAACATTTTTTCGCACGCCCAATGGCAGTGTAATTTGTTGTTTTTTAACAGTAAAATAAGAACGTAGTAGTGAAAACGCAGTGTTTGATAGATATGTTTATATTTGGAATATTATTTTCCAACTTTAAACTTTCAGAAAATGAAGTTAAATACATTTTTTAAGAAAAAAAAGTAATGATATAGTATGTTTTTTAATTTCAAGGTTAAAGCCTTGTATTGAAAAAAATTTCAAAGGATTGGATTTATTGGATTTGGTTTTATGGCATTGAGTCCTCTTGGGACATATTATGCCAAACTCAAGATAAAAAAAATCATATATATGGTATAACAAGAAAGTGAGAGGCGAGTCAAAACGTAATGAATGAATACTATATAAAATTATATGTGATGGATAAAACCAATATCATGTAAAAAGCTAAAAATATTTGGAGGAGGATTCTCTCCAACCATGTCTTCTAGAGTCAATGTAAATGAATTAAAAATATAAGTCGTTGCATATTAAAATGAGAACATTCAATTAAAATGTGTTTTACTGTTAGTGGGCAGATGCAGTAATTACATATAGGATGATCTTCTCCGAGGAGGAGGTGTCTATCGGTGATCTGAGTATGTCCAATACGGAGGCGTGTTATAATTACCTGCTGCCTTCTTAAAGGTAGCGATTTCCAGTCAGATATATTTTGTTTAATAGCGTAAAGCTTATTCTCCGTTTGCTCATTCCATTCATTCTGCCATTTTTCCTCTAAAAACTTGTAAATAAAAGATTTTAAGTCACGGAAAGGGATAGTATGGTTAAAATTATTTACTGCAGATTTGGCGGCTTTGTCAACTATTTCATTACTTGATATCCCAACATGAGATGGGATCCAGCAAAATATTAACTTAAAATTTTTGGATGAAAGATGATAAATTATTTTTAATGACTCTAAAACAATGGGATGACTGTCATGATCAGGATGTTTCAATGATTGTAAAACGCTTAATGAATCTGTGAAAATGATACATTTTTTATGACAATGATCAGATATATTTTCTAATGCTTTAAAAATGGCCATTATTTCAGCAGTAAAAACAGAACATGAAGAATGAAGTTAAAACTGTGAAGGGAATCATTAATAGTGAACGCAGCTCCAACGTAGTTTGCCTTTTTAGATCCGTCCGTATAAACTTGAATAAAATTAGAGTATTTTTCTATATATTTTTGAAAAAGTTGCTTGTAGATAATATCCGAGGTATCTGCTTTATAAAAATTTTGAAACGGGTTTTGAAATTTAAAATAATGATTAAACCAAGGAGAGAAAGCATATAGTTTTTTCTGGGTGACGTCAAGTGAAGAAATTTCGGATTCGTTCATCAAATCTAGCATTCTTAAGTGGAATGTAGGAATGAAGGATGTTTTAGCTTGATAGAGGCGTTTTAAATATGGACTGTGATGAATTGTATGCAATGGGTGATGAGGGGTTGAGGTAATTCTAAAATAGTATTCCAGTGATAACAACTGTCGTCTTAAGTCCAGGGAAGGTTCAAAAGCGTCTACATACAAGCTGTTTACAGGTGATGTTCTAAAGGCACCAGAACATAAGCGTAAAGCTGTGTGGTGGATGGTGTTCAGAGTTTGAAGTGCAGATTTTCTTGCTGAGCCATACACCACGCAGCCGTAATCTAATTTTGATCGTATTAAAGCTCTATAAATTTTTAAAAGGCAAGTACGATCAGATCCCCATGATAATTTTGATAAAACCCGTAATATATTAAGAGCCTTTTCGCAGCGTTTGCGTAGATTAAAAATATGCGGTTGAAAAGTCAACTTCTTGTCAAATATGATACCTAAAAATTCAAAATTGTCCACAACATTAATTAAAATATCTTTGAAAATATTTCAGGGTCAAGATGAAGATTTCGCTTTTTGCAAAAATGAGCACAAGCGGTTTTAGAAGGTGAAAAACTGAAACCATTTTCTTTAGTCCAATGAGTGATTTTGTTAACTGCCTGTTGAAGTTGTCTCTCTATCAAACGAATGTCTTTAGCTGCACATGAAATTTGCAGATCGTCAACGTAAATAAGACCTTTAACTGATGGCGGCAATTGAGAAACAATATCATTAATTTTTAAAATAAATAAAGTAACACTTAAAACACTGCCTTGTAGTCCACCCTCCTCTTGAATAAAAACATCTGAGAAAATCGATCCAATCCGCACTTTAAAATATCGTTTCTCTAAACATTTTGAATCAAAATAGGCATATTTCCCCTTATGTCGTTTTTAAAAATATCCTTTCAAATTCCATGTCTCCACGTTCGATCGTACGCTTTTTCTATATCGAAGAAAATCGAGACAAGATGCTTATTTTGTGCAAAAGCGTTTCGTATTTCGGTCTCGAGAGCGACTAGATTATCAACAGTGGATCGACCTTTTCGGAAACCACTTTGAAGTGGAGAGAGACATTTATCTTTTTCTAATATGTAAACTAACCTCGCGTTGACCATCTTTTCTAAAATCTTACATAAGCAGCTTGTCAGGGCTATTGGACGGTAGTTCGAAGGGTTCTTGGGGTCTTTATTCGGCTTCAGTATGGGTATTATAGTAGCATAACGCCATGACTGCGGAAAAGTATGCTCGGTCCAAATTCTGTTGTAAAACTTCAGGATATGATTTAAAGAACTATTTGAAAGATGTTTGATCATGATGTAACTAATATTATATGGGCCAGGAGTTGATTTGTGAACTAAGTATAAAGCCTTTGTCAGTTCGGAAAGAGTAAAATCATAATTACATGATAATATACGGTTTGTAGTGAAATTAACTTTATTCTTTTCATATGCAATTTTAATTTTTTTTAAACTTTCAGAGTAGTTATTGGAGCTGGATATTTCGGAAAGGCATGAACCAATTGTGTTTGCTATGTCTTTGTGTGCCGATAGTATTTGGTTATTATGTTCTAGAATAGGATTTTGTCTATAGGGGTAAACACCGGAAATTCTTTTGATCCTGTTCCATAGTTGTTTACTTGTGGTCTTGCTATTTATTCGGTTTACATAATTCACCCAAGAATCCCTCTTACAACGTCGTTGTATTTTTCGAAATACCGCTTTTGTTTTTTTATAAATAATATAATTTTCACTTGTGGGATATCTATTGAAGATATTCCAGGCTTTCCTCTGTTTCCGATATGCATCGCTACAGTCGTCATTCCACCATGGTTTCTTCTGTTTTTTAGGCGCAATTATAACTTTTTTTATGGAAGCGTCAGCACTTGCTATAATTATGTCTGTTATTTTATTAGTTATTTCATCGATATCATCATTTTCTACCTTGTTAGTAAGGTCAGCAAGACTAGTAAAAAGTGGCCAGTTGGCAGTTTCAAATATATAGTTAGGTTAGCTGACAGAGGGAGGTTGGTATTGGCCTACATATTTTAGTTTTATAGGATAATGGTCACTATTGTAAAGGTAGGGATCCACAGAAAAGGTCCAAAATGGTAAAATTGAAGGAGTGCAAATTGCCAGATCTATTGAATGGTAAGTAAGTGAAGATGAGTGAAAGTAAGTAGGTTGGCCGTTATTCATAATACATAAATCATTGTCTGTAATTATTTTTTCAATTTGCTTGCCTCTAGGATTAATATCTGAACTGCCCCAGAGGATATGATGGCCATTTAGGTCAGCAAGTATGATGAATGGTTGCGGAAGTTGATCTATTATATTATTTAAGTCAGAAGTGGCGATATGGGTATTAGGAGGTAGGTATAAGTTGCATATTGTTATTAAAGTATTGACATGAAGTCTTACAGCAACAGCTTGGAGATTTGTTTTGAGATTAATTTGAGTAACTGGTAAGTCATGGGAGGTAAGCAAAGCAACACCTCCACATGCTCTTTGGCCATCATCGTAATCTTTTCTAAATATTGTGAAATGACGAATGTTGGTGTAATCATTGTGTTTTAGATATGTTTCCTGGAGGGCGATTGCAGCTGGTTTATGTTTGTTTATGATGTCTTTTACATCATCACATCTGTTACGAAAACCCCGGCAGTTCCAGGAAAGAAAGGAAGCCATAAAAATAAAGTATAAAATAAAAGAAAAAATTACGTGTGATGTCTCGTCCTAGGACGATGTTTGTTTTGCCGCGGATCCTTTTTGGGCTTGATTGGTGAAGTGTCCAATTCCTCATCTTCTAAAGAGGAAATATCGCTTTCAGTGTTGTAAAGATTAATAAGGTCATTCGTAGAAGGATTAGTTATCAAGTGTTTGGATGAAACGACAAGTTGAAGAGATGTTTGAGAAGAACTTTTTGCTATTTTAATATTGTTTTGTTCTGATGATGTGGCTCTTTTTAAAGAAGTATTTGTAGGTCGATTTAGTTGGTTTATGATTTTTGTATTCGTTGAGGTTGTGTAGCTGTTGCTTTAGAGAAAGAAGGAGTTTTAGGTTGGTTCGTTGAAATTTTATGTTGGCCAGATGGCTTAAACATAGTTACATCGGTTTGAGTTCCGTTGGTTTCGAAGGTCTTTTTAAGTATTGAAGAGTAAGATAATCCAGGTTTCGGGGTGCGATCATTAACTATTTTTCGGGCCTCCGGGAATGAGATGTTTTGTTGGACTTTAATAGTTTAAATTTCCTTTTCGGTTTGAAATTTAGGGCAGGACTTGGCAAAAGCTGGATGGTCACCTTTGCAGTTCACACAGCAAAGGGATGATGAAGTACAGACATCGGTCTTATGTTCTGTACGGGAGCATTTTGCGCAAGTCTCTTTGCCACGGCAAGCCATGAAAGAGTGGCCGAATCTTTGGCATTTGAAACAACGGACTGGATTTGGTATGAAAGGTCTAACTGGGCAATTTATATAGGCTATTTTTACGTGTTTTGGTATAGTCGGTGTATTGAAAGTTATTATTATATGCTTGGTGGGTATTTTTTGGCCATTTCTTGAAATTGTGATTCTTTTGACATTAATAACGGATTGTTCGGACAGGGATTCTAGGATATCTTGTTCGGTATCATGGACTAGATCATATTCCGAAATAACGCCTCTAGAAGAATTCAAACTTTTGTGGGGTGTAATAGTTACTTCTATTGGACCGACGAACTTAATTTTTTGAATATTTAAAGCTTGTGTTCTATTTAAAACTTCTACGAGTACATCGCCTGCAATGTTTTTTTTTTTATATTTTTAGTCTCTCCAACCATTCCTAATATTGTTTTGTGAAGTAAGATTGCAGATATGTTTTTAAGATTACCGGTAATACTTTTGATAATAAAAAAATTTTGTTCACATATATTGCTTTCATTTGTATTAAAACATATTTGCTCCACTGAAGGAGAAGTTGATTTTTGAGTTTCCATGTTTTATTAAGATGTGTTCAGTCCCCGGAGGCACCACCCACCATGGAGTCCAACGAGGGGATACAGTTCCTGTACCGGTGCTAGCCAGGGACTATACGGACCCAACTCATCTCTATGACGGAGCTAGTTGGTGAGCAGGTCCTTAGTCCTAGCAGGAGGTACCCACCAGCCGATCAATGTACTGGGACTAAAGTACACTTCCTGTTTATTCGAAGCAGGAGCCGAAGCAATGTATTGGGGCGTTATGTTGTCCCTCAATCACCAGGATCACCTTTTCCGAAGACACAGGTCTCCACGCACGGCAAACACGTGGGTGATATAATCCCCAAGAGGAGCTAAAAGCACAGACTGGCGAAAAGCTTCTCAAAGGGAGCCCTCACCTCCGAAAAGGCAACCACAACGAGGGAGGAAGAAAAAGCAAAAAGCAGAAGGGTAGAAGAGAGGGAAAAGGAAAGGGAGGGAAGATCACTCAGGTACCCCGGGGTTGTGAAGCCCGTACAAACCTAAAGTAGGAATGCCCTTGGGGCAAAAAAAAATTCAAAGAAACCTTTCTGATGGTATATTACATGATACTACGAGCGACCTTTTGGTTTTAAGGTCACTAACAGTATTTTGTAAGTAACTGAAGTACCACAAAAACTGGTACAGGTGAGAGTATGTAAATAAGGGAGAAATGCAACCAATCAAAAAGTCGATTCGATCAGCAGCGCTTATATAACACAACAGGCAGCTTGGGAAGCTCTTAGTTCGGTTTCTGTTGATAAAATGTCAAGTTATCACGATTTAAGTGTCTTTGGATGTGGCTTAGTATAGGGCGCTTGTGAAAATGGGGCTGAAATTTGGATTTTCGGGCATGGCAATTTCGAGTGTCTACCATGGATATAAAGAATCCGGGAAAACATCAAATATCCGATAGATGTGCGAATGGAAGTTATTTCTGCATTCATGGCACAAACCTATTCAGAACGATTTGCTACAAGAAAATTGTATCTTAACCTCATATGAGAGATTGCATTCATTTGATTAGACAGTCCACTTTTAAAGGACTTATTATTATCATTTTTAAGGAAATAGGTCTCAGAAAATATGTTTAAGGTCAAAACAGTAAATGGACCTTCATGAATATAACACTGTGAAAACGTTTTCTGTTCAATATTTTTTTAACGTCTTCTGAGTACATACTTTAAGAAAGTAAAATGTAATTGTTCGGTCATTAATGTGATAAATTCTTTGTATCTTAAAAGTGGCATATATCAAAAAGGATGTACTTGTATTTAAATCATTCAAATTTTAATCGATGCAATCCACGATTTAGAAAACCAAAGAAAAGGCCAGTTTCTGTCGTCATATAATATAAACTACAAGTTCCTGTCTTTGTTATATTAAATACGTTTTCCGGAAACTCGAATTTCAAAACTGCATAGGTTCAAATCACTGAAAACTTATTTCAAAACTTGTGAAGATAGCTTTCGACAACAATGATAAATGCTGATATACTTTTGTGGATGATTCTAAAATTAAATTCCAACAAGGGAAACAACATTATTGAAACAATTACTACGTATCTTTCCTACATTTTAGCAGGAACTTTGCAATTATTTAGCTTATACGTTTTTGTCGCAAGAATTCCGCAGCGTATGTCAGAAATAAAATTGATATGGAAAAGATTGATACAAAAATACCGATTCCGATAAAACACTTTTTCCAGAAAACGCATTCATTTTGAAAGGTATCAAAAAAGTAACATTTATTTACATTACTGCTTATGACTTTGTTGTTTTTACTAACTGCTTCATAGTTTCTGCCTTAAGCTCTCTACTTACATATGGACTACTAATTTTCAATTTGAATAGTGATAAAGTAGTGTAACGCACTTTATTTTTTGATATTTATTTGCACAGTCAAAATATCTCTCTCTTTGTTAATTCGCGTAAACGTAATTATAAAACACAACTTCAGAATATTTGAAAGAACAACATCTACATTTATTGTCTAACGAACGACTACTACACAAGAGTGTTGCCATGCAGAGACAACTAAGTAGTTTTATTTAATCTCGTACCGGCGTGCAACATCCTCCCCGCCCTGGTCGACCTCCAGGGGAATGACCAGCTGCACGGGCCGGGAAATTGTCTGTCCATTTACTCGCAGTATGCATGTACGGGCTTTGTTGTCACTGCCTAAGATCACTGACTCGACGAGTGCTTTCCTCCAGGTGTGCCGGGGTCTGACGTCCTCCTGCAACAAGACCACATCTCCGACCCGGATTTCAGTTCCTTTAGGTGGGTTCTTCACATGGTGAAATGTTCTCAAGTCCATCAAATACTCCCTCTGCCATCTTTTCCAAAAGGATTCCATTAAATGTTGACGACTTCTCTACATACGTGTTAAATCAGAGTCTGAACTCGATGGGCCAGAAGGGATAGTTGTGAGTCGTTTTCCTATTAGAAAGTGAGAGGGTGTCAGTGCTTCGTCCGGATCGTCTGCAATACCATATTCATGGACAATTGGTCTGCTGTTCACGGCGGCTTCGATATCGCATAGAACCGTGACCAGACCGGTAGTGTCTAAGCAAGCTTTACCAAGGGTCTTCCGCAGACACTGTTTGATAGTACCAATCATTCTCACCCAGAACCCTCCCCACCAAGCCGCTCGTGAGGCAATGAATTTCCATTTCATGTTGCGATGAGCATAAAACTTGTGTACTTTGGAAGAGGTTGTGATGTCCCACAAGGACCTCAACTCTTTGTCTGCAGCGCAGAATGTAGTGGCGTTATCTGTGTACACAGTATGAGGAAGGGAGCGTCGAGATACGAACCGTTGTAGTGCAAGTAAGAAATAATCAGTGCTTAAATTAGACACTACTTCCAAGTGGATGGCTCGAGTTACAGCACACGTAAATATGACTATGTAGGCCTTTGTAACCAATTTTGCGTTTTTGACATAGAGGGGCCCGGAAAAGTAAATTCCAGTTGTTTCAAATGGGGTCGACTTTTGAATTCTTTTAGCAGGTAATGAAGCTTCTATCTTCTCACCACGCTTTTGCTTCAGTATCTTGCATGGAAGGCAAGTGTATATGACCTTTTTAATGGATTTTCTTGCTCTTAATATCCACCATTCAGAACGAAGCTGAGAAAGCACAATCCTAACACCTAGATGATGCATTTTTAAGTGTGTGTGGCGTATGAGCAGGTTAGTTATCAGGGTGAACAAGCAAACGTGCATTTAGTGTGCAGTCGCAACAGACTTGCACCTTATCAAGAAAGTCACCTTGCCCCGTTTGGAACTGCTAGCGTCTCTGATGGGAGCTCGATTGTTGCGATACTTCTGTGCTGAGACTAATATTCCTATGTCCAATGCAACATTGTGGAATGATTCCCAAGTTGTTTTGGGTTGGATTCGAAGTGACCCAAATAAATGGAAGACATTTGTTTGCAATAGAGTAACAGAAATTGTTTCTCATACTAATCCTTCCCAATGGAGACATTGTCCTGGAAAGGACAATCCTGCTGATATATTATCAAGAGGTACTTCACCATCAACACTGAGACATCTAGAAATATGGTGGCACGGTCCTAAGTGGTTAATCAAACCTGGAGACTGGCCTGACTCTAACAACACATATGAAGATTACACTCACAATTTAGAATTAAAGAAGAAGAAAGTGCAGACTTTTCACACTGTCTCTACTCTGCCAATTATCAATGCTGGAAACTACAGCTCTTACTTTAAATTGTTACTCGTGACATCTTGGATTTTTCGCTTTATTCACAACTGCAAAACACAAGAAAAAATGGCTGGTGAATTGAATGCCACGGAACTGAATCAAGCTCGCAACTATTGGATACAAACCGTTCAGAAAGAATCATTTCCTTTAGAATATGAAGCCTTGTCGAAATCAAAGTCACTTCCTAAGAACTCGAAGATAGAAAAATTCAACCCACTTTTTGACAACAACTTAATACGTCTTGGAGGCCGACTGCAATTTTCAGACTTATCATAATCGGAAAAAAACCCCATCTTATTGGAAGGTTCTCACCCTTTTACAAACCTGCTCATACGCCACACACACTTAAAAATGCACCATCTAGGTGTTAGGATTGTGCTTTCTCAGCTTCGTTCTGAATGGTGGATATTAAGAGCAAGACAAGTCATTAAAAAGGTCATATACACTTGCCTTCCATGCAAGATACTGAAGCAAAAGCGTAGTGAGCAGATAGAAGCTCCATTACCTGCTGAAAGAATTCAAAAGTCGACCCCATTCTTGAATCACTGTTAACAATATGAAACTATCTACTATATGAAAACTGTATTTACTAACTATTTTTAGTTCTGTTTCGTATTTTGAGTACAAATTAGAATGGATGTAGTAAAAAATGGACATCCTCCTAAACGTCTTTGGAATGACCTCTCGAATTTTCAAATCTTTGACTAGTAATACAATTAATGGATAATCTAAAAATTAGACATATGCGTTAACGTGTAACAATATTAGCATAATTTAACATTTAATAACATCGCCATATGAAATTTGGAAATTTCGATTTATTTTAAGATGATTGTATGATTTGTATATAATGTTTGTTCTGTGTAAATTATGGTCACATCACATACATATTTCAGTGATATACGATTTTACACAGCAGCAATATAAAACAAGTGAAGCCAATTTCAGACAACAAAATCAGAATCTTGGCTTTTCAACCCAGACACGCTATGGTATAATCTTGTATAAAAGTACATTCGTAATGTTCGTATTCAAACTTTTTGACAACAGTTGTTTCTAAAAAGCTGTATCGAATAACTTATAAAATTAATATGCCATCGAACTCTTCAATTTGATGAAATTCGAAAATGCCATATCTAGTGCAAGAATGAAAAAAAGTTTAAAAAATATTGTTAGGAGAAACTATACGTAATAGATTTGTTTTTTTCTGAGATTTTAGTAACTGCAATTTTTCAGGATACGCACTGTAGTGTAATATTCTGCCCTCTTGACTCAACCCTTACTTGCTAGGGAAAGCAGAGGCGCAAGGGTCACGTGGTAAGAGAAGAGAAGTGACGCTAGGAGGGGTTTGGTCAGGGGTGATCAGCGAGGGAAAGAGGCAGTAAGTGACAGGGAACGATAGAGCGAGGAAGGCGACGGAAATTGTTGACCGTTCGTTCTTTAGAAGGCTCTTCCCTGAGATTATAGCGCAGATATGTTGTTATGTTTACTTAAATAAACACTTGTTAAGTTTTCAGTGTTCTCTTTTCTTTTGCCATTCACGAACCACAAGTGTAAAGCATTACACTGCCGCACCCGCTAGGATTGTCATATTTAGAGAGAGAGAGACACTGACCTAAGGTGTTAAGTAATTTCAAAGAGCGTGTTGTTGAGTGCGTTGAATTTGTGTGCGTGCCATTTTGCTAATATCTCAAAGGAAGAGGTCGAATCATTTTGGATATACAATTTTGAACTGGATCGGAGGTAAGAGATTTCCAATATGTTTAAAGGAGCTAGAAAGGAAGATTTAATTATACTTTCCGAAGAGATAGAGGAGAAACTATTAGCACGGATGCTAAATTAGTGGACCTAAAGAACATTATTTTGAACAGTGATAAGTATCAAAAAGATCCAGATTTTGTGAAAGAAGTTCTGTGTAACATCATAGAAGAGAAGAAGGTTCGTTCGGAACAAGAATTTGAATTAGAAAAAGTTAAAATAAACTCTAAGGTAGAGAGGCTGAGCGGTAGTTTTGGCACTGAGGGAAACAGGTTCGAAAACTTAGAAAGTTTAATTAGAAGTGTGCGTAGTTTAACTTTGCTAGTGCCAAGTTGTCCTGAAGGATGGCATATTTTCTTCGACTCTTTGGAACGAGCATTCCATACGAAACGAGTACCCGAAGAGTTTAAGACCGAAATTATGTTGAATATACTGGGTGAAAAAGCAAATCATATCTTAGTGTATATAAACCAAGAGGAATTAAATAATTATGATCAACTTAAAGCAATTGTCCGCAGAGAGAACGAACCAACGCCCCAAGCATGTTTAGACAATTTTCGGAAAGCCACGCGGAAAATTAACGAATCTCATGTACAGTTCGCATCGAGGTTAACTTCAAATTTTGAATTTTATTGTAAATTAAGAAAAGTTAACGATTTGGATAATCTTAAAAGCCTGATGATTAGTGATAAAATAATTGAAACATGAGATAAGGAAACATCTTTACAAATAGGAATTCGCCAGGGTGAAAATTGGTTTAAACCTCTAGAATTAGCTAAGGAATGTGACATATATTTTACTTCTAAGGGAAAATCTTTGTCATTAGTAGAAAATCATCCTAAACTTTGTAAAGATCGCGAAATTGAAAAAAATAGTCATTTTAAATATACACCACCTCATTTAAGACGAGAAGAGTACAGGCAGGATATTTACAATAAGCCTAAAGTGCAAACTCGCAAGGAATGTTATATATGTGGAAGGGATAGTCATTTCGCCAAATTCTGCCCAGAAAGGAACAAAAGAATAGGGAATCAGTCACACAACGGGAGTGGGACAAGAAAAGACGTTTTTCTCACGGGAAAGAAAAACGATGCAGTTGTAGCAGAGGTTGCTTCCCCTTTCTTGGAAAGCACCCCTATTTTACGACCCCTGGAATGCGTTAATGTCCTTGTGGCTGGAAAAAGAGTCAAAGCAACGCTTGACTCGGGATGTCAGCTGCCCATTATCCATTCGAACTTCGCCCCTGCGTCAAACGAAAGCGGCAAAATAGTGTTAGTCTCAGCTTTTGGGGAAGAAGTTAGAGCAGGTTTAACGACTGTATCAATGTCTGCAATGAATGACCATTGGAAGGGTATATCTTTTCCCATAGACGTTTTAGTCGCAGTGACTGATAAGTTGAACGCTGAGTGTCTCCTACCCCCTGCGGTGTACGACCTGTTGAAAGAGGCCGGCTCAGATGACCAAACGGTTGGCGAAAACGACACAGCAGGTGATCCATTAAAAAAGATTTCAGACAACCATGAACATTCAACGGACGTGAATGAAGTGGAATTTAAGGGAATATTTGAGAATTTTCAGGAGGATGAGTTAGAATCGGAAGCCCCGATCGAATATGATTTAAGTAATGGGAATTAATCTGAGGCAATTAAGTTAAAAGAGGAGCAACAACAGTGCTAATCATTAGAAAAAGTGAGACAAGATATTAAAACTAATCGAGGGAATTATATCTTAATAGATGATTTGATTTATCATAGGGATAAGATATTGGGAGAAAAGGTATTACAAATAGTTTTACCTGAAACTAGATGGGAAAAAGTACTTGAATTGGCTCATGAATCTGTTTTTGGCGCTCATATGGGACTTAAAAAGACCAAAGAACGCATCCGATATAATTTTTACTGGCCTCTGATGTCCAAAGACATCAATGAATTTTGTAAAACGTGTATTAATTGTCAGTTGAAGAGTCCAGAGAAAACTAATGACCGAGCACTAATAACACCAGTTATGAGACCAAAACTTCCATTTGAGGTAGTAAATGTAGATGTTATTGGACCAATAGAACCACCATCGGGAAGGGGACATAAATATGTGCTTTGTCTCATAGATCAGCACACTCGTTGGCCGGAGGCGGTACCCATGCGTTCTCTTAGTGCTAAATCGACTTGTGAAGCCTTGCTACATATATTTTCTCGTACTAGCATCCCAAATATTGTTGCTAGTGATCAAGGGACAAACTTCACATCTTGTTTAACACAAGAATTTTTTAAACGAATAGGCTCTTCTTCAAGATTTAGATGTCCTGGATACGCCGCTAGCAATGGTCTGGTAGAAAGATGGAACAAAGTGTTGAAACAAATGCTTCACCACATCATCCGTGAAGACCCCAGAAATTGGGATAGACAAATCCCGTTTTTGCTTTTTGCTTACAGAGAGTACATACCGAATTATGCCGGAATTGCATTTCCCTTTACGGAACTCACCAAAAAGAAGATTCTGGATAGTTTACCTTGGTCCGAGGTGCACGACAATGCCTTTCGACATTTAAAAGCAGCTTTGATGGATGCTCCAGCCCTTTACACTCCTGTATTGGGGCAACCATTCATCATCCAGACCGATGCATCCCAAATTGGCATCGGGGCTTGCTTGTCCCAGAAATTCAAAGACAAGATATGTCCTATATATCATGCGAGCCAAAAATTATCTAAGGCTCAGCAATCGTGGTCAACAATTGAAAGAGAAGCTTACGCCATAGTGTGGGGTTTAAAGAAATTTGAACTGTGGATATTTGGTGCAGAAATTGAACTTCACACTGACCATAATCCTTTGACATTCTTAACCAAAGGTGCTTCCCAGTCCTCCAGATTGCAGAGGTGGGCATTTACAATTCAAAAGCACACTATTACTGTCAAGCATTGTCCTGGATCACAGTTAAACAATGCTGATGCTCTTTCTAGACTTTTTTGAGGAAAGACAAACTTTGAAACATTTTAACTGTAGGAGTTTGAGAATTCCAAGCATGCTAAATATTACAATCAAAAAATATATTTGAAAATTTATTATTTTTTTGCATTTTATATTTGTTCATTTATTTTAATGAACATGAAAGTATATGTCATTTTCTTGTGGATTATAATTGATAATTTATTGCATTGATTTAAATTTATGTGACATTTAAAATTGTCCATGAAGGTTTGATATTTAATTCAATTGGTTATCACGTAGAGTAACAAATTCATGTGGAATCTTATACGTCTGTGAATCTTTTTAGTGTGCATCAATCTAATATTTTTTTGTATTTAATATTATATATACCTATATACCTTACGGGTAATTTAAGGAATTTGATATGCAAATTTAGTGAAAAGGTTTAAAGGGTCAAAAACTGAATATAGTGCTGTATTTGAATATTTAGTTTACCTTTTAATGTGTTTTTGTAATTATGTTGTATTTGAATAGAAATTTTGAACCAGAATATTACTGGTGGTTCAGATTAGTGTTGGTTTATCACCCCTAACACTTATCTTACGTGGGGGGGTGTAGTGTAATATTCTGCCCTCTTGTGACTCAACCCTTACTTGCTAGGGAAAGCAGAGGCGCAAGGGTCACGTGGTAAGAGAAGAGAAGTGACGCTAGGAAGGGTTTGGTCAGGGGTGATCAGCGAGGGAAAGAGGCAGTAAGTGACAGGGAACGATAGAGCGAGGAAGGCGACGGAAATTGTTGACCGTTCGTTCTTTAGAAGGCTCTTCCCTGAGATTATAGCGCAGATATGTTGTTATGTTTACTTAAATAAACACTTGTTAAGTTTTCAGTGTTCTCTTTTCTTTTGCCATTCACGAACCACAAGTGCATTACACGCACTAAGAATGGGACTTAACTGTGACGATGCCAACACCTAAACTAGTATTCCACTCTCCAAACTTCCTCACCACGAAATGTGAAGAGATTTTATTCCATGACAGATTCAAGTCTTACCAGCCCCCACTTGCATGATGGTTTTTGTTGCATTAACTTTCGAATTCACAACTCCTCCGGTCGCTAATATGCGACTCTACGAAGACGCTGCTACCTTTCGAAAATTGTGGGCAAGAATGTTCGTTGTAGGTTCGTCATTTCAACCGTAGCAACGCCCCATACAATATTAATAGTGGCATTTAAAAGTTTCAAATTAATTAATTTTATACTAATCCTTCCGTAAAATGCTAGTTGTACAAAATATTTCAAACATCAATATTGAGTATCAGACAGTCATTAAACATCTCCATTTCAATTTCGTCTGAAATTTCAAGAAATATAACTACAAGTGCCTTAGAATTGTATAATATTTTACAAAACCATTACATTAAGTGGCCCTAATTATTTTGTGCTCGATAGGTACTTTATAAACGTTTTCAAATTAAATCAATGTCTCCGAAAACATGTACACTCCATACATTCGAAACTAATTTTTACTAAAGGTAAAATGAATACCTGAAGTGGGACTAATGGAAAATTAAGTATACAGTTTACACACAAATGCATGCTTATGGTACAAAGGAACTAAGGTACTATTAAGGAAAATAAATTATGAGAACCATTAAGCATATTCGGCTTATAAGGAAATGTTTTACATTTCATTTCTCAGACAGTCATTTTTAAAAGCACGTATTAACTACAGAAACTGTCTTCAGTAAGATACTCAACTACAGCATAGTTATATATTTATACCTACATATAATATTAGTGTTATAATTTATGTGTTAATGTTTTAGTAAGATTATCATATCATTTGTGAAAGAGGCTCGTAATACGATCATAGTTTTTGAAAGTAATAAGCATCTTAAACTGACACTTGTATTACTCATGGTGTTTCTTGCATTTAAAATGAGCGATATTATAATAAGTGTTATTCACTACTTGATGAAAAAGTAATGAATCAGTTTATTTTATCTGAGAAAATACATTATCCGTTCTTGCCTCTCTAATGTTAGATTCAATTTAGTTACTATAAATAACATCGGACTGGAGCAAGGTATTGGGCTACTGGCGACAGTACGTGATCACACTCGAGAAAAAAGATCTGCATTAGATTAAGATTAAAAGATCTGCATCTCTTGTTGCCAAGAGAGTATTAAAACTATACATTGTTTTAACAACTTCTCACACACTTCCAAACTTGTGAAGTCATGATAGCAGCCGATATACCTATGGGGCCATTTCTACAACTCATTTCCAAGAAAGAAAACAAATCTATTGAAGCAGGAACTTCGTACCTCTCTTACTTCTCAGCAGCAGCACTGCAAGTATTTGGTCTTTACAGTTTAACAGCCCATTTCATTGGATTCGAGAATGTGGGAATTAAAATGTTTCTTAATCGCATTTGTATTGTTTTCCTATCCTGCACTCTTTGGTATTCGCTATATTTTCAAGAGAAAAGAATACGGAAGCTTATAAACACACAGAATTCTTATCTACCAACTGTACGCCGGTCTAAAATATACGAGTTTGCATTAATATGTTTATTGGCATTTCTATCCATTATCCCTTTTGTGTCAGCTGCCATTTACACAAAATTTTCGATCGAGACGAACTTTCAAAAGGCATTTTTTACATTTGGGTATGAATTTCAAGATAATAGATTGGACGAAGTGTTTTGTTATGTCGGATTCTACGGATATTACTTAGTATTCTTAAAATGGCCATGCATCGCTTTGTGGTCAGTGTGCGTCTTATTGCATCGGACTGGAAGAATTCTTGATGAGTTTAGCAGAGATCTCAAAAAGATTGTTTTCTGTATCCATTTACCGCAGACTTCTAAGAAGCTAAATGAATACTTCGCTATCGTAGACATGATACGCGTTACTAAAGACGTGATGTCGCTGCCGTCTTTGATCTTGACGATGATTAGTTTCTCAATCTTGTACGCAATGTTGGCTGTGTCTTTGATGAATAGGATACAGTTGACATTTTTTTACCTCTTACAACTGTTGAGCAATATCTCCGTGGGCTGTGCTATAATTATTTT
The DNA here is from genome assembly GCA_947359465.1 of Metellina segmentata. Taxonomy (NCBI): domain Eukaryota; kingdom Metazoa; phylum Arthropoda; class Arachnida; order Araneae; family Tetragnathidae; genus Metellina; species Metellina segmentata. Next base: position 99,739,386 of record OX375874.1, read on the forward strand.
TTTAGCCTGTTACAGTGCCAGAATCCCACAGCGCATGTCGGAAATAAAATTAACTTCCAGCAGATTGATGCAAAAGCACAGATTCAACAAAAGAATTTGTCCAGAAAATGCATCCCTTCTTAAAAATATCAAAGAAGAAAAATTGGTTTATATGACTGCTTGTGACTTGGTTGTTTTCAGTAATAACTTCATAGTTTCTTCATTCGGTTCATTACTTACATTCGGGCTGCTAATTTTCAATTTGAATAGGGAATAGTGTAACAAACGCGTAACATCCCGTTTATAAGTATTCGAATTTACGTCCAATACAACGTTCTATTGGAGAACATGATACATCAATCTCAAAGGGAAATATCTGTGGAATGTACCTAGTAATTTGAAGCCATAATCTGCCCAATGAAGTCTACATCTGATCTGGCACCTTTCTCTCAATACTTCTACACCACTCCAATTTGAGGACCTTTGAAGCCACAGCAGAGTTAAAATGCACCAGTCATTAACTTACACAACGGTCGTTTCTTTGGATGAAATTCTAAACTCGTAACCTTCCAGGGTGTAATCCGCAACTAAGCGCTACCGTGTCCCACTCTGTTAATAATGGAATAGAATTATACTTTTTTCATCAATATGTCAAATCAAAACAGCAACAGCAGTCCAGAGATCGGCAACACCAAGCTAGAAGATCGCCTCAAATGCCGCTACCCTTTTTGTCCAACAAAACGCCAACATCAATGACTCAGTGGTAATAACGAAGTAGAATTAGTTATCGGTTGTAAAATTGTTGATAACAATAAATCCGTAAGGAAAAGTAAGAAAGAAAGAAGGAATTATTATTAATAAGTGAGCATTAAATAAAAAATAAAATGAGACTTATTGTGTGACACTGAGCACCAGAAGACAGAAGACTGAATTATCTCCAAGCGAATGCCGATATTAACTGGAAAATGCATATTGCTTTCTTCCCAATTTATTTTGCTCTTTAATTGTTTTGCATATTTAAATGATATAAACATATATATGATCTATACACACACATATCTCTCTCTCGCTATATATATACATATATACATATATATATATATATATATATATATATATATATATATATATATATATATATATATATATATATATATATATATATATATATATATATATATATATATATATATATATATATATATATATATATATATAGATATATATATATAGATATATATATATATATATATATATCGGTTTATTTTAACACATAAATTTCTTTAACTTTCATAATACTTTCTTTTCTACGCTGAGTTACAACTTCCCCAGTTTTCATTGCCTTCTGTTAACAATCTGCCGGGGTATTTCAATAGATCGAATGAATTTTCCACGTAGAGATTTCGAAATATTAAGTCTGTGTAGCTCATATAAACATATTTATTTTAAGCGGCAAATATCGCTACCAGTCGTTAATTTACAAATGCTATCTATTTCAGTGCCACATACAATTTATCAAGTACTTATGCAGATAATTAGAGAAGTTAATGCTATAAATTTTTGTTTCCTGAATTAAATTATGTTTACTGTTTTCTTCTGATATTCGTTTTCTTTGTGTGTTACCTTTAGTAAGGTCTCATGAACTAAATTTATATGTAGTGAATTTAATGTATATTCCTAACACATTAAAAGCTAAACATCAACTTAACACAAGAGTAATGATAAATGACTCATATACTCATTAATCATATCTTACTGTGGAAATTTGTGTTTCGTAGTTACGCCATTATTGGATAATTTAAATGATTTTACACTTAAAAATGTGTACCAAATAACATTAAAACATGTATATAATGTAAGGGATTTACTTGGAAGCTTTTTCATCACATTTCCATGTCGAATTATAAAATTTAGATTATTTATGAACCCAATTCACTGATTTGTATAGTCCGATGTTTTCATTTTTTTACTGAAAATATATCTAGGTCTGATAAAAATTAAATTGCAACGGATCAATTAGTTATAGATTTGCTCCATGCTTATAACACGTATGCCATCCTTTATAGAATATTAAAAAAATTAAATTACAAATAAAATTTTAGGTATTCCAATGAAATCTAAATATGCGTCACAATACGGGTACGCGTGTGTAAACATTTCCTAATATTACAACATACCCGACTGTAACTTTTAAGGAAAAATAAAGAGGTCGATAACAAACAAGTTTTATTTGAATATTAAAATTATAAACCTCTGGTGAAACAAACATTTTCTTCGTTATTTTCTTATAAAAAAAATGACTGTTTATATAATGTGTAACAAATTAGGAAATGAGATAACTTCGTAAAATGAATGCTTTTGGGTTTCATACCAATGTGATTATGCTTCCCACACACATTATATACACGATTGATTGAAATTCCATCTTAGCCAGCATATATCAACATAAGAAATGATTTTGGAAGGGTTCGTTGCTACGCGCAGTAAAAATGGGAAGAGGAAATTAATGTAGTCATTTTGTAAACATGACAACTCAGCAGCATTTAACTGTAGAAGTACGATAGCGAGCTGTCGCAGTTGAGACAAAGTGAGCAAAATGGCCAATATGGCTGAATATAGGCCGTTCGGTGAACAACAGGTTTTAGGGGAAGTGACAGATTATACTTGCCTAATAGGATATTCTCCTGTATCTTTACTGTACGGTGTTTTATTTACTGGAAGTGTCAAGAACAATTAACTAGGTGGACCGTATAGTCAATGTAATCAACCATCCCCATTGGAAACTGAGATATACTTCAATAACAACCTATTTTTGCACAGCGCTTTTAAGAGTTCGAAAGACTTTATTTTGACTGGTCTTCAAACGTTTAAGGTAAGTTGTTTTATATAAATTAATAAGTTCTTTATTAAACATATTTTTTTTCACGCTTGTACTTCTCTGCCATTATGATTGCACTTTATCATAATAAGAAAGTTTGGTGTTTCATGTTGGTCAACTTTTTCACAAAACAGTTAATTCGAAAAAGTTTATAAAATTGTTTTTTTGTGTACATTTTCAATATAATTTGCCAAAAAACGATCAACATTTCGAAACAGCTTTAGTGAAAATTAAACTGATGTTTGCTAAATTTCTAATTGAACAGTGACCAACACATTTAAAAAAAGGATCTCATAATATACCACTTTGCCCTATATCCGATATCAAACAACATAATGAGAATATAGGCTATTAAACCCACCTAGGGTTAAATAATATTCAACACAACTATGACAGCATCTTTTCGCAGTTTGTGGTTATCTTCTCAAATGAATAGGACCGCTACTTGAACGTAGGTGTGCCTGACATCGCTGGGTTGGAGGATGAGTTGGTAATAACCAAGGACAGTTTAATCGGCCACCAAGGAATCCTGATCATTCATAAATTTATTTTTCTTTTGAGGTGTGTCCAAGGTCACTATTCACATGCCTTCAATACCAGAAACATTGGATGAGCTCCTGGAACACATAACCGTTGCTTTGGTGACCATCAAAAAATAACCTAACATGACATTTATGACTGAAACTTAGACAAATTTTTAATATTTTCGTGTACCTATTATTGTTTTATGAATAATGTTTTCAACTTTAAAGATATATTGTTTTAAAACGCTATTAATTATTTGGATTAACCCTGTACGTTTCGCTAAACTGCATTGGGAACAGCAAATTGTAAAACAATATAACCGTTTAAGAACCATGTTGGGTTCTTCTTTAAAAAAAAACACTCTTTACATCTTACTGAAATGATTTGTCATATTTTAAACTTTTGTAGCACCATCTAAGAACTGATAAAAGCACTCTTTCTGCGATTGAACAGGTGGGTGTTTACTTCCAGCTATGAATTATTTTAAAATTACAGTTAAAAATGCTAAACAAATTAATTTCTTAAATTAAATTCTTTTTCTGTCTTTATTGTGCAGTATTTCAAAAACAAGCGAATTCATAAAAGCTTCACAGTTTTACAATGTGAAATCTTTTCTAGGTTCTATCTAGATCACACGTTCGTTGGTATCTACTTCTGAATCTTAGGCATTCTATCGTATTAGTTTCTATCAATATTTTCCCGCTGCCATTTCCCGTAATATTAATAAAATGTTATAAAATACATTAATTGAAATTAATAAAATTTTCAAGAGTTCATAAGCTTGAATTAGTGTACAGACGATTTCGGAAATTCCTTTTTATTACAATAAATAAAATATTTTGATGCCACAAATTGTTTAAACTAATTATACGATTGAATGAAAAAGACAAATTGCAATTCAGACTTTTTTTTTGAAATTCTGAATTTTTTTATTATTTTTCCTATTTAAAAAAGCAATGTTTTCTATTAAATTTCCATGTTAATTCATTTTTAACCACAATAAATTTTTCGATAAGCCTATGAAATCCAAGCTTATCTGCATGTAGAAAATAGGTCATTATGATTGCTTAATATAAACAGATTTCCTTCAATTTAATACTGTAATTGACACATTGTATACTGTTGTATAACCCGTTGTGATTTTTCTTTTAAATGAAAAATTTTTCAGACCATCGTTCCTGAACATTTTTAATTTTATTTCTGATTTCAACATCTATGTTATTTATTTTTCTTATTTCTAAATTAATATATTTTTTTTCTTATTTCTAAATTTACATACTTTTATTCTTCGTATTTCTAAATTTATATATTATATCCTGAGTCAAAATGTAGCCCGCACTGCTACAATTAAATAGTGCTATGCTTTCCAAAAGACACCCAAACACAGACACAAACAAAAAATTGCATAAAAAATCAACAAAATTACGTCATTGCGCTATAACAGCCTTTTTTAAATTACGGCCCTCGATGTTTCGTATGCCGTCAAAAAAAATGCTGTTTTATACATCCGTTTTGTTTCAGCTTCTCCTTTTAGGCGGCACTGCTACATTTTTCCTCACGAAAATATCAGGAACATTTGGCACAGCATTGTCTTTATTTTACTGTATTGTCGCTTTAGTGTAGTTAGACCAACACCGACTCAGTACAACGGCCACGTCACTACTCAAAGTCCTATCGCGATGCTACTTTTACGAGCTGCGATACGAACGGTAAGCAGTTCAGACTAATGCAATTTAAGAGGTTGCAACTTGCTGCAGAGGAAATTGGAAGTATGGAAAATGTGTTACGTAACAGCCAATCAGGGTTTCGTTTAGAGAAATATGCAAAAAAGGCAGTCTAGGATTTAAACATCATTTTGTTAATGACTCCAATGCTCTACCCCTTCACAGTGCTGGCTTCTTATACGACTGCCTTTTTTGCATAATGGGGGCTATAAATTAAAAAAAAACATTATAGCGAAATGGTGTAATTTTGTTGATCTTCTATGCAATTTTTGTTTGTTTCTGTGTTTGGATGTCTTTTGGAAAGTATAGAACTACTTAATTATGATAAATTACGCAACGTATAAATTTACAAAAGCATAAACTTTCACTGTTAGCTTCCATATCTTTTTGTAAATTTAGCGATCTCTGTGTACTTCATTTTTTGTATAGCAACATTTCCACCGTCCATCAACGCATCTCTCAAATGTGCACACTCTTCCACCCTCACGGCCGTATTCACAAGTCCGAGTTAACTCGAGGATCAACTATAATCCCCGAGTTATCGAAAAATCCGTACTCACAAGTCCTGATCCGTGGTTTAAGCTGCCGTTTCGGTGTTACATCCAAAATCGGCGAGTTAACTCGCGAGTTATCTTTAACGCATGCGCAGTACTATCTTTTTGCGAAGAAAAAAAATGGATGACACATTTCATTCTATGCTCAATTACAGTATTCCTCCGACGACTGGACTGGATCTGTCATTACAGAGCACCTGCTGCATATCAGCTCATCTCATCACAATATTGCACAAATTGAAAAATTTAAAACATAATTTTATAGAAATTCAAAAGAAAAGTGAAAATAAAAGTCGCTGCGAAAACTTTTGATGAAAAGATAGATGGCGGCACCTCCGTCCGGTAAGAGCGAAAGGTAGAATATGACCATAGCAGATTCAAATTCGTCGTAGAATAAAAATTATTCTGTTGATTTATTACGAACGAAATAAAATTGACAGTGCAAGTTACTCTTCATACCACCAACACACTATACCCATACTGACAAGTACAATGATAATCGAAATACATTCATTTGTCAAGAAATTATGTTCATTTCTTTCTTGCAAAATTTAGGTTTCCATAAAAATCCAATTTAAAATTAAATACCTTAGCATTTATTTTCCCAAACCCATACTAAAATGCTCCATGAGTCCTATTTATTCACAATTTGGAATCAATTATACGGTGAAGTACGTGCTTGATCAGTATGAATGCAGATTCGGGCGTCGTAACCAATGTAAACAATACCACGTGATCGTGAGGTAGCCAATCACAGTGATCGTCTCATTTTAATCCCCGGATCACTTAACACGCTGTTTGAGAATACCGTTCTTGATAATCCTCGAGTTAACTCTTACCCGCGTATCAACTGATCCTCGAGTTAACTCGAGACTTGTGAATATGGCCGTTAGAGTCCTATGATTCAGTCGTGCGTACAACACCCTTTCCGATTCAATCTTGGAATACATGTCGACATAAAATTGATGGAACAGGTCTTTGCTTATCAGTAAATCGTTGAAATTCGAAGAGCGCATCATCATCCTATGAGCGTAGAACCACATAGAAAAATGTTCGTAGTTTGCATAAATGATCCAAATTCAAGATTGGTGGGAATGCAGTAAAGACTATTTGAAGGCTTGAACAATTTAGAAAACCAAATAATACAAATATATAATAATAAATTAATATTAAAATATTCTACATGAAATTTCAAATTGGGATTAAATATCGCTATACTTCCAATAAAACCATCCATACCAAATAGATAAAAATTAATGTTGAGTATTTTCCTAAGAGATGGCGCGCGGATTTCCCGACCACTCGGGGATGTCACCGCGCTTCATGTTACGTCAGAAGGGGTGCATAGCAACTTCCTGTTTTGTTGTTTTTCACTGATTTGGAAGACGACTGCCTGCCGAGCACCAATCTCGCAGCTTCACTCTCTCTGTTGTTACCTCTTAATAAAATCGTTATTTGTTAAACCTGAGTTTTAATCTGTTGACTCAACAAGCACAGATAGGGATTGATTGAGGTGTAAAAAACATTTGATCCGTCGCGATTTAGAAAGGTATTTAACCAAGAAAAAGCATCAGCGTTTCTTTGTCTTCAGCGACGCGTTCGTCGACGCCATTCCTGTGCTTCTCTCCTGAACTGACTCCGCCGTTGTTCTTCGCTATTGCCGCTTGGATACTTTCAACCGAGTTCCTCCGTCACGATGTATGTTCTAAAGGTGCATTTACGCAAAAAGACTATTGAAGCTTCGAATTTTCTTTTGTTGAAAAAGAATATTGAGCAAGAAATTTCGAACTGCAACTTTTTCCAGATCCAATGCTTCAAGGATAAGCTGGAAGTAACGCGTAAGCCAAACTGTACTTACCAAACTGTATGATTCCATCTTTGAATTGATTAAAAAGACTGAATTCGATCCAATTGTCAAGGAGTTTCAAGAGTTGAAACAGGACTTAAATTATCTGGTGGTAACTTTATTGCGTACGGAAAGAAAGCTAAGTGAAAATACTCTCGAATTTAATGCTCGTGAGTCTCGTCAGGCTTTGAATCCGTATCATGAAGTCCGGTTACCAACGCTAGAACTTCCGGTTTTCAGTGGTTCTATCGAACAGTGGATATCATTTCGTGATTTGTTTGGAGCATCCGTTCATTCCAACAGACAACTTTCTGATGCGCAAAAGTTGCAATATTTGAAGGGTGCAGTGAAAGGTGATGCCTTAAAAATTATTCATTCGTTTTCATTAACTGATGCCAGTTACAAAGTTGCTTGGGATCTCTTGTCAGAACGCTATTCAAACACCCGTGAACTTGTTTTTGCTCACATTCGAAAGTTGATGATTTCTCAATCATTAGTACAAACCGAAAGGGCTTCATCCCTTTTGAACCTGGTGGATGTTACAAGTGAATGCGTGCGTTCTCTTAAGGTGGTTGATCAAAAGATAGAGTACATCGCCGACACCATTGTTATGTTCATAATTCAGCAAAAACTAGATTCGTCAACGAGAGCCTGGTGGGAAAGATCGTTAAAAGATGAATGTGTACCATCTCTTAAAGACCTGCTGAGCTTCCTGAAAGATCATGCCAGGAGTCTTCAAGCTTCAAAAGAATCGGTGATTCCGCGGAAAGCTCAAAAGCTAATATCTTTGACCACGTAGTTTTCTACTTGTGAGCTGTGTTGCTCAAATCACAAAATTTATAAGCGTCGTGAATTTCTGAAATTATCCTCAAACAAGAAGTTTCAGTTCGTGAAGAGCAAAAAATCGTGCTTTAATTGGTTAAATCCTACCCATAATGTGAATCAATGCAAAACTAACCATGCGTGCAAGAAGTGTGGAAAAAAGCATCATACGCTTCTCCATTTCCAGTCAGAGGGCAAACGTTACGATTCCCCCAACCCTACAGGTCATGACATCAGGCAATCCGAAGTGGTCGAAAGAGAAAGCCTTGACGAGTCAAATAGTCCTCCTTCGCTCCCACCCATCTCTCACCTACTCCTGTGCTTCTCGAACGTGGCAACGAAGCCCTGAATGTAAACAATCACTGCTCTCTACCGCAGTAGTTGAGATTCGAATGGGTCCTTTCAAAATTACAGAGCTCTGATTGATCCGAGATCTCAAGCAAGTTTCATTACAGATTCTTGTGTTCATAAACTTGGCATGTCACGGTCTCGAGCGAATATTGATAGTTCTTGTCCAGGAAAAAACATCCCTGGGAAAATCAGAAAGGGAAGTGAATTTGTTATCTGCCCCTCATTTCAAACAGACTCCTGTATATTTAGAAAAAGCTTATGTTTTACGCAAAATCACCGGCTGCTTCCCCAATTATCAGTGTCCCAAAGATTTTGATCATATAAAAAACGTATTGTTAGCATATCCTAACTTTAACAATCCTGGGTCAGTAGAACTTCTACTTGGAGTGACAGCTGCTTTACCACTGTTTACTGGACAAACAAAACTCAGCGTCAACAAAATGCCGTTTGCTGTAAACTCTGAACTTGGTTGGCTTATAGGTGGACGAGTTTCAATTAAACCAAATTTTCCAAGTGAAAGGGTTGCAGTAAATTTTGTAGAACCAAGTGTTGACGATATGTTGAAAAAATTCTAGGAATTAGAGACTGTCCCCACTGCTAGATTGCTCTCCAAAGAAGAAAAACGCTGTGAGGAACATTTTGATAACACTCACGTTAGAGACCAAACAGGTAGTTTTGTTGTGCAATTGCCTTTCAATGCTTCCCGTTGTCAACTTGGCGACAGCAGGGAAATGGCTATTAGGCGTTTCAAGAACATGGAATGGAGACTGTGTCATTATCCTTCCTTTGTGCAGTACAAGGCTTTCATGCCAGGATACCTTTTTAGCAATCACATAGAAATTGTTCTTGACTCAGAGGTGTTCAAGTGACTCTCCTCTTGTTTTTACATGCCTCACCATGCAGTTTTCAAGGAAGCAAGCACTACTACGAAGTTAATAGTCGTGTTTGATGCTTCAGAAAAATCCTCGCATAGCAAATCCCTGGATGACATTCTCATGGTGTGTCCCAGGTGTCAACACGACCTAGTACCCATTTTGCTGAGATTTCGTATGCATCAGATTGCGGTAACTGCTGATGTAGCCAAAATGTTTCGGCAAATCAGAGTTCATCAAAAATATGCAGATTTTTAGCGTATTTAGTGGAGAAATAATTACAGCGAGCCAATTCGCGATTTCCGACTGACAACTGTCACCTACGGAAATGCATCTGCAACAGATCTTGCAACGAGAGCAATTCGGCCGCTGGCTATTGAAGAAAGATACAATTATCCCATAGCATCTAAGAGAGCACTAACGGATTTTTATGTTGATGATCTTTTGTCCTGTGCAGATACTCTGGAGGAGGCTTGTGAACTGTATTCTCAACTTTTAGCGATTATGAAAAGTGGAGGTTTCGAGCTCCATAAATGGGCTTCAAACGTTCCTGAAATTTTGAGATTCATTCCCTCAGAGTTGAAAGAAAGTCATCTTCCCATGGAGATAGAGAATGATCAGTCAATCAAGGTACTTGGGGTCAACTGGCAGCCATTTAGTGATACATTTTCGATCATTGTTAGAAATTCTTCTGAAACAATGGTTACAAAAAGAGCCTTTCTATCAGAAATAGCTAAGATTTTCGATCCATTGGGTTGGCTTTCCCCTTTTGTTATCCTGGAGAAAATGCTCCTTCAAGAATTGTGGAAGACAAATGTGTCTTGGGATGATCCTGTTGGTGAAAATGTTCAGCGGAAGTGGTCTAAATTTAGGTCAAATCTTCATCAACTACAGCTCATTCAAATTCCTCGATGTGCTGTGCTATCTAATACATTGCAAACGCAATTACATCTCTTTTGTGATGCATCTGAAAAAGGCTGTTGAGCGATAGTCTATTTACGAAGTGGTTCAGCTAATTCCGAAGTGAAAGTGAGCCTTCTAACATTCAAGACTAGAGTCGGACCACTGAAAACCATTTCCCTTCCTAGACTTGAACTTTGTGCTGCATTATTGCTGGCACATCTGTTTGAAACAGTTCAAGAGTCTTTAATGGAAATTTTTTTTGAAATTTACGCGTGGACTGATTCAACCGTTGTTTTGTAATGGCTTGCTTCTGAACCTCGACGTTGGCAAACGTTTGTAGTCAACCGTGTGTGAGAGATTCAAAGAATTGTTCCTAATCAACATTAGTACCATGTGCAAGTAAAAGAAAGCCCTGCAGATTATGCGTCACGTGGGTTTTATCCCTCTGAGCTGCCTTCTTGTAACCTTTAGTGGTTTGGACCCCATTGGTTAAGTAAATCGCCATTTGAAATGCCAATGCGAAGTGACATAAACACAGTTTCTGAAAATGTGCTTTGCGAAGAGAGAAAGAAAATTGTTTCAGCTGTTGCATGTTTGCCGGAAGAGACTCTCTCATTCAAAAATTATTTTCTCTCATGAAATTGTATCGAACCTTTGCATGGTGTTTACGCTTCATACAAAATTGTCGTTCTTCTGCTGAACAGAGAAGGCTAGATCTTTTGACAACTCAAGAACTTAAAAAATCTGTGATTTTTATTGTTAAGGCTGTTTAGGCTGCTACGTTTCAAGAAGACATGAATTGTTTAATTGAGAACAAGCCTCTGCCTAACAAAAGAAAACTATTGTTTCTAACTCCATTTCTTGTGATTCGGATGGTGTAATTCGAGTTGGTAGTAGTTTGAGCAATGCCAATTTTTCTGAGTGTCGAATACATCCAATGATTCAACCTAAAAAACCTAAAAAAACATCATTTCACATATTTAGTTGTAAAATATTTTCATATTTTACATCTTCATACTGGTCCTTAACTTCTGCTATCAACTATACGACAAAAGTTTTGGATTTTGAGTGGCAAATATGTTGTTAAGAGAATTGTTTGATAGCGCATTATTTGTTTTAGATTATATGCCAAATCAGCTTCTCAAATGATGGCTGACCTACCAGAATGAAGAGTGACTCCTTCTGAGCATTTTCCAAGCTTGGAATTGATTATGCTGGTCCTTTTCAAGTGAAAATGCAATATTGGTCGTGGATAAAAATCGTTAAAATGTTATATTGTACTGTTTGTTGTTTTTTCACGCCTGCTATCCACTTAGAGTTAGTAAGCGACTTTTCTTCAAAAACCTTCCTTGCTGCTCTCATGTGTCATTCCACACAAAATGAGCAAATCGGCTGTGTCTAACACATCACTGATTTTAATGAAAATTAGTTCTTAAATAAATCACATGTGAAGAGGACCTGCCAAATATAAGATGTCCAAAATGTATATTTTATTTTTTATTGAATTTTAAAGTTCAAGGTCACACAAATGTAGATTTTTTAGCGCTAATAGTAGCCTGTTTGAGACTCTATATTTCAATAAGTTATTGACACAAATTAAAAAATTTTACATTGTAACATTCTTCAGAAAGGGTCTTTTAGAAAATGTCAGAATATAGTTTTATATCCTTCACTGATCATTCTCAGGGATCAGCAAAAATAGCGATTTTGCCTATTCGATGCAAATTTCAAATTGCTCTAGTACATCTAAAAATGGAGAAAGACAGTATCAAAAATTATTCTTAACAAAGCACTTGTTCTATCTAAAAGTTTGGGATAATTTAGTGATTGTGTTTCTATTCTTTAGTTAAAAAAATAATGAAAAAGTAAAATAATTTAAAGCAGCGGTTTTTCTATTTTTTTAAATACCAATTTTATCGTGAAGGACAGCTCCGAAAACATCACAAATTTTTAGTATTATGTGTCAAGATGTATAATATCTGTCCTGAAATTTTGATCAGTGTAATTTGTTTATCTTCGTCGTCACGAGAAAATTTTTAACTAGATGGAAATTATAGTTTTATTTGATCGCATACACGCCAGTAAGACATCTATTTCCGCCTTTGCAAGAGATGCTATTACATTCAAGGACAGATAACGGAATAAATAAACACTATTAGAGGAATTATGGTTATAAATATGCTTTATTTGCTCAACAGACAATTTTTTGTTGAACCGAAAGCTTTCGAACCCCGGTGTTCTAGTGCCAATCTAGAAATCATGGCAAAAGCCCATGCGATGGAATCGGTGGAACTATCAAATGGTTGGCCGCAAGAACAAGTAAACAGATACCATACGACAATCAGATTTTAAATGCAAAACAACTCTTCAACCATTTCAATCATCAAGTTCTTTTATGTGCTTTCAACTGATGTTATTCAAATTGAGTCTAAGCTTCAACTAAGATTCAATGACGTGACGGCAGCCATTACGGGAATGCGTAACTATTATTGCTACATTCCTATTCCCAATTTTACGTCAAAAATTCGTGTTTCATATTTATCACAATCTCCAGCAAAAGAAGTAAAGAGTTTAAAACGAATTCGGCAGCACAAAATAACCCACGTTTCAATTACAGAAGATGCAAAATTTAACATGGAATTTTTGGCACATAGTGAATTTGAAAAGGTAAGAAGTTAAAAGTTATAATGTCTATAATACTAAGTTGAAATTTGTAAGCTTGTTTTGACACTTAATTTTTCGGCTTTTATAATCCATTTTTAAGTTAAAAATGATTTGGTATTTCTTTGTTGATATAGGGTTTCATTATCTGTATTTAATTTCTCTGTTATTATTGAAATTCTCATAATATGCATAGACTGGGAAGCAAATGTTGTGATTTTGATTTTATTATTCTTGCTTTAGGACTCAGATTACAATCCCGAATTTTTTTTACAAGTAATAAACATATTATACAGTATTTCTGTGAAATGTTGGTATTGTCAGAACTGTCCTTCATTTGATTTCTTATACCTATTTAGAGTAGAAAATTGTCATTTTGTTATTTTCGTTAGCTATTTTGAAGAAGAAAGAATTAAAATACGACTTCCAAACTCTATCAGTAATATTATCATATCTAGCCCTGTAACTGGCATACATTTAAAGGATGTCTTAAAATTTTTTTAGCCCACAGAAATGTTTTTAATTCTGTCAAAAATGACAATTTTCCATTTTATGCAACTAAATTTTAGATTAAATATAATGTTTAAAACTGTTGTTGCCCAAGTGACAAAAAAAGAAAGTTTTGTAGATTGTAAAAATGTAAAACATGTTTGTCTACGTTAAGTAGTACTTGAGAAGCAGAACTTCAAACATGTAACTTTAAGCGATTTCACAACTGCTCTTCAAAGTCATGAGTCCTTAAAATGCCTCAAACTTCGAAAATATTTAATTTTGAACCTAAATATTTTGGATATCGCTATTTATGCATAAACTAAACCCCTATACCAAGTATCATAAAAATCCATTACCATACTGCCACAGATTTGTGCTCATTTGATGTGGAATGACCCTCAGACAATTTGTTGGTCGTCGTGGAAAACCATCTGAACTGATCACCGATTGTGCTACAAACCTTGTTGGTGCAAATAAGGAACTTAAAGAAATATTGAGGTTTGTAGCTTCTTGCAAAACTGATACAGAATTCAACAGTTTTGTTCTAAGTGAATGACTGAAGTGGAATTTTAACCCTTCTGCTTCTCCCCATTTTGGTGGTCTCTGGGAACCAGGGGTTAAAAGTATGAAATTTCATTTGAAACGAGTTATTGGTAATTCGTTTCTAACATATGAAGAGTTTTTGACTCTGTTAGTACAAATCGAGGTTTGTCTCAACTCCCGCCCATCGTGTCTTCTTTCAGAGGATCCAAATGATCTTAATGCTCTAACTCCTGGGCATTTTCTCATTGGTTCTCCTCTTAATGTAATACCAGAGCCTAGTCTCATGGAAATTAAACTTAATCAACCGGACAGATGGCAGTTACTGCAAAGATTGTTCCAGCATTTTTGGAAAAGGTGGAGCAATGAGTATCTTGCAAGATTGCAACAACGACCAAAATGGGCTCGTCCAAAGGCCAATATGAAGATAGGAGATTTGCTTCTAGTTAAAAACGAACTTCTTTCTCCTCTTCGATGGAAGCTAGGGAGAATTTGTGTTACATTTCCTGGCTCTGATGGCAAGGTTTGCGTAGTGAATGTGACCACCTTGAATGGTGAACTTAAGCGTTCCATTACAAAACTGTGTCCTTTACCATTAGACTCTGATTGAATTTTAAGTATTATTTCTATGATTACAATTTCCATTTCAAACGTGTCTTCATATATATTATTTAGCATTGTTTCTATGATTACGATTTCCATTTCAAACGTGTCTTCATGTATATTATTTAAGTATTTTCTTTGTATTTAAGTTTTTTATGTACTTGTTGAATCCCTTTGGGCTTCAAGACCGGGAGAATGTTGAGTATTATCCTACGATATATATATAGCGCATGGACTACGCGACCACTCGAGTATGTAACCGCGCCTTCATGTTTCGTCAGAAGGGAAGCATAGCCACCCCCTGTTTTCTTGTTTTTCACTGATTTGGAAGACGACTGCCAACCTCGCAGCTTCGCTCTCTCTGTTATTACCTCTTAATAAAACCGTTATTTGTTAAACCTGAGTTTTAATCTGTTAATTATTCAGTTTTTTTTTACTTTTTAGGCGTTTTATTTACTTGTCGATTAAAATGAGTAACACTTACATTTGGTTTGCATGATTCGTATGAAATTATTGGGTTTTAGTAAAAGTTTTTCATTAGTACAATAATTGAAAAGCACCGCCGCAAGGATTAGATTTTAAACTGTATGTTAGTTGGAAAAAAAAAGTTTACATTACATTTTTTCGGTTTTGGATAAATATTTATGTTTAATAATATCTCAACTTGAACTTTTCAAGTATTGAAAAATCTGAAGGTCGAATCACATTACTGCCTGTATACCGACAAATGAACTCAACTAGTGAACTTAAAATCTCGACAAGTTTTATTTTCGATATTGTTATCCAATAATTAATATCTACAGTTCGCTAGTAAATCACCTAAATATTTCATTTCCCCTTGACCATGATATAGGATAAAAAGGCATCTAGCGTCCCAAGAGTTGCCTTTTAAACAGCAGGATTTCCATACTTCTATAAAAATTATATTCAATGTAAACAAAGAAATGAAGATTGTACTTCTGGTACTCCCAATACGGAAAACGAAAAAGAAGCATGTTCCAGCACAAAAACACCTAGCTACACCAGTATTTAGTTCTACGAAAAACCTCTAATACTGAAGATATTTAACTTTGAAACAAGATATTTGCTCTTTCATATACCGGTGGACGCGATCCTTAAAAGGAATATTAGCTAAAATATGTATTTATCATTAATATTAAATTAAATTAATTTGTCTTCCTTTAAATAATTATGGTGAGTAGCATAAATGCCGCATCGACTGAAAAATACCCTGGAAGTAAAGAACAATATTGATAGCAAAACAGCCCAGAGTGTAGGGTCAACTTTTCTAACCAAGAAAAAATGGGAAATTTTCTGCTAAATCCAAATAGAAGTTTCTAAATAATTAGTTTTTCAGAAAACGACATTTACAAATTAAAGTACTGCCAGTTTTAAGCATGAGGTAGGAGAACCATAAACTGTTCCATTTAATTTGGATTGGAAGCTCTTGAAATACGAGAGAAAATGTCTTAGTTTGAAAAGTAATAATTTTATGTAATACGCCATCACATTGAACAATAAGTTCTTTGGCATTTTGCATTCACGTAATTAATTTTTCCAATTAAATGAATGCGTCCATAAAAAATGTACTCAATATATTATTCATTTAATAGTGCATGTTGTTTTCTAAGCTAAAATCAATGCGTCATATTGAACAAATCCACAATAAGGTATTCAATTTGCGCTAATGCATGTTGTATGCTTACATTTTAGTATACGAGGTACTTTGGTATTATTAAAATTAATAAAGAACATTATGTAATATTTTCAGCTCATTTAGAAGTTGTTTTTTACTTGGTTGTTTCGATACTATTCTGTAACGTACTTACTGAAAAAAAATGTAAATTTCCTTTTGAAGGAAATATGTATAGCTAAAGTTCTTTCATAGTTGATAGTCCTTCCTGCTTGTATGTCGTGGTAATATGTTTTAGTGTAATCGTATTGATATGACTTTTGGATTCATATAATTTCCGCAAAAAGAAATTAGTATTATCAAATTTTTCAATATAATAAAATTAAGGTATCTATACCTGGTGCATGTATTAACGAAAATGAATACTTCTCTTAAATAAGCAAAAAAATAGAAATTTTTTTTACAATTTGATGCATGAAAAGGGAAAGTCAGTTCTTGCTTCAGTGGATACGAGGAGTGTGAGTTATTCTGAAGCAGAGTTAAGATTGAGACGACACGATTAATAAATTTGCATTGGCAAAGCTAACTTCATATAACTCGAAAAACGTGTGAAAAAAGCATTTGGTAATCATGATAACAGCTGACCTCCCTCTTTCAGCGCTACTAAAATTTAATTCCAAGAAAGAAAGAGAAACTTCTGACAAAGTTTCTACGTATCTCTCCTATGTTTCGACTGTATCTCTACAAGTATTCGGCTTGTACATTTTTACACTTCATTGCAATGGATTCCATAATCTTGACATCCAAAGATCACTTGCTCACATATTTATCGTTCTTCTATCTTGCGCTCTTTGGTTCTCGCTATATTTTCAAGAGAAACGAATGTGGAAGCTGATTCGAGGACAGAATATGTATTTATCAACTCAGCGGCGATCGAAAAAACTCGAGGTTTGCCTATTTGTATTGTTATCTCTTTTGCCTTGCGTTTTCGCTGTCATTTACACCAATAATTTTATTCAAAATAACTCTCATACGGCATACTTTACATATGGGTATACATTTCAAGATAATACATTAAACACACTATTTTGTTTCATAGGATTCTACGCATATTGCTTAGTATACATAAAGTGGCCGTGTATCGCTTTATGGTGGATGTGTGTCCTATTACATCGGAGTGGAAAAATTCTGGATCAGTTCATAAGGGACCTAAAACGGATTTCTTCTAGAATCCATTTAATAGAAACGTCTGAGAAGCTGAAGGAATACTTTGAGATTGTGAACATCATACGCATAATGAAAGATTTGATGTCGCTGCCGTCTTTGATCTTGATGATGATGAGTTTCTCATGTATGTACACAGTGTTGGCGAATTTTTTGTTGCGTAATGTTAAGATAACTGTGTATCACCTGATGCAATCATTCAGCCATGTGTTTACAAGTTGTGCCATCATCATTTTGTTGACCATCCAAAGCGCCAGAATCCCAAATCAGATGTTGGAAATAAAGGTGGTTTCCGCCAGATTGATACAGAAACACGGATTCGATAAAACGATTTGTGCAAAAAATATTTTTCTTCTCAAAAGGATCGAAAAGGAAAGAGTGGTTTATATGGCAGCTTGTAACTTGGTCGTTTTCACTAACAGCTTCATAGTTTCTGCCTTCGGGTCTTTGTTTACATTTGGATTGCTCATTTTCAACATGAAATAAAAAACAAAATGAGAAGACAGTGCAAAACATAGAATCTGCTTTCGGTTATTATAAAAACAGTACATTTTTCGAGATTTCAGTTTTACTGTTTAGAAGTGTTGTTTTCCTCTCATTGCATCGCTCTACAAATAAAGCTGCGCTCAGTCGGTTCATGATTTTTTATTTTTAGTTAATTAATATTTGGAAGTAGATTTTTATTATGTAATAAAGAACGTACCTTTCTTCGCATAAAAATAGAAAACAAAAAATAACTTACATTTCAGAATTAGGGTGAAATATTTTTGAACAATATAAATCCTTGTAACACGTTCTACGGGTTTTGGTTTTACTATTTCTCCATGTTTGATTTACTTTTACGCAAAGAGAATGAATTTGTGACAAATTTGCAATTTCCAAGCTAGAGGACACTTTATATCAGCAACCAGAACGGTGTACAATGCCTTGAAATATGTCCGGTTTCTACTCCGTGGAACTTTTGTACGACTACCGTGTACACAAACGCATTCGTATCTAGCATCGCATGCCAAGTAACAGAAAATAAAACTTTGCAGAATAAAAAAATTTTACAGGAAAAGGATTCAGAAAAAATTGGCATTTAAGTAAAAGAAACTTGCAATAATGTCGAATAGGTAAAAAATGTTTGATTGGTCACATAATGTTGTTGTTGTTGCACATCCCCCTGGTGCAGGAAAGCCTACACCAGGTCCAGAAAGCCCCGCCGTGCCAGATCCCCATATACTTGCAAAAAGTCCTGATCAACCAACAGCTGCTTATACGAAGCGCCAAGACAGAGAAGGAGGTGATCAGGACTGGCAGGTAGGGAACAGGAACAAGGAGGGAAAATTCTCTCCCCATTCTGAAATTTTATACATTTAAGATGGTCACTTCGAAATCTGGCCATGGCCGATTGGAAAGGCCGAGGGCCACAGCATGAGATTGATAGTCCAGGGCGATTGCCAGCATACCAATGGTGGGATGGCGTACAGCGCCACACGGAAAGCAAACGCTGTTTTCCCACGGAGTGGACCTCAGTGGGTGTGAGACGATTCAAACAGTCTATAGGGAGATCACAGCCATTCTTGGATAGTACATCGGCTGTCTCGTTGCCATACACCCCGATATGCGATGGAATCCATTGGAGGCGTATTGGTGTTTTCAGGCCAATCTCGCAGAGAAGCTTCAGAATATTCTGGTCTGGGATATCAAATATTTTTGGCCAATTTTTGAAATACTGTATAGCACTCCTACTATCAGTCAAAATCCAAATACAATTTTTATCAGTGGACTGTGCATAATTAACATAATGTTGTAAGTGTACTGAATACAAAATCTGAACTTGAACAATAAAATAAAATATTCGGACATATATGTTATTGGTAAATTGAATCGATAATAAAATATTCATTGCCATAATGTAAACATTAAAGTACTTCAGTTCTCATATAATAACAACAATAAAATTTGCATATAAAATTCCACTAAAATGTTGGTAATTATCAACTCAGTAGTAAAAGTGTTGAACTAAGAATTATGTAGCTAAATTATGTAACCACTTATTAATAACAACTTAGTTATTAATGGTTGTTCGCAAAAGATTTGCCACATAAAAAGCAACAAAATTTTAATAACTCTGAATTTAGCATCAAAGGCAGTTCACTGAAAAAATTCATTTTTGGCACAAACAAAATCAACTAAAAATACTGGTAAATTATCTCAAGGCAGTTCACCAGACAGTTTGAGCATGAACAAAATAAACAAAAACAATGGCAGTTAAATTCATTATTAAAAGCATTTTACTTAATTTGGCATATCAAAGAACTTTTCTAAGATACTGGAATTCTCCTCAGCTCTAAGGTAACTAACTTAGAGAAAATGGCTTAACAAACATTCCCCTTCACTAAGCTACTGGAATTTTCCTCAGTACTCACGTAGTTCCATAAAAATAACTTTTGGTATATGAAAATCATCCCAAAATGCTGGCATGTTTCTTCAAAAACCAGGTAATCCCATAAAAAAAAACTTTTGGCATATCAAAAACTTTGATCTAACATACTGTAATTATTCACATTATTCACCCAGCCCGCTTAAAAAAAACCACTTAGCCATAAAAAATCCACTAACTATGGCATAATCAAATTCCTTGCAAAACATGAAAGAAATCCATACGAAATTCAAAATACATCTCCTTGCCAAACATGAAAACAATATCATGCCAAATTCCAAAAATATACCATTCCTCAATTTAACAACAGAACCAAGCTAATATCGGTAGTAATTCGGCACATAATTATATAATTTGAAGAATATTTTTATTTGGGAATTTAAGCAAATATTTAAAAAATACTACACAGTTTTTAATAAAATAATTGAAAAGACTATGCAAGAGTTATTTTTATTAAAAGTTATATTTTAGAGAATTTAATTAGATATGTACACACAATTTTATTTCTGTCTAGCATTGACACATGAGAAGTAAGTAGTTCATTTAAGAAATAAAAGACGAAACATATTAAAATAGAAGCCGATAACAATATAACTTGTAGACATATCTTCAGTTGATAGGAATATCTTCTCATATTATCTGAATGCATAGTTTAAATTTTTTATGCGGCGCAGATATAACAATATATGTAAACAAACATATGGCAACAAATTAAGTAAAGAATGTAAAATCAACCACACAACTATGGAATTTAGCCACTAAGTATAAATATTCCTACTTCTGGGCTGTAGCTCTGCCTATTATATTCTAATCAGACTAAAAAAAGGTGTTTTTTTTAGTCTGAGCAAAAAAAGGCAATGAAAAATGCGGAAGATGTAAATCAATGTAGACAAAAAATTATGAGCGTAAGTGAAAATATGTTTAGTTTTTAAAGAGTACTAAATAGTTTTTGTGAATGGGATGTAATTGAAATATAGACACTCAAAGCTAATTTTTAAGAGATGATGGTGGTGTTCACTTTAGCACTTTATTGGACAAGTAATAAAACAAGTTATATTATAACTTATATAATTGGTAATTTTTAATTAACGTCGTACCAAAACAACACAGTGGGCTATTGACAACGGTCCGGGAGATAAACGTTAAGATAGGAGGACAACACCTCGTAATTTTGAACCACGGTCGGATGACGAAGCAACACCTGAGCTGGCACCTCACTCTCCAAACTTCCACAACAACCCAACGACTTTCGGCCACGACGGATTTAAGGTGCACCAGCCGCCTCTACACCACACGCTTCAAACATCCATGCCAGGACCCGGATTCGAACCAGGAACCTTCCGATCTAGAGGCTAACACCTTAACCACTATACCGGTTGTGCGGCAGTATAACTTATATAAATACAGTATATATCTTCATGAATAAAGTTTAAGACGCTTTGTACTTATCCAATGAACGCAATGAGCATATTACGATTAAATCTTACAAATTATTCGGAGATTTGGTGTCTGAATGGAAATCACGTACCTATTCTTATTTATATATGAAATTTATTGACTGTTGAGTAGCTTTTAAAAAAAGCCCCATAACTGAATTCAAAACATGGAAAATAAGCTATGAAACCGTCAACGATGTTTAAATATCAGGAAAATAGTTTTTTCTAAACATTCGACATTTTTATAAATTATAGAAATATATTTCAAAATATATAGTACAAATGCATATCTAATCAATTTTTTATACATTATTATATCTGTGTTACCGGACAAAACCAGAAAAAGTGATACTAAAGTGTGTGTTTGAACAATCGTAAAATTTTAGGAGTGATTATGATTAGTGCGTATTCTGTAAATCTGCGTATTCTGATTATGATTAGTTCGTATTCTTCTATCTTAGTGCGTATTCTGTAAAATTGCAATAACTGATATCCGAAACGACTAATCGAGTACATATGATTTTCATGGCAATATTTTGTGGCTTCCTTCATTCTTGCACCAGGCATGCAACATTTTCGAATTTCATCTTATGTAAACTTAAATATTCTTTTCTCGATTCTGTTTCAAGTATTAAAAACTTTATTAAAAATCCAGGCAGAAAATAAAAAGGTTAAACACAGAAATTTATAAATAAATTTATGTAAAACCAGGCCTTAAAAAATAATAGCTTTCCCAGCAATACTGATAAAATAATCTGAAATTCAACCACAATTCTTATACTGGATTAATTATATCCTTCTTGAATTCAGCTAGTTTAAAATTGATTGTTGTATGATAAAAAGTAAGGCTAGTTATAAATTTAAAGGCGAAAAATACATGTTTACAAATGCAGGAATGTTTGAAAATGGTTTACTAAATTTTAAGTATTTTCAAAAAATATGAACAAATTAATAAAAGTTTGTTGAATGTCTTTAATGGAATTGTAGCGCAAACATACAAAAAAAAAACCTGCAAAACAGTCGGATGCAGAAACGTTACTGTAAGTACAATTTATTACAATTAGTATATACAATTTATTGACCATGACCATACATACAGCCGTTTGGACATAGTGATGTTTTCACGACTCACATACCGATAGACTTACACGAATTGCTGAAACAACTCTCCCTCACTGCTCTTTATCTGAGAGAGTAGCGAGAGATATCTGTATTCTCTATATTTGCATTAAAATGCTCCAGAACGACAAAAACTCGAAATGGGACTAATATATTCTACTAGCCACTGCTTGGCTAGCACGGCGTTGCACGTGCTGTACTTTGTGGGGGTTAGGTGTGTACATTGTGAACGTTTGCCAACCATCGGTTTTTGCTACGCATTACCATTTGGTTTGCTTCGCAAACCAACACCACGGAGAACGCCGTGATGGCATCGCCATTGTGAAATGCGGCCAAATTGGAATTGCTAAGAGATCCAATCGGTGTGACGTCACAATCTCTTGAATAGTGGGGTGCCAGCTCAAGTGTTATCTTATCATCTGACCGTGGTTCAAAATTACGCGGTGTTGTACCCGTATGTTTCTCTTAGGGGATTGATCCCGGACAGCCGTCAATTGTCCATTGTATTCCTCTAGTACGACGTGAACTAAAAATTTTTAATAAAAAAGTTGTTGAAATTCTGTTGATTCTTGTATTATCTTTAAAATCCATCTTATACACATGCATCTTTTACACATTTTACTGCAATGCCAAGCAATACTCTATTTTCTAAAAATTAAGAGTTTAAGTTTTTGAAAAAGGCAAATGAGAAAATTGAATGGTGAAAGAGGAGCAAAAAAACATGCCTTTTTACTTAAAACAGAAAAAATTAGTCTATTTTTAAAATTTTACAACTTAAATGTGTATCTTATTTTTAACACAGCAATGAAATGTGTTGGTTTGGGCAACGCAGTAACTTTTAACCCCAAATAACTCAGATAGTTGGGAGATGGTAAAATTAGAAATTCTTTTAAATGTTGAGGTCATTTTCAATCATAAATAAAATAGATAAAAAGGCTAAAATTGAAGGTAATTTTTTTTCTTGAGTACAAAGTACATTATTTTACTGCTTATCTGAATTTTTAAAATTTTTCATTAAATTTTTAAAATGAGTATTTTGTACTTGATTACTTCCCCCCCCCCTGATAGAGTATACTTCTACACTTATTAAAATAACCATATTTGACAAGAAATTTAAGTGATATCTATTGATAAAAAGTAAAAAAGTATACAACTCTCTCGAACACTCCACATACAGTTGAACATGTGAGAAACACGGTTTAATGATACCGAGTCCTACTACTTTCAGCAATTGTCCTTGTGCCTTGTTGATGCTCACAGAGAAACTAAAACGAACCAGGAACAGAATATAGGGGATGTTTGGTATTCTAGGAATGAATACGTCTTCGCCTGCGGCATGTCCAGTCATGATGGTGGATTCAATAATATTTGGCATGAGTTTCTTGACAATCTCGTGCGATTGCAGAGTGAAGGTGGATTCAGATTTGTGAAAAGCATAATCGGTGCTCCAATATGTGCGAAAGTACTTCAGATGGTTCAAATGTGTCCAAAAACTCTGTCGTGTAGTTTAAGGCCTCATCTGTGTCACGCACAATGTCGATAGATTTATAATTTGGACACTACCGGTCAATTCTCACAAGAGTTGCATTTTCATGACATTGACAGATTTATTTCTTGGAGAAACAATTACACTTTGGCACAGCCATGCATGATCAGTGCTTTGCTATAACGGCAATATATTTGTCTTCCACGGGTGGTCTTAACCTTTGGGCTGCGGGCCACAGGTCTTCGGACACCTGTTTGGCTTGTTTGGAATTGTGTGCATAATCGTGATATGACGGAATGAACACCAAATAAAATAGCAATATCAGTTATTGATTGCCCTGATTCAAGGCTACCCACAGAACGCCAGCGCTGACTATCTGCTATTCGTCTTCTGTAAGCCATATAAACAAGTCCATCTTGAAAAGTAATCGTACGAAAGTTCTAAACACTTTTTACAGCACTTACATGCAACTCCTCTAACACTTCACAATGCTGGCTTCTTATACACGACTGCGTTTTTTTTCATATTTCCCGACACGAAACCATGATTGGCTGTTACATAACACATGTGCATAGTTCCATCTACCGTTGCAGAAAATTGCAGCCGCTCAAATTCAGATTGGCTTCTGGAAATTAACATTTCCCGCTCTGTGCTTAACTTTTGGCAATGAGTCTCGAGTATTCTAAAATGAAGTTCGTGTGTTATCTGTTCGGCGTGTCCTGACGAATCTATGGCACTTACAATAGTGAAATTTGAGACACAAGTAATCCGAATATATTTTACAATTTTATAGTCCACCCCGAATTTTAAAATTTAAAGTAGAACATTTTAAAAATTAATTTAATGAGATATTTAATTATTACTCTTTTCCTCCGAATGGCAACAGTCTTCAATCGGTATTGACTAAATCCGTATTTACAGTGCGCGTGTAGCCGCCCGATTACTGGATATCCTTTTTAAAATTTATTGCTTTTATAAAAGCATATTAACTTATAGTTTGGATTATTTGGATATCTTTTTCAAAGTTAAGCGATACTTAATTTTGATCTTTAATGCAATTTTTGGTTTGTTTAATTTGTGCAATATTTTATTTGTTTCTGTATGGTACTTCGGTTTTCGTATAGTTAATTGTTTGTACACGTTAATTGATCCCTATCTGCGACTTGTTGAGTTAAATATACATAACATCTATAGTTTAAAAGTCTTTTAGTTGGTATTTGTAGAAGTTCTCGATCTCACTCGGATTGAAAAACTAAAGTAGATTTAAAACGTGATCACAGAATTTATCATTCCGACATCTTAATTTGGACAAAAATCGTATTCACGTACAAACATCAAATAATCCATTTCACCTTTCAAATTATTGATAGAAACAAATACGATAGAATGCAGGTATTCTGCAGGTAATACTTTCGGACGAGTGATGTAGATTGAACTTTATAAAACACTTTGTAACCCTCGCAGTCAATAGACTAGTTTGGTTGAAACTGTAGATAGGTAGATATTTGAATGAACTACACTAGGGCGACTTAACTTGCAATTTCGGTTGAATACCGATACGATATAGGAACTTGCCAGCTCAATTAGGCGAAGGTAAATGAACATAACATAACTTTTTTCAATAATAAAATAAGCTAGACTGAATGGTACACATAATAAATAGAGTTATTTGCTATTCCTGCAGCATTAAATAAATTTGTTATTTATATCTTTTGAACTAAAATGTAATTTATAGAGAATCTTTATTCGCCAACATATTTAACTGATACAATACCTCAAGATACGAAATTAATGAGTCGAAGCGATTGGAAAGTATAACGTTACCATAGCGCATACGAAAGGGAGTGATCATGAAAAAGCAGAGGTTCTTTGTAGAATTTTATTTGTTTAGAGATAAAAAACGAGGATGAGATAGGATAAAACATATCACTTACGGACTACCCGCTGCGTAGCACCACACCCCCTCCAGCTCCACATCATGAAAATAATAAAATTTAAATATAGAAATTTACATAAGGGAAATTAAATTTTGCTCAGTTAATATATTGTATGTTTATATTTTTCATTTTTATCGTATTATTTTTATTTGCATTAAAAAAATCTGATGTCTTTGAGATGTTAATCTACACAAATGAAAATCGAGTGTTTAATTGTACAATAGATAGTAGGGTGGGCCGAAAAAAAATTTTTTTTTTTCAATTCGTAATACTGCGGAAAAGTTGTGAATGTGTAAGAGTAAAAAGGGGTAAAAAAAGAAATAAAATCGTTTTACATCTTCGGATCGCGCATGTACTCTAAAGTTTGCCAAAATTAGGAAAAATTCAATTTTTTGCGGTAATTTTTAGCATTTTTAAATTAACCTTTTCTCGAATGTAATAGCTGAAATTTTCATGTATTAGAGCCACAGCAATTAGAGTTTAAATATTATTTGAATCCATCTACATCTTCTGGTCGCTCATTCCCGTTAAAGGTAATGATATTTTGAAAAACAATTACAAATAAAGGTAGATCACAGTTCAAAGAAAAAAAATACTAACAACTTACAACAACTAACAACTTACTTCTAGTAAAGATAGCAAAACCGACCCAGATTTTAAAGTGCCAAAAAAGGTTTCCTCTAATAGTTGGCAGATGAGAATTCAGTTCAAATCTACTGCATTACTGAGCGATCATAATGGAGTTTATGATCGCGCTATCGCATCAAGTGTTTTGCACTACGTTGGATTACTTACCGATTCTGACGTCTCCCATGTTATAGACAAAAACAAAATAAGAATAGAAAAACAAAATGTTAGGGCTGATTTGTGTAAATCTAACGAATTTCCACAAAAATGTTCGATTCCTGATATAGACAGGAATTTGTTGAGCAAAAAGCAACAGTATTTGTTTGACATTTCAAATGCATTCACCTTGGGATATTGTCCAGAAGACTTGACAAATTGGGACCCTGGTCCTTTGTCCCATTACAGATGACTAACTGCGGCCAACCGAGTCCTTAGGTTATATACAAGTTCACCAGATCCATTCGGAAACTTAAAAGAAAAAGTTGGCTTCATCTTAAAATGATACATGGCTGTGTGGTCTGCCATAAAAAGAGCAAATATTATACTGACGGACCAAAACATGTTTTTCAAGCAACATCACGGTATTTATCCGACGATGTACTTCAAGTTTTGTAGATCCAATAATATAACAAAATGCGTTCTTTACGCACACAGAGATGTTCTTTTGTCAATGCTTGTCGATGATAGAGAACGCATTCAGAAGCTCGGTTAATAAATGATGCTAAAAACAAAACAAACCGACCCAAAGAAGACTGTTAGAAATTTCGTACCACCGAAGATAAACTTTCAAGCTTTCGTTTACATTGAAATTGTTAAGTGGAAATTTTGTGTGGTGTATCCTCCACCAATGCCCCTGCGGGACCTATGTGAATATATTAAATCACTCATGAATTCTGACACTGCGCCCATCAGAGAAATACAAAAGTTTCTATGTCACACCCATGCTGTGGAGAGATGCTTCAAACTTGTAACAGAGGCCTCGAATAAAGTATGTGGACATGAAGCTAGAGATGGCTATGTCAGATCACCACTGAAGTCTAGATCCGTTATGCCTCATTTCTCCAAAAAAATCAGACTTTAAATGTGTAGTCTCTCTATATTAAAAAAATGTTACCGCCGCCGCCGCCGCAGGATTGAAAACTGTGTTGTTTAGCTCCAATCTTAGACGGTTTCCCGAGAAAGTACTGATCGGAAAAAAACAAAATTAACATGGTTTGTTCTTCATAGTATTCCCTGGACAATTATTAAGATTTTTTTCCGATGCGGCTATTAGTTTAGGGTTTATTAAGTGTCAAAATTGAAGAAGCGAAATTTCTTCCGCGAGTGAGCAAAACATATTCAAATTTTCAGTCTTCAGCCGTGAGTTTTTTTTAAAGAGTACCTCCCAACTTAAAGTTTTGCAGCTCGTCGAGTTTTTTTTTAAATTTCAATTTGGTTCTTGATAATATTTTTTTGAAATTCGGGAAAAATCAGGACATTTTTGTTACTTTTTTTTAAACTGCCGTATCTATATTTTATTACTATTAGTTTTTAATTTTTAAAATATCACAGTATACCTCAGAATATACTCTTTCTTACGGTACTATTATTTTTGAAATCGGTTAATAATTAAATTGGATGCGATCAAAAGTGGGTCATACAAAATTCGGAATCTTTGGATATTTTCGCTACTTTTTGTTACAACCGTTAACTAAAACTGCCGTATCTATATCGTATTACTATTAGTTTTTTATTTTGAAAATAGCTCAGTATACCTCAGACTATACTCTTTCTTACGGTAGCATTATTTTTAAAATTGATTCATAAATAAATTCGATGCAATCAAAAGTTGGTGACACAAATTTCGTATTTTTTATTTCGCGGAGCAAATTCGCGGAGCATTGTATTCGCGAAGGGTTGTATTTTTGACTATCGGGTTTGCCAGATATCAAATTTATAGTAGCAACAATTGCCATAAAAACGATTTCTTTTCATTTGGCGATGAAAAAGGCTCGCTTTTTTCCCTCTGTTCTCAGACGAATTGCCGAGAAAGTACAAAGTACACATCGTAAAGTTTGGAGATTAACAGGGTTAAAAGAAAAGTAATAAACACAGTAAGCCAAAGAATCCTACTCTGGAAAATATTTGTAAATATAATGTAAATACCACACCCAACAATTGGATAGTTGTGGGTGAGGTTCCACATGGTGAGTTTTGGATCGTTTTATTCTAATAAAACGAGCGGAGAGTTGCGCAGTGAAAATTGCGAAATATTGGTAAATTTCTGTTTTTTCTAAGACGTTGCGCGAACGGAAAAAATTAGTTTATTGATCAGAAATTAATTTTTTTATGTAATTTGAAACATAAATAAAGCACAAAAACGAAAGCGTGTTAATTTTAAAAGTTTTAACTAACAGAAAAAAAATTATAAAAATATCATGATTTTTGCAATTTTTCATAAATTTTAAGTACGATGCGCTAACGGAAGATATCAACCGATTTTAATTTTTTATGCCGTTTTTCTTCTTATTACAAAAGTCAACTTTTCCGCACTAAGGCGTTCCGTTAAAAAAAATATAGATTTTTTTCGACCCACTCTATTAAGTATATTTCTAAAACTGGCTGTAATCTCGAAGAATATATTAATCCAGATTATAAATTTTGGTTGAAACTCACATTGTTTTATCAGTAATGCTGGGGAGTTTATTATTTTTTTGGACCTAGTTCTACTCAATTTTAATTTTAATTCTTCGTGACAAATTTTTTTTCTACCTTAAATATTAATAATATTCTTAATACATGAAACAGGGAACAGAAAAAGACATTTAAATTTGCATAAAAGAAAATTCAAAAACGTAACATGCCTGGTGCAAGAATAATGGAAGCCACAAAATATTGCAAGAAAAACTGGTATTACGGGATTAGTTGCTTTGGATATCAGTTACTACAATTTTATAGAATATGTATTAAGAATAAATTCATAAGCACTCCCAAAATGTGTCGACTTTGTAACAATCACTTTAGTATCCATTTTTATGGTTCCGTCCGGTAATAGATATAATATCATGTGTATAAATTAGATTAGACATGCCTTTGTTTTATTTACATTCAAAACAATTTCTATGATTATAAAAATGTTGAATATATGTTAAAAACATATTTTCCTGATAATTAAACTATCTTGACAGTTTTATAACATAATTACAATTTTCAAATTAAGTTATGGGATCTTCTTAAAAGCTACTCAATAGTCAAGATAATTCATATATAAATCTGTATAGGTACGTAATTTCCATTCCGAAACCGAATCCTCGAAATCAAAATTGTTTTATGAAGATTCTATTTTAAACTGCATGTTAGTTAGAGTAAACAAATATCACACATAAAGTTTTTCCACTACTGGACGAATTTTTAACGGTAGTTCTCAATGACTAAGATATCTAAATATTAGTGTTCTTTGAGAGATAATAACATTTGCCTATTTTAAGATCGTGAGTATCTGCAAATATCCTCAACACTCTACCTGAAGACATTTGAAACTACGATAGATTTATGGTGCATTAGACTCCACGTGAATGAAAGTCATCAGAAAACTGTAAACCTACGGCTATTAATCTACGATTTTACCTTGTGAAATACGTGGTAAAGAAAGGAAAACAGAGTGCAATACTAATCGTTGTGGTTTCGTCGTTTCAAAGCTAGCAACTACACACACATTTATGATAGTTGCATATAAAAGTTTCTAAATAATTCGCTTCATACGAATCCTTTATGAAACACCAGCTATACAAACGAATATTTTCCATTTCAAGCTCCACGGTTAAAAATCAAAAAACATTTTCAATTTAGTATTTTCGATTAAAATTTCTAGAAGCATTACTATAAGTGTCCTACTTTCAGGTAATGTAATAATTTCTAACATCATTACACAAAGTTGTCCTTTGATATTTTACGTTGAATAGACACAATACGAACTTCTTTCCAATTACGATAACATCTCCGAAAACATGCGTCCTCCATTCATTCTGAGTCGGAAAATGCTAATTCGTACGAAACGAATCAATCAAATACATCAAAATGCACTTATGGAAATTCAATTATAGTATTCACAAATTAATGTTTATGGTTCTAAAGGTACTTTGGAACCATTTAAAAAAATTAATAACTGGAATTGCATAGAATCTTTGGCTAAAAAGCAAATGCTTTGCATTTGATTGCTCAGACATGCACTTTTAAATGTAACGAAATAAACTGTTTTCGGTAAAGATGTTTAATTGCAACATAGTATATAATTACTACTGCATGTAACATTAGTGAGATAATTTGTGTGAAATCATTTTTGAAGGATTTTTAGGTAATTTGTGAGATACTATCGTAACATGCTTACAGTTCAATGTGATAAATACAAAGCCTCTCAAATTTTATTATTGAAGACCTATCTAGGATTTAAATAGATGATGCTATAATTAATTTTATTTATTATTTGATAAACACAAAAGACTGACCCAGATTCTCTCATAATAACAAATTAACAATACGTTCTTATCAACCTAGTGAAAAATTAGTTAGAAATAATAGTTGATTATAAATATGGAATTGATTGGAATTAGTTACACCTTATTGCTCCAAAACTTGTGAACAATGATAAACGTCGATCTTCCTCTGCAGTATCTCCTAAAATACAATTCCAAGAAAGAAAACAAAGTTTTTGAAACAATTACTACTTATCTCTCCAGGTTTTCAGCAGCATCTCTGTATGTATTCGGCTTGTACATTTTTACGATCCATTGCACTAGATTTACGACTTTAGGTATTATAACTGTTCTTATTCGGAATTCCACTGCTCTTCTATCCTGCATTCTTTGGTACTCGCTCTATTTTCAAGAGAAAAGAATAAGGAAGCTTATAAACGCACAAAATGTGTATATATCAACAGTACGCCGATCTAAATTATACGAGTTTTCTGGAATATGTCTACTGGCATTGATATCCACTATCCCTTTTATGTCAGCTGCTATTTACACGAAATTTTCGATCGAAACGAACTATCATAAAGCGTTCTTTACATTCGGGTATGAATTTGAAGATAAAAATTTGGACGCAGCGTTTTGTTTTGTCGGATTCTACGGATATTACTTAGTGCACATAAAGTGGCCGTGCATCGCTATGTGGTCCTTGTGTTTCTTGTTGCGAAGAACAGAAAGAATGCTAGATGAGTTCAGCAGAGATCTGGAAAAGATAACTTTCTGTATCCATTTACCAGAGACTTCTGCAAAGCTGAGTGAATACTTTGCGGTTGTGGACACTATACGCGTTACGAAAGACGTGTTGTCGCTGCCGTCACTGATCTTGGCAATGATTAGTTTCTCAAGTCTCTACACAATATTGTCTGTGGTTTTGTTGAAAAAGATAGATGTGACACACCTTCATCACATCTTGCATCTATCGAGCAAGACCTCGATGGGTTGTGCCATAATTATTTTGTTAACCTTTTACAGTGCTAGAATTCCCCAGCGTATGTCAGAAATAAAAGTAACTTCTGGAAGATTAATGCTAAAGCACGGATTGAATAAAAAAATCGGTCGAAAAAATACATTCCTACTAGAAAATATCAAAAATGAAAAGTTAATTTACATGACAGCTTGCGACTTGGTTGTTTTCAGTAATAGCTTCATAGTTTCAGCATTCGGTTCTCTGCTTACCTTTGGACTGCTCATTTTCAATTTGAATAGTGGAAGACTTGTATAAAATAAATTACGTTCTGTCGCTTAATTTGCTGTAAGAATTTCTAATTTCACCACAGAAAGCGCCTTCGCGACGTTCTGGGATCAATACCAGAGGGAACGATTGAGAACAACGCCTCTTAATTTTTTACTGTGATCATGCGACGTGGTTCATAGATTTGATCTCGAACCCCACTCTCTTAAGTTCTACAACAAGCCAATTTGAGGACACTTTTCTACTCAAGATATAATTAGCCCACCAACCCCCACGAATATGACTGTGGTCGTTTGGATCGAATATCGAACTCTCAACTACTGCGGTTGACAATTCCCTACTCTTTCATCTGCTCTATCTATTATTGGAATATATTTCAATGTATTTGATTTGTATGTCAAAACTTCACTTTCATAGAATTGTACACTTGAGACTTCCCACTTATATTTTAAGTCACAAAATTGATGCACTAAACTGATTTTTTATAACAAGCCTTATTAAATATTTGAAAGATGTATTTTTTACTATTTCAGACAGTTCAAAACAGTGTTCAATTTATCTAAAAAAATGTTCTCAACAGAATACAAATAGCGTTGACTTTGAAATCATGTAACAGTTTAGTAGTTTCTGATATTGTTTCTCTTGCATTCGTATTGCTCATTTCTAGATTAAAGTTAATGGTAAACATGAAATTAATCTAGCACTCTTACAAGATTATATGATGACTGAAAAGGTTGGAAAATTAGTTTTTACTTATGAAATCGTGTAAAAATGAAGTATTTAATTTCGTTAAGGAAAATTAAGAGTTGAATGTTTGGGCTTAGGTCAAATATCTTTACCTGTGGGATCATCTACACGCAAAGAGCACCGGAGATTCTGCACCTAAAAATTTGAAAAAAATAATCATTTTTGATATTTTAACTGTTTATAAAAAATTTAATTGTCCTTTTTATAACCATACCTCATTGGTAAAACTCCGTTAATTGGATGTAATTTAAAATATTTTAAAAAGTAGATGCACAATTACCGCGACGTACGACCTTACGAAGTTTAAAGACTTATTTCTAAGAACATACTTTTTTCATGTTTCGGGGCACATTACTCAAAACCTTCTTAATATACATTCTTGAAACTTTTTATGCTTGTTTATAAAGCACTTTTAAAGACTATAACTTAAAGAATAAAATATAATGCATACTTTTTAAACATTATTTTGTTTAAAACATTTTAATTTTTTTGGTCACTTAAAAAAATTATAACTTCGTTAATTTAAAAAAGAACCGTGTTAAAGTCTTTGAAAGTATTCAAATCTTAAACTGTAAAAATTTCAGATTAATAAAGTAATTTATGAATAAATGAGATGCCCCCAAAATTTGTGAATCTAACATGGGTGACTATGGAGGTGCCGGAGAGCCATAAACAAAACTTGCACTCTCCAACATCACCAAAAGACATGAACGAGCTGAACTCATTTAACGTGGTCGAGCAAGAAAAGGGGGCACGAATTACGATATTCAGAGCACAGAATGAGATTCTATGAGAGAAATGAGCAAAAATATTCTGAAAGTTTCGAAAATATTCTTCTAAATTCAGTGCTTCTTTTATTAAAGTTGCTCTAAACGCAATAAAAGTAAATTTTAAAAGTTTACATCTCATTTTTCTTTTTAGTGTGGTATTTGACAAAACTATAAAATTAACTGCGTGCGTACTCAATGTTCTGGCAAAATTTTTGAAAATTTAACATTTTAAACCTATTGTTAAAAATATTATAGCGAATATGAAATTGTCTGATTAGTCTAAGACGGTTTACATACACACACTTCACCATTCATGTAAAAATTATTCCTTCTTTGCATAATGGTGGAAATTTCCATCATAACATTGAATGCCCAAAAATTATATAAAAGAACAAGTTCGCTTTAAGTTGATCGTGTCTGGATACCTTCTTAATGTCCGTTGCATAAAAAAAAACATAGCTGTCAAAAATAAGCAAGTGTCACTATCAGTAAAACGAGTCATCACGCTGTTTGTTGTAGTTGCAATAAACGTATGATTTCGTTTTTAATTTTGTTTAATTATATTTGAGTTTCTATTGCTAAAAAAGTGAAAATGAGTGGAAGAAAGGTTTGTAACGTGTGTTTCTGTTATTTTTAGAGCAATTTCTGAAAAGGTTTGCGTTTAATTTAAAAAATACCACATGATACCATCATATTGTTTTTTGCTAAATTTATACTATAAATATTATATACTAAGATTTTTTTAACCATTTTTCCTTTAATTTTGAACATGAATTATATCACCTTGATTTATTTCACCAATAAAGAAAAAATCATGCAAAGAAGGGTTAAGTTCATTATCGTGTTTACTATAAAGTTTTGTGTTTTTAAGAAACCTATTCAATGTGTACACTAAATTTTGTGGGCTTTTGCATATACTTATCAGAAAATCAGATACCATTTTCAATTTAATGGTCATTTAATATTTCTAGAAATATAACTATAAGTGTCCTTGTCTGAGGTAATGTAATATTGTTATGTCATCATTACACAAAGTGGTCCTTTATATTTTGAGTTAAATAGACATGTTAAATAGTTAATATCTCTGAACACATGTGTCCTCCATACATTCAGCATCGGAAAATGCCTATTTGTATGAAACGTACAGTGAATACTTCAAATTGCACTTATGGAAAATCAATTACATAGTTTACACAAATACATGTTTATGGTATTAAAGGTATTTTGTTACTATTTAAAAAAGTTTAGAATTAGAATTAAATAGAATTTTTGGCTTATAAGATAATGGTTTGTAACATGGATAATGGTTTGTAATGGTAAACGTACAATAAATACTTCAAATTGCACTTATGGAAAATCAATTACATAGTTTACACAAATACATGTTTATGGTATTAAAGGTATTTTGTTACTATTTAAAAAAGTTTAGAATCAGAATTAAATAGAATTTTTGGCTTATAAGATAATGGTTTGCATTTGATTGCTCAGACAGTCATTTTAAAATGTACCTATTAACGACAGTAACTGTTTTCAGTAAAGAAGTGTAACTACAATATATAGTATATACTTATTAATGCCTGCAACATTAATGAGATAATTTCTGTGTAATCCTTTTTGAAGGATTATATAATTTGTGAGATAGTATTATCGTGATCTGCTCATCGTTCTCTCTCTCTCTCAATGTGATAAGTACAAAATCTCTCAAACTTTATTTACACTATTAAATTAATTATTATCTTTCACTGACACAATGAAATGGTTGTATTCATTTTAATCATGAATTACATTGTTACAAGTAATTACTTTAAATTAATTACTTTAATTACTCTTAAATGAAAAAAATTTCAGAACATCATTCTTAAAAATTCTTTTGTTTATTTCTCATTTCTACATTTATATTATTTTATTTTTCTTACTACTGTATCTATATTTGTTTTTCATATTTCTATATAGATATTATTTTATTTTTCTTATTTTTTAAGATTTATATTATTTTATTTTGCTTATTTCTAGATTACCATTTTGTTTTAAATTATCCACATACAAAATAATGGAGTGCTTGCTCATTGAATATATTAGTCTTTTATAAAGGTTTTGTCGTTTTGGACTATTTTGATGCAAAGATAGAGAAGGCAATATAGAGAAACAGATGGAACAAAATAGGGTTGCCACATCGATGTCGATGTTTTCAAAACATCGATGTTTTATAAAATGCTATGTGTTTTACATCGGTGTATTTAAAATCGATGTATTGGGGTCGATGTTTTTGTAACATCGATGCTTATACTTGTCGATGTTTTATTTTTAAATGAAAGTACCGTTATAAAAATTAAAAAAAAAAAAAAGTAGCATAATTTTTATAATCAGCAAATTGAAGATATTTTTAGACCAAAGTGACCAAGGGTGAAGGTCTGAAAAGTTGAGATGCGACATTGATGTCAATGTTTTCAAAACACCAATGTCGTATCACTAGTTGCTAAACCAGTTTTAAGAAATGGGGGAAAATGTTTGAATACACAGAATTTTAAAAACATTGATAGTTTGGGTGCGATGCATTATCAACATCGATGTTTTGCTGTCGATGTTGCATCACTAGGTTCTAAACCAGTTTTAGGAAATGGGGTGAAAAGTTTAATTACACTGAATTTTAAAAGCATCGATGGTTTGGGGGCGATGTATTAACAAAATCGATGTTTTAATTTTGAACATCGATGTTTTGCTGTCGATGTAGCATCACTAGTTGCTAAACCAATTTTAAGAAATGGGGGAAAAAGTTTAAATACACTGAATTTTAAAAACATTGATGTTTAAGGTATCCGACTGCCTTTAAAACAAGATTTTCAGTCACATTATCCATTTTTCAATTTTCACATAGAATAAAACCCTGATTTCTCATCTTGCCAAATCTGTTTAAATTTTGTTTCTATCTTGAGTAGAACTTAAGTTACAGGTAGTTTAACAAGATCAAGTCGAAAAGTTTTTAACCGGAAGTGCCTTTTTCCCATTGGTGACAATAGTTTGTGTTTTTACCAACGAGAAATCAGCGAAGGGAGAGCCCGAAAAGGTGAAGCATACTGGTTTGCCCACTAATATATTAAATATTATGAAACCAGTATATTTAGAACTTTGCAACAGGGAGCTTTTATTAAAGTGTTTGCATGGCAAAACTCAGAACGCTAATAAAAGCTTCAATGGGGTGATTTGGTAGAGAGTTTCCAAGGAGGTTTTCGTCAGCCTGAAAACTCTTAAATTAGGGGCCTATGATGCCGTCATACAATACAATGATGGTTATAAAGGCTGTATAAGCATTTTATCCAAGCTGAACATTTCAAATCCTGGTTATTTCACCACAAAAGGTTATCATTGTTTGGATCGCGTTAGAATCCATGATTCCAAGCGGCATGCAACACCTATTGCGAAGAAGCCTAGGAAAGAAGGTAAACTATTTAGGTGATACAGATGGTGAATTATACAAAACAGGGTCATTTCGAAGTTCCACTTTTATGTGGTAGGTGTGTTTCCATTTTGAAGTATACATTTAGCTTTAACTCAAAATCACTTTTTCAGCATTTCGTTTTTACGCAAAATAGTGTAACTCAAAAAGTTATGCTTCAAACGTGATATAAATTTGTAGGAATTCTTTAATGAAGTAGATAAAGGGATTGTTCTACTCCTGTGTTAATAAACCAATTAGCTTTTTGTTGTTATTGGTGTAAATTGTAATTGCATCCAAATTTTCGAAGATTTTGTACTTGTTTCCGTTTTAAACCCAGCTAACTTTTATGGAACTGATTTACAACTACGAGAATGGGCCAATTACTTAAAGAGACTTTGATCTTTATTATAAACCATACAAATTGAAGATATATTAATTCAATTTTGAATTATCATATTTTGCGGTAGAGTTAGTTTTTGTTATGTTTCACATGTTCTTTTCATACCTAAAATAGATAAAAAAATAATACAAAATAAATTTTTTAAATGTTTTTCCATCTTTTTAGCCCTAATTTATAATATGATGCAGAAAAAAGTTACATTTTAAATAATTTCAAAAAATCTTCTCCGAAGGTAGTCGGATACCTTAAAAACATCGATGTTTTTGGGACGATGTATTATCAACATCGATGCTTTAATTTTGAACATCGATGTTTTGCTGTCGATATCGCATCCCTAGAGCAAAATAGAAATCGCACAGAGATTTCTCGCTACTCTCTCAGATAAAGACTAAAAAATTAGAGTGATTTTTCAGCATTTCGTGTCCGTCTGTCTGTTTGTCTGTTGCTGACCTCTCTATGTCTAAACGGCTGTATGTATGGTCATTAAAGTGCGTATACTAAGAGTACTTGCAGTAACTTAATGGCTGAACTTTACTACGTCAGACTGAGTTCCAGTTTTATTTTTGTATATTTGTACAACTATCCCAATAAATACAGTCCCTTTTTCATACTTAAATCCATTTAAAACCCGCTGTATTCGCAAAGAATATATTAATCCAGAATATAAATTTTGGTTGAAACTCGTATTGTTTTACCAGTAATGCTGGGAAAGTTATTATTTTTAGGACCTAGTTTTACATAATTTTAATCTTTGTATCAACATTTTTGTTCTTACTTTGGGGGACTCGGTGCTGAAAATCGGTCAGAATATCGATTTGTGGACATTTGTGCCAAATTATACTTTATACATTTAAGAACCTTTATACAAAGTTTCATAGTCTGCGCCAGGGGTGACCAAACTTGGAGCATTGGATGATTACAAGTGGCGTATTGCATCCTTGCACCTACTTATTCTTTTGAAAAGTTATATAAAAAAAAGTTATATAAGTTGAAAAGTTATATATGTCGTTTTGCAACGACATACAGATGTAAACAAGCCTTATCATCCATGGAATTTATTAAAAGGAAAACGAGGTAGCGAATGACGGATTCAAATTTATAGAATTCTCTGTAATAGACATTGTTTTACATACAATATAGAATTACAATATTAAAAATGTTAATTATGTCGATAAACATACTTTTATTAAAAAAGTTATTAAGGATATGGCAGGACCATGAACGTAAGGTAGAAAAGGTGCTTGAGTTCTATGGCGCATCGGAACTCGCATGTGAAAAAAATTGACGCATGGTATGTAGAAAGTTGGCCACCTCTGGTGTACGCAAACTCTAAGTTATCTTTTTTTTTTTTTTTTCGATTTTGCTAGCCTAACTATCTGAAAAAGGACACACCCTAACGAACTCGCTTAGTCAGAATTCCATTCAGCGTTGCTTGACTTGAGAAGCTATTTGCAAAGCCTTTAAGTAAAACCTGGTGAATTTAACGATTGAATAATAAGTGTTAATAACTGTAACTGTATTTACTTTTTAGTTTGTTATTGTTTTGATTATTTCGCTTTACTCGGTGTTTATAATTTGATTCATCCATTTCAAACAGTCTTTTTCAAGGCTACATTTCTAATTTGCATTCCATTTTGTGTTATTTTAACTTTGCTTTTTTTTATCATTGTTAAACAACTTTTGTTAATCATGTCTCATATGAAAATAAAATCAGTGCAAGTTTCAAAGATGAACAGTAAGGGTTGATGTTCTGAACATCAAACAAAGCCCGTGACAGCTGTAGATCAGCTGATTGTTCCTGCTTCTAATCACAGGATACCGAACATTTCTGCACGTTCTTTAACAACAGAAAGTAATTCTGGTTCATATGTTTTTTATGGACTTGAAACTGATGAATAATCTTTTAAAGGATTTATACTGTCTTAAGTGCAGCAAGCAGGAATTGAAATTCAACCTAGTTGCAAAGTTTGGCTTTGCATACAATGTGAGCATCGTCTGCCATAGTTGTGATAGTTTTAAATCAACTTCTAAAATTTCACAAAAAATTATATGTCTAATTATGACTTACATTTAAGAATGGCGCAAGCATTTCAACATATGGGAAAAGGTTATGGTTCCATAGAAACCTTTGGCTTCGTTTTGGACATGCCTGTGTTTTCTTCTTCCTCTCTCTGTTCGTACACAAGTGCCCTTGATGAAGCATATAAAACGTCTTCTGTCGATCTTCAACAAAAAGCTGAAAGCCAAGAAAGCTTATTCCGATGTTGGAGCTTCAGTGGAAGAAATCACAAATATTGCGGTTTATTTCGATGGATCATGGCTTACCCGTGGTCACACTTCTCTCTTTGGCGTTTTCTGCGTCATAGACATATTTAAAGGGCAAGCCAATGACTTTGAAATTATGTCCAAAGTTTGTAGTCACTGCACCAATGCTAAAAAAGATATTGGATTATCCATTGTCGAGTTTGAAACGTGGTATGCATGGCATAAAAAGGATTGCCAAATAAATTATACTGCGACTTCTAGCTCGATGGAGCTCCAAGCTGCTTCGCTGTTGTGGAAGCGTTCAGAAAAATTAGGTTTCCGTTACACAGTACTCCTTTCTAATAAGGATTCCAAAACATACACTGAGCTAGTCAATAGCAAAGTGTATGGTGATGTTCCCATTGGAAAAGACGAATGTGTGAACCATGTCGGGAAGAGATTAGGAACTGCTCTGCGAAAAGTAGTGTCTAAGTGCAGAGAAAGGGGTTTCACGTTAGGGGGAAAGAAGCATGGCAGCTTAAAGAGTGAGACAATAAAAAAACTCACCAAATATTACCTTGAGGCACTATTACGAAACAAGGGTGATGTAAGTGGCATGAAAACTGCGATATATGCCACATTATATCACAGTATGTCTACAGATGCTAAACCCCAGCATTCTAAATTTCCAACAGGCCAAGCCTCGTTTTGTTTTTATCAACGAGCTATGGCTCTGGGTCCATCCAGGCCCTCATAGCAAGTTTTTGAAAACACCACTGAGTGAAACGTTGATGCCACACATCTTGCCCGTCTATCAAAGGCTCGCAAGTAATGATCTTA
This sequence comes from Metellina segmentata, assembly GCA_947359465.1. Classification (NCBI taxonomy): domain Eukaryota; kingdom Metazoa; phylum Arthropoda; class Arachnida; order Araneae; family Tetragnathidae; genus Metellina; species Metellina segmentata. The sequence goes on from OX375874.1 coordinate 99,780,160, forward strand.
GTAAAAAATGCTCTCAAGTAATGCTATGCAACACAAAATTTCAATGAGTCCTTACACAGTATTATGTGGAGCAAGTGTCCAAAAGACAAATTTTACTTCCTGAATAGTGTTCGTCGCTCCATATCTGAAGCAATATGTGAATATAACTTTGGTGTAGCCGAAACACTACATGAGCAACCATGTGCATTGGTACTGCATTGTGCAACTGTAAGCCTTAAACTGGCTGCCATGTTTCTTTCACGAAAAATAAATTTTCAGAAAAGACGACGATCTAACAAATTCCAACGAGCAAGGAAGTTAATAAAGCAAGCGATCAAAAGCCAAGAAAAAACTTACAAGAAAAAAGAATATGTCACTTACAAACCAGGTGGCTTCTAAATTGACTAATTTTCATTGAAAAACCTTTCTCATTTTAGTGCTCAAATTCGGTTTTATTTTGGTAAATGATGGAAAATTAAGTGTTATAGTATTAATTAGTTATCTGAGCATAAAATAATATGGTCAGACAAAGGGCTTGATAGTAATTACATTTAATTAAATAAAATGGGGTCAGTTACAATATGGGGACGGGTAACAGAGAATGACCACTTCGGGCCCGGCATTTTACATAATGACCACAAAGCACTACTTTCGCACGAAAGTGTTCAGGGCGCTATTATACACTGTGCGTGGTGATGTCATAGTTCTGGCTGCTGATTGGCTCGTTGACTTTTGCAGAAACCAGGTGCGCCGTGTAGTCTGGAAAAAGGGTAAAAGTGGCTGGCATCTCCACATCTTGGCCTTTCCTGACATGGACCTGTCCTCAGGGCCACATCACATCGGTAGAAGATCTGGAAGAAATAAGGAAAAAAAACAGAAAGGCGACTGCAGCGAATCTCATCCTTGCGATATCAACAGTTACGTCGTGCGTAGTAGTACTCTATATCCTCGAAAATTGTCCACTGAATTCTTCGTCGTGGATGTGGTCATCAGCATCGTAATCAGCGTCATCGTAAAGTACTTCGTAGAGGATTTCGAGTACGTGAAAGAATTATTTTGAGCACATGTAGGTTGCTCCGTTGTGTGTTGATCGCGTTTATGAAAATGCACTGGTCGGCCTGTACGATTTTCCTGTAAATCTTTTTACTACAAAGGACATATTTTAAGTTGTGAAGAGAAAAACAGAAGAAAACACAACAGGTCTTCAATACTTGAAAATACTGTACTGTTATGTAGACACACATATAATAACTTGAAATACTGTAGACACACACATGAAATCACATTGAATGTATAAACACTGAATATGTAGTTAAATGTGAACAACACAGTATGGTTTTAGATGTTATTTGAACAAGGTTTCATGTACTCGGCACATGTACTGTCATGGAAGGGGCCTTCGGTCATACCAATTTTCTCAACCTCATATGTGTTGCTCGTTTTCACTTTCGTGACCTTATACGGACCTAAATATTTAGTTTTCAACTTGAGTCCTGGATCATATTGAGTTCTTTTAGTGACTACTATGTCATTTATTCGTTATTTGTTACAAATATCTTTTTTGCCCATCATTCGTTTAAATGCATTACAGTCAATGATTACTTTAAATGGGATACCTAGAGTATAAACACGAAATTGCTTTAAATCTTCAATCACTGCTAATACTTCTAATTCGAAGCTAGAGCACCTACGTTCGGTTTTTGGCGTCTTACGGCTCATGTGACACACTGGATGGAATTGGTTGTCCTGACTAGAGCGCTGCATCAGAATAGCACCATAGCCGTCAATACTGGCGTCTGTGTAAACTTCAGTGTCACTTTGCGGGTTGTACATGCATAGAACAGGTACAGAACACAGTGTGTGTTTGAGCTCGACAAAAGCGTTTCGGGCATCTGGTACAACTATTTAATCAACTATACTATTAAATCATCCATGTAAAGAAGAATTGTACTGTTCCTTAAAAGTTCACGAAATACACAGTTAATGTATCTTGAAAAACACGCAGGACTGTTACTGAGACCAAATGGATTTTTTTTTAATTCGTAATGTCCTTCATGGGTGAAGAATGTAGTATACATTTGACTAGAAGTAGCGACATTAACCTGAAAGAATCCGTGTCGTAAATCGAGAGTACTAAACACCTTTGCGGAACACACTTTATCCAAAACTTCAGAAATTATTGGCATAGGATAATGTTCGCGTAATATGCGTTTGTTTAGTCTACGATAATCAATGCATAAACGACGTGAATTGTCCTTCTTTTTCACGAGAACTATGGGAGATGCGTAGTTCGAGATTGATCTGCGAATTATATCGTCGGACAGCCATTGTGAAACTTGTTCTTCGACGATAACATTTTACTTAGGAGCGAGCCTTTGTGGTTGTGAACACACTGGTGTGGGATCGTTTTAAACAATCGACATTTCAACGTCAAAAGATTTAGTTTGTTTGGGCTTAAAGTTTTCGATTAGAGATGCAGTTTCTGTTCGGATTTGTACATTGGAAATGTGACTTAAGTCAACTTGAGATTGATCGATAACATTTTCAATTTTAATTTAAAACGAATCAGAATGCCTTTCAAGTTTTATTGTGTTGCAATAAATAGTTAGTGTACCTTTGCTGTATTATGTCAGTACCATTACTACAATCGTAAGCGAGGTGTGCATCTTGAACAACACAAAAACTGGAAGGGAAGTCTGAGTAGTCAATTGTAATGGTAGTTTCAAATGTTCCTGTAGGGTTGATGGAAGCATTTCCTAAACCGCTTAAGCCAGTGATTCTCAACCTGTGGGGCGAGCCCCCCTAGGGGGCACGAGCACACTAGAGGGGGGGGGCGAGAATATCCAAGAGAAAATATTATTTAAAAAAAATTGATTAGCTGACTTAAAGGAAAGCACACATACACATAGAAAACAAAATACATTTCGACATATTTAATAATTAACTTATTAAAGTAAAACAACTTCTAAACCAAAACTTACTTAATCAAAACATACCAAATTAAAAACAAATTTAATAATTATTAGTGACTTCCTTGGGCCTGTCTTGACGAGCAAAGTTTTTCGAAGGAAGGCTCAGTATTAGAAATAGCCACTCTCAGTACTGTTTCTATATTTAGCCGAGATCTATATTTTGTCTTCAAAGAAGCCACAACAGAAAATCCAGTTTCACAAAGGTAGGATGTTGAAAATGGTAATAGAATGCGAAATGCCCTTGTTTTTTTAGTGCAGAAAAATATAATCCCCAACTCCTGACCAAAATTCAAATAGTGATTTATTACTAAACTGTCTTTTGGTTTCGCCACTTGTCGTGAAGTCTATGAATTTTTCTTCCTCATCAATTAAGAGTACTTCGGGAGTCTTATGAAATGGATCCCTAACCCACTCGTAACTTGCTATCAGTTTGTCGTCAGCAAGAAAATACTTTTTTAAAATTCTTTGCCAGCAGGGCTAAATGATTTTCAATGGTTACAAAAACAACTTTTACCTGTTCTTATTCAGCCTTGTAAATTTTAGTACAATCATTCACATTTGCAAACATTGTTAGGTATTTTTGCTTTAAATTTCTGCTCCACAATTCCAATTTTCTACAAAAAGCATTAACTTTATCCTTCGTATCCAACATATGTACATTTGCTCCTTGGAGTTGAAGATTCAAGTTATTTAATTTCTCAAATATATCGACCAAGTAGCTCAATTTCATCACAAATAAACCATCGCGAAAATTCTTGACTTCCGGTCTGTTTTCTTCTTTCAGGAAAATGGCAATTTCTTCTCTTAATTTATAAACACGTTGCAAGAATTTCCCACGTGATAACCATCTTGCCTCGCAATAAAATAGTAAATCTGAATGCTATGCACCCATGTCTTTTCAAAGTGCGGAAAAGATTCTTGATTTCAGGGTTCTTATTTTGATATAATTTACTACGGTTACAACTGTAGTTAACACAATATTCAGACCCGGACTCATTTCTTTGGAAGCCAAAGCTTTTCTGTGGATCATGCAATGTGACCTGACGCACTGAGGCGATTTTTTTTTTACAAGTGCTTATATATTTTGGAATCTTTCGGACATTGAAAGAGCACCATTGGTGCATATTCCGACTCAATTTTTCCATTCTGTGTTTGCCTCGTTCATAAAATCATTTAAAATAGCAAATAATGCGAGTGCTGTTGCTTTGAGTTCTATCGGTTTGCAGAAAAGTAGTTCTTTTACTACTGACATATTATCACAAAATCGAACATAGTCAATGAAATGAGCATCTTTATTACTATATGTTGCTTCATCAAGCTGTATTGAAAACAATTTGTCACGCAACTTCTAGAAAAGCTGACACTGTACTTCTTCAGCTATATCAGCAATTCGACGAGCAACAGTATCATTTATAAAAGGCATGGACTGGAATTGTTCAGAAAAATTATCTCCAAACATAGTTTCTACAATCTCAATTACTACTGGCAAAATAAGCTCTTCACCAACGGTGTGAGGTTTTTTTATAACTGGCTATTGTATATGGAACTTTGTAGGATGCAATTAAAGCTTTTTTATTCACAGACAAAGTTTCTTTAAAAAATTATTTTTACTTTTCATATGATTTTAATTTTAATTCGAAGAATTCTTTGGGTTTGTTGACGTACTCACTATGAAGCGTTTCCAAATGTCGTTTAAGTTTATTAGATTTCATGCTGGGTCTGCGGCCAACATTTTTGAGCAAATGATACACAGGGGCCTTTCTTCTTCATTTACTTCAGTACTGGTAAACCCCAAATTTAAGTATTCTTGAGAATATTTTCTTGATTTTATTTTCGGAACCACGCTCGTCTGTGTACTTGTTGATGCTTGACAATCGTCTAATGCTCGTTTACGCCAGCTTAAAAAATTATCCATGGGTCTGCATAAATCTGCTGCCGTGAATATTTAGTATTGTAATTGCTATTAACACGAAAACATATATAACATACCATAGATTTGATAGCGATCGACTCGAATGAGAATTGAAACTTGCGTAATCGAACATTTTCCTTCTTCCTATGAGAAAACATTTGATCTGCGCATGCTCGAGATGGCTTCCACAAACCATATTACTTACTTTTTCTCTTTTCTTTAGTCATGCTTCTGTTTTATTTCTTTTATTATTCCAAAAAAAAGTATTCCCAGTTTCTAAATTTAGCTCACCTCGTCTAGGTTAACTTTCATTAACAAATTAATTTTTGTGCTTTCATATTCTTTTAACGTTATCTCCCTGTTTGGCTTTCATTTCAAATATAATATTTAAATTTTCACCGCTTCCATTCGCTTCATCTGTTCACTGCCCGCTTGGCAAAATGCCAGATGTGGTTTCTCGCCAAGTTGGCTCGCTTTTACTCTTGTTTTGGCATTTAGTTAAAAATAATTTAAAAACAGAAATCAAAATACTCAATATATATCATTGTTGTATACATTTTATTGCATGCGGGGGGGGGGGGGGGGCGATGAAAATTATGATTGAAAACTGGGCCGCGAATAATGAAAGGTTGAGAAACGCTGGTTTAAGCGAATAGTTGTATTACTTAACTGAGACGGCATTTCTAATTTTCCGTAAATACTATACTTTAGGTGAGTTGTTTGGCTACCTGTGTCGGTTAATACGTTCACCTCAAAATTTTGAACTTTAACTGGTTTTGTCAAAATGTTTTTCGACTGAACAAAATTCTCGATGGCTACATTCTGGCGACTGTTGTTCACAGGACAATCTTTCGATATGTGGTTAGCAAATCAGTTACAGTTGAAGCATTTCTTGCTTTTGTCTTTGTTAGGACAGTTCGTGGCGTTATGAGACTTATCACCACAATTAAAACAACGTTGGTTGGATGTACTTTTATTGGATTGAGATTTATCCGAATGTCTTTGCTGAGATACGAGACGTATCGAGGAATTCTCTCTGGATGTAACTGTCCGCCTTGGTATAACAATTTAGTCTGCTTACCTTTCAATACTTTTACTGCCAATATGGCGTGCAAATATTAAAATATTTGGAGATAATGCTAAAGCAGTTTCACAGGACGCTTCTGCCATCGCCACGTCTTCACAATTTACTTTCACAAAAATATTTTATCTTCTGATTTCTTCCTTTTTTAAGTCACATATTTTTTTCGCAACTAAGACCCAAGAACGAACTTTATTTTTCCTTCTATGTTAGTCTGTGGTGTTTTATAGTGTCTATTAAGATCATGTCGCCGACCAACCGGTATAGTGGTTAAGGTGTTAGCCTCTAGATCGGAAGGTCCCCGGTTCGAATCCGGGTTCGGGTATGGATGTTTGTAAGCGTATACCAGCTCAGGTGTTGCTTCGTCATCTGAACATGGTGCAAAATTACGAAGTAATTGTTAGGAGCAATGATGGTCCTCCCACTGGGTGCTCCTTCACAAGTGGACATCGCTTCCGGCCTTGTAGTGGCCAATGACTTCGGTCAAATGTGCCCGCCATTAGAAAAAAAAAAAAAATTAAGATTATGTCTTTCATTATGTGAATGAGTACTTTCACAAACAATGCAAAACGATTTTCCTGTTATAAATAACAACTCATTTTCCCACTGTTCATTAAATTCAAATCCATGCTTACTTTCCTTTCTGCGCTCATTTTCTTTTGCATGGTGATGGATAACAGGAATGTAAAAAAACATAGAAAACTACACAACAGTAAAAGTTTAAATGTCGAAATACAACACACAGATTACAAATACGTTCTTATCACACATAATATAAATTATAAACTGTCAAAAAATTGCGACGAACTGATGATTAAGAAATCTCTATGAATGGAACTAAGAGCACTGTGGTCTTGAAAATATATTAAGATGGATTCAGTTGGCGCCTACTTCAAAAGAATAAGTAGGCGCAAGGATACAATGTGCCACGTTTGGCTCTTGCGCCACAGGTTGGCCACCCATGGGGTAGGGAAAGAGAATTTCTGGCACCATTTATGGGCAGACAGAGAGCTTGATAGTAATTACATTATTTTAATAAAATGCGGATAGTTACAATATGGTGGACGGGTAACAGAGAATGGCCACTTCGGGCCTGGCAGCATATTACCAACCTTTACTGGAGTAGAAGACATAGGGAAAATCTAAGCCGGCTGATTCGTTGGTTTCAAACTGTCGTCTATGACGTCACTATGTGACACCTTAAATAGTACGTGATGCCTTTACATGGACTCGGTACGAAGTTTCTAGTGAAAGCCGGTAGCAAACGAAAGCTGCTGAGATATTAGCCATCTCTAATTTAATAATTGGTATTACTTTAAGAAATACTATGTTTGGGTTATAAAAAGGCTTTTGGTATGACTAAGTAATTTTTTTTGATAAATAATTTGTGTTGAAGGATGAATTTAGCTCCTATTGATCACAGTTTTATTTACTCCTATGGTTTTATGATGGATGTGATTTAATGACAACTGAAGAAATAGCACAATATTTTTTCGAATTTTTAAATGTTTGCGAAGCAAAAATAATCTTTATACTGCCTCATGTCAATCGTAAGTACTATTTTTGCAAAACATCGTGAATAAACAAGTTTTTTGCTTGTTCAGGTTTTCATACAGTAAATAGTAACCTTAAATATCCAATTTAATCCGCAATGCAAGAAAATTCCGTGCTATTTAGTATATATCCGATTAAGAATAAAAAGGTTTTTCATTTGAATTTAAATTATAAAAATCTTACATTACCAAGATTTTTCTGATTTTTCAGCTTTTAATTTTTTTTTCACAAACTAACAAACTATCAAAAATTCCATCCCTGAAAGTGAGGAGAATGGTTTAAATATTATTAAAAAAACAGTACAAATATCATATTTTAACAGAGGAGTAGCGTTTAAAAAAAAATTTAATTTTGTAAATTTTTAAAACTTTTTGAAATGTTATGTTAATTTTTTGCATTTTTTTCAATAACATATCCAATTACATTCAAGAACATAATCTCTCAGTCAATATACTTTCAATTATGCTCAATTTGAGAAGGTGGATATTTAGGTGCGGGTACCCTTAAATAAATCCCCGAATTTAAAAAAATGTGTTATGAAGATTTTATTTTAAACTGCATGTTAGTTAGAGTAAACAAGTATTCCACATAAAGTTTTAAATTTTTAGCGGTAGTATTCCCCGACTGGGACAATGAAGTATTAGTGTTGTTTGAGAGAAAATTACATTTGTCTAATTTAACATCGCGAGTGTCTGCAAACATCCACAACACTCTAACCTGAAGACATTTGAAACCATGATATATTTAAGGTTCACCAGCCCCCACGTGAAAGACGGTCTTGAAATTACTGCAACCCTATGGCTATTTATCTGCGATTCCACTTAGTGGAATACGTATCTAAGGAAAGAACACAGAGTGCAATACTAGTCCTTGTGTGTTTGTCATTTCAATCCTAGCAACAACATTCACAATTATGATGGTTGCATATAAACATTTCTAAATAATTCGCTTCATACGAATCCTTTCAGAAAACACCAGAGTAGTAAAAAAGAATATTTTACATTTCAAGATAAACGGTTAAAAATCAGAAAATCATTTGAATTTTATATTTTTGATTGAAATTTCTAGAAATATAACTGTAAGTGTCCTTTTCTCAGGTAATGTAATATTTGATAACATCAATACACAAAGTGTCCCTTTGATATTTTGCGTTGAATAGATACATTATGAACTTTTTTGCAATTACGTTAACGTCTCAGAAAACACGCGTCCTCCATAAATTTTGCATAGGAAAATGATTGTTAGTAGCAAAATTACAATGCCTACGTCAAAATGCACTTACGGAAAATCAATTATAGTTTGCACAAATACATGTTTATGGTTCTTAAGGTACTTCGGTAGTATTGAAAAGAAATAATATTAGGAATAACATAGGGGTTTGTAATTGATTGCTTAGACTGTCATTTTCAAATGTACCGACAGAAACTGTTTTCGGTATAAAGACGTTTAACTGCAACATAGTATATACTTATTACGATCTACCTTTGCAGTATCTGCTAAAAATCAATTCCAAGAAAGAAAACAAAGCTATTGAAACAATTACTACTTATTACTGTATGCAATATTAGTAAGATAATTTGTGTGAAACCATCTTTGAAGGATTACATGGTAATTTGTGAGATATTATCGTAACATGGCTCATAGTTCAATGTGATAAATACAAAGCCTCTCAAATTTTATTATTGACGAAGTATCTCGGATTTAAATAGATGATACTATAATTAATTTTATGTATTATTTGATAAATACAAAAGACTGACCCAGATTCTCTCATAATAACAAATTAACAATACCTTCTTGTCAACCCAGTGAAAAATTTGATTTAAATAATAGAGGATAATAAATATGGAATTGATTGGAATTAGTTACACCTTATTGCTCCAAAACTTGTGAACAATGATAAACGTCGATCTACCTTTGCAGTATCTGCTAAAAATCAATTCCAAGAAAGAAAACAAAGCTATTGAAACAATTACTACTTATCTCTCCACGCTTTCAGCAGCATCTCTGCATGTATTCGGCTTGTACGTTTTTATGATCCAATGCGCTGGATTAATGAATTCAGGTATCAAAACTTTTCTTGATCGGAATGCCATAGCTGTTCTATCTTGCGCTCTTTGGTACTCGCTCTATTTTCAAGAGAAAAGAATAAGGAAACTTATAATCGCACAGAATGCTTATCTATCAACAGTACACCGATCTAAAGAATACAGGTTTTCTGAAATATGTCTACTGGCATTGATATCCATCATCCCTTTTATGTCAGCTGCTATTTATACGAGAATTGCGATAGAAGAGAACTACCATAAAGCGGTCTTTACATTTGGGTATGAATTGCAAGATAAAAAATTAGAAGCAGCGTTTTGTTTTGTCGGATTCTACGGATATTGCTTAGTATACATAAAGTGGCCATGTATCGTTTTGTGGTCCATGTGTTTCTTGTTGCATAGGACAGGAAGAATTCTTGATGAGTTCAGCAGAGATCTGAAAAACACAACTTTCTGCATCCACTTACCAGAGACTTCTGAAAAGCTGAAAGAATACTTTGCGATTGTGGACACGATTCGCGTTACGAAAGGCGTGTTGTCGGTGCCGTCTCTAATCTTGGTAACGATTAGCTTCTCAAGTCTGTACACAATATTAGCTGCCAGTTTGTTGAAAAAGATTGAGGTGACACTTCATCAACTCTGGCATCTAACGAACAAGACCTCGATTGGATGTGCCATAATTATTTTACTAGCCTTTTACAGTGCTAGAATTCCACAGTGTATGTCAGAAATAAAAGTAACCTCCAGAAGATTGATGTTAAAGCACGGATTGAACAAAACAATATGTCCAGAAAATGTATTCCTTCTAGAATATATCAAAAATGAAGAATTGATTTACATGACAGCTTGCGACCTGGTTGTTTTCAGTAACAGCTTCATAGTTTCAGCATTCGGTTCTATGCTTTCTTTTGGGTTGCTAATTTTCAACTTGAATAGTGAAAAGGTTGTGTAACAAACTTACTTCCTGTAGCTGAAAATGTTGAAAACAATTTTAATTACGCCACACAATAGCAACACAAAGCGCCATTTTGTGTTGCTCTTGTATGACTTAGATCCGTGATAAAGGTTGCAGAATCAATACCAGAGGGAAAGATCTGAGAACGAATCCTATTCATTTTTTACTATGATCATATGATGTGGTCCATAGAGCAGCTGGAATCATAAGCTAATAACGTCCACAACAACCCAAATTGAGAACACACACACACTCACACACACACACATACTTTAGTCCCCCGACAGATAATTAAAGTTCACCAGCCTCCACGAATTTTACAGTTCTTGTTGGGATCGAATATCGAACTCGCAACCCCTTGGGTTGATAATTTCCTGTTCTTCCAACTGCTCTATCGCGGACCACATTGTTATTATTAGAATATATTTCTATGTGTTTGAATTTTTTTAATGTCAAAATGTCACTTTCTTAAAGAATTGTACACTTGAACAGATAAATAAATATGCATACAGATAATATGAGAAGATACTGATGTAATTGGGAGATATGTCTACAAATTATATTGTAATCGGCTTCGATTGTAACATGTTTTAACATTCATTTTTTAAATGAACTAGTATTTTCTTCTCATGTTGCAATACTTTACAGAAATATCATGTGTATAAATTCAATTGAATTCTCTCGAATCGAACTTTTAATAAAAAAGAGCACTTGTAGTGTCTTTTCAATTATTTTAATAAAAGTTTACGTTGAGCTGGTAAAAAGTTTTTTTAATGTTTCCTTAAATCCTTGAATAAAAATATTCTTAGAACTATTTAATTATGTATACAATTACTACCGATATTGCATTGCCTGAGTTGTGAGTTACTTTTAACATGAACTAAATTATTTATAACTGGCGATTTTTGAGTAGAATCTTACACATTATTGTCCATTTACAACAAAAGTTAATAAACTTAATCATATTCTCACCAATTAATTAATTGCGGTATTATTTGACCAATTGACAAATAGCTGTGCAGTAATTACTTGGAAACTTTTTCATCGCATTAACATGTCAAATTTTGAAATGTTGACTATTTATGAGAAAAATTTAACGATTTATATCTACAGATAGAATCATCATTTTTGTGGCGAAAAAAGCCGGGTTGGGCCCAAATTGAATTGCGATGGATCAATTAGTCAGCAAATTTCTGCATGTATATATCGCGTATCTTATGCTTTATATGTCCATTTACAACATTTCAAAAATTTTTAGTTGGAAGTCTTTTTTTTTTTTTTTTGGTATTCCAATGAAATCTAAATATGTCAATATACTTGTGTGCTTATACAAAAAGAATCCAATATTATTTACAACAGACACGTTTATAACTTTTTTTAGAAGAAAATGAAGAAATTGGAAATAGTAAGGATCAGTTTTCAATCTAACTTAAAACTTTAAACATTAAGGAAAAATTTACTGGAAAATGAAGATTCTAGCGCAGTATAACGTATAAATATTTTAAATGCACTCTCTGCCAAAAGTTAAATCAGAAAAAAACAACACGCAAAAGGTAAAAAACGACAAATACAGCTTTGATTGACACGAAATGCAACAAGAAAGTAGCAAATAGGTTTATGCCCCATGAAACAAAACAAAGAATGAATACAAATATTAAAACAATATTGAACTTCCATAAATTATAAGATGAAGTCATATTGGAGTCATTAACAAAATGATGTTTAATCCAAAACAAATAAACAAAACCGACCTTAACAGGGTTTTTGACCACGCCTCATCCTCATACAAAGTTTACAGCGTGTTACCAAGCTTTTCATGAGGTGATCAACCACCTCAGAGTCAAGTAATCGCAATTCCTCCAGAAGAGCAGTTTTCAACTCTGTGAGAGAATCTGGGGGTGGGAAACGTGCAGACGCAACACGGCCGAGGGCATCCCAAAGATTTTCAATGGGATTAAGGTCGGTCGAGTACGTTGGCCAAACCATACGCGCAATTCCCTCACTCCCCAGATAGTCGTCGACGATGCCAGCCCTATGGGAACACGTATTATCTTCCATTAAAACGCAAGAAGGACCAACTGCTGCAGCGTACAATCTCACAGTGGGTTCTAGGACTTCATCCCGATACCGGACATCCGTCACAGAATCCTGTCTATAGATGTGCAGTTCGGTGCAATATTCCAACGAAGTCCTTACCACGCCATGATGTTTCCACCTCGGAAAACGTGTTGATCGATGATGTTCTGGGGCCGATTAAGTGTGCCTTGTTCTCTCCAGACCCTTACACGTTTACGGAGTTAAAGCTAAGCATTTATTAAGCATCGAAAATCTTATTACAATCCCAGCGTTAAATTTAAGCATTTTGTCTATGAAACGTGAACAAGGAAGTAAAAAAAAAACATTGAAAAGATTACAATTGCTAGAATTATTTACTAATATAGTAAAATTGTTAATAGTATTCTGATGTAAGGTTTTATTTTAAAGTTTTATTTTTTCATAAAATTAGGTCTTTCTTCTTATTATGGAGGAGTAACGGGGTAATTAAGCGTCACAAAGAAATCCAACCCTTTCTCACCCTTATTGCTCCTAAATGAAAGGAAACACATATATAGCGCAAATAGCGTTGGATAAAGGAAACACAGCGTATCAAACGTGTTTCATACGTTGACCGCTTCCGATTGAATTTGTACGACCTGGCAACGTACGCGACAATTTCTCACATTTGAGTTATATCAAGTTTCATGTTTCCCTTTTGGTGTCGTCTCGTTTGAACCGCATGTTAAAACATGAATATCAGCTCTTCAGATCGCACCTTAAGGGGGGAGCTTTCGGTCACGTATCATGGCGGCTTAAGGGGGTCCGGAACACATTGAAAAAAAAATTTTATTAATTAATTCAGAATTTTGAATTTTTTTGTACTGATTACCCATCTAACTAATAATCAAAATCACAACACAAAAATTTTCCAAAAGTTCTTTAAAAATTTTAAATTAAAATTTTTTGAAAAAAAGAGGGGTCATTTTAAATTGCTAAGGCTCAAAACATTCTTGATCAATTTTCAAAATTCTTGCATTAAATTATTCACAAATTTATTAACTTTAATTTCGATTCAGGAATTTAAAAAATATTAATTTAATAAAAAATGAAAAATATTTGAATGAAAATTTTTGAAAATTTTAAGGTACTTTTTTTTTAAAAAGTCATATTTTTAAAAGTAAATATTTGTTTTAAATTTGCTGAATCAAAAATAAAGTATAATGTTTGAAAAAGATACATTCCAAATTTGAACCCTTAAACTTTATCGGTTTTCGACTTATAGCAATTTGAATACAGGAAATCTTGAAAAAATGCATCATGGAGAAAAACGCATTTAAAGTTTTAAGAACAGATGTTGTTGCCATGACAACAACTGTCAAGAGTGTTAGATTTTCAAAACAACGCACCACAAAAATTATTATATCTCTAGTTCTAATTAAGATAGAAACATGAGTTAGACGTCATTTTAAGCAGAAAAACACAGAGAATTTTTTTTTAAATAAAAGAAATTTCGAAAATTTGACGATTTTTGTGTCCCGGACCCCCTTAAAGACTTAAATTTAAACTAATGTATCGGCTCCACTTCAACGACTTCAATTTTTAGTCTAAGAAACACGAAGCGGAGTAATATTGCGATCAACAATCTGAATATACCGATACAGTAGAAGACTTCAAATTTGAAAGACATCCGACAAGACACCACATGAGCGAAAGTACGAAATTTTGTGAAAGTGCGATTTGTCTAAGCCCGCATTTACACCCGGAGTTCTAAATGTTTGTCTATCCCTTTTTGAATTAAAGACCTTTTTCAACCTCTTTGGTGACCCCTTTTCTACCAACTCAGATATAAACTCTTTGTAGACAACACCAGGTGGTGAGTATCTTCTCGCCCCCTTGTAGAGAAGAGTACTCACACCTTTGTGTTGCAGACAAAAATACTAGCAATGAGGGCAAAATATCACAGAGTGCGAACAAAAGACGGCATTGGCGACCATGGGGCGCCGAACGGCAGAGGAGAGTGGGTGAATGTCTGAAGCACCGAAAAAGAGCGAAATAGGGGACCATTTTCACTCCTATTTTCATCCTGGGGAGATGTCCACCAAAAATGTTGAATCCTTTGATTTTTACCGACACCTGTTGGAAAACAAAATTTGTGTTACAAACACGACAAAGCTCAACCCAGACACGAGGTCTTGACGATACGATTAGTGCTGTTTCTCGGGATATCTTCGATGTTTGGAGAGGGATGTGTTGGAAATTCCGGTGTAAATGCGGCTTAATGTTGCCTCAGAGCCACAACAGACCTTAAAGCTCCAGACATCCCCATGCAGCAGGAGTTCATGGGTGGGGGTGCAGCATCAGACCACTCGACACTTGGGCTGAGTAGGTGGGAGCAGCTGGACACAGAGACTGAGTAAGTTAGGTGTTTCGAGTACAAGGCTTATTACAAGCGAGCTGGTGACACATTTATCCAGACATGCCACTAGATCCTGTCACCGAGTGATTGATGAGACAGGGGAGAAGTGCCCGTTGATGTCAATACCGGTTGGAGGCAGCTTGCCATCTGGAAATGTGCACAAAACTGGTAAGTTATCAAGAGCAATAGTGCTTCAACGGCGACACTTGCTTCCGATACATATACTGGAAATTACGTCAGTTGGTTGCTTTTTCAAATAGGATTTCAAGACATTCTCAATTTAAATTTCAAAGAATCAATTCCAATTTGATAATAACAGTTAATTGATTAAACACCAACTTCCCTAGGAGCTCAGAGTCCCCTAATCTGACTAAAAAACTAAACTTACCTATTTTGTAAAAATAATTTTAAGATTGGTTGAACCTATCAAATACCTCAAAATATGTTTTGATCCCTTCCAGGCTTAAACAGTCGGTTTTTCTTGAAGTTGGCTGAGAAAGTTCACAGAAAACAGGATATCAGGTCACGTTGTCACAGACAGTAGAACAAAGTGCCCACAAGTTCACGATATGGTCCTTCAAAGGGAGGACTTTTTAAGAAACTAACTAGAGTATATTTGAGTTCCAAAGGAGTAGAACTGGGTTTACAGTCACTCATGTTAAACTGTTTCAGAACTTTCAGTATATAGTCCTCTTGATCAAGGTAAAGTCTGTAAGGTGTTAATTGTATCCGGATTCCAAGGAACTCTGATTGCGACATCTGGAACTGATTTTTCAGAAGGCTGATCACAGTTTCCATTTCAGCAACATCTGATCCGGCAAGGAGTAGGTTATCAGCATAAAGACAAATAATACTTTTCTTTCCATTCACTGTGCGACTAAAAATACAAGGATCACTTTCAGATTGTTTAAACTGTATCTGGAAGGTGAACTGTAGAAATTTATAAAACCACTGTCTTGGAGCCTGTTTCAGTCCATAGAGACTCTTAGCAAGCTTACATACTTTACCGGAAGTAGCGCGATTGAAACATGTAAACAGTCTTTTTGAGATCACCATTTAGAAAATGTTTTCTCTTAAAAATCTTACAAAAGCTGAAAGTAAAGCTTCTTTACCTGGCAAAGTTGCTGCGTCAAGCTGTATAGAGAATATAGATGTTTTTAAGTACTCACATAAACAATTTTCTTCGCACTGAGCCATTTCGTCAATCCTTCTTTGTACTGTATTATTACGCAATGAAAATTTTATAATACCGAAAGCTGGTTTATGCAGCACGGTGCGTATTACCAACGCCTCCTATAACAAGAACTTACTTTTAGGTCTCATTACAGCTGGTGTAATACGTTCTTCACCAATGGTATGCGGCTTTTCGGATTTATCAGTCTGTAAAGAAATGTTATAAGAAGAACGCAGTCCATCGTCGTCTCGCTCAGATGTTTTCGCTAAAAGTTGTCGCAGTGACGGTGTTTTCAAATATTTTTATTCGACTATTTTAAAAAAGTTAAATATTTATTTTTTTTGTCGCTATGGACTATTGTCAAATGTTCCTTAAGCTTAGAAAGTCTCATTGATTCGTTTCACAAAGTTTTATTGCATAGAAGGCACATAGGTAAAGTACTATTTCCTGATAACGGGATAAAGCCGCATTTAAATATTCCACACTATATTTATTACTTGCATTTTTTCTCCATCTCACATCATAATGTTATCAGTAAAAAAAAGGACACAAATTTAAGGTATAAGAAAATAAAAAAATATTATTTCTTTTCTCAAGACATAAAAATCGCTACCAATTTATTTATGGTTATTTATTTTAACTTTCATAATAATGAAAATGGGTCACAATTATTTTCCTTTTTTTTTAAACATTTCGCGAATCCCACCGACGTTGCCCATGCACCCTGAAATTAATTTTAATTTACAATAGACCCCCTCAGCGGATCACTTAGGGAACTACTGGTTTACATCATCAATATGTTCTTGCACAGACGTTTTCTTTTTTAACATTGCGAGTATTTTTCTTACTAATATTTGACTAACGGCACCTTCACTACATATATGGATTCCAACTTGGCAAAAACTTGAGCACACGTACCTTCTTCAGAAAGCTAAACCAAAATTTTGTTGCTTAGAAACGACAACATCAAGGCGTAAGCCTTCTTGCTAGCGGTAATTTCTTCCTATTCACTTTGTAAATAAACATTTAAATTATTTTTCCTTTAACACCGATTTAATTCTTCTCATCCATAGATTAAAGTTCGATTCGTCAAACGGTGCAACGCCGTATTTCACCTCGTCGTTCATTGCGCGCACGTGTAAGCGATACTGGACTCCTAGACTCGAATCACGCTCTACTGATACAAATAACAACAGCAATGAACGACGACGACTTTATTTAGTCACAAGACGAACACTGAAAAGCACTTACAGAACAGAACAGCTACTCAGGAAAAATACAGGGTTATAATAATGACAAAAACCAATCACAACAAAGATAACAATTTACCATAAGATTGGCCAATCCGAGAAGCGATCAGAATAGTTAAGTTCTGTTACTAACAATGCGGTAAGATGTTTAGCGTTCATTCGTTATGAATGACTTCTAATCGTATATTGTGTACGAGAGATTAACATAATGCGCTCATAAACATTCCGTATGACATATTCTAAGCATCATAAACTTGCCATATAAATCAGTCAGCTTATATTTTAACCAGTAAGTTTAATAAACGTACCATTCAATTTGATCAGCACTAGTTCCTTCCATCTCTAAAGAAAATAAGTATTCATACAGTCAATAGTGAATTAATTCCTTGAATCAGTCACAAAATTGATAATTTCCTTCAATATAGTGTAAAATTAGTTTTAAACAAACAAGATTATTAAAATTGAATTAGTTCGAATCACTAATAACGTATCACAAACACTTCAAATCTTTAGAAGAAGCATTTTGGAATCATGATAACAGCCAATCTACCACTAATCCCCATTCAATTCCAAGAACGAAAATAGAACTATTGAAAGATTTGCTATGTATGTCTCTACTTTTCAGCAGCATTTCTTTAATTAATCGGTTTGCACAATTTTACAGTTCAATTCAGTGCATTCCGGATTGTTGATGCAAAAAGGTCACTTGCTCATATTTTACTCCTCTTCTGTCGTGCGATCTTTGGTAAGCACTATTTTTACAAGAGAAAAATTGATAAAGCTGATAAGATCTCATAGTTTTTATTTACCAACTGAGCACAAGTCTGGAATGAGCGAAATATCGGACTTCGGCTTTTTTGTCTTGCTATCCATTATACCTTTTGTGACTTCTGCAATTTATACAACATTTTCTAACAAAAATGGTCACCATCCGGCACACTTTAGATAAGGGTATGAATTTCAAGATAAAAAATTTAATATTTTAATTTGTTTCTCAGAGGATTTAACGGTTAATCCACACTGTACGGAAACTAGCATTGCATTGCTTTATGGTCATTGCGCGTTCTATTGCATCGGAGTGGAAAGAGCTTCTTGATAAGTTCAACAAAAACCTGAATCGGACTTCTTTAACCCATTAACGACCGCACTACTTTTCGCTTGAAGGAAATGAACACAAATCCTTTTTAGACGTATTAGAGTTTAATTAAGACAACAACAAAAAAGTAACATGAAAAAAACCTTTATTTGTAAAAAAGATACAAAATGTTGCGAAAACGCAATGTCAATCCAAACCGACTACTTTTGGGAAAGATGAAAATCTTTGAAGCACTTGCTATGTAACAGCACATTACATTTTGTACATACAGTTATTGTTTGGCTGCTACAGTTTTTGCATCTTTTTCTTTTGTTTGTTGGATATTTCTCGATAGTATGACTTGTTGGATCCTAGGCCACCACCATTTCTTTCAATTTACTTGCACTCTATACATTGCAACGAAATTATCAAGCAGGTCCACACCACCCATATGTTTGTTGTAATCCCCGATGAGTTTAGGTAGCTCTATAAATGCGGATTTCTGTATCAAAGTTGATGGCTATAGAGTAACAACGGAATTTTCGTTCCAACGAACTTTTGCGATACTATTTTCTTTATCAAAGACGAAGTCATATCTTCCACGTAGTTCTTTTTTCATTTTGATTACAGGTGTAATATGACATTTTTCTAATCTGTTGTCACGGATCATTCCAGTGGCATGAAACCACGACTTTTTCAATTTCGACAACAATATATGTGATGTAAAAAGTTGTCAAAGTATACATAGTGGTTTGAAGGAACTTCGACTACACTTAAAAGATGTTTCCACTTAACCCAGATCTGTCGTTTTATCTGCATATTTACCAGAGTATATATCGAAATGATATAAGTACCCTTCAGAAGAACACAAATGCAAAACTTTATATCCGAAACGAACGGGTTTTCCTTTCAGAAACATTTTGCACGAATGTCTACCGAAATAAGTTATCATTTGTTCATCGATAAAAAGATTTGATGAAAAAACACACACCACTGCATGAAATTGGCATTTAAAATCGTTACACACGGACGAACTTTAGCCATTTTATCTGTTTTATCCAATACATTGTTATCCGCTAAATGCAAAATTATGTTTGATAGTAATATGCATAGAACGTGTTAGTGCTGTACGTACTAATAGACAACTGACATCTTCTGCAACTGAACAGTAAATTCTCTCTTGAGGAAGACATACATAGCCAATGTAAAGCAGAAATCCTATAAAACGCTTCAATATAGAAACAGAAAGAGGATTTTCTGCTCTGCATATTTTATACTTTCTTGAGTAATATGTTACAAAAGATTCTGATTGCAAAATTGTAAAAATACATTCACTGGCTCTAGATCATGCAATTTTTGTATAATTACTTCATTTTTTGCCTTTTCTATGGTTTCTTTGTCAGCAGGCATTAGTGTGTATACGGGAGGCAAATTTCCCCAAGCAATATTTTTTTAGGTGATTTAGACAAATGTTTATAATTTTGTGATGACTCCGATAAATTTTTAATTTTTTTGAAGAAAATAGTTCGATAGCATCAGATATATCTTTCGGTCTCGGCAAATTATCTCCTAACATGGCGTCATGAATGCATTCCTAGTCGGTCAGTAAGTTAGGAGGTCTGGGGGGGGGGGAATCACTACTATATCTGCTTGACCTTGACAGTCTTTATCCGATGAAAATTCAGAAATGTCTTCATGATCTAACTTTCATATATACTTATGCTTTATTCACAGTAAAAAAACGTTTTATTCTACATCCGTTATTTTTGGACAAATGTTCATAAAAACACTGCTTTGGACTGACGTTGCGTTTTCGCAACATTTCAAAAAATTCATGTTTATACAAACAAAGACAAAATATTAACCTTATTTTTTTATGCCATTTTGCAGACTTATGTTTCTAAAACATAAGCGTCTCTTCATGAAGTCGTTTGAATTGTTCTGCCGTATGTGAGATTTTTTCAAAATTAAAGTAAAAAATCGCAAAAAAATGACAATTTTAGAAATTTATTTTATAAAATCTTGAATTGTGAGAAAAACAATTTTTTCCCCTGAAGACATTAAAGCTTTGTCTACAAAAAAAGTATATAAAAAAAAAACGCAATACAGAATAAGAAAAAAAATCTTTTCACTAATGTTGCGAAAACGCAACGTCAGTTGTTAATGGGTTAAGCTGTTTATTTCTTGACTTCTGAGAAGGTGAAATAATGTTTTAGAATTCTGAACATGATACGTGTTACGGAAAGACGTAATGTCCACGCCATCTTGTATCATTTTGATGATGATGAGTTTTACGTGTTTGTACGCAATACTGGCTAATGGTTTGTTGGGTGGAATACAGATGACGCTGTATCACTTGATGTGTCAAGCAATATCGTGGCGGGCTGTGTAATAATTATTTTGCTAACTTTTTATAATGCCATAACTCCGCAGCGTATTTCAGAAATAAAACTAACTTCCAGCAAATTAATACATAAATGCAAATTCTGTAAAACGCTATGTACAAAAAATTTATTTTTGCTCAAAAGTATTAAAAATGAAAAATTGATTTACATGACAGCTTATGACAAGGTCGATTTCACAAACAGCATCATAGTTTCTGCCTTCAGTAATCTGTTTACATTTTGATTGCTAATTTTAAACATGAAATGAAACTTTATAGGATAAAAAATAGAAAAAACAAAGTTTCGTATTCGGTAATATTTTTAGTGTATATTTTTAGAAATTTCTGTTTTAGTGTTTTGTAAAAGCAGAAATCCCCTCTCAAATTGCAATACTGAAGAGAAATATAATTACATACATTCAATTTGATTTTTAGTAACATACCTTTTAATAAATGAAGACGAAAATCTACTATTTTGAATAATTTCAGTTAATAATGTACAATTCTCGGTTGTCATGAAGGATTAAAATTTAAATTCTGCAAAAATAATTATTTTTAAACGTACTAAGTTATATTTTTGGAATTGGACTTCAGAGTTGAGGTGTCTGTGTTAATAAAGCAAAATGTTGTGGTCCTATTTGAGCAATTTTAACCACTAGGGGGCCCGCCCCCTGTTCGCTAACGCTCGCCAACCCACGGAGGATTGCTTCGCAATCCTCATTGTTTCGCTGGACGAACCTATGCTCGCTTTGCTCGCATCAATGAAGACATGTGTCCTAGCAAAAGGAATTGTTTACAAAATATGATATTCCAAACAAATGTTTTTCAAACCTAAAATTACTGTATTACAGAAAACATATATACAGTACCTCTAAAATCAAAATTCAAATGAAAACTTTGAGCAAATTTGGACTCGAAATGTGAGCGCTGCTTTGGAAATTGAATACTCGGCATGTTGTTTGTGTACATTTCCCCAGCACTCGAACCACCCACACTTTTTATTGAGTTTGTTGCCGAAAATTGTAGTGCACGCGTCTTGTTGAACTATAATTGTTGACCCTAAAAAGGACCTTTTTTTAAATGTCCCTGAAAAGATCCTGCGTTTTATTTGATTTCTATTATTAACTGCACAGCTCGACTAAAATTCAATTTTTTTCAATAAAATTTCCTCCGATAACGGTAATAAATTCAATTGATGATCGAGGCCTTGTGGTAAACAAACAATCGTACAATGTTGCCAAAACGCGATTACAAATAACGTCTTTTTTTGCGTGCCACGTAAGAGAATTATATATATAGATTATAAGTCCGTGATCTTTTTGTAACTTATATCATTACTGTCTGAATCAATTGTGTTAAAAAGTCTCTTTTCTAATTGCTCTATTCCTGAAAATATTAGGGAAATCGGAGTTCGACACGATTGCTCATATATTACGTTATTTCATAATTCTACATTTTTTAAAGTAATCGGAAATCCATTTATTATTGCCTAGGTTATCTTCTGCATTCATGTATTCCAGTATTTTATACGTATTAGATAAATTATTCAGGAGTTTAGTGAGATTTTCTGTAAAATATCATTAAGTATATGGGTTCATTTCTTTGCAGTATTTGTATATTTCAACAAGAATTACATAAAATTATTTGGTTCAATACATTATGGCTTGCAGAATTCAGTTTTTAACTTTGTTGGCTCGTCAATGGACAACTTGGTTAATACAGTAATAATAATACAGTCCTATTCATATAATCCTACAGTCCTATTCATCCTCTCAACATGAGTATTACCTCTTGAAATTCCGGTTGTTATTCCGACGTGTTCTATGGTTTCCTTCGAGCAATACTCTTCGAATTGCTTTGAAGTGAATGCAGCACCTGTATCGGAAATTATTCTCAATGGATTTGTATTTAAAATATACGTAAAACCTCTTTGGAAAAAAATGTGTAACATTTTATTAAGAGACCGGTAGCGTTAAAAATGAAATGACGTTAAAATAGTAAGGGTAACTTGAAAATAAAACATAAAGCCATACGTTGCAATTCAAAGATGTTTCTAAATTGCTACATAAATTTTTATTATAAGAATTTAAGCTTATAGTTGCTTTTCATGTTTCCTGGGTGTTTGTTAAAACTGCTCTTAATAGGGTTTTTTGCTGCATCAATAATTCTAAATAGGTACGTGGTTTCCATTTCAAAAACGGAATCTCTGAATTCAAAAGTGTCATACAGATTCAATTTAAACTGCATGTCAGCAGGAGAAAAAAATTTTAAATAAGACTTTGCTGGGGGGGGGGTATTTTACTGTCAGAAAGTATTAGAACTAAAAATTTTGAAAAAAATCTTTTTGTCTTACTGAGAGAAGGCGGAGGTTGCTTACTTTACAAATCGAAGCGAATCTTAAGCAAATTAGATACCTATGAAACCAGCCCTCACGTGAATAAAAGTCTTAAGATGACTTTCAATATTGTAACCCTACAGATATTATTATGCGATTTTTATTAATTGGAATGCGTTTCGTTTGTAGGAAAAGAAGAGTACAAGAATATAAGTTGTGAGTTCGTCATTTTAATCCTAGCAACTACGCACACAATTCGGATTATTGCATATAAAAGTTACAAAATAATTCCTTTCATACAAATCCTTTCAGGAAACACCAGTAACGCAAAATAATATTTTAATTTTCAAGCTCCAACGTTGAAAATCCGAAAATCAGATAACATTTTCAATTTAATATTCGATAAAATTTCCATAAATATAACTATAAGTGTTCTTGTTTGCGGTAATGTAATATTTTAAACATCATTACACAAAGTGGTCCTTTATATTTTGCGTTGAATAGACACAATATGAAATCTTTCTAATTGAGTTAATGTCTCTAAAAACATGCTTCCTCCATACATTCTGCTTCGAAAAATGCTTATTCGTTCGAAAAGTACAATGAATACTTCAAACTGCACTTATGGAAAATCAATTATATAGTTTACATAAATGCATGATTATAGTATTAAAAGCACTTAGGTACTATTTAAAAAAAGTTATAATGAGAATTAAATCGAATCGTTGGCTTATAAGAAAATGGTTTGCATTTGATTGCTCAGACAGTCATTTTTAAATGTACCTATTAACGACAGAGACTGTTTTCAGTAAAGACGTTTAACTACAATATATAGTATATACCTATGACTGCCCGCAACATTACTGAGATAATCTCTGTGAAAATGTTTTTGAAGGATTGTATAATTTGTGATATGTTATGGTAATCTGCTCATCGTTCTCTCTCTCTCTCTCTCTCTCTCTCTCTCAATGCGATAAATAAAAAGTATCTCAAACTTTATTGATGAAGATTTAGCTTGGATTTAAATAGGTGATATTATATTTATTTTAAATTATTATTTGATAAACAAAGAAGACTGACTCAGATTCAGTCATAATCCAAAATTAACATCGAGTTCTTGTCTACCTTATGTTGAATTAGGTTTAAGTAATAGAGGATAATAAATCTTTTGATGAAAATAAGTTACAATTTATTTCTCCAAAACTTGAACAATGATAAACGTCGATCTACCTCTGTGGTCTCTTCTAAAATTCAATTCGAAAAAAGAAAACAAAGCTATTCAAACAATTACTACTTATCTCTCCAACCTTTCAGCAGTAACTCTGCACGTATTCGTCTTGTACCTTTTTACGATCCATTGCACTGAATTTATCAATTTAGGTATTAAAACTTTTCTTGTTCGGATTTCCATTAATTTTCTATCCTGCGCTCTTTGGTTCTCGCTATATTTTCAAGAGAAAAAAATAAGGAAGCTTATGAACTCACAGAATACTTACCTATCAACAGTACGACGATCTAAAACATACGAGTTTTCCGGAATATGTCTATTGGTATTGATATCTATAATCCCTTTTGTGTCAGCTACCATTTACACAAAATTTTCAATCGAAACGAATTTTCATAAGTCGTTCTTTACATTTCGGCATGAATTTCAAGATGAAAAATTGAATACTGTGTTTTGTATTGTTGGATTCTACGGATATTACTTAGTGTACATAAAGTGGCCATGCATTGCTTTGTGGTCCATTTGCTTCTTATTACATCGGACAGGAAGAATTCTTGATGAGTTCAGCAGAGATCTGAAAAAGATACCTTTCTTCATTCATTTACCAGAGACTTCTGCAAAGCTGAACGAATACTTTGCTATTGTGGACATGATACGCGTTACGAAAGTCGTGATGTCGCTGCCATCTTTGATCTTGGCAATGATTAGTTTCTCAAGTTTGTACGCAATGTTGGCTACGTCTTTCTTAGAAAATATAGACGTGACACTTCATTACCTCTTGCAAATCTTGAGCAAGACTTCGGTGGGCTGTGCCATTATTATTTTGTTAACCTTTTACAGTGCTAGAATTCCTCAGTGCATGTCAGAAATACGAGTCACTTCCGGCAGATTGATGCTAAATCACAGATTCAACAAAACAGTTTGTCCTGAAAATGTATTCCTTCTAGAAAATATCAAAAATGAAAAATTGATTTACATGACAGCTTGTGACTTCTTTGCTTTCAATAATAGTTTCATAGTTTCTGCATTTGGTTCTCTGTTTACATTTGGACTACTAATTATTAATTTGAATAGTGGAAATGTGTAAAAAAAGGTTGTATAACAAACTTATTTTCCTGTAACTGAAATTGTCGCAAATATTTTAAATTATGCCACACAAGAGCAACACGAATATCCATTCACGACGTTGCGGGGTCAATACCAGAGTGAAGAACAACACATTTATTATTTCGTATTAGTTCCAGATAACGAGGTTTATACCTGCGTCTTGTTTTCCCACCTATTTGATACGAAAGACTTTGCTCAAAAAATTTGACTCAGACTTTGCAGGTATCCAAAACACAATAAACATACATCATTTGTTACACCAAGTCCCCCAGCAACACGCTACCAAATCTATACAGACGGGTCTAAAACCCAGGATGGAACCTTCACCGCCTTTTGTGTATTCCTGGACAATAGTAAGATCTTTGAATGGGCATCAGACTGAACGACGACAGCTCAGTTTTCCAAGCTGAGTTACTTGCCATTCGAACAACTTCATCCTGGGCACTCCAAAATTGCTCAGAAATTACATTTATTTTCTTGGACAGTCCTTCCAGCGTGACTCTTCGGACCAACCCGATGGCACAAAGAATACATTCCATCATTGAAGCTCCATCGACGTGCATTTATATCTCTTGGGTCAGAAGTTATTTCGTTGTTGAATTAAACGAGGCAGAAGACCACCTTGCAGGAAGTGCCACCGGTAATGCATCCATCCGCCTGTATCCACTCCCTCTCCCGGCGTCTCACCTGAAGTGGTCCCTCAAGCTTGCATCACGCATCAACTCCATCAACTGTCGAAGAACATTCGAGTTTTCCCCATGGTCTGCACGAGGTACCTCATCTGCACCCCTGAGGTCACACATTGTTACACGGACCACGGTCTGTTCTTGCAGTATTTATGTCTCGGATGAATGCCCATTGTCGTGCCCTCTGCATCTGTGGCATGATAGCAGACTCGGGACACTATGTTATTACCTGCCCTATCAGATCTTAATCACTTTTTGATTACGACTACTTTAATCACCTCCTTAACCTTATAGAAATCTTTTTAGAGCAACACTCAAAATTTCTGCTTTGCATCACACAATTTTTTTTCCTTTTCTCATTTGGTCTTTTGTTAAGTTATGGAAAATGTTGTTTACTGTAAACCCTTTGTAGGATCGGTACCCCATGATGGAGCTAATTTAAGTTCATACATGAACTGGGACCCCACTCTAAAAACGTCCACAACAGATCACTCAACGAGCCGTTAGCAGCACCCACACGTTGTACCGTACCGTATCGACAAAAAAGTAAAACCACTTCCTGGTTAAAATAGCTATATTAAGAATTAAACTTTTTACAGAATTTGTACAGCTACAGTTTTATAATTAAAGACGATATCCATCACCGATACAATACAGTTCCTAAAGATAAAAAGTTTCACAAATCGTCTCCGGCTAGAAAAAGCCTCTCACCCAAAGTGTCTCTTCCCAGCCCGCCTATTCCAGTCGTCACTTCCGCAGTCAGACCAGGGGGTGGACTTGGGGAACGATTCCCGTTGTGAGCTCCCACGATTCTGGATAATGATTCTGGATGCTCTCATGATGTTACAAGGTATATGTCAGTCTTTGTTTGGATCGAATATCGAACTCGCAATCCTGCGGATGATTTTACCCTACTCTTCAAACTGCTTTACCGTGGCCTACGTTGTTATTATTGGAATAGATTTCTATGTGCTATGTCAAAATGTCACTTTTGTGAAGAGATGTACACTTGAGATTTCCCACTTATATATTTTCAAGCAAGAAATAAATGCACTAAATTCATTTTTCCTAAGAAATTTTATTAAATATTTGAAAGAAGTATTTCTTACGATTTCAGACAGTTCTAAGCAGTGTTCAATTTATTAACAAAAATGTTCACAACAGTATGCAAATGGCGTTGACTTTGAAGTCATGAAACAGCTTCGTAGTTTCTGGTATCGTTTCTCTTGCATTCATATTGCTCATTTCTAACATGAAATAAATGGTCAACATGAAATTAATAAGGCATTTTTATAGAATTATATGATAGCTGAAAAAGTTGGATGATTAGTGTTTTACTAATGAAATCATGTAAAAATTAAATATTTAATTTCATTAAAGAAAATTAAGAAGTGAATGTTTGGACTTCAAAAGTCAAAGTTTTTATCTGTAGTATCATCTCCACGTAGAGACGAACTACAGATCAAAAGTACTTAAACTTAAGTTTCTGTACCACTTTAAAAAAATTGTACACTCGAACATCACCATAAAACTTGAATGAGCTTAACCCCACATATTGTGTGGTTTAGCAAGAAAATGGACCCGAATCACGTTTTTTAGAGCATATAACAAAAGAACGATTCTTTGAGAGAAACGAGCAAAAATATTCTGAAAAGTTTCACAAATATTCCTCTACATTCAGAGCTTTTTAGTTTGAAATTCATCTAAAAAAATCAAAATGCATCAAAAAAAATTTTTTTTTTTTGTTGTTTTTATTGTGTGTGTATTTTTTTTTACAAAACTACAAAATTGACTGCTTGCATACTCAACTTTTGTGGGATGTTTGAAAGTCTAACATTAAAAACCTATCGTAAAAAATTGTAGCGCTTATGAAATTGTCTTTTTAGTCCAGTATGGTTTTAAATACACACACTTTACTACACTAAATTTTGGGAGTTATTGCATATATTTCGAAGCTAAACTTTTGTAGTTATTTTGTCCAAAAGAATTGGAATTGTATTACACAAAACGAGCAAATACGTATACTGCATCTCCTCTACTGTTTTTGAATAGCTAATATTTATTCGTAGCATGATTATTCAAATTTCATACCTTATATATAAGCCATTTACATGGATTAAGTTTTCTGTGGTCTTTCTTTTCTTACTTCCAATAAAGTGCAAAAGTGGACACCTCCGTCATGGCTTAACAATTAGCTTTTGAGTGTCTACTTCAATCAGATCACATTCACCAAGGCTATATGGTATTCTTTAACAACTAAACTAATTTTCACTAACTCTCATAACTTTCTGTCTGCGCTTATTTACATCTTCCACATTTTTTTTTTGCCTTCTGTGTTCAGACTCAAAAAAATATTTTAGAGCTTTAGAAGCATTATACAGTTTTGTAGTTTAGTAGCTTCGTAGCTTTGCATCAAGTAAGAATATTTAGGCTTAGCAGCTAAATTCCATAGGGGTTTTGTTATCACATTCTCTAAGTTATTTTGCTGTCATTTGTTAATTTACAAATGTTCTTAATCTCTGCGCCACATAAAAATTTGTAAAATATGCATACAGATAATATGAGAAGATACTGCTATAAATAGAAAATATGTCTACAAGTTATATTGTTATCGGCTTCTATTGTAACATATTTGGTATTTATTTCTTAAATGAACGTTGCAATGCTTTACAGAAATAAAATTGCGTACACATTCAATTGAATTCTCTATGATCTAATTTGTAATAAAAGAGAACACTTGCAGTTTCTTTTCAATTATTTGAAAAGACATTGAACTCTTTTCGTTTTGTTTTTTTAATATTTCCTTACATTCTGAATAAAAATAATTTTAAAACTATATATTTACTCGTATATGTAGAATTTCTACCTATATTAACTTGCTTCTGTGTCGTGAGTTACTTTTATATAATATTCATGAACTAAATTATTTATATGCAGCGATTTTCTCTCTCTCTCATGTAGAGTCTTAACACATTAAATCTTTGCTGTCAATATAACCATAAGAATATTTGCATCCTAATCATATTATCATCAATCAAATTTATTGAGGAATTTGTTTGTCCAAGTGACAAATAGCTGTGCATTAATGGATAATTTAAATGATTTTATGACAATTTAAATGTATGTTTAATATTTTACAACATATGTCTAATAAAAGAATTTACTTGGAAACTATTTCATCACAATACCATGTCGAATTCTGAAATTACGAGCCCAATTTACCAATTTATACCTACAGATATAATAATCATATTTGTGAAGAAAAAAGCTGAATTAGATATAAATTGAATTGCGACGGATCAATTCGTCAGCAAATATCTGAATGATTATATCGCGTATGGCATGCTTTATATGACATGTCAAAATTTTAATTGGAAGTCTTAATTTAGGTATTTTAATGAAATCCAAGTATCTTAATATACTGGTGCAATACTTTTGTAAAAAAATCATCCAATATTTTTTTACAACAAAGACGACTGTAATTTTTTCAGAAATGGAGAATGTTTACGATGCATCAATTTTCGTCATACAATTAACTATTCAATTAAGCGTCTCCGTTATTCTGCTTTTTTTAAATAAATGATAGTGCTCTTTAAAAGATAGAAAACAAGATTTTTAAAGCTAATCAAATTAAATACAGGGGCTTATCAATAATTTAAAAAATTGTCGAAACAATCTGTTTTTGAAACAAATCCCATCTTTAAGAAACTTTATCAAAAAATATATATATAATCTTAATTAGCGTAAAAAAAATTATAAACAAAAATATTTCATCTGAAGACGAATCGTTAGATTTGTTACATTGTTATAGATGCTATTTTAACACAGTTAGATAAAATATTTTACTGCATCAAGAAATAAAATAATTTAATTTTTTGACCTGAATGTCATCGAGAATTAGAAACTTAAAAAATTTAATGCCTTATAAATATCCATAAAATGTTAAGTATCTGTTTTCAACATAACTTAATAACTTTAAATACCAAGTAAAGAATTTACTGGGAAAAGAAGATCCTAGCACAGAATATCATATAAATATTTTAAATATATTGAGCAAGTGGGATTATTCAGAAACGCATATAAACATCAAACAAGCTATTCCTACATTCTTCACATGCCAGTGACAGTAGCTGCAGCAGAATGGAGTTTAGGAAGATAAAACTAAACATTTATTTTGCATCGAAAAGATTTCTACAAGCCATCCGTTATGTTTAAGTCTTCTATAAAACATGAACAAGCAAATATAAACTTTGAAAATATTACTAATTGTAAAATCCTTTGCTTATGCAATCAAACTTTTTGTAATACTGTATAATGTAACGTTTTATTTAAAAGTTTGACATAGAATTAGGTCTTTCTTCTCGTTATGAGGGAGTAACGTGGGAAATAAGCGTTACAAAAAATGCAACTCTTTCTTACCCCTATTTTTCCCAAGTTAAAAGTAAGGTAATTTTAATTAACGTCTTACTAGAGCAACACAACAGGCTATCCCAAGTGAAGGAACACAAATAAAGTGCAATATACCATTGCATAATGAAAAACAATATATCAAACGTGTTTACGTTGGCCATTTCCCATGCAAATAGTCTTCCATATATTTAATAGTACTTCCATATATTTAATAGTACTTCCATATATTTAATAGTACTTCTATATATTTAATAGTACTTCCATATATTTAATAGTACTTCCATATATTTAATAGTCTTCATGTACTTCTGTAAACACAGATGGTAATAAACAACGTCTAAACAGACAATTATGAGAAGACAACTGTAATATTAGTAACTTTTTTCTATCAATGCATTTTTCCTGACTAAATTTGTCCTAGCATACATAAATTCCTATAAATAAAATTTGCAGCCTGAATTGTTTATTCCAGCTGGAACGATTCTGATCTTTTCTGTTTTAAATTAAATCATAAGCTGACTTCAAATGCTGTAAAATATTTACGAGTATATAAAAAATTGAACAGTTTGATACACACTTTAGATTAAACGTTTTTAAGAATTACAATCAATTCAGTGTATTATTAATGCATTAAATTTAAAACAAGAGTTTTTGCATTCAATTTCTGTAGTTAACTTTTCTAATTTCAGAGAACTTAAGAACAAACATATGAAATCCATGCTATCTACATGAAGACAGCAATTGCTTTGTACTTGGAAACTTTTATTTTGATACATCGTCTGTGTCCTATTTCCTTAAATCTCATAAAATAATTGATAGTGTGAATTGGACTTTTTTGACTTTTAACTTTTCACTTAAAATTTATTTTTATGTTACACTTAGTACCAAAATGTTTTCAGAATATTAAATAAGCATTTTCAAAAAGCATTTCTAGATTTGTGTTTTTATTTGGATAGCTACTAGTAAGAGTTTCTAAAGAATTATTTCAAAAAGAAAAATTTTTTCTCAGTATTCAAAAGTGCCATACAGATTCAATTTCAAACTGCATGTCACTTGGAGCAAAGCAAATTTTAAAACAGACTTTGCTGGATTAATATCACTGCCAAAAAGTATTGGAACTAGAAATTTTGAAAATTTTAAATTTTTTGTATTAGTGACAGAAGCCGGAGGTTGCTTACTTTACAAGAAGAAGTGATTCTTATACAATTTAGATACATGTGAAACATTCGTTGACTTTCTCTTTAAATACTCTGTGAAATTGACCTTCCGGCATTTTAATTATAATAGATTGACTTTGTTTTGTCTACACTGATACCATTTGATTATAAAACGAGCTCCGTTATTCCACATGCCGCTGAATGGAATCTTCAAGAAAAATTGTATTTGTTTCGAAATTTATTTATCACACACTTAAGATAAAATTAGTTTCTTAACTTTGAACACTCCATTGTACAAATCCCGTGGATTTCACGTAATATTTTCCATTGAATAGGTTTGGTAACTTTACTTTGCTATTATTGAATATTTTGCTGACGTAACTTCTGAAAAGTCTTGTTAAACCTATTTCATCCACATAAAATACTTTTTACTAAGAAGAATGAGCATTTAATCCATTATTTCTTTCAAGTTTTCTCGGCTGTATTCTAAATTACCCTAAATTTATATAATAGGACACCAATAGAAAATTAAATATTCAATTTCTACTAATGCTCGCTCCATGGTAACATTTGTTTGGCTGGAAAACATTCCATTTGCATTCTTAAAACAACTTAGGCACCTGCCATTAATAAAAAGGTAACGGATACGTTCGATCAATATAGAATTCCTCACAAAACTACACCTGCGAAATTACATTAGAATGTATTTTGCAATAGTACGTATGTAAAATGACCATCGCAGCATTAGTTTCCTACTGTAATCTCTAATTATTCTGAAATATCACTGTGTTGCGGACAAATAAATTGTAGTTCTTTGGACGATTGGGTGTTTTTTTAAGTATAGAAATACTCAATATTTTGAAGTATTGACCTCTTGTAGCGCATATTTTCACTTTTCATTTAGAAGATGCGACTTTTGTTGGTAGAACAATCATTTTCGGATACCAATATTCAGTGATAATTTCATATGAATTACACAGGTTTCCGTAAAAATGAGTAGCTATAATATTTCCTAATTACAATGGCATGGAAATTTTTTTTCCTTAACCAAGCCTTTGGAACGGCTTTGAATGTTTATTTTGCAACAGAGGCGTTGCAATGTATAAATAGCAATACTTTCACACCGACATAAACTTCTTGAGACAAAACACTGAGCTTCCGACGAGCAACAAATAATTAGAACCACATACAATCAATGAAAATGAAATCAATGAAAAAGGGATGGACAAATAGCATTGAAGGACTGATACAGGAAGGATTCTACGACTGATACAAAAATGATTCTAGGACTAGATTTTCAGAGCACTGGCTGTAATTTTCAAAACGTATACAAGAATTATATCAAAAACATGATAACTGTGGATGTACCACAGTGCATGTATTTGAATTTTGATTGCAAGAAAAACAAAACTTTTCAAAAACTGTCTAAGTATTTCTCCTACTTTTCGGTAGCAGTTTTGCATTTATACGGATTGTTCCTCTTTTCGGTAAATTCCAGAGGATGGAACATTAAAAGGACATTTGCTGATGTTTTTATTCCTTTCTTATCGTGCAACCATTGGTACTCGCTATACTTTCAAGAGAGACGCGATTACAGAATCTGATATATATCCAAAATACTCATATATCACACAAGCGCCCGTATACAGAAAAAATATTTTCAATATTCTTTCTCTTTGCAATGCTTTCCATTTCGCCATTTGCATACGCAGCCATTTATACAATCTTTGATAACGTGCAGAGAGATTATTTTTCAGTGTTTACATATAGGTATCGCTTTGAATCCAGGGAATTGCAAGCAGCTCTTTATTTTATAGCGTTCTACGGATATTACCTGATCTACGTAAAAAGGCCTTGCATAGCTCTATGGTCGATGTGCGCCTTATTGCATCGGAATGGAAGAATAATTTGTCTTTACGAAAAAGACCTGGAAAGAACCTATTTGAGACCCTATTCAACAGAAACATCTGGAAAGCTGAAAAATTATTTTGTGATTATGAACATGATACAAGTCATGAAAAAAGTGGTTTTGTGGCCTTCCTTGATTTTGGTAACGCTGAGTTTTATAAATTTGTACATACTTTTACATAATTCCTTGGATAAAGGTGTATGGAGATCATACTCGTATAAACAATCGGCACAGTTGATAAGTATTAACTTGACATGTTGCGCTGTAATTATCGTGTTAACTTTATACTGTGCAAAGAATTTCGAATCTC
This sequence comes from Metellina segmentata, assembly GCA_947359465.1. Classification (NCBI taxonomy): domain Eukaryota; kingdom Metazoa; phylum Arthropoda; class Arachnida; order Araneae; family Tetragnathidae; genus Metellina; species Metellina segmentata. The sequence goes on from OX375874.1 coordinate 99,814,135, forward strand.
ATGTCAAGAGTAACAGCGACTTCCGGCAAAATGGTACGAATGCACGGATTCGGCAAAATGTTTTCTTTAGAAAATATATTTATACTGAAAAGGAAGAATTGATTTACATGACAGCTTGCGACTTTGTCGTTTCCACGAACGGTTTCATTGTTTCTGCTTTCAGTTCTCTATTGGCATTCGGATTGCTCATTTACGACATGGGATAAAAATACCGACGTCTTAAAGATACTGCAATAAAAACGCTCGTTTTCGAGCAATTCCTGAATTAGCTCATTTTTAATTATGTCCCCTTCTTACTTCAAGATAATGAAGGTTATGATAGATTTTCTCCATGAAAATAATGTTTAAAAAGGATTATCTTTTAATCTTATTGGTTGATCATTATTTGCTTCTGTAAATGAAAATGATCATAGTAAGACAATGTTACATTAATAAAGAACGTTAAGAAGTTTTACGACATTTTGAATTTTATTTATTCTTTCTTTATGTAGCACATTGTATTTCTGTTTAAAGTGCGTATAACTTCATATCCTTTCTATCTTGTGTTATTGATAGTCCCCAAACTCTATATTCATTCTTTGTTGTACATAACAGTCAAATTTTCAAACTTGTGAAATTAAAAAAATTGTTTTGTAGAATTTTCAAACAAAAATTATGCTATAAAGGATGATGTATTCTAACAAGCTGGATCACAGATATGTAAATGGCATTGGTTATTGGATTTAAGCAAAATACTGTCAAGCCACAAAATTTTGTATTTATCATTGAAAAGTATGAAAAAAAAGGTAACAGAAAAAGGACGTAGATTTTTATTGAAAGATATAATACTTTTGAGAGTGAGAGGGAAAATGTTTTTATGAAAGCTTATTTGATAAGGTATGTAGGTATTTAATAAATGTCGCACTGCTGCAACACAACGGACTATTTGTATTTCATAAGCAAAACAACTTAATATAATCCCTAGAAACTAATATTCTTCGGATAATAATAATGCATTCAACAATTACTTCATCCTATTAGATCCAGGCAACTACAAAGCTATGACCTCATAAAGTAAGAGGGCTGGTGTTAGCGCACGGTATACTAACTGATTATGGATCTATCGACGAATATGTGTGTTCAAAAGAGTTGATGTCTGGTATGTATTGTTTTTCTCGTTGCTATATGTGTGTTTAATGCTGCTTACAACAAAATATCTATACCAGGGGTGGCCATGCTCCACATAAGGACACTTGTGTGAAATGCGATTCCTTTAAAATTAAGATGAACTCATCAGAAAAAGAATATGAAAAGAGAGATCTCACATTACAACACGAGATTCACCTATGAATGGTTGAGAAAGCGAGAGATACTACGAAAAAAGTCTGAAAAATCGGTTTATGATAGCTTTTATTATTCTTTCTTATTTGATTTGGAGAAGTCGTTACCATTCCCGAAACTAACATGCCAAATCACACATTATAAACGTAATTTATACGTTTATAACTTAGAATGCCATGAGTTATCAACAGGATTAGGCTACATGTACTGTTGGGATGAAACAGTAGGTTCGCGTGGCTCATAGAATATCAGTGTATGTGTAGTCAAACATATAAAAAGTAGAGCCCCGACCGCAACACACATTGTTCTGTACAGCGATACATGTACATGACAAAACAGGAACTGCAAGATGGCATTCAACATAATGATACTAGTTCTGAGTGAAGGCAACAACATTGAAACGATTGATCAAAAGTTTATGCAAAATGGACATACCTACCTTCCGAACGACTCGAACTTTGGCTTAATAGAACTATACAGTAAGAATAAACAGATCTTTTGCCATTCTGACTAGTTTCAATTAAATAAAGTTGGTTTAAATATACATATAAAATCAAGGAATTACCCATATCTACTGATATTTTGTATGAAATAAATAAATCTTTAAAATCTTATTCCTGAATAATATTTATGCAATAGGTAATATACCGGAACACATAAATGCAAACAGAAACAAAATTCCTATCCTTGAAAAACAAAGCAGAATTCTGAAAAAAAATCTGTTATAACGTGTTAAATTTAGATTTCTTGAACATATTCTGAAATAGAACAGTTCGACAAAGGACTTTAACAATATTGACAAAGACAACAATAATTTATAAGCAAAAAGAACACATGTTTATAATACTTGGTAATCTTCAAATCTGACCGCAACATCTCTCTATCAACTCAAATACCCAAACAAAGAATTCTAAATCAAATTAAACATTAATTCTAACTTTGCCAAATTACAATTTTATGATCCTTAAGTTTTTCTTTTGAACTTTCGTGTTCCATTACAAATTATAAGTTATATACACAGTCCAATCATATTAATATGACCACCTGTCAAAAGCCAGAATAACCACCTTTGGCAGAGAGGACCGCTGCGAGACGTGCAGGAAGAGAGTCAATTAGGTTTCTGAAGGTCTTCACTGAGATATTGAGCCATGCCGACTATAGAGCCGTGGCCAGCTGCGCTAGATTACGCGATTGATGTTCCATGGCGCGAACAACCCGATCGAGGTGGTCCCACAGATTCTCAATTGGGTTTAAATCCGATGAGTTTGCTGGCCAGGGGAGTACGGTAAACTCATCCTGGTGTTCTTCGAACCACGCACATACACTGCGAGCTGTATGGCACCTCGCATTGTCCTGCTGGTAGATGCCATCATTCCGAGGAAAAATAATTCGCATGTAGGGGTGGACATGGTCCGCAAGGACAGATGCTGATACATCGTACCTCCCACAATGATGAGTGCACCCAGTGAATGCCAGGAAAACATTCCCCAAACCACAATGCTGCCTCCTCCAGCATGGGTCCGTCCGGCAATTGTTGCAGGGTGTTTGCTTTCAGACGTTTCACGCCGTATACGCCAACGTCCATCTGTCCGATGGAGCATAAAACGTGATTCATAGGAAAAAACCACCTGTCGCCACTTTGTGGACGTCCAGTTAAGGTACTGGCTTGCAAATTCCAGCCTTCGTCGCCGATGAACAGCAGTCAGCATAGGTGCATTAACCAGGCGTCTGCTGCGGAGGCCCATTCGCAGCAACGTTTGCTGAAACGTTGTTGAGGATACCCTCTTGGTAGCCTCTTGGTTCATCTGGGCAGTCAGTTGCACGTCTATTCGTCCGAACGCATCTCCGTAGCCTCTGTCATCTATAGTGGTGCACCACATGTGCCACGCCGCTTATTTTGGATAGCACCATTTTGCCATGCACGGTATACTTTTACCACGGCGGCACGCGAACAGTTCGCAAAATTAGCCGTTTCCGAAATGCTTCCAACCTTGGCTTGAAAGGCAATAATCATGCCCTTTTGGACGTCGGATAAATCGCTACGTTCTGCATTACGCCAACAATTGAAATGCTTTCCGATGCCCTAGGACATCCTTTATATACACTCCACTGCAATGTGCTACCACCTGCCTTTTGTGATTGGTTATTTCACGTTGACGTCAAAAGTAGGTGGTGGTCACATTAACGTGACTGGACTGTGTAAATTTAAGTGTTTTAAATATTCTCGCTCTCTCTCTAATTTCATCAATCAAATATTTATAAATTATTTATATCATAGGAAGAAATAAAAAGTCAGCTCAAACATAAATTTTAAAATTTAATTTGTTTTAAAAGAATTTTTGCGAGCAATACTGGTGAAAGCAATTTATGCGTTTTTGTGTTCACCCTACAATTTTAGAATACCTGTAGCAAGAACTATTATTATTAAACGAAAATTCTTCTGTCCAATTTTTCTAATTTGCCTCCGATGGAAAAATATTTTGATGAGACATTAGATTAAATTAAATATAGCTCTTTATATTATTCAGTGTAAATGAACACCATTTGATTTCATTTTCAGACCACATCAGAATTTCTCCTATATACATTTTTAAATTTATCGGAGTGACACACGTAAGCAACAAAATTGCATATTGTTGCATAAGAAAAAAAAATTATTTAATGTGCTTACTACTTATATTGGAAGAACAGACAGTATGACCTGATCTCACAGCAGAAACCTATAGAAGTCATTACCATTTTCATTCATTTTATACACCGATGGCCACCGTAAATACAAAACCCTGAAGGAAGCATGTAAATAATATGAACAACATGCATTAGCGGAGGTGAGATTTGCAAATGATTAGAATTCCAGCACAGACGCACATCACGCGCGCCTGTGGCGCCACTTCAAAGCGCTATTTAAGACTTGGAGATTTCGACGATTTCAAGTACGGCAATTGTGTTTTTCTTGTGGTTTTTAAAAAAAACGATCTATTATGCCTCGTAGAAAACAGCGATCATCTTTTGATCAAGTATCCGAGTTCGACAGATGAAGGATAGTGGCCTACCGAGACTGTGAATTATATTTCAGGGAAATCGGTAGTTGTGTTGGACGAAACCAAACAACTGTAATGCGGATATGTGATCGTTGGATGCAGGAGGGTACGACACGGACCGACGTGTTCGATCGCATCCACCTCAGTACACCACTTCACGTGATGACAGGCATATTGTGCGTATGGCAGTGACGGATGGCTCAGCCACATCACGAACCTAAGCACAGCACATTCAGTCTGTAACGATCATCCAGTGTCTGTGCGTACCATTCGATGCCGTTTACAGCAGAGTGGTCTGTCCGCAAGACGTCCATTGCTTCGTCTACCTTTGACGCAGAGCCACAGTCGTCTCCGCCGCCAATGGTGCGATGAAAGAAGGATATGGACGGCAGAATGGAATGAAATTGTCTTTACTGACGAGTCACGCTTCTGTCTGCAACACCACGATGGTCGGATTCGAGGCTGGAGACACCGTGCAGAGAGGATGCTGAACAGCTGCGCTATGCACCGCCACACTGGTCCTGCACCGTGTATTATGGTATGGGGCGGTATTGGATATCACTCTCGCACTTCTCTAGTACTCATTGCCGGTACTTTAAACAGTCAGCGCTACATCTCCGAGGTGTTGGAGCCAGTTGTCCTTCCTTACCTTCAGGGCTTGCCCACAGCCATATTTCAAGAGGATAATGCGCGACCACATGTGGCACGCATTGTCCAAGGGTTCTTCGTCAATCGCCAGATTGAATTGCTTCCCTGGCCAGCTCGCTCTCCGGATCTTTCGCCGATAGAAAACATGTGGTCCATGGTTGCTCAACGATTGACCCAGATTATATCCCCAGCTGCCACACCAGATCAACTTTGGCAACTTTTAGAAGATGCTTCGTCTGCTGTACCCCAAGAACACATCCAGAGTCTCTTTGAATCAATGCCGAGGCGTGTGACAGCGGTGATCTCCAACAATGGCGGCTACTCTGGCTACTGATTTTGGCAGGAGCCACACTTCACAGAAGTCTATAAATTTAATCATTTGATACTTGGTCAACATGTTATCTACAAAATAAATTTTGTTGTGATATTTCTTGTCTTTCTTGGTGTTGCAATTTGGTTGGCCAGCAGTCTATATACTACAGATAGTTTTTAAAACGACAACGGACTTTTATAATTTAATTATTTTTGCAATTTGAGAGTGAAAATTAATTGGGGGTATCAATCACTGTCGATTTATAAAAGATTTTTCCATTATGATCCTTTTTGACGTAGTTGTTTTTACAACATAAAACATAGTAGATGAATATTAGTCTTTAAAAACGCATTTTTTTCCTATTGAGAATTTTTCATTCTGTTTTTAAAGAGTTCCGTGTGTATCAGGTCCAAATTTTGAAATTTGTGTTTAAAATGTTTCTTTACACATTCTTTTTCTTTCAAAATTTTTGATGCTTCAGTACAACTCATTTTTGAGCTACAATTGAGTGATACACTTACTGTTAACGCCTCATTCCGAATTGTAAAATAATTGCATTAATTCATGTTCTTTTCAGTAATCGCACCCAGTATTTCATGTTCTTAATCGTATCAGAATTCATGCATTTTCATCTATTGATACGCATTTACAAGAATAAGTTGCAACTAGAATACAAGAACAACTGTTCTTGTAACGTATCGTCCTCGTAGAATAGACGTAGTCTGTGTAGTATGTAGCAGATTTCTTTTCAATAAAGTTTTGTTTATAACTACATTACGTTTTCTTTTCTCAAGATACTATCCATCGCATTTAGCATATCGTAATCATCACCCCTTACCAAATGTGGAATTATCATCATAGTAACTGTATATATTGTAAAACCGTAAAAAAGTTAATGTGCGGTCCTGTTTTAAATCTGACACCATGCATTATATCACTGAACCAATATAATCGGCACAGCTACACTCTACGTTTATGAGTGATGGCAACGGCTTGGCGATTTTTTTTCCGCACTTCTAGTAGCGAGTTACGATAAATTAAGACAACCCATCTTTCGTTACGGTTGTTTTGGTTTTCATGGCAACCTCGGCAAACGGAAACTTTCATTTTGAATATTCTAGAAAGTTCTTCCGAAATCCATTAAAGTCGTTTGATTTCATTGATTCGTTTAAAATTCTTTCTTTCTTCCCATTGGTTATTTTGTTTATAAAATATGTTTTGATTGCATTGGTACTTTTAAATCGTTTTCTGTGATACCATTGGTCCACTTATTTGTATTTAGACAGTTGTGGAATTTTTATTTTATTGGTAATAGTTTTTACGAAAGAATTAAGAGTTTTGTTATTTTTTAACCATTTTCGTTTTTATTATTTTTTTTTCGAAAGAATTCTGACGTTATCAGGTTGTATTATTTCTTGCTTTTTTTCTTTATAAATCTTTTTCCTTTTCAACATTCCCACTGTATTTAGTGTAATTGATAAGTTACATGCTATTCTTACCCAACATTCGTAGCTTAGTTTCCCTGCTGGTTCACACAGGTGTTTTGATATGTGCTTAAGCTTACTACTTTTTGTGAAAGTTTTTTTAAAATATACTTTTTAAACGTTCTGAAATGTGTTTAAAAAGTGTGTTGTAAAATGAAAAAAAATTGTGACAGAAAAAGAGTTAGGAAATAATTCTTTCCTTGGCGACTTTAGAAGTGAGCCAAAAAAATCGCCAAGGCCGTTGCCATCGCTCATAAACGTAGAGTGTAGCTGTTCCATATAATCTAACTCTACTAACATTATCAATCAAACTCATTAAATGTCAGGCCATCCAATTGTTATATAGATATGCATTAAATTAACTTCCTTCTGTTTTTATTTTTTTTATCGATTTTAAATCCATAAATTGTATTTGTTTTGTTTTCAGTAAAAATGTTTTAGATTTTTCATTTTGCAGATTTAGTTTGAATACAAAATGATCCGATGTTTCATCTTCATTTATGCATCAAGTACCAATAATTGTTATTCGTGCCTCTTAAGAGAAACTCAATTAAGCTTAGGAAATTGGTCACTTTTCGCTAGACAAGGGCCAATTATATTCAGATTGAGGCAGACGTGCTTTAGTGGGTTCACAAGATCATGTATTTCATTGATTCCTTAGTTATTAAATGTACTTGTTTTTATAGCAATAACTAACCAGAAAGAAGAATTTTCGCTAAAGCTTACTACAGAAACTATTACTTTTGTCGCTTGGCAACGTAATGAAAACTTGCTTTGCTTTTTGCCAGTGGTTTGAGCAACCTCTGAATACTTATTTTGGGAGACTACAAAACCGTTTACGATGAAAATACAATAAGAAAGTAAAGGCTTGTCACAGTTCGTTCAGAAAAAAATGTTTTATTTTACATATTCAATAAATTATTCAAAACCATTTGCAATACAATAATATAATTTAAATAAACATTGTATTTCATCAGAGAAAACAGATGCGTGATCTCATTACTTAGTGCAGACACCGTTAAAACTAAACAGCCATTCGGAGTACTGATAACTTTAGCCTTAGATAAACTGGATAAGCATGATATCTATAGATGTTCCATTGTGGCAGCTTTTCAATTTTAAATTCTACAGAAGGACTAGAACTGATGGTACAGCTTCTAAATATTTCTCGTACGTTTCAGTAACAATTCTTCATGCATATGGATTGTACCTTTTTACAATTAGTTGCAGAGCATTCGGTTTGATCAGTGTGCAAAAGACAATTGCTCACATTTTAACTGCTACTCTATCGTGTGCTCTTTGGTATTCGTTATTTCTTCAAGAGAAAAGAATACAGAAACTGATACAAACACAGAACTTGTATTTATCATCCAAGCATCGGTCTACTGCAATTTCAGAAATCTGCCTATTTTCTCTACTCTCGTTATCACCATTTGTGTACGCAGCAATATACACGTATTTTAATCTAACACAGAAATACTCTTCTAACGTGTTTTCATATAGGTATGACATTGAAGATAAAAATGTCAAAGTAGCTGTTTATTTTATCGGAGCATACGGATATTACTTACTCAATGTAAAGTGGCCATGCATAGCTCTATGGTCGATGTGTGTCTTACTGCATCGGAGTAGAATAATTCTTGATCAGTTCAACAAGGATCTGAAACGTACCGATTTGAGCCCCTATTCAGCAGAAACTTCTGGAAAGCTGAAGGAATACGTTGAGATTGTAAAATTAATGCACGTTATGAAAGAAGTGCTTTCGCGGCCTTCCCTGATCTTGTTGGTATTGAGTTTCTCACATTTGTACATAATTTTAGCTAATTCTTTGGTCGGTGCGTTTAGCATACCAAATAAATACATAGCACAATTGTTGAGCTATATCTGTGTGGGTTGCTGCATAATCATTTTGTTAACCACCTACAGCGCTAGAATTCCTCAGTGTATGTCAGAAATAAAAATGACTTCCTGGAGATTGATACAGAAATACGGATTCCATGGAGCAGCACTTTCAGGGAACTTATTTCTACTGAAAAATATCAGAAAGGAAAAATTGGTTTATATTACGGCTTGTGACTTGGTCGTTTTCACTAACAGCTTCATAATATCTGCCTTTGGTTCTATGCTTACATTCGGACTGCTTATATTCAACATACAAATTAATTGAAGTATTTCATAAAACAAAATGTTCTGTTGTTTGATTCGTTCATTATTAGCACAGTGTATTTTAAGTGAATTTATGTTTAATCTTTTAGTAAAAGTATGATTTTCTCTCGATAAGGCTTAGCTAAAATGAAATTAAAATTTTCAATTCGATTGCTCTCAGCATAACTTTATATAAATGAGCACATAAAAATTAATTTAACTTCCATTTTCAGCTTTGAATCTTACATTTTACTTTAGTTGTGATGAGAACATATTTATTTTCATTTGTGTGTTACTCGTATTTTTGTGTTCATGATTATTGTTTCACTTTACATAATACACTCGTAGTAACAAATATCGTCTAATATAATCACTATAGTCAATCGATTAAGTTATATTAAAAATACTAATTATAAAAAGTCTTACCAGGTGTGAATTAAGCCTGTAGATGATGTAGACATACTCATTCTAATGACACCATATTGGATAACCTGTTAAGTTAGGTTTTCTTATACACTTTTAAACTCCACGAAGTTAAAAGGTTAACAGTCCCTTTGCATATTTTTGAGGATAGCTAGCTAAGTGAACAGTCATTGCAAGGAAAGATTGTTAGTAATTAAGTTAAGTTATTTGATGTTTAAGTAACTAAGGATGATTTCCTTCCTCAATCACAGTGCTTCTAAATTATCTTGAAATTTTAATAGTCTTGTTGAGTCCACAGTGAGTAACTTTCTTACCACACTCCAGAATACGTATTCAGTTCATGCAGAACAAAAACAAAAAAAGTAATGGGTTTCTCTGCTCATTTTTAACTATACAAACTTGACGTTCTAAACTAAAAACACAATCAGAACATATAAGAGTGATATCAAGTACAGTAACCTTCAAAATATTGTCCAAAGAAAATGCCCTCCTTACACAAAACATAAAGAACTCCCATCAGAATAGGTGTTGAGGGTGTAGAATAGTCACCTGTGAATTAGAAATCAATTATTTCATCAAAGGAGAAATTAATTAAACCAACATGTCACTGATGGAAGACAAACATTCAGTTATAAACGTTATACAGAATACCATCCACACTCCATGGTTTTGTGTAGCGAAGTAGATGAGTTCCAGTTTAAAAATGGTTCAGTAATAATATGTACAGTAGGGTGGAGCGAAAAACACGAATTTTGATAATTGAAAACGTCTATGGTGGGAATAGTTGAGGACTACCGGATCTTCACAAAAACAATAATAACGCATTTAAAAAATTTAATGCGTCTTATTTAAAGCTATGGGTGGGTGAAATGAACTTCCCTGTTTGTAAAAAATAGTGTTGCACCTAACATTATCCCGGAAATTTAAAAATGTCCCCCTTTTTAGAGCGCTATATCACGCACGTCTCCACTCCTCTCAATAGACTCACCATTGCGTTCCTCGCTAGTAGGGTGCATGAACGCTTCCCTTTCTTCGCTTGTTTAAAAGGGGTAAATAACTCGTATTTCACCACATGGAGTGGAGGTGTCTGGGTTTCTTTAAATACCCGCCCACTTTTTTTGTAAATATATAGTAGGTGTATGCTTCTGCAAATGCCCTATCGATCTAGTCTATCGAGGAAAACTAAGTCCTTAGTTCAAATTGATTTCGCTTTCCTTTCTTGGTGCGTATTTTACTGTTTTTTTTTACTTATTTTAGATATTTTTTATATAGAATTTTAATCTTAAAGTTCAGTTTTGTTTGGGTTTGTTTTGTTTTGTTTGTTAAGGATACACGGTTCTGTGAATTAGTCGAAATGCCTAGGACAAGATCACTAGATGTATGTCCCGTGTTTGGAATGGCTGAAATAATGAAACCTAACATGCTTCCAACATATGTAGATGTTACGAAGTAGTATCTTTATATACAAAAAGATTATAAATGAGATGCTAGTATGTGGTTGATGTATGTTCAATTTTAATTAAAGAGCTTAAAGGATTATGGGGGGAAAGTTCGATTCGAACTGTAACAAACCAACAAATAATATATATGCTGAAAAAATACCATAAAGCATATATAAATATTAAGAAACTATTAAAACAAACTGGCAAACTATATTTCTCAAAAAAGGTTGTGTCCTTCAGGGAATCAGCAGAAAAATCTATTTGATATTGGCATACGTAAATGTAAGAACTTTCTCAGTTGTACTTTCAGAATGAAAGTACCTATTACTGAAAGAGCTTCTTTAACAGATCAAAGGACATTTCGAAAAATGGTCATTGGAAATGTCGGCATTAAAACCATCAGAATGATTGAAGAAAAGATTGCGGAGCAAAGAAAGAGAATCGGAGAGCGAAAACGTTCAGCTCAGAGAGTGTAAAGGAAAACAATCCAAAATACTATCGTCCTCTATTACGGGAGCTACTTTGAGTTTTAATTTACTTAAGAATTCTAATGACACTATAAACACAATCATTGATAATAATTATTCTTCAAATCCACAAACGAGAACTAAACTTTCAAATGTAGTTCAGGCTTGTGACAGAACTGGTGTTTACGATAGATCGGCAGCAATTCTAATAAATGCTGCTTTGAAGGATATGGGAAAATCTTCCAAGGATGATTCTTCAAACATTGTTGATCGTAGTAAAATTAGAAGAGAAAGGACAAAGACCCGCAGCTACCTGAAAAGGAAAAATGAGGAAACTACCTCTTTATCAGAATATGGAATATACTTTGATGAGCGAAAGGATTAAACTTTAGTAATGATTAAAGAAAGAAAAGGATTTCTAGAAAGACGGTAACAGAAAAACATATCGTTCTAATACTAGAACCAAGTCAAAATATATGGGACATGTCACTACTACCTCCGAAAGAATTAAACTTTTTGTTATGTTTAAAGAAAGAAAAGGATTTCTGTAAAGACGGTAATAGAAAAAAATATCGTTCTAATACTAGAACCAGGATCAAAATATATGAGACATGTCACTTCTACCTCCCCCCCCCCCACCCGACTGGCTCTTTTCAAAATATTAAAACTAGTATTTTAACTTTTTTGGGGGGACAATATCGATTTTTCTAAGATGCAAGTGGTTGGTTGTGATGATACAGTGGTATTTACATGTTTACAAAATGGAGTCATTCGACGTATCGAGCTCTTTTTAGGACGTCCTGTGCATTGGTTTATTACACACAAAGGAGCTACCCAGCTACCTTTACGTCATTTGTTGCAACATTTAGAAGGGAAAACCACTGGACCAAAAAGATAAAGCGGAGAAATTGGAAAAATTTTAGAATCTTGTGAAAAATTGCCTTTAACAAACATTGAAGAGATAGAAGTAACTTCACCAGATATTGTTCTATAGGATCTTAGCACTGAACAACGATACCTTTACGAAATACACACAGGGATATCAAATAAATATATCCCATCAAGCTTGTCACAAAAAGATCCAGGAAAATTGAATCATTCCAGACGGTTGACGACGACAAATAGAATTTTAAGTTTATATGTTTCAACAGCTGATCCAACCCATAACTTTAAAATATTAACAGAGTATGTTGTGAAGGTACACTCATATGTGTGGTTTAAAATTAAAAATCAGTCATCATGTTGGTACGGGAGTCTTCATGTTTACTATATTTTAAATAAATCGAGATTTTTGCCTGAGGATTTAAAAATTGTAGTAGGTGTAAATTTGCAAAGAAATGCTTATTAAGCCCATCCAGAAAATATTATTTTGGCAATGTTAGCTGATGATCGAAAACACGTCAGAGAATTGAGCCTTAGAAGAATTTAAAATTAAGACATAAAAAAAATAAAATTGAATAGAATATTCGAGAGTTTAAAATTCCCAAGTTAAACTTCGAAGCAGACGATTATATAAATCTAATTGAATGGCAATCATATTCCATTACAGATCCACCACCTACAGTATCTCTTTCTGATGATCAACTCAAGTCTATGATTCTAGACGTTCCAAGCAATAGTAACATGTTTACTTTACATGCCATTCACAAGCAGTAGAACGTTACTTTAAATAAGTAACTGAAGAATATAGTACAGTATGTGGTATATATATACAGAGGCACGAAAGGCATTTATTCGGTCAATAATTGCTTCTAGACTTGCTTTTCCCAGATTTGAAACCAAAAGCCAATATCAATACCTTTTTAACTAAACCACTTGCCAGTAACTTCAATTTAATTTTTTAGGGTAAGCTAGTAATTTAAATATAAATTTTTTAGGGGGGGGGTGGAACTCGATATGCAGCCACCTCCTCGTGCTGATTTCTGAGTTGTTTTCATTACGCAAAAAACTTCGAAGAGCTGCAAGGGGAAGCGCCCGTGTAAAAGCGTGGTCGCAATGATGAGTCTATTGAGAGGAGTGGAGACGTGCGTGATATAGCGTTCTTAAGAAAGGGAAACTTTTAAATTTCCGGGTTAATGTTAGGCGAAACACTTTTTTTACAAACAGGGAAGTTCATTTCACCAACCCATGGCTTTAAATAAGATGTATTAAATTTTTTTAAATGCGTTATTATTATTTTTGTGAAAAAATTGGCAAAATTTCAAAATTTCAAAGTGATTTTGGCACTTAAAGATATTAATTGATTTAGCTCATATTTTGTATTATTAATAAGCATGGTAGTCCCCAACTATTCCCACCATAGGCGTTTTCAATTTCCGAAATTCGTGTTTTTCGCTCCACCCTAATATACAGTCACGGAAAAAAAGTAAATGACCCCTCTTCATTGGAGAATTTTTAAGAGTAGAGAAAATTCAAATGGCGTTTTACAGGGACCTACCGTCTTCTATAAATTCATTTGCATAAAATTCGCATAAGGAGTTTCTTTCCCATTAAATTGAACACCAACTTCATAATTACCACTAGAAACCCCGTATTTTGTTTCTATATTAAAATTTAACTTCACATACCAAATTTCATGTCATTAGGTCTTAGTGTTTCGAAGTTATGAGTACAGAAAGATTGGAGATCGTAATGTTAAATCAGTTTCTTGACTTTTATACATATCTTCCTAAATAATATTTCTGTAGATCGGATATTTTGTACCATGTTACTGTTAAGCAACCCAAACAAAATCCATCTGATAATTTTATTAAAAAGAAATTTTTGTAGAGTATATTAAGGCTTGTTGTCATAAGGGTTAAGTTGACATTCGTCTTGCATTTTTTATCACAGTAATTTCAGAGCGGTGATATCGGCACTATTTAACAATGCGTGTATATTGAATCCTCCACCCTTGTTTTAGTGTGATAGAAGCTTCCAGAGATAGAAAAAAAAAGGATTTGTGTTATTTTGTCAAGTAATTTTTTTTTCTTATTTGAAGGTATTGGTGTTGTCCTAGAATATGTTGAAGTGTTTTCAATGGCTGTGTTGGATAGAGTGATCAATAACGAGTGAGACAGTCATCTTTTCTAAAAAGTTTAGGAGGGGCAAAATGGTATTTAAGTCGTGGGGCATGTTGGAATAGGAAAGATTGTGGACATCGACGGCGATGAATTTTATGTTTCTACAATGATGAAAACACACATACTTTGGAGATGGCCAAAAGTCGTGGACACAATCTTGTAGAACCGCAAAAAAATTTTACAAAAATTAAAGTTAACAATGCGAGTGGACGATCGCCCAACTTTTTTACTGAACATAAAGCGTTCACGATTTCCTTGGGTTTTTTTGCTTTGTTTTCTCAGTTTTCCCTAATTGGTACCTATATATTGCACCCCGGCAAGAAAAGTAACACAACTCAAAATTGCAGAATTTGAGTAACATCAACTTAATGGATACTATAAAATTTATATTGAAATAGTACAGGGTGTCTTAAAAGTTCCCGTATTGAAGATTCGTGAATTTACTATACAAAAACAACAAACTTTGAATCAATTATTTTTATGTCAATGGTACAAAACACTTTTCACATAACGTAGGGAAAAAATTTGAACTTACATTCATTATTAATGTTCAAAATTTCTGCCTTTATCTTGGAAGCAAAACTGAAGTCGTTTGCGCAAATTTTTAGAAACGCGTATCAAGATGCTTGGAGTGACTTCTTGGTATTCTTTGAGTAATGGCCATTTTCAGATCGCCTATTGTTTGGTAATTATCTTCATAAACTTTGTTCTTTAAATATTCCCACAGAAAAAAGTCAGGGATGCACAGATGAGGGAATGAGGTGGCCAAAGGTTTCTTGAAATGAGTCGATCGCCTGAAAATCTTGAAGCATGCCCATGGTTTCATAACTTGCGTGACAGAGTGCAACGTCTTGTTGGAACAAAGAGTCTCGTTCATTCACTTCTAATATTGCAAAAAATTGTTGAATAAGTTGTTAGAGCGTATATTTACTCGGTATTGCGACATTTGGATATTTATGTCGCCAAAATTCTTTACATCTTTCATATGATTTGTATTCAAAATAAGCATCAAACAGCGCTATTCTCTGAATGCGTGATAAATTCATCTTGCAATGAAGAACAAAATGACGTGGAACTTTACTTTCGCACAACTTGAGTGCGAAGAAAATCAAATGATAAAAATTAAAGAGTCGATAAAACTATAAGCAGACGATAAAATTCAATAAATAAGAAAACACGGGCAATAAATTCTTTTGAAGTTGGAGAGCGGAAACTTTTAAATTTTAGGTAAGTATTCATGGTGGTAACTTCTATTATATTCTATAGAATAGTAATAGAACAAGTTGGGGCACCTAATACATATTTTTCAATGACATAGCATCAAAATTTAAAATTTTTGACTTGTGTCCTTTTTTTTGCCGGGTAACGATATAAATAATTCAAATACCACTCTCTCACTGACTCACCGACTCACTCATCACTGTATCTCAAGAACTACTACAAGTCCTAGAAAGCTGAAATTTCGCAAGGCGATTTTTCTTATACTGTAGAGGTGCACTAAGAAAATATTTTTTTAAAAATTCGACTCCTAAGAGATTTAAAATTGACCTAAGGCCTAAGCATAATGCAATTCGAAGTCGCCTTAGAAATATCATTGAGTATAAAACCATTTCTGTATGCAGCTCAGATTGCTTAACCAATGTTGATCAAAAAACAATTTTTTAAAATTAAATTATAATATTAATGTTTGTACTCACTTTTTACTTCTTCCCGTGATGAAAATAATATTTATAAATATTTGTGATTGATGAAGAAAGAATATTTAAAGCATTTAATTTTACATAACTTACATTTCGTAATGGAACACAAAAGCCTAAAAGAAAAACTATTTGCTCATAAAAGCGTAATTTTGCTTTTTAGTATATGGCAACGTCAGAATTAAAGTTTCATTTTTAAATTTGATGTAGAATTCTTTATGTTTGGGTATTTGAATTGGCAGCGAGATGTTGCGGTTATTTTCCATGATTCCCAAGAATTATAAATATGTGTTCTTTTTCTTATGAATCATTATTCTCTTAAACAATATCGTTCGTTTTTTGTCGAATTGTTCTATTTCAGAATGTATTCAGGAAATTAAAATTCCAACACGTTAGAACATATATTTTTTCAGCATTCTACATTTTTGTTAAGAATCGGAATTTTGTTTCTATTTCTTTCTGTGTTCCGGAGGAGTTAGATTTTTATTTTTTCTCCAGCATTCTGTTTTTTTTTAGGATCGGAATTTCATTTATCTATTATTTATGTGTTCCGGTATATTACTTATTGCAGAAATACAATTTAGGAATTAGATTTAAATAATTTATTTATTACCTGCAAAATATCGCTAGGCATTGTTAATTTCTTTATGGTATATGTGTATTTCGACCAACTTTCTTTAAATTTTGGTTCAATACGTAACAGTGAGTAGATTGCTGTATCATAAAACTAAATAAAATATACAAATCAAAGCATTTTTAAGTACTTATTTTCTTATTTTAAAATGACATGTAAATTTTTAAAAAAACCTTCAAAATAAGGTGGGTTACGTCAAATTAAAACGGGTAATCATATTTTGTAGTTCAAACATATTTAAAAATGTCGATATACACTGAAGAGCCAAAATATTATGACCATCTACTAAATAACATGTTGCGCCTACTTTCGCCTGCTAAACAGATGCAACTCGCCTGGGCTTAGATGCCACAGGTTCTTGGTATATGACTGGAGAGAGGTTGTACCAAATATCTAAGCAGCGGTCACGCAAAGTCGAGATATTAGGACATGGTGGTGTTTAAGCTCTGAGCTGCCGCTCCATGACACCCCAAATCTGCACAATCGGAATAAAATCCGGCGAGTTAGGTGGCCAGGACATTAAGTGGAATTCATCAGTATGCTCCTCGAACCACTCCAACACAATCCGAGCCTAGTGACATGGGGTGTTGTCCTGCTGGGGGATTCCATTTTCAGTTGGGAAGACAAACGCTATGTAAGGGTGCAACTGATCCGCAATGCTGTTCAGATAGTTTGCAGCGTTCATGGTATGTTCTAACACAACTACAGGTCCCAGAATCGTCCATGAGAACGTCTCTCAAAGCATAATACTGCCACCACCACCCTGTGTATGACCTGTTGTACAAGAGGAACAACTTTTCGCCTAACAGACAGCGTACCCCGACACGACCATCGACGTGATGAATGAGAAATCGGGATTCATCTAACCAGATAACTCTCTTCCACTCATACATGGTCCAGTCTCGATGTTCCCCGGCCCACTATAGGCGTATATGACGATGACGCTTGGTCAACAGAGGCACACGTGTTGGACGTCTGCTGCACAGTCCCATATCCAGCATTGTCCGCTGAACTGTGTGTGCCGTAACACTTGCGCTTGAACCTGCATTGTATTGGGCGGTCAGTTGAGCCACTGTCTCACGCCGATTTTGCTTTACCAAGCGGGACATTCCGACTTCCTTTTTCTTTGATCACGCGTGGACGAACAGCACTTTGGCGTCTACTGCTGGTGTCATCGTCATTTATCCACTTTGCATGAATACTAACAGCGGCAGATCGTGAACAACTTACCTGTCGTGTAGTTTCGGTGATAGTCGTTCCGAGTCTTTGGGCCATTATAATCTGCCCTCTATCAAATTCGCTTAGATCAGCAGTCTCTCCCATCACTCTCAAAAGTAAGTGCAAGAATGATTATTTACCTTCTCCAGAAGCAGTTAAATACAATTCTCACTTAATTACGTGCACTCGAAGTCATCCAGAGGAGTTTATTGAAAAATGTGGGGAAGGTCATAGTGTTTTGGCTCGTCAGTGTGGCCCATGAATTGAAAGACAATTAAAATCAATTATATTTCATTTATTTATTTTTTTGTTGCATGGGTGTTATTGAAAACTGTATTCCATAGTCAAGTAACTAGATCTATCATTCTAACTAGGTGCGTGCTTTCGATTTAGAAACCGAATTTCTGAATTTAAAAAGTACCATAAGGGTTCAATTTCAATATGTATGTCTGTTGGAGAACAAGAAATGTTTCTTTAAAGACTTTGGTAATTTTGGAGTAATATCACAGCTAGTAATTTTTAAAAATTGAAATTTTTAGTGTTAATGGGACCAGCGCACAAAAACCTTCCAAAATTTAGATAATTTTTTATAAATTTAAATAAATTCTAATACAATTCTGTTAAAAATGATATATTATTTATTGAGATACGTTGAGTAGATGTATTTTAGCAATATTTCGAATAATACCTGCACGTATCTGAAGTAAGGTCAATCGAAACTTTAAACTCCCTATAATATATTTTAACACGGGAATTTTTTCTATCTGCTCATAAAAAAATTATTTTTTTATTATTCAAAAGGCTGAAAACTGTTCATTATTCAAAAAATGTTGAGCTGTTGAAGAAAAAAAATTCTCAAGACTTCAAATTTTAAGTTTTTTAAAAATCTCTGTAATAAAGTGTTTACAAGTGTCCTCATAACCTGTATAAACAAATTCAAATCAATACACATAAAATATTCTGAGAAAAAGTTCCTTAAAATTCGACCATTTTAACACTACAGAGATAGAACTGCAATGGTCCCCTTGACACCAAAGGCAAGGTTACTTACTCTATTTAGTAAAGATGTTCTTGAGCAACTTGTATACATGTGAATCTTTCGTTGTAAGCATTGATTTTATCTTTGTAAAAGCGCTGTAAAATCAACTTCTATTTGTCAAAAAAATTTAAAGGACTCAGTTTAATTTGTTTATACTAATGACAGCTATTTCTAACACAAGCTCCGTTATTCCACATGCCATTGAATGGAATTTTCAGGAAAATGTGCATTTGCTGCAAACTAAATTTATCACGAATGCCGTATGTTTTTTTACCCCCTTGCAAAAATAGAAAGCGGGCTAATATGTAGCCTATCATACCCACAGAGTACTAAAATATAAGTGTACAAAATGTGTGGATTGGTCACAAACGGTGTAGATTTGTATAGAGAACAGACAAATGCCAACTCTGCTTTATATATCTAACAGAAGTTCCGTTATTCCACTTACCGCTGAACGGAAGAAGAAGAAAAAAATGCGTTTCCTTCAAGGTAAATTATTTATGAATATGCCGTAGCAATTTAATTTATCACTCTCTCATATTGATGATGAATTCGAAAATATCGCTTAATAGGTGCAAGAATACCACAAGTAAAACATATTCATAGAAAAACTAAGTGCAAGACTATTCGTCAAAAATTCGTTTTTTTTTTTTTTACTGAAAATTAATACACGGTGTACCATATGGTACTAGCCGACCCTTTTCCCTAACATGTGGACTCTGGAATGTTTCGAAATGCAAAAACATCTTCAGACTTTGCACGTGCGGATTTTCACAAAATACCGAAAGAGAGTATTTTCTCATCGGCGGCCCGGCGTTCCATTTGATCCATAGACACAGCTGGAGTTTCCGTCGGTTCCCTAATCCCATGTCTGGGATGAAGATTTGCTGTGGGGAACTCAAGTTGGCATCACAGACGGTTTTCGCATCTGTGTGGGGGTGTTTCTGTTCTGGAGAGGACATAAACATCTCTAGAGGGCTCGGAATTCACCCCCCTCTCGTTGGCAGCAGGGGTTCTGTGGAGCAAAGCGAACGTGGATTTTAGGAGAATTCGGATTCGAGATTCGACGAGAGACAGACGTCTCTGTTTGCCATTTTGAATTTGGCTTCAGGCAGGATTCGGTTGTCGATGGCTGTGCCCTTAATTATCTTTTTAAATTTTCTTGTAAATATTTAATTTATGTAAATAAATAGTTTAATTTAAACCAGTTGTCCGTCTAATTCTTACATGACGGTACAGCTTATTAATATGGTGGCAGCGGGTTGGATAGATTAAAACAGCCTCGACAAGTAAATCGAACCTGCCGTTTTGCCTGAAAGAGAAGGCCGATAGAACTTCGTAACCAGAAGTTCGGATTGTCACTTTCGCTGAAACCTGATAGAACTTCGCAACCAGAAGTTCGGATTTTCGCTGGAGACCGTTTCCCTTGTCTTAGAGAAAGCGAGAAGGAGGTACCGGAGTCACCGACCCCATCCATCACCGAAACGGAAACTCGTCGCAAGAAGTTCTGGTTTTTATTTTCTAGTTGCCGGTCCTTTTCAACGGAGCTCGAGCGGAATCGACGGAAAGTTCGACAAGTCCAGTTCATCAGGGGAATAGATTCCCCACCGGTTCGTCTAGAGGTCATCTTGACCGTTTATTATTGGGAAAAGTTCCCATCGGTTCGTCCAGAGATCATCTTGATCGGTTATTATTGGGAAAAAGTTCCCATCGGTTCGTCCAGAGGTCATCTTGACCGTTTATTATTGGGAAAAAGTCCCATCGGTTCGTCCAGAGGTCATCTTGACTGTTTATTATTGGGAAAAAGTTTCCATCGGTTCGTCCAGAGGTCATCTTGACCGTTTAATATAGGTTCATCGCGAACCGTTTTTTCGTCAGTGGCGCAGTGTTATTTGTGCGCGTTGTGGAAGAGGTCGAGACGACCTACACCAGTGGGCTTTCAGCTAAAGAGTGTGTTTGTGGGCTTTTTAGCCGAAGATAGTGCAGTGCAGTGAAGTGTTTCCACCCGTGGTCCAGCCTGTGGACAGGGGTGCCAAGTGATCCAAGTCAGCAGATACAGGTTAGTGCCATTTCCCTATTTTGTCACTGTGACTAAGTTTCAAGAATTGTGTAATAGCTAAAATTTTGTTAATCTCAATTAGTGTGGTCACTCTAAAGGAAATTGATTTAGCTTAAGTATCTTGAATCTGTATTGTGTATCTTAGAATTGCTAAATTATTGTATGTTGTATGGTATGTTGTATACTGTATGTCGTAAAAATTATTGAATTGGGTGTTGTGCAAAAGAATTGAATTTTTTTGGTTTTTTGGCAATTTTGAATTTTTTGAAATGGCGTACTTGGCCAAAGGTAGGAAACAAGATCGAAGTAGCGGAATTTTTGGGAAGAACGGTTACTCCGGGATTAATGGCATCCCAACATAAGGAGTTAATCCTCTCGCACGATTCCTGCGATGAGGAATACGCAAAAGTGGCGTTAGAAAAGATTATACAGGAAAGACGGGCGAGGGAGAAAAAGAACAAGAGAGAGCGGACAGGGAACAAGAGAGACAGTATAACATTGAGCTTGAAAAACTACGGATTGAGGCATCCCGACGAGAGCCCCGCGATCACGTCGACTCGTTAAGTTCCCAAGGAAAACCACGAATAGATATTTTAAAACTGGTTCCCAAATTCGATTCAGACCAGACCGACATTAGTCTGTACCTGATAATGTTTGAGCGTCAGGCTAAGAGGGCTAACATTGAGAAAAAAGACTGGGTGTCTTGCTTACAACCGGTATTGCCTCTGGATATTGTGCAGACCATCGCACGCGAACCAGATGAGGTAGCAGAAAACTATGATCACGTCAAAGAGCTTCTGCTAAAGCGGTATAAGTTGAGTCCCGAAATTTTTCGCCAAAAATTCCTCCACCATAGCCGAAAACCCGATAGCACTTGGAAGGATTTTATTTTCGAAACCCGAAATTATCTGGAAGAGTGGATTCGAGGGTTGGAGGTTATGGACTATGAATCTTTAAAAGATTTAATGATAACGGACCAAGTCAAAAGACGTGTCCCGTTGGAGGTGAGGGACCATTTCCTCGATGATTGGGCTAAGATTAAAGACCCCGGCAAATTAGCCGAACTGCTAGATTCCTACGAAGACATTCGGAAACCCAAAAGAAAACCTTTCGAAAAACCCAAGGGGAGTACACCTTTCCCAGCGAAAGTGAGGGAGGGGAAATACCAACCGGCCCCCACTCGAGGGAGGAATGATTTTTTCCCGCCTAGTTCCCAGGGAAGGAAATTCGACACTTTTGACCGGAGACGCACGCCGCGGTGTTTTGAGTGCAACGCGAGCGACCACCTAAGGCCAAATTGTCCGAGGTTGGGGAATAGAGTGACAGTTGAATCGGTAAATAGACTCGGACGGGAAGCCGAACAGGAATTATTGATGCCGTATGTACAAAAGGGATCTGTAAACGCTAAAGAAATAAACATCCTTCGAGATTCGGGTTCGACCTTGGATTTAGTACACCTGAATTACGTGGACCCGAAATCCTACACGGGAGAGACCGTGTGGATTCAGCAACCGCTAGACTCCTATCAAATTTCGTTACCCTTAGCGGAAGTGAAATTAGAAGGAGGTTTCGGGTCAATCACTACCAAGGCAGCTGTCTTTGCAAACACCGCCGATGTGCGACGATACATCTTAGGTAACCGAACAGCTCAGATGATTCGCGAATTAACGGGGTATGAGTTCTCGGAAACTGAGCAAATTAATGCCGTTCAAACGCGTTTACAGAAACGGCAGTCAGAAGCGAATGTTTTGGGGGAGGGGGGAAAACCCCCAAGAAGTTTCGATTTCGCCCTCGTCGGGGATAGACAAGACAGCTACAGAATTGTGGTTGGACGAACCGCTTGTTATTCCCGTGGCGGAGGCAAGCGGCACGGAATTGGAGCTTCTGGAAGTAAAGAGAGAGGAAAAAGTGTCCGTCCAGTTAGTTACGGCCCCGTTGGCGATAAATAGGACCGACGCGGAGTTGAGATCGGGCGAGCCTATTAGTCTTCCTATGACAGAGGCTAACGAACAGAAAAAATAACTAAAGGGGCAGAGAGACGACGAAAGTAAGTCTCCAAGTAGCCAAGTTATGCTCTCCGAGGGTGGTAATCCAGACCGACACAAAAAGACGAAAGAACCGTTAGTTCTTCCAGTGGGGGTAGCAAGTAAAACGACGGGAATGATTTTCCTGGAAATACCGAATAGCAGTAAGGGAAAGATAACGGAAGGTGACCCAGGGTTAGAAGAAGAATTAGAGGTGTCCGTTTCCGTTCATGAGGAAACTTTTGAAATAGGTCACGTGGGCTAAAAGGGGAAAAGAAAAGAGTTGCTAGTGAGTGAAGAGGTGAAGCCAAGACCTTTAGCGTTAGGTTCCGGAGCCGGATCAGATTGGGACCCACAACTTACACCGTTATTGTTTTCCACGGTACACGTGAGCAGCGTTTACGCCCCGGCAGAATTGGTGCACGGGAAAAGTATAAAAACCCCAGACACCTTGCGGTATGAGAAATGGTTGGGACCACAAAAAAAATTGTCACGAGATTGGCAGGAATGTGAAATCGGGAGGATATTGATGATTTTGGCAATACGTCGACCAAAAAAATTGGAAATTCCGCGATCGAACACCGATCTGGGAAAGAAAAAAATTTAATGCCGACAGTCTGAGTAGCGCTTTTTACGAAAATTCAGAGTTAAATAAAATGTATTTGAGGAAGATTTGTGTTGTATAGTGTAATATAATTGCGAATCATGTTTTGAGTTGAGTGAAATGGAGATTTTTGTAGTTATGGGCATTTCACTTAAATGTTTCTTTATTCTTGCTGGATATTTTAAGTGTTAAAATTGTGAATCATGTTTGCTCGGAGTGAAATTGGTAGTCTTGTAATTATGAAATATTCATTCAATGATTTCAGTATCTTTTGCTGAGGATTTTAAATGTTAAAAGTTGTAAACTATGTTTTGCGTATGGTGGAATTGATTTATTGTATCTATGTTCTTCACTCGAGAACATTTCGCTGAAATCTACGTGCAAATTTAAATTATGCTTTGTGTGGAGCGGAATTTAATTTTGTGTTTAGGATGTTTTCACTCAGTCATTCTAAACAACTGTCAAAGATTTGTAGTCTTAAAATTGCAACTCATGACGTGTGTTGAATGAAACTTAGGAATTTGGTTTTCGCTTAACAAGTTTGATATTTTATATATGTTTTGGTTTTTATTTTGGTTTGCTTAATGAAAGTATTATTATAGTTCGTGTGGTTTGTTTATTCTGGGTTCGCTTAGCGAAAATATTGAATTTAGAAATATGCTTTGTTGTATTTATGTCTGGTTAATGGAATTTGTATAGTTCGTAATGTGTATTGAAATTTGGGTTTCGCTTAGCGAAATTCTTATATGTGATGTGGTTAATGTGATTGGGTTTTAGTTTTAACGAATTTGGTATAAGTCTTAAAGTTTAGTGTTTATTTTGTTTTTATTTTAATTTGGTATTTGAGCCTTGAGTGACTATACTGTAAGGGAGTAGAAAGTTACTCCGGTATATGAATTTTAAATTGATTGGATTTACTTGCCTTACACATATTCTTGAGTCACGGTTTCAGGATATGGTGGTGGTAAGTGATCTGTTATTCTGAATTGCCAGTGGGTGATTATCCGTGCGTCTGTGGATGCGTACGTTGAAAACTTTTCACCTTTGGGAAATGTTTTTTCAGTAGTGGGGGCGGTTGTACCATATGGTACTAGCCGACCCTTTTCCCTAACACGTGGACGCTGGAATGTTTCGAAATGCAAAAACAACTTCAGACTTTGCACGTGCGGGTTTTCACAAAATACCGAAAGAGAGTATTTTCTCATCGGCGGCCCGGCGTTCCGTTTGATCCATAGACACAGCTGGAGTTTCCGTCGGTTCCCTAATCCCATGTCTGGGATGAAGATTTGTTGTGGGGAACTCAAGTCGGCATCACAGACGGTTTTCGCATCTGTGTGGGGGTGTTTCTGTTCTGGAGAGGACATAAACATCTCTAGAGGGCTCGGAATTCACCCCCCTCTCGTCAGCAGCGGCGGTTCTGTGGAGCGAAGCGAACGTGGATTTTAGAAGAATTCGGATTCGAGATTCGACGAAAGACAGACGTCTCTGTTTGCCATTTTGACTTTGGCTTCAGGCAGGATTCGGTTGTCGATGGCTGTGCCCTTAATTATCTTTTTAAATTTTCTTGTAAATATTTAATTTATGTAAATAAATAGTTTAATTTTAAACCAGCTGTCCGTCTAATTCTTACATGACGGTACAACGGAAATATTTTTAGTCACTCTAAAACTCAAAATCAACTTCTGTAGTAGTCACATTAGAAAAAAAATTTTCGGCAGAAGTACGACAAATATGCAACATGTATGCATACTTGTGTCCGAAGTAAATTGTAGAAGCAATGGAGAAGTTAAAATGGATATTAAAATTGTTTTGCCGTACACTAAAATAATGCTAACAATATTTTATGAAAAAGAATTGATGATGACTTTACAGTCAACATATTTATTAATTCTACACGAACAAAGCCGGGTATTTCTGCTTGTTCTATAATAATGTTGCTATACGTAATCAATTAATCGAATGAAATCGTTTAGCATAAAAGTAATGTGTAAATTATGCTGTTCCCGGATAAACTATATTTTAATAAACACAAATGATATATTGTCAGCTAATAGTCCGGGCGACAGCGACACTTTCGGGTCAGTCATTTTACACCGACTTATTTGTGTCACAATAGTTAGCTAGTATATAAGTAATGTCAAAAATCAAATTCAGCTGGCACGACTGCGGTGGGTGTAGAGGGGTGGAGGGCGTTAAAAACATGCAAAAAGGTATTTTTTTTTTTTTCAAAATATTTTACACGGCTGAAAATTTAACTCGGTACAGCTACACTCTACGTTTATGAGTGATGGCAACGGCTTGGCGAATTTTTTGGCGCACTTCTAGTAGCGATTTACGATAAATTAAGGCAACCCATCTTTTGTTGCTGTTGTTGTGGTTTTCATGGCAACCTCGGCAAACGGAAACTTTTAATTTTTCATTTTGAATATTCCAGAAAGTTCTTCCAAAATCCGTTTAAAGTCGTTTGATTTCATTGATTCGTTTGAAATTTTTTCTTTCCTCCTATTGGTTTTTTTGTTTTTAAAATATCCTATGATTTCATTGGTCCTTTTAAATCGTTTTCTGTGATACCATTGGTCCTTTTATTTGTATTTTGACAGTTGTGGAATTTTTATTTTGTTATAATAGTTTTTTTTCACGACAGGATTAAGAGTTTTGTTTTTTCGACCATTTTCGTTTTCATTATTATTTTACGAGAGATTTCTGACTTTATCAGATATTATTTCTTGCTTTTTTTCTTTTGTAAATCTTTTTCCTTTTTCAACATGCTCACTGTATTTAGTGTAATTGATAAGTTTCAGGGTATTCTTACCATTCGTAGCTTAGTTTCTCTGCTGGTTCACAAATGTGTTTTGATATGTGCTTAAGCTTACTACTTTTTGTGAAACTTTTTAAAATGTTCTGAAATATGTTTAAAAATTGGGTTGTAAAAAAAAAAAAAAATTGTGACATTAAAAGAGTTAGGAAATAATTATTTCCTTGGCGACTTTAGATGTGCGCCAAAAAAATCGCCAAAGCTATACCTATCACTCATAAACGTAGAGTGTAGCTGTTCCTTTAACTCAAGATAATTATTTAGAAATAAATCAAGAAAATAATGTTCAGCTGTCTGGGTAGTGGTGGAATAACCTTCAGCTGCACGAGTGAAGATAGCGCGCCCACTTCATATCAGGCTTGCCTACATGCCCCTCTCCAAAATTTCGGGACAGCTGTTCTTTTAATTTAAGCATCTGCTCTTAGTGTCGCAGTATGCTGTTTCGAAACGAAATGATCTGACCGTCTCGCATCGAAAATGTCGCTTGTCAAACCGTACTGTGGATTATATGGGAAAAAAACAGTGCCTTTAATTTCTCTTACAGAAGAACATTTGCAGAAATGTTTGGGAACATTGAATATCATCACGTATAACAATTTAGCTGTTCAAGATGTGGAACTACCAACACGAGTGAACGATATCACTCCAAGTGTAAACTGCGATTTACAGCTTTACCGCCTCAATATAGAACAACATCTGCTGCTTCTTCTGCGTTAGTAAATTCATTATACATTAAACTAGAGAAAATTAAATAAGATTTTATTCTTTTTTTCTGTTTGTTGAAATTTATTTACTTTCGCGCACGCGATGAGTTGCTTTCCTAGAATATGCACGTTACTTCGCCATCAACCCACGCCGAAAGCTTAGGCCGTGTTCGCACCGAAATTGCAAACACGTACCCTCCCTCCAAACATCAAGGACATTCCTAGAAACAGCTCTAACTTTATCGTCAAGATCTCGTGTTGGGGTGGCGATTTGGCGTGTTTGCAACATCAATTGTTTTCTACCAGGAGTCGTAAAGATCAAAGAACTGCAATAATTTTGGGGGACATTTCTGCGTGACGAAATTTGGGGTGAAAACGCACCCCTCTTTCGTCCCCTTTCGGTGTTACAGACAATCACCCGCTCTCATTAGCCCTTCGGCGCTCCGTGGCTCACGCCGTGTTTTGTTCACTCTCTGTAATATTTTGCCTCATTGCTAGTATTTTGTCTACAACACAAAGGGATGATCACTCAGAAAGGGGTGAGAAGGGTCGACAAGCGTTTACACCGGAGTGGGTCGAAAAGCAGTCACCAAAAAGAGTCGTAAAACGTCTTCGACACAAAAAGGGGATAATAATATTTGCAACTCCGGTGTAAACACGGCTTTAGCTAGTTCTTAGTGTCTATCTGAGTCGGAACGATTCCACTCAGTTGTTTGAGCAAACGGCCGAAACTGTGCCCAAAGGGCTCAGGTAGTTGTTACCTGTGGCGAAATCTTTCCACACTATATTGTAAATAAACAAGCGGTAAAAACTGTGCATGACGGTTATTTTTTTGTAATTTTGAAAATTCGTACAGAATAATTTTACTATAGATAAATATAGTGTTTCGAAAATTAAAAAATACTTTAACGCGTCAGTCATTTTGACTAATAATAATGGTAAGCAAATTTGTTTTATTGATTTTCGATCGAAGACAAGTAATGCACTTTCAAAATTTTTGTCATGCTTGATAATTACGGAAATCTAATGTAAATAAACTTTGTGACTGATCATCTGCTTCTTTAAGTCACGAGTTCAAAGCGCTTTGGGGGCTTCCTTATATGGCACACAGACGCTAATAACGCATAACCTTATATTTCTCGGAAGGGTTACATGCGCACTGGGAGTCTGGATATTTCCAAATGTCTGAATTGAAAGTTTTTCTGATTTTTTGTTCGCATGAGAGAGAGAGAGAGAGAGAGAGAGAGAGAGAGAGAGAGAGAGAGAGAGAGAAGAATGCGACGTACCTTGTCATATTTGAAATGTAAAGAATTTTGGACTTGGGTTCATTGCTTTTGAAAATCGGTGTTGGTTTTCATCGGCCACTTGTAAGAACAATATTTAACTCGCCCTTGAATTACAGACATATTTTGAAATAGATTTATAATTTCTCAGATCAGGTAAGTCTGCAACAACGTCTACGATTGAAGGTAGCCAACAACCCTCTGAACCTGCAGCAACTTCTACGATAGCCAACAACCCGCGGAACATGCTGGAACAGCTGAGCAAAAATCGCAACCGGTCCAAGCGGATGTGGAAGTTTAATCCAGTGTTGCTCCACACTCACCTACAGAAATGCGGCAAGGAGATTCGTATGATTCTTCTGAATACGTTTGTATAAAAAAATATCGTTCTCACGAGCAGAAGTTGCAAGCATGTGCAGCTAACGAAGGAATGGAAGCCCTTAAGTTGCATGGAAGCGAAATTGATGACATGGCTTTATTAGATCAAGTTAACATAGAATGCGCTCAGAAATAAATTTTTTTCTATCATTCGACATACAAAGTGAACTATAAATGGCACGATACTCGTACTATTAACAAAGTAGCCTATGAGAAAGTGTGTTAATTCGTGGGTGATAATATAAATAAAAATTGAAAATGCTTCTATTTGCACTACTTAAAAAAGTTATACATCGATGGAGTTTGTCAATATAAAAAATCAGAAGAGATTGTGGAACCTTTCGATTTAGCAAAACGATTATTGACAGCTTTCTCAAAGAAAATTTCTATCGTTGAAATAAACAAAGGTAAAGTTGTTAAGCCTTTTTATGGTCACTTACTCGACACTGATCTGGCACTAAAAGATGAAGAATATATTGTGTATCAAGCATTGCTAGTTTTGAAATCTAAAATCAGAAACATAGAGAAAATATAATTACTAGACAAGTTGACAGCAAACGTTTTGATCAAAGCAGAGTGTAAAGTTCCGGATTTACTTTTGATATTTTATACTAATTTATGGCACGCGAAATGGTCAAATAAAGCCGTCAAAGCACAATGTTTTAGAAATGGCTATGAAAAGCTTGACAAACAGCAAGAAATTTGTGAGTGTGTTAAATAAATATGGACATTGTTGCAGATACATTGTCCTGGAAGAATTGGAAACAGAATCGACTTTTGCGAGTGACGAAAAAACGGATGTTTGTCCTGAAGACAGAAATCGCTCACCTAATTTGAACACAGGAGTAGTTTTCAATAACTTTGACAGCTACTTCCACCGGTAAGGACACTTTACACGATACGGTCGCAATTATATTTCAAGATGTCGTTGAACAGTTTGATCCTATTAATGAAATCACACCTAGTACGAGTCCAACAATGAAATACACACTCCAGTTACATTAACGTGACCACCACCTACTTTCGACGTCAACGTGAAATAACCAATCACAAAAGGCAGGTGGCAGCACATTGCAGTGGAGTGTATATAAACGATGTCCTAGGGCATCGGAAAGCATTTCAATCGTTGGCATAATGCAGAAACGTAGCGATTTATTCGACGTCCAAAAGGGCATGATTATTGGCTTTCAAGCCAAGGGTGGAAGCATTTCGGAAACGGCTAATTTTGTGAACTGTTCGCGTGCCGCTGTGGTAAAAATATACATTGGATGGCAAAATGGCACTATCCAAAATTAGCGGAGTGACACATGTGGTGCACCACGGGCTATAGATGACAGAAGCGAACGAAGGCTACGGAGATGCGTTCGGGCGAATAGACGTGCAACTCTTGAGCAACTGACCGCCCAGATGAACCAAGGGGCTACCAAGAGTGTATCCTCAATAACGGTTCAGCAAAAAAGCATGGGCCTCCGCAGCAGACGCCTGGTTAATTCACCTATGCTAACTGCTGTTCATCGGCGACAATGGCTGGAATTTGCACGCCAGTACCTCAACTGGACGTCCACAGAGTGGCGACAGGTGGCTTTTTCCGATGAATCACGTTTTATGCTCCATCGGACAAATGAACATTGGCGTATACGGCGTGAAACGTCTGAAATCAAACACCCTCCAACAATTGCCGGACGGATCCATGCTGGAGGAGGCAGCATTGTGGTTTGGGGAATGTTTTCCTGGCATTCACTGGGTGCACTCATCATTGTGGAAGGTACGATGGATCAGTATCTGTCCTTGCGGACCATGTCCACCCCTACATGTGAATTATTTTTCCTCAGAATGATGGCATCTACCAGCAGGACAATGCGAGGTGTCATATAGCTCGCAGTGTATGTGCGTGGTTCGAAGAGCACCAGGATGAGTTTACCGTACTCCCCTGGCCAGCAAACTCACCGGATTTAAACCCAATCGAGAATCTGTGGGACCACCTCGATCGGGTTGTTCGCGCCATGGATCCTCAACCGCGTAATCTAGAGCAGCTGGCCACGGCACTGGAGTCGGCATGGCTCAACACCCCAGTGAACACCTTCAGAAACCTAATTAACTCTCTTCCTGCACGTCTCGCAGCGGTCCGCTCGGCCAAAGGTGGTTATTCTGGCTTTTGACAAGTGGTCACATTAATGTAACTGGACTGTGTATTTTTAAATTTAAAATTTTTCCGCCTTTCTATAAAGAGCGGTTTGGCGATTAGATTTTGCCTTACTTAGACCCTAGATGTCTCTACTCACCAACATGAACATTCGAATGAATGGAAGAACTGATTCATATTTTTAACGTGCCTATGATAACTTGTGGCATGTTAACGTGCCTGTGTTAACAGTGTGAACACAGCAACGTAGTCACTATACTTGTGACGCTATTTCGTTGGAATTGAAGCCTTACATAAAAAAGTCACACGTTAATGAAGTATTACTGCCTATGGACAGTCCTTTACGAGGATGCTATCCAGACAAATCTCAGTCAGTCAAACAAATAAATTTTGTGTGGTTGCTTTGTCATATTTTCAAAATACCATATGCACTGTCATGGGTTGGTTTTAATAGTATGATTCATCTTGATACAAGTTCTAAGCAAAAAATTTCTTATCTGACGACAGTAAATTATTCGTCTACAAATACTTCAGTAGTCATGGAAATATTGAAACAATCTCAAAAAGTTGCGACAGAATGTGGTGAAGGTTACATGGAAGTAACGTACGATTTAGGGATTGTAAAAACTGCATATCAAATTCAGAGTGCAGAGAAACCAAGATTATATAATATCTTTATACATGTTGGATCCTTTCACTTAATGATGGCATTTTTTAAAGCTCTTGGCAAGTTCATCGATGGTTGTGGAATCACAAACATGTTAATAAACTCGAATGTTCTGGCTAATGGTTCAGTGAATAGCTACATCAATTTGATCTATTACTATTTTATCTTAAATTACAGTATAAGGACATCAAACTTTTCAAAGATATCTTGCCAAAGTTCAGTTATCTATATTTTAATCAGCAGAAATATTCTTTATATTCTGTTTTATATCATGATAAATTAATGAGAGTTGAAGAATCGCATCCAGGGCTATTGAGGAATTTTGAAAATTATTTGGAATAAAAAGAATGGATAAATCGTTTTTGAAACAGCCCATAGACCTTACACTTGAACAAACCATAAATGCAAGTGATAGCAATAAACTAACGGGAATAAGTCGAACTACAAACTCCATTTCTGCTAGCCAGCGGTGGTGAAAGGGTCATAGTCTCCGTTCTACGATAATCAGACATGTAATGGAAGAAACTGGCTTGAGAAAATCACAGGATATTACGGCTGATCTCCAAAAAAGTAGAATAAAATTGCATTTTATTCAACTTGAACATCTAATTGATAATTTGAAAGAAACTTTTAATCCTTTTAACAAAAGTGTTGATAAACAACTTTTATACAATATATCATCAGGTCAATCGGTCCCAGAGAATATTGAAAAATTCTTGCTTAATATTGAAGCTATTGGAAATGATCAAAGAGAAATATGTATTGAAAAATGCGCCAGTTATCTTTCTAGATTCGAAAAAGTCATAAAAAAAATAAAATTATCACCTTTGTCAACGCCATTGCCAAAAAGAATATAAAAGTTTCTGAAAATTTGATTGAAGTAAAAATGCAGAGGGATCTTTTAGGTCATCTTTAACGAATTTCCTTGAAAAAAACTGTCGCTATTGATAAAGTTTTATCTTGTCCGTTTACACCAGTGCCGTTAGCCATTTGCCACATAGATGGAGTGATTTGTAAAACGAACAAATCGAATCTATTAAAATTACTAGAAAAACTAATCACTAGTGATTCTCCTCAAAAGTGTGATGTTTTGATTTTTGATGGCTTTTTTATGCTCCATTAAATGACGGAAGTGCCACTAACTTATGGTAATATTTCTAAGAAACTGTTACAAATATTCACGAATAATAGGGCCCGGACCATTATAATTACCGGCCCGACCAACTTGCCGAATATTTCTGATTAGTTGTATTTTGGCGCCAGCTGCAGTTCTTGTCCTTCTATTTACGACTTGAGAAGAGCAGGGGAAAAGAGAAGCGTCATCTGCATTTGGTGTTCTTATACAGAATTATCTCGGATTAACCTTTTACTTTTGCTGTTTGGCGATTTTAAAATCTCCGGCAGAGGTTGGTGAGACAACAGAAAAGAGATACAGAAGCAACTGGTGAGGTTGTTCCTCCGCGCTGACCTGTGAAATATAAATTTTGATGTATAGGTATATGTTGAAACGATGGTATGAATAGTGTATGTATCCTTGTTCTCGGAATAATTTTAACGCAGTTATCTTAGTTGTTGGTTGTCTTTTCCTTGTGTACAGTTTTCATGCTAACATTTTTGAGGCGACGGCATCACAAGATTCTATATGGTAATATGTTTCTCATCAACATGTAAAATAAATCAAGAGTGATTTTTTTTTCGTTTAACAGATGAGCTAAAAGTCAAATTTACAGAATTTTACAAATTTACATCTCGTGAAGATAGTATTCAAATTCCAGCTCTTGCTTCAAAGAATTGGAATCTGATAAAACAATGACAGTTTTTTAACCAAACTATTTTAAAACAGAAAAGCAAAGTGTTTTTTAGAAGGCATCCGGAGTTCATTGGTAAACCTGCAGAGAAACAAGGCAAGGAAGTAACTGACAATGTTATTCCAACACTTCAAGCCGACCAACCGGTATAGTGGTTAAGGTGTTAGCCTCTAGATCGGAAGGTTCCTGGTTCGAATCCGGGTTCGGGCATGGATGTTTGTAAACGTATGGTGTAGAGGCGGCTGGTGCACCTTAAATCTGTCGTGGCCGAAAGTCCTCGGGTTGGTGTGGAAGTTTGGAGAGTGGGGTGCCAGCTCAGGTGTTGCTTCGTCATCTGACCGTGGTTCAAAATTACGAGGTGTTGTCCTCGGATCTTTTCCTTAAAGGACTGATCCCGGACCGTCGTCAATAGCCCGTTGTGTTGCTCTAGTACGACGTTAACTAAAATTACCATTACCAACACTTCAAATTTCTACGAGTCTAAAAGAAATACACGGTTTTATCCAGTAGAAAGTTTATAATAAACTAAGCGTATTTGAAGGTAAAGTACAAAAACCAAAAGAGTATGTTCTTTATAACTTAAAAAATGGATGCCAATAGTTTTTTTTCAAAAATCATAGGAGTACAAATATAACATTCCCTAAATTCATTGCATATACACTATATGAGCACTATACATAAAACCATGACATTAATGTTGAATGCTTTTTAACCAGATTACTCATTATTAGAGATGATATTACGTTTGTGACATTGAAATGGGACAATGTATGTTTTTAGAATGAGATAAGTGTACAAAAGATTAATTTTGTGCTGAAATAAACAAATTTGGGATTATTTACAAGCTTTTGGTTCTATTCGATCTACTTTAGAGGAGACTGTTGTATCTAAGGTACCAACGGTCATACTTAGGGACAATTGTTGTAAGTAATAAACTTTTAGATAAAATAGGCTTAAAATTGTTACTATCAAATGGATGAATAAACAATTTTCCACACACTACAAAACACATTTCGGGTTAAGTAGTTTTTGAGAAAGAAAACAACAAACATGCAATATTCGGCGATTTCACAGCTTCTCTCTCTCTCTCTCTCTCTCTCTCTCAATGTTGCTAACCCCTTAAAAACCTAAAACTTCCAAGATATTGAAATGTGAAGCAAAATAGTTTGGATATCGTTATTTAAATATAAACCGAACTAAAATATTGCCAAATTAAAAAAATTATTTATTAAATTTTCATTACCTTATAGCCACAGTATTTTCATAATATCGCACAGTTCATATGGAATGATCCTTAAGTATTATAAATTCAATAATAAGATGAATTCTTGTGTAAAACTACTAACGAATTACATTTTTATATCCCTTAAAATAATATTGAGAACACACTCAATGTATTTTAAGAAAAGCACTTATAACGCTATTTCAATTTTTATTGTCACAAAATAAAAGTTTTCAATGTCATTTTATTCATTCCATCTCACCTATGGATTATATTTTCGTTTTGAGCCCCAACTAAGGAAGATTAATACAATATTCGATGCCTTAGTTTGAGGTACAGTTATTTACTATGTCATTAAAGCAATACATTAGACTATGTATGAAATTTTGCAACTAAAAAACACGTCATAACTAATGCAGTCATTTTATCTCTTGAAAGCATCTATTCGAGAAACATGCATTAATGCGCCACTTAAAATATAACATTTTATTGTATTCTGAAAAAAAAATGTTTTTATACATCCATCAGTGAAAATGTGAACATTTCAATTTTCGCTAATGCACAAATTATCCTAACTTTCTATGGACTTGCTAAACTATCGATCTGTAATTGTTCAATTTTGACATCCGTGAAGATATATTTTTTGGTTAGTAAAGCGAAAATAAAGCATTTCATTGTCAATTCCTTTCAAAGGCAATGTCTCGTAAATTTATGATACATTTTGATAGGAAAATGAAGAAAACAATTTTAGACTAGTATTATTATAATAATATTACAGTAACATGCTTAGGGAGACCTTAAACATGTATACATAGATTTATGTTTCTGACAAATAGTCAAGATCGCTTATTAATCGACGTTTATCGGATTAGTAAGATGTTTTCCTTTTTTATCTCTGCGAGGAGTTCGCATTTATACAACGGTTCTGTTCTCATCAGTGTTGATCGTTTATACCAATAAAATTTTTCCTGTGATGTTTTTCAATACATCGTTACTTGAAATTTCGTGACGCAATGAAAGTTAAACTATTGGTCTTACTGTTGTCATGTCTTTGTATCACTATAGATACGAAAGATTGTATTCACTAATTCTTCATAGACAATCACATATTTTTTTTTCTCAGAAACACGTCCGTTTGAAATAAACAGATTTCGATACGAACACTTTCAAACACGATATCTCTTTGCTCCAAGAAATTACTCTTGTTCACTTCTAAAAAGACTTTTTTATTTATTAATTTAACGTGCTTGTAAGTATTTATTTTACGGAATATTTGTCCATATTGCGATAGAGAGATCTTTATTAAGAATGTCAAAAATATCATTACATCTTATATAACGCGACCAATTAATAAATGAGAAGCTAAAACGTCAGACAACATGTATTTGAGCAACTAAGATATCCAATTTCTTAAATCAGAGAAGTCGTTAGATCAATACGAACTATAACGCTTTGGGTGACCAACTATTTTCGAGAATGTTGACCTTATATACAGATTTTGCCTCCTGTTTTTATAACTTGAGAAGTTCAGTACAAGTATGATAGCAGTGGATCTCCCGCTGTGGCCACTTTTAAATTTGAAATTTAAGAAAATCAACAAGAGAGTTAATAATGTAATTTGGTATTTCTCGTACTTTTCAGCAGTCACTCTACAAGTATTTGGAATACACTTGATTTCAACTGCTTGTGTTGCATTTGAGAAACTTAACAAACAAAAAGCGTTTGCTCATATTTGTATTTCTTTACTCTCGTGTGCTCTTTGGTTTTCGTTATTCTTTCAAGAGAAACGAATACAGAGACTGGTAAATATCCAGAATGTGTATTTGTTAACTAAGCGTCGGTCAATAGTAATTGTCTTTTTGGAAATATGCCTCTTTACTTTACTCTCTGCTTTGCCTTTTGCGTACGCAGCAATTTTATCAGGTTTTAGCTTCACACCCAACATTACTGAAGAGATCATCAATACATACGGGTACACTTTTCGAAGTGAAGCGATGCAAGCGGTACCTTACATATCATCATACGGATATAGTTTAATATATTTAAAGTGGCCATGCATCGCTTTGTGGTCGATGTGCGTTATATTGCATCGGAGCACAAATGTTCTTGATCAATTCAACAAAGATTTGAAGCGTATATCTTTGAACATCCATTCAACAGAAACGTCTGACAAGCTGAAGCAATACTTTGGTATTGTCAATATGATACATGTAATGAAGAAAGCCTTGTCTTGGCCATCCTTGATATTATTGACGATAAATTTTATAAGTTTGTTCAAGATGCTGGCTAACAGTGAGATGTATGATATACTGTTGACATCCCAACACTTGATGCAATTGTCATGCCATATCTTAACGGGCTGTGCCGCAATTATTTTGTTAACCGTTTTTGGTGCCAGAATTCCGCAGCATATGTCAAAAATAAAAATAACTTCCGAAAGATTGATACAGAAACACAGATTCGATAAAGCGCTTCGTCGAGAAAACTTATTCCTGCTCAAATGTATCGCTAAGGAAAATCCGATTTACATGACAGCTGGCGACGTGGTTGTTTTCACTAACAGCTTCATATTGCCTGCCTTCGGTTCTCTTTTTACATTTGGACTGCTTATTGTCAATCTGAAATGAAAGTATTAATGTAAAAAGGTGCTGAAACAAAGTTTAACTTTGCTGGAATTCACAGTTGAACCTATGTTTTTTTAATTTTTAGTTTTAAATTTTTAGTAATAGTAACCATTTTCATGTCGACGATGTGTTAACTCAGGCCTCGAAATAGATTTTTTAATACAGGTGCACAAGGTGCACCTACGTTTTTAAATTAGGTGCACAGGTTATATTTTAGGTGCACATTAAAAAACATAACATAAGAGCATTGATATAATGTAAACTACTTTATTAGTTGGGTATTTTTAGATAGGTTAGTAGTAGATAGTAAATGAAAATATTTAAACATCTCTAAATTCTCCGGAGCACGGCTGTCGCGACAGTTGCTTCAACAGAGCCAGCTGGAAAATGTTTCGATCATCGGAAAGTTCTGGTGGCAGTGACACAAGTAAACCTTCCTCCTGTATAAACCAAGTACGTCCCAGCGATTTTGTTTTCGCATAGTGTGTGTATTTAGGAATTTAACTTACGTTCCTTCAGAGCGAGAGAGGTCGATACTAATATTTTGTTCAAGCATCAAAATTACCCAAAACGTTCCCTCACCTTTTTTAACGTTAGGTGCACAATTTTATTTTCATGTGCACAATGCACCTGTGCACCCGGATATTTCGAGCCCTGTGTTAACTAGTATAAAATTGTATACTTTCGATTCGATTTCGATTTTATTGCAATGGGACTACAACTTTGATTTATTTATTAATAAAATATGTAATATGCTTCAAACTTTTGTCATTGAGTGAAGTAAATCACATAACTACGTGGAATGCTTAAAAAATTAATATTTTAGGCGGTACAATCTTTGTATGAAACGAATAAGTTATTTTTTATACCTTGTAGGTTAATAAATTATTTGTGCTCTTAAAGCACATGATCTAAATACTTTATTTTCCTAAATTCATTAATATGGATGTAAAACATCGAGGTTTCTTTTATATATACAAGCCGATAGGTAATTTAGATTATCTGAGTCATTGGTTCAATCCCGTTTTTACGTCTAAATTTCTAAAATATGCTTATCTTTATGAATAAGGTATATGGAAATTATTCTCTTTGCGTTAGAACTACATTTGATAAAAACATTAAAAATATCTGTTAAATCTGCAGTTTTTGTTTGTGTTTACCCTACTATTTTAGAATACCTGAGGCAAAAACTATTATTATTAAACGAAAATTCTTCATTCCAATTTTTCTAATTTGCCTCCGAGGAAAAAATTATTTGATGAAACATTAGATTAAATTAAATATAGCTCTTTATATTATTCAGTGTAAATGAACACCATTTGATTTCATTTTCAGACCATATCAGAATTTCCCATCTATTCATTTTTAAATTTATCGGAGTGACACACGTAAACAATGAAATTGCATATTCTTCGAAGATGTACATGTCCTCACCAATGGTATTAAATGCATAGTAAAATCCCAAACTTTGAGAACATGCAATTTTAGGAACAAAAATTTTACTTGCTTTTAATAAAGTATCCCTTTTCTGTGTGTGATCAGGTAATTTTAACTAACGTCGTACTAGAGCAACACAACGGGCTATTGAGGAGTCCGTGATCAATCCCCTGAGGGAAAGAACCGAGAACAACACCACGTAATTTAGAACCACGGACAGATGACAAGGCAACACCTGAGCTGGCACCCCACTCTCCAAACATCCACACCAACCCACTGTGAGGACTTTCGGCCACGACAGATTTAAGGTGCACCAGCTGTCTCTACCATATGCTTACAAATATTCATGCACTGACACGGATTTGAATCCTTCCGATCTAGAAGCTAACACCTTAACCACCAGACTTTCCAGTTGGTCGGCTTTTCTTTGTGTGTTTTTCAATTAAAAACTCATTATACTTAATTGTACGCCTTATACGTTATATCCCCAAAGCACTTTCGTTAACAAGGATTTTATGACTTAGGTCTGAAAATATGAATACGTTTCGGTAATAAATGCAGGGTGTCTTAAAAATATGACTTTATTAGCTGTGTAAAACGCTGAATTTTGTTTTTGTACTATTTTAATGGCTGAGAAGCAATGGCCCAATCTAGATAAAGTTTCGAATACTGGAAGATTGTGTTAAAGTGCTACTTGGAAGTGTGAAAACGCGATAGAAGTACAAAGACGATTTCGGAAAAACTTTTACATTCATCCACCTAACGGACTCGCCATAAGACGAATTAGATCAGTTGGAAGCAGATAGAATTGTTCAGAATGTTCTGAGACAAGATCAAGACAAGATGAGGAAGGCAAAGATCATCAACTGACACAGACATGGAAGAAAAAAACCTACAACCCTTGGTGAATTGTAGGTAGGCATCAAATGGAATGTGCTGAAATTATGAATAATATTTTGTAAATGTGTGCGATTTCATAGCTTTACAATGCCAACACCGTGTAGATTGGAGTAAACGTCAATTTGAAAATATTAACTAACTACAAAAATATACGGTAATGTCGTTCTTCATGAATATTGAAAGCAAATTGTACGATAATGTGTAGGTCAATAAAAACTTTATAAACATTCAAAGGAGTGGTAACATTTTTAGCGACATATGAACAAATATACTAAAATTGGCTTTTTGCAGTATTTTATGCCTTTATCAGAAATCTCTTGAAGAGAATTCCCTAGGTCTTCACTAGTAAGTAACGACAAGGTGGTATTTCTGAGGGATTTTCCTAGGATATTTTGTGAGGAACTTCCCCGACAGAACTTCTTTCTGTGACTTCTGTTAATTCCTGAGATGATTTAGAAAAGCCCGAGAATTCCCTGGTATTTTTGCTACTCAAATGTAATTGGTGTGCCCACTCACAATAAGCCCTAGCGACAAACCATTTGATTCAAGATTTGTTGTATAAGAAGTTTCAATTTAAAAAATACAATTTAATACGTAGAAACTTATCAATTACGTGTTCAGTATTTTAATCTACTGACTACCTGTATTGGAAGAACAGGATGATCCGATCTCAAAACAGAAACCTATAGAAGTCATTACCATTTTATTATTTTTATATATACTGCAGATAGTTTTTAAAACAACAACGAACATTCATAATTTTTTTTTTTAATGCAATTTTAGCGTTAAAAATAAATTGGGTATATCTATCACTGTCGATTTATAAAGATTTTTCAATTATGATCATTTTTTACTTAGTTGTTTGTACAACATAAAACATAGTAGATGAATATTAGTCTTTAAAAACGAATTTTTCTCAGATTAAGACTTTTTCGTTCTGTTTTTAAAATGTTCCCTTTGTATCTGATCCAAATTTTTAATTTTGGGTTTTAAATGTTTCTTAACTTATCATTTTTCTTACAAAATTTTAGGTACTTTAGTACGACACTTTTTGCCTTACATTTGAGTATACACTTACTTTTAACGCCTCACTCCGAATTGTAAAATAGATGTATTTAATTCATGGTCTTTTCTGTAAACGCACCCAATATTTCATGTTCTTAATCGTATCAGAATTCATGCATTTTCATCTATTCATACGCATTTAATAGAATAAGTAGCAACTAGAATACAAGAACAACTGTTCTTGTAACATATCGTTCTCGTATAATGTACGTAATCTGTGCAGTATATCGTAGATCTGTTTTCAATTAAGTTGTAAGCGTTTGTAACTACATCGCATTTACTTTCATCAGGATACTACGCATCGCATTTACCATATCGCAGTCATCACCCCTTACCAAATGTGGAATTATCATCATAGTAACTGTATCCATCGCAAAACCGTAAATAAATTAATAACCAGAAAGAACGTTTTTCGCTAAAAGCTAAAAATAGAAACTATAACTTTTGTCGCTTGGTAACGCAATGGAAACTTGCTTTGTTTTCTCCAGTGGTTTGAGCAATCTCAGAGTACTTATTTTGGGAGAGTACATGACAGTTTTCAATTAAAATAAAATAAGAAGGTTAAGGCTTGTCACAGTTCGTTCAAAAAAAAAATGTTGCATTTTCCATATTCAATAAATTATTCAAAACCATTTGCAATCCAATTTAAAGTAACATTATATTTCATCAGAGAAAACAGATGCGTGATTTCATTACCTAGAACATAAACAGTATAAGCAGGTTTAAAACTAAATAGACATTCAGAGTACTGATAACTTTAGCTTGAGATTAACTGGAGAAGCATGATATCCATAGATGTTCCATTGTGGCCGCTTTTCAATTTTAAATTCAACAAAAGCAATAGAACTGATAGTACAGTTTCAAAATATTTCTCGTACGTTTCAGTAACAATTCTTCATGCATATGGATTGTACCTTTTTGCAATTAGTTCCTGCATATTCCGTTGGACCAACGTGCAAAAGACAATTGCTCACATTTTAACTGCTACTCTATCGTGTGCTCTTTGGTATTCGTTATTTCTTCAAGAGAAAAGAATACAGAAACTGATACATGTGCAGAACTTGTATTTATCATCCAAGCATCGGTCTACTACAATTTCAGAAATCAGCCTCTTTGCTCTACTCTCGGTATCACCATTTGTGTACGCAGCATTATACACGTATTTTAATTTAACACAGAAATACCCTTCTAACTTTTTTTCATATGGATATGACCTTGAAGATAAAAATTTCAAAGCAGCCGTTTTTTTTATAGGAGCATACGGATATTACTTACTCAATGTAAAGTGGCCGTGCATAGCTCTATGGTCGATGTGTGCCTTACTGCATCGAAGTAGAATAATTCTTGATCAGTTCAACAAGGACCTGAAACGTACCGATTTGAGCCCCTATTCAGCAGAAACTTCTGGAAAGCTGAAGGAATACTTTGAGATTGTAAAATTAATGCACGTTATGAAAGAAGTGCTTTCGCGGCCTTCTCTGATCTTGTTGATGTTAAGTTTCTTACATTTGTACGTAATTTTAGCTAATTCTTTGATCGGTGCATATAGGATACCAAATAAATACTTACCACAATTGTTGAACTATGTATTTGTGGGTTCCTGCATAATCATTTTGTTAACCACCTACAGCGCTAGAATTCCTCAGTGTATGTCAGAAATAAAAATGACTTCCCGCAGATTGATACAGAAATACGGATTCCATGGAGCAGCACTTTCAGAGAACTTCTTTCTACTGGAAAATATCAGAAAGGAAAAATTGGTTTACATCACAGCTTGTGACTTAGTAGTTTTCACTTACAGCTTCATAATATCTGCCTTTGGTTCTATGCTTACATTCGGATTGCTGATATTCAACATAAAAACTAATTGAAGTATTTCATTAAAAAAAATGTTTTGTTGATTGAATCGTTCATTATTGGCACAGTCTATTTTTGATTAATTTATTTTTAATCTTTTAGTAAGAGTATGATTATTTCGCAATAAGTCTTAGCGAAAATGAAATAAAATTCTTTAATTCAATTGTTTTCAGTATAACTTTATATAAATGAGTACATAAAAAATTAATTTTAGCTCCCATTTTCAGCTTAGAATCTTACCTTTTTCTTTAGGTTTACATGATAACATATTTATCTTCATTTGTGTGTTACTCGTATTTCTGTGTTCATAATTATTGTTGCGCTCTGCATAATACACTCGTAGTAACAAGAATCGTCTAATATAATCGCGATAGTCAATCGATTAAGTTATATTAAAAATACTAATTATAAATAGTCATACCAGATGTTAATTAAGCCTGTATATGCTGTAGACATACTCATTCTAATGACACAATATTAGATGACCTGTTAAGTTAGGGTTTCTAACGCATTTTTAAACTCCATCAATATGGTTGACAATCCCTTTGCATATTTTCAGTATAGTTAGCTAAGTGATTAGTCATTGCAACGAAAAATTATTAGTAATTTTGAAAAGTAATTTGTTGTTTAAGTAACTAAAGATGATTTCGTTCCTCATTCACAGTGCTTCTAAATTATCTTTATAAAATTTTGGTAATCTTGTTAATTAGACTGTGAGTAACTATCTTACCACACTCCAGAATACAAATTCATTTGATACAGAACAAAAACATACAAGTAATGAGTTTCTCTGTTTAATTTTAAGTCTGCAAACTTCATGTTCTAAACTAAAAACACAATTAGAACAATTAGGAGAGATAGCAAGTAAATTAACCATCAAAATACTGTCCAAAGTAAAATAATACTTACACAAAACATGAAGAAGTCCCATCAGAATAGGCATCAAGGGTGTAGAATAGTCACCTGTGAATTAGAAATTAATTATTTCATCAAAGGAGAAAAGAATGTATCATGTCACTGATGCAAGACAAATATTCCGTTGTAAACATAATGAAGAATACCATCCACACTATATCGTGAGATTGTTTCATATAACGAAGTTGATGAGCTACAGGTTGTAAATGGGTCAGTAACAATATGTACAGTCACGAAAAAAAAACGAACTACTTCTCTTCATTCGAGTATTCTTAAGAGCAGAGAAAATTCAAAGATGGTGTTTTACAGGTCTCTATAAATAAACCGTCTTCTATAAATTCAAATGCATAAAATTCATATAAGGGGTCGTTTTTATACTAAATTGAGCACCAACTTCACAATTTATAATGGGAACCCTTTATTTCACAGCACAATTTCGAAACTATATTAAAAATTTAACTTCATATACTAAATTTCATGCCATTAGGTCTTAGGATTGGATTGGATTTGGTTTTATGGCATTGAGTCCTCTTGGGACATATTATGCCAACCATTAGGTCTTAGTGTTTCGAAGTTATGAGTACAGAAAGATTGGAGCTCGTAATGTTAAATCAGTTTCTTAGACTTTTATACATATCTTCCTAAATAATATTTCTGTAGATATGATATTTTGTACCATGTTACTGTTAAGCAACCCAAACAAAATCCATCTGATAATTTGCTTAAAAAGAAGTTTTTAGTAGAGTATATTAAGGCTTGTTGCCATAAGGGGTAAGTTGACATTCGCTTTGCATTTTTTACCATAGTAATTTGAGAGCGGTGATATCGGCACTATATAACGACACGTGTATGTTGAATCATCCACTCTTGTTTCAGTGTGATAAAAGCTTCCAGAAAGAGAAAAAAAATTAGAAGGAACGAAAAAAAAATGCTATTTTGGCAAGTAAATTTTTTTTCTTAATTGAAGGGGTTTTGGTGTTTTATGAAGCCCAAGAATATGATGAAGTGTTTTCAATGTCTGTATTATATAAAGTGAGTAATAAGAATTGTATTCATGTACTGGAATTTCTTGTTAAACTTATGTGGCAGCCATCTTGTCTAAAAATTCCTGGAGGAGCAAGTGGCATTTAAGTCGTGGGACATGTTAGGATAGGAAAGATTGTGGACATCGACGGCGATGAATTTCATCTTTTCATAAAATACTCTCTACTATAAAATACCATTTTAAGTCGCTGACTTAATTCCTTTTTGGATCAAGAGCAAAATGTTTAAAATAGTTTCTGGTTAAAATAAGGTTGAGTGAACAGTTTAT
This sequence comes from Metellina segmentata, assembly GCA_947359465.1. Lineage (NCBI taxonomy): Eukaryota > Metazoa > Arthropoda > Arachnida > Araneae > Tetragnathidae > Metellina > Metellina segmentata. Next base: position 99,858,885 of record OX375874.1, read on the forward strand.
TCTAAACATCTAAACCATTGCTGACCTGGAACTGAACCAGACCTCAATCTCATATAAAACTATTTTCCTAAATTGCATATGGTACAACCTGACAACAACTTAACACCCTATGTAAGCTTAAGAACATAATTCATGTTTGGCATTGCAAACTAGCATTCGACTTTTCTCATAAATTCACCTCAAATATGCTTCACTTTTTCACATAAGCAGAACATGCATATTGGATTGTAGTAAGAAATTAATTCCTTGTCAATGATTAGAAGACAATCTAAATATTCATCATGGCACTAGAAATAATACTACTGGAAAAGCATTTTTTAAATAGTTTGTAGCAATGAAGCGCGTATTCTTAATGCGGAAAATTACACGTAACTGTCCATTCTCACAAAGGAACCACAGAACTGATCTCTTAATAGACTAAATATTTAAATTTAAGCTGCTTATTCATTGAAATGTTTATGCCCGTAAATCACTGTTTCCCAAAGTGGACACTAACGTCTCCCTATGGGCGCTGAAGGAATCTTAAGAGGGGAAGAATTATGACCCTATGGAAAATAAGGATCCTTGAGAAGCAATAGTGGGCAATAAGATGACAAAAAGAAATTGTCGCCTAAAAGGTTTAAGACTTATCTCCATCCGACCTTACAGACACTCACTTTAGTGATACATTGTCGCAAGAATCAAGACGCAAGTACAATGAATCTTGTAGTGTACATCGCAAAATGCAATTTACGTCCAAAAACAAAACTATAGGTGGCACTAGAATTCAAAAGGGAATCCCAATAACATTTAGTTGATAATTGTTATTTCGAAAGAAATTTTGACGATATTTGATTATTTCCTGATTGCGTTGGGTTTACCGATTAGCGTCACGACACGAAATAATTCCTTCAAATTCAACCATCCGGAAAATGCAATGCGTGCTCACAGCCTGGAACAACATAATTATATAGAAACTGAGAAAAATTTAATCAGATATTTAAATAATGGTATATTTGAGAAAATGAATTTAAAAGTGATCAAATTGAACCACGGTCACCTGAGCTGACACCCCACTCTCCAAACTTCTACACCATGACAACGTAAGGACGGCATGACAGTTTTAACATGCAATACCACCACTTTGTCTGCCTGTCTTTCGTTTAATTTGAACTCACAACCATCCGGTTGCTTATCCTTAACTTTTCCAACCGGCTACTACAGCCAGCCATCAGAAAATATAGGGACGTGAAAAGTAGCGTTGTATGTAGAAATCACGCGAATCACTGACTTTTGTGGATTCTGCACCAACTGAAGTTGATATGGCCTCAGCACCTGAAGTCGTGAGGGCGTGTCTCCAAAACGGCAGTGCGAAAATAGTACGTATCGTACACAAGGAGACAACCAATATATAAGATAATAAAGTTCTTATTCTCCAAGAACATTAAGAATATATACAGTATTTACATCATCTCATTAACATCATCATATTAGCATCATACTCCCACACATAAAAGTGTCAGTCACAGCCCACTGGTGGGGAGTCAACCTCACTCGCTGCTTCTCTCTATTTCTCTCTAACAGTCATCTCCAACGTCTCTCCGCAGTTTAAAAATAACCCAACGGTAAAAGTCAAAAACCAATCAGAGATCATCTGGACGAACATCACCTGTTTTCCTCGAGTCGTTGTAAGGCGTGTGGAAGAAGAAAAGCAGCTGGTGCTAAACAATTAAAAATCAGAATATATTCGGCATTCCGATGACACAATGGATTGGGCACTTGCCCTGCAAGTGACGCCTCCTAAATGTCTAGCACAACGAAGTTTTTTCACGATGTAACATCGTTTATTTTATTAAATACCCGATCGGTCAACAAAGGACAAAAGGCCTTAAAGGGGTTAAACTGAAAAAGAAAATTAAAGGAAACAATATTAACGTAAAGTGCATACAATTTTAATAGAGGATTCGAAACAAGATTAAGATAAAAATATATCCATCCCCTTTCGTCCTTAAAGCAACGTCTCAGAATAACATTTCCAACGTTACGATTGTTTATCATTTGTGGCGTTAATTATCCATTACGATTGATTATCAGTAAATGATTTAAACAAATGAAATTCATTAAATAAAAACACAAATCAACAAGCAGTGTTTAAATATTTGTGTGTGCAAAGTTGGAAAAATTCCGCTTAAGTTTAATCTGTTTGAAAGTAATTTAGTTCCATGTTTTTGCAATTTTTTTCAATTTGATATAAAACTCAATTTTAAGTAATAAAACGATTTCTTTAATAAAACATAACTTTTTTATATCAGTTATTATTCATTGAGTATAGAAACCACATTAAGCCAATCGATTAGGTGTTCTTTGATGTTTTACGTTCAATAAGTCGATGTTTTACTTAGATTTCAAATCATAACAATACCCACTTTAATTATTCCAAAATATGTACACTTTAAATCTTATTTCTTTGAAAGTATTCTTTATTCATCCCTAAAAGGTAAACACGTCATGACATCAATGAAAAATGAAATATTCTCTAATAGTCTCAGACTATGCCTTTTTGTGAGTGACATAAATATTGATATTTTAATGCTTAGAGATCTTTTAGGGCTTTAGCGCTCAGTATCCAAAAATCTCTCATTAAAAAAAACATGAATACGGTCTTGCAGTTTTAAATTCATTACAAAAGCATAGTCCCATCATTTGTTAATTTACCATGTATTACAAAAGAAACCTTAAAATTGCTGTCATAGACAGACATTAAAGCATTGACGTCTTCTTTGCAGAGTTCTCTGACATCTCATTCTGTTTTATTTTCTCACAAGCATGTATTTTTCTTGGTAGTGGATTTTTCTTAGTTTATTAAAGGAGATTGTGGATCGTTTAAAATATTGATCTTTCTATCACAATTTCCATTTTGTTTAGATTCAGTAGACGGCTTACCTAGGTTCTTCAGAGTTATTTTTTAATATTCTTATATTTAAAGATAGCTCTATTCAGAAGGCAACCTGGCTATTTGCTCTACGGTCATTGTGTTGATACTAACTGATTTGAAACGAATGGAAAGATTAAAATACAAGGTACCAGTTTCCTTCATAAAGGTCGACAGATTGCCGTCCAAGGGCTGATATAGAAATAGTAGGCTTAGGGAAACAAGTTATAAGAAACGTAAACACTTTCGCTCAATAGTCGTTGCAAATTTCAAATCTTACGCAATAAGTATTTCATAAACATGATACATGTGGATTTACCGCTGTGGCCGCATTTATATAACAATTGCAACAAGAAAAACGAAACTTTTAAAACTGTATCTAGGTATTGCTCGTACTTTTCCGTAGGAGTTCTGCATGCTTACGGATTGTTCTTTTTTACGACAAGTTCAAGAGGTAATGACCCGAAAAAGACATTAGCTTACCTTTTGATTCCTTTTCTATCGTGTGTTCTTTGGTACTCCTTATTCTTACAAGAAAAACGGATACAGAAGCTGATACGCATCCAGAATTCGTATATATCACAAAAGCGCCCAACTACAAGTATGCTATTTTTAAACCTGTGCCTTTTTGCACTGCTTTCAATTTCACCATTTGTGTACGCAGCCATATATACGGTCTTTTACAACACGCAGACAGAGTCAGTTTCACACCTAACATATTTGTATAAACTTGAAGATAAAGAATTGGTAACAATTGTCTGTTTAATAGGCTCTTACGGATATTACTTACTCCATGTGAAGTGGCCATGCATTGCTCTATGGTCAGTGTGTGTCTTATTGCATCGCAGTGGAAGAATTCTAGATCAGTTCTACAGAGACCTGATGGTAATGTATTTCAGCCTCTATTCGACAGACACTTCTGGAAAACTGAAGGAATACTTCGCAATGGTGTACATGATAGAAATCATGAAAGAAGTGCTTTCATTGCCTTCACTCATCTTGGTGATGCTGAGTTTCTCAAACTTGTACATAATTTTAGCTAATTATTTGAAGCAAGGTATAATTACTACATATAAGCACACGGTGCAGCTGTTGAGTATTACGTTTGCCTATTCGGCAATAATTATTTTGTTATCCCTATACAGCGCAAAAATTACGAACCGAATGTCAAAAATAAAAATCGCTTCGAGCAGAATATTACAGATATACGGATTCAGTAAAATGCTTCGTTCGGAGAATATATATATATTGAAAAGGATCGAAAAGGAAGAATTAATTTACATGACAGCTTGTGACTTTTTCGTTTTCACTAACCACTTCATAGTTTCTGCTTTCAGCTCCATATTGGCATTCGGATTGCTCATTTACAACATGGAATAAAAACACTAATTTTAAAAGATCTCAATAAAAAGATTTGGTGTATATTTTGACATTATTGGAACATCAAAAATTTTATGTCGCTTTATTTTTAAATGATAAAATCACACTTTCTTTTCAAGATTACACTAACAAGATCTTTGACCAAATGTGGCTTGGCGTAATAAAACACAATATACCAATCTAAGGAGAATTAAAACAAAATGGCCTCTTTTCAATTATACAAAATACATCTGATTCTGAATAAAGAGTTATTTGTGAAAAATATCTTTAATTTGTGTTGGTAAACTGGAATTACTATGAAAGTATATTTACTTATGCTCCTGAGTAAATCAATAAGTTGTTTTGAGATATTACAATCTAAGCATAAAACATTACCTCATGGTGTCTCATATATCCTCTGCTCATCTATATAAATAAGAATGGAGTGTTTGTTTGTACATTCAATATTTTCGACCCATTTCAAGTTTTCTATCCGTTTTGGACCCTTCTAATGCCGAATCCGCCTTTTTCTCGTTTGGTGTCTGTCTGTCTGTCTGTCCGTCTGTCTGTCTGTCTGTATGTTGTGCCCTATACACGTCCACGCGGTTTAAGATATTTTCATGGAAATTTGCATACAGTGAGTACTTATCTTCATTTAGTGAGTGGCATTGGTTGCGAAAGTCTGTCTGTCCGTCTTTCTGTTCTATGCTCGATTTTGTGTTTGTGTGTTTGTGTAGACATCACATGAATTGTATTCCAGATATTTGATTGCATTGTATTTTATTTTATACATTATCTATTAGTTTAGTGAATGCAATATTAAACACATTTCTTTATTGTTATATTTAGATGAGTTTCATGTTAAAACACCTAAGTAAGTATACTTAAATCAACCATAATTTGGTAGTTTTGGAAAAATTGGAATGTCTATTGAATATTACGATTACTTCGATTGCTTTACCAGTACTGCTGAAAAAGTAATTATTCTTCAATAAATTATATTTTTAATGGAATTTTAGCTCTGATACTTCATTTATTTCGAGTCTTATTTTTGTTCTTTGCGCAATGAAAACGATTTCGGAATATTTGAGACAGACGATATTTTTCAACGAAACGAGAATGAACAAGAAAGATCGAGTGAGCAGTGATATTTTCTGTCTCTTTCGCTCTGAATTAATTTCACATTTCTAAATTTTGTGCACTTTTAGTTGTAAGTTGTGGCAACTGTGCGAGATCAAGAGATAAAAATGAATCACAAATTAATATCTTTAGAACAATTTTTCCGACATCTTTTATTTTGTTCTATTTTGCTGTTTTCTGTAATATTTATTTATTATTTTAATAAATGTGTTTTCCTTCTCATCACACGCAACAGCACCACAAAGTTTTAGACTTAAAAATGTTAGGTAAGTCAGTATAAATTTTCAGTAAATTTTAAGTGTAGTTATGCCATTATTGAAAGAATAATGCCGTTATTTAAAGAATAATGCCGTTTTTTGAAGAATAATGCCGTTATTGAAAGAATAATAATGTTTCAAAATCCAAACTAGAACTTTTTCCAACATAAAAAAATTTGTTGTAATAATGACAGGAAAAGATTGCAAAATTTCACAATGTCGCATACCGGAGGCAAGAGTGCCACAAGTAAAAAAATATTGTTTTGTTGACTATGAGTGCGAGAGCACTCGCCGTAAATCGTAATTTTAATTAATTGAGTTGAACATGAAAAGAACTTAAGAAAGGGAATTCCAAATCTCACTCAAAATCGTCTTTTGTAGTAGAAACCTTTGTCATTACCTAGTCACCTTTCGTCATTTTGTAGCTTTGTCATACAGCAATTGTGCGATGTATGTGAAATTTATTACATGAATAGATATGCATGTGTAGGATTTGTGTCCAAAGTATGTTGTAGAAAATATAAAGATGGCGAAAGGTGTTAAAATAAATTTTTATTCCACAAAAAACGTAAGTCATTATATATTTTGATTATCTCTTCAATCTAGAGTAAACTAATTCAAACCGAGTAAGGTCGGGTATCTTGCTAGTATCTATATAAATAAGAATGGAGTGTTTGTTTGTACATTCAATATTTTCGACCCATTTCAAATTTTCTATCCGTTTTGGACCCTTCTGATGCCGAATCCGCCTTTTTCTCGTTTGGTGTCTGTCTGTCTGTCTGTCTGTATGTTGTGCCCTATACACGTCCACGCGGTTTAAGATATTTTCATGAAAATTTGCATACAGTGAGTACTTATCTTCATTTAGTGAGTGGCATTGGTTGCGAAAATCTGTCTGTCCGTCTTTCTGTTCTATGCTCGTTTTTGTGTGTTTGTGTAGACATCACATGAATTGTATTCCAGATATTTGATTTTATTGTATTTAATTTTATACATCATCTATTAGTTTAGTGAATGCAATATTAAACATTTCTTTATTGTTATATTTAGTTGAGTTTCATACTAAAACACCTGAGTAAGTATACTTAAATCAACCATAATTTGGTAGTTTTGGAAAAATTGGAATGTCTATTGAATATTACGATTACTTCGATTGCTTTACCAGTACTGCTGAAAAAGTAATTATTCTTCAATTTTTTTTTTTTATGGAATTTCATCTCTGATACTTCATTTATTTCGTGTCTTATTTTTATTCTTTGAGCATTGAAAACGATTTCCGAATATTTGGGACAGACGATATTTTTCAATGAAACGAGAATGAACAAGATCGCGCGAGCAGTGATATTTTTTCTGGTTCTTTTGCTCTGAATTAATTTCACATTTCTAAATTTTGTACACTTTTAGTTGTAAGTTGTGGCAACTGTGCGAGATCAAGAGATAAAATTGAATCACAAATTAATATCTTTAGAACAATTTTTTGCGACATCTTTTATTTTGTTTTACTTCGCTGTTTCCTGTTTTAAATATTTATTATTTTAATAAATGTGTTTTCCTTCTCATCACACGCAACAGCACCACAAAGTATTATATTTAAAAATGTTAGGTAAGTCAGTATAAATTAGTAGTTATGCCATTATTGAAAGAATAATGCCGTTATTTAAAGAATAATGCCGTTATTTAAAGAATAATGCCGTTAATTAAAGAATAATGCCGTTATTGAAAGAATAATAATGTTTATTAATCCAAACTGGAACTTTTTCCAACATTAAAAAATTCGTTGTAATAATGACAGGAGAAGATTGCAAAATTTCACAATGTCGCATACCGGAGGCAAGAGTGCCACAAGTAAAAAAATATTGTTTTTTGACTATGAGTGCGAGAGCACTCGCCGTAAATCGTAATTTTAATTAATTGAGTTGAACATGAAAAGAACTTAAGAAAGGGAATTCCAAATCTTCCTATAAATCGTCTTTTATAGTAGTAACCTTAGTATCACCTTTCGTCATTTTGTAGCTTTGTCATACAGCAATTGTGCGATGTATGTGAAATGTATAACATGAATGGATATGCATGAGTAGGATTTGTGTCCAAAGTAAGTTATAGAAAATATAAAGATGGCGAAAGATGTTAAAATAAATTTTTATTCTACAAAAAACGTAAGTCATTATATATTTTGATTATCTCTTTAATCTAGAGTAAACCAATTCAAACCGAGTAAGGTCGGGTATTTTGCTAGTAAATATTATAATATTAGTCACACACATACATTACCTACTTGATATCACTCTGAATTCAAAAAATATTTTCAGTAATAAAGCCTATTTTATGATGTTATTAGCAAAACCAATGTTGACTCTTACAAAAAAAAAAACTTTTTAATACTATTTTACCTTGTGAGCAAATTTCCTGATAAAATAATATCTTTGAATTGAAGGTTTCCAGAAGCATAGTGAGGTATGACAACTTTCATATTTTCGAAGCTAGTAATTTTCAAATTAAAAAAAAACTTTTAATTTATACTTATTATTCACTGAATAGGTCTTGTTATTTTAAGCTTTAAACTTTACTTTCAAACCATTTGAAATTATCTTTCTCTTGAACATTTTATTTCCATTTTACTAAAGGAGTATTCATTCAGTTTTGAACGCTATGTAGCCCGAAACCTTACAATTGAATATGTAGGATAAACTTTTGATCCTCAAATCTTCCTTTGGTCATCCTTTTGGGTAAAAAAGGATCTTTGTAGTACGATTTTGAAATTGTGTTACTTTAATTTGTAATACTTAATTTATATATTTTATAAAAAGCAATTTCATGTACTTTGTCTACGTTAACAATGCCCATTTCACCCACAAAGATCATAATATTTAAATCAGATGTCAGTAACTGTATTAACCCATAAAAGACGACTCTAAAATAGTTTAAAAAAATTAACTTTTTATCTTATAACTTGTTGATTTAGATCAATTAAAGTATACATTGAATTTTTCAGATTTTTTCGAAAATTATTTTTATGATTTTTTATCTGGCAAGATTTTTGACCAATCGTCTGTAGTGTGCACATAAATATAAAAGTATTATATAATCAACAAATTTATAGAAAGACACAAATAACTTAAAAAGAACAATGAAAAATTTATGTAACACATTAAAACTAACAATATGAAGGAATATTGGCCTATTGTGGATCCACATAGGTGAAGCCACCGTCTTCAGACACCAATTTCAGTGGCTTTGTATTTTCCCCATATCATTAATTTTAGTATTTAAGGAAGAAATTCAAATGAACAGTTGATCTAAGTATATAATCTAAAAAGCAATTCAATATTCATATTTAATAACTATTATATAAAGCAATCCCATTTTTTTAGAACGAGCATCACCCCTAAAGTTCAAACATTTGCGGCATTCTTGGTTTGAACAAGGAAGGATGCGTGATAAGTCTTATGACACTCAGGATGCAGAGGAACCTGACATTTTTGGCATCTATAGACTGACGTTCCACCAAAAATTTGGCATCGGCCAAACTGTTGGTCTGACTTGTAAATCCAATGAGATCCCGTCTATCATATCTTTGTTGGTCGGATGCATTCTTCTGCAGCACTAAAGATCTTTCTGGACCGTCTTATCTCTCTCTCTCTCTCTCTCTCAATAGGGGTATTTATAACCACATTATTATACTTAGCAGTCAGTTTTATAGCCACTATCTGACTCAGAATCATTGTTGAGAGTAAAGAACACATCTAAAGCTACATTTAGTGTGAGACAAAAAAGGAGGGGGAAATGAGTATTTTGTTTAAAAAAATTAAATATTCCCCAAAAATATTTTATTTTTAAATCGTAATTAAATTTTAACCCTGTTCAAGCTTTCAAATTAAAATAAATAATCAAATCGGTATTGGAACCTTCAAAGTAATAACTAACTATCGATAGTACCGAACTTCACACATCCGACGATTGGCAAGGTTACTTGCCAATCAACAATACATCTACCTAACGTCAGTAAAATAAGTTTATTTGGATTTTTTTTTCAGTGTATTAATATAAACAGTGGATTCATGTCATTATAATAAAGCACAAAACATAGATAAAAAACAGTAATAAAAGTAATTTTTTTGCATCTTTAGCGATGATGGACGAGACAACAATCGCTCTCGCAAAAAATTATAGTTTTGAACCACATTTTCACGGACAAAGCTATCTGGGAAATATACAACCAGTGCAGCATTTTGATAGATTGTGTCTTAGAAACAAAAAATACTGAGTGGAACTCCTCCCTCTATATATATTGGTAAAAAAATATTAAAATGTCGAATGGCAAATTTTTTTACCAACCGCCGGTAATGGGTTAATCGACCTTCAGAGATTTTTCACGATCCCCGCGATCTACTTACCCTCTTGGAAAAACTGCTGAAACTTCGAGCACTTGAAAAACTAACACCCCAACCCTCACACTTGTACCAAAAGTTAATACTTTTTACACATTTATTTTAAGAGCGGTACAATTGAACTCCATTAGGTAATTTGGTTTTGAGTAATATTAAAGTATAATTAGGTTTCGTAACAGGACTCAAAAAGTACCACTTAAAGAATAATCTGAACTGTCCATAAAACATTATAAAAATAACAATAAGTGCAATAGTTTTTGCTGACACAAAATTCTAAAAAGAGCAAAATGTTGGTTGATTGCGAAAGGGAAAAAGGATGCCTTAAGCCAGGGCTCGAAATACCCGGGTGCACAGGTGCACTGTGCACATGAAAATATAATTGTGCACCTAATTTTTTCACACTAGGTGCACTCAGTGCACCTTGTGCACCTAATTTAAAAACTTAGGTACACAAGGTGCACCTGTATTAAAAAATCTATTTCGAGGCCTGCCTTAAGCTACAAAATATATCTAACGTGGATGTAGTGCTAAAAGTGTGTGCTGCTGCCAAAAGTTACTAATGTTACGTACTGTAGAACCTAAACTTTGGACATCAAAAATAATTGAGCTTAGAGATTCTAATACAAAATATATTAATCATAAATAAAGTTTCAACTATTAAAACTAAGAACTGCAAATGAAGTCATAACTGATAGAAATAAGCTAAACTTTAAAACGTAAGGGGTGTGATAAATAGTGTGTTCTGAATAGGACTTGCCAATGGATTCATACCAAGGAATTGATTCTGAAGCACTTGTTTCAACACGTAGATGGAGACTCTAAAGATGATAAAGAATATTACTCAGGAGCCAACGGAAAAGTTATGCCATTAGTAGTTTTAAAGCTATTAATAAAAGTATTTAATACTTGGTTCAATAGAGAAGTATTTAATCTGTGTTTTACCTGGTAAACAAACGGGCAATAATAAAAAAACATAAGGATGATTTACATTTTAGACAAAATTTTCCACACGAAAAGTTGTTTCTTTTTACTGCATTTTAAAATACCTTTAAATTTTAGATGTTTCCAATTCCATGTTTAAAAGTGTATGTTCTAGTATTGTGTGTGTGAGAGAGAGAGAGATTATTTACCTCTACAGAATTATTTTTACTCTAAAATCATCAAACATATCTATTGATAAATACTATATGGTTGAATGATTTTATAAAATAATTATGTTAACCCCTCGTTAGTTCCACTAGTCCTTACAGATACACAATGACCTTTTTTTTATGTAAAAAGCAAAAGTGTTTTACAGTTATTTGTTGTTATCCTAAATATTCAACGTATTTTAATGAATTATTAATGCATGTGTAACTAGGAAAAGAAACGGCGAGCATCTCACAGATACATCGCTATCTCATTTGTTAAAAACGACCCACGACTAATATAAGGTTATACAATAATAAACTACCGAGTTTTGAGAACTTGAGCTCAACGTGAATAACTCTGCTTTTCCTTGGGTCTTCCAAAGCAGATTTAATAACAGCTTTATGAACACTTACAGTGTACCAAAAATAGATTTCAATATCCTAAAATCATGCAAAGGAAGTCTTTATTCATGAGTTATTGCTTAGCGTGATTACATATATTTTGTTGAAAATCGTGATAATTACTTTTTCAATTACTTCTTGTATAAGCAAAGTAATAAATTATTACATGCATCCGCAATTATGTTTCGAAAACTATTTCATTCGTTCAGAATAGTAAGATCGTTAATCAAAGCAAGATATATTTACTCCAGAATGTTCTTTCTATCTTGCTAAGGCTTTTGAATACATAAACATAAGGCGATATTATTTGTTCTTATTCCGGTTCTTATGGTTTAATTCTGGATTGTATCGAATGTATTGCATTTAAAGACCATTTTTTGTTGGTGCGTGTGTACGAGTGTGTTTTATTAATGAAAATTTCCCGCCAAAGGAAACAAAATGGCTCATTAGTAGTTGGAATGTCTTTTTGAGGTTATTTGGCTGCTTTTTCCTTAGTTACTTAAATGCAAATTAAAAGGAATTATTTATCTCATAAATTCGTAGCACTTTCAGTAAAATCTTTTTTGTATTTAAAACTATTTTTACATCTATCCCAAATGTATTAAATGTATTAAACATATACTGTGGCAATGAAACATACAAAGGCCTTAATGAAATTACTGATCAAAAGTTTTGAAATATTATTATTGGAGCTTAATAATGAACACCATTCATTTCGTAATGTTATACTTTCTTAGTTGAAATAATTTATTTGTTGAATGAGAAATGCATATCTTACGATTCAAATGAACAACAGTTCTCAAATAATTTTTTACCATCTCATCTGCCTACAAAAATAACTTTTTTATGTAATCATTATAAACACAACAATTTATGTCCAACATAAATAAATACAGTAGAACTACAATTATTCGAATCAAGTAAGAACAGACCCCATCCGGTTAATTGGATAATTCACGAAGAAAAGATTATTTCTAAAGTTAGTAAAATAACGAATTTTGCATTAGTATTTAATGTAATTGAATGACTATGAAAACAATTTTGTTTACACAATTTTGTCCATCCCTTTTAGTGTTTTATTAAGGTACTCAAACGCCTTACTTGCTGACTGTCCGCCGTCTGGTTTCGTATTAATGTTGTCTTCATCTTTCAGGTTATCAATGAGTTCTTCTGTGATCTTTTGACGGAGTTCATCGTCACTGAGAATTTGGAATCCATGGTCCGAAGAATCACACACCAGCCACTCAAATCTCTTTGTTTTCGTCATTCACCGACAAAGAAAATTCTTAAATGTGGATTTCCTTTTTTTTTTTTTTCAAAGTGATCCGGATAACAGGAGTTTGGATAGTTGGAGTTCTTCTGAACTTATTCAATTTTCAATTAGATTATACAATTTGCTTCAAATCTCCAGTAAGAAATATTATGTACCTCAACAAATGTTATGTGATTCTAAAGTAATTTTCATCGCTTATTAATATTTTACAATTCGCTATAATCATTTACTAATTTTAACTTAATGTATGCTCAATAAAAGAAAATATAAGGTCAAAAATAACATCAGAAATTTCGATTGAACAATCCACTTTACCCACTCTTGCATAATTATTTTCACTTTATCAAATATTTTATTTGGTTGGTTAATTTATAGGTTCAATTTTATCTTTGAATACGCAAATTCAAAACAGCAGTAAATTATGTTTTAACCTATTTCATTTAAGTTTGTTTTATGCAAAGTAAAGTTTAGCTGGATCAAAAACTTGAATTACCAAGAATAAAGTTATTCTTTGTTCTTCAATCATGTAACATTAAAATTGATTATTAGGATTATTCCAAACTAGCAAAATACACGACCTTACTCGGTTTGAATTAGTTTACTCTAGATTGAAGAGACGATCTAAATATATAATGACTTGCGTTTATCGTAGAATAAAATAATATTTTCACAACTTTCGTCATCTTTATAATTTCTACAACTTACTTTGTACACAAATCCTACATATGCATATCCATTCATGTAATACATTTCACATACATCGCACTCTTGCTGTATGACAATGCTACAAAATGACGAAAGCTGACACTAAGGTTTCTACAACAAAAGACGATTTTGAGGGAGATTTGGAATTCTATTTCTTAAGTTCTTTTCATGTTCAACTGACTTAATAAAAACGACGATTTACGGTGAGTGCTCTCGCACTCATAGTCAACCAAAACAATATTTTATACTTGTGGCACTCTTGCATCCGGCATGCGACATTATCGAATTTCGCAATCTTTTACTGTCATTATGACAAATATTTGTTTAATGTTTGAAAAGTTTAGTACGGATTTTTTAAACATTATTATTCTTTCAATAATGGCACAGTTACACTTAAAATTTGCTTTATTCTGACTTAGCTGCCACTTTAATATTTTTTTATAATTATTTGTGTTAAAAATTAATTTTTCTCTATCAATAATTAAAATTAAAAAAAGAAATTTAACAAAAAAAGAAATTTTGAGGGTAAATTTGAAGTTTTTCAATATTTATAAAAATGATACAGGGAATACAATTTAAATTAGCAGCTAAAAAACATGATCAGAGTGAACTTCATGAAGTTATCTAGTGCTTCCACTAGAAGTAGAAAGATATTTAAAAAAAAAAAAGGTTTTATGACTGATTGAAAAATTGTTGAAGTATTTTTGGCCATTTTGCAACATTGATATTCAAATGCAAGCTCATAAATAAGAAAAAAAATATAAATATATCAATGTGATTCTAATGCATGCAATATCAAACACTGTTTCGAATGTGCATAAAAAATTTTATAAATATATACCAATAACTTTTTAGTTATCATTTCTGGAATTCAATGTTTATGCCTAAAATCTAATTCTGAGAAAAATGCTTGAAAACAAAATCCAAGAGAATAAAAAAAAAAAAAAAAATATTGCAAAATTCTTCTAACAAATAAGTGAATTTTAACAAAAAATTGTAATGGCCAATTTATAGCAACATAATTATTACATATTTTAACTCACTATAACAGTTAAAGTGTAGAAATTATTGTATAGAATATTCTTAAAATTGGTTCCGGTTTCGTTATGCTACTTCCGGTATAACTTAACGATTACGTTCACATTTTAAATTGACCTAACTTTTTTTTCTACTAGTCGCACATTAAAAGCTAAAACTGTTTTAGAATCACAAAAGTACAGAAAATTTGTTAGTAGAAAAAAAATTGCAAACGTTCATCAAAATTGGCTTTTTAAACGTGTATAAAGATACCTTAATTCGAATACTTTGTGGTGGTGTTGCGCGTGATGAAAAAGGAACATAATTTATAAAAATAATAAATATTTAAAACAGAAAATAAAAGAAAACAGAGAAGTAAAACAAAATAAAAGATGTCCGGAAAAAGTTGTTCTTAAGTTATTAATTTGTGATTAATTTTTATCTCTTGATCTCACAGTTGCCACAGCTTTCAACTAAAAAGTGCACAAAATTTAGAAATGCAAAATTAGTTCAGAGAAAACGAAACAGAAAATATTACAGCACGTGACCAACCAACACGAGTTTCCGTTTCATTTCCATTCGTTGAAAAATATCGTCTGTCCCAAATATTCGGAAATCGTTTACATAGCTCAAAGAGCAAAAATAAGACTCGAAATAAATGATATATCAAAGCTGAAATTCCATAAAAAAATAATTTTTTGAAGAATAATTACTGGTAAGGCAATCAAAATAATCGTAATCTTTATAAATAAGAATAGAGTGTTTGTTTGTACATTTACTATTTTCGATAAATTTCAAGTTTCTATCCGTTTTGGACCCATCTGATGCCAAATCTGTCTGTCTGTTCAACTGTCTGTCTGATTTTGAGTTTGTATGTTTGTGCAGACATCGCGTGGATTGTGTTCTAGATATACGATTTCAACATGCTTTATTTTATTCATTATATATTAGTTTAGAGAATGCAATATAAAACATTTCTTTATTATTATATTGAGATAAGTTTCATGCTAAAACACCCGAGTACCAGTAATGCTGAAAAAGCAATTATTTTTCCAAAAATTATTTATTCTTTATGGAGTTTCAGCTCTAATACTTCATTTATTTCAAGTCTTATTTTTGTTCTTTTTGCAATGTAAACGATTTCCGAATATTTGGGACATACGATATTTTTCAACGAACGGGTATGAAATGGAAACTCGTGTTGGTTGATCACGTGAAGTGATATTTTGTGTCTCTTTCGCTCTTTATTAATTTCGCATTTCTAAATTTTGTGCACTTTTAAGTTGTAAGCTGTGGCAACTGCGAGATCAAGAGATAAAAAGGAATCGCAAAATAATATATTTAAAACAACTTTTTCCCGACATTTTTTATTTATTTTATTTCGATGTTTTCTATTTTAAATATTTATTATTTTAATAAATATATTTTCCTTCTGATCACACTCAACACCACTACAAAGCATGCAAATTAAATAATCAGAATAAAGCGAATTTTAAGGGTACTTATGACATTATTGAAAGAATAATGCCTGTACTGAAAGAATAATAATGTTTAAAAAATCCGAACTAGAACTTTTCAAACAAAAAAACTATATGTCATAGTGACAGAAGATTGCGAAATCCCACAATGTCGCATGCTAGATGCAAGAGTGCCACGAGTACAAAAATATTATTTTGTTGATAATGAATGCGAGAACTTTCGCCATTAATCGTCATTATTACAAATTGAGCTTAACATAAAAAGAACTTAAGAAAGCAATTCCAAATCTCCCTTTTAATCGTCTTTTGTAGTGGTTACCGTAGTGTGACCTTTCGTCATTTTGCAGCTTTGTCATACAGCAAGGGTGCGATGTATGTGAAATGTATTACATGAATGGATATGCATGTGTAGGATTTGTGTACAAAGTAAGTTGTAGAAATTATAAAGATGGTGAAAGTTGTGAAAATATTATTTTATTCTACGATAAACGTAACTCATATATTTTATCATCTTTTTAATCTTGAGTAAACCAATTCAAACCGAGTAGGGTCGGATTTTTTGCTAGTACTCAATATAAATTCTAATTGTTCCCAAACTACCAAATTATGGTTGATTTAAGTATACTTACTCATGTGTTTTAGCATAAAACTCATCTGAATATAACAATAAAGGAATGTTTAATATAGCATTCTCTAAACTAATAGATAATGTATAAAATAAAATACAGTGCAATCAAATATCTAGAATAAAATTCTTGTGATGCCTACACAAACACAAAATCGAACATAGAACAGAAAGACGAACAGTCAGAATTTCTCAACCAATTTCACTCACTAAATGAAGATAAGTACGCACTGTATGCAAATTTGCGTGAAAATATATGAAACCCTGTGGACGTGTATAGGGCACATACATACAGACAGACGGACACAAACGCTGAATAGACGGATTTTGCATCAGAAGGGTCCAAAACGGATAGAAAACTTGAAATGGGTCTAAAATATGCAATGTACAAACAAACACTCCATTCATATTTATAGAGATATTATATGATCATATAAATTCAATAAATTTAAATATAAACATTATTAGAACCAACGGATAACAATTTATGAATGGCTCATAAAAAGAATTTGAAAACTGTAAAATATTCTACTCAAATGCTAATAGTTTATTATTGACTGTAGGAACACATGACCTTATTTTGAATTACGAGGAATGATTCAGAAATCCCTGTAGCTTCTGCAAGGCATCAAATCGTCAACAGAATCTCACCGCACAAGGAAAGGGAGGAGTATTTTTCTGTGTTCTCTCCGACTTTATTTAAAAGAAGAAATCACAAAATGACACCTTCTTCGGGGAGAGACAGGTATTCCTCAGAATGTACGCTTATTCTCCGAAAGACACACTACTTTTGCTTCCATGCGAAGAATTTTGTATTCTCATGAGCTTATCAATCTTTTTGCGTTCAAATACTTCTGTTTGGCCTTTTTTGAGATTATCTTCCAAAACATGGATATAACGTATTTTTTTACATTCTTAACTTTCTATAGAAGAACATATATTTAAAGGCATTTATGGAAAATAGAATGGAATACTTGGTAGCTTCCTATTGGCAGTGTGTACGATGAATTTCAATTTAAACAAACTCTAGTACAGTTCCAACGTATACACTTCCTAATAACATTCTGAAATTAGCATGAAATAAAATTCACTCTCTCTTAAGATCTTAAAAAACTATGAGTCTCTCAAACCTCTTTAAGACGCTTTTTATTATAGAAACAGGATGATGACATCATTTAAAATTATGATTTAATTTCAAATTTCTACACTAGAACTAAAATAATAAATATCAATAAATTAAACAAATAACTAGTCCTTGTGTACTTGCCTCATAACTGATCCTCAATATCATATCCATAAGAAGTCCTCAAACGTCTCCTAAGAGACCTGCTCTTTTCTCTGATTAATTTTCGCCCTTTTCGCTGCCTCCGATGTTTGCTTTTCAAACCTGTCGATGCAATCTGTGTCTCTTTTATCGAAAAAAGTTTTTACCGGATGTCCAATTCTCGTAGAATCTCTCATTTTCAATTTGTTTCTAATCCAACACTGATTGTATTATAACGTAATAAATGTAACAAATTATATGTAGTAAATTCATTTAATTTAACATCTCCTATTACGCATTCGGGAAAATGACTTCGGTTGTGGCTATCTTCGATACCTCTCAGTTTACTATTTTAGCGTGTTACCCTAACCTTAAATAAGTGCAACGTCTAGTAATTTCTTAAGTTCTTTTAGACCGAGTTTTTTAATGTGTGATGAATTAAACTTTGATTTACGATTATAATAACCCTTTGAAGAACAGTATTAAAACACTTTATTGAGGAAAAACTCTGTGTGAAGATCTACTAACTTTTATTAATATATTTCTCACACATATTTAGAACTTTTAGTTTTTTTTCGGGAGGTGGAGCATCATACTTCTAACCGTCCATTTATAGCATTCCTTGACCTCAGCAATTCAGAATATAAAGTGAAAGTATTTAAACAGATATTCTTACTTTTCTAGAATGCTTCGCATTTTTCATTGCAAAATTTTCTATTTCGAGGAAGGTTTGTGTCCTGTTGAAAGGCTTATGTAAAATTGTGGCTCAAAAATGTTAAGTTGTGTGGAAGTTATTACATAAACCTGGTCTCAAAAATATTCATAAATTAACAGAAATTGATAGTTTCCAAGCGTATTAATTTTCCATGCTTAGTCAAAATTTGGAATCACTTAATAAATGGTATACATATAAATAAAATTAATTTCTTCCATTTGGCAAGTGTATCTATCACTCAATTGTTATGAAAATAAAAGATTATACTAAAGCATATAAATTTTGAAAAAAAATATGTATATGCAACATTTTAATCCACAATTTAAAATTTTGGAAGCATGATGGATTTTTCTCTTACTTAGATATAGTATAGTACAGATTTCGAAAAAATAAACGAAACCAATTCCAAGTCAATTAAAATTAAATGCGCAGGGAACATATTGCAATCAGAAGAATGTCAATATCTCAATCGGAGAAAAACGCTATTTTGTAATAGACTTGGTATACTTTTATCGATTTTATAATGTTTTATGTGGCTATTGTGACTATCTTGATTCCAGTTCCCTATTTCAATCGCGTTGCCCATCATTATATGAGTTTTACGTCTAACTTTTCTTAGTGCTTTCAGACGTATTTTTTCTCCGTTTGTGATGTTGACATTCTTCTTATTTTGAAAAGATCCCTCTACATCAAGTTTTAATTGTCTTCCTTAAAATTTTTCAAGAATTATGACAAAAATTATAGCAATTAAAAAATTATCGTTTGCTTTCTAAAGTTTGATTTAATTCAAGTAACATTTGATGATTTTCAAAGTATGTCGGATCTTATGGATTACTAGCAAAATACCCGACCTTACTCGGTTTGAATAGGTTTACTCTAGATTGAAGAGATGATGAAAATATATAATGACTTACGTTTTTCGTAGAATGAAATAGTATTTTAAAACCTTTCGGCCATCTTTAAAATTTCTACAACTTACTTTGGACACAAATCCTACACATGCATATCTATTCATATAATATATTTCACATACATCGCACTCTTGCTGTATGACAATGCTACAAAATGACGAAAGCTGACACTAAGGTTTCTACAACAAAAGACGATTTTGAGGGAGATTTGGAATTCTATTTCTTAAGTTCTTTTCATGTTCAACTCAATTAATAAACACGACGATTTACGGCGAGTACTCTCGCACTCATAGTCAACAAAACAATATTTTTTTTTACTTGTGGCACTGTTGTATCCGGGATGTGACAACATGGCATTGTGGAATTTCGCAAATTTCTCCTGTCTTTATAACAAAGAATATTTTAATGTATGAAAAATTCTAGTTCGGATTTTTTTAAACACTAGGGGGCTCCGCCCCCTGCTCGCTTACGCTCGCCAACCCCCGGGGATTGCTGCGCAATCCCATTTGGTTTGCTTCGCAAACCAACACTCCTTTCACAGATGTCATTTGGTTTGCTTCGCAAACCAACATTCCTTTCACAGAGTGAAACTATCTGAATAATTCGTATTATGCTGATTTCACTTTCCGGTACATGACGTCACAGCGAGGGCTACGCAATCCCGTTTGGTTTGCTTTCTCAAACCAATACTTCTTTCGCAATTGATTTCACTTTTTTTTGCTTTAACACTTAATGCACCCTAAACTAATAGCCGCATCAGTAAAAAATCTTCTGTATCTTGTTCCCTGTACAATTTTAAGTAAACAGTGTTAATATCAATACATTGTACTTTGTCGGTAAACTGTCTTGAAAACAGAGGGAAAAAAGCGAGCCTTTTTCCTCGCCAAATAAAAAGAAATCGTTTTTATGGCAATTGTTGCTACGATAAATTTGATATCTGGCAAACCCGATAGTATAAAATGCAACCCACTGCTGTTTGCCGAACCAGCTATGCGAACTGAAAAATACGAAATTTGTGTCACCAACTTTTGATTGCATCGAATTTATTTATGAACCAATTTTAAAAATAATTGTACCGTAAGAAAGAGTACATTGTGAGGTATACTGCAATATTTTTAAAATTAAAAACTAACAGTAATACTATATAGATATGACCATTTTAGTTTTGTATCGGAAGTTACGATCTGAAAGTTCCGAAAATTGTATGACCTACTTTTAATTGCATCGATTTTGTTTATTAACCAATTTGAAAAATAATTGTACCATAAGAAAGAGTGTAATGTAGTGTATTCAGTGATGTTCTCAAATTTAAAAAATAATGGTTTTTGCCGTAGACATAACGGTTTTAACAAAACGTAGCGAAAATATCCGAAGATTCCGAATTTTGTATCACGAACTTTTGATCGCATCCAATTTAATTATTAACCGATTTCAAAAATAATAGTACCGTAAGAAAGAGTATATTCTGAGGTATACTGCGATATTTTAAAAATTAAAAACTAATAGTAATTAGATATAGATACGGCAGTTTTAAAAAAAAGTAACAAAAATGTCCCGATTTTTCCCGAATTTCAAAAAAATATTATCAAGAACCACATTTAAATTTCAAAAAAAACTCGACGAGCTGCAAAAATTTACGTTGAGAGGTACTCTTAAAAAAAAACTCACGATTAAAGACTGAAATTTTGAATGTGTTTTGCTCACTCGCGGAAGAAATTTCACTTCTTCAACTTTAACACTTAATAAAACCTAAACTAATAGCCGCATCGGAAAAAAATCTTAATAATTATCCAGGGAATACGATGAAGAACAAAGCATGTTAATTTCATATTTTTCCGATCAGTACTTTCTCGGGAAACCGTCTAAGAATGGAGCTAAACAACAAAAATTTCAATTCTTCGGCGGCGGCGGCGGCGGCGGCGGTAACTTTTTTTTAATATAGAGAGATTATTATTCTTTCAATAACGGCATTATTCTTTCAATCATGGCATATTTACACTTACAAATTGCTTTATTCTGAATTACCTGCTACTTTTAGTCAAATACTTTGTGGTGGTGTTGCGTGTGATGAAAAAGAAACACAATTGATTAAAATAACAAATATTTGAAAAGAAAACTGCGAAATGAAACAAAATAAAAGGTGTCGGGTAAAAGTTGTTCTAAAGATATTAATTTGTGATTCCTTTTTATCTCTTGATCTTGCAGTTGCCACAACTTACAACTAAAAAGTGTATAAATTTAGAAATGCGAAATTAATTCAGAGCGAAAGGAACACGAGTTTCCGTTTTATTCCCGTTCGTTGAAAAATATCGTCTGTCCCAAATGTTCGGAAATCATTTACATTGCGCAAAGACCAAAAATAAGACTCGAAATAAATAGAGTATCAGAGTTAAAATTTCATTATAAATTTTTTTTTTTGAAAAGTAATTGGTTTTTTAGCAGTACTGGTAAAGCAAATCAAAGTAATCGTAATACTCAAAATACATTCCAATTCTTCGAAAACTACCAAATTGTGGCTGATTTAAGTATACTTACTCAGGTGTTTTAGCATGAAACTCTTCTAAATATAACAATAAAGATATGTTTAATATTTGATTCACTAAACTATTAGATAATGTATAAAATTAAACACACTGTAATCAAATATCTGAAATAAAATTCATGTGATCCCTGCACAAACACATAAACACAAAATGGAACATAGAACAGAAAGACGGACAAACAGACTTTCGCAACCAATTTCACTCGCTAAATAAAGTAAGTACTCACTGTATGCAAATTTCCATGAAAATGTATTAAACCGTGTGGACGTGTAGAGCACATACATACAGACAGATGGACAGACAGACAGACACCAAACGCGAAAAGGGCGGATTCGGCATCAAAAGGGTTCAAAACGGATAGAAAACTTGAAATGGGTCGAAAATATTGAATGTACAAACAAACACTCCATTCTTATTTTTATAGATGGGCTGTATCTCTGGAAAATTCAACAAAGGATTCGACGTTTTACTTCAAAGTACGTACCTGAATATGTAATTCATTTTACATCCCAATGTATCATTGTTATTTGTCTGAATTTTGGTTTACTGAAAAATTGTTGCACTGTAACTAATTGTAAAAATTGTTGCTCTACAAGTAGTAAACTTCGGTTTTGTTTTGTTTATTCAACATCATTTTTACTGCTTGAACGTTCATTAAGCTGGGAAGGGTCTTTTATCAAAAGGTTAGATTTTTGGGAAAACTCGGGGACGAAACATTTTGTTTTTAAATCATGTTAAAAAAT
The DNA here is from genome assembly GCA_947359465.1 of Metellina segmentata. Lineage (NCBI taxonomy): Eukaryota > Metazoa > Arthropoda > Arachnida > Araneae > Tetragnathidae > Metellina > Metellina segmentata. Next base: position 99,881,746 of record OX375874.1, read on the forward strand.
AACTTTATCGATTTAAATAAATTCTTGAATTAAACAAAGTTCTTTATTACTATGTTGAAAAAAGTGAGAATCGTTTGGTTATTATTTCCTTTAATTTCGTGGGATCTGCATTAGTAACAGCTCTAATTAAATCACAAATATATGATAATACTTCTGCCTCAAGAGCAGCAATATCACTGAAATTAGGTTAAGGACTCAGTAATAACGTTCAAATTAAATACAAATTTTAGATAGCAAAAAATTCTGTGTCATATTTCCACAGCAAGGAACGACACTCCAGAAACTTCTAGTTTGGATTCCAGACTAAACCATTTTGAACCTTGGCAGAGATAAATTACTACCACAGTTCGAAATAAAGTTGATAAACGTAGCTCATACAAAACGTACTCACCAAACAAGATTATCCTGTCCTTGCTGTGGTTTCTGAAGATAACATCCGTTAAAAAGAATCACATCAAACTTTAAATTTGTACATCGTCCGATAATACTATGGTTTTAACATTAGAATAGCAGGATTTTAAACACCTAAAACCGCCGTTTGGAGTCAACTTGACCCTCATAAGAAATGTAAGCCATATCAAACTAAATTTCTTTGTAATTGATAAAGGATGTTAAAATTACAACATATAAGAGAGTTTATATAGGTTTTTTTTTTGTTTATAGAGATAATGCGTTTTTTTTTTTGCTTAAAAAGTTATTTTTTTGAAATGGCAACAAAAAAATGACAATATATAATAATCTAGTATATTGGAATGTATAATATTACACAATATTCTTTAGCAGGAGTTCATAATTACAAAACAAACAAAAGATACAAATACAAATAATACAAATTAGCGCACACAACATCTTTCAAAGTGAGATTACAAAAAATATAAACTATAAATGAGCACAATGTATTCCAAAGTTCAATAGACATTAGCGCAGGTGGAACAATATGAACGCTTGACCAGTGACATCAATATATTTACCACAAATTGGTTTCTGGCATCCCTCACAATTGTCAGAAATCTTATTCTGTCCCTTGCAAAGTTCAGAGGTACATTTCTCTCATTTTAGGGTCTGTACTTGAACAATTGGGGCATCTGTTGCGCAAAGAACCATTTGTAGCTCTTCCACGAGTGCAAGAATACATTATCGAAATAAAATTTTGAAGCCCGGGGATTCAAGCATTGAGTGCGGCAATGTCAAGGACGTTATGAAAAACATGAAGAGGCCACCTACGAGTTCCACATCTCGTAGTATATTTCCTTAGCAACTGATCTACTACATCTATGCCACGTTTAGTATGATTGTTGCAAGTGTAAGCGGCTTCTTTGAGCTGTTGCCAAGCACATTCGTGTGATGGAGCTAAGAATCGGGACATTCTTTTGAACGATAGTCATCGCAATCAAACAAAGTTTTGCGGTGCAAGTTTCACCATGCGCAGAAAACAAAAATGAGGCATCGGGAATTCGAAAACAGACATTCACTGGAAAATCGGACATTTTTCTTATGAGCGTCAAAATGACCCCTGTTGGCTGTTCTAGGTATTTCTTTGATTATTTAATTTAATAATTAACATAGAAATATGAAAAATTGTCACAGAACACTTGGAAGGCATTTTAAGATAAGTCAAAAAATATGAGCTTCGATGTTCCACTGTATGGTCAAATAAAGCATGGTAAATTGGAAAAAAGGTCAAAATGACCCCAACGATGCTTCTAGTGTAAGAATCAGGTCAAAATATAGGATCACCACTTTTGATTGAAGTTTTGTTGGCGTATGAATAGGAATTACGATTCATTAAAATATATTATTAAATTTCAACCACAGGAAACAGGGCAAAATAAACTAAAATAAATTCGGTGGGAAAAGAAATTGCAAATGCGAATTCGTGATTATTTTTTATCTCACGACATCGCATAAATTACAACTAAAAATTTAAAGAATTTTGAATGCGAAATAAGTTTGGAGGAATAAACAAATAAAACAATAATGACTGCACATTGTCAGCGAACAACCCACACATTGTCTACGAGGTGCAACATTTTCAATTTTTATGCAAACATTTTAAAATTTTTACACTGCAATTACACATTTTTACGTGATGAACATATCTCTACATAACAAAAAGATATTTTTAAAAGAACACAGAAGCAATAAGAAAAATCACACACGCTTTTGCATTTTAAACGTTACTGCATACGTATTTTCTATTACATAAAGTCATTCGAAAATAAAAATCAATGCCTCTGGCATATCCCTTATTAATAAAAGAAACGCCAAAAAAGTTCCAAAACTGTTCCTGGCATACGATTCTCCAACCATCCGAGCAATAAAATCATGATTTATTATCTTCGAGAGCGCAACCCTCGAAACTATAAATAATACCACAAACAAATCAAATCACACGGAATACGCTCTCCTGCTTATTCTCCATCACGATAAAAATTTCCCTAAATTTATATTCATAGCTAGGTTTTTATTACCCGGAGCATTTGAGTAAATAGTCGCGTTTAGTAAAACGTCTGCCTGGAATAAATGCATCTGTATTTATGCTTTCTAAATCGGAAGCTGTGCTAAAATGGAGAGCGGATGATATGGAGAAATTCCTCCCAGACATTTGTACTCGTGTTTATTTAATGCATGTTCGTCTAAAGGCAGAAGCATCGCATATTTTACGAAAATTCTATCCGCAATGGTTTGAGAAATCTTGTTTTTGCTGTATGATCCATTTGGAAGAACAAACCTAAGAGATAAATGGAAGAATTATTAAATTCGCAAGCCTTTTGAGAATATTGGCAGTTTGGTTATTAAATTCTTAAATTAAATGCTTTCATACTTTATCATGTGTACATCAGCTTAAGACAAATACTCTCGACCAGATTATTTGAGTAATAGAATTTTGTAAAGTCTGGTAAAGCGAACATGATTGGTCTTTCAAACAATAACATAAGTTCTGATGTTTTTTAGAACATTAAGTAGTAGCCATAAAACATATTCATTCTCCTATTTTTTAATACAATTGCGTGTTTTTAAATGTTTGGAAGTTGTATGCTGAAATGAAACTCAGATAGATGATAAGGACAAATTCCTCCCAGGTATTTGTACTCGTATTTATTAAATGCATGTTCCGGATAAAAACTGAAGCATCGCATGTTTCATTAAAATTTGATCCGGAATGGTTTGAGGAACCTTGTTTTTGCTGGATGCTTCTTTGGAGAAACAAACGTAAGAGGTAAATGGCTATTTTATTAAATTCACAGGTTATGGTCTGGCAACTTTTGATAGTGTTGGCAATTTGTATATTAAATTCTTAAAACAATTCCTTTTCGTCCTATATATCTATTACAGCTTATGAAAGGTATATTCTAGTCCAAATTTCGTTAAGTGATCGTAAGTTTGTTAAAGCAGACATGGTTACTCTTACAAACTATAACAGAAGTTTTGATATCTTTTTAGAACGTTAAATATCAGCCATATGACATTCAGTTCTTTGCGTAGTTTAATAGTTTAATGCCATTGGGCGTTTGGTTTGTTCTTAATATTTTACTTTTAAAAAACGTAGATTTTTGCAATGATAGTTTTAATAAATTTTGAAATTAAAGTTTATAAACCCGATGTGGGGGCATCAGCAAATAGTAGCGTTTAGGGAGTGGATTGCGTGGCTTCAATTTCACCTGGAGATTATATTAGTCACTTTTCGGGTAATCAGATTATGAGTAAGGTTGTTTTAAATAGTTATACGATTTGTGTGTGTGTGTGGACAAGCAATGGCCATTTTCTTTTCAAATTTTCAAAAACCTCATTTTCTCAGATAATTTTTATTTTGTATAGTAATTCCTGTTTACTGCTATCCCCTTACACAGTGTTGACTTTCATCTCACATGATCCTTTTAATATAAACTTTTATACATTTCAGAAACGCTTACACTTTTTTTCATTCCCGCATTTTTCAATGCACGTTCACAAAGTTTTTTTATGATAAGATTATTTACAGATTTGTACGTTAGATGCAAATAATAATGATTATTTTACTATGTGATTTTAGTAATACTTTTTTGTCTTTTACCTATTGTAAAGAGCTGTACAGCTTTATTCGAAAAATAGAAGCATCTAACAAAGGCACTTATTAGTACTGAATGTAATTGAATTGGTGAATGCAGAAATCACACAGATCCCATTTTCCAAATTTAAGAAAAGTGATAAAAGAAACCACTGATTCTGCACTCAACGCATTTTTATGACCCGTTATTTATTAACTTAATCCATGGACTAATATGATTTCTTCATTTATTGCGTGCGGACTCAGACAAACCTACTTATACAATAAAATCATTTTCAAAATTTTTGAACTCTGTTTTTTGCATTCACCAATTTAATTATAATGTGTGCATATTTCGCAGTAAAAGTAAGAATAAATGTTACAAAATAAGATCTATAATTGTTATTTTATGCACTCTATGAGAAAAAAAGCAAGTTGCACTTGGAAGCTGTAGACTAGTATAAATGAAATTTGGAGGAGTGGTACATCGGCGTTGAAGATGCAAATGATGAAATTTTCAGAATCGGTTTAGTATGTGCCAAGGGCAGGGAAGCTCCCAAACACGCTGCATACCGGGGCATAAAAGGACATCCAGTAGAGCAGCAAATTCATTTCGACTCATGCTGCTGTGTTGGTTACATCGTTTCTCACTGAGTTATGCCTCGGAAAAGGTTTGCGAGCAATTTAAGCAACTGGGAGAGCTTGACAGAGGCCGAGTAATTGGCCTACGAGAAGGTGGAATGTCTAATCGACAGATTGTGCAACACATTGGTTGTAGCGATTTTACTGTTGCACGCTGTTGTCAGCGGTGGATACAACAAGGCACATGCCAGCTTCAACCAGGCCCAGAAAAGCCTAGAGAAACCAGACCGAGAGACGATCGACGTATTATAAGACATGCTCGTACTGATCCAACAGCCACTGTTGCAGACATCCAACGGGCAGTGGAGACCTCTATCGATCATCCAATCAGTGAACGCACCATTTGTCGACGGTTTCATGACGTGGGACAAAACTCACATAGACTGTTACGACGACTGCCTTTAACAGCATTGCATCGCTGTCAAAGAGTGGAGTTTTGTGACAGACGGACATGGGGCATCAAATGGTCTTCACTGACGAATCCTGTTTCTGCTGGGTGGAGACGACAATCGAATCCGTGTGTGAATACAACGTGGTCAGCCCCAAAGTTGATGGTATGTTGTGCAGCGTCACACATCCAGAAGACCTGGTGTCATGGTGTGGGGTGCAATTGCGTATGATACCAAATCAGCTTTGGTATTCGTTACGGGCTCTTTGACAGGCCAGCGTTACGTACAAGAAATTTTACAGCCATTTACGCTCCCATTCCTGAACTCCCAGGTTCACCCGCTTTTTCAACAAGACAATGCTCGACCCCATATTGCTGCCGTCTCTAGGGCTTATCTACGACACAGTGATATCTTACCATGGTCGGCATACTCGCCGGACCTGCCCCCGATCGAGAATGTATGGGATGCCATTGGACGAGACGTCACCACTCCACACGTACCGCATAATTTGCTGGAACTACGTGACAGGGTTCAAGCAGCATGGAATGGACTGTCGCAGGACTGCGTAAAGCTCCTGTATGACTCACTACCAAGGCGCTTGTCATACTGCATTAGGAATAATGGTGATCATACGCCATACAGAATGATACCCCTTTTTAGAATTTTTCTCAATATAGTTTGCATATTTCAGTCTCAAATTTTAATCATTCACTCATACATAAAAAAGAATTTTACCGACCTTGTAAATTTCTTTGCATTTTGACAATTCTTTCTATGTGTAACTCTTTTTTGTCTTAGAGTGTATTTAAAGAAAATTAATGTGATTCGCTGCTAATAATAAAGATTGCAGAATTTTCATTTTCACCTACTTATGATCTGCTATATAGAGTAGAGGACTCAGTAAGAGATAGGTCATCTTATTGATCTTAGTTAGGTAGGTTAATTTGCATCGCATTTTAGCAACAAATACAACTCGCTATTACCAATGGTCGGGAACACTATCAAATCCTCTTACTATTGAACCCATGTCATATGTCGCGGTCACTATCTGAGATGGCATCTCACTCTCCAAACATCTATACCACGCAAACGTGATGATATTTGAAGCCACGGCATATTTACATCTCACTGCTAATAATAAAGATTGCAGAATTTTCATTTTCACCTACTTATGATCTGCTATATAGAGTAGAGGACTCAGTAAGAGATAGGTCATCTTATTGATCTTAGTTAGGTAGGTTAATTTGCATCGCATTTTAGCAACAAATACAACTCGCTATTACCAATGGTCGGGAACACTATCAAATCCTCTTACTATTGAACCCATGTCATATGTCGCGGTCACTATCTGAGATGGCATCTCACTCTCCAAACATCTATACCACGCAAACGTGATGATATTTGAAGCCACGGCATATTTACAGTGCACCAACCCCCATGCACACGTTGCCTTGTTTGGATCGAGTCTCGAACTTCCAACCTTCCGGTAGCCAATCTCCGACTCTACAGCTAATGCTACGCCCTCAGTAAAAATTAACATACATTAAACTGAATGAAATTCAAATTCAATTAATGTTTTCAAAAATACAAATCAAGTCGTCAAAATTAGTCTATTATTGACAGCTACTTTACTTTTAAAATTGAGACATTTTAAATGCAGGTCGCTTATTCGTAATTCAATTCCGATCACCTGCAGAATGAGGAAAATTCAAACACAGGTTTAAACGCCATTTTTTTTTAAATCATGTTATTTGTTTTGTGCTTGGCGGGGTTTTTTTTCGATTGTTTTCAAGCTTTTTATAAATTTTGCATACATTCCCTGCAGTGCACAAAACTTCCATTTTCTCTGTTATAACTACCTTCGACATGTGCTTTTGATAGCTTATTAATATCTGAATCATTTCTGGGAGGATTCAAGCCCCATGGTAACGAACTCCCCCTCTAAACATTCCTGACCTTAATGAGTGATTTTTGAACATATAAAAGCAAATTAAAAAGAAAATACTCAGATTTAACAATACGTATAAAATTGAAACCGGAACCTTTTTTCCTCGGGAATGTTGTGTTTATTTAAAGATGGAGGCCCACTATACACCTCTTCTTTGTCCACCCCTATTTATTCAGACTATGTTCAAATCAAAGTCTGGCGCATCAGTCTAGAACAGGGATGGCCAACACACGGCAAGCGTGCCACACAATGTGGCACGGCGGTGTTTTAACAGTGGCACGCAAAGACTTTTTTAAATGAATTATTTAGAATTAAATGTTTCAAGTTATATTTATTTTTATTTTATACAGAACCTAACTGACTGAACCTTTAAAATGTTTATCAACAACAAAATCTTAGTTTGTACTTGTGTTTTATTTATTATATTATTTTTTTAAATCTACACTACTCAGATTTACATGAAAAAAATGTGCTATTTGCATAAAAATCTCATTATTAGAATATAAATAACATTTTTTCATCTTTTTATATTTTTTAGTATGTTGGAAAAGTTGGAAGTTGCACGCATAACTTTTTTAGCCCAGATAGTGGCACTATTCCCCAAAAGGTTGGCCACCCCTGCTCGAGAACGTCTCAGGATAATTGCACTCTTTACATGTTGGGTTTGTTCCGAATGCATTACTTAGAAACTCCCTAAACTTTTCTCTGTACTAAACAGCAATTTTCTCCAATGATCTGTGGTCCAAATGATGGATGTCAGGCCGTTTTAGAATTTTTTTTTTATCATGGAAGCAGATTAAGCGTGTTTCTCTAAATTCGAATGCAAGGTCATCAAAGAGATGAAGGAGGTAAAGAAGATTAATAACAAGGAAAAAGTTCGAGCTAGATTAGGTGATTTACGAAGTGGGTGAAATCGTGTGTGAAATGACTCGTCATTAGGAGAGTTGGGTAATCAATCTTCCTTGTCTACTCATCTTCGATTGATGGAATCATTTGATGGTGATTTTCTCCTTATTTTGTCTTGCCCTTTCTTGCAAGGATATGGGTGCTGAAAGAGCCAATGGTCCATCAATCTGGGAAAATCTAAAAACCTTAGACATACGTCTTCCGTTACAGCGATGCTAAAAAGACTTTTACAGTGAAGTATCTGTTTTCTCCATCTTGCATGAGTTTGATGGGAATATCGAATAAAATGATAAATCTACTGAGAGTTCTTGTTTTTATTTGGATAGATCTTAGAGCTGTTACAAATGTATACTATGGAAAGTATGTCATCTTATGCTGAAGTTTACTTGGACTAGACAAACTAGAACTTTTCATTTCACACCAAGTAGTATTTGTGTTCAAATGGACTTAAACGCGTATTTTTTTAACTTAGAATTATAACAGCTCACATAGTAAACTACACACAAGAATCCTATTGTCTTCCTACCACGAGAACTACTCCCGAAACCAAGTCTGGGGAGGGGGGTCGCTATAGAAACAAGGCTAGTTAATTTACATTAGGGGTGAATCTCGGGATGAATAACTTTGTTTGGTTTTTCACGAATGTTGTCGGTGGTTAAAATATAGTTGACTATAATAGATCTTCTCAGTGACAAGTAAACAACCTCAACAAATCTATTTCCAATTCGTCATCAAGTGAACCAATGGAACAAACTTGAAAACAGTTTTTATGGTATTCAGACAGTGGGTAACTCAATTTCATAGGAGGTGAAACCTAGGGTCTTTAAAAACTAGTAAACTATGAGAGTAACTATTAGCAAAACATCAATACTGGTTTCTTTTTATATTTTATTTTGTTTTAACTTTATTTGATGCATGTTAATAAGATCAGACTACAAATATCAATTTATACAACCGTTATAGTGACAATTTCTATCAGAATGGGACGTCAAATTGCCAGAAATCTAATCCGAACAGCAGTTTTTGCGGTGGTAAATAAACATCAGTAAGGAAATGAAGCATTCACCAAAGAGATTCTCTACTTTTTTCTAATGCTTACATGATTCATGTATAAAAAGGATTACAGATCCAGAGTTGAAAATATTTTTAGTTTTCTCTTTGTGGTTGTATATTTCCAAACAAAAAGTAGTGCTCTACTTCATGTTACCCTTAAAAAATATTGTCTTGCTTGATACATCTGTATTCAATTCGCATTCTGCTAATCTCTGTGAGGATTTGACGATTTAGTGATCGTCTTTGGGAGTTGATCAGTTTCTTGCTGAGATTCTTGTTGGATGGTGTAGGACTTTTCAATTCTGGGTTTATGTTGTTGACATAAGGTATCGGCATCTGTTTCGATAATTTTACTTATGTTCTGTCTGCACTTCCTATGCTTTTGAGTTAGGTTCAGCCATACTCAGGTGTGTCTGGGAAGTGAGTAACCTAGGTAGAGGGAGTTTGAGAGGAGACACTTTAAGGCAGTGGTTCTCAAACATTTTAAGGCCGTAGCGTACTTGAAGTCCTACAAAAAATCGTAGGGGCACCACAACAAAATACTAAGAAATAAGATGCGAAAAGCAAAGAAATATAGAAATAATACCATACCTTGATGCATCATTTAATTTCTGCTGATGGCAATCATGAGCCTGACGAGTGTTAACGATTTTGTCAATGTTAGGGCTTATGTATGATAAGCAAACTGTCATTTCCTCCCATATCAATTCATTTTTATATCATACACATATCAATCTGGAATTTCATAGGGCGCACCTAGGTATAGTGTAGTGTAGGTATCAAGATATAGTGTATTGGTGTTCCCTCTATTTCAAAAGAGTATTGGTATAACTGAGGTAGTGGGGCCATGGTCCTAGACTAAACGTCTCTTTTTGATTTGGGCATAAGCAATACACAAAATACTTTGATACTTTTTTATTAAATGTCGTGGTACGATCTCTAATAATAAAGAAAGTAGAATTACAAACTAGTAAAAACCAGAATTGAATTTTCTTCGATAGTTTATTGGTATTGCAAATCTCGGTAAGTGGTTGGTGGTCGGTAGGATCACCAATTCTATCAATTGACAGGATTGCTTTGCGACAGTTCACAAAGCAACGGTGACTTTAACGAAAAGAAAAATTTAGCTAATCTGGGGAAGATATTAATACTGTACGACAGATAGAAGTATTACTCATAAGAAACGTTTTTCCATTTTGTAATCCTATCTATCTGACATATGTAACAGATTTTAGAGAGATAGAGAAAATGTCTATTTAGAGATAAATGCAAGTAGAGCTTTTCAGTTATTCCTAGAGTAGATGGTGACCTTTGCGAACCTTACGTACACAAGGGTTATTAATTTAGCCCATTTAGAATGCTTTTATCAAATTCGAATTTTAAGCTAGTCCATTTAGCTTAAATGAAGGGAACTGATTTGATGGTGCATCCAGAGGTTGGACTGATAGTCTTCAGCCACAGAATTATCAAATCCTCATTAATTACGTTATTGTTTTCGTTGAATAGTCTGCTGTATTTTACATCATTCTGTTTATATGTATTCCAGATGATAAATTTTAGTACTAGGTTGGAAACCAGGGGTAGTTGAATTATTTATCTTTGTGGAATCAGTTAATAAGTATTTTCATGGCAAATTGAGTGTTTCTGTAGTTAAAGAGATTTATTTCCACTTTATGGTAGTTAAAAAATTTAAAACTGCAAATGATTCTGTTCAGATATATTTTCTGTGTATTTTTCATATAATCTTCACTTCTACAAGCCATTTGCTTTTTATTAATTCATATCCATTCATTTTTTTGCCCTAAACGTATGGAGGGCAATTGAATCAGATTTATTGTGAAGTTTAGATGGGAGAACAAGAATTCAACAAAAATTGCTGTTTTGGATTAGATTTCTGACAACCTTACATCCCATTCTGATAGCAATTGTCGCTAGTGGTGGATTGTATAAATTGATCTTTGAAGTCAGATCTCATTAAAGCTCAAACAGCTATAAAATATCAAAACCAAGAAAATCGGAATTGATGTTTTAGTCACTCATCATGTACCGGTACTTCGTTACCGGTTTCCAAACCCTAAGCCTCACTTTCTATAAGTTTGTTACCTATTATACACCATGAGACCTGTTCTCCACAGGAAGTTTTCCCTTGTCTGTTACCATTGAAAAGAATCGTATCCTATTTTCCCCATAGGAATTCTTGAAGAAATGTATTTAAGTTTGTCACTAGTGTACTCAATGACAATTTGTAAATATATTTGCTAAGAATTTTAACTATCACCAAGAAATTCTATTCTTGTGAACTACCCCTTTTAGTCGTCAACATTAGCGAAAAACAAAATAAAATTACGTCATTCCCGAGAGTCATCCCTTACTCAAAATGAACGTGCCCTATTTCTACAGAGACAACCACCAACCAGACATTGTGTCGAGAGAAGTTCCCGTGAAAGATAGAACTATAATGATAGCCAGTTTATCAACTCCTTCTTAATTGAACAATTGAACAATTCTGGGTGTGGCAGGAATGGGTTATACTTTTTTTCCCCATTTGTAAACTATATTGTGGTCGTTATTTCGATTGTAGATATCTTCATGAATGTTACAGAGACAAAGTCTGAAAAGAATGATCTTATCCTAAACTATACAAATATATACTACATCGTATTAAATGAATTTTTCACTTTTTATCAGTTGTTTTAAAAATTTTCTAACATTTTTATTTTTAAGAAAGAAGTCAATGTCACCCTTATTTTTTTATGTTAAAGAAAACTTACTTTCTTTTAATCATAAACTTAACTTAGTGTAATTATTTTTAAAAATAGATGATTACTCACCTTTTTGAAAAAGTTTGAGCATTTATGTGAAGGGAATAACTTACAAAAAATACTATAGTATAATAAGCTTTTTTTATGTCCCTAAATTTAAAAAAAGAATACAAAGGAATGTTGGTTAAAGAATATTTCTATTTTATTCGCTTGACAATAAACCACAGACATGTCTTTAAATTTGTTGTGTCATGTTATTGATATAAAAACCGACATAATGCCAGAGAAAAAGTAAATTTGACAAAATAATTCTTTCAAAGTTAGATTGAAAGAGAAAAGTGAGAAAAGAAATGTGAAGTTTTTACTTTCTTCCAATTTTTACTTGTAGCAAAGTATTTTCTTGTTTTCCACATTCTTGTTTCGTTCAAAGCAAGAAATGAAACACGTTTTTTTACACCAGCTTTTTTTATTATTATTATTTTCAAACCTAGAAGAAACACAAAATTAAAAATTTGAAAGTTAAAAGTGTATTTTTTTTATGTGCCAAACGACCTGAATCTGGTGTAAAGATAGAAATCCGTTAATACCCTTAAATATTGTTTTTTTCTCTATCTAACGCTTTATACAAACACTTGATCATCGTTGAAAATTTTTTTAAACTTATTTTTAATGGATTTAACTTTTTTTTTAAACTATAACGTTCATTTACTCTAATATTTATTTTAAAAGAGCTAATTACTGACATTATAAGAAACTATTTTGTATTAGTAAAAATCTTAAAAGCGAAGCAAATTTTATTTACACTATTGAATTTTATCAAAGACAACTATATGATTCACTTTTAATTCTATGACTGATAGTAAATTTACTTTCATTATAGCATTTCACTAAAATAAAAACTTTTGTGCTTATTTAATACAACAAACAAGCAATTTCAATTGGTATTAAATAGTTTTAAAAAGAGTCATTTTAATATTTATTCTTAAGGTGTATTAAACACATAATGCATTATAATTAGTACTTATAATCTAATATTTTAAGTCCTTTATTGCTGAGAACACGAATTTACAAAAGCTAATATTTATTTTTCTTAATTCGCATCAAATATAATGGAATTGTATTTAAATCGAAAACAAATGTTAAAATACACCACATAAAAAGTGCTTACTCAAGTATAAAGCTGTTGTACTTAAGTAAACTTTATTCAGTATATTAAATTTTCCGCAACTAAATCCCAACAAAATATTTAGAAAAGTTGAAACTTTAAGAGTTTCTTCTCTTTTAAAAAATTCTTGTTTGTTTTAAATTTTCCATTCTTGATAGAACTTACCTGAAAAAAAACTTTTGTGTGAGGATATTTAATCGTATCTTTCCAGAAATAGTTTAAATAAAATCTGAAATTAAAAAATACACTAATTTATAAATATTGAATTTTCTCCCAATATATTTATGAACATTATCGCTATGTATAAAAAATCTTCATCTGTAGAATTCAGACTGTAGACTTTTCATTCATTTTTAAATGACTGAAACTGAGAGAAGCATAGGAATTGCGGTTTACAAATGAATTCAAATTATCAATTACAGTTGTTGAAAACATGTCAAAATAACAAAACACAAACGTCTACAAGGATATATGAAAAGGATTTTCAATGTAAATAAACAAAATAGACGATCTGCGAAGATTTATTTCTACTGTGTACACATTATATATCAGAATAACCTTAAAATGACTATCGACGTTTTGGCAACGTTTGAATTTGAATCGAATTGGTGCGGACCAATCAACTCTCGTGTATCAATTCGGAATTTTTACGAATTACAAATGCTGAAACCGTTTTTTGAAAGACAAGACAAGTAACACCACATTCAGAATACGAACAAGAAACGCCTATTGCTGTTGGAACAGATTACGTAGATTGACAAAAATTGCCTATTATACATCACGTTCCTACCAACTTTGTAAAATCTATTACTCCAATAGCTATTAACTATTATCTCTACTACTATAAAAGGAAGTGTCTGTTTGTTTTCTGCACGCAAAGTCCGACGAATCAATAGCACTTACAGTAATGGAATTTGGCACACAGGTAGTCTGAATTTTTTTGAAATTTTTGGGTCGCGGTGAATTTTAAATTTCAATGTAGAACATTTTCAAATGAATTTAATAAGTTTTTTTTTAAATAAATTATTAAAGTTATCACTGGTGTTCTTCAGTGCTTTTTTCTATCTCAGTGATCGTTAAGGATAGAATGAAAATTTTAAAGGATTTGAAATTTGCGGAAAGTGTTACACCATAACGATGCTTTATACGTTTGATTTTCTTTTAATAAATAATTTTTCAATTAAATATTTATATTTTTTGGTTTGCGAAGCAAACCAACACCTTGGACAATGTGACCCTCACGAAAAGAACTGTCATGGGCAACGTCCATTTGGTTTGCCAATCCGTGATAGCTGTTATCCAATAGGCTTAGAGTTCCCATTTTATTTGCGAAGCAAACCAATAACACCACAAAAGCAACTTGCACGGGCAACACCGGGCTAGCCACGCAGTGGCTAGTTATCTTATAATTGCAAGAAGTATTAGAAATATTTTTTTTAAATGTGTTGATTTTAAAATGTGTTGAACTGAATCTAATGTTTTCCCCCATTCTGGGATTGAACTTTAGAATAAAGAGCATCTTCATTTTAATTCTATTAAAATAAAGAGCTCACCAGTATGACTGATAGCTCTTCATTCAGTATCTATTAATGTTATCTCTCACTTTCATTCGGTCCCTCGGTAGCCCGAAGAAGCAACCGGAGGTTTACGAGTTCGAATCCAAACAAAGACCTTCGTGTATACGGGGGTTGGTGCAGTTAAATCTGTCATGGCTTCCAATGTCCTCTTGTTGGCGTGGTGTGGAGGTTTGGAGAATGGGGTGCCAGTTCACGTGTGGTCTTGTAATCTGACCGAGGTTCAATATTACGTGGTGTTGTTCTCGAATCTTTTCATTCGGGGTTCATCCCGGACCGTTCAACTACCTACCAGCTATTATCAATTATAATACAAAAAAGATCATCATTTGTAAGTAGTATTTACCGGCATTGTAAGATGCAGAATTACTAACTAAGCCCCATTATTGTAGAACTACTAGCTTTAAATCTTCATTTAAATTGTAAAAAGTAAAAGAATTAGTATTACAACTGAATATCTCTAATATCCATACGTTCTAATGATTTACTTTTAAGTGAGGAAATATCAATAACTTTTTGGTTTTAAACTGGAATATTTATTTGTATTAGCAGACACATATAAAAACAGTACTTTGCTATTTTAACGCTTAGTTTCTCATAGAAACGTCTATCGACTGCTTGATATTAATTTCTAATCACCAAAAGTCCAAGCCGATTTGGGCGAAATGCTAATTTGATCTGCAATTACTGCTTATTCCTTGTGTTGAAGCCTACTTTAAACTCGTACAGATGCCAGAGTTGTTTTGGCCTGTCATTTTCTGTTACACATCACTTAAAATTAACAAGAACAATTTATAAAGTTGCCTTTGAAATTTAAAAAATTTATTCTTAAACAGACAAAACCCAATTTCCAATATATGCATGAACTTCTTATCATTTTGAGTTTTCTAGAATTCGTTTTCTGTCCTTCGCGCGCGCGATAATGACAGAACTACGTCAATTTAAGTTTTTTTTTTTCATTTCCTGGTGCATTTGATTCGGATTTTACAAACGATTTCCTTTTAATTGCCATATTTCAACTTTTACTTTCGTTTTCCCCCGACTTCTTTTTGCTTCCATTCAGTTCCTGCCCAATCATTTTTAACGTTTTCCCAAAGGATTCAGAATTCTCGATTCCTTTTCCCTTTCCTGAAGTGAAATGAAATCATTTATTGAAATCACAAAGGGATTTCAAAGCAGCGAAATTGCAGGCTTCAAATTTAAAAAATAAACAGTTTCTCAAAAAGCAGAAAAAAAAGGAAGTATTCGCGGAAGAATAAAATGAACGTACGGAAGGGGAACAAAATATCACCCGAGATGGTGGAATAAACCGTCGTTTCGAGTACCCTCGACGTCACAGTAACGAAGACAAATTGTTTTCCGCCAAACGATTTTACTCTCAAGATGAAATGTAGTGAATTCACTCTACACACGGCAGCGTCATGGAAGTTTTGAAATGCCGATCTGATAAAGTAAATTGGGGATCACAGATCTTTGATATGCACGACAGTCAACTTGTATGCAAATTTCTTTCTGCGTAGTTGATATGCAAGTAAGTTTCCAGCAAGGCCATGATGTGCTGTGTTTATCAACGTCACTGTGACATGGTTTTCAAACATGCATTACTGTTTGAAAATGGCGCAAAAGCTTCCCTTCCGACGGGTATCTTTTGAGGGAATTGAAAGAATCGTGTTACGAACTGTCGATGAGTTTATAATTGGAAACCCTTTTCGACAGTTTTTCAAGGAAGCTGTCGAGATAGTTTTCAAAGAAAATGTTCTTCTAAGTGAACAATTTTAGGGACATTACTTAGATTTTTGTATAAATCTGATTATGTAACGCTTTTTTTCTTTTTACTTCATTCAACATAATTAGCAGAGTAACGAAATAAATGCAGTTTAAAATAATTGTTGCAGCTTGATTGGGTATTTTCTTTTAGCTTTTTTATCAATTAGCAGCTCGAGTTGAATTGGTAAAACTTTTATTGAAAGTTATACGAAAAATCGTTTTTCTCTATCATGAAAAAATACAAGTATCATTAAAGAAAATGAAAACATAGAAAAAATAAGTGATCAGAGAATAATTTTTTAACTTCATTTCGACATTTTTATTCTTTGTAAAATTTACTTAGTATAATAAAGTATGTTTGTTTTATCCATCCATATAATCCGTTTCACATGCATTGCGCTATAATGTACGACAAAACTACAAAAGGTAACAGTGATATAGATTTTACATTAGTGGATTTTAAGTTTTAAAGTAATTGTAAATTACCTTTAAATTCATATTTATTGTAAAAAAAATATACAAATTCACAGCTCATTATTGCATCCAGTTGTTCTACCAATATTTTTTGACTTGTAGCCCTATTTCACCAGGAATGCGAGATTTTCGAATTCCACCATAATTATGAATGGACGACAGGTCATATTAATGTGATATTCGTAATAAATTTCTTTTCAAATAAATGCAGTTTCGACTATGAAATTGGAACAGTACTGGGGACATGCATGAAGAATTGAGCATTACAAAAAAGAATTACATACAAAGGACATGACTTTCGGATCGAGTGAGCAGGTGCCCTGATCATAGGGACGGAGTCCGTAATGTGTTGAAATTCTACGGTGCTAAGCGAGCTCTGGGTCAATGTAACTTTGGATTTAAATAAAATACTGCGTAAATAGTGTCATTCAAAGCTACATAACTACTTTGAAACATGAAAAACAAATGTGTTTCATTTGTTTTAATTGACTTGTAATGGAAACCTGCATTAAACTTTTTTTAATCTTTGAATTACATGGTATGGTTGGTTATACGTCTTATTTTAACTTTGTATCTTACTTTAAAATAACTTTATTTTAAACTTACCCTCTTTTTTAAAGTAACAAATTACCATCTAACAAATTCATTAGAATTTTTTCAATGAAAGGAATTATACTAATCATTATGTATTGAATCAATGACAGAAACTTGGCCAAAATATACATACACAGCCCTGAAATTAACCCATCTTCAGTGATATTTTGCACAAAATAAATAATCAATTAAAATCGAACTCCTAAATAATATATTTATAACACATCGAACATTGTAAAACTTAAATGTTGAAATATAGCCGAATCATTTCACTGTCTTAGCTCAGATATAAAAACACAAAATCTATATAAATGAAAATGGAATATTTGTACATTGAATATTTTCAAAGATGGATGAGTTCTAAAATGTCGCATGCCTGGTGCAAGAGTTCTACAAGTAAAAAAGTATTGGTAGGTGTAAACTCTGTATGCTAGAACACTCGCCGATGATTCGTTGTTTTTACAAATTGATTAAGCAATTTTATAGGGAGTAAACTTAAAAAAGGACATTACTAATCCCACTCAAAATAGTCTTTTGTAGTAGTTCTTAGTTTCAACTTTCGTCATTCTGTAGCTTTTGCTCTTTCTACAGCAAAGGCACACTGTATGTGAAGTGTCTGAAGTGTATTACATGGCTGGATATGCCTGAAGAGGATTAGTGGCCAAAATAAGTTGTAAAAATTATAAAAATGTCAAAAATGTGTTATAAAAATTATTTTACTCACGTTTAAATGATTTGCCATTTTCTACGAAAGAGAAAATTATTATTCTAGTCACTTAACCAAAATTATATCCAATGGTAATTCTGCTAGTTCTAAATAAATTCGAAAGTAAAACGTTAAGTTTGGCGTTGTCGGATATCAAGTTACAAACAGTAGTACTTGTTTATAGACTTGTTTCCATTCAAAACAAAACTATGCAAAATGAAATGTTTTAAACCATTTCATATCATCAAAGGTTTATAAATTATTAATATTTTGGAAATAAATAAAAATGGATTCAAATATAAATACTAGAATTTAATTTAAATAATTTAAAAATAATTTTTTTTATTTGTTTATTCAGCTATATTGGAGGAAAAATAATCCGATTTTCAGTCCGCAATCGTAACAATACTCACTGATATTCCTATGAGGGTTTCGAATTATTTTAATCACCAATCTCTCTTCACACCTAGGATAAATAGAAAGGGCTTTAATAGGTAGCCTATTATTACCCACAATATTCTAAAGACTCATGTTTCATAGATTAAACTAAATTTCAAACTTAACAATAAATACTATTTCAGAATTTACAATTTAACAACTTATTTTCGATTATCAAATAACTTAATTAAGCAACAGGAGCTTCTAATGCAACAACAAATACTATCTTAGAATTTCGAATTTAGCCACTTATTATCGATCAACAAATAACTTAATTCAGTAAACATATCTATTTCGTTGCCCTCAACGACAAGCAATCTAGATAGACGCAACCTCTCTCCTATAATCGATACTAATTTTATGTATGAAATAATTAGTTTTTACAACATGTTAATGTAATGTTACATGTTAATGTAACAAGCTAACTTTTGCTATCAGTAGTGACGCGAGACCAATCCTCACATCCCCATAGAATCAGCATTTCTGAATATGTACAGCACAACTGGACTTAAATATTTATTCCCAGATAAAAATAAAATGGAAACTAAAGTTAAGAAACGTTATAAATTTATAAGCTATAAAAATTAAGCATTTTCTGTAAATCTAAATGTTTTTTTCAAGCCTGGCCACTTCGACTTTCGGCCCTGCAGGGGGTGAATTGATTGTTAAGTGTAGGGTGTGCAGGGGCCGCAGTTACTCAACATAGCCACCATTCATGCACTTTAAAACCTGGATTCCAACCTGAGACCTAATGCGTGGGCATACAAACGCTATGACAACAATCAAAGTAATTTTTTTAGAGTAAACTAACAAACCAAATAGCAGACGAGCATTTTAATTCATGTCAACCAAGTGCTCTCATGTGCTCCAAATTCTCTCAACCAATGCTACATTTCGGCGCTGCTGTAAAATATAAGATTCGTACTTCCAACTAACGCCCTGTAACTATACTCATAAATCGTAAATCTTTAAACCGAGCCATGACATGAAGCTACTCTAACATATACTCCATCCATTTCACAGTCTTTGTAGAAAGTCCATGAACTTGCATGTAAGCAAATATTTCGCTTTATAGATTTATAAGGGAACTGGAACAAGCATATCAATCTATACATGAAAAGGAAATAAAAATGTTTAAAATCAGTGCCTAGTGTGAAACAGACTTTGAAAAACAATTTTATCCCAAATTAATTGTCTGCTCTGTAGTGTTTTAGAGTAGTTCTACCAAATAATTCCAACCACTGACAAATAAAATCGAGCAGTCTCCTAGCGTCGATTTAAGCTGCCATGTTTTCCAACTCATTCTCCAAAAAAAATAAAACAAGCTCCTATAAATTCCAGTCTTCCGCGCATTTTTCATCTGTAATCCCTTTCAACCATCCATCAATGCCAAGGAAGTGTTGAAAATTATTTTCTGCTCCGACGCTCTCATTGGTAGGAAACTGTCTTTGCGCGATGGCCATCATTATCCGTCGAAAACCGTTGGGAGAGCGAGAGCAACGCCATACGCATTCCAAAGTAGACATTCTCCAAGCTGTGTGAAGAATCAGGAAAACAAAAAGAAAAGTGTCTGTTGTTTTCTGGCGGAGATCCAATTACGAGAGAATGGTATTCTATCCCTATTCCCTGAAAGCAAGCGAATATATCATATAAATGAACTTAGTCTTCCCCTTTCCACCTCAGTGAAACGGTAACGATTTGGGGAAGATATACGCTTACAATATTAGACAATAGATGGGATCCTCAACAATAAATAGCATACGAGATTCAGGGAAATTTTTGTTTCTGTCTTCTTTTGGGTGTGGATGAGAAAGAAACTATACTATATAATAGATTGTAAGTCGTAGTCAAAAGTGTAAACATTTATGTTAAGTATCCATTGTGTCCATAGCGTTACTCATCCCAAAATCTTTTAGTGACAAATGCTTTGACAGCTGTATTCGGCAGGTGCTTTCATACATGCTTACGTGCATATATTTGCGTATGGCTCGATGCTATTCATCTGATAAGGAATTACCATTTCTGTTCATCCCAAATTGTACACTGGTAATTATATTCTATATATGAGTAAATTTCATATAGTATAAAGTTAGTCATTTAACTGTGGATATATGAAGTGACTATATGAGTCACTATATGTATGAAAACAACATTTAAAATTAAAAACCTGTATTCATCTTCCTGAAGACTAGGGTTCCCTGACCATGTTTCGTCTCATTAAGTCGAAATATCAAAAGCAAAACGATCGACAGAAGAGTGGATCAAGATTGTTTATATCCTGACTGAGATGCCGGCATGTCACTTTGAACAGCCCAGGACCTTCTCCAACTAAAGGAAGTCGACCTTAACCAATCAAGACCTACTTCAAAAAGTGAAAATCACCTTCAACCGCCCAGAACTTTAAGAATAGAACACTTCTACAACTGATGAAAGTCGCCTTCCACAGACCAAAACCAGGACCACACCATCCCGTCAACCGGATTGGAACATTCCGTTGCTCTATAAACTGGGCTACCGTGACCCCTAGGATGATGCATGTATAAAGTTAGTATTATGAGAAATGTAGTGAAAGTGCCGCGATGAGAGCATTCGATTCCTGCTAAAGGGCCTGTAAGAGGAGAGAAATCTACTGTATGGATTACATACGAAATGAAGACGCGATAATATAGTGATTTATGAATTATATATATATATATATATATATATATATATATATATATATATATATATATATATATATATATATATATATATATATATATATATATATATATATATATATATATATATATATATATATATATATACATATATGATATATATGATATATATATATATACATATATGATATATATATATATGATATATATATATACATATATGATATATATGATATATATATATATATATATATATATAACCCCCTAATACAATTCTCACCGGAGACCAGTCCCTTAATCACCCCACTTACCTTTCAGTCTTTCGTCTTTTTGTCCAATAGGTCATATATCTTGCCATCCCCTTTTACCTTTGACCTCCGGACCTCCCAGTAGGACTGGACCTCCCAAGACCACTTTTTCTCTCAAATCGCCCGTAAGATAAAATTATCTCTCCGTTTAACTCCCGACCTCTACCAATGAAATTTCTTGCTAGATTGATTCCCTGTCCAATAGTCTTTCTTTTAATTCTCATCCCTCTGGCGAATTCATTGTGTGCTATACACTTTTTCCATGAGCCAATTGGAATAGAAAGCCACAGAACCGTTTAGGGCTCCGTCCCCTCAATAGCTTTTACACCAGTTATAATTTTACCAGTTCGTTATTGAATAAAGATTTTGTTAGAGAATTTATGTCTCTTTTTATGGAACCAGCACCACACTCCACGCCAACGGATCATCCTCATCCTGTTGCCTAGACCACTCTTGCCACTCCGTGTAACGACTGCAGGCTTATTATTTCTGTTATTTTGACAGAATTATATATATATATATATATATATATATATATGGGATGGGAGGTCATCGCGAAAGGGAAACTAGTAAGGGACTTGTATTAATGTGCTATGTTTAAGGTCCAATGGACATGTGGTGAGGGTAGCTTCACCACATGTCCCCTGATAGTTAAGATTGTATATATGTCTTTTTTTATTTCTGCCATAAAACGCTTTGTTCAACTTTATGAATGTAATGTTGGATTCATAATATGCCACTTCTCAAAATGTGTTAGTGCAAGACCGATAACCAACCTGTACGCTTATATAAATAACCATCAGAATTACCTATCATTACTCGGGTATCATCAGGGTTACAGATTACACGAGCATAAGTCAAAATGCAATCACTTATTTCATACATTGCGCTTACGTGGTGTTGTCCTCGGTTCTTTCCCTCGCCCGATTTCCTTCGCCACATAGGGATTGATCCCGGACCGTCGTCAAGAACAAGTTGTGTTGCTCTAGTACGATATTAGTTAAAATTACCTTAGCTTACCTTACCCTGCGCGATTGATTCCGGAACGTCGCCAATAGCCCGTTGTGTTCCTCCATTACGACGTTAATTAAGAACCTACTTAACATACTTTGCGTCTGTCTAATCCATGGAAGTAGGAAAGTTAATGGAAGTGCCTTTACTTTGAACTGCTGAAGCCAAAACCATAACCGCGCCGCCATCTTGGTGCGTTAAAAACATTGAGCTCGTGCATGTTAATCAACGTGGTTATATCGTTTTTGAACTTCCAGGGTTATTTTTATTGATGATTTTAACCAAATAATTTGCACCATTTTCTTAGTTTCGATTTGAATACGACGTCCTTGTGTAGCCTACAGGAGTACAAACCCGAAATACAAAGAAAATCCCTGGAATGTCGTTTCATAGGTAAGTTTAATTTGATGTATCTGTAGGCTGATAGCTTTTTGACATCTAATTTCTAAGTGTCCAAGCAGCATTATATTCAAAATTAGACGTATTTATAAACATTTAAAGAATTATTTTTAAAAGTTGACTGATTTATCCAAAGAGATTATTAATTTTATTTATTAATTAACAGAATTGCAGGATTTTGATTTTTCAACCTACCAGTTGTAATAAGAGTAAGAAACTGCGTTTTAGGAAAGTATAACTTTTATTTAATGAAAAAGTTTTTCAGACAAATAAACAGTAGCGGTATTTTTAGTACATGGGTGAAAATATTACCTCATGTTACATGATTTAGAATGAAACAGCTTTAGCTATCAGTTATAAAATTTGAATTATAAACAGTACTTTTGGTTTTCTAAAACGCATTTTTTTGTTAGTTAAGTTCTATTGCGTTGAGCAGCTAAGTAACTGCTTGAATGCTATTAAAACCTTGGACTGTGAGCAACTTGTTAATGAGATTTTTAGAAGACAAGCAAATATTTAAAACATTGTAATTGTATGAATTTTTTCAAAACACGCATCTCTTGAGTCAATGGTTAAGATTATGAGCTCATACAATTTATGGTTGCAGTCCTAGGTTTTACTGTATTTGCATGTATTACAATTTTAGAAAGAATTTATAGTAAAAAAGATCACTTCTATGGGTGGATTTGTGTGGACATAATATATAGAATAATCAGTCTTCACTTTATCAAGCATGTTTATTTTTATTATCAAAGTAAGTAATTGTAAAGAAGTTTGATTTAGTGGTTTTTTAGATTGAATTAGTTTATGTTTTAATAGTCTAAGACAAACAGTAAAACCTGTAATAAATTGGGGACTTGGAAAAAATATGGTTTGACAGGTTTATCATTAGACAGGATCAATATTCATAGGTTTCAATGCATCTATCAATTCATTGTATCGAACTAAAATAATTTTCATTTTAGGTTTCCCAAAGACGCAGAACGTAGAGATGCATGGATAAGCAGTGCATAATCATAAAGCGGTGCATTATAAAAAGTAAAATACCACAAGAAAATAAATATTTATAATGGATGATTGGGCCAAAAGTGTGTGTATTTCAATGTATGCAGGAAATCAATAAAATGAATTTCAATGCCTAATTGTGGAAACCAATTTGGATACAATTTATAAAAACATGAATGAGTGAAACATAGTAGCACTGGACTATTAGGCACTAGAGGGCAGATGTTATGTGTGGGATCAGCTAATCTAAATTAAAACATTACTGAGAAACGGTATTTGTACGATATCTATAATTTTACTAATCATTGAGTTTTTACCAATTTAAAAGCTGTTTTAAAACACTTTAAATGCCAATGAAAAACAACAAAAAAACTAGCATTGTTAGTTTTCTGTTTCTTTATTGTAATTATATCATAGCATATTTAATCACAAAATTTAAAAGCAAACGGGGAAAAGGTAGTAAATTCTTTTATATATAATACTTAAATTGTCATTTAAAATAGAAATATTGCCAAAATTAGAAACTTTCATTTATTTAGCATCACTCAGTTGCAAAACGAATGAACTTATCTTAATAAGAAAAAAATGCGCCTTTTAAAACGTTTTTAACAGCGCATGCGCGGCAGCCATCTTGGTAACTTAAAACCATGGAAATATCGGCTGCAGTTAAACCGGTAGCGAAACATTGTTTGGGCACTTCCTTATCTTTCCTACTTCCATGGTCTAATCACGGTATATATGATATCAGGATAGATAGGTAAACTGTCAATTAACATCACACTGGAGCAACACAACGGGCTATTGGCGACGGTCCGGGATCAATAACAGAGGAAAGGATCCAACAACAACTCGTAATTTTGAACCACGGTCAGATGACGAGGTTAACACTTAAGTTAACACCCCACTCTTCAAACTAACACACCAAGCCAACGTAAGGACATTTGATGCCACGACACCTTTAACGTGCACCAGTCCCGTGTACACGACGGTCTTTGGTTGGACAGAGTTTCGAACTCGCAACCCTCCGATTGCTAATCCACTAATCTTCCAACAGGACTTCCGCGGACCCCAATTCTAAGGAACTCTTTACAGTAGAGTCATCACACATCTGAAAGGTCGTAAATCAGTAAGTTGTAAACCCTCTGGAGGCGATACATGATAGAGGGAAGTTATACCGAGTATTTTGCAACTTCTGCCACAGATCCCTTATATTCTTGGGGGCACAGCAGGGCTGTAGTGGAGGGTATACGGCGGTATACGCCGTATACCCTCTGGTTTTCCCAGCAAATTCCGTATACTCTCTGCTTTTTATTAAAAACTACGAACACCGCTTTATTTTTCCTAGAAAACATCGCGCGAAACATCACGTGAAATGCAGATAGCTGAAGAAGCAGAAGAAAAGTTTCTATTTCAAGATATCCCCTCGGTACATATTCCAAAACAGTACCTATTAATAAAAAGCAATTCATTCAAAGTATTGTCGATAGAATGAAATTCAGACTTTGTTCTGATGTTAATGAAGAAAATTGTCAACTTTTGAAGGATATATCAATGTTTGATCCAGAAAATATAAATACAGGGGATATTCGCCATGGAGAAAAGGAGGTAAAAAGGATCGATTGACGTTTTGGTACAGATGAAATGTGCACTATTCAGGGTTTGAGGGATCAATGAAAACGCCCAAGTTGTTCCAGAAAAATTAAAGCCTCTTTTAAGAACAATTGAAATGTTACCATGTTTCACGGCCGATTGCGAGCGCGGGTTTAGTTTAATGAATACCTACCCGGTCCTTAGAAAGTATTTCCAACATTATGCACATATACATGCACATGTTTTTTGCCCCTCCCCCTGGAAAGTGCAAGTAGTAAGTACACGTTTCGCCTCCCCATGGAAAAAATTCTGCGAGTATTAGAGTGTACTATCAGAGGGTATACCATGGTATACCATACATGCCTATACTAGTGCAGTGGCCCCCCATGGTTTACCCTCTGATTTATTTACGACTACAGCACTGGGGCACAGTTGACGGTTTAGCGGAGGCCAACACCACTAAAGGCTGGAACACACTAGGAGATTTTTACTCAAACAATTTTACTTTGCATCTAGTTATTTTTACTCAAAATTAAAGTATGGAGATATTCGTAATCATTCCAAAACTCAAAACTGATTTCTGTAGTAGTCACCTTAGAAAATGTTTTTGTTGTTTGTATTACAGCAGGTAAACATCAAAAGATAATAGAGTATATACATAGATGGATATGTATCATGTATACATATTTGCGTCCGAAGTAAATAAAAGTGGTGAAAAAGTTTAAACAATATTAAAAATTATTTTCCGTACACTTAAATGTTGTTAGTATTTTTTTACAAAAGAGAAGTGATTAGTCATATCACTTTTCAATCAACATTTAATTAATTTAACCTGAGCAACTCCGGGTAATTAATTCTGCTAGTTTAACAATAAATACAAAATACTTTCCTGATGTTTTTAATTTTTTGTTTGATTTCCTTCTCGTGAAACTCTGGTATTCCATCGCTTTCTTTAACTCATCGATTGCAACTGCCTTGGCTGCTTTATTTTTGTACATGGGGGAGTTTCACATTTTATAAGCACTACTGTTCCATATAAGCAGTAACAAATTTGACCGTAGTATCATCACTCCTAATGAGTCATGTTGCCCATAAAAACACGCAGTAGAAACAAATCTCACGGAATGATAGAGAACACCTAATGAACTCTACAGACAGACGTGTTCAGACCTGTCCAGTGGCATGCTAGTGGTTAGTGGAGTGGGGTGGAAGATAATACTCGACCGCCTACTATCCATTTGACTAAATCGAGCCCACTAAATCATTTTACTAAACTACTCGACGAAATAATTTTGTTCCAACAAGTTTAGTTACTAAATTACTCGCTACTCGGCTAAATTACTGGTCTAGTGTATACCAGCCTTAGCATGGGGAATTTATGGGGGAGCAAGTATAGTTGGTTTTACGTATTAGTGTATTTTTGGAACTTTGTTATTTTAGTTCCATCATACATATATTTCATCATACTACATATATTTGAAATATATTCGTCTCTCGTCCAGTCATGAAAATATTAGCACTCAAAGTGATAGGGGTTTGGCTCATTTTCTGAGATCAAGTCACTGCACATTTAATGTCTCGTATTTTCTGCATACTTTAAATATTTATCCTTCATGTTTGGGCTCTCTATGAATTTTCATTACTGGTGTTGTTTTGTTACTCATTAGTTAAATTTTAATATTTACGCTTTCTCTTTGGAGAAGGGCGTTTGGACCCAAAGATTTGTAGCGTAAGGCATATTGTATGGGTTTTTTTTTATCTTGTACTGATACACACAGTGCATGTAAGCTGGGTCTGATAAAAATATTTTTACGATTATAAGTTAACGATATGGATACTTATAAAAAATATTTTTACTAATGCATTATACATAATTTTATCGACATTTATTTTTGTCCAGTAGTCTAGACAGAAATTTTCTGATAAGGGTCTTAGCAAAAATTGTCTACAAGCCTTTTGAATAAATAATACCCTTCCAAATTGCAGTTTTCTATCTAAATCCATAAAATAAGAATTATGTAAACAAAAGTTTATATTCAGGAACACGAGAAGATAATGAACCCCTAAAAAGAGAAGTTATATGTGTGTGCATACTTTTAGTTATATGGAACAAATACAAAATAATATTTTTTTTTGTAGAGGTGTAAATAAATATGCTTTTTTACATTTTTTATTTTAAAAATTATCTTCCCTTGATAAGAGGGGCTATTGCAAGAACTCCCTTTTGACTAGTCACTACTGATGTTATCCGTCACTGTCCTAACTCCTTGTGATCCACAGGAAAAAGTTTCAACTTTTAACTCCGATCGAAAACAAAAATCAATATAAAAGTGTACAAAACCTTCATCAATTCGTGAGGCGTAGTTACTCACCAATGGATTGGTAATTCATAAAATCTCTTGCTTCTCTTTTGTTTTAAGGTACTTTTGTCTTCACACTGGAAAATACACTTTCAGAATGTTTATCGAAACTAATTAATCATTCACATGTTTTAAAAATTCTTAAAGATTTTACTTCTTGGTACACTTTATATATTTCGTTTAGCACTTCTTGTTATACTTTTTATTTTACTTAAACAAATGCTTTGATATATGTGACAGTTAGCATAAAATGTAGTTTGTCGTCGTTTTTACGTAAAATCTAACTGGCGTTCATTTATTAACTACCATTATAAACTCGGAATTCATAAATTGAAATTTTTGCTATCGACGCTGTGTAAAATGCGTAGATCGCATTCACGTCACGTCTGGAATGTATACAGGAAGCACGTTCCACCATATAAACTCTACAGCCACCTCATTTAAACTGACAGAAAAAACCCTCTTTTGTAGTAGAATAATTAATTGGTTAAGAAACTTTCGTTATATATAATTGTTCTTGGTTAGGATGAATGGTTACCGAATATAATCTCTATTATTATAAAAGAAAATGTTTGTTGTAGATTAAATTTTAAAATTCGGGTGCGATAGAAAAATTGCAAAAAACTCGAACTACCAGTGTGCCAAATTCCATTATTGTAAGTACCATTGATTCGTCATGACAGTACAGACATGAATGACACAGACAGACAGAAGACAGAGATACACTTCCTTTACAAGGACAAATTCAAGAACAATTACAAGGACATATTATTACACATTACAACGCATTAATTATTTACACATTACAAGGTCAATTGTACATTTGATCGATACCTTATACATTTGATTTTCTTTTATTAAATAATTTTTCAATTGAATATTTATACTTTCGCAGGAGATTGTGACGTCAAGCCGATTGGATACATTCGCTATTCTAATTTGGCCGCATTTGACAGTGACGAGGCCATCACGGCGTTGCCCTTCGCAAACCAAATGGGAATTCGTAGCAATCACCAGGGTTAGCGAGCAGTGGTCACATCTGACCCCACCAAAAGAAGTCACGAGCAATATCTGTGCTGGCCACGTTGTGGTTAGTAAAATATAAAATTCGAATGATTTAGCTAATATTAATTTAATAAAAAAACGTGATAAAGCTTGAAAATGTAATTGCATCAACTGAAAGTGAGTTGAAAACAAGATGTTTTCAAGAGAGATTTTCTTGACACACATAAAAAATTCGAGATCTGCAAATATTTTACTTCTGTTGTCCAGGATTACACTAAAATATAGTTCATCCTCATTTTGGCAACGTTTGAGGTTTAATCTAATGAGTGTTGGACCAATCAACTCTCATTTTAAAATTTGAATTTTATCTTAAAATTTTTGTTTTGGCGAAATGGTGAAATCGTATTCGAGAAATAGACCAAGTGACTTCACATTCAGAATACGTACAGGAAACACAAATCGCCACCTATATTTAGCTTGACTGAAAGTGCCTTTCGTATGTCCCAGTCCAATTTTTGGATGGTCCCCCGAAGTTTCGACTGTTGAACTGCAACGTGTTATCTGCACGGGACAAGGAAATCGCGAACTAAGAACTGAACGTACAAATGCGTATGGGAGAAAATGCGAACTAGAACTGAAACGGTGAAAAAGTCCGAAGTGGGGAACCGGTCCAAGTTCGACCGAAAATGTACGACCAATGAGTGACAGGTAGCTCTCATGGTTTCAGTTAATTACGGGATCAATAATTTTATCTTATTGTTTGAGTTTCGTTTCGCACTTTCGAACGTGTATTTAAGGGAGCATAATTTTGATAAACCTAAATTCGCATTAGTTCCCTTTTCAGTGTGACTGAAGATTTTTTTTTGTGAAGATCGAGAGAAGTGGCTAAAGCAGGTGGAGCTTACAGTATTTTCCTGATATTTTGTGAAATAAAAAATGTAAGCAATTTCTAAATTTTTTCCTTTTTAAGTAAACAGCTTAAATTAAAAATGTTCTCAAAAACGAATTTTATTCATAGAATTTAGAACATTTTCATTTGTAATTATTTGCTCAAATTTATTCCTTATGTTTCATTTTATCATTGAAGAATGGGAATAATTAGAATGGTTTTTGTATTTATTTAATTTCTTTCTTTTTCCTCAAAAATTAAATTAAATATGAAATAATGTTCGATGTGTGAAACTAATAACATGACTTGTAATTTAAAAGTTTCAAAATCCTAATGATTATTTTAGTACCAGGAGGAAATTGTTCACTATTTGTGTATATTTTTCTTTACCTATGGATAGTAAATTACAATTTCGAATCTTGAATGAAGAGGTTTGTCCAGTATTCTGAATAGAAAATGCAATAGGGCACATTATCCAAATATTTAAAAATACTGATAGTTCCTTCAATTTCATTAATTATTCATAACTGTGTCGGAAATATAATAAGAAAAAAATTATAATTCGGTAACAAAATACTTTTATCATAATTGCGACAAATTTGATAATGATTTTAATCACACAATTTGTATTTAATAACAAAGAAATTTAAAATTTTATACAGCAAATATTTATTATAATAATATTTCCCATCCATATAGATTATAAATCCAAATTCAAATACGATTACTTGAAATTTGAAGAAATTTTTATTCAATGTGTACTCTAGAAAATACTCTTTGAAGATTCTAAAAAACACTTCAGATGATTAAATAATTATAATGTTTGAAACATATTAGAATTATGTCCCAAACTTTTGTTTTGGAAATATTACTCTAAGACGAGAGTTTTATTTCAAAATATTTATCTGAAATTTGAATTTAGAAAGACAGAAAAAATTATTGAAATGTTTGTAGTAAAGGTCTAATTATATTTATATGTACTTTTTATTTCCTGTTGATAAATTTGTAGTTGAAAATATATCTATCCATTAGAATGCTTATAGAGAACTTCGTACTTAATATATTGTGATTTAAATTAAATAATCAAAATAGAGTATGAAGAAATGTGAACAAAAAAGTTCTTTAGATGAAAAATTCTTGCATTATCGATAGCGGGGGTTTCTGGATTTTTTCTGCGTCCTTACTAAACTGTGTAAGGCAAGTTTTTATTTTACTGTCAATAAAACGTTTTCTTTGATGTCTATAACGCAGGGCTCGAAATACGATTTTGAAGCTGGCAGCAAATAGTGTTGTGAGCTTTTTTAAGCTGGCAGCAAAAACTGTTCAGCTCAAGGCAAAACATAAACTTTGTAGTAAAATTTGCCGTGAGAACCGTTGATCATCGTGGCGATTTAAGCTAAGTTCACGGCATTTGCCATGGTAACCGCGAATTATTTCGAGCCCTGTTTTAATGTTTTGATGATGACATGCCCGCCGAGTACGCAACGCGTGAAATTTGAAACTAAATTGGTTGTATTTTTATAATCGGTTGTAAACAATCTTATCGATGGAATTCCTGATACAGTGTGTCATTTTCCCAGCAGTGAGATTATTTACGAATGAAAGCTGCAGATAATGAAATTATTAATTCTATTCATAAAGTGAAAGATTTTAAGACAGTCCGATCACATATTGTTTAAAAATTGTGCAGAACACAGCGTCCCTTACTTCTTATATGTGGATTTTAAATATCTTTAAGTTCTAGATTCCTTTTGAATGCATTTGATTTGTGCTGTGTTTGGCTAGTATTAGTCAAATTTGTTTCTTGGGCCATAAAAACCACTAACCAACCATTTGAACATTGGAGATCCTATCATTGAGCATTGGCGTGAGTCCAGGATGCTTCTGTCATGAACATGATTTGAATAAAAATACAGTGAATTGCCATTATATCGTTGTAAATTTAATTCGTTATAGGGTAATTTTGATTACTTTATTTATTAGATTAAATATTCATATAGAATAACATTAAGTAGCTTCCTTTACCCTCGATATATCAATGATTTCGAACTAAGAATAATTATTGAAACAAAAACATATAAGAAAGAAGATTCAAAAATACAAATTATGTACTATACGAGTATTGATGTCAATTGTCAATGCTAGACCTTATATTTTCCATTTTGTTTGAAAACTTTTGTTTTTTTGCTGTATAAGGTTTAATTAGACCTTGAAAAAGTTTTATCTGGTTGAAAAAAACTCGGTAAATTTGCATTTCATTCAAAATTCCTATAAATTAGGATTAATTAAATCAAAAATTTCAATACACTACTCAAATATCTCTTGAAAAACGGATTGCTGTTAACCTTTACGATGCGGCAGATTGACTTTTGTTACCACTGAAATATCGCTTACACCAGCGGCATGGTAACGTTGAATGTTATCTCCCTTTTAAGTGACCGCTGGCATCGATCACCATTTACGAGCTGTCAGCGACTGACCTTCTAGAGGATCCCTTCATTTGTTCGTTGGCCCCCTACCCTGCCAACAGTGAGGTGTGAACGCTTTGGGGAAAGCAGAAACCCGTCAGGTGATGTCTCTTCTCACACCAAACGATACTATGAAAGGAAAGCGTCAGTCGTAAATGCCACTCACGGCCCTATCACTCAAGTTGGGTAATTAGGTATGGGGGCTCGGATATAATCAGGAGAAAAGCCGTTCTGTGAGACGATTGAAAAAGCGTAAAATTAATTTTATAATAGCGAAATTTTCGTTGTATCGGTGTCCGTGTTTCAAAAGTTTTGAAATATGTTTATTTAAAGAATAATGACATGAGAAAACACGCAATGTTATGTGAATAAAAGGAGAAACTTTTCTGTATTGTTTGGTAAAAAAATAAAAACTTTCATAGGGAAATTTTTGTTTAAAAAACGGCAAAGAGGGCATTTATTTTCATTTTGTTCAATTCGGTAATATTTTTCAATTTTCGAGAGATACAATTCTCGTAAAAAAGGCAATCATTTAAACTAGTAAAAATAATACTATAGTTATTACTGTCTCGGGTATCGGTATTTAATCATGTTGACGAATTATTCGATTTTTAGTTGTATTTAATTTATTAAATTTCTTTAAAATGTGTCAATTTGGTAATTTCCGAATTTCCTAAATCTTTATTATCGCCTCAACTTGAAATAATGTTTTTTTTTTATGGTCACCCAAAATATTGTATTCGATTATCGCTTTACTGTTCAATGGATTGGTTCGCTATAAAGTTTTTTGAGTCATCAAAATTGCCTTGAAGAGGTGCAAGGTTGCAAAAATTTCACCACATTTCAGATAATTTTTAACATTTTATTGAAGTCTTTTAAATTTGAAAAGGTACAATTGTTTGACCTTGTTCGGGTGTAATTCTTAGAATTATGAAACAATACAGAGCTGTTTCAGACAAATATTTAGAAAGAAATTTTAGTTTTTCAATTTTATAATCTAA
Organism: Metellina segmentata; assembly: GCA_947359465.1. Classification (NCBI taxonomy): domain Eukaryota; kingdom Metazoa; phylum Arthropoda; class Arachnida; order Araneae; family Tetragnathidae; genus Metellina; species Metellina segmentata. The sequence continues at coordinate 99,914,887 of OX375874.1, forward strand.
ACTGATCATTTCCTTACCGAAGCGATTAAGTTTCAAGGTGGAAATTAAATGTAATTTGCTTGAAAATTATTAGGTTGAAGAACCTAAGTTTTGATGACTTTAAATATGGTTTCCAATCAGCACGAAATTAGATTTGTGGAAGCTGAAATAAATTAGCAAACAGGTTTAAAGCCCATGTGAAAGTGTTCTTTTAACCCTCCAAGCGGTTTCGACGGAGTATCTCGTCTATCACGATTTAGTCAATTTTGATAATGACGAGATACCTCATCCATCAAGATCTGGTCTGTTATGCAAATGACAAGACAGTTCATCCAGAAGGTTGAAGTGTAACAGACACGGGGAGAAGGAGAAGTCTTGGGCATACATATTACAAATTTTATTTAACCAACCAATCAAACCATTATCAATTTCATTTGTGGAATAAATTCTGTAATTCTATTAGAAATAATATCTTCTCTGACATATGAAGTTTCCTACGTCAAAATTGTATCACATTTTTGGGTTTCCTATTTGAAAGGAAAAATTTCCAAGTAAAGTTTTTTTCGGAAGTTACACAATAATTTTTATACAGTTTTAGAGATGGAAATTTTCATGAATTAATTCATCAAAATTTGTAAGATATTAAGATTATAAGTCATTTTCGAACAATGGAAAATTTTATTTTTCCTGCATATGGTATATATTTTTATTGTACAATATGTTTTCAATGTGTATTTTAAAAAATTCTACTCAATATTTTAGAGCTTATTTTCTTTAAATATTTTTTCGACTGAAAATTTTGAATATTCTATTTACAAAGTAACATGCTTTGTTTACTGACATATTTCTTTTCCTTTCTTTGCTAGAACGCTCAAATGGAGACTCGACCAACCAAACCGGAGAAAAGCAATGAGTTAAACACAGACCTTGAGAAGATGAATATCTCAAACCCAGACGACGGAGAAACATTCGATTCCGACGATTCCTTTCCAGATATAGAATGTGACCTCTGCTGCAAGGAATTTTCCAGTCTAAAAATGTACGAGCAACACTTGAACAGCAAAAAGCATCAGCAGATGCTCACTAAGAGAAAACTGAGGCAGAAAGTTGGGAAGTTGAGAACACAGAATGGTCAAATATTCGACACTAATGGAGAAGATATCCATCTCGAAGCAGATGATTCCGCGGAAGAATTATCATGCGAAATTTGTTCAAAAAATTTCTCTGGATACATTCCTTATGCCACTCACTTGAAGAGCAACGTCCACTCCAAGAACTTGAAAAAACAAAGCTTAAAAGATCAGATGAAAGACTTGCCAGAAGTCATCTGGAAAGATAAGCAAGGAAACAAGAGTGATGAAGATGATATTTTGCAGAAGCCATTTGCTGAGTGCACACCCTGTAACAAAGTATTCTATGACCCTAGTTCCTTTCAACAACACATGAAAGGTTCGCAACACAAAAAGAAAATGCAAGGAACGAAGACTCTCGAAAGCCTAAAAAGTCAAATGCCTGATTCCGAGAAATTCGATGACGAAGATGAAAAAATCTTTAGCAAGTGCGATGTATGCCACAAATCATTTAGTGGACCAGTACCATACAAGATACATTTACATAGTTCTGTTCACCAGAAGGAATTGAAAAGAGCCGAGATTGAAGACGAACTTAAAGATTTCTTCACAAAGTATGCTGAAAGTCAGAAATTGGTTTGTAAGGAATGCAAGAAAACTTTCACAGACCCCTTTGCTTTCAAAGGTCATTTAGAAACCAACAGCCATGATAAACAAAAAGCCAAGGATGCAGAGTTTGACTCCGTGGCTTCATATCCAGACATCGTTGCCGTAAAATCAGTTCAAAACCTTTCATCTGATGAGGAAAACGAGGATGTAAACTACCGAAATGGTTCCTACTTTTTCGTGTGCAAATTGTGCCACGTGAGCTTTTCTGGCCCAGAAAGCGTTCGAGACCACGTCCAAAGCAAAAAGCACGCTCAGATCAAAAAAGAAAAGGAAGGCAGGAAAAATTTGCAAAGAAAGATGAAAGAAAAGCAAAGTAAAGATAATTCTGTGAGGAGATCTGATTATGGGGATAATTCTGCTAACACCGATGCCTCAAACAATTCGGGAGTTGACACTTCTGTAGAGCTGTCTAAAAAAGAACCCAAAGAGTCAGAGATAAATGACGATTTTGAGTTAATTTGAAAACTATTTTAATAATTTTATAATACATTTTTATTTATTCTTAATCCAATTCCCTTTTATGATAGCTTCAACATTTAAGTATTATAGATTGTTTCTACCCATAATGGGCACTAACATTGTGAGAGAGTTGCCCATATAGTCGCTAATAATGTTTTTAAATCTACAAGAAAAGCTTCACTGGGCTGATGATATCCATTCAGACTTTTTAGAGATGTGTTATAACGTAGTGTGTGATTATTAAGACGTCAATTAGTGAACAAATTATTGTTTGATTCTGATTGAATAATTTTTGAAACCTTTGCATCCGTTAAATTGATAATTTTGCTTATAATTATTTTCAATTCAGACACTTTGAGCAATTTCTTAGCGTTTTGCTCCTCGTATACGTAGAAAACACCATATTGTGTTGTATGAGTCAGGCTCCTCCCTGATGACGCACTGATCCACCAACACCTTCATTTTGAATAAATTACTTTAGGTTTTTATTTTAAATTTCCTGTATTAGAAATTATTTATATAGTAGCACATATGCAAATGTAATGCAAAGGAACTGAATTAATATATCTAAATAAAAAGATATCTGTATAATTTCTTTCCAAGAAATCACTTGAACTGTACATTCGATGTAGAAATCAAGAAAACTCAAAAGATTGTTTGAATTATGATAGATAGTTGTTAACTTTTGAGACGAATATTTATTAAGAATTAAAATACTATTTTGTAAAGACAATTTTTTATTTTCTTGAATTATAAGTTTTTTTATAATTTCAGAAATTTACCTGTACTCCAACGTCCTTTTTGAAACAAAATGTTGTTTTGAACTTAAAAACATGTTTTGAAAATAAAATAAAATTTCTTAAGAAGTTTAGATTTAAATTTAAACTGGTGTCATAATGAATGCCAAAATTAGAATTTCATTTCCAAAAATAGAAAAGAAACATCAATTTTATGTTGTCATAATTGAAAAAATACTGAAAATACTTTAGCATTGAAAAAATACTGGTAAACTCATATTACATTAACAACTTGAAATTTTGATACGCCATTGAAAAGTCCAAAAGCATTGAAAAAATACTGGTAAACTCATATTGCATTAACATATTGAAATTTTGATACACCATTGAAAAGTTGTATATACGCTGCATTTAAAGGTTTTCAGGAAACTGTAGGTTCTCCCATCAATTTCACAATATATGATGGCAAGAACAGAAACTATAATGTAACGTACATTGAAATGCCTCTAAATTGGTTAAAGAAGTTCCGGCAGAGAAAAGTATCTTTTGTAAGTAACCAGTATAAAACTATATGTTTATTTTTCTCAATCGTTTCTAAGGTAATCAAAATGCAGTTATTCTAATTTTAAATTAATAAAGTCATATAATTCTACTACAACATTATCCTTTAACCGAAATGAAAAACAAATCATATTTATGCTAGTTAAAAAATTGAGTTTTGAAATACAGTACAAAGTCCGGAATCCTCCAGACCTAGGCCATTTCGGACTTTTCCGGAGTTCGGATTATTTGCATTTTTCGTCAAAAAATTTTTAATTTAAGCCCCCCCCCCCCACACACACATTGCGCAAATTTTGCGTTTGCGTTATAAATAGAAATAATTATAAAAAAAAAACCGAAACAAAAAACTTTTTAATACAATGTAACAAATTTTCTAATTTTACTGTGTGGTATTTTCTCTGAACATGTCCATTATTTAGCGTTGTTTCATCAATTAGGTCCAGGTTTAACTCCTTGTTCTTTAAAATTTGTCAGAAATATGTAAAAAAGTGAGAAAAAAAACGCCAGTTAGCAAAATGTCCGATGTGGGACTTTGTACTGTACCTATTTGGATAAGGAGCCCGTTGTCTTCATGACGCTAAATAGAACGATTACTTCAATATGCAAAATAACTACATTTACAAAAATACCAACAAAAATGTTAGTAATAAATCTATCATTTTATAATACTCTGATATTTTTTTTTACATGACGCTTTCACAAACCTGCAGCCAACTCGAAACGTATTAACAATTTATTTTTCTAAAATGTCGAAAGAAATCCGATAAAAATTGGACCAAAATAAACTTTATAAATTCATTTCATTCTTATTTGTATAGATTTCCTGCCAAGAACGTTATTAAGTTTAATATGGGCCTGAAGAAAATACTTTATCATTTCTCCATTTCGAGATTCTTATAAAATTCGGAACTGCATGTTTCTTTTAAAAAATCTAATATTTTTGGGTTGGTACTTGCATTTCTATGGAGAGAGAGAGAGACAATCACAAATAGTGAAATTTGAATTGTAATATCCAGATACGTAGATACCAAAGAGGAAGCATTGATATGATATATATTTCAATTAACATTCAGCTTTTTGACTGTGGCCACAAAAACCCTTTACAATAAAAGAGAAACGCTTCAACATTGGCATAAACATCTTAAATAGTAATACTTCGTAACAAAGGTATAATAATTTTTTAACTTTAATAAATCTTAAAATATTTCATTAATTTTTTTAAATGTAATATTTTGATAAAGTTTACGAATTTCTGTTTTTCTCGCATCATAAATGTTTTTCCACACATTACTTTAAACTCCCGAAAAAAAATGGTTTAATATTTTTAAAATATCTCTACAAATAAAATATGAGCAAATGAAATAAGTTCACGAAACTTCTTTCTTTCTTTCTTATAAAAGAAAAGTCATTTCATTCACAAAAAAAAGCATTATTAATTTTACTACTCTATCACATTTTGCAATTTTATGCACTGTCTGAAGTATGATAGCAAAAAGAAAATATGTAGTGAGCAGCTTGAAATTGACTTCCTCTTGAATCGTCGGACGATAAGCAGTTTTTCAGTCTTATCTCTTGGTTTATTAATCTACTTTTAGAAAAAAATTGTACACCGGAAATGAATACGTCATTCACTCTCAATTACGTGTCACTTGAAAGCGAATCTTCATATTTATCCACGATGAACATAATATAGAGGTGAATGTGATATTATGCTCTAATGGCAACATCAAGTTTGTGTGATGTGTACTGGCAACACCTTTCTTTTTTGATAAATGTACTATTCATGTTGTAACTAGTATGCGCAATTCTGTTAATAAAAGGTTTCCTAAAGACTCTAGATTTCATATTCAGATGAATATTCATTACTCTACCTTCACTAACATTTTATCTGGGGCACACACTTTTCACTCTGATTTCTTTTTCCAATACCATCTTTGGCCATCAAGGCCAACAATTTCACTGTCTTTAGACGATTCGAACTTTCTTCGTTGCTCTTCAGCTATTAAGTTCAGTTGCTTTTCAGTTGTTTCAATTCATCTAGAGATTATTGCTCCTTTTACCGAACACACCAAGCCATTTTGAGTGGCTCATAATCACTAGACAGGGTTTCTAGCAGTTTGCTGGATACTATAAAGTCAGTTGGTTTAATGTCCAAAAAAGTCATCCTGCACACTAGGCGTTCTACCTTAGCGATGCGCTTGGGCGTTGTACCCGTTGGTTAACGTGCAAATGAAGGAAAATCCAACTGTTGACTGCATGTCACCAACAAAGAAGGTTTGGAAGTGGCCCACATAAAAGGACATTTTATGCTACAATTGGTGAGACATAAAACTGAAAAATAATCCACCAATACTTAAAAAAAACGGGTTGTTTTCAGTTGAAATGTAAAGTAAATTTCTTAAATATTTCTACCACATATATCCTGGTAAAAAAGTGGTAAAATTCTTTCACATAGCATTTGAAAATCAACTATAAACACATTTAACTATATTTCACAGTTGTATTAAAAATAAAATAGTCAATATTTTGTAGCAAAAATATCTCTAAAGTGTTTTACTTTCCAGATCCACGGTCCTACTTGAGCCCATTGCCTCTGTAAATGACATTTCCCATTGAAAGTGTCGCATGGGTTCAAGTGACCCACACCAAGGGCAACTTGAACCCAAATTTCAATAAATTATAAAAATATATATAAAATAAAAATTTTAGTACAAAAAAGACGCTATTAAGCTTTTAAAAAATGACAAATAATAGTAAAACATAAGGTATCAGCACATTTTATGTTTATGCAGCTGCTTATTGGTAAAAAAGTGAGAAAAATGTTCACTTTTTGGGTCCAAGTAACTCCAGGTTACGGTACTTACTCATCAATCAAAAGGCATATCTTTGGTGGTTCATTTCCTTTTCGACATTATTTTTTATTTCCAATGGCAAGGCTGGGTACAGATTGCAAATACAAATACAATACATAAATACAACACAGTACAGAATTGACCGAAGTCATTGTAGCCTTATACAAGGCCAGAAGTGATGGTCACTTGTGAAGGGGCACCCAGTGGGTGGACCATCATTGTCCGTAACAAAGGACAGCACAACTTACATCCATGTACTGACCCGGATTCGAACCAGGAATCTTCCGATCCAGAGGCCAACACCTTGACCACTAGACCGGTTGGTCGGCCCTTTTCGACATAAGTTTATTTATTTTTCATTAAGTTTTACTAATTTCACTTTATGATCTCGGTTTCTTAACAGCTTACCTATTATTAAAAGTCTAAATTCCTTAATGGGCTCTTTAAGGCGGCTTGATTGATTACAGTGCAATCAGAGAAGCTATTTAGCTCTGCAATCATTCAGCTTTATTAAACGTGTTATAAAAAGCAGTATGTTAATCCTTGGCTATTGGGTCATTCCACGCAAAATGAGCAAATCGGCTGTGGCTAAAGTTTGTTATAATTCAGTGATTGTGTTTCTTTTCCTTAAAGAAAAAACATTAAAAAAGTAAAAAAATTGGAAACAACAATTTTTCTATTTTTTTAAATACAAATTTTATTGCGAAGCACAACTCCGAAAAACTCACAAATTTTCAGTATTACGTGTGAAAATGTATACTATCTGTCCTGAAGTTTCCATCATTGTAATTTGTTTATTTTCGTCCCAGGGACAATTTTAACTGGATGGAAATTATCGTTTTATTTAAAGTCATAATATTTATGATACAAAGTTGAAATTTTTAAGCTTGTTTTGACACTGATTCTTTCTGCTTTTATAATTCACCTTTTAAGCTAAAAATGATTTGTTATTTTTTTGTTGATCAAGGGTTTTATTATCTGTATTTAATTTCTTCTGTTATCATTGAAGTTCTAATAATATACATAGACTGGGAAGCAAATGTTGTGATTTTGATTTTATTATTGTTGCTTTAGGACTCGGATTACAATCCTGAATTTTTTTTACAAGTAATAAACATATTAAACTGTATTCCTGTGAAATGTCGGTTTTATTATATCTGTACTTCATTAACATTTAACATTTTGAGTAGAAAATTATCATTTTGTTATTTTTGTTAGCTATTTTGAAGATGAAAGAATTAAAATGCGATTTCCAAACTTTATCAGTAATATTATCATACCTAGCACTGTAACTGGCATGAATTGCAACGATGTCTTAAAATTTCTTTAGCCCATAGAAATGTTTACAATTCTGTCAAAAATGACAATTTTCCATTTTTTGCAACTAAATTTTAGATAAAATGTGTTGTTTAAAATTGTTGTTGGGCAAAAGTGAAAAAAAAGAACATTTTGTACAGATTATAAAGATGTAAAACATGTTTGTCTACGTTAAGTAGTTTTTGAGAAACAGACCTTAAAACATGCAACTTAAAGCGATCTCACAACTACTCTTCAAAGGTATAAGTCCTTAAAAGACTCAGACTTCGAAAACGTTTAATTTTGAACCTAAATTTTTTGGATAACGTTATTTATGCATAAACTAAACCCCTGTACCCAGTGCCAGAACTAGGCAGGTGTAACAGGTGCACCCGCAATGCTGTTCACAAGAAATTGTACACATTCCATTCACATTAATGTGACCACTACCTACTTTCGACGTCAACGTGAAATAACCAATCACAAAAGACAGGTGGCAGCACATTGCAGTGGAGTGTATATAAAGGATGTCTTAGGGCATCGGAAAGCATTTCAATCGTTGGCGTAAAGCAGAAACGTAGCGATTTATCCAACGTCCAAAAGGGCATGATTATTTACTTTCGGGCCAAGGGTGGAAGCATTTCGGAAACGGCTAATTTTGTGAACTGTTCGCGTGCCGCAGTGGTAAAAGTAGACCGTGCATGGCAAAATGGCACTATCCAAAATCAGCGGCGTGGCACATGTGGTGCACCACGGGCTATAGATGACAGAGGCGAACGAAGGCTACGGAGATGCGTTCGGGCGAATAGACGTGCAACTGTTGAGCAACTGACTGCCCAGATGAACCATCATTGTGGAAGGCACGATGGATCAGCACAAGTACGCATCTGTCCTTGTGGACCATGTCCACCCCTACATGCGAATTATTTTTTCTCATAATGATGGCATCTACCAGCAGGACAATGCGAGGTGTCATACTGCTCGCAGTGTATGTGCGTGGTTCGAAGAGCACCAAGATGAGTGTACCGTACTCCCCTGGCCAGCAAACTCACCGGATTTAAACCCAGTCGAGAATCTGTGGGACCACCTAGATCGGGTTGTTCGCGCCATGGATCCTCAACCGCGTAGTCTAGCGCAGCTGGCCACGGCACTGGAGTAGGCATGGCTCAACATCCCAGTGAACACCTTCAGAAACCTAATTGACTCTCTTCCTGAACGTCTCGCAGCGGTCCGCTCTACCAATGGTGGTTATTCTGGCTTTTGACAAGTGGTCACATTAATGTAACTGGACTGTGTATTTTTAAACTTAAAATTTTTCCGCCTTTCTATAAAGAGCGGTTTGGCGATTAGATTTTGCCTTACTTACCCTAGATGTCTCTACTCACCAACATGAACATTCGAATGAATGGAAGAACTGATTCATATTTTTAACGTGCCTATGTTAACTTGTGGCATGTTAATATAACATATATGTTATATATAACAGTGTGAACACAGCAACATAGTCACTATAGTTGTGTTTTCGCGTATGTGTTTGTGAAAACAGCTAAGAATGCAACTAATAACATTGAGATTATTTGACTTCTATCTTTCGATAGTTTCATTAAAGGACACGTGACGAACGTGCTTGGATAACCCTGTTAATTTTATTGTTGGTGTTTCTGTCGTTGGAAAAGGAACTCAGGCTGACGCCGTGATGACAAACAGAAAACAAGATTTAATAACAAAAGAATAAATGAAGACGCGCTTGCGTCCTGCTTGTTGACAATACAGGAACAGGAACTATAATGCGCATGAAGCGCCGAGAGGAAGTAAACAAAAGTATCGCCCTCTGGCGGATTTGCGCGTCACATTCATGGAGGCTGAACATAAGGCTGAACATACTCCCACCCTCAGGACCTCAGTCCTGATACTTGGGTAAGGGTATCACCTTCACGATTGAGCGCTTGAAAGTTCCAAGCCGTGTCTGTATGGAGACTGTCCGAACTAGTCCGTCTTGTCCTGGATGGACTGCAACAACACGTCCCAGTGGCCACGTCAGTGGAGACGTTTGCAGATCTTGTAGGAGAACCATGTCGTCCACGGCAATATTAAGTTGCTTGGACTGCCACTTCTTACGGGGTTGAAGAGAAGTGACGTACTCTTTGCTCCACCTCTTCCAGAATCCTCGTCTTAGGTTTTGAAGGAGCTCCAATCGGGACTTCAAGGACCGAGAGGCAATAGGATCATCTGGAATTGAGCTTAAAACATCTCCTGTAATAAAATGAGAAGGAGTGAGGATGTTTATGGATTGAGTGTCAGACTCATTCACATAAGTGAGGGGTCTTGAATTTAAGATATCCTCAATTTGTGCGAGAATTGTAGCAAGTTCTTCGAATGTTAAGAGTGTTCCGCACAAAATGCGTTTCAGATGAAATTTCGCTGACTTAATTGCAGCTTCCCAAACACCACCAACGTGAGGAGAGGCTGGTGGAATCATATGCCATTCAATAGTTGATTTTGTCAGATGATGTGACACAGTTTCGTTATCTTGAATGGTAGACATGAATTGATGTAGTTCATTTAACTTTCTACGGGCACCCACAAAATTAGTACCATTGTCACTATATATGTGTCGGGGGTTACCTCGACGCGCGGTGAAACGTCTAAGTGCGGCTAAGAAAGCATCAGTTGTGAGATCGCTAACGGCCTCAATGTGTACAGCTTTTGTAGCCATGCAGACGAATAGTGCGATGTAGCCCTTAGTTGTTTTAGAGCCACGACCCTTGTTAAATTTAACTTGAACTGGGCCAGCATAATCAATTCCACAGCTGAAGAAAGGTCTCTCTAAAGTTACACGGTGTTCAGGCAAATTACCCATTTGCTGTGGCGCTGTTGAAGCCTTGAATCTGCAGCAAATCAAACACTTGTCGACACATTTATTAATGATTCGTTTAGCTCCGAGTATCCAGTGAGACTGTCTGATAATATGAGAAAGCAACGTAGGCCCGGAATGCAAATGAGTGATATGACGCTCCTTCACGAGTAATTCGCTAATTTTATGTTTCGAGGGAAGTATAATTGGATGCTTGATATTAAATGTTAATGGTGAATTTTGAATACGTCCTCCCACCCGTAGAAGACCGTCAACATCTACAAATGGGTTTAGTGAACGTAATTGACTTTTCTTTGGTAAAGGTTTTTTCTCTTTTACTGATTTCAAATCCTCAAAAAAATAAAGTTATTGAATCCAAAGATTTATAGCTCGTTCGGCTGTGTGTATTTCTGTTAATGAGAGAGGTACAGAACGTTTCGATTGGTCATTGTGTTGAATTCTTTGACTATCAATACGTTTCTTGCAATTCTTAATAAATCGTTGGCAGTATGCAACAATGCGAATAAGTTTAGATAAACTTGAAAAATATTCGAAAAGATTTGTTAATAGATCATTAGATTTTTGAAGATGACAACTGAATACCGGATCAGATCTCTGCTCGGCGTCGACTTCTTTGTAACCGTCTGCCTTAAGTTCGGTTTTCGGCCAACTCTCTTCGTTAAGAGCAAGAAAGTCTGGACCTTCCCACCACAATTTGCATTGTTGCAAGCTCTCGGGAGGAATGCCTCGAGATGCAATATCTGCCGGATTTTCTTTGGAAGGAACATGATGCCAGTGTTTAGTGGGTACTAATTCAATGATTTGAGATGTTCTATTGGCAACAAACGTTTTCCATTTTCGTGGATGTGCGTTTAGCCAGGAGAGAACCACCTTCGAATCAGTCCACGCAAACACTTCAAATTTGTATTTGCTTAGAGTGTTCAAAACTGCTTTGAGTAACTTGGATAATAAATGTGCACTGGAAAGTTCGAGTCGCGGTATTGAAACTTGTTTGATGGGCGCGACTTTAGTCTTAGCAACTAAAAGATGAACCTTTGCAGTGTTGTTGTGAACTTGACGGCAATATACAACAGCCGCATAAGCCAATGAAGATGCGTCACAAAAACCGTGTAATTGTATAACACACTCGCTGTTGATGATTACACGTCTCGGGATGTTGCAGTGATTTATCTGACTAAAAGTACTTTGAAATTTGATCCACTCGTTCACTAAATGTGGTGGAATATGTGTGTCCCAGTCTCCTTTCGTGAGCCACAATTTTTGATAAAATATTTTAATCAAAATAGTGCAAGGAGATAAGAGTCCTAATGGGTAAAAAATGCGGGCCGACTCTGAAAGTATACTTCGTTTAGTTAAAGGGGTAGTTAGCTGTAAAACAGCTTTGAAATTGAAGTTATCTTTTGTTGAGTCCCAAAATATTCCTAACACCTTAGAACTTTCTTTTGGAATGATTTCAAAATTGGATTCATGTGATTTGTGATCACGAAACTGAATTAATAATTCGGATGAATTTGAATTCCATTTTCTCAAATGAAAACCATGTGCTTCAAAAAGGGAAGTAATTTTCTTACAAATTGATGCAGCTTCGTCCACGGATTCAGCTCCACTGAGCAGATCATCCATGTAGAAGTCTTCTTGAATAATGCGAGTCATTTCTGTATCATCGCTAACCTGGAGCGATATTTCTTTCAAGCATCTTGTCGCCAAAAATGAAGCAGATGAAGTGCCATATGTGACTGTGTTTAACTTGTATTCCCGAATTGGATCATTGGGATTATAGCGCCAAAGTATGCGTTGAAAATTTTGATCTTCGTCAGCTACTAAAATTTGTCGGTACATTTTTTCCAAATCTGCGGTAAATACCACTTTTAGAATTCGGAAACTTAACAAAATTTCGAAAATGTCCCTTTGTAATTTAGGGCCTACTCCTAGAATGCTATTTAACGAAACGCCATTGCTACTTTTACTTGATGCGTCAAATACAACGCGTGTTGAAGTTGTTAGGCTCGATGGTTTCAAAATAGCGTGATGAGGGAGTATGTACTTGCCCTTACAAGGAGTGTCTGATGACTGATCATTTTCGATGACTGTCATGTGACCTAGCTGTTCGTATTCCAGCATAAAATTTTTGTACTGCTTTTCAAACTCGTGATTAATTGCAAATTTTCTTTCCATTGCCAAGAAACGTGAAAGTGCTGCAGGTTTAGAGTCACCCAAGCTGAGGGAAAAAGAGTTATAGAAAGGGAGTTTAACCACAAAACGACCGCTTGGATTGATGGAATGAGTTTCCTTAAAATGTGTTTCGCAAAATTGCTCTTCTGGTGTCAAAAGATTCCTTTTCGTGTTCTCTATTTCCTCCATCTGCCAAAACCGCTGAAGCTCTGTATCAATGTTTAACTCGAACACATTAATGTGTGTAGAAGCATTTGTTTTGGAATAATTTTCAGGCAACTTCCCGGAAATGAGAAATCCGAGAGTTGAGTTCTGTGCAATTAAATTGCTGTTTGGAGATACTATTTTTTCCGGTAAAAGAATAGAGAAAAAATAGTCTGCACCAATAATTAAATCAATTTCTTTTGGAATGTAAAACTCAGGATCTGCAAGTTTGAGGTTTTTAAGTGTTGGAAGTCTTGGTGATTTATTTGTTTTGCAGGTAAAGGACTTGTCAAATTATTCAAGATGAAAGCGTTGATATTTAGTTCATATCATTAGTAGTTCATATCATAGTTCAGTATCATTTCCAGAATGTAATGTTAAACAAACCGACCCCTTGGTGAAACCAACTGGCGTCTTGCCTAGCCCTTTAACCGGATATCTATCCTTTTTTCTGACTACACATAAATCTTTCAATACGCCTTCTCGCACCATGGTAATTTGACTTCCGCTGTCGAGAAGAGCTGTTACATGTTTACGATTTCCTTCACTATTGCTTACTGTTAATTTCGCTGTTGGGAGTAGAGCGCATAAATTTGTTGTATCGGGAGAAACTTCTTTCCCCGTCAAGTGGTTAGAACTCGGCTGCGGTTCAAGGTCAGTTTCTGGGGATTCTGTCGCAGAGTTACGACTACGTGAAAATGCTGAAATGGGACCCTTGGATCTCTCGCATAAATAACTGCTGTGTTTTTCTCCACAATTCTTGCAACTACTTAACTTACACTTGTAGTGATTATGACTCGTTGAAATTAAACAGTTCTGGCAAATTTTATTACTTGATACGAATTGCTTCCTTTCTTTTACGCTTAGGTTTTTGAATTTAAAGCATTTGTACAAATAATGAGGGTTTGAACATAGTGAACAGTTGTTACCTTTGTTAGTTACGAAACTTTTATTGCGAAATCCCTTTTCTTTGTTGTCGATTGAAATGTCATCGCTTTGATATAATTCTAATGACCTGTTATTTAGGAACTCTAAAAACCTTTCGAAAGACGGAAATTCGTCTTCGGTTGTGAGTTGTGCCCCTGATTGGCGTGTTTTAAAATCAACCTTTTGCAGTAATATAAAGATTAACCATGGATCTTTTGTAGTTGCCTTTTCATGCAGGGATTTTAAACCTCTGATTGTCTCGTCAGAGATGTCTGCTATTTTTCTTAATTCCCGAGAGTTTGGTTGACTGACTGCGGGTTGATCAAGAAATGTTTTAATCAATGAGGCAGTGATTTGTTTTTTTACAATCATACCTGCCCATTAATTTATCCCATGCTTCTTGATAGCTGGTTTCTGAAACCGGAATGTGCTTTATAATCGAAGCCGGTTCATGCATTAAAAGACCTTTGAGGTACTGAAATTTTTGAATATCTGTAAGACATTCATTATTATGTACAAGAGATATATACAAATCCTTAAATGAAGGCCAATCAATATATTTGCCAGTGAAGGACTGAATATTTATTCTAGGCAATTTAAAATTACTAATGTTATGCAATTGATTATGAGCATTTGATACATTTGGAATCGAAAATTCATCAATCATGTCCTGCAACTTGGCTTTGGTTTCGAAGTATTTTTCCTCGAAATCCTCCATTTCTGATTGTTGCGGAGGTAGTATGGCGTCTGCATTCTTGAAATCTGTATAAGCTTGTTCCAGCTTTTCAAGCCTGTTGCTTAGATCTCTTTTTGAAAATTGTGACGAACTGTCACTAATATAGTTCGCTATGCGCGTCAATGAACCACGGGCGTGGCCACGTAGTTGTTTTGCCGTCGCTTCTTTTTCAGTCATTGTGACTGAATGGCAACTGCTGATTGAATTCACAGTTTTGTAAAATTGATGCGATGAAACCAAAGACACAAGCTTCAGCACGAAATGAAAAACCACTTAGCTTTTTGGTCTTGATGCGCTGTTGCTGCGTTGATCCGCGAATTCTTGAAATAATCTCGACCGTGCCTCCAAAATGTTTCTGTCGTTGGAAAAGGAACTCAGGCTGACGCCGTGATGACAAACAGAAAACAAGATTTAATAACAAAAGAATAAATGAAGACGCGCTTGCGTCCTGCTTGTTGACAATACAGGAGCAGGAACTATAATGCGCATGAAGCGCCGAGAGGAAGTAAACAAAAGTATCGCCCTCTGGCGGATTTGCGCATCACATACATGGAGGCTGAACATAAGGCTGAACAGTTGGGTTTTTGTTAATTCGTAAGTAGTTTTGTACTTTTGTATTTGAATAGTGAAGTGATTTGCAATGTTAAGTTTTTATGTACTTGTAGACTATTTCGTTTAGTACTTTTTAATGTAACGTTTCAGTTTTATAATAAAATTTTAATAGCTAATTTCATATGCAACGAATTTTTAGGTTTTTACTATTTTCTGTAAAATATTTGGTTGTAAAAACACGGGAATATGGATACGAGAGCATCCAAGCTCGTGATATTTCGTCCCGTACTTTCATTCGCTCTTTCGTACTTACATAATAATAGTTAAACAACTGTCGGGTGCACAAAAGAGAAATATAAAGAAACGAAAATTAGAAGAATTCAAGTCAATGTCGCAACAGTTAGTTAAATGGCTAAAGCTTCGGTTTCCTAAGAAAGCGTGGCCGTGATGTAGTGGTGGGTGGCGTCACTAAAACGTTGTTTATACTAATACATGGTGTTGGTTTCCTAGAGAGCGTTGTTTGTGAACGTAACGAAAATTATCGGAGCCGCCATTTCCATGACTGTCGTCATAGCGGTCTCAAACAGTTGGGGAACGTTTTTACTCTTGTAGCAGCAAGATTTCATTTCCTGCGCCAAACGATTCGAGCGAAGAGGAGCAAAATAAATAAACATTTTTGACTGCCAATGATTAATTCGTTTTTGTAAAATCGGGATCGTTAAACACAGAATAAAAATTTCAATGGATTTGAAAATTGCGGAAACTTTGACACCAGATCGATACCTTAAATGGGATGTTTTTTAAATAAATAATTAATTATTTAATAAATAATTAAAATAATAAAATGATAAATAATTGAATAATAAAGCTGTTTTTGATATCGATCTGGCGTAGAAATTTACGCTGATTTGAAATCTGTTGAAATTTTCACTCTATCTTCAATGATCCAGAAGTTAGAAACTTTGAACTAGAGAATAAAAAACCATTTTGTTTTGTTTCTCGGATAAAATGAACCACGACAGCCGTCTGTGTTGCCCATTCTCCAACGTATTCTGTCCGCCTAAGTTGGCACCTCTGGTCTCTTATTCGATGGTCGTCTAGTTATGCCCTGCGGCATCATGACGTATGACGGCTATTAGATAACGGCTCCACTTTCTTAGGAAACCGAAACTTAAGAACAGAATCAACATAGAACGGAGGAAGTGCGAAAGAGATCAAATCTACTAATGCTTCACAAGCTGATGATACAACACTACATTTGATATCCACCCCTTCAATGAAAGACAATTCTCAGAGAAGCAAAAAACAAGGAGTCACTGCAAGAAGAAAAATCTACTGCTTCACAAGATATTTTACTACAGTTGTCCCATAATAATTCAAAAGAGGACGAGGATTTGACAACGGTGCCAATATGGCTGGCAAATGCAAGGGAATAAACGCACGTACTTTGGAAATTAATAATTAGCAATATTTGTACCTTGTGCAGCTCACATAATCTAAATTTAGCTGGTGTCCACGCTGCACACTAACTGGATATACAATGGGGACAGTGGAAACGACGGCCACTTCCCAACTTTAGTTATGGGATGAGGAGTTGTTGTTGTTTCTTATGCCTACACTGGCAGACCGGAGGAGTGCCAGGCCCGTCCAAGACGTCAAGGGAGGGAGTGCGACTTCCATGTTATTGAGCCCCATTGGGAGGAAGTCCGACTTTGCTCGACATACATGGCACATCCGTTTTACAGGAAGGCCCCTTTTATACATCCATTCACTCACACATATCGTAATTTAGATCCCAATCAGAGGTCGATAACCCCCTGATCAGGTACCCCCATAGGTATTGATTTGGTATGGGAACATGGGGGACTTTGTGACCACGACCTATTTGACGTGCCCCAGTCACCATTAGTGAACACGACGGTCTTTAGCCAGGTCGAAGCGCCGATCTCACATTCATCAGAATTGCAGGCTCCGCCGAGGACAGAACCCACAACCCTTCTGATGCTAGCCCGACGCTCTACTGACTGAGCTACCGCGGCTCGGATGAAGAGTTGTAGATAGGAGTAGGTTATGGGGTTTGGCATTCCTTAAGATGAATTGCTGATTTGTCTTGAAGAAAATATTGGCTGAAGCAATTTTGAGAGTCGATACTGAATTTAAGAAGGATGACTGAGGATGAGGTTTTTTTTTTCTTTAGCAGTTTATTTCATTGAAGAGAAGAAGGAATACCCGTTTCTCATCTCAACATCGGGGTGTCCATACGTCGATCATTTCCTTTTTGTTTGAAAGGGCAGGTATGTTGTATGAATATGATAATCTCTTGTGTAGAGATCCTTGTCGGAGTAGGACCTTCACGAACGCTACACGTGGAAAAAAAGGGCCGCTCTGGGACGCATTCGCGGAATCCCTCACGTTTTCAGCACTCCTTGGCGAGTTGGCGAAAGCCGGCTGTATCGCCAACTGCGAGAACTATATCGGGCCACGCGAGACAAGACGACATTTTCATATACCCTCTTGCTGCCATCTGTTGACTCAGAAAGGAATCTTTTTATTACAAGTTTTTTTCTGTTTTAAATGTTTTTTATTTTAAATGTTTTACCTCAGCTACAAATATATATTAAATACATAAAATAATATATGGTTTTGTGACACATCCTAATATCTTAAACAATAAATATGAAATAAAACAACTTTAAATATTTTTTTTTCCTTTGAGATTACATGTATAAAAAATTTCTGTCTCCTTAACAGCACAAATGCAAATGCTATAATTACACAGGATATGAGTTAGAAAAAACTTTGTTTCGAAGAAAGTTATTGAAAACAGACAAAATAGAATATTTTTTCAATTTAAATTTTGTAATCTTGAGCTCGAATGAGTAAAACTAATCTAGAAGTGTATTTGTTTACAAAAAATTACTTTAGTTAATTCTTAATTCTTATTATTGATAACTGCTTTTACTAATATAAAAAAATATCTACTACTAGTTGTCTCCCCAAACAGTGTCGGGATTATATTAAGTACGCGATCAAACAAGAGATTTGATTCGTAAGAAAGTATATTATTAAAATAAAAACACTTGGGTTATAAAGGCGAATAATTTCCATAATAAACAACGTAATTGATTTATCCGTCTCCCCACTCGCATCTTAAACAAATACATTCTCATCAACTCTTTCTATTTGACGAGTTTTAGAGTAAGTGATCATTTTATATTGTAAAAATCATAACGAAACGCAATTGATTGACTAAATTTCAAATAAATGTAAACATATACAATTTGTTTGCATGGAGGTACTTCTTATACCGTCTGCTTCTTATGTCAACCAATATTACGAAGTAGTTACAATAGAGAAAGAGAAAGTAAAACAAAAATAATCATGTTATATCTTGAATGTCAACATAATATATATAGAATATCCAAAAAAATCAGACTGAAAATCATAGCACTCAGCGAGAAAAAGATGGCGATCTTCTAAACAACTTAGTAGGGTTGCTCGAGAAATTGAGAAGGATTGCCAATTTCCCCAGCTTTCGGTTCTCAAAGTGCTTTATATCGCCAACTCGCCAAGGAGTGCTCAAAACGTGAGGGTTTCCGCGATTGCCTCCGGGACGGTATTCCCAAAGATCCTAACTCATCGATGGTGTAGAACGGGGTGGAGGTAACTGTGGGTTCGACATAAAGATCTGAAGAAATGGAATGTTGTAAACGGAAAGTTATTTCTGGAAAAAATTGGATCCGCCAGATGGTTGAAAGGGATGCACCATGGGAATTGATCCGATTCCCTCGGTCAATCAATTCTTTTCCTGCGAGATCCACACAGTCACCCCAAAATCGAGGCAGCAAAAATTCCTACGTCTTTAACGTTGGTAAAAAGTGAGAGAGTGAGGAAAATCACGCCAACACCCCGTTGTGTTGCTCTAGTACGACGTTAACAAATTTACCATTACCATTACCAGAAAGCGTTCGTTTTGGTTTTGGCCAGTTTAGGGGGTGAACCCATGAAAATTGGTGTTGTGTGGGTAATTTTTAGGTTCGGTGTAGGTGCGGTGATGATTATGAATGTAACGTTTTCAATCAACGTTACAGCATCGATCGAACAAATAAAGCATTACAACAGAAAGATTTGTCAATAGAATGTGGAACAAAATTAATTGCTAGATTACGTAGTACATTACAAGGTCTTCGAGGAACTACGAGGAAAAAAATTTTCAGGACGTACAAAATTGGCTGATGAAATGGGTTTAGAGATGGGATTTCTTAATAAACGAAAAATAAGAGTTAAGGTAATGGTAATAGTTGAAACATAAGATGAAGGGAGTAACTTGACACCAGAAGAATTATTTAAAAAACAAATTTACAGAAAATAATACAGCACTATACTATCTTAAATATATTGGCATTATCAAAAAATGAAAACTATATGACGATTTTTGATTTTTATATGGCTCGTCTTTACACAGGGCCGGCTCTAGACATTTTGGCGCTCCGGGCAAAACCTTAATTTTGCGCCCCCCCCCCCCACTCCCCGTTTTTTTTAAGTAAATCTCATGCGACTATATTAGAAAGTCAAGACAACATTGAAAAAAATGAAAAAAAAAAAAAAAAAAACTTTTTTTAAAACTCAATCATCAGATAACAAGATAAGCAATTTAGCACTTAAGGCAAAATAACAAAAATTAAAATGTTGTTGTTCTGTTGTTTCTTATGCCTACACTGGCAGACCAGAGGAGTGCCAGGCTCATCGAAGACGGCAAGAGGCGAGGGGGGTGCGCCTTGTAGAATTTTAGTACAGAGATAACACAGAGTTTTACTCGGCTAAATAGGTTTATTTAAATAGGTTTATTTAAATAGTTAATAAATACATCACACACAACAGGCAACTAGACAAGCAGTAAGCACATGCTTCAGAAGGTAAACAAGTAGTCTAGTGTTGCCACTCCAGATTAACTAACTTGAATAATTATATCTCAACACACTCCCTTAATTATCAAAGTTTTCATAAACATAAAATACAACATAGCAAAGACTAAAAAATTAATCACAATTTTACACATTTAGAAATACTAAATTATTATACTTCAGTAATCAAGTTATATTACTAATTCAGATTTAAATTTCTGAAATTTAATAGATCCCAAAGCTTTAGTGAAAATATCTGCAATTTGTATGTCAGTAGGACAATACTTTATGTTAATTAAACCTTCATCTACCTTTTCTTTTATGAAATGGTACCTAACATCTATGTGTTTACTACGTTTATTAAATAAGTTAATTCAGTAATCAAGTTATATTACTAATTCAGATTTAAATTTCTGAAATTTAATAGATCCCAAAGCTTTAGTGAAAATATCTGCAATTTGTATGTCAGTAGGACAATACTTTATGTTAATTAAACCTTCATCTACCTTTTCTTTTATGAAATGGTACCTAACATCTATGTGTTTACTACGTTTATTAAATACCCCATTTTTAATTAAACTTATAGCACTTTGGTTATCAATATTTAAAGTAACAGAAATTTTTTCATTTGTGAGTTCTTCAATTAAACTTTTAAGATACACAAGTTCTCTACAACATTCTGCTGCTGATATATATTCAGCCTCTGTGCTTGAGGTAGCTACAATGGACTGTCTTCTAGAACACCAACTTATTGGTCCACCACAAAAATAGATCACATATCCAGTAGTACTTTTACGTGTTTCACTATCTCCAGCATAGTCAGAGTCACAATATGCAATAAGTTCTTTATCACTGCTCTCTTTTGAGTAGCTTATTCCTGAATTTATGCTTCCCTTTAGATATCTTAGAGTTCTCTTTAGATTCACAACATCTTCATTAGATGGATTTTCAACATGACGACTGTTAGAATTCACTGCAAAAGCCAAATCTGGTCTAGTTCTCCACGATAAATATAAAAGACTTCCCAAAGCTTCTCGAAAAGGGAAAGCAATTTCTTCATGTTTTTCAGTATCATCAGCTGAAGTCTTCAATATGGGTGTGTTCATTGGTTTTGCATCTTGCATTTTATATTTTTGTAGCACTTGGCCCGCATACGCTTCCTGGTGAATTTTCAGTGCTTCAGAATTTAATTCTATACTAATTCCCAAAAATGAATCTGGTTTATCATATGATGTCATTTCAAACTCTTTTTGAAGGATTTCCAAGTATTCAACTAGTTTGGATCTATCAGGCCCAATTAGAATTCCATCGTCTACATAAAAAGCCAATATTGTGTCAGTTCCCACAAAAATACATTGTTCAGATTTAATTTGACGAAAATTTTTACTTTTCAAAAAGTCAGTTAGCCTTTTATTCCACCTCAAAGAAGCTTGTTTCAAACCATATAATGATTTTTGTAACTTACATATTTTAGACTGATCACTGTAACCCACTGGCATTTTCATGAATATTTCCTCATCCAGTTTTCCATACAGAAATGCTGTCTTGATGTCAAATTGCATAATATGATATCCTCTATTTGCTGCCAATCCAAATAAAATTCGCAGGGATGTTATGTTCACAACAGGACTAAAAGTCTCTTCATAATCTATTCCATAATTTTGTTCACATCCTCTGACCACTAATCTTGCTTTATACGTGTCATCATCTTTAATTTTAAATACCCATCTATTACTTAGAATCTTTTTATTTCCAGCACTACTTCTATCCACAATTTTCCAAGTTTCATTTTTTTCTAGAGATTTCTTTTCATTTTCTATAGCTTTCTTCCAATTTTCTTTATCAGGGCCATTTACTGCTTCTTCATATGTAAGTAAGACATAATCAGTGAGATGAGTGGGTGGTTTCTTTATTCTTTTGCCTCGTCCAAGTTCCTCTTCCTTTTCTTCATCTGTCTGAACCAATTCTTCGGAATCTTCCATACTTTCTTCTACATCAATTGGAAGAGACAAAATATTTCTTTCTTCAGTTCTTGGAACAAGAAATACCACATCTCTTGAAATTTCTATTCTTCTTTTCTCTTCATCCCACAGCCGATAGCCATTGTGAGTATATCCAACAAAAATAAGTTTGTTACTTCTACAGTCCAACTTTTTTAGGTGACCAAGTTTCTTTGCATAAGCCACACTTCCAAATATTTGCAATCTGGACAAATCAGGCTTATTTTGGTACCACATTTCAGCAGGTGTTACCTCAGTAGCTTCTGTTGGACTGCGGTTTATTAGATATGATGCAGTTCTTAATGCTTCACCCCACATTAATTTCTTAAGGCCAGAATCAAAAATCAATGCCCGAGTTTTCTCAAGCAAGGTTCGATTCAAGCGTTCAGCTTTTCCATTTAATTGTGGTGTATGTGGAGTTGTGTAATCTAACTTGATACCCTTTGACTTGCACCAACTTCTCATTTCATTTGAAGTATATTCGCCTCCATTATCACAACGTATTTTAGCTACACGAAGTGACCATTTTGCTTCAGCTTCTTCTGTATACTCTTTTAGGACATTGAGAGCTTCATATTTGTTTTTAATCAAAAATACCATAACAAAATGTGTATAATCATCTAAGCAAGTCAAAAAATATCTATTTCTGTCCCATGTTTCAACTTCTATAGGCCCACATATATCTGTATGTATTATTTGCAATGGTCTTGTAGCTCTAGTTCTTTCAGATTTAAAAGGAAGTCTGACTTGTTTAGCTTTTAGGCATACTTCACAAGAATTAGACATACCTTTTATTTCTTTTTCTGACAGCTTCATGCCTTTTGAATGCTTCAAAAGAAGTTTCATGTTCTTTTCACACAAATGTCCAAGTTTATGATGCCATGTGTCTGCATAATTTTTACTCTCTGTCAACAATGCTTCATTTTGTTTATTCAGATCAATTTCATAGAGTCCTATTTCATTTTTATACCCTTTCAACACAATTTCACCTTGTTTGGAAATTTCAACTCTATCTTCAACAAATTTCACTTCTCCTTTGTTTTTAGTAATAGCATTTACAGACAGTAAATTTTTATACAGTTCAGGAACATATAACACTTGATTTAATATGCAACCCTCTGCTTTGATACTTCCAACACTTTTCGCTTCCATCACTTCTGAATTCTTGGCAAGACCGATTTCAGTCGAGATTTTTAATGGATCTTCCAATAGTGTTTCAGAATTAACCATGTGACTTGAAGATCCCGAGTCCACAACCCATTTGTTTGTAGAACTTCCATTAGGAGCAAGAAAGGAAACTTGTTTTCTTCCATTGGCATTATTTCTAAAAAAACAGTCTTTTTCAATATGATTAGTTTTTCTACAAATGCTGCAATGGGGTTGATTTCTCTGGTTCCTGCAATCTTTGGCAAAATGCGAAGAACTGTTACATTTAAAACATTTTCTTTCTTTGCCATATTTTTCTTGTATCTTAATTTTAGGACAGGATCTGGCAAGGTGATCTCCGCTGTTGCATTTGAAGCATTTTTTTTCATGGACTTTAAATGCAACACTCTCTTGCACTTCTGGAATTTTACTTGAGTTTTCTTCATTTAATAACCGAGCTGTTAGGTTTTCTAAGGTCTTGTCTTCTTTGTTTGTGGAATCCCATGCACTTCGGAAGTGTTTATACTTTTCTGGAAGAGTTGATAGAATCTTCGATACAATCATTTCGTCATCTATGTTCTTGTCAAGTGTTTTTAAACGGAATGCAATGTTTTCTAACTTACTGATATGGGTGGCAAGATCCGATTCAGAATCCATATTGTAGTTGAAGAATTCTTGCAACAGATTACACTTTTGCTGCTCAGAATCCCGTTCATATATTGAACAAAGTTTTTTTTGTACATCTCGCAACTGTTTCCGCAATTTAAAATATGCATCATCACCTTTTTATCGATACTTGTCACAATAATTCTTTGTGCTTGCGCATCTCTTTTCACCCACGAACGAAATGCTGCATCAGCTAAGCCTTCTTTTGATTCCGTTCCGCTTACGATGTCAAATAAAGAATGGGATTTAAAAAGTATAGTCACTTGAAACTTCCACACTGGAAAATCACTTTTGTTTTTCAGTTTATCAATACTTCTCAAGTCTTCCGATACGTTAGCCATTTTTTAGTTGTTTTTAGCGTTGCCTGGAACTTTTTACTTCTATTTCATTTAGCCACCAAACGATAATCTGGGCACATGACCTGTTGAATTTTAGTACAGAGATAACACAGAGTTTTACTCGGCTAAATAGGTTTATTTAAATAGTTAATAAATACATCACACACAACAGGCAACTAGACAAGCAGTAAGCACATGCTTCAGAAGGTAAACAAGTAGTCTAGTGTTGCCACTCCAGATTAACTAACTTGAATAATTATATCTCAACACGCCTTCCATGTTATTGAGCCCCATTGGGAGGAAGTCCGACTTTGTTCGACATACATGACACATCCGTTTTACAGGAAGGTCCCTTTCATACATCCATTCACTCACACATATCGTAATTTAGATCCCAATCAGAGGCCGATAACCCCCTGATCAGGTACCCCCAGAGGTATTGATTTGGTATGGGAACATGGGGGACATTGTGACCACGACCTATTTAACGTGCCCCAGTCACCATTAGTGAACACGACGGTCTTTAGCCAGGTCGAAGCGCCGATCTCACATTCATCAGAATTGGAGGCTCCGCCGAGGACAGAACCAACAACCCTTCTGATGCGAGCCCACGCTCTACTGACTGAGTAATGCTAAGTGAACTAATATCCCATATTATAAATAAATTCTAACTAACCAAAGTAATTAAAATGCCCTTTTTCTAACTTTTCTTTCGGCAAACTCACGAACCAGTGATTTAAAGTCTAATTTGTCACTAATTTGGTGTTCTATAGCTATCATTGCCAATCCATTGAGACAATTTTGCGTCTGCATCGTTCTGAGATAATTTTTTATTATTTTTAGTTTTGAAAATCTTCTTTCCCCTGAAGCCACAGTGACTGGCAATGTAAGTAGGATTCTTAATGCTATGCTGAGGTTTGGTGCGAATTTGAGTGTAGCGATAAACTTGAGAACTTCGACAGGGGTTTCCTTTTTTGTTAATAATGACGAAACAACGCTTATTTCATCGGCTAGTTCCAGGGTGTTAAGATCGCTTGGATTTCCATCAGTTAAAACTACTTCCAAATCTTTGCAATGAGCCAGTAGCTCATTTCTGGGCATGTCTTTTAGACCAAAAATATTATACAAAAAGCTGAAATAATTACTGTGAGTATTTAGCAAATTATATCTGGTTTCCAAGGCATTTATTGCTTGATCTATAGTGTGAAAAAAAATCTATTTTATATTTTTGTTTGAGGTCTTGAACGGGTTCATCCGGGCCTTCATACAAAAAGTTCTTGTTTTGCTTCTGACACGATGACGTGGTGTGGTGGTTTCGAAATTAGCTTCCACGTCAATCTCTGAAGCAAGCTCGGTTGCTTCTAAAATGATGCTTTCAAAAGCTTCATCTGATCTCAGGTTTTCAAAGAAGAGTTTGCAGTTGCTAAGCATATCAATAGCTTGTGACATATTAAAATTTACAGTTTGCAAAAGTTTGCTGATGGGGTTAATATGACTCAAAATTTTGTACCAGATCACAACAGAGCATATAAATTTGAACTGCTTCAAATTATTTAATAATCCGCTAGCCTCGTCTCTGATCATATTATCGATTTCTGAATCTTCATATATGCTGTACAAAGCATCGTGAATTGGACCAATTTGAAACCACACAGCTTTTTATGAGTCGACTCGACTTTCCCATCTTGTATAACTCAATGGTTTTAGGGTGTAAGTATCAATATATTTCAGTAATATTGCCCAACGAAAAGAAGAGGAAGAAAAAAATGTATATAACTTTTGAACAATATTGAAGAAGTTGGCTGCCTCAAACGAGGATTTTGCCATATCGTTTACAACCAAATTTAGCGAATGGCTGCTGCATGGAACATAAAATGCTCTGGGGTTTATATTTCTGATTCTTGTTTGTACTCCCGATTTTTCTCCTCTCATATTGGAACCATCGTCATACCCTTGACTGCGCATGTTTTCTACTTTAAGCCTATTTTTCTCTAGCTCTTCTAGTAAAACCTCCGACAATTCCTTAGCTGTTGATCTCTCAATGGGTAGAAAACCCCAAAAAATGTTCGTTGATATTAACTTGAACTTCAGACTCTGATTCCTGTATGGAGACAAATCTTACCACAAATGTCATCTGTTCTACTTTACTTGCATCGGGAGTACAGTCAAGAATCACGGAATAATACTTGGCCTTTTGAACTTGCTCAATGATGTGGAGCTTTATGTTGTCATGCAATAATTCAATTATTTCATTTTGTATAGTTTTCCCTAGATATGTAGCTTTGATTTCTTCTTTATTGAGGACTATGCGAACGTGTTCCTCCATTTGTGGATCAAACTCAGCCAATAACTGAATTAACTTCAAAAAGTTTCCATTATTGTGTTCATACAGTTTATCACTTGTTCCTCGAAAAGCTAGAGAGCTCTCACCTAGCATTTTAACGACTGATATAATGCGTAAAAGAACTTCAGACCAGTGATTTATCTCAGAATCAATATGAGTCTCTGAGAAACTGCATCTATTGTTTCACCTATTTTCAATCTTTGCTTCAATTCAAGCCATGATTTCAAACAATCTATATGAGTTTTAGCATTTTCATGATGTGCTAAAGAGTCCCCTAAATGCTTCCAGTCTTTAAATCCCCGATTGCCAAGAGCGCTCAAGTTAGATGATGCAGCAAAAGGTCGACATGGAAAACAGTACAAAGCGTTTTGAAATACGGAATATAATATCCATTCTCTTAAAACCTCTTCTCCATTTCTAAGCCTTTTCTTGTAATGTTTTGGTGAGAATAGCATCGGACATTTGGTTTCTGGAACAAATTAATTAAAATAAAAGATAATACTGATATAAAAAAAAGCCATGATTTAATTTAAATTATAATTTCTGAAATCCCCCACTTGTGCGCCACTGGCTTAAAAAAAACGTATTATATTCAACTTCAGACTCAATTACCTTTCATTCGATACCACACAAGCCATGATTTGATTTAAACTCTAATTTTCAAAATCCCCCCCCCCTTATGCGTCACTGACTTAAAAAAATGTATTTCATTCAACTCCAGACTCAATTACCTTTCATTTGATACCACACAAGCCATGTTTTGATCTAAACTCTAATTTTTGAAATCTACCCCCCACCCTTTTTTTGGCTTATGTCTGATGGATTTTATTAGTTTTTAAAAATGAAAACAAAAATTAAAACACAAACCTTCACAGAAGCCAAACGCACTGGACAATTTGCACAAGCACTTTTTTAAAGCTTTTTTGCACTAACAATTTAAACAAACTATTTTATTTCGCACCAGCCGAAGTCTAGTGGCAAATAATGCATTGTTTTAAGTCTACTTCCTTTTTATATGCAGTTAAAAGGGGCTGTTAGATCTTGTTTCGCTTGGTTTCAAAATTGTTGTTTCCTGTACAGTCGTGTTGCCACGGGCCGAAAAACTTGTCAATTCTTGAAAGGCGTTGGCTGAGTGGTTTTGTAATGTTGAATTGAATTCAAGTAGGTTTTGCCTTAATGTTTAAATATATTATATTATTTGAATTATGTGCTTAGAAATAAAAATGATAAATTCCGCCTCTTAATCTTGTCAACTATCAGTCAAATCGTGCAACGCGTTTTTGAGAAAATTCCCGTGAACCGATTTCAATGAAATTTGGTATACTTCCAAGGGTCCGATGACAATGCAATATTATGAAAAATAATTTATTGATATATCAGAATGACAAAAAAATATTCTTTACTTTTTAGTTTTAGTGCATTTTATAAAAGCCTGTAACTTAATTTTTTTTATCAGTTCATTTTCATTTTCCATGATTTTGGCGCCCCTAGATCATTGCGCTCCGGGCGGCCGCCCGGATCGCTCTACCCTGGAACCGGCCCTGCTTTACAATAGATGTGTGTTGCCGGTTTAAAAAAATGGGCTGCAGATCTGGCTTTTAAATTTACCAAAGATTTTAAAAAATGCGAATTCAGATATGAAATTGAAATTTTTTGTTTGAAGTAACGACTTTTATTCAAAACATAGAAACTGCCTCTCCGCTTAATATATCGCGTCACTACAGTTTCTTCATGATTTTGGTTTAATTGAGTCTTACCCAAATATAAATGTCGCTCTTCGAATATTTCTAACTGTTCCCGTTTCTATTGCTTCGTGCGAGACAAGTTTTAGCATGTTGATATTAATAAAAAATTATTTAAGATCACCTATCGGACAAGAACGATTATGTAATATTTTTATTATTTCAATAGAATACAACATCGTTAAATATATTAAGTACTAGCAAAATACCCGACCTTACTCTGTTTGAATTAGTTTACTCTAGATTAAAGAGATGATCAAAATACTATAATGACTTACGTTTTCCGTAGAATAAAATAATATTTTAACACCTTTCGCCATCTTTATAATTTCTACAACTTACTTTGTACACAAATCCTACATATGCATATCCATTCATCTAATACATTTCACATACATCGCACCCTTGCTGTAGGACAAAGCTACAAAATGACGAAAGGTGACTCTAAGGTTACTACTATAAAAGACGATTTTGAGGGAGATTTGGAATTCCCTTTCTTAAGTTCTTTTCATGTTCAACTGACTTAATAAAAACGACGATTTACGGTGAGTGCTCTCGCACTCATAGTCAACCAAAACAATATTTTATACTTGTGGCACTCTTGCATCCGGCATGCGACATTGTGGAATTTCGCAATCTTCTCCTGTCATTATGACAAAAAAAAATTTTAATGCTTGAAAAGTTCTAGTTCGGATTTTTTAAACATTATTATTGTTTCAATAATGGCATGATTATAATTTTAATTAGTTGTATTCTGATTTACCTGCCACTATAAGTCGAATACTTGTGGTGGTGTTGCGTGTGATGTAAAAAGAACACAAGTTATTAAAATAATAAATATTTAAAACAAAAAACAAAAGAAAACAGCGAAATAAAACAAACTAAAAGGTGTCGGGAAAATTTCGTTCTTAAGATATTAATTTTTGATTCCTTTATATCTCTTGATCTCGTAGTTGCCACAACTTACAACTAAAAAGTATACAAAATTTAGAAATGCGAAATTAATTCAGTGCGAAAGAAACCAGAGTTTCCGTTTTTGCTCCCGTTCGTTGAAATATATCGTATGTTCCAAATATTTGAAAATCCGTTTACAGTGCGCAAAGAACAAAAAAAAAGAAAACTCGAAATAAATGAAGTATCAGAGCTAAAATACCATTAAAAAAATATTTAAAAAAAATTGATTGATTTTTTAGCAGTACTGGTAAAGAAAATAAAAGTTATCGTAATACTTTTTAAAAAATCCAGTTTTTCCAAAACTACCAAATTATGGTTGATTTAAGTGTACTTACTCAGGTGTTTTAGCATGAAGCTCATTTAAATATAGCAATAAAGAAATGTTTAATATTGCATTCTCTAAACTAAGAAATAATGTATAA
Source organism: Metellina segmentata (assembly GCA_947359465.1). Lineage (NCBI taxonomy): Eukaryota > Metazoa > Arthropoda > Arachnida > Araneae > Tetragnathidae > Metellina > Metellina segmentata. Next base: position 99,944,492 of record OX375874.1, read on the forward strand.
AATAAAATAGATTGCAATCAAATATCTGGAAAATATCTCAAAACGGATAGAAAACTTGAAATGGGTCGAAAATATTCAATGTACAAACACACACTCCATTCTTATTTATATAGATGATGATGCAATTAATGAATTTTCTGAAATGAAAGCCAGAAAAATACAATAAAACAAATATTATTAAAAATTTATTTTAATGTATTTGTTTAATTATTTACTCAAACCTAATTGATTAAGGGGCCTAAATGCAAATTCTTACACAGGGTACAGAAATGGATAGTTATGGCACTGCCTGTACCAATTTTCATGAAAATCAAGGCCACAGGCTTTTCCCGATTTTTGCTAATTTCACGTGAAATGACCCTATTTCTTTCCTTGTGTCAGCTCACGAATTCTTTATTAATTTTGTTACAAACAGGAGTCTTCAGCACATCTTCTGTACTTCTGCATGGGCAAATGTTTGAGTGTTAAAAATAATATTGCGAAAGCATTAGTGCAGTTTAAAAGGAGACATAGTTAATGCAATTTGAGAATTAAAATAATACTTTCGGGAGATGACTTTTTTATTAAAAAAATTAAATAGAAATGTTACTGTGAAAAGAGTATAAGATATATTTTTCTTCTTGTTGACATTACAACTGTGATGTCTCTACTAAGTCTCTACAGTGATGAATGATTTCATGTCTCTATTTCATCAATATTATAGTTGCATGTAAGTTATTCACAAGTATTAAGTTTATACACTTTTTTTTAAAAGTTATAAACACTCAGGCGGCAGAGACAGAATTGAGAATAATAAAGTTTAATTCTGAAAAGTTCAGAAAAAATTAAAACGTTTACGAAAAAATCGACGTTGTAATTTCTAATTTAAATGTTTTGTGTGTTTTAAAATTCACCATAAAATCATCTGGTAAATGTTGTACAAATAAACAAAATTGTAATTGAAAAAATCAGGTGTTAATTAATGAATATATTTTTTAGTATAATTAATTTTTTTTCTCATAAAATATTATTAATTTTTGTCAATTTATCTTTTTTAATCTTATTAATTTTTGACAATTTATCAAAAATATTTTGATTAATTTAATCTTCCCCTTTTCACTGGGATACAATCCATACTTTTCGGACACCCCCGCCCTCAAGAACCCTAGTTACAACTTTGGCACTTGAAGTGTTTCAAATGATCAAATGAGACTTCGTTCTTTTGCGCATCAAATATCATCAAATAATCGCTCGATTAAACTTGATTCGTGAGATTGCGCCGAAACGGAGCAACAATTGCGATGAATCATTCTTTTGAAAACTTCGATCTAACAAATGTTGCCAATATTATTAGCGCCAAAAAAAGTCGCAAAAGTAGAGTAACCGGAGAGCACTCATCATGTGACAACTGCGTAAAGTGGTCCTGAAATGCGCAACTTTCGCTACGGCGGTTTGTTATTGACTACATGTCATGTGTTGCATTTTTCTTTTCTGAGCGGTGCGACCGAAAGATATTTTGCACGTAATTCTTAATAATAGGCTGCTGTTATCATTATGCAAACATGGAACAAAAGTGCTATTTCATAATCACTATCACAAATAAAACTTGCGTTTGATATGTTTTTTCTCGTACTGATATCGATGCTTTTGTGTGGGATAGGCCAGAATTTTGGGGGCGGATGAAAAGAACAGGAAACGTAAAACTTAGTTTGTTAAATAAAACCGGCAATGGATCGGATTTGTTCCACGGAATTTTGGGTTAGTTGTAAATTTGTTTTACTTACATGCTTTTTGAAACTTCCTTTAAATCTGTAGCTGGGACACATTAATGCTACTATTTTTTAATAAAAGTCGCCTGTTGCACATTTTTCTTTTAAAATTAAAAAGGTTCAACGAAACAATATTTTTCTGATTTGTTTCTTGTGTTTGAAAGATTGCGTGTTGTCCGATTTTCAGCAATATGAGATTTATTCTCGAATATTTGTTATCACCTGGAATTTACTGGTTAGATTTGAAACTTCAGCCAGAGCTCAGGTACAAATATGATGAAGCAACTTGGTTACAGTTCTATGGCAGTTGCCTTATCTTCTGTACAAAAATTCTGCACTGATCCAGATAAGTAATGAACACAAGATTTGAAAGAGATATTAATTCATACTGTTTCAAATCGTTTCGTTAACTTAGCTAAAAAGAAGCTTGAAACTTAAAAAAAAAAACTTTCCTGTGCATGCGATGAAAGCATTTTATTAAATTTAATTTTGTACTAATTTTCTTTCAAAACTTGAAAAGTGAAATTTTTGTGTGAATAAAATAGGACTAGAATCAAGTCAACTAGATTTAATTGGTCACATACCATGTATACTTAATCTTGAATGCTTGAAAATATATTTCATATAAAATATACAAAAGATATTGGTGTTTAAAATTTCCATACTCATTTTTATTGCATGTCAGTGCAATTAATTTGCTGCTCTGTTTCGCTTAAGTATGCTATTTTTATTTTTCAGCTTTGACATAAATGCTGATTATTATCTAATTGGAGCGGTAAATGCCTACTTAAAAGGAGTATTGCTGTCGAAGCTTATATAATAACTTCTGATCTCTTTTTCAATCTAGCACTGTCACTAAACTTGGTGATATTGCCCTCACCCCCAGGGGTTGATACGACATCGTTAAGGGTCAATAGAAAAATATGAGATATTGTATGGGTAATATTTAATTTGGTCAACTTGGATTACATCCACCCTGAATGACAATGTAATTAAGAGTGAATAGTATAGAATTCCATGTTGACTTAAAGGCTGAAATTAGTTTTGAACCCAACATTTCCAAGTTTGTCAAGAGTCACAAAGCACACTCTTCACATTGACAATGTTAGTAAATTGTATACTATGTTAAAAGTTTTATTTTCATATACTAGGGGGCTCCGCTCGCTATTGCTCGTCAAGTTCGCTTTGCAAACTATACTTCTCAACAATGAGGGGGAGGGGATTGCATCACAATCCATCTCCATTTGGATCGCTGCTGGATTGATTCCGGACCTCTAGTATAACTTTAATTGAAGGTTCCCTTCCCTCACCATTACAATATCTATCGCATGTGCCCGAGAAATGGGAAATTACCTACTTTTTTTGCAAGATTAGCGGATCTGTATTCAAACCAACTCCTGTACTTTAGCTTTAGAAAACGTTCCAAAAATTCTCGGCCTATACACGGAAAGATACGGTAAATAAAAACAAAATGTTTTTTAAAATGTCAAGAACAAAACATCTTGTTTCCACATAAAAAAGGAAATTGCTAAATAAATAACATATTGTTAAAATTCAGAGGAAATCTCATCATAATTTTGATTGTTTTAGCTGATTGGTGTTGTAATAGTACTCGATTGTTGCAATGGAAATGGCGATCAAATTTGCTGGTTCTGAAAGCATTGTAAACTTTCCAGCGCGTACTCTCAAATTTTATGAATGAATTAATTAAAAAATATAACTGTGTTTATCACATATGTGTGTGTTGCAAATTCGGTCTTTTCTGCTTACACTGCATAATTATAGCATGTGATGTGCCATAATTTTTGTTTCACTTCAGTACTAAGAATGGAGAACCAAAAATTTCCTTTTCGTCATATTATGCTCTTTTATTTTAAGAAAGGAAAAATGTTAGTCAGACTGCTAGTAAAATTTGTTCTGTATATGGACATATTGCTGTTTCTGAGGCCACAGTTCAAAGGTGATTTGTTTAATTTAAGCGTGGAAATTTCAGCCTCAAAGATGATGCCTGCTCTATACTGCATCCCAAAAAAGTAATGCTTTCTGTATGTTGGGACTAAAAAGGAATTGTTTATTATAAAATGTTGCCACAAAATCATACAATAAATTTGGAAAAATACTGTTGTCAAATGGCAGTATTAAAAGCAGAAATCGAAGCAAAGAGGTCAGAACAGACCAATCGTTGAGGTGTTGTCTTCCAGCATGACGATGCTCGGCCCCACATTTCTCTGAATGTCAGACAAAGACTTATTGAGTATGGTTGGGATGTTTTGTGTCACTCCCATATTCACCAGACCTTGCCTCCTCAGATTTTCACATCTTCAGGTCACTTCAAAATTCTTTGAACGGCCTGGAGTTGAATTCTTTGGAGACTGTCAAACGGCACCTTGATAACTTCTTTGTGCAAATAAGCCTATAATTTTATTAAAAAAGGAATTTTCCAGCTGCTAGAAAGTTAGCAAAAAGTCATAAAACAAAATGAGGCTTATGTGATTCAATAAAATTTTCTTATGTTTTTGTAGTGCTTCGTTGGTATTTATCATAAAAAAACGCACAATACTTTCTGGATGATCCAATATTTTAGGTATTCTGTTTGTCAACTCTGGTAATTAAGATTCAAAATGAAGGTAAATGCTATTAAATTGATGTTTGGTATATAAAATTAAATATGCTTTTTAATCTCATTAAATATATAGCAATATTTTTTAATGTATTTTCATAGTTCACTGTTACAAAATCTTTCTTTTCTGTTTTTTACTTTTTTGAAAATTCTATTTTCCAAACTTAAAGAATAAGGATTTGAAGGTTAAAGTCAACATAATCAGACACTTTTAAAAAATGTTAAGAGAACAATTTTATAGTTTTAAAAAATTCTAAAATTATTATAATTCATTCTAGTGGAGGTGTTCAATTCTTTACTCAATACTAAACTTTTAAGAACTCATAAAACTATCCTAAATTCTGTAAATCCTCTTGAATTAAAATTTGTTTTTTCATTACAGAACATATATTTGTGAGTTTTGCCAATAATGGCCAAGAGCCTTTTAATTGTTTCTTCTGTATACTTTTTTGTGTCAGGTTACAGTTCTGACTATTCTTTCAAATTTTAGGATGCAAATCTGACATGGAGCTCAACTACACCCATTTTTACTACATGTTTTGTGAAAGTAGGCCTGATATGGGGGCCTGTTGTATTCTTTTGGGTGTTTGCTCCTGCAGAAATTTATTTGATGAGCAGGAAGATCAGCAAGAAGATCCCGTGGTCCAGTTTGAATATTGTGAAGCTGGTGAGATATTTTTGGATCCTGCAGTTTTACATTGGGTTTTAAGTTCTAGAGTATGGTGTGATCACTGGTGTGTTTGCAAAGCTAACCATTAAAGATGGGTGGTTATTTTGATAATAACTGACGGACAATCTCCTGTCTCAGCTGTCCCTTATTCACCCATCCTAAAGTCTGATGGGTAGGGCAACTTTTTGCAACAAATGCAACTTTTTTTCACACGTTCTACTCTGCATGTAAAGTACTAAAACCAAAATTCCTCCTACATGGGGTGTATAGTAAGTGAGTTATAACTGCAACTTTCTGCATAAATGCAACTTTTTGCATAAATGCAACCACCTGCAACTTTTTTAAATATAGCTTAAAATTAATCAATATCAAATTACTATTTCATTTTTTGCTCTCTGAGTCAACCCTTCGATCACGTGTGTCTGATCTTGCGAACGCCGAAATATTGCGGATCAAACAAGTTCATGGTAAGAAGGTGTTTGTCCTAAGACGATACTGAAATAAATGGCAAGAAGTACTTTAACACATCGGTTGACACTCTTGTTGTTGTTGGTTGTTAAAAAAATTAATGGCCAAGGATCGGCCATTCAATGTTCTTCTGTATTTCAGTATGTATTATAATACTGTTGTACACGACTAAAATTGTCAATATATTTTGAATTTTTTTTATTTTTTACGAATAATTTATTTTAGAATTTAGTGTATCCAAAAATAAATGCAACTTTATTTCCATAAATGCAACTTTAGGGAATGATAAATGCAACTTTTCCCATTTTTACTGCAACAAAAAAGTTGCCCTACTGATGGGTGAATATGACTAATTTATTTATGCTAAGTGTAAATTTTTAAAAGATTAGACTGTCAATATATGTGGAAAAGACATTTCAAGTAATTTTTTTCTCGTTGCTCAAAAAATGGTTTAACACCAATGAGTTCCATATGAATGGTTCATTGTGGGACTCTTAGAAATCTATTTTAATGAGCTGTCATTTGAAAGATCTGCCAAGGAATCTTACTGTAACTTGAGGGATTGGTTGATTGATATTTTTATGGCACAAGGGCCAGATTTGGCCATACTGCGCCAAATATGAGAGAGAAAGGTCTATTGATCGCCCATAAACAAATATATTCATTATACACCGGTATCACATCCCACCTGTAATACCGTCATAACTAATGAAATTTATTTCTAGTTTTAAGTGTAGGAAGACTAAAAGCGTGCTTCTGCATCCTGCAAAACTGACAATTGTGGATTTTAGTAGAGTACATTTTTGCAGTGCAGAAGCATGTATTTAGTCCTACCCATAAACTAGAAATTTCAAGTTTTAGTGGTTTTGCAACCTTGATGTGATATCACAATCATCAGTCAATGGGAAGCACTCTTAGCTGTGAGTATGATGGCTCATGTTTTAGAACATACAACATACAGTTTTTACTATAAGTTTTAAATGTGGGTGTTGTTTAGAATAAAAAATTGGATAAAATAACAAACTATTTTATTTTCTTGAAATTTCTCTCTTTTGGCTATTGACATATTGCTTGTTTTCTGCTGATCCCTGGACCCCTGTGACTGACTCCCTGACCACACCACCTTATAAAGCACTAATCTAGTAAATTTAGGGTTTCGTAAATGGTGCTTTTCCTTCGATTTTTTGTGAAATGATGCCAGTTTATATATACACACACATTTCATACATTTAAAAAATATATATGCTCGTGTACTAATATATATCACCTTCTATTTAACCTTTATGCTGTGGCGGGTAGACAATTACCACTACAATTTCATTTACACCAGCAGCATGGTATGGATCTGTGTACAGGGAATGTTTTCCCTATTTTAAGTGACCGCTGGCATTGATCACCATTTATGAGCTGTCAGTGACTGACCTTCAAGAGGATCCTTCCTTTTGTTCAGTACCCTACCCTGTTGACCGTGTGGTGTGAACCCTTTAGGGGAAAGGCAGAAGGTCGCTTCTACCGCCAAACGATACGCCACACAATACTATGAAAGGAAAACTTTAGTTGTAAATGCCACTCAAGGCTCTATCGCTCAAGTTAGTTAATTAAGTTAGGGGAGTTGGATATTGCAGACAAAAGACCTGTTGCTGGAGACGTTTGGAAAAATCGAAGTGCCGCAGCGTAAAGGTTAACTAACTCCTGGAGTCACAATTAAACTAATGTCTTAATAATTAATCATTGAACATTTTTTTGAGAACAACATTGCAATTTGTCTTTACTTACCTATTTATTGTTTAATGAATAGTGTTGTTTTACAGGTTGTGATGTTCTTGATGATGGTTCTAACCCTGACAGATATGACATATCAGATGGTTAGATTCACTAAGTATGATGTCTATCCTGTTGAGTACTACACACCATTCTTACTTTTTGTAACTCTGGTTTGTATCAGGCTGGCCTGTTCTTTATTTTATATTTTTTGTGGGAAAAATTGGAACTAAATTTATTTGTAAATCACAAGTTTCTTAATTTAAAAAATAGACAAATTACATTAAAAAAAATTTGTATTCTGGTATTGAAGTGTTATATTTAGACTGTTATATTTACTATTATATTAAGACTGTTATATTTAGTGCACAAAAAAGTCTGATTTTAATGTTAAAGATCCTAAGAAAGGCTCTAAATCCTAATAGAGTGTGCAATTTTATTTTATCATAAAAATAATTTGAACCGTAATTTCTTTGTTATTTATGTTGAAAAAAATTTGTGGGAAACATTTTGTGCTGTGAGGTTTGGAGATATATTCAAAGAATTAAATTCCTATAAAGTTGACGAATTTCACCATGGAATTGTCATGAATCATTAATATTTTTTTCATGTTTTCAAGAATGTTTAGTTTTACTAGCAGAGATAATCCATTTTTAACTTTTGGTTATTTATCCACACAGTTCAAAAATTTTACTAATCCCACATCTGAAAAATTTGGAGAAATTAAAAAAAAAAAAATTTAACCCTTTAGATCTTACATATTTGATTTATTCTGAACATTACTTTAAATGTTTGATAAATTTAACCATATCAGTCAAATTTTTACAAATTTGGCTGCCTGTATTATGTATTTTTTATCATCTACAAGCACACAAAACGTTTCGTCGAATTATTTAAAATAATCTTTATACAATTGTATATAATACTGACTTTAAATGTACTGAATGTTGAAAAAATAAGTCTTTGTAATATGCACCTAGAATTCAAAGCAAGTTTTGTAGTGCTGCTAGTCTTTACCATTGATTCCGTTATGTATTGGTCTTGAGGTATAGATAGTTTTATGTTGAAATCTTATAAGCTGATCATAATCTACTGATAAAGTTGTATTAGTCCCCAAAGAAGAGCTCACTTTAAAATTTAGTTTGTACTTTACATACTTATAATCAAGGTTCCCCGTTGGTCGGTAGATGAGTAGTGGATTTGTAATTAAAGGTTTGTAAGTTCGAAACTCAATCCATAGAAACAACGTCAAGTACTTGAGGGGTGGTGCATGTTAAATTTGTTGTGGCCTCAAATACCCTCTTGTTGTGAGGTGGAAGTTCAGATGTTTACCTCATCATCCAACTGGTTCAAAATTTTGAGGTATCTTCAGATCTTTCCCTTCGAGATGGATCCTGGACCAACACCAATCGCCTATTGTGTTGCTCCAATGCAATGTTAATTCAACTTCTCCCCCAAACTTATAATCAGGTCTCGTCCAACCCAAATTGCTCTGCTTTAACAAGGATAATTTTCCCATGGACTGCATATAAAATTACTAGTGTAAAAAAATGAAACTAAATTTTAATAGTTTTAATTCATTCAATCATCTTATTTAAGTTAACTATTCAGATGTTCATTTATTTTTGCTATCACTAAATTTTGAGAATTTACTTTATTGGATGCCGAGTCTTATGTTTCACTATAAGCTTTTTTAATTTTCATTTTGAAAAATTAGAACACAAAATTCTGACATATTCTGAAAGGTTACTGTGGCTCAGTGGGTTTGCCCACTGAACTACCAACCTTCAAGTTGTAGGCAATGCAGGTTCAAGGCTGTGAAAGTACCATCTCTGGGTGTATTTCTCTCTTATCTGTCTGCAGAACTTTCCTGGTTGTGCATGGTCATTTACTTGGATGTTCGACACATCTTGCCTAAATATGGTCCTTGCACCATAAATTCAACCAACCTGACACGTTGTGAATATAGGAACAATAGTTGATAGAATAAAAAGAGCTGTACCTTCTGACCTCTGATAATTTCTTGCTTTCTTTTGATGTCAGCAACTTGTGTAACGTTGCTATTATTAAGCCTCTTGCCCTCAAAAGATTTCCAAAAACATCCCCAATTACATAACATGCTTCCCCAGGATTCTAGTGAAACATAAGGAAACATTTTTAAAAATCTAAAAGACAGCAAAAGTTATGTGTTTTGCTAAGTGCAGCCAGAAATACCCGGCCTGGATTATAAGAATGCACCACTAAAACATATTTACTTTCAGGGTGCGATTTCAGTTATGTCAGTGGTTCAGAGGAGAAAAGGAAAGATTACATCTGGCGTTCAGTTCCTCTTTTGGCTTTTCCTGTGTTTAGGAACAGCAGGGGGTTTTTATACTGCCTTACAGAAGACTTTCAACGATGTAGGTTTGGTGCATTTTTGTTTACTTTTTTTATTTGGTGTACATATCAGTATTCTTCTCTCTTAAATAAGAAATATTAATCAATAACCCCTTGTTATATGTATATTTGCCATGCAGCTCTGTTTTACTTTTCTTTTCTAATGCCCAAACAGTTAATTGAATATGTCTAGCTTAGCATTACAAGGGTGGATTTGTGAATCACTTTGCATTACCCTGATGCACCCACAAGGTGTGAGTTTGCACCATCCATCCTAGCCCCAGCCATTCACAGAAGAGGCTACACATTGATTCCAGTTACAGTCATGTCTTACTCCAGTTTCCAATGAGGATCTATTTGATTCTGATAATTTACATAGTTTGCAGCAGTGGTTAACCAATATGTCTCCCTAGGCTTAACTAAAAGTGTACATTTCCTGTTGGCTATTCTTTTGGAATATATCTAGATGATGTGCATTATTGATTTTTTTTTACAGACCCAAGTCTAGTTGATAATATATATACTGAATTCTGTAAAATGTGAAAAAATATCAATACATTTCTAGCAATCAGGGGTGTGCTTAGGTCCAGGAGTTAGAGTAATCTTCAATAGACAAGTCCTCATATTGTACCGAAGAAATGAAAAAGTTTAAATTGCAATTTTTATGTGTTTTCTTACTGAATCATTTAAGTTTTTTTATGATATTATGTGGTAAGTTGGAGTAAAATAACTTATTTTCTAGGAGAGTTTTGACTATGACAAAGACTTTGGGAACTATGAATTTACAATGTTTGCCCTGTACTTTACATTCACATTCATTATGCTCCTCCTGAACTGTTTTGCTGAGCTGAGACAAAAGCCAAGTCTAGTGCCTAAGGTATGCAAATTTGTGGATTTTATTTTAAAACTAGCAGAATTACCTGAAATTACTCAGGTTGAATTGGTTAACTATCTACTGCTTTCATTAATTAATTGTAATTCCTATTCACCACATGTAATAACTACCATACTTTGAAAAGGTACAGAATTGTTAAATACGCATTCCACAAATGTAAATATATGTCATGTTAACCATTTTACATTTTTGTAGAATTTAAATTTTTAGTAAAAAAAGAAAAGTCTCTGGAGTTCCAATGTTACTCAGAATGCATAGAATAGTCACTTCTTCCACTGGTTCTTTTACAGCTGGAGGCATTTTTAAATGTCATGTTTTGGGATCTCTGTTTCGTTGCGTCTATTTTGATTTCTTCTGTTTGAAATCTCTAGCCTAAGAATGGGTCAATAGTCATATAAAAACATGTCTGGGATTTATGGTTATGGACTGTTGAACCTGTGTAATAGTCCTACTTGGCCCAAACAATTATAAATACAGTGCAATGCATGGGCTTTAGAATTTAGATGGGGATCTACCTGACTGCTCTCTGAGTAGTAGTCAGCTTATTCCAACAGTTTCTTGTAGTTGTTAAAAAGCCGGTAATATTCCTTGTTGATGGTTTTTTCCTAGACTATTCATGAATAAATGGTCTGGTTTTCAAAATAATTGTTAGCTCGATCTTCAGGTTGCTTTGGGATTGCTGTGTCTTCTTTGGCCATGAAGAAGACCTGACATTTCTCAATTAGAAATGTCATGTGTAGGGACAAAAAAGACCTTTGCCTTAGGATAAAAAAATATATATATAGACCCAGGACTCATCTCTGATCATGATTTTGTCATGAAATCTGGATCAACACTGTCTCATTCCAGTATGTTGTACAGCAGTCATGTTATCTGGGAACAAAAACGTGATAAATATAGAATACTAGCCACTGCGTGGCTAGCATGGCGTTGCCCGTGCTGTACTTTGTGGGGTTAGGTGTGTTAATTGTGAACGTTTGCCAACCACCGGTGTTTGCTACGCATATCCATTTGGTTTGCTTTGCAAACCAACATGACGGAAAACGCTGTGATGCCCTCTTCATTGTGAAATGCGACGAAATTGGAATTGCAAAAAGATCCAATCAGTGTGACGTCACAATCTATTAGAGGGTGGGATGCCATCTAAGGTGTTATTATTTGACCGTGGTTGAAAATTACGTGATATTGTAAACGTATATTCTACTTATTGGATTTAACTCCGACCCTAGTTATTAGGTAGTTGTGTTGCTTGAGAACGTTAATTAAAAATTACCCAATTTTATCGGATACTTTCCTTAGGGGATTGATGCTGAACTGTAGTAAATAGCCCGTTGAGTTGCTACAGTACGACGTTAAAAATTACCTTGGATATTTTGCTTAGGGAATTGATTTGGGACCGTTGTGAATAGCACGTTGAGTTGCTACAGTACGATAATTAAAAATGACCTATGATCTTTCAATTAGGGAATTTATCCCAGACCCTCGTCAATAGCCCATTGTGTTGCTATTGTGTAATGTTAATTAAAATTACAAATTTCCTCAGATTTAAAATTCGTTGAAATTTTTAATAAAAACTTGTAGAATTTCTGTTCATTGTTGTATTATTTTTATAATCCATTTTATACACATGCATATTTTACACATTTTACTGCAATGCCAAACAATTGTATTTTCTAAGAAATAGAAGTTTTAAGTTTTTGAAAAAGGCAGGTGGAGAAAATTGAATAGTGAAAGGAGTGAGAAAACATGCTTTAAATTTTACAACTTAAATGTGTATTTTTTTAACAACAATAAAATGTGTTGGTTTGGCCAACGCAGTATCTTTTAACCCCAAATTACTGTGATAATAGGGAGACAGAAAAATTAGAAATATTTTTATAAGTTGAGGTAGTTTTGAATTTTAAATAAAATAGATTGATACACCAAAAAGGTATTTTTTATAATTTTGTTGAGCACAAAGTAAATTATTTTACTGCTTATGTGAATTTTTTATATTACCAATGTTTGTAGAAGTGAAATGTAACTTTTGAAACAGTTAAATTGAATGAAATAAGTCTGTCCCATGTGTGAGAGGAAAATAAAATAAAATGAGCATTTTATACTTGATTATTTTTTCCCGAGAGAGTATACCTCTACACTTATTACAATAACCACATCCAGCCAGAAATTTAAGCGATATATATTTATAAAAAGTAAAAAGGTATCCAATCGAACACTTCACCGTTGGAGAAATGCGGTTGAATGAGACAGAGTCCTATGACTTTGAGTGATTGTGCCTTCTTGATGCTAACAGTGAAACTGAAACGAACTGGGAACTGAAGTTTTTTAAATTGGAAAGGGGGATATGAGAAGTGATGATTGGTATTATAGGAATGAATATGTTTTAACTTGCGGCATGTCTAGTCACGATGGTGGCTTCAATAATATTTGGCATGAGTTTGTTGACAGTGTGGTACCATTGCAGAATAAAGGTGGATTGAGATTTCTGAGAAGTATAATCGGTGCTCCAATATGTGCAAGAGTACTCCAGATGGTTACAATGTGTTAAAAACTGTGTCGTGTGTTTTAAGGCCTAATGTGTGTAACGTTTAATGTATATAGATTTGTAAATTTGAAAACTACGGGGCAATTCTCGCAAGAGTTGCTTTTTGATGACATTGACATCTTTATTTGTTTGGGAAAGAATTGCCCTTTGGCACAGCCATGCATGATAAGTGCTTTGCTACAACAGCAATATATAGATGAACTGCAGGGGTCGTAACCTTTGGGGAGCGGGCCACAGGTATTTGGACAACTGTTTGGCTTGTTTGTATTATCATGAAATCACGGAACGAATGGCAATGAAAAGAGCAACAGGAGTGATTCCTTGCCCTTCTTGAAGGCATCCCACAGAACGGCAGTGCTCACTATTTGCTATTCATGTTGTGGAAGTGACAGAAACATGTCCATATTGAAAACTAATCCTACAAAAGTTCTAAACTAACCCTTCACAATGCTGGCTTCTTATACGACTGCCTTTTTTTATATTTGTCGACACGAAACCATGATTGGCTGTTACATAACACAATTGCATATTTACATCTAACTCTGCAGCAAATTGCAGCCCCTAAAATTTAGATTAGCTTCCAGAAATTAACATTTTCCACAATGTCCTTAACTTTTGGCAGCGAGTGTAGACTATTACCTGTTAAATAAATTTATTGTCGAAATGTATTCCAAATTTGAATCGGAAAGGATGTTGTACATAAGACTGAATCAGAGTGGAACAGTATGCACATTTGTGAGATGCATTGATGAACAGTGGAAATGCTGCGATACAAAAACTGAAGTACACAGAAATGACTAAGCTTCCAAAAAGATATAAAAACCAAAAGTTAAAAGTTTATGCATTTGTAAATTTATACATTGCATAAATTATCAAAATTAAGTATTGCTATGCTTTCCAAAAGACACCCAAACACAGAAACAAACAAAAAATAGCATAAAAGATAAACAAAATAACAGCATTTTAATCTAAATTTCCAAAAAGATACACAGAAACAAACAAAAAATAACATATAAGATCAACAAAATAACATTTTGTAATAACAGTATAATTTTAATTTACAGCCCCAATATTAAAAGAAGGCAGTCGTATAAGAAGCCAGCATTGTGAAGGATCGGAGCATTGGTGTCATTAACAAAATAATGTTTAAATGCAAGACTGCATTTTTAGCATATTTCTCAAAACAAAACTGTGATTGACCGTTACCTAACGCATTTGAATACTTTGTTCTTTCCGTACAGCTCATTGCAGCCTCTCAAATTCAGATTGACTTGTGGAAATTAACATTTTACTCTCCGTGCTTAACTTCTGGTGTATCGTAGCACGTAAAAGTAGCCTCGCGATAGGATTTAGAGTTGTGAAGTGGGCTTTGTATAAAGTCGGTGTTGGTCTAACTACACTAAAGCGACTACGCAGTAAAATGACGACAATGTTATGCAAACATTAGTGATATTTTCGTGAGGCAAAATGTAACAGTGTAATGTAAAGGGAGAAGCTGATACCAAACAAAAGCATAAAAACAGCATTTGTTTTAGTTGTATAACAAAACATTGTGGGGCGTAGATAAAAAGAAGCCGTTATAGCAAAAGGCCATAATTGTGTTAATATTTAATGCAATTTTGTGTTTGTTTCTGTGTTTCAGTGTCTTTTGAAAAGAATAGCAATATTTAATTTTGATAATTTATGCAATATAAAAATGTACAAAAGCACGACCTGTTACTTTTGGTTTTGATATCTTTTTGGAAGTTTAGCGATTTCTGTGTACTTTAGTTATCGTACAGCAACATTTCCATCGTTCATTAACGCATCTGAATGAGATGCGTTAATTACACTGCTACATTTTGCCTCACGAAAATATCAGTAATGTTTGTATAACATTGTTGTGATTTTACTGCGTTGTCACTTTAGTGTAGTTAGACCAACACCGACTTTACCGATTACTGGATATCCTTAAAAAAATTTATTGCCTTTTTAAAAGCATGTTAACTTTTAGTTAGCATTGACTTTTAATCTTTTATATAAGTATCTTTTTATTGTGCTTACTTCATTTTTGGAACTGGATAACGGTTGTGCAATACGTTTGTTTTTTAGACTACGATACTTTGGATTTTGATTTTTAAAGCATATTAACTTTTAGTTTGGATATTTTTTTCAAGGTTTAGCGATATTTAATTTTGATCTTTTGTGCAATTTGTGGTTTATTTAATTTATGCAATGTTTTGTTTGTTTCTGTATAGTACTTCGGTTTTTGTATAGTTAATTTTTATTATTTTTGTTTCGATGTCTTATGGAAAGAAAAGCGATATTTATTTCCAATTTTAAATTTAATGTATAACATTATAAAATGCATTTATTATTATATTTTTGCTTTATTTGGTTTCCTAAAAATGTCCACAGAATTTAAAAGGTCTTTACTGCACTCAGGCCAATCTTGGATTTTAATCATTTATGCAAACTAAGAACATTTATTCTATGTAGTTCTACGCTCACAGGATGATGATGTGCTCTTAGAATTACAACATTTTACTGAGAAGCAAAGACATGTAATGTAAAGGGAGAAGCTCATACTAAACAAAAGCATAAAAACAGCATTTGTTTTAGTTGTATAACAAAACATTGTGGGCCGTTATAGCGAAAGGCCATAATTTTGTTATTATTTAATGCAATTTTGTGTTTGTTTCTGTGTTTCAGTGTCTTTTGGAAAGAATAGCAATATTTAATTTTGATAATTTATGCAATATAAAAATTAACAAAAGCATCACCTGTTACTTTTGGTTTTGATATCTTTTTGGAAGTTTAGCGATTTCTGTGTACTTGAGTTTCCGTACAGTAACATTTCCATCGTTCATTAACGCATCTGAATCAGATGCGTCAAATGTGCATACTGTTCCACTGTTGAGTCATCTGATTTAGTCGTATGTACAACACCTTCTCCGATTAAATCTCGGAATACATAACGACAATAAATTGATGGAACATGTCTTTGCTTCTCAGTAAAACGTTGAACTTCTAAGAGCACATCATTATCCTGTGAGTGTAGAACTACATAGAATAAATGTTCTTAGTTTGCATAAATGATTAAAATCCAAGGTTGGACTGAGTGCAGTAAAGACCTTTTAAATTCTGTGGACATTTTTAGGAAACCAAAGAAAACAAAAATAATATCGCTTTTGACATCAAAACAAAAATTATAAAAATTTACTATACAAAAACCGAAGTACTATACAGAAACAAACAAAAGATAGCATAAATGAAACAAACCAGAAATTGCACAAAAGATTTTAAAAAATATCGCTAGACTTAGAAAAAAATATCTAAATAATCCAAAGTAAAAGTGAATATGCTTAAAAAATCAAAATCCAAACTGTTGTATTCTAAAAATGAAACAATAACAAACGTATTGCACTACTGTTATCCAGTTCGAAAAATGAAATAAGCACAATAAAAAAATACAAATATAAAAGATTAAAAGTTAATATACTTTTAAAAAAGGCAATGCATTTCATAAAGTATATTCAGTAATACTAAAAGTGAATATACTTCAAAAATCAAATTCCAAACTATGATAGTCTAAAAAATAAACAATAACAAACGTATTGCACAACCGTTATCCAGTAGCAAAATTGAAGTAAGCACAGTAAAACAATTGAAACATAAAAGTTGACGCTGACTAAAAGTTAATATGCTTTTAAAAAGTCAATAAATTTCAAAAAGGATATCTAGTAATAGAGCGGCTACACACACGCAGAAAATACGGATTCATTGAATACCGATCACGACTGTTGCCATTCGGAGGAAAGGGAATAATAATTAAACATCGCATTAAATTAATTTTTAAATTTTCAAGATTTATTTTAAAAATCGGGCTGGTCTATAAAATTGCAAAAAAATTCGTACTACATGTGTGCCAAATTTTATTAGTGTGAATGCCATAAATTCGTCAAGGCACCCCTTACACACCCGAGACACATAAACACAGAAACTTCATTTTATAATAGTAGAGACATGTGCAACTATTATGACTTCAGTGACTGGAGGATTGTATGATCTAGGAACAATAGTGCACATGTGTAGTAGGATTCTAGGTTGAACTTACCCATAGTCTTCTCAGGGCTGCAACTAGTTTATGCAATAATGAAAATTGTGTTTTGCTAATGCCTGGCCAATTGAACATTAGTCATTACGGTGAGGGCTGATTTGGGAAAAACTTAGCATTACACTGGTGCACCACAGGATGTGGTTTAACTTTACACCTCACACATACATTCACATTCTCGACACTACTCGTTTATAAAGAGGCCATGCATTCATTTTAGATGGACACATGTCCATGCCTTAACTCTGGTTTCAAACCTTTTGATTTCGCAATAAAAAATAAGGTTGATTACTTTTTGATACTTTCTGATCTTGTATACCTCAAATGCTGTGCTTCAATTGCATTATTTATAAACTTTTTCTTGCAGAGAGAAAGTCCAGAAGAAAGAGCATCATTTTTATCTTTTGTTACATTCACATGGTTCAACCAGTAAGTATAAATGACTGCAATATAGCATGCATAAATACAAAATCGTAAATTTATTTATATCTAAAAACGTCAAAGGTGTCTTAGTAATTCAAAGATGTATTAATGGGTGGATAATTTTGATCTGTAGGTTTCTTTTAAATAGATTGATAATTGTACAGGGAAATTTCCCCTCCCTGTCCCCACTGTCATGTATAAGGCAATCGGTTGCAATTTAGTCATGAAAATGACTCGATTTTTTTACGAAAGGTAAAACGTGTTGTGAAATAAACACCATAATGGATAAGAGTTGTGCAGACTATGAAGATCAAGGTCATTAGAGCGTTTATGAAAAATCAGAAGCATACATTTACTTGATGCTGATGATGAAATTAATGATAGTGAAATATTACCAAGAAGGCGAAAACGTGCTAGGCGACTAATAAGTGATGATAGTGAACGTTCTGGAATCTCAGACACATCATCAAAAGAATGGATTTGTGAGGAAATAGATAATACGCCTGAAATAAAGAAATTTACGGTAGTGCATAGTGTAAGCGCTCTGACTTCACGCAAACTAGGTGCTAGGTTGATTTTACGCCAGGTAGATACCTTATATGTTTGATTTTCTTTTAATGAGTAATTTTTTAATTAAATATTTATATTTTTGCAAGAGATTGTGATGTTACGCTGATTGGATCTCTTTGCAATTTGAATTTGCCCGCATTTGACAATGATGAGGCCAGCAAGGCAACGCCGTGCTGTCCAAGCAGTGTAGTTTTACTTTTTGGAATTTAAATTATATTCCTTCCAAGAAGACTTTTCTAAACATTTCGGTATGTTTGCCTTTTTATATCTAATATCAAGCCATGACATGGATAGAGTAAGTAGCGACCTCCTTTTTCATGCCGTTTGCTGACAATCTGTTCTTCTCATTGGGCAATTAGTGGTCATGTGATTATCACCTGTGAAGAAAGGAGCATGCATTTGCCAAAGAGGCTCTGCGTCAAGAGTTGCAGGTTTTTACAAAATTGGACATTTCACTTACAATTTACTATTTCTATATGAAGTTTGGACATAAGAAATATTTAGTTATTTCTATAATAAATTAAGCAAGACACTATGCTGTTGTGCTTGTAACTATTCTAATAGCAAGTTAGCCAATATGAATTTGCTGCAGTTAAGTTGCACATAGCTCTTTGTAAAATTACCATTTTTATACCTTGTTAGGATTTTGCATATATATTTGTATAGCCTTTTGTCAAAAATGTTAATATTATCTGGTAAATATTTCAGTTTTTAAATAACCTATAAAGCTTTTATATTGAAGTATTTCTATTGTTTTTCTTGTGATTTTGTAAGTCATAAATGTTATTGAGAGACTTGCATAGTTATTTATAGTAGTATAAATTCGAATTTCTTTTACTTTTCTGATGCAAGAATTAATTTCAGTGGGAGAAATCAGATAACGTTTTCTGTTATTTGGTTGACTAAATAAGTGCAGAGAAATTGGATTTTTAGATAGCACCGTTAATCCAATTAAGAAGGTAACCAAATTAATTTGGCACTACTCTTATAGAATGGCAGCTCTGGGCTTCAAAAAACCACTGAATGCTGACGACATGTGGGAACTGAATGAGGAAACCCGCTCTGAGTCTCTGCAAGCCGAGTTTGACAGGCATTGGTTGCCATTGGCAGATAAAGTTAACAGGTAAGGTGTTTGATTACTATGACCTTTTGCCTTTTTATTTACATAAAATCTTTATAATGTCCGGTATCTTACAGATTTAGAAAACAAGGAATTTTCCCAAGGAACTTTCCCTCTGAAATCCAGGAAAACTGTTCAATTTGATAGTTTCTAATCATCTCACAATGGCCTGATTTTGAATTTAAGTCTCCGAGAGTCTTAGAAAACCTTAATTTTTGCTTGAAGTCCTAAAAATGTGCTTCAGTTTAAGTTTTAGTTATCCTTAGTTTTTACGTAAAAAAGTTTAAAAGCCTCTGTTTTTATATGGCATGTTTCTTCGTCTCACTTGCATTCAGAAACCAAGGCCAGCATTAGGTGTCCAAGGTCAAGTGTCATTAAAAATTGAGGGTGGATTGTTAGTTAAGGTCTTCAATTGCATAAAACAAGTTCCTTTTGTTGTGATGTGAAAGAGAAGCCCTCCTTTCAGGCTTGATGCTTCAGATGTGTTGCTTGAGTGCTCTTAAAGTTTCACATTGGGTTGCGGTAGTCAGATTGCAAGATTAGCAACCGGAAAGGATTTTGAGTTCTAAACTCGATGCAACCAAAGATCATTATGTATGTGGGGACAACTGGATGTGAAATCTGTAATGGCCTCAAATGTCCTCATATTGGCAAGACATGGAAGTTTGGAGAGTGAGCTGCTGGTTCAGGTGTTGACCTCATCATCCGACTGGTTCTAAATGACAAGGCGGTGTCCTTGGATATTTCCTTTCTGGATTGATCTTGGACCTTTGCCGATAGACCGCTGTGTTCCAGTGCTGCATAAACTAACTACCTATCTCCCTTATCTTTTCACAGTACCTTTTGAAATTATTCAATTTGATTCTATAGCTCTTTTAACTGTCCCTAATGAATTCAATTTGGAAAATAAAGGAAATATCAATTGGTTTCAATATAATTTAGAGTTCAAAATTCACTTGTTTCAGACAGTTTGTATCCTTCCATAGCCCAGGCATCATTAAGTTTAAAAAATTGAGGTTCTCTGGCCAAACCTCATAAAAAAATCTTAAATGAGTGGTTGTATACAGAAAGGTATACTCCAGGGGTTCCCAAACTTATCCAAGTCGTGGCTCCCTTGAGAGAATTAGAATTTTGTCACGGCCTCGTCATGTAATATCTACCTGTGGTATATTATTTTATATATAATATATATATATATATATATTTCATATTTGTACTTTGAAGAAGAAATTAGGGAAGTAAGTGGAAAGAACTTGGGCAAAATTAATACAACTCATATTTAAAATTCACGCAAATACTTTAATTGTACTTAATAGAAAAACATAGGTGTGGGTGAAAGTATAAATAAAACAAATAAAATTACCTTCAACATGCTCTTGGAGGTATATGTGTGTGTTTAGTGCAAGGGTTGTGCTTGCTGCTCACTGCACAGTTGTTAGATTCGGGGAATTAAGATACAGCTACTCGCATTTCTTTTACGACATTAATTTTCAAATAGTATTTTCTCCTTATAATACCAACTGCTTCATGGGCACCCCTAATCTCTCTATGTGGCTACCCCAGAGTGCTGCAGCAGACACTTTGGGAACCCCTGGTGTACACCATACATCATTACTACCATACCAACTATAACCATACCTTCTTAACTAACATATTGTAGTTTTATAAAATCTATATTTTACCAACTTTTTTTCATGGAAATTGATGTTATTTGTTTGTTTTAAAATGGCAACACGTTATATAAACAATGTAAAAATGTGTTTGATTTGACCTGTGGAGCTGCATAATACTGAAGGGCCATGGGCCTTACTGCCACAATTTGAAATTTCTTAGGAGTCATACAGACAGCGTCAAATTAAACGGATTGAGGTGCTTCATTGGTTGAACCTTGAAAGATAGGGAGAAAAGTCTCAAATGAGCTATTGTATGCAGAAAAGTATTCTTCCATAAGGTAGTTTTACATTATCTCTATATTTTACTGCTTGCCACAGAATTGTACAGTATTTGTTTATTGTGAAATAGCAACTTGGGATATAAATAATGTTAAAAAAAATGTGTTTATTTGAGCTATATGGAACTGCATAATAGTGCTAAAGCTGCACGGATCAGCTTGCCACTAATGAAATTCTCGTGGAGTCTGATTGCAGAAAGTAAAGTGAAATCTGAATGATAGAAATCAGAAGCAAACAGAAATAAGTTATAAAATAATATTAAAAAAAAAGGCTGAATCACGTTTGAAAAAGAAGTTAGAGGAAATTGAAGTCTGTTCAAAATCTAATCACAGTGTGAGTGAAGTGTACTTTTTGCCATGTACTTTGTTGGAATAAGTTTTAAAACCGATACAAGTGACTAAATGCTTTTTTAAAATTTCATTTAGAAGTATGACATCCGTTTATGTGAAGATGGATTCATATTAAATGGATTGAAATAAGATTGGAAATGGAGTAATAGATAGATATAAGAAGGTTTATGCCATGCAAAAGTCTACGAGTTTTAAACAATAAATGCTGCTATACTAAGATCTGCAATTTGTGTTTTTCCCGTGATAAGCCAAATTTACTTAGTCCTCCCTGTATCTTTCCTCTAGGTTATTCTGGTTTTTCGTACCTCAAGAAGTACATTACATCATATGGTTACTGCATTTTGCATTTAATGTTTTAAAAAATGAATTACTTGTATGTCTTAAAATGTAACTTCTCTTGCTTTCTACAGACACCGTCATCAAGTAAAAGCTTCCCTATCGAGACAATATTCCTGGAAACGTAATGACAATGATTGCACCAGTGTTACTATTTCTCCTAATGATCTTGAAAAGGATGTGCCAAAACTGAGCATTCTGAAACCCATACTGAAGGTCTTTGGATGCGAACTTTTCCTGGCTGGACTGATGAAGCTCGGAGCTAGTGTCATAACTTTCGTTAATCCTCTCATACTTGAGTAAGCATTTCTTTCACCATTACAAGCTTTTTTACTAAATACTTCTGATGACACCTTTTAGTGACTCATCAGAAGCATTTAAAATCCTGTTTTTAAATGAGGCGTTCAGAATGAGAGTGGATCAAGTCCACTTTCTGGCCAAACTCTGATGATCACACACCCAAACTCTTTTAAGTTGTATCTTTTAAGTTGCTTCTTTGAAGCAAGTTCCTAGTTGCTTTGGTTCCCAAGAGATGGCAGTGGCGAACAGGAGAAGAGAGTACACATACACGAAGAAACTTTATTTCGGTGTATATCAAAATGTTATAAAATAAACTTGATTCACTCTAGGTCTGAATGTCTTAAATAGTGGTGTTGGAATGTGCAATTTAGGTACATTCCATTTTTGGAACTTACACTACTGATTCTTAGCTCATGGTATCACTAGCAGAGTTCTTGCTGCAAAACCACTCTGACCTTTAACTTTTTACTGGGTTAAAAGAGGTCTACTTAGAAATTGACAGGACTACCACAAAAAGCTACTTTTTGCTATTATTTTTCAACTTCGGCAACTAGGGTATTTTCATAAGCCAAATCGTCTCAAAAGTTCCCATTTTCAAAATTTCGGCAACCTTTAAAAAGTTTTGTTAACTTTTTGAAAATTCAACAAAGGTTGACGAAAATTTAGTTCCTTTTTTATCTAATAGTGGATGGAAAAAGTATTTTTTTTTTTAATTTTTCTTCAGGAATAAAATTTTTTCAGCAACATACATTTCAAATTATTTTGGCCAAGCTGTGGTAAACATAAAAGCAAAACATCAGAATCTGTGGTTGCTAGATTGTCATAAGAACTTTAATAAAAAGTATTTTTAATCTTTTTTTAATTTTAAAATTTAAATTTCTTGTTGAGGCTTTAATGTGTATTTCTGATATTGCCTGTCTTATGTCTGACACAGCATGGCCAAATATAGCCTTTGTGCCACAGCCCTCCCCCCTGTATTCCTTTCATACTTAAGTAGCACATTTTGTGTTTTAGACAATTCATTTTCCATCTGGGGCAACTAAAATTGCTACTAAAATAGGGTTTAAGTGAACACTTTTTGCTGCTATTAAAAGCATGTTGCTATTTCGCAAGTGCTTTGACAGCCTTGTAGTAGTAAATGAGAAATTTGTTTACCTACATTACAAATTTGTTACTCTACATTAAAAAAGAAAATACTCGTATTGTGTGTAAAATCGAATAAAAAAATTTCACAGATTTCATAAGAACTTTTGTCTGCCTTTGTGCTAAATCTTACTCCTGAACATTAACATTTAAAATATGTATTAATTTTTAGTGGTCACGCTGACCTATGTTTGATCTATGCACAATAGTAAATTTACACACAAAGTAAGTCGTGTCCAGATCAATCCATTTTGGCCAAACTATTCACTTTAATCTCTCTTAAACTGAATATTTACAAAGCTTTACGTACAAAAAATGGTTACAATCTGAAATGTAAAGGGAAAAGAACATGAGCTGATTCTTAACAAAATAGGAGCATGAACGTCTTGTTCGTGCACATGAGAAAAAAGTAAAATGTGAAAAAGGCGAGGCTCATAACATAGCACGCAAATGGTGCAAGTGCTATAAAGATTGGGATACCATAATAGCCATCAGCGCTACAAGAGTTAGGTAGTAACTAATAGAAGGCACTATAAAATCCAACAATTAGTTTGTTAACATTTTTTTAATAGTCAGCTGATTGCCTTTGTTGGAAGTCAAGATCCATATTGGAAAGGTTTTTGCTTTGCTGTTGGCATGTTTTTCGCTGCGATGATTGAATCATTTTTGTCTGGCCAGTATGAGTACAGGATCTATGTCATTGCCATGAAAATACGTTCCTGCATTATTTCAATTGTATACAAAAAGGTATGCCAGTTCAAGTTATGTTTTAGTTTAGCAATATCTATTATTTTCAGTGGCTATTTGCCTTAATTATTAATGAAATTCAATAATTGTAAAACATTTTTTAAATGACATGTCTAATACATATATCTTATTGGAGCAAGCAACAAAACTGAATAGTTTTCACTGGAACTCCTTAATTAGATTAGTTAGGATACTAAATATAGCAAAAAACTAAAGTAAAATTAAACTTTTTATATAAACAAGCCAACGATTCAATTTTGTAAATTCAAAACTGATTTTTCAAATTGCATTGATGCGGTCTTGCATTGAAACTTTGGGTGTTTCCTGCAATAGTTTACCTTGTTTTAATTCTTATTATAAATATTATTTCACACTTATAAAGGTTTAAATATTCAACCATGTGTGCAATCAACTATTTTGCGCATTGATTTCTTTTACTGATCAGTTTTATTCTTACAAGTCTCAATATTTATCTAATAGCAGGAAATATAAGACTAGAATATGTTATCCAAGATTCACTTGATCTTCACCTGGTAATGAATTTGAATCCTGTTTGTTCTACCACACTTTTATAATGATGTGGGAAACTATTATTTTATGGAAAACAGTTAATGGTTCTATAGCTAACTAATGTGTGAAAACATTAATTATTAACTGCTAACATTAACAATTCATAACTAATGGATTGAGCATGAATCTTTGCTCATATGGCAAATTGTTAAGAGTCACTTTTCCCAAAATATTGAGTAAGTCCCATCCTGGAGTATGATTTGTTAATATTTAGAAGGTGGCAAAATGTCATAAGTCTTTTTCTTTCTATTTATGAGAGAACAAAGGTGGAAAATTGCAATAAGTCAAAAAGCACAGAACCACATGTTGAATCTGGAATATTAAAATTGCTGTCACGAAAAATTAAAATTAGTGACTTATAGCTTTTTGCCATCTGAGCACAGAAATGTAAGTTAAAAATTAATGTTAATGCTTAATTACAATAGTAATTGTGTAAATTATTCATAACATTTTTTCAAAATAAATTTTAGTTTTTAAAATTAAGGTAATTATTTTTATTATAAGTTCAATCCAACATTTATTAAAAACTGTTAATATTTTTGATGACAAATGCTCATCTCTAATTTGTAATACAATGCTTTTAACATCTTGTTATTCAACCACTGCCAATAAAATAAATAAAATAAACAGTTGTAATTGGTACAATCAGCTTTAACGTTTTTGAAAATTCTTTTTTTTTTTGATACTTTGATAAATCTTCATATTGAAGAATGTTTTGATGCTTTGCTTTTAGTCTCTCATGCTTTCAAATTCGGAGAGAAAAAACTTCACTGTTGGGGAAGTGGTGAACCTGATGTCAGTGGACACTCAGCGAGTGATGGACTATGTTCAGATGGTGAATCTCCTGTGGTCAGCCCCTCTTCAAATTGCCATTGCTATCTACTTGTTGTGGCAGCAGCTGGGAATTGCTACCCTTGGAGGCTTAGCTTTTATGCTTTTGATGATTCCTCTCAATGGGGTTATAAGTGTGTCTCTCAAATATTTCCAGGTAAATACATTTATGACCAATCATTTTATGTAAATGGATTACTATGTTGAAAAATTTAGTGTGAGTTCAAACTCAACCAAAGACTGTCATGTACAAAGGGGGCTGGTGCATGTTAAATCTGTCATGACTTCAAATATCCTCATGTTGGTATGGTGTGAAAATTTGGACAGTGCGATGCCAGCTCAGGTATGACCTAGTCATCTGACCGTGTTTTTGTCCTTGAATCATTCCCTTCGGAGGTTGATCCTGGACTGTCACCAATAGACCATTGTGCTGCTCCAGTGTGACGTTAATCTAAAATACAAAATACTTAACAATTTTTTTGAAATATTCTGTTTTCCCCAATGTGCTGCTTGACAGGGTAGCAGAGGGGTTGGTACAGTGGTGAATGGTTTAGTCATCCCAAAATTCTGCATGTATGTGCCAGGTCTAAATCTGCCTATATATCATGGCTTATAACTGGGTTAATTTTAACTTGAAATTCAACTCACACATTCTTAAGACCCTTAAAAATAAAATTCAATGAAAAAAAATTAAGGCCTTATTTTTCATTTCAGCTTTTAAAGGACCTTTAAAAGCCAGTTTGACAAGAGCACTGCATATTTTATTTTCCATCTTTCATAAACCAGAATCAATGTTACTTAAGTCCAAATTTCTTCAGACATCAAGGGCATAATATTTATAGTTTCACTAAAAATTGATTTTAATCTGGGTCCATGAGAACCAATCCAATCACTCAAGAAAGTTTCTTCAGCTGTCTACTCGCAGATTAATCTAGTGCTACGGTAGCCCAGTTGGTAGAGTAGATGATTAGCAGCATAAGAGGTGCGAGTTTAAAACTGAGTCTAACCAAAGAAGACCTGACGTACATTGAATCTGCCATGACCTTAAACATTTTAATGTTGGTATTGTGTGAAAGCTTGGATAGTGTCGGGCTGGTCCAGTCCAAGTGTTGACCTCATCATCTGACCATAGTTGGAGATGATGAGGTGTTGCCCTCAGATCCTTCCCTTCAGGATTGATCTAGGACCCTAGCACCAGTAGTCTGTTGTGTTGCTTCAGTGCAATGTTAATTTCCTACCTATCTATCCATGTATTGTGATCACTGTAAAATGTAGTCTTAAAAGCGAAAAATAGCTTCGTAGGCCGTAGTTTTCCTTTTGCTTAAAGAGTGAAAACCCTGGATTTAGACTTGTAATGTTTTGTCATCTAGGTTAAACTCATGAAGAACAAAGATCGTCGAACAAAACTCATGAACGAAATAATGAATGGCATAAAGGTCCTGAAGCTGTATGCTTGGGAATCCTCTTTCATCAAAGAAGTCATGAACATCAGAATGTTGGAAATAGCTTGCTTGAGAGCACAAGCATATTTAAATGCATCCGTGACTTTTGTATTTTCTTCTGCACCATTCCTTGTAAGTACTTTGTATCCCAATATCTCTACATCATATGCATTGGATTAAGTTTATTTTCCATGTTGAATTTTGTTTTATTTTCCTTCACAGGTATCACTTGCCAGTTTTGCGACCTATGTTCTGATCGACTCCAATAACGTGCTAGATGCCAATAAAGCTTTCGTGTCACTTTCTTTGTTCAATATTCTTCGAATTCCAACTGCTCTTTTGCCGTTGGTCATCACGTATACTGCCATGGTAAGATTTAAATAATATTTTACCAAACAAGATTTCACTAACAGTAGGCTGAATTCATCAACTATATTTCCCATCAAAAGTGCACATGTAGTTTAAATTATTCAGTGCAATCAGCCCTCTTGTTGCAGAAAAAGACTTGTGACAAAATCAAACCAAATATACCATTGAGAAAATTTTCAGCCAAATTCACTTAAAATATTCCTTAAAGTGTTGAATTCATGTTCCATATTTTATTACTTCTTGTAGCACTAATCAGTGGTTGCAACTTGGGATAATTATTGGGGTCCTTAATAAAACCCCACTTGTTTTGTATGTTTTGGGAACACCTTATATTGTTTGTACAGATCAGTATACCTGTAATATTTATTCCTCATGTGGAGGGGGCCAGCCATACAAATGTAAGAGCTCAATGCATTCAGGTTCCTAGGTTTCAAAAGTACTAAGTACTTACATTTTAAGTCATTAAATGTTTTTCAAAATTTCTTATTACAAAACCTCACTTCTACCATCAATAACATCTAGGCAGTTTGTACATCATTTTAGCATGTGCTTGCATTGGTCAGGCATTTTTATTGGTCTGAAAAACTGCTTCATTGTGCCAGCCTTGCCACGAACCTCTCTCCATCAATCATTTTAACTTTTACAACCCTTAGACTATTTTATCAAAGCCATTTTAATGTTTCATCCCCAATTTTATCAGATTGGTGTTGAGTCAACTTCCCCATTTATCACTCGAGATTTTATACATTTATAATCAACATCTTTTTAATTATATTTTATTTTCAATTCTTACATTCTTGTTTTTTATTTTATTCATAACCAATTAAGGTAGAGGATACCCCATCGGTCTCGATGTTTTTTTACCCCTCCCCCCCCCTTTTTTTTTCCAAGGGTGACTTATTTTATACATTTTATGTTTTACCATGCAGCTGTTACATCAATTAAACTGCAATATCCATGTCATAAAAAAAAATTGACTTGTCTTTTAAGTTTACTTTTTATTGTTGGTTAGTCTATTTTAGCGTCAATTTGTGTTGGTTTGTATTATGTCTTCCTTTGGCACTGCTTGTCCTTTTTTTTGGACCTTGTACCATAAATCCCTAATCAACCAACTATTTAAAAAAAATGATTGGGTTACATTTCTTCCTTCAAAAATACACATCATAGCTGCCAATCCTTCCGGATTACCCGGAAACTTTTCATAATTTTTCCGGTTTTGCGGCCGGAAGCAAGTTTTTTCCGTTTTTTAAAGATTATTGCTAGATTATAGATTACCGAGCATTCCCAACTTGCGTGTTACCACCCAAGTAATGTGTAAATAAATATTATAGCCAAGAATAGAAATATTAAAATCAAGAATTGTGCATTTAAATTATGCTATTAAATGCTATATTAAGATACAAACAGAAACCTGATGTATGTTAAACTGTTATGTACACAACTTAAGGTTTATAGTTATTTTCTAAAATTAGTTTAAATTTAGGCTAGTTTAAGTTTTCTAAAGGATTGCATTACTGATATTACTAAAATTTTAAATTCAAATAATAAATTTCTCCCCTTTGGTTTTTATTTTTAATGAAATGTCGATGCCAAGTATAAATAATAAATTATTCTGTTTTTTACCCAAAATCTTCTGGGTTTTTTTACATTATCCAGTTGACAGCTATGCACATTACAAAAGACTCCTCTTTGATACACTCAGCCAATCAGTAAACCCAAAATTAATCTTCAACTTAACAAGTCGCAATTCAACTTTGAATTTAAGTAGCTGTTTAACTCAAAACCCCTGGTGTGCAGAATTATATTCAGTGTTCTGCATCACAACTCCAAGTAATTGCAACGGTTCTGCAGGCATTTTGTCTGAATTAATAAAACTGAGGGTAAAATCAAAAACAGACGTAAAACACACTTATCGACCAAATATGTATGACTTATTTATAGCAAAACATCAAAATTAAGTACTATATTTAAAACCAAGGCATACTTTCAGAGTTCGTAATTCTGTTGATAACTTTTGAAGTTAAATATTTTGTCATTGACATAGATGTGTTAGTTATTAAGTGTTTATGGTAATTTGGGTGGTGTAGGGAGGTTGTTCCTTAGCTAGAAACAAAAAGGTGTGGCAAGGAGCACACTATGCACTGCCTAACAAAACTTATGATTTAAAAAAAATCAGCCAAAAGTTTGATAAAATTAAGGAAAAATTGTTCTGCAAAGACTCAGTTTGTTCTGCAACGTATGTCACAGTTTTAAGCAGTTTCTGCTCCTGGGTTCAAAACTACGTTTCTGGAAAGTTGAATAAATATCATGTGCCTTCGGAACATGTTTTTCCAAATGCAATCAGACAAAAACAGCTGTAAAATGGATGGTTAGAAACAGGAATTTACTTCACTTCTATGAGATATAGATAAGACTCGAATGAAATTTCACGATCATGCTGACTTGTAAAATCAGTCTTTTAAAATGATTGCATATTAATATACAAATAGTTTTCGATTCTTGATTTTATGTGTCTTATCCATTTGCTACAAGTTTATTGATTGCAAAAATCTTCTAACTTTCCATTTAGTTTGTTGTATCCCTGAAGAGAATAAATAAATACCTCCAAGGAGATGAAATTGATCCTTCTATCATCGAAAATAATCCATCAGAAAGTTTGTCTTTTTCCATTTAATATTTCAATTTCTCTTTTACTAATCTGGTTTGAATTTTACATGTTTCTAAGCTTTTTAAACACTTGTGAAAATTGTGCTGCAATCTGGCTCTGACGAGAAGGCATTTGGGTCGTGAGTTTTTGATCGAATTGACTCTGCAGCGATCCCTCTTTGGTTAGGGATAGGGAACAGATTAAATGTAAGCAATGCTTTCTCATAATTGGCGGCTTTAGCATGAATTCTGGCTTCAAGTTCTCAGTTCGGTGCCAGAAGCGATTGCAGTGCTACCACAAACAAATTTTTTCACCTTGGCTATTAAGAGTATCTTTTAAAGCCAAATCTTCTCAAACTCGATACTTTCAGTTTGGGCTACTTTTTTTGAAATTCACCAAAGGTCAATGAACATTTAGTCACTTTTCTAAAAAACTACGAATAGACAAAAAAAAAACTTTTATCAGATTTATCTTAAAAAGAAATTTTCCATGTGGTGCCAATTTCAACTCTTTGATGCCAAACCGTAGCAAGCATGAAAGAAAAACATTAGAATCTGTGGTTGCTAATTTGTCATGAATACCTTATCAAGAAAATATATTTTTATTTTAAAATTTAAGCTTCACTGGCTGAAATTTGCTTTATACTTAATTAGGACATTTTGAGCTTTAGCTGATTAATTTTTTACCTGAGAGATTAAAATTGCTACTAAAATTGAGTCTAAGGTCAGTTTTGCATTTTTTGCCATTCCTCTCACAACAAGGATAACCAGATGTCCACAGTGTGAATGCCCTCAGAGGTACATCTCCTTAGACTTCCATTGAGGGTAATACTGAAGTCCCCCTATCTTAAATAAAGGGCACAACTAAATTTTAAAGGTCCTAGCCTTTTATTTTATGATTAAAATAAGCTATATACAGTTAATTTACAAGTTTTGAAATAAACGATAACATATCGCTCGAGAGTAGCATCAGCAAACAACCACTAAGAGACGCTTCTACTCTTCTTCTATACACCTCACATTCCTTTCAACCCCTCTGGTCTTAGGGGAGAAAACGCCCCACTCCAACTTGAAGGTTGATGGCCCTGACGGCGTGACGTCATCATGTTAGATAACCATCAGAACCTTACAGTAATGAAACGACAGACCAATTAGCAAAACATGGATCTGGTACACCATTTATTGGACTAGAGCCTGTTTTGGGTCTACCTCACAATGTGGTTAGAGGGACTATCACGGGTTTACTCCTTGCTGAGTCCTACCATACATGGTTTCAATCTAATAATCAGAGACGAGTCAACAAGCTCAATCAGCAGTCTCCTTGGGATTGATCGAGGGAGCTGCTGAATTTTGGAAAGAAATCAGGTTAGCTATTTGCCTTCTAACTTGCCACTGTACCCTAAATAGACATCTCAACATTATCGGTGTTATAGATGACCCATTATGTAGAGGCTGTCGGATGGTAGAGGAGGGTCCTACATGTATTGTGTGATCCTGTTTTCTATGCACAACAATTTGAATATTTGGGGTACCACTGTAACGAATCCTGTGAACTGTCAAACACTCCAATCAGGTACATGATGAAATTTATTTCAGCAATCCATCTTTAGTGGATCAGCAGGGGTCTCAGTACACTAGACTATTAGCCGCTGTGCTATACTCTCTTCAGAGTCACCCCTTCTATAAGTCATTAGTCATCCTACAGACTTCACACACCTTGAGTACTCTTTTCTTTTCCCATAGAGATTATTATCTAAAGTCAACAGAGGTGTAACCCCCTGCATACTCAGGCAATACTTTTCTGCTTTTATCCCCCCCCCCCTCTTCTTGATATCGTTTACTTGCAGTTGTCTATCTTGTGTTTGGCGCAGCTTGGCCAAACATGGCTCTTACACCATAAAAGCTCAAAATAACCGACCGAGGTTTGAACATTCACTACTATACCATTTGGGATCATTTCTCACTTATGACTGCTATCCTGTTTAAGAAAGAAATTGAAGTGTTGATGTTGAAAAGGATGTAAGTGCCCCAAACTAAATTTTACAGGACAAGCAAGTTGAAGATTTCACTTACGAACTTCTTAGAGCCAAGAGTGATCAAGTTTCCGTTTGTGGCATCCTGTGTTTTTTTCGGAACTGGACTTTGTGAGTTACGAATTCGCCACCTTTTCAGTGTTACTGGCAATGGAACCTAGAATCATTTCAAATTTTGGCACTTACCTCTTTTTAATGTCAATGCCTCAATTCATTCTTCAGTTTTGGAAATTATTTTTATTTCAAGGAGATTTTCTTTTGAGGTTTTACTGTGTATTTTATAAAGTGTCATCAAAATGAAAAATTCAGAGATGTTTGTCTTCAAATATCATAACTAGGTCCAAAAATACAAATTAAGAGATGAAAAATATGGCTAATATGATATCTTATTTCGAATCCTGCTTTCAGGAGATCCTGTTGTCATAGAGAACGGCACCTTTTCGTGGACGAAAGAGGACAGCCCGTCTATCTCGGACTTGAATTTTCGGGTAAAGGAAGGAGCGCTGGTGGCTGTTGTTGGTCAGGTCGGCGCAGGAAAGTCATCTTTGCTCTCTGCGCTTTTGGGGGATATGGTGAAGTGGTGTGGAAGAGTCAATGTCAAGGTAAGTAATCTACTTTTAAGATCAATTTCAGAAATGACAATTTGCAATGAAAGTTTTCATTAGTACCAAAAGAAAAAAATCAGTTTTTAGAAATTTTCAGTAGTCAAGTAAAAATTTAACAAATCGGCTTACACAACATGCATATATCCTTAATTAAAATATTTAAGTACTAATTTTAAACATATATGCAACACATTACATTATTTATAATTACAGTAAGGTATATCACACATGAAAACACATATATAGAACCAATGATTGTGTATGAAAGAATTATATCACATTACTAAAAATTGAAAATTTTGTTCATAGAAAACATTTAGTAATTAAATTTAAGCACTCTTTCCCATTTGCCAAAAAATATAATAATAATAAATACAAAAATAGTAAACTGCAAAAAATATATATTTTTTTACAACTAAAATGTAATCCTATGAAAGGCATGATCAGTATGTCTCAACCTAATTTTTCAGCCTTTAACAAGCATTTTTTATTAATTAGAATATCTTCCAATTAAAGACATGTTAACATTATAAAATATATATTAATGAGTAAGCTTAATTTGTTTACTCGAAGAACAATCTGGGGGACTCTACTTGAAGAACAATCTTGGGAATCTTTTAAAGGCCGTTAAAAACTTAGGAATCAAATTTTAATGAAAAAAAGTTATTCCAACGGGTTTCTAAAGTTAGAAACAGAAATAAAATTGCTATTTTTCCTTAGAAAAAATCATTGATTCCGTAATCTGTAGTACCCGATTCACTTACGTAGAAACTACGGAGAATCTGAAGTAGTTGGCATATCTGCAATTTGAGTGTCCATGCAGTGAGTTAAAATAAACTATCACCTTCTATTAGGCTGATACAAACTTAAGTTATTAGAAGTACACATGATGAAGTTTTAAAAATCCAAACTAGAATTTATTTGAAATATAACAAATAAATTGAAAGTTAAAATTAAAAGATAACTAATACCTTGATTTTGAGTGATGAAGCAAGCGACAACAGATTGCAACCGTATTTATAATAGTACTAGCCACTACGTGGCTAGCTCGGTGTTGCCCGTGGTGCCAGTTATTAATCTGGTGTATTTTCAATCTATATTTAGCGATTATGATTTTATGAAAAAGAAATAACAATCCCAGTCAAAGTGTTTTTTATTTTTGCTCTCATTCCCTGAAATAGAATAGGTCAGTAAATGTAATCTGTTCCTTTTTTTTTAACGCGAAGGACAGAAGATGCAATCTGTTTCACATTGCATCACAATCTCTTGTGAAAATATAAAGATATATTCAATTTAAAAATTATTTACTTAAAGTAAATCATATTTTTAGGTATCAATCTAATGTGAAATTTTCCCCAGATTTCAAATCCTTTGAAATTTTTACTCCATCTTTATAGTCTAGGAGATAGAAAAAATAACTACATAACTAAACTTAAAACTTTTTTTTTTACCCTCTGCTGGAAAAGTATTCCTCTGTGCAAAATGAAAACAGAAATGGGAAAAATAAATTTAGAATATGTCCTATCTTTATGTGGTTGCCATTCCAAAGAAAACTTAAATTAGAAGAAAAATTAAATTCATTTTAAAATGTTCTAGATTGAATTTTAAAATTTGCCGCAACCCAAAAATTGCAAAAAATGTGTAGTACCTGTATGCCAAATCTTATTGCTGTAAGTGCCATAGAATCGTCATGATTTTGGGGCAAGAAACAGACAAATACTTTCTTTTATAATATTAGAGATGAAAGGTCACATGATAAATTTTGTGTAAAATTTGTATAACCGTGACAAGATTTGCATATTAATAATCAAATGTCAAAAGAAATATTATAACCATAAAAGTCAAATCTTAAGTAATATTAAATTGGGCGGTTCAAAAGCTGTAAAGTACAAATTATCAATATGTTGGCACAGTAAAATTCAGAAAAGAAAGGTAAGGTTTTTCCTAACAGTAAGAAATGTGCTTTTGAACTTTGTTTCACTGAAAGATGTGAAGCTAAACACCACATACCCTTGCTATCTCAAATACCTCAGGAGATAATCTCCTTAAGGTGTACATAGACTTCATGGACCCAAGATACTATTATGATATTTTCTTTTCCCATGGGGTCTACCGTTTCCAATAAACATGGAGATTGCACTCCCAGGATACCCAAGCAATCTCTTACTGCTTTCATCCCACCCAAATCCCTCTTTTTTTCCCTGTCACAACAATTTTTGTCTTGTGGGTGGTACAGTTTGGTCAAATATGGCCATTGCACCATAAAAATACAACCTTTAGGTTGGCACAGGTTACAGACGTAGCAACTTCACTGACCCTAGGTACACCAGTGATCTTTTCTTTTCCCATGGGATTTCCTGATTTAGTAAACACGGGGTCGTGCTCTCTGAATATCCAAGCAAACTCTTTCTGCTGTCATAACAATGCTGTATTCCCCATGTAACGTCGTGATAAAAGAAATAGCCTTTTTTAAAAGAATTAAAAAAACATTTATTTAGATATTGGTAGTGATATCACAGTTACAACTACATCTCATCATACTCTAACACAGCACCGTGTGCACACTTCAAAGAAGCATCCAATCGACTACTAACAGTTTTCAAAACATATATTTTTACCAACGTTATACATAAAAGAAAAAATGAACTTCCCGGAAAACCATTTAAGCTTACATAAATATGTCAAAAGAAAAGATATCCTTTCCAAGAGTATTAAGAAGTATAAATAAACACAGGAAGTATCACAATATCTTGGAATAAGGAAAAAGAAATACTATCATAACATTTAAAAGATATTCCGGAAGTGTATGTTACACCCAATTCCACTTTTATTTTTAAAGCTGTGGTCACTATAAGAGGACCATTTAAAAAAAAATACATATGCTGTCATTGGAATAGCTTTTATTCAAAGCTTCAAAAATTTTACCTCTCTGAATTTTGTCAGGTTAAAGTACATATATTAGTTAATACTTCCACAAAGTTTCAGAACAAAATAAGAGGATTAATTTTTTATAACCCTTTAAAGTCAACTGGTTTTTTTTTTTCAAAATACTTTTTGCCTTTAAGTGTAAAAAATCAACTAAAATGTAAAATTGTAATGTTTTTGCCGTTTAGATAGATGCCTGAAACACATGGCTTCCAACTGTTACCAAAATTTACTAAATTTGAACTATTAACTCTCAAGTTACAGTTATTTATAGCCAGTGTGGCAAATCCAAGATGACCGCCATTTTGTATAATCGATCAATTTTTAAAGTCCTGTATCCAAATTGGACAAAATATTTAAATAAAAGAAATCTATAGGTTTCACTGCCCTGTCTATTAATGGTTAAAATTTGAAAAAAAATATGACTAAGGTGCAACAACCACCAAGTGTCCTCATATAGTTATGGCCCAACAGGGAGAAAGGAACTAAAAGCAGCAAAAAAAGAGAGAGAGACTCTTAGTTTCACAAACTCTGTCCCAAATTATTTGCAGGGTTGCAACCTTTCCAAAGTTTGCCATTTTCACTCCTTCTAGACAGAAAAATGTGTACCATTAAATATAAATAATTATTCTTCTATAAATTAGAAGTTTTGCTTTTGAATAAATATCATCTGGTAGAATATACACCAAGCGTTTTACTCATAAAATTAATAATTTTCATAAAAAAGTGAATATGTTGTGTTAAGAATGATGTGTATTTCTTGTTTTCTGTGTAAAAAAGTAGTTTTAGCCTTTTTTTTATTTGCTTTAAATTGATTTATATGTTTCAGGGATCTGTGGCATATGTCCCTCAACAAGCCTGGATACAGAATGCTACCTTGCGAAAGAACGTCCTGTTTACTTCGCCTTATGACCCTTCTCGTTATAAAAGTGTGTTAGAAGCATGTGCCTTAGCTCAGGACCTGGAAATATTGCCTGGAGGGGATATGACGGAAATAGGAGAAAAGGTTTTTAAATATTTTATGTCCATTTATGTTACTAATGCCTTGATGAAACTGTCTCTTTCTGACAGTGATGCCAACTTGTGTGAATTATTGATAGAGAGGTGAAGAAGTGTCATATTTGAAGGAAGTAGTTATGGGGTCTGCTGCTGATTTATTGAGACTTATAATATAATGGGGCCACATGATGAATAGTAGATTTATGTGTGCAAGGTTATAGTAGTGTGGAGGTCAGTCATGAAGCGGTTTTAGCACACACCAGCTAGACCAGTGCTGCCAGTCTTGGATACAATGTATCGAATGAGAGATTTCACTGCTAGTTTGCAGTCACTGTTGAACTTGGCAAATTAGATACCATAATGTTCTTATTGGTGATTGGCATGCTTTGCTTATCCTGCGTCTGCTTCCTGTTACCTGTTGGTTTTTAACTTTTACTTCCGTTTTGTATTCAAGGGCAATCGTAGCTTTTCTTGTTTTGTTTTTGTAAATTTTCGTATTTGTTCCAAAAATGAGTAAATTGCTTAAGTATGATGATGTCACTTGAATTGAACTCAGAAAATAAACCTCGTATGTGGGTAAATACAGCAGATAACTTCAAAGACAACATCACGAAAAAGGCACGGAAAGAAGTGTATGCTTTCCATGAAGATTTTCGAATAGCGACGCTGCTCTGAAAATTGTCTTTTCTTTCCTCCTCTTCGCTACTTCCTGCAGTAGCCCAAGGAGATAACATCTGTCGACAGGCGTACACATTTTTCTTTCACCACATCCAAAACTAAACTAAGTTACCAGCAGCGTACAACAGCAAACAATACATGAAAGGTGCACCATCAGCAAATTTAGAAAATACTTCACAAGCTTCTGATATAGGAATGCGATGTCATTGAATTAGTTATATGCCTGAGGGAACCCAATCTTACTCTGAATAGCCCATATAAATAGAATGATTTAAGGAAGTTTTGGGATTTTGCCACATTTAGACGAATTTCAGAGCTATTTATTTTGTGGATACAGATCATTACCAATATTTTCAGCATATTTCTAATGTTTATCCTTTATGTTAGAGTGGATAAAATATTGGTGCTCAAAGTGCTTGATCCCCTGGGGTTATGAGCCCCATGTGTGCCGATTAAATGGTCAAGGGTCCAAATGAGGTAGTAGCCATGTATGTTTGGTTCCTCTTATTATCTGTATATTTGTTGTAATTTGGAGGGAATTTATCCTGAATGTTTTAGAGGGAATTGAGCTCCAACAGAAAAATATTTAGGAATATCATAGGAGTGTACCAATGTGTAGGTTTTTTGTAGACTGGTACCTTGTTGAAAAAGTTCTATTGTTTGCCATTCCAGTTTTGGGACTGTAGTCGCTCAGTTGGAAGAGTAGTGGATTAGCAACAGGTGGGCTACGAGTTTGAATCGTGATCCAATCGAAGACTGTTGTGTATGTCGGGATGGTGCATATTAAATCTGCCATGAATTCATGCTGGCATGGTGTGGAAGTTGTGTGATGTGCTTGCTCTGGTGTCATCTGAGCGTGATTCAAAATGACAAGGTATTATCCTTATATCTTTCCTTTCATGATTGATCCTGGACTGTTGCCAATTGCCCGTCACGTTTCTCCAGTGTGACGTTAATTGAACTACCTCCCTTTCCAATTTTGGGGGATACAAGAGATTCAAGTCCTAGAAGTGTGAGCTAGTGCTTTCTTATCAATTTATTAATAAACTTTTAAATGACATCAATGTTGGTTTAACTAAACGAACTATGGAATTCTGGTTGCAAGAACACACACAGTTCGCTAGAAATAAGATAATCAACAGATCTGCTATTACTCACCACTGTTAGGAATATCCTCTCCAGTTGGATTTCAAACAAGCTGAAGTGGTCCAATCTCTAAGATGCATTCTTGAATTGAAGATCAGAAAAGCATATGGTAATCCTAGGAAAATAGTACGTATGGTATCACTAAGTAAAGTATTCTTTCGTAAAAATGTGTTTCGGTGCTTGAACTACAGGAACCAAGTGTCTGTTTACTGAAGTACAAATTTACATCTAGTATTTATAATATTTATAAAATAATATTTATTTATTTTAATATTTATTTATTTTAATATTTATTTATTTTAATATTTATAAAATAATATTTATTTATTTTAATATTTATTTATTTTAATATTTATAAAATAATATTTATTTATTTTAATATTTATTTATTTTAATATTTATAAAATAATATTTATTTATTTTAATATTTAAAAATAATATTTATTTATTTTAATATTTATAAAATAATATTTATTTATTTTTAGGGCATCAATCTCAGTGGTGGCCAAAAGCAAAGGGTGAGCCTTGCACGAGCAGTGTACACTGATGCAGATATTTATTACCTTGATGATCCTCTCAGTGCTGTGGATGCACATGTTGGCAAGCACATTTTTGAGCAAGTTATCGGACCTCAAGGATTACTAAAGAATAAAGTATGTTCAAGCAATCATAGTATTACAAGGGATGTGTACAAAGCTCGGGGAATCCTGTTATAAAATTTAATTTATTGCATTTTTGTCTCTTCATTTCAATAATATTTCCGTTTTACTGTTGACACATGTCTCAGTACAAAATTAATTTTCTAGGCCACTTAAAAAACTAACTTTGAGACAAATTAAATGAATAAATACTGTAGCAGTTGGTTTCATATTGTTCCAGTCTATTGACTGTTAACAAATAATTTTGATTTCTATGTCACGTACATTAGTGAAGGGGGGGGGGCTGTGGCCCAGTTGGAAGAGAAACAGGAGGGTTGCAAGTTTGAAACTCGATCCAACCAAAACTCTGCCATGTGCATGTTAAATCTGATGTTGCCTGAAATGTCCTATACTTGGTATGGTGTGGGAGTTTGGAGAGTAGGGTGCCAAAACAGGTGTTGACCTTATCATGTACCCATGTTGAAAAATGACAAGGTGTTGTCCTCAGAACTTTCCCTTCAGGATTGAACCCAGACTGTCTCCAATAGCTTGTATAACATTAATCAACAACCTAACTATCTACATTAGTGAAATATATTTTGAGATTATCTAGAAAAATTTGGTGGTAAAATTTGTTTTGAATTACCCAGTAATTCGAATTAAAAAAGTTTTAATTGCACTATTTTTACTGCATATTCATTATGTGGACAAAAGTATTTGGATACTGTGTTTTTCAGAAAAGGTGTTTTATTCTATTTAGTAACAGGTAGTCCCTCCTTTTGCTTCTATTACAGCTGCAAGAAGCATACTTTCCACAAGTTCTCTGTAAGTCTGGGCAGTAATAGCTGACCATGTCTCTTGCAAGGCTGTGAGAAGAGATTGTTGGGAAGATGGGCGTGTGTGAAGGTTTTGTATTCGTCGCTCCAGTTCGTTCCACAAGTGCTCGATCGGATTGAGGTTGGGACTCTGAACAGGCCAGCCAAGCAAATTCCCCTCATTTTCAG
The DNA here is from genome assembly GCA_947359465.1 of Metellina segmentata. NCBI lineage: Eukaryota > Metazoa > Arthropoda > Arachnida > Araneae > Tetragnathidae > Metellina > Metellina segmentata. The sequence continues at coordinate 99,984,498 of OX375874.1, forward strand.
GAAACCAGTCCAGCATGGTTTGCAGTTTGACATGGAGCTTGATCCTGTTGGAAGAAACAACCATCATTGCCATAGTGCAGGCAAGGCTGAATTATCCAGAGTGTCGAGGTACACATCATGGCTCATGGAACCAGGTACAGAAAGCAATAGGCCAAGTCCTAACCAGGAAAAACAACCCCACACTAAGATGGATCCTCCTCCGAATTTCTGCAGTGTCCCAACTACTTTTGTCCATATAGTGTATATATGCTACACTGAAACATTATTCTATTGTAAATTAATTATTTGCAGTGAAGATTGAGTACCTCCAAAGTGTAACGACATTTTATCCCTTTTTATGTAGACTAGAATCATGGCCACTCACAGAATAGGCGTTCTTCCTGAAGTCGATATCATTATGGTTCTTCAAAATGGAAAAGTGAGTGAAATGGGATCATACAAGGAACTTTTAGCTAAGAAGGGGGCATTCGCCGACTTCCTTATCCAATACTTGCAAGAAAATGCCGGTGAGGTTTCTCAAGCTGTTCTTCCAGATGAGCTGAATTTGATCCAAGAAATAGCTGCTACAGTAGGAGCACCTACAGAGCTAACAAGGTTAGTTCTAGATTATTAATTTTCTTTTCTATAAAGTTAAATGTGCAGTGAAAGTTTTATTTCATGTTCCGATTCGCAAGTTGGAATGTGACATAAAGACTAAATCTGTGTAATCATTAGGATTTCATAAATTTTATTTGTTGACTAACCTCGTCACAAGATTTCCGGGTATTGTAGTGTTTCTTTTCCCCATAGCTCATGTGACTGAATAACATCTAGTATCGTTTAGAACTCTAGGAAAAATTATATTCAAGAATGTCAAATTGGTTGTTTATGTGAACCTGTAAGCTAGTTAAATGTAAAATTTTCCATCCAAAGATGATTTTCTGACCTAAATTTGTAATTAATTTTCTTAATTTGTAACAGGTACATGCAAATATGAATAAAAGGCATAAAACATTTCAATCAGAAAAATTTCAAAAACCAGGTTGATTTTCTTGATTTTATATTTAACTTTCAGGTGTGCTTACTTTCATTTTTCAGTCTGAAATATTGAGTCAGCTTATGCAAGTTTTCTTCTTTGCATTTTGGAAGGTTGCATCCCTGTCTATAACTCACTAACCTTCACAGTATGCATGTTTTATGTGGGTGCTTTTTGGTTACCTCCTTTTTGGCACACAAATTTTATTGTTACCAAGGGATGTCCATGCCACCATTTGCATTTACTTGTGCTTTCCCTGTTTTTTCTACTTTTTGATTATCTCCAGTAGCTGAGTTTATGTGGTGAAAAAGCTTGCAAGAGAAAAAAAAACTCTCAATGCAGTTGTGGTTGCAATAGGATTATGTTTTTCACCCAAAATAGGTGCTTTATGAAACTTTTATTTACCCTCTTTTTGTTATATTTTCTCATTCAATTTACTACAAGCAAATTGTTTCAAGTTTTGTAGCAAAATGTAAGTTGTCTTTTTGGTGTTCTTTTTTCATTGCCAAGAAAATGTGACCAGAGGTAGACAAAACAGTAAGAAAAAGTGCAGAAAGCGTAGTTAAATGCAAATGACTTCAAGGATGTCTTTAACATCAAAAAGTTGCTGGAGATAACCAAAAAGTAGCTTTTTGCATGCTTCAATACCATCTTCATTGTGTTTGATTACTTTGGGCTTCTATTCTTTTTTTTTCTAACCCAAGCTCATTTAACCAGGCAACTGTCCAAATTGAGTGATGGGAATGAGTCTGATACGAATACCAACAAAATGCGAGCTTCTTCCCTCTCTGCAGCAGGGGCTGGGGAAGGACTTCGACAAAGACGCACCAAAAGCACGATCGACGCTCCCGGCAAAGAAGCAGGTGATGTGAAACTGAAAAGAAGTTCTATCAAACCAGAGGTGGCTGGAACTAAGTTGACTGAGAAAGAAGGCATGGCAGTTGGCTCTGTAAGTACTGTCTTTTAGTTTTGGTTTTGAACTAGCCCTGTAAAATCTTGAAAATAGGCCCCATCCCAAATGTGAGCCACCCATGTTCCAGGCCAATGCTACCTCCTTGGTCAACTATTTGCAATAGGTTCCTTTTTTAATTAAATCATCAATGATTGTATCACTGAAGTGAGAGTAAGGTCAAGTGGATAAAGGGTGAGCTTGTAACATTCATAGGCAACAAATTCTTTTAATGTCTCTTGTTTCTCAAGTCCGCCTATTCATCTTAGGTTCAGCATTGCTCCCAAAGATCCTTTCAGTTCCCTCTTTGGAAATTTGTTCTAGACCAGTGATCAAAGGCCATAGTCCAATATGCCTTACTGAGAAAAAAATCATAGAATAAGGCCAATCCTTCAATATTTAAAAATTAATTCAAGAGATGATTGAACCTCAACTAGAATCAATGTACACAGAAATGTGATATGAATAGGAAGGGAAAGAGCTGCATACTGGCTTCAGTTTGGCCATTACTGCCATGGAACATATTTTATATGTAGGCACTTGTAACTAATAAACTTCTCTGTAATTATAATCCCATAATATGAACTGGTAATTGCAGAATCAGTTTAGTCTATCTTCAAAATATTAAAATCCTTTATTCGCAAACCAGGCTTCTTGTCAAATGATTCTTTCACTTGTCCAGTGTCCATAAATTTGAACTCGTCTTTATAGCAATGTATCGATGCAATAAAAGTGATTTTGCTGGTTTGTGTTCTAATTTTTATTCTTGATTCTTTTTGCAGGTGAATTCATCAGTGTATTTAGATTATATGAAAAACTATGGATACTGGAATACGTTCCTTACATTATGGTTTAATGTCTTGGGGACTGGATTCAGTATTGCGTCCAGTCTTTGGCTAAGTGCTTGGAGTAATGATGCCTTGCAGCCTGCTTTGGCGGATGATATAGGCTTGCGTAATCTACGTTTGGGCGTCTATGGCGGATTGGGAGGTGCAGAAAGTGAGTATTTAGGATTGGTTTTCCTGTAAATTTGTAGAACACCCCTCATATGTCCCATGGTAACGATACTAGTGGCACACCTGTTTACAATTTCGTAAGATTTCATTGTAGTGGGATGCATACCTGAAATATTTCTTGGAGCAAAATGTCCGGGACTGATGCGATATGGCCGAATATTTTAGGTCTGAATTTTTCTGGTAGTATTCAAGTTACATGAAAAATGGGTCTGGTTCTTGATTTAAAAGTACTTCATGGGGGATATATGTTACAATGCTACATACACCATTGTATTGTGAGCTATATAGTGAGTAAATTTGGAAAAAGATGCAGTATTAGTTTGAAATAACACTGTTAGAACTTATTTTAGAATGGAACTTTGCGTTAATCACGTTTGGCCTTAAAAAAAGTGATTGATAGTGTTAATGTACAAAGAGCTGACAATAACCAGGAGTCCTTTTCGTCGTTTGTTCCATGAGATCACCTAGGAAGTAATTATAAAAACCACATACCTCTAAGGAAGACAAAAAGTACTTTCCATGTTCAAAATAATCTTTTATTTTGGGAAAACGATTATATCCGTGCTGATGGGATGGTGAGGAACTGATGAAATCACGAGACACAAAAATAGGGAGGGAAAACTACTCGAATGTAGTAAAGGTGAATAAATCTGCCTCAAATTTAATTGGGGATGTGAACTTCAGGTTGCGCTCAGGGAGGTGAATATATCTACCTCACGTAAAAATGGGGGAAAGAGACGATACATCTTTCCCATACGTACAAACAGGGATGGGGACGGTAGTCCCGCATCTCCCTGTCAAACTTAGTGTGCACCACACGTAAAATCAGTAGGTAATTCTGCGTAAGGAGTCCGAATCTATTCAAATCTTCACGAGTGCGACTTATATAAACTTCCTTTTCTGAAGATGAGTTGAGGGGTATTTCCCCTTCTTAATATGCATAGAAACGTTTTTCCTTTCACTCCTCCTAGTTGAGTCGTCTCATTCTTGCTCTCTCTGCGCTGAAGCAGAAGAAGACAACAAGATTGGTATTTTTATGAGTCTGTTTTGCCAACGTTCTCTGGGCCAGTTGCCCCCTTTCGTACTCCTACATTCCTCAGCAACTCATTATAGACATTTTCGTGGGGGTCATACGTCCACTGCAGACCGACATTGTAGGGGTTGTGTCCACATGGCAGACATAAACTAACATAGGTCAGTTTTACTGTGCTGCTAAGTACAGTTATGATAGATCATTATGTGCCATGTCACAAGCTATTTTTCTCAATGGTGGCTTAAGTTTAATACAATTGTTTAATAACAGCCATGCTTCACAAGTTACTGTAAAATTGCTGTTTTGGAAATGGAAAAGGAATTGAGATAAGGGAAGGATTTTCCGCCATAAAATGTTTATTGGTTGTAATTTTTTCTACATTTAAAAAATTAAGAAAGTTTTGATTGCATTGAAACAAGCTACTCAGATTATTAATGTAAACCTAAAAATTACAAGTCAATGCAAACATGCCACCAAAAAATTTACATTAAATGGGTGAGTGAAATTAATTGTGAAAATTTGTTTTATTTATGTGTGACCTCCTGGGAAATTGTACCATATCAATGTTGCTTGTAGAACGATTTGGGTTGGCCATTGTTAGTGATATCATTTGTGATTATAATAAATAGATCTTCAGTTGTCTCTGATTATTTAAGAATGGTCATCTTTCTGTGTGTTTCAGTTGTGGCCACATTGGTTCACTCAATTGTAATGAACCTTGCTTGTCTGCGAGCTGCCAAAATACTCCACGACGGAATGTTGGAGCATGTCATGCGAGCACCAATGTCCTTCTTTGATACGACTCCCATGGGTCGAATTCTAAACAGATTCTCTAAAGATATTGATACCGCAGATGTTACGATTCGCTTCAACTTTAGGATGCTCTTGAATCAAGGCTCTCGAGCAGTGTCGGCTATTATAATCATCTCGTTGGGGACGCCATATTTTCTTGTGGCTTGCTTGCCTCTTGTTGTTTTATATTACTTCTTACAGGTAAACTTGGTTTTTCTTCTCTTGTAGCGATAAGACTGTACTTTGAACAGTACAGTTACCTTTCGAGGTATTGCATTACCAGGTAAATAAGAGATAAATCCTGAAATAAATGAGCTTTGAACTTCCAAGTATAAAAGAACAGATTCATAATTTTTTCTGCTGATCTCAAACCAAAAAGTATCAAAAGTAAATAAATTCATCGATGATAAGTGCAAAAAGCAATATAGCCTTTTATATTATATCAAGGCATAGTTAACAAAGGTTACTGTATGAAAGTTTTTACTAATTCAATTCTTTATGAAAAATCTACATTTAAAGATATTTATATTAATATGATTTTCTCATCTAATATCCTAGTTTAAGCATTGCTGATTGTGTGCATTTAAAAAGCAATATGTGAATAATTTTAAGCTAAACCTATTCAGATACATGCATTAACTGAGATATGTTGCTTTTATGCGTATGAATCATTACTTTCAATTGAATCATCAAGTGACAAAAATAAGCTTCTAGTGGATCTTTAAATTATAATTGGATTCCAGATTTCCATTTGGCTTAAAAATTAAATCTCTATTTTGGGTCTTAGTAGATCTTGTCAGGCCATCTACTGGTAACTTTTAATCCTTCATAGCACTTGTGGCTATGTCGAGAAACCTCACTTTTTGATTGCCTTTATAAAACAATCAGAACACCGACTTGTTTTCGTTTCTTGTATTCAATTTGGACAAATGTTTGTAACATAATTGTTTTTGTTTATCTTCATTTGACTGTCTACCATATCTTTTAAATATATTTTCAGAAATTTTATGTACCTACGTCTCGGCAGTTGAAAAGGCTGGAATCCACCACTCGTTCTCCGATCTACTCTCATTTTTCAGAAACGGTAACTGGGGCTTCCTGCATACGAGCTTACAGAGCAGAGAAGGAATTCATGAGTCAGTCAAATAGCCTGGTTGATACAAATAATGAATCTTACTATCCCAGTTTAGGAGCCAGCAGGTTTGTAATTTTATTTGAAGTCATTTTCACAGTGTTTGTCTACCACAACTTCCCTTCTCTAGCTTGAAGGAATGGGTCATTCCATATGAGGACACCTGAAGGGTGTTGCACTGTAGTCATGAATATTTTTCAAATTTTTACCATAAATAGAAATGGCAGTGAAACCCTTAGATTACAGTTTTTCAATATTTTATCCAATATTAGCCAAGATACAAGAATTTAAAAATTGGTCAATTTTACAAAATGGCTGCCATCTTGGATTTGCCACACTGTCTATATATGTCCTGAACTTGAGAATTAAGAGTTCAAATTTTTTTGGTTCCAAACAAAAGATATTTATTTCAGGAGTGCACATGAAATACAAACTAGTGGTAATTTTATATATATATATATATTTAGGGGGGGGGTATATGCAAAGTGGGAAAATTCACTTTTAAAACCAGCTGGCTAAAGGGCTATAAAAAATAAACCATCTTATTTTTCTCTGAAACTTTATAGAAGTATTAACTAACGCAGTGGTCCCCAACCCCCGGGCCGCGGACCGGTATCGGTCCGTGGATCAAATGGTACCAGGCCGCCCAAGGAATATTATATTATTTCCATTTTATTTACTGTAGGGTGTTTATCTCAGGTTTGTGTGGTTCTTATCTATGAAATGTCCACTCAAATTAGGAGGCGTTAAATCAGAACTTGAAATTTGTTCTGTTATGTTCAATTCTGAATTCTGTATGTCTCTATTTTCCAATTTTGACAAATGTGACAACTGTTTTCAAGTTGGCAGGCAAAGTAGCTGCATTTAAGGCCAAACTGAAGTTGTAGGGACGTTACGTGAACAGAGGCATTTTGGACATGTTTCATACATTAGCGTGGATTTTAGGCGAGACTAAGCCTAAATATTCATTCTCCTAGTTGATGCACGATCACCTGTCTTTGCTTTTAAAAGAGTTCAAGCGCTTTGTGGGTATTTTGTGGTTGGGAAACCACAAAATACCATGAATAAACTATACATATCTCTCTCTCCCCCCCCCCTCGGCGGGCCGCAATAAAATTATCAAATTGTTGATCCGTTCCGCGACAATAAAAAGGTTGGGGAGCACTAAACTAACGTATGGGCTTGAATCTCAGAAAAATTCAGAGTAGAAATTTTTTATTTCTACATAAAAGCTATTCTAATGACTGCATGTGGATTTCAAAACGGAGATCCTCTTACAATGAAAAAATGACCATAACTTAAGAACAATGGTCAAATTTGAATTTTTATGATGTACTAAATCAAAGGAAGCTCACACTATTTCTTGTTTATCTATCAATACAGTATAAAATCACTGTTATATGCTATTAAAGTACTTTTCAAACTGATACTTTGCACATAGATGTTGAGAGTACACAATGTACATTTAAAATACACAATCATACTTTGAGTTTTTTGCAAAGAAAACATTCTTGCAGAGATGCTTTACAAATTTCTGGGCAGTCGCTATTCAAATTTTTAAATAGACTCCCCTCCATAATTTTGTAGAACTCAAATACTTTGTGATGACCTAAGGCACCACTACAAAACAACTTATACGCAATACAGTAACATATATAGTTGTTTAACCTATCTCCATCTTGAAGTACATTTTGGAAGTCAGCATTGCAATGTCTTCCACACGTTTTGCTGAATGTGTGACCAGAATTTGATGCATGTGCATGGAAATAAGCCCATGTAGGAGTGATTCCTATAGTTTTTTCAAGGTCATTCTCTTGAACTGGAATTGGTCTATGCATGGATCAGGTCTATTTAAAAACAAAAAACATTTTAGTACCTGCTTAGTTTCATCATGATACAATCAAATTCCAGTTCAAGAGGATGAACATTGAAATGATTGCAAGAATCACTCCAATATACAAGGGTAAAAATCTTCCTCGTTTTCATGAATTTTCACTTTTTTTTTAGAAGTTTTGTTTTTCTAAAAAAAAAATTTTAGAATCAAATATATCATGGAATTACAGTCAAAGAATAAATGTAAAATATGGGTTAAAGCCCCCCTTTTCAAAGACAAATTTCATTGTTTATAGTGGACTTTATAGAGCTTATAAAGCTAAATAATAGGCAAAAATACATGCTTATCATAAACACATATTCTGTACTAGTGGCTCAGCCATATGAGGGTTTGGGTTTACCTCCCTACTTCCAAAGACAAATTTATTGTTTTTAGTGGAATTTATAATGTTTTGTTTTATCAGACTAGATTTACCTACCCCCCTCAGAACAAATTTCTGGCTGCACCACTGTTCTGTACACACATTAGCACACAAATATACTATTCTTCTATATATACTATTATACAAATATACTATTCAGCTACTTTTGTAGTTCAAAATAACGCTGCGTATGTTTTCCTCTTTTTTACATTTTGGCTGTTTTTACCTCTGTATATAAGCCTTTTTCAAATTTGGACTATTGCTTTGTGTCAATTGTGCCCTGTGCTTGCATGAACGTTCATGATATTAAAAGTATCTACAATGTAAAATTGCATTTCAGATGGCTGTCTATACGTCTTGAGTTCTTGGGGTATACTATTGTCTTTCTTTCTGCCCTCTTTGCTGTATTCACAAGAGATACCTTAAGTCCTGGTATCGCTGGTCTCTCAGTGAGCTATGCATTACAAGTGAGTTTAGTTTATGTTTTTAGACTAGAATTGTGCTGGGTGTTCCTTGGATTGAATTGATTGACTGCAGATTGAAAAAGGGATTAGAATAACCGGGTCTTTTTCACAGGATGCAAATTTCATTTGTTTATTTGGGAAATAATTATGCAACGCTTTGGACAATTTCATAATTTTTTCAATTTTTCTTTGGACAACTCAAGGGCTAAAGTAGCACACAGTCGGAAGAGTAACCGACTAGCAATCGGATGGTTGCAAGTACAAATCCAACCAAAGAGCATCGTGTTCAAATGGACTGGTGCATGTTAAATCTGTTGTGGTCTAAAATATTCTCACGTTGGTGTGGCAATGACATTCTCTTCTGTATGTTATATCGACACCCACCTTTCTTTCCCTTTATGTTAACTGTTCTTGTTTTGTCCCGTGTTCCCTTTAAGTAATAAAGTTATTCATTTGTTAACTTGCAGTTCGGTATTTGATCCGGTGGCAATCGGATGGTTGCAAGTACGAATCCAACCAAAGAGTATCGTGTTCAAATGGAATGGTGCATGTTAAATCTGTTGTGGTCTAAAATGTTCTCACGTTGGTGTGGCAATGACATTCTCTTCTGTATGTTATATCGACACCCACCTTTCTTTCCCTTTATGTTAACTGTTCTTGTTTTGTCCCATGTTCCTTTAAGTAATAAAGTTATTCATTTGTTAACTTGCAGTTCGGTATTTGATCGAGTGGCAATCGGATGGTTGCAAGTAGGAATCCAACCAAAGAGCATCGTGTTCAAATGGACTGGTGCATGTTAAATTCGTTGTGGTCTAAAATGTTCTCACGTTGGTGTGGAAGTTTGAAGAGTGGAGTGCCAGCTCAGATGTGTGGGAAAATAGTCCCTTTCGTTCCCATCTCACGTACAGAAGAATACATTATCAGTGATGCAACAAAGCACATTATTTCTAATTAGACGATATATGGATGATATGGAAACGAAGAGCTTTGCGCAACAATTGACGACGAGCAATGACATTCTCTTCTGTATGTTATATCGACACCCACCTTTCTTTCCCGTTATGTTAACTGTTCTTGTTTTGTCCCATGTTCCCTTTAAGTAATAAAGTTATTCATTTGTTAACTTGCAGTTCGGTATTTGATCCCATAGATGTGACCTCGTCATATGTCTGTGTCAAAATGTGGTTTATGTTGTGTCCTCGAATCTGGTTTGAAGAATAATGAACTAGCTATCAGAGGGTTGCGAGTTCGAATCCAACCAAAGACCATTGTGTTCAAAGGGGGCTGGCACATTAAATCTTTTGTGGCCTTGAATATCCTCACGTTATCATGGTGTTGAAGTTGGTGAGTGGGGTGCCAGCTCAGATGTAACCTTGTCATCTGACCGTGGCTCAAAATTACGTGGTGTCCTTGAATTTTTCCCTTTGGAGGTTGATCCTGGATTGTCGCCAATAGCCAGTTGTGTTCCAGTGTGACGTTAATTAAAAAATGCCAAATCTTTGGACAGCTTTCAGGGGCACACCTCCTTTAGGTGTGTACTTGCCTCATGGACCCAATGTACTCTAGTGATCCTTTTTTCCTACAGGATTTTCTGTCTAGTAAAAATGAGTTTCACCCTCTCTGGATACCCAAGTGATCGTTTCTGCTTTCATTCAGCTACTCTATTCCCGAATCCCTCTTTATTGTCCCTTTCACAGCATTTTACTTGACCTCTTAATGTTTGGTGAAGCTTAGCCAAATGTGGCCCTTGCAGCATAAAACGCCAGGACAGCAAACCAACAGGCCACAGTTTCTCTTCTGCTCTGGCTTTAAGGTTATGGACCTTCTGCTTCTGGCGTATAGACCTGGTCTATCATTTCCTATACCAGGGTGATAAGCAACAACATTCTGTGGAAACCTCTGTTAAGGATCATGGTGAATTTGCATTTGTAAAATTCACTATTTGAATTTGTTGATTGGAAATAAGAATTCGATTAGATCGATCCAATTACCAGAATCAAATTTGACCTTTTATGACAAATTTATATAAATATCGAAATTGTGTTATTTGAATCCGAAAAATCTTAAATGCGTGCAGATAACTGAATCCCGCCTTTGCTTCTTTTTAATAAGATTAAGTGTTTATTTTCAACTGTCTCGAAACTAACTAATTTCTTGCAGATTACAGGAGTACTAAATATGTTGGTGAAATCCACAGCTGACGTGGAAACAAACGTTGTTTCAGTGGAGCGTTGCTTGGAGTACACTAAAACTCCTGTGGAGGTAATACCCAATTTGTTTTAATGAGTGTATTTAATGTGCTTTTTTTATAACCCTTATCAGTTATATCTCACCTGATGGAACTGCAAAAACGAATTTATTTTTTACAATAGATCTGAAGTCTTTATGCTTTGCTATTTAGTAGTTTAAAAATTATTTCCTAGCTTTTAACTAAGTTTAATTTTGTCAAAATATGCACCTCTTCAACCTCCTGGTGGTTTATCTTTACATCAAAAATCATCCTGCAGTCTGATGCAAAAGCATGTTCTAAACTATTTCCAGTTGTAAGCAAAGAGACAATTTGTTTTTTCTACGTGGATCTTCATTCTCTTTGGAGAAATCAGACATTTTTGTCAGAACTAGGGATCTTGTCATTAGCAAAATTGTCCAGATCTTGGACAAGATATCTCATCAAAACCATTCTGGGGTTAACAATACGACATAAACGAGTCCCATACGATGTCTTTTATCTCTTCGATACCCATACTTCGACCGAACCACTAGGATCACTCTTCCCGAGTCACTCTGAAAAGATGTAGCATGACCGTCTGTTACCAGCCTAACTAGATTACTATAATTTTCATGCTGCAGAATGTAAAAATAAAGTTTCAAACTGAACTAGGATTTAATAATGATAATTCCCAAGTTTATTGCAAGTCACATGCAGACATTTACGAGTTGGGGAAACCGCTACATCGTGCCAGCATTACCAATTTGTTGAGTTAACCACCACATGCATCACTCTTTGCCTACATTGCTGCGACATTTTACCATTGCTATAATTCATCATTTTCAATTATATTTCATAGAATTTTAATGGCAGATTAAGATGGGAACACCCCATTTCGCACGATTTTCTCTAGTTATGTTCAGAATTTGTTGCTTCTCACAAAGGTGACCTACATGCATTACATCTTCTATCCTGCACCTTTTATATCTAAACTATTATTATCTGAACAGTAGTATACAAATTTAAATATACTTTTTATTGTTATTACCCCCATATAATGGGGATGCAAAGTACCCATGGAGTAAAAAATAAGTAATCAAAGATTAAAAAAGTTAAGAACATTTATTCATTAAAAGCTGCAGAACTTGCTACTCTTACAAAAATAGAACAAAAATTGTAATCTGAAAGAAAAGAACTTTCGATTTTATACATGTACATCTATAAATTAGCATAAATGCCTCAATAGAATGATTGCCACAAACAAAATAATAATACTGTATTAAGTAGATGACTGGCTATACTATTATGACCACACTCATTTATATTTGTGGTGTCATGCTGTGGCCAATCACACAAGCATGACAACTCAACTTGTTTGTTTACTTAATAACCATACAAGAAGGAGGTGCAAGCATGGGAAGATGAATTCTAATAAACAGGTTATCTTTAACAATTTTTAATTGCACTATTTTAATCTTTTACTTATTCTTACTGGTTTGCATTTGGCACAGCTTGTTCATCTCTGGACCTTGCGCTATAAAACCAAGACCAACCAATCTTTCATTATGAAAACAGACCTATTCATTATAAAATTTGTCTGTTGTTCGGATTTATTTTTGTCTCTTGTCTCCAGGCTGATTGGTCCAACAAAGAAACCAAACCTGAGCCTTCATGGCCCCAACAAGGAGCCATCAAGTTTGATGAATATGCCACACGTTACAGGGAAGGATTGGAGTTGGTGCTAAAGGGAATCAGCTGTGAGATTCGACCAAAAGAAAGAGTAAGTTGTTGTAGATTGTATCTGCCATGAACACTTTAGAATAAAGATCTAAAATGAATTTCTCAGGATTTCATTTGTGAAATTCACTTGTTGAATATTTGGACTAGGAATAAAAACGTTATTAGATTGATGCACCTTTTATGATGAAATGATATGCAGAAATCACAAGAATTGTGTTTCCTTTAAATCAGAAAGGATGTTAAATGGTAACAGATGACTAAATCCCACCTAAGCAGGAGTATAGAACTAAAATTACTTTTTTTTTTTTTCTTTCAATTTAATGAAAAAGATTTAGATCAGGTTATTTTGATCTATGCCTTCCTTAAACTTTAATCTCAGTGCTTTTTAGGAATATTTCAACCCATACAATTTAAATGCTTCAAACAATTTCAATTTAATTGTCCCAATTGAATCACAAAAATGTTTTTCAAACTAACATTAACTTATAAGTTAACTTAACTTCCAGAAAAAAATTTATTTGCATTTCATGTTTCAACCTTAAAACATAACCATGTTAAAAATGTGTAAATAGAATTTCTTTGTTCATTTATAATTTAACCTTATCTGTAGTACTTATTTTAAGAGTAATCTATTATCATAACTTTATCTTTAAGAGTAATAATTCTATATACATTTTATTAATTGACCTTTTATTGTAGTGCGGAATCGTCGGTCGAACTGGTGCTGGAAAATCCTCACTCACCCTTGCTCTATTCCGAATCATTGAAGCTGCAGGTGGTAAAATTCTTATAGATGGGGTTGAGATCTCAAAACTCGGGCTTCATGATCTGCGAACGAAGTTAACAATCATACCTCAGGTACTGACATGTATTTAAATAAACATATATGAATTTTAATCCAAATTGATGGTGAAAATTGAAAAACTTTCAGAGCGAAGACTAATCATACTTTAAACTTTGTCAAATAAACGGAAATCTGATCCTGAGGATGGTGGACATCTTGTTCCATCTGTGAACTGTTACACTGACAAAGAATTTTTTATAGTGACGAATATTCTAAATTGTGCTCAGTTTGAAGCTTTTTCAAATTTAATATTGACATACTTTTGCCAAAATTGAATTTAACTTATGTATGCATCATTTGATGTTGTTCAGTTATACAAGCTGACTCCTTGATTTATAAGAATGGACACTGAAGTTAAATTTAGAAGATTGAAATCAAGAAAGTCAATCTAATTTTGAAAATATTTTCCCTAATGCCCATCTAATTGAGCTTTAATCATTATAACACTACAAAAGTGGATTTGTGTAGCACTTAGCATTATCCTGATGTACTTGAATCTGTATTTTCTACTTCATCAACAATAGTCAGTTGTGATTGTATAACAGAACCATCTTTTATAAATCATTGTCGTCGTAGCAGATGGTAGTCTGGCTTCTTTAAGCTTAACACTCATGTGGCCATTTTTGAAGTCAATTTTCAATCCATTGATAGACGCACCATTGTAGCAAAGCTCTTTTTTGTTGCTGCCCTGAAAGTCTTTGATGGATTTTGGTGCACATAAACCATCATATCACAAAACAATACTGAACACTGCTCCTTACTGCATGGAAAACAGTCATAGTTAATATTATGGAAAAGACAATAGAACTGGCCTACAAACTTTGAAACTGAGCAGCAGTAATAATACCAGAGCTGCCACAGGGGACTGAAAGGTGCTTTTTTATTAATTTTAAACCTTATTGACTCTGAAAATTTTAATGATTGTTTTTTAATCCACCGAAGGCCAATGAAAATTTAGTCCCTTTTTCAAAAATAATATTGGACTGGAAAAAAATATATTTTTCAAGCATGAAAGAAAAACATTGAAATCTGGCTACTAGATTTTCATGAAAATCTTGTTATAATAGCAAATTTTTTAATTTTTAGATTAAAATTTTTTGGTGAGATTTTCAACATCTGATTCATTTTGTTTGTGAGCAGCTTTGCCACCAAATTAGGTAGCGGATTCTTTTTTTTTTATGCAACTATTTAAAAAAATTCATGCTACTATTCCACAGGTTTTTTGGATATGGCACCCCTGTAAGACAGAAACCTTTCTAAGTATGTGTAGAAACAACAGTGCTGTCAGCAGAAATGCAAATGCATCTAAAATACATATAATTATTGACTTATCCTCGCGAATAGGTTTGTCTTTGGAAGGTTTTCATTTATGGAATACATGTTTCCATGCAGTTAATTTGATTGAATTTACATCAGGACCCTGTGCTCTTCTCTGGAACCCTGAAAACCAACTTGGACCCCTTCTCTTCCTACTCTGACACTGCCCTGTGGCTCTCTCTGGAACAAGCTCATCTCAAAGATTTCGTCACTTCCCTGGAGAAAGGCCTTGAGCACAAAGTGTCCGAAGGTGGGGAGAATTTGAGGTGAGTGTGCATTCCTACCAAGTTTATTGCACATGAGGCGTTCCGACTAAACTAACTAGAGTGGATCAAGTCTGCTTTTTGGTCAAACTCTGATAATCACACTCCCTAACTCCTTTAAGGTAAGCCGACCAACTGGTATAGTGGTTAAGGTGTTAGCCTCTAGATCGGAAGGTTCCCAGTTCAAATCCAGTTCCGGGCATGGATGTTTGTAAGCGTATGGTGTAGAGGTGGCTAGTGCATCTTAAATCTGTCGTGGTCGTAAGTCCTCACGTTAGGTTGGCGTGGAAATTTGGAGAGTAGGGTGCCAGCGCAGATGTTGCTTCGTCATCTGACCGTGGTTAAAAATTATGAGGTGTTGTCCTCAGATCTTTCCCTTAAGGAACTGATCAAGGACCGTCGTCAATAGCCTGTTGTGTTGCTCTAGTACGATGTTAACTAAAATTACCATTACCTTTAAGGTGAATTGTTTTAGTACGTATCTGAATCAAGTCTTTAGGTTCTGTGGTTCCCGAGAGATAACAGTAGAAAAGCCCTGCAAATAGGAAAAGTACGAACTAGAATAAACTAAATATCGATGTACTTCAAAATTGTATAAAATGAACTTGATCCACTCTGAATGCCTCATATACAAAGTGTTTCGAAAATATCGGGCAAAATTGTAAAGGGTGGTAGAGGGGCCTAAAATAAACATTTTGTAAAGGAAACTGTCTAGAAATGCCCGTTTTGTTCGTAGAGGGCACTCTTTAGGTCATTTGATAACATCGTTTCTGTGCCATAAGCAGCATTCCTCGCTTCGATTTTCAGCGACAGACTCTGAATACGTGTAGCAATGCATGCCGTTTAAAACCTGAGTAGGGAATGACACATTGGTCTTTATACAGGGTGTTTCAGGGTGAAAAAGAAAAACAAGAGTTACATACTCTTACAAAAATAGAACAAAAAAAAACTGTAATCTGAAAGAAAATAACTTTTGATTTTATATGTGTACATCTAAAAATTCAGCATGGCCAAATTGTAAGGGTGGTAGAGGGGCCCAAAATAAAAAAATTTCGTCAATATATGTCATTAAATGCTTGTTCAGGTGGTAGAGGGCATTTTTCATGTCAGTTCAAAATATCGTTTCTCAACCTACAAAGCTCAAAATATCAACGTTCTTGAATTTTTAATGCCCAGCTCTGAATTCATAACCACTAGCCCAGTCGTACATGTTGGTTTATAAGTACATTTACATTTGCCATGTTGGCAACACCTTGTACTTCTTCTCTGAGTGATAGCAATAGTCGTTGTGCGTGTAATCGTTTTCATGTGTTGTTAAGTTCTAATAAATCATTAATAAAGAAGTTGTGCATCTATTAATTCATCAAGCAACACGTAAACAGAGTTTACTGAACATGGTAGCAGAGCGTGGTTTTTGAAAATTAGTGTTGCTTAAGAATATACCCATACCAGCGTAAAAAGAAAATGGCGCATGCAAGAAGCAGCGATATTAGTATACCGCTATTTGATGGTTCGGAATACTTTAATTGGAAAATAAGAATGATGACATTTTTGCAGTTTAAAAAATGTAAGGAAGTGGTACAACGAAAAATTAATGCAAACGATAACCGAGAAAAATGGGAAGAAAAAGATGTACAAGCAACAAATTATATTTATGGCGCAACAACAAACAAGCAATTGGAATACATCCATGAATGTGAGTCTGCTTTTGATATAATAGTCAAATTCGATACCATGTATTTGAAAACTTCAACATCATTGCAAATTGTATGTAGAAATAACTTAGAAAATGTCAAATTGAAGAATTACTCCGATTTATGTTTATTTTTTGATGAGTTTGAGAAGTCTGTTAACGAGCTTAAACAAGCCGGTGCAACCGTGACTGAACAAGAAAAACTTAATTACATGTTAAGAGCATTACCATCAAACTACAGTCATATTGGTGATTTAATTGATGTTTTACCAGAGAAGGACAGAACAGTTGATTATCTAAAAAGTAAAATTAAGTCAAAATCGCTCGAAGAGAAAAATGATTGTGAAGACAGAGCACCAATAGAAAAATCGAATGCATTTAAAATTGAAACAAACAAATCGGGCCCACAAGGAAATGTCTGTTTTAATTGTGGTAAATATGGCCACATTAAAAAGTACTGTTGGTATGGCCGTGGTCAAGTGAACTATTGTGGCAGTGGTTCTAATTATAGTGGTCGAAGTCTTTCAAATTATCAGGGTCGTGGTTGTGGTAAACATCGCGGACGTGGAGCAAACTCTAACCACAGAGAAAACAATAGTCAGCCAGGAAACAGTTTTCATACTACAATAATTGAAAGCAACATGTCAAGCTCAAATGAAAATAATATGGCAAATAAAAATAAAATTATTTGGTTACTGGACAGCGGGTGTACCGATCATATAATAAATAGTGCTGAATATTTTGAAAACCAAGTAACATTGAAGAACCCTATTAAAGTAAAAGTTGGTGATGGAAGGATGTTGGAAGCGACAAAGGTTGGTAATATTACAGTCTCTTTTCATGTTTATGACACTGAATCCATAATAACTTTGAAAAATGTATTTTATGTTAAAGAAATGAAGGCAAATTTATTAAGTTATTCAAAGATCACTGACAATCATAAAATAGTATCAAAAGGGCAGTTCTCAAGAATTTATAAATTAGATGGTACATTATTAGCAGTAGCGAAAAAAGATGAAAGATTATATAAAGTAACAAGTTATGTTTCAAATGCTAGTAAAATATTTGCAAATGTGACCAATAATACATTAACATTAAAAGAAAAACTACATCGTACACTTGGGCATGTAAATTTTAAATATCTGGATATTATGTGTAAAAATCAGTTACTAGAAGGGTTACCTAAAGAAATAGAATCAGAATATATGAAGTGTGCTATATGTATTGAGAACAAGATGCATAATTTACCCTTTAAGAATAATAGAAGAAGAGCAGAAGATATACTGGAGATTGTTCATACTGATGTAAATGGACTTATACTGATGTAATAGAACAACTGGATGTAATGGTGAAAAATACTTCGTGAGTTTTATCGATGATTATAGCAAATTGGCAAAAGTCTGTTGTATTAAGTCGAAGGATCAAGTCTCTGATTGTTTTATGGAATATGTAAATGAAATTCAAAATTTAACTGGGAAGATGATAAAAGAACTGAGATGTGATAATGGTAAAGAATATATGAATAGCAAGAGAAAAAGGTATAAAGATAAAGTCGTGTCCACCACACGTACATGAATTGAACGGTACTGCGGAAAGATATAATAGAACAATAATGGATATGGCTAGATGTCTTCTAGCAGAAGCAAAAGTTGACAGACGTTTTTGGCTTGAAGTGATTAAAACAGCAGCTTATCTGAAAAATAGGACATTGGCAAATACTGTAGTGAGGAAGACACCTTATGAAATATTTTTTAATAGGAAACCATCTGCAAATGAATTAAAATTGTATGGAAGTAGAGTTTATGTTAGAATACCAGAAGGAAAGAGAAGATCAAAGTGGGATAAAAAGGCTGAATTTGGAATTTTACTTGGATATGCAGAAGTTGGATATAAAGTTTTGGTGAATAACAGATTATTAGTTGCAAGGCATGTTGACATTATTGAAGAAGACATTATGTGTATAGGTTGTGATGATGAAGATGAGGAAAAATCTGAAGAAGTGTTAAATGAGCCAAGTAATGATGAGAACTCCATGGACGATGTGAAAAATGATGACAAAATAAAAAGTGGAATGAGACCAAGAAGGCAAATCAAACCACCAGTTCGATTTGATGAAGAATATGGGTATTGTATTTGTACAAATTTTTGTGATGCTATGATTCCAGGTAACTTCGAGGAGGCGACAACATGTAATGAGGCTGAACGATGGAAAGAAGCAATGGACAGTGAGATGAACAGTCTTGTAAAGAATAATACTTGGACAATAGTGAGTAAACCAGAGGGTAAGGCAATTCTTGATGTGAAATGGGTATACAAAAGAAAACCAGGTGATGTTTTTAAAGCCAGGTTAGTGGTTCGAGGTTTCCAGCAAAAAGACAGTATTGATGATACATACTCACCTGTTGTTAAAATGCAAACTTTATAGTTATTACTTTCATATTCTTGTCAGTATAGTTTAAACATACATCAAATGGATGTTGAGACGGCGTTTTTAAATGGTAAAGTAATATCTGAAGTTTATGTAAAACAGCCGCAAGGCTATAATGATGTTTCCAACAGAGTTTATAAATTAAACAAAGCATTGTATGGTTTAAAAGAGAGCCCACGTGCTTGGTATGAATGCTTTAATGATTATATTGAAACTCTGGGTTTTCGTAGAAGTAAATATGATTGTTGTCTTTATGTTAAAGCTGAAAATAATAAAACTGTATATATTCTTTTATACTAGCAGACCCAGCCATGCGTTGCTGTGGCTACGGTTTTTATTATATTACATAGTAGTAAACTCTATTCAAGGGAAATGGTAGGAGAACACCAGTCATGGGGACCACCATGCTTTTTTACACAGATGCCATTTGTCAAAATACATGGCGACCTCCATGATTTATTTTCTACTACCGTTGATATTGAGCAAAAATCAATACAAAAGATATAAATTAAAAATTTTTTATTTTTTGTATTCAAGTCTGTAACAAATGAGTACATTACAAAGTTGTTAGTAAATAACATGTAACACTTAAACTTATTAATGAGGTAGGTAGGGCAGATAGTTTTAAATTTTTAACAATAATGTTTATTGTTTTGAATTATAAAATTCCACTGTATTACTTTTACTATAATATGAATTCAGTTTATAATTCAGTCTAAATAACACGTGGCCGGCTATGCTAATCACTGTATTGTGTTTACTACGAAATAAATTTAACTTATACTTTAGACTCAGCAACACGTGGTGGTTATGCCATTAAATTGTAGCTTATGTGAAACGTTGGTACTTTCAACACAGCGCCATCTGTTAGAATACTTATTCAATCCAGTCAACAGATACCGCAATAATTTGCAATAAAATAATATCGCGGCTATAAATTGAAATGAAGGCTATCCTATCTTATTAATTAAAAGTTAGATCAAACTGCACACGGTGCGCAAATTTGATTGAAATCGGTTAAGTAGTTTAGGAGTCCATAGCGGACAAACAACGTGACGCGTAATTTATATATATTAAGATGTCGATGATATGTTGCAAAGATATTCAGGTAATTAATGATATTAAAAAACAACTACATAATAAATTTAAAATGAAGGATTTAAATAAAGTAAAAAGCTACATTGGAATTTATATTGAATATGATTTTGAGAAATGTAATACCTTAACATTGAGTCAGAAAAAATGTATAGAATCGCTAGCTAAACTATATAATATTGAAAACTCAAAACTTTATAATACACCAATAGAGATTAATTTTAAACTGAGTCAATCAAGTTTAAATGAGAATGTTAAATATAGAAATTTAATAGGAGCACTTTTGTATATTAGTCATGGTACTAGACCAGACATATCTTTCAGTGTTAATTATTTAAGTAGATTTCAAAATTGTTATGATGAGACACATTTCAAATATGCATTGCGAGTTCTAAAGTATTTGTATTTAACCAAAGATCTTAAATTAACATATAACCAAAGTCATAAAGCTGATATTATGAATTGTTATGTTGATGCTGACTGGGCAGGAGATATTGTTGATAGAAAGTCAACTACTGGGTTTGTAATTGAATTGTTTGGAAATTCCATTTATTGGAAATCCAAAAAACAAAATTGTGTAACTAAGTCATCCACCTTTGCAGAATATATTGCTTTATCTGAAGCTGTAACAGAAATAAATTTCTTAAGAAATGTTGTCAATGATGTTTTTGTTGAAATTGCTCAACCTATTAAAATTTATGAAGATAATTCTGGAGCTCTTGATATAGCTAAATATGGAAACTTTACAAAAAATTCTAAGCATATAGAAGTACAATATCATTATGTTCATGAAAATGTTAAAAATGGAGTTATTGAAATTGTTAAGATAGATTCAGATTCAAACACTGCTGACATTTTTACTAAGTCATTAGGAAAAATTAAATTTACTAAATTCAAGGAAATGTTGAAATTGATATAAATTTTGTTTATGTCAGAATATTAACTAAGCTAAATTGTATTTAAATTTTTGTTACACATTTAGGTTAATGAAAGAATTTTTGAAATAATTTAAGTGTTTTGTGTTAAGGGTTAAATGTAATTAATGCTTGTTTCTGTTATGTTTGTAATTAATAAATATAAATGTAAGGAGGCGTGTTGGTTTATAAGTACATTTATATTTGCCATGTTGGCAACACCTTGTACTTCTCTGAGTGATAGCAATAGTCGTTGTGCGTGTAATCTTTTTCATGTGTTGTTAAGTTCTAATAAATCATTAATAAAGAAGTTGTGCATCATTAATTCATCAAGCAATACGTAAACAGAGTTTACTGAACAGTACATTCAGATAAAAAAAACTTTGAAGGAGCCCCAATTAATTCCTGGTTTTCAATTGTAATCGACAGGACATGATGAGAAATGAGCATTTTATTAGGTCATCCGGAAAGTTCTGCGCGTTTTCAAATCAAAGCTAGCTATGTTATTATTATTTTGCTACCGCTGATAAAGAGTTACCTTGATTGAAGCAGATGTTTATATTCTGTCTTTTCTGCTTACACTGCATAATTATAGCACGTGTTGTGGCATAATTTTTGTTTCACTGCAATGCTAAGAATGGAGGACAATGAAAGTTCATTTTCGTCATATTATGCTCTTTTATTTTAAGAAAGGAAAAACTGCTAGTCAGACTGCTCTTAAAATGCATGCTGTATATGGATATAGTGCTCTTTCTGAGACCACAGTTTGATGGTGGTTTGATAAATTTAAGCAAGCAAATTTCAGCCTCGAAGTTAATGCCCACTTTAGACGACCATCTTCTGTATGGTGGGAGTGCAAAGGAAATTTTTATTATGAATTGTTGCCACAACATCAAACAATAAATTCTGAAGAAGAAAAAACCAGTTCTCAAGTAGCATTATTAAAAGCAAAAATCGAAGCACAGTGGCCAGAACTGACTAATCGTCAAAGTGTTTTTTTCCAGCATGACAATGCATGGCCCCACATTTCGCTGAATGACAGACAAAGACTTATTGAGTATGGCTGAAAAGTTTTGTGTCACCCCCCATATTCACCAGACTTTGCACCTCAGATCTTCACCTCTTTAGGTCACTTCAAAATTCTCTGAATGACCTGGAATTCCAATTATTCTGTCAAATAGCACCTTGACAACTTCTTTACAAATAAGCCTGGTGATTTTTTAAAAAAGAATTTTCCAGTTGCAGGAAAGAGGGCAAAAAGTCATAGAACAAAATTGTGCTTACGTGATTCAATAAAAAAGTTTTATGTATATGTACTGCTTCGTTGAAATTTATCTTAAAAGACGTGCAGAGGATGACCCAATACTTTATGACATTTGCTTTCAGACATGTACTACTTTCATTTTGCCTGCATAATTATGGAAACTTTGATCAAAACTGCTTGAAAAGTTTTAGTGCATGTTTTGATTGTTTTTCAACGTAAAATATTTTGGAGAGGGCTTGATGGTGGGCCTTTCCTCTTATTGTGCTTGGTAATTCATGTCTAGCCGAATGGGCAGGAAATTTTTCTTGTCTTATCCAATTACCGAGCACAGAGATAGATTCTTCGCTTACTTTAGCAACTAATCAAATTGCTATAAAACTGAATGAGTATTTTATTGCAATTATATCATACTACTTTCTGATGTCTAAACGATTTTTCAACTTATGGCTAAAAGAAATGCAGTTTGCATCAATTCAGTATTTATTTTGTTACATCAAATCATTTGGGGGTTGTTATGTACTAGGCTGAGTATTGTGCCGAAATAAAAACTTATGTTACAGCCAAGCTACAATTAAACTAGATATTTGTTTTAAAACACAGGAATTTAAACTATTCACAGAATTAATCAATGATTTTCCCTTGGTTGAGGATGCAGCAAAAGTGGAGGCAGACTCAAAAATAGCTGTTGACTGAGCTACATAAAAACACTTGATCAGTTCTGGGTAATCTTTTTTCTTGTTCCTCCACTTCCCAGGTGAACAGTTAAATCCAAGGGACCCACTGTGTACCGCCAGGACCATCTGGTCTAGAGCAAGACCATCCCGATGGATAGTTTGGCACTTGCAACTCTCGATCGGTGGTGTAAGTGTTGATCTCTGATCCCGAGCCAATGCGATGGATGTTTTGGGATATTCAATTATAGTTTCCAGTTTTTAATCTTTGAAAGAATAAAAAGAGAATGCAACTGTTTACAAGAATTTTCCTTCCAATTTTAAGATATTTATTTTCTATTTTTAAGGGCATTAATATGGGAGCTCAAATTTAGAGTTTTATGTTAAAGTTAAATATTTTGTTATTAAGCTACAAAATACACTAATGGGTGAAGTTGAAGGTCCTATTTATAATTCGTTATAATTTTCTGAAAAGGGTAAAGCAAATTGTTTTATAAGTTTTTTTCGTTCAGATTTTAAGGTAATATTTTCAGTTATCAAGGGATCATTTTAGGAATTTTTAAGTCATCTGCATTTTAGCCCTGTTTAAGAGTTTGTGTTATTCAGGCTCCCATCTTGATGTGTTTTTTCTTGCAGTGTTGGACAGCGGCAGTTGGTTTGTCTGGCCAGGGCGCTGCTGCGAAAAACTAAGGTCCTAGTTCTGGACGAAGCGACGGCTGCAGTGGATGTCGAAACCGACGAACTCATCCAGTCCACCATCCGCACAAAGTTTGAGGACTGCACTGTTCTGACGATTGCGCACAGGCTGAATACAATTATGGACTATGACAAGTAAGTTCGTTTACTCTGCTGACTTTTTGCTGCTATTTTTCATGTGGGTGACTAGACCTTCTAGAAAACCATCTTAAAAGGGATTTTATATCCTATTTCACAGTGAATTGTGATGTGTCTTCACTGATTTTGATAGCATTGATACCTTTCAAGCAGAACAGGCAAATAGCCTGATAATGCACAAAGCTATCTGACTAGTTGTCAATTTGTTGGGCAGACACAAAATTTTTAAAATCGAGATTGAGAATGCTCATAAGGATGCCCTGTTCATTGGAAACGTTGGCACACGTTCTAAAAAATAGAGAAAGGACTGGAAAAACCGGTCCATAATTGAAGAACCGCTAAGAAAAAAAAGCTAATAAATTAATTGAAAAATGAAATGTTCTAGATTAAATTTTAAAATTTGTATTTCGAGGCCTATTCAGTCACCTTTGAGACTACCTGTGGGTCAAATTTCATAACTGTAAGTCCTATAAATTCGTCTAAACACAGCATGCACTCAGACTTCCTTATTTGTAATATAAGAGATACTTAATATCAGCAAATTTGTTCTTCAGTCGATTTGAATCTGCCTTGAATTTGCAAAATGCATGCTGAGGATAGCATTACAATTTTGCCCTCAGAGACACATCTCCTTTAGATATGTACATACTTCACGAAAACCAAGGTACTCAACTAATCTTTTGATCATTGTATTTATTATTTTTATAAACAGGTTTCGCACACCTGGGATACCCAAGTGATCTTTATCTGCTTTCATTCCTTTATCCTATCCATCTATTTTTCCCTCTCACAACATTTTTTACTTGAAGATCTCTGACTTGGGTTTGGTGCAACTTGGCTGGGCCCTTGCACCATAAAAACTCAAAACAACCCACCATAACTCGTGGTTAGTGAAATGGCTGCTGATTTATTTGCCAGATTGTTCCGAATTGTCAAATATTAGGTCATTTGGAAAGTTCTGCGCGTTTTCAAATCAAAGCTAGCTTTGTTATTATTATTTTGCTACCGCTGATTATGAGTGACCTTGGTTGAAGCAGATATTTAAATTGATTGTACTCACTTTCCCCCTGTTTGTTGGGGTGGTCGGTGAGGATTGCAAACCGACACTTGGTTCTACTGAAACAACCTATGGGAGTGTTAGCAATTGGACTACGTCTGGATGAGATGTCTGTCCATTGCAACCAAAAGATGTTTGGAAATACAGTATTTTTGGCTCTGCAGGGGGCTGCAGTAGCCTGGTTGGAAAAGTAGCAAATTAGTAAACGGAGGATTGCGACTTGATCCAACCATCGGCTGTTGTGCACATAAAATCTTTTGTGGCCTCAAATGGCCTGTTGCTGCCGTGGTATGCAAGTTTGATGGGTGGGGTGCCAGTTCAGGTGTTGACCTCATCAGCTGACTGTGGTTCAAAATTATTTGGTGTTGTCTTTAGATCTTTCCTTTCGGGGGGTGATCCCATAAACTATTGTGTTGCTCCAGTGTGACGTTAATTAAATACCTACCTACCTAATGTTTTGCTTCTATCAGGTAGTTGGTATTTCGAGTACCATGAGTGTTTATTGTTTTCAAATGACAAGGTGTTGTTCTTGGATCCCATACTGTCACCAATAGCCCATTGCATTGCTTCAATCCGAGATTAATTCAATCACCTGCCTTGTGCTTTGTGTGCTTCATTTGTTATGCCCTGGAAGTTTAAATTGCACATAATCTGTGTAAGTAAATATAGTGCTAAATTGATCTCCAAAAAAATTCATTATTTCATTATTGTTCATAGCAGTGTGTATACACACACAAGATAATTAAGAGTTAATGATATGAATTGAGTTTTCAAATGGATAGTTTATTCAACCATTTTTGCAGTTTGGATGTAGATTTATTTTTCATTTTGTTTACTTCCCTAGTTTTTACAAGTTTTGTGAAGCTCAAACTAACAGATTAAAGCTGATTTCACAGGCTAAATATTTTATGTAATTTAAGGCAACTTTGTTTACAGCAGAGTAGTTCAGAAAGACTATTTAAAGAAATGATACAGAATCAATATGTGTCAGTTGACAGATTACGGATATATGTATATATTAATCGTACATTAGCCTTCACATAGAATAATCAATAATTAAAGATATCAACTACATTTTAATACAGAAATTTTTAATTAATCCTTTTTGCTAAAATTGAGTATTCTTTTAGTTTTTGCACTTCACCTGTTTTTATCCTATTCATTACATTTATCCTATAATTTAAGATGGATGTTGAGATCAATTTTAAACCCTTAGAATTAAGATCTGCTGTAAATATAAATATCAGGATCAAATTTTTTATGAATTTAAAATTCCATTTTAACATTACCCTTAGAACATCTTCAGGTGTGTATGGGCTTCACTGACCTGAGGTGAAGTGGTCTTTTTCTGCTTTCATCCCCAATCTTTTTTTCCCTTTTCACAACATTTTCTACTTGAAGTTTGTCTTGTTTTGGCACATCTTGGCCATATATGGCCTGAGCGCCATAAACCCCCAAAACAACGAACTGTTTTAACATTAAAAATAGGTCTATATTCTTTAGTTATATGTTTATGCTCATATTTTAGAATTCATTTTTGTAATTCAAGAGGAATGACTACTAACAAAATTTCTCTTTCATCATTTCAGAGTCATAGTTCTGAGTGAAGGGAAAATAATAGAAATGGATAAGCCTGAAAACCTTCTCAAGGATGAGAATTCTGTCTTTTATTCAATGGCCAAAGATGCTGGACTTGTGTAGAATGTGCAAGAGAGACAAGAAAAGTTACGAGCATTCTTTTTTCTGCTAGGCTTCAAGCCAATGCTAACATTCTGTCCCGAGTGGAACTTTGCAACTGTTTCTCATTTGCTAAAATGTCTAAGAAGCGTGAATTATCCAGAGCTTTCTCATAAACTTTTTCTCCTTTTTATGATTTCAATTTTATTAAAAATTAATTTAAACGTCTGTTTGAATTCGTATAACTCCTCATGCATCGCCGATTGACCAAAGTGTATTGTTATTTGTTTAGGATGTTTTTCAAAGAAATATTATGGCATTTTTTGGACATAATTGTTTTTTCATGTATAATATACTTCATGCAAGTGTGCTTTTAAGTTGATGTTTATCTGCTTTTAGTTTATGTTTTAAAGGTTAGTCTTTTTGTTTTACTTATGCTTAGAATTTAGGTAAAATTATTTGTTCTTGAAATTAACAGTAAAAAAAGGTGAACATTATAACAATTGTCTCAATTCTAGTTTTATGTTTCTAGTATTTAAAAACATCCCCCTTATAACATTAAAAGTCATAAGCTAACATTTAAGTGAAGCTAAATATGATTCATAATAAAGTTTGTCGTTGACAAAACAAAAAATCTATGTATGTTATACACATAAAGATAAGATTATATATGTTTGTACATAAAGATTATCCTTATGTACTATTGTTTTTATTGTTTGCCAAATATGCGTTTGTAATTCGTATTTACTCTGGAGTTAAACATTGTCATCAAACCCTTTTTTGCTGGTAGGTAAACCAAAAATTGACCTTTGCTAATTTATTATTGTTCCTACCCATATTGGGTAATCCCTTTATTTGGAGTAATTTTGTTACTTCCTGTAATCAGTCCAATACAAAGTTATGTTATAATGAAAGGGGTAAATTGAAAAATAATCACTATTGATCTCATATTTCATCATTCGAACTTCTTCATGAATCATTTTAACTGTTCACAATTGCTGGATTTAGTACAAATTTTATCCATTTGTGGAACACATACTATTTTATATAATATTGAACAATTTGTAATAAGTATTAATGTTCAGATTTTCAATAGTGTGAGTTAACATGAACATCTTAAATTCATTATTTAATTGCATACAAGGAAAGTTTCTGAAGTTCTCTAAATATTGTGTTGTAGACATTTTATTTTATTAATTTAAATGTTCATAACTGCTGGATTTTGTACCAATTTTATTCATTCGTGGGACACAAATGTATTATTTTATATAGTATTCAATATTGAATAAGTTGTAAAATGTATTAATGTTTTGATTTCCAATACTGGGAGTTAACATGAACATTAAATTCATTATTTAATTATATACAAGGAATGTTTCTGAAATTTTCTAAAAATTGTGTTATAGACTTTTTAATTTATTTATTTAAATGTTCTTTACTACTGGACTTTGTACAACTTTTATCCATTCATGTGACACAAATGTACTATTTTATATAATATTGAACAATTTGTAATGTATGTTAATGTTTAGATTACTGGATGTGAACATTTAAATTCATTATTTAATTACATGCAAGGGATATTTCTGAAGTTCTCTTAGAATTGTGTTGTAGACTTTTTATTTTATTAATTTTCGTATGCACACAAGTTTTCAGTTATATTTATGGTTATCTGTTTAGCTACATAAAGTCCCATGCAAAAGTAGTTTTATATGCCATCTGAAACACATTTGTGAAGTCACTTTTGTCTTCTGGTTTGTGTCATTAAAATCCTAAAATTATACAGCAGGTTGAGAGTTTTTTCAAGTCTGAAAACATTCCGAAGTATTTCTCTTTTTAGTGCCAGTAAAACATTTCTTGAGTGTCTATTCAAATTATATTGTTTCATGAAATTTAGCAAAATAAGGTCCATTAAACCCAACCAAGCATCCCATTCTGAAAACCTGATACTTTCTAGGTACCCCTCTATTTTGTTCAATACCTCACAGTAGAAACTTTGTAAATAATACTTATTACAATGTAGTCATAAATATACGATATCAGCACAGTGTTTCTCGCGACAGTTATTTTTCTTTCCATACTAATACTGAAAACATTAAAAGAAAAAACAAAAATTTTCAGAATGAGTCCCACCTCCACATGACAGGGGCATGTCATCCGAGGTATCGATCTGGTGTAAAATGTTCCACAGATTTCAAGTCTGTTGAAATTTTCAGTCTATCCTTAACGATCATAAAAATACTAACTTGGCCTAAAGAAATAAACAGCAATCAAAATTTTTTATTTGTTTTGTTTCGCTAGAATCGTTTTTGGTAAGGAAATCGAAGGGAAAAAAACTAATTTAGAAACTGATCTCTTCATACTGTTGCCATTCTGAGGAAAAGAAATAATAAATAAATGGAAATAAATTAATTTTTAAATGTTCTAGATTAAATTTTAAAATTCAGGCTTTGCACAAAATTCACATAAAATGAGGACTTCCTGTGTGCGAAATTTCATTACTTTAATTCATATGGACACTGCATACATGCACGTAGGCAGACAGACACTTCCTTTTATAATAGCAGAGATGACGGAATGTATAACTGCAATTACACTTTCTTTTCCTTCAAGCTGTCATGGTTCTTGTGGTTTGATGACTTGCAATATGCATGCAGCTCAGCACCATATCTTGAGATGTCTAAATATTCCTTTGCAACAGCACTTGGATTGAAACCACTGAGTTAGTTGATGGTTGTAATAATTGAGACCTTTTTTTATTTGAGATTCGAAGCTGAAAAAGATGTAAGGTGAAATTCAGTTTTGATGATCCTTTTCTCAATTCTGTTTCGTAAAAAAAAAATTGTATAGGGTTAAAAATTAAAAGTTTGAAAAAGGACCAACGGAAAGGAACAAGGTGGTAAAATGTAGAACTATTTCAGTGGAGCAAAACATCCATCATCGTTAAAACAAAAGCGTTCTCTATCGTCAAGTGCGGAAAATGATAGCAAGTTTGCACATGGAAAACCAACCATGGCAATCGGCATTCATGATGTTGCTATGTCAGCTCTTATAGATGACCTCGCTTGTCTTTTATAAAACCTACCAACTCAAGGTCGACTTCTTTGGAGCTGCACGGGCAGGGATGTTGATGTTTTTTTGGCACAGTTTCTCGCTAATTCGATGCTTGTAATTAATGTTTACTTAAATTTTAAGGCATTTTTAATTTGTGCATTGATGACAAAAATCTTCAGGAACTTTTATATTGGAGGTTGTCGAGTGTATTTTTACATGAGCTTTTAAAAATACTTATTGTTTCTTAAAAGTTATTTGAGATCCTTCAAAATATTTTTTTTTTCTGTTTTGTAGAAATCAGTATTTTAAATGATGCTTCAGTATTTGAGAGTCCTTGTTGTCATGGCTGCTTTTTGTATAGAAATCAAATTAGTTTGACTTAAGGAGTTCTCAGAAAAATTAATCAAACAAAAAATGAGTGCACTATAAGATATTAAACAACCTTAACAGGAATCTCATGGCATTCATCCTTGTTTTTTCAAGGAGTTTTACGTTTTGAAAATTAACTTTCAGCAAAACTATTCATAAAACACATTCTAGACTTAAATATAAATATGTTTCCAACAGTGGAATGTTGTTGATTTTCTCTTTTAAACTTTCCCTAGTTTAGAGTATCATGAAGAATGTTGCCTTAAGCACAACAAGTTTTACAAGAAATAAAATTTGTCATCAGAGGTTCTTTCTGGGATAAGTCGATTAAGTTTGTAAACAGGGTGCACAGTACAAGGCAAAACTGAGCTATGGATATGTACATAAATGTGCCTGAAGTAGTTTAGAGGTATTGTAATATATGTAAAAAAAAACACTAATATTTTTACAAATAGCAATAGATGTAATTTATTTCCTGTTTTATGGAGTTTTTTACTTCAGATTTAAGAAGTTTCTTGTGGATGCTTTATGGACTTGTCCAATTGACTGACATTTTCTATCAATGAACAACAGTGGACATTCATTCTAGGTAAAAAAGACTTTTTTCCAAAACTTAATGCAAGTTTTTGAATTTACTCCAAAATACTCAATAAAATAAATCCTAATTGGATTTTCTTTTTGAGTAACTGGCAGCTATGTTTCAAATAGTCAAACTTATGTAGGTTCAGTCACATTGTAATAATATGAAACCAATACTTGACCAAGTATAATCGATGATCAGCAATTGGTTTTTCATGTTGCTCAGAAACTTCAATCTCGGGAAATTCTCAGATTTGTTTTTAGCTATAAACCTTGGTTCCTCCACACATTATTGTAATATGGAACTGATACTTCAAAAATTTTATAAGTCATTTATTTAATATTTATGTAATTTTTGCTTCAATTTGAAAAAAATTTCGTATGAATACATAAGACACCTAATACATTTTCAACAACAAATATTTGTAGACATTTATTCATGAGAAAAATAAGGAATTTAATTGTCTCCCCCGCCAAAGACACTCAAAAAACTTCCTACTGGGTTTTCTTTTAGAGTTACTGGCAGCTATACTTCAAATTTTCAAACATGTTCAAAATAAGAAACTACTATTGTCTGTCTACTTCAAGAACTGCTCCCACTACTAAGTCTTTACCTGTGTGTTGCCATGGTAATGGGACTCATCCTAGTTACTGGCTGCTATACTTCAAATTTTCAAGTATGTTCAAAATAAGAAACTACTATTGTCTGTCTACTTTAAGAACTGCTCCCACTACTAAATCTCCATCTGTGTGTTGCCATGGTAATGGGACTCATCCCAAGGAAATGCTTTCAAGTTGAATACATTTTCACTCCTAATATAAGTCAAAAAGTATTTACTTATTACTGAGAAAATATATAAATAAAACTCCCTGTTTACGCTTTATTCATCACTACTTAAAAAGGAACCCCCCCCCCTCTCGACTTAGCAGGAACAGTTCTCATATATGATCGCTGACAAGCAGTTGGTCAAGTCATGGTGCTCAAAATATCCAATCACTAGAGCTTTCTTGTGGAAATGTGTACTGTCCTTTTCTTTTTCCACTTAATTTTAAGTTATCAATCAAAATATATGTTTATTATTTTATGTGCATTCCATCATCACTGAGAGTGAATTTCAAATTTCTTGTTTCATATTTCAGTACAGAAAAAATGTGTTCCCTTGACTGTTATTCTGTCTTGTTTCATATGTGTGAAATCGTATTGTTTCTGTGTGCCATTCCTGTATGCGATTCTGCAAAGCATGTCCATCCCCAGCAATCTTAACAAAATATCTTTTGGGCAGCATATTTTCTGTGATTTTTATGAGATGAACTTCAATAAAGACATTTAGTTTATATTCAGATTGGACTTGGTTTTTCATGATCCCGATCAGTGCTTTAACTAGTTTATCATGTGACCTATAAGAGGTTTTATTTTGTAGACACCTTCATGTTTTTATTGGAAAATTAAAGAAATATTTCACAATTGGGGGTGCGTTAAACAATCTTTATGCACATCTATTTACGGAGGCATTATTAAAGCCTTTTGCGTTGATCATGCAAATACAAATTTAGTTTTTAAAGAATTAGTAATACAAGTAAAAATGAAAGAATTTTCATTTGTAGAAGGCAGAAAATGTGAAACTGATCTAAACTCAAACAAAAAATGCTCTCTATAAAACATCAAACGGTTCCAAAAAATGACTAAGAAATGCAAAGGTCGTTCGTACCGTAGTCAAAACACATGGAAATTTGTGGGCTCTCGTTCTAAGCTATTAAAATCAATTACAAATTAAGTTCGCCACTGAAAAGTAAATATTAACAGTTATCGATGAATGCTCCCTGTCCAATCGAAATTAGTCAAAATCAAAATTACCTAGATTAAAAATCTTTGAAAAAATTAGCCGACCAACCGGTATAGTGGTTAAGGTGTTAGCCTCTAGATCGGAAGGTTCCTGGTTCGAATCCGGGTACGGGCATGGATGTTTGTAAGCGTATGGTGTAGAGGCGGCTGGTGCACCTTAAATCTGTCGTGGCCGAAAGTCCTCACGTTGGGTTGGCGTGGAAGTTTGGAGAGTGGGGTGCCAGCTCAGGTGTTGCTTCGTCATCTGACCGTGGTTCAAAATTACGAGGTGTTGTCCTCGGATCTTTCCCTCAAGGGACTGATCCCGGACCGTCGTCAATAGCCCGTTGTGTTGCTCTAGTACGACGTTAACTAAAATTACCATTACCATTACCTACCATCTTTAAAAAAATTAATTTGTTTTAAATTAAATTTTTAGAAACAATTTTTTTAAAGTAGTAATTCTAAACTCAGCAGTTAAAAATGTATTGGAATACAGCAATTGTCTATGAGATTTTCAGAAAACAAACCAAATGATCTGCAGATTTTATCCAAATGCACTCACATGGTTCAAAATGACGAGGTATTCTCTATCTTCCTCTTCAAGATTGATACCGAACCGTCGCCAATAACCATGTGTTGCTCCATTCCGTTCCAAATGGAAGCAGACCCCTCCGTACCGAGTTAGGGAATAGCCTCGAGTAGAAAACTTGAGGAGGGCCATAGGACTGGCCGTCCCAAAATTACGATGTCCGCCGATATGTGCTGCTCCAGTGTGACGTTAATTCAACACTCTTAAAAATTTGTTCGTTTCGTTACATGAATAGTGGGGGGAGCACTTCCAACTCAACCCCTTGTCAATCTCAATTTTGACAACTCAGACCAACCGGTCTGGTGGTTAATGATCGGAAGTGTCCTGGTTTGAATCCGGATCAGTGCATGTGGATGTTTGTAAGCGTATGGTGCACCTTAAATCTGTCGTGGCCGAAAGTCCTCCCGTTGGGTTAGTGTAGAAGTTTGGAGAGTGGGGTGCCAGTTGCCAGCTCAGGAGTTGCCTCGTCGTATGACCGTGGCTCAAAATTACGTGATGTTGTCTTCTGATCTTTCTCTTAGGGCCGTCGTTAATAGCCCGTTGTGGTGCTCTAGTTGAATGTTAAATAAACCTTACCTTCGCCCCCCACACCCTGCTACACTGAATATAATTCTGCAAACAATTGCAATTGTTCTGCAGGCATTGTCACCGAATTTTGAAAACTAGTAAATCAAATACAGACGTAAAAGACAATTATTGCCTAAATTTTTTTTTCATATTTATAATAAAACACATCAAATTAATTAACTTACTTTATTTAAAACCAAGGTAGACTTTCAGAATTTACAATTCTGTAGATAACTTTTGAAGTTAAATATTGTGTTATATACAGTGTTAGTGGTAATTTGGGTGGTGTAGGGAGGTTTTTCCGTAGCTAGAAAATAAAATAAAAAGTGTGGCAAGGAGCATGCTATGCACTGCAGAACATCGTAACTTATGATTTAAAAAAAAAAAACGACCAAAATTTTTATAAAATTGAGGGAAAATTGTTCTGCAAAGACTTTGTTTGTTCTGTGACGTAAGTAGCAGTTTTAAGCTCTTTCTGCTCCCGGGCCTTATAACCTCGGGTGTTACTCTACAACAGTGGTTTCCAAACTTTATATTACTACGCCTCCCTTTAAAAATATATAATCTTGGCGCCCCCCCCCCCTAACTTCTTTAAAATGTAAGAAAACATGTAACAAAATCTTACAGCTATTCATTTCCGTGCTTTTGTGTGTTTGATATTTGTTCTTTTTATGGGTGGTGGCGAATACTTTTGTTACTCATGGCTCAATGGGTATGCCCACTGTGCTACAAGCCTTCGAGATGTAGGCGACACAGTTTCGATTCCTGCCAGGTGCATTCCTACCTGGGTGTGTTTCGTTCGTGTCAGTAAAGCTTTCGATGTGTGTTTCAATTACTTGCTATTGTACACTACCCTATAATAATGGACAGGACAGCAAGATGTGATGGTATAAAGGGAAATAAAACATGCTTTAATCGGGGGATGGTCCCCCATGTGCTACAATGACACTAGCAACCCTTCTGGGCATACTTTCCACAAGGTTTTGGTACACAGCAGTGGGTATTTGTGTCCATTCCTGCCGCAAGAATCTCGCCAGCTCCGCTGTAGATTTCGGACGTGGTTCCCTGGTTCGTTAAGTGTCGCTCTAACTCGTCTCATAAATGTTCTATGGGGTTTAGGTCGGGACTCTTAGCAGGCCATGGAAGACGTTTTACTTCCATATCTTGATGTTTTGCTTGACAGAGGCTGCAACATGACATGGAGCGTTGTAGTCCTGGAAGTAGTGATGCAAAAAACCCGGGAATTTTGGAAGAGGGGAATAAACACGGGAATTTTGGGGAATAAACCCGGAACTTTGGGGAACATTGGGAATAAACTAAACCAACCATTTTTTCACATTGTGTGGCTTTTTTTTGGTTTGATGCTAAGTAAAACTATAAAGAGAAAAACCCATATATATAAAACTACAACCTGGAAAATTGTTTCAATAAAATTAAAATTTTCTTTTTGGGGGGAAAATATTGGTTTATTTTTATTATATAAACAACATCAGCATTTATATCCAAATCCAGATGAATGTTGATGTGATGGTTTTGTTCCGAGACCTAGCAGCAAAAAATAAGATGAATGTTTGCATCAAAAACAATACTTTTGTAAACATTTCATATTATCTTTATATAAAGCAGTTACAATTTACTCTCTACTTTACTGATGATTCAATTTGGCACCGGCACTTGTAAGCCTTTTATGAGGGATTAATAGCTGAAAAAAACAACGCAATATCAAGAGGATCTATTTGTAGATTCTGATAGTCCTGGATCTCCATTTACATAATTTCAACGTCCGTTATCACCTCTTGGGATCCCACAATAACTGAAGGTTCATCGCTATCTGCCAAAGAATATACAGGGAAAGACATTATTTGGGGTTTTTTAACGCATTTTTCTAAATGCTTTGCCATCTTAGTAGCATTTGGTACCAGATACTTCTTGTGGCAATACCTGCATTTAGCAGTCTTTTTATTGCCATGACCAAACTCTGATGTGTAATGACTCCACACTGTTGAAGTTGGTCTTACCATTATCTGGAACACACAAATCATCCCATTAGTATGAAATAGAACACTAAATTAAATTTTAAATGCTTGAGTTCCCAATTAAAAGCTTTTTTTAATCCTACGCCCAGTTTAAGGCCTTTCGGCGATACGCTGTCTTGCCGTCCAATATAGCGAATAAAGTCCTCGGGGAGAAGTATCCCTGGTGTCAAAGGTACAAAACATAGCAGGTTAAAATTCACAAAGATGCTCTTAGCATTGATTGCATTATAAGTATTACTTATATAGATTGATCTGAACTCATGAAATTCAATGTTTTTAGTTCATGCATGAAACTGTTGAGTAAAAACACCAAAATCAAAATTTAAAAACAAAATGCTCAGAATTCAAATAAATATCAAATTATATTTTTAAATTTCCAACTAAACTTATACATAGTAAAAACCTGATTTTATGTTGGGAAGATAGCTTTATCAATTGCTAATTAAAGTTTTAAAATTAGAATATAATCACATTCAAAGAGCTAGTCAAAGAAACTTATTAATTCACTGGGATATCAATTTACATAAAACGATGACAATATAAATAGGAAACAGCCAATCCAGAGAATTATTCAAAGGTTCAGAATATATAGTCAGAACTATGCAAAAGTTTGAATGCACACAATGGTTCACTTAAAAAGTTTGTTCTTATGGCTCATTGACAAAAAAGATTTAGATCAAAAATATTGTTTTCGCATGCGCCTATTAGTACTAGTAATATCCACAAAATCTCATTAATATTTACCTTTCAATTTTTGTAAATTGCAAGATGGCAAAATTTAGGCATAAATGATGTTCTATTTCTTTAAGACGAAAATTTTCTAAAATTGAAATGGTCAATGCAAACAGTTGTTAGAGCCCGCCAAAAGAGTACACGTTTGAAGTTGCTGTTATGAACTATTAAGGAGTTTCTAAAAAAATATTGTTTTAAAATTTTCCTGACAAAACATTAAAAATTTTCAAAAATCCCGAAATTTCAAAATTCTTGGAAGTTTTCAAAATTTCCTTCCCAAAAAACCGGGTTTATTCCCGGGAATAAACCTGGTTTTTTCCACCCTTTGCAACGCTGCCTGGAAGTAACATTCGTCCATTCCATAAAATTACCAGAGCGTGAGAAGAATACTGATGGTCTAAAATGTTCATGTAGGCGTCGGCGTTCAATTGACCAGGAACAGCATGCAAAGGTCCCAGGCCATACCACGAAAAATACCACCAAACAAGTAGTCGGTTTTTATGCAAATCCATGCAGGCGTCCGGTCCATTATTGTAGGGTCGTGTATGTCTTGTGTCAATTACAGTAGCTCTCCAATTATCCGGATCAATTGAGACGCGATTATATCCGGTAATTGGATAATACACGAAAAAAGGTTAGTTCTTACAAAAAAAAACGAATTTTGCTTTGGTATGTAACGTAATCTAATAATTATGAAAACAATTTTGTTTTCATTTTCTCTTTACATAGGCTGTATTAAAAAGTATCATTGCTTGAACATATCGGTCAAAGTCTTTTTTGCTGTCTTTACTCGTTTCCAGTCAATCAAGACTAGCATGCGCTTGGCGGGAAGTCGTTTCAGAGGGTCGCACTATCAGGCTGCCTCTCCATCCATTTTAGCGCTGTGTCAAGGCACTCAAACGCCTTGCTAGCTGACGGTCTCATATCTGGTTGAGTATCAATGTCATCATCATCTTCCGGGTGATCAATGAGTTTTCTCACACTTGGAATGAGTTCATCGTCACTGAGAATTTGGAATCCAGGGTACAAAGAATCCCACACCAGCCACTCGCCTACGTCCTCTGCACTGCACTCGGAACATCCAGGAATTTTTGCTATGATATTTCTTATGTCCTCAATTGACACTTCCTCCTCTTCGTTTTTACCATTCACCAATAAGAAACTTTAAAAATGAAGATTTTGCTGATTTTTTTTCCTCAAAGCGATTTAGATAATTGGCGATCCGGATAACTGGAGTTCGGATTCTTGGAGTTCTACTAAACTTGACAGGCGCCTCAGCCAAGTTGACTCTGATTGGCTGGTATGATCATGTGACCTCTGAGACGTAAAGGTGTTTCATTTGACTATTTATCTACGTTTTGGCGCAGATCTCTTTGACTGATAGGAACGGTTTTCGAAAGGTTTTAACATTTTGCTTTATTTTTACTGTGGAGAGCGGTCGTTTTTCATACCGTAAAAAAAAAACATGTTTAATATGGCATTTATTTATGCATATTTAAAATAGTAATTCTGGTATGGTAACCCAATTTTAGTGCCTGAATTTCTAGTATGGTATTAAAAAATATGTTTTTCAACACCAAGTCCCATCTTTCCTGGTTTTTACTTAGAACTATGGTATCAATTATGTATTTTAAGTGAAAACTACTTTATTAGTCATAATTTAAAACTTAAATAAAGGAATAATTTTTCTGCTTTCTTCTTTTCTTTTCAGATCCATGGCTATGGGTGGGTAGAGGTGGGAGCCGAAAATTGTATCCTTTTATTATATAAGTTAATAATTATATAAGTTAGTGTTTTATGTATGCTTTTGTTACATCAGAATGGTCCTAAGCCAGGGGTGGATACGACACCATCATCCTAAAGCAAAGGGGACGGCAGGAGGGGCGGAAAAATATCAGCTGGTAGTGAGTTCAGGAGTGGTTCTTAGATTATTTATGTAAAATCAACGGAAGCTTGGAAAAATATAAAAAGGGTATTAAAAATTAGGAAAAGTAATTTAGACTCAAAAGGAATTAAATTGGAATTTTTTAAAAATAATTTCGAGGATCTAAAAATTTTTCCGCCAGCTGGATTCGAACTCGTAAAGTCATCGTCCGCTGTCGACGCGAATCTGAAGGTAGGTGACTTCAGCCGTTAGACCATCGTTGCTTCATGGTAAGAAACTCTTTAAAAGTATAAGTACCCATAGTATAAACAGGCGAGAAATACTACTAACAACCATACAACATATACATGAGGAGCCAATCAGAGTCAACTTGTCGGACACTTACGCTGTACGCTGAGGCGCTAGTCTAAACTTGGTATCTGGTCTGGGATAGAATGGCCAAATATGGCCATTGTGCCATAAACCAATCTCATGATATTTTTGGGCATAACAAAACATGTGAAATGGACGAATAATAATGTGCACACTGTATGTCCCTGTTTTTAATATCTTCCGGGGTGATAAGTATTTGCTTCTGTATAAGTGAAAATAATAAGTCGAAAAAAAATTGACAATAAGACGATGCTTGCCCCTTAAGAAACTTTAACCCTTATTAGTAAAGAAAGTAGAGAAATTTTACATTTGGAATTTTATTTATCTTTACTGTAAATGGCGAATTCTTTTTCTGTTTTGAATGCGCAAAACTACATATATTTTCTATCTTTTGTGTTTGGTAGTCCCGAAACTCTACATTCAATACTTGTTGTATGTAACAATCAAGTTTTCAGTCCTGTGAAATTATATAAATTATTTTTTTTCATGCCATTTCATAAAAAAGTTTCTGTTACATTCATGGATGGTATTTTCTAACAAGTAGGATGATAGATATGTAAATGGAATCGTTTATTGAATTTGAGAAAAATACTGTCAAGTCAAAAATATGTTGTCTTTATCGTTCAAAAGTATAAAAGCTAGGTAACAGAAAAGAAACTAAGTTTCTTTTAAAATATTATACTTTTGAGAATGAAAAATAATTTTTTTAAATACGTATTGCATTTTCAAAAAATAATGTAATCCTTAGAAACTGATATTATTTAGATGACAGTAATGCAATCAACAATTTCTTCATTATTTCAATTTTTGAAATTTCCGTTGATGTACGCTGATAATCATAATGCACCTTTCATTTACTGACAAATTTTCAAATACTTTACCAAATTACAGCCTACGGTTTGTCGTAGTTAAACCTCTACTGCTTCAAGCTTGACATTACTTTTCAGCCAAAAAATTAAAGAACGATATTCGACTAGAAGAAAGACTGATGTTTTATATTTATTAGTTTCTTTTGAAAATTTCATCTGCATATTGTCACAAATTGTAGGAAACACGTAGCAAGGTAAGTGTAATTTCACCAAAAGTTTTATCTAGACTCTTTTTTCCTCTGACACTATCGATTTGAAAATGAAAAGACTATTAAATTTCTTTACTACTTATATTTTTTAATTTCAGAAACTTTTCAAAAAAGAATTTATCTACATTTAGAAGTTTAGTAATTATTGGTTGCTTGCAAACTTTTATAAACTTTTTGAGTGTTTAAACAATTTTATGCCTATTCATTAATTCTCATAAACAAGCGGATAATATAAATTGGATGTATAAAAATTTTTTCGCAAAATTTATTTCCATCTTTCACAAGATTAAAATTATTTTCGAATTATACATTAAGTATTTCAGGAAAGCACTTCTAGATTTGTATTTCAATTTCGACTCATGCAAATAGAAGTTTTTAAATAATTAGTTTGATTTCAATCCCTCTCCCCCTTCAAAAGACGCCAAGTTTAGAAATAGTTCAGAACTATAATTAATAATAGCTAATTTCAAGCTGAGTTGGGAAAGAATGGTTCACGTAAAATGTTCTACTTAATTTCGATTCCACTTCAAAAGTCAATGGAAAAGTCCTACTTTGAGAAATATAATTTTGTGCACTATACACTAATCAATAAGATGCCTTTTGATATTTTTGCGTTGAATAGTCGAGGAGTCATTAACTCTTCCACTTAAACGAATTTCTACAGAAAATATATCAATGCACTCGTCATCGGAGAATGCTTTTCTGTGACAAAAAACGAAATGAATAGCTCACGTGATTCAACAATCTAAAATAAAATATTCAATTGGCACCAATGCGTATTTAATACTCTCATTTTGGTAAGTTTACCATCAACATCGATTAGTTTTTGATTAATCCTTAGAATAACAAGGATATATTTCTCCTCGTGAGAAAAGAAAAATACCTTCAACTAATTTTGATTTCGTTAAAGCACATTATAACAATGCTGCTGTTTGATTACTATACACGCAACAAAAGAAAATTGATAAAGCTAATTAACTTAGTAGATTTAGATAATTACCAAAATAACTGATTCGCCATAACCAACCACTATTAATTTTGCGTTCTTATTTTGGGTCAATGTTGGTTTTTCAGATTATTAAAATTTTCCATATTTGAATTGATCTTCCTGTGTATGTGATAACCTCTGCACGCTCAGGAAATTGCTTTCAGAATACTGTGAAAAACATTTATTTAATTACTTTTTTCAAGAAAAAGTTAATTTATTTTCTCTTTAAAATGTTCAACGATATCAGAATAGTTCACTTCTCTTTCTGAAAACACTGTGGTAAGATGTTTTGCATTTTTTCGCTTTGATTACCTTCTGAGTGCATATGAATTATGAGAGAATAACGTAATATGGTTCATAAACTTTCTATGTGACAAATATCAGGTGACATAATCTTTCAATTAAAAAATAAATCGTAGATATAACTTACAACTTATATGTTAACCACTAAGATTAATCAATGTTGCTTATAATTTGATTAGCACCATATTATACCATCTCTAAAAGATATGTGTCTTTCAATCTATTCTGAAATCAAGTTTAAAGAACGAGAGAAACAAAACCGACTTGAGCTCAAGAAATACTAACTCTAATCACACCGAAGCTTCAGAAAGAAAAGATCAGTTACTTGACTTATTGTAGGGGTAACTCGATCTGAAGAGTGCCAGCACTGCGAATAATAGCCTATTGTACTAAAAAGATCAGTTTCTTACATCAATAACAAAAACCACAAGTTCCTGTCCTATTGTAAAATCCAATATAAGAAAACAAGACTACTAAAATTGAATTTGTTTGAATCCCTGATAACTTACCACTCCAAATCCTGCAAAGAAGCCTTTTACAATCATGATAACAGCCGATTTACCGTTATGGCCGCTTCTAAAATTCAATTTCAAAGAAAATGAAATTATTGGAACAATTGTTAAGTGTCTCTCTTACCTTTCAGCAGCATCTCTGCAACTATTCGCCTTGTACGTTTTTACTGTTCAATTCAAAGAATTCCAGATCGTTGATGTGAAAACGTCATTTGCTCAAATTTGTATTCCTGTTCTGTCGTGTGCTCTTTGGTACTCAATATTTTTACAAGAGAAAAATATTAGAAAGGTGATGAAAGCTCAGAATTTCTGTTTATCAAATGAGCGTCCGTCAAGAATAAGCGAGTTTTTAGAATACGTCCTTTTTGTATTGCTATCCCTTTCGTCTTTTGTGACTGCTGCAGTTTACACGACATCTGATAATGAATTTAACGACCATCCGGGGTACTATACATACGGGTATTTATTTCAAGATGAAAACCTAAATGTTTTATTTTGCTCAATAGGATTCTACGGGTTTTCCACACTGTACGTAAAGTGGCCGTGTATCGCTTTATGGTCTATGTGTATCCTGTTGCATCGGAGTGGAAAAGTTCTTGATAAGTTCAATAAAGACCTGAAGCAGATTCCTTTAAGCATCAATTTACCAGAAATTTCTGAGAAACTGAAAGAATACTTTGCTATTGTGAACATGATACGTGTTACAAAAGACGTGTTGTCTCCGATATCTTTGATCTTGTTGCTGATGAGTTTCACAAGTTTATACACCATACTGGCTAATGGTTTGTTGGGTGGGATAAAGATGACGCTGTATCACTTAGTGCAAGTGTCGAGCAATATTTTGACGAATTGTGCGATAATTATTTTTCTGAGCTTTTACGGTGCTAGAATTCCACAGCGTATGTCAGAAATAAAATTAACTTCCGGAAAATTAATACAGAAATTCAAATTCAATAAAACGCTTGGTGCAGAAAATTTATTCCTGCTCAAAAGTATTAAAAAAGAAAAAATAATCTACATGACAGCTTGTGACATGGTCGATTTCACAAACGGCTTCGTAGTTACTGCCTTCAGTAATCTGTTTAATTTCGGATTACTTATTTTCAACTTGAAATAAAACTATTTATAGTTAAATAAAATGGAATAAACCCACCAATTTATAATACGAGCATAGACTGGGTGAATATGTCTGAATCATGAGTTCAGGAATCACTATTTTTGGAATCTTTTCAAAATAGCTATTTAGTAGTTGATAATTTTAATAATTTGACGACAACAATTAGAAAAAATGTAAAACAATATTTGCCTGATAAGATTTTATTCGAAGATAAATTTTTCACATTAATACGCGAAATTCTGAAATGTGTATTGCTTTTGTAACATATTCGGTGATTTATATCAATCAATATTTTCATCTTGTTTTGTAGAGTAAATCACGGTAAATTACCTTGTGGGAGATAAAAGTGATTAGAGATAAGTTATTACTTATAATCTTACTTTAAAAGAAATTAAAACATGAGGAATTTTACTAGGTACCCTGTGAAAAATATTATGTCAAAAGTATTCGTAAACCAGTTCCTATTCAAAAGTGTGCAAATGTAAGTTAACTTGTGTAAACTTAATGTTATGTAAACAAATTAACCATTTAAATTAATACCTTTTCTCCCTCGGATCTATATATTAAAAACTTTATTTCCTCGAAACTATTTTATTTAAGGGGGTCCGGGAAACATTACAAAAATTTTTTTATTAATTAATTTAGAATTTAGAAATTTTTTGTACTGATTACCCATCTAACTAGTAAACGAAATCACAGCACAAAAGTTTTCCAAATTTTTTTTTTTTAATTTTAAATTACAATTTTTTTGAAAAAAAAAGAGGGGTCATTTTAAATTGCTAAGACTCAAAATATTCTTGATCTATTTTCAAAATTCTTGCATTAAATTATTCACAAATTTATAAACTTTAATTTCGATTCAGCAATTTAAAAAATATTAATTTTAAAAAAATAAAAAATATTTGAATGAAACTTTCTGAAAATTTAAAGGTACTTTTTTTTTTTTAAGTCATATCTTTTAAAGTAAATATTTGTTTTAAATTTTCTGAATCAAAATTAAAGTATAATGTTTGAAAAAGATATATTCCAAATTTCAACCCTTAAACTTTATCGGTTCTTGACTTATAGCAATTTGAATACAGGAAATCTTGAAAAAATGTATCATGGAGAAAAACGCATTTAAAGTTTTAAAGACCGATTTACAATTAATAAAATGCTTAAATACATTTTAAAAGCATCCAGATGAGTATCTAACTCCTTCTTTCTTCTTAAATCTTTGGTTTAATTTGATTTTTGTAAGTTCTACCTTTTTTCTATATAGTTTAAAGGTCTCCGTAGACTTAAATAACGTCTTCGCAGAGGTTGTTGCCATGACAACAACTGTCAAGAGTGTTAGATTTTCAAAACAACGAACCATAAAAATTATTATATCTCTAGTTCTAATAAAGATAGAAACATGATTTAGACGTCATTTTAACCAGAAAAACACAGAGAATTTCTAAAAATAATTATAAAAAAAAATTCGAAAATTTGACGATTTTTATGTCCCGGACCCCCTTAATTCTGAAAAGGAATACATTTATCTAATCTAAACCTGAAAATAAACCTTTTCATGTTCCGTTAATGCACAACTTATGCCACATTTTTTCATTCTACTTATTAAACGCAAGGAGGACCTTTTTTACAGGATTCATAGCAGTAGATCTCTCCTTGTGGCCACTTTTAAATTTGAATATAAAAGAAAACAACAAAACCCTGGTAGCAAATTTGCAGGTTTTTGGAATTTACTTAGTTTCAACAGTTTTCGTGG
This sequence comes from Metellina segmentata, assembly GCA_947359465.1. Lineage (NCBI taxonomy): Eukaryota > Metazoa > Arthropoda > Arachnida > Araneae > Tetragnathidae > Metellina > Metellina segmentata. The sequence continues at coordinate 100,028,916 of OX375874.1, forward strand.
GATTTACGAGAAAGTAGTTTATACTCACATTTTTTGTTGTTCGTTATTCTTATAAGAAAAGCAAATACATAAGCTTATTTATATTCAAAATCTGTATTGGTCAACCAAACTTCGGTATACAAGAATCGTATGTTTGGAAATCGTTGTTTGTAGACACAGCGATTTACACATATTTCAATTTCACGACTTCAGATAACAGTCTAATTTATATAAATGGTTATAACTTAGAACATGAAGTAACATAGAAGTAGTGAATTTTATACGATCCAACTGGCATTTTTTATTAGGCGTTAAATGGCCATCCTTTACAGACAGTATGCTTCTTATTGCTATGAAGTGCAAATGTTCCCACAACAACAAAAATCTGAGGTGGATATATTCATTCAGACGAAACTTCTGACAGCCAGGACAAATAATTACGATTTTTAAATTTGTACACGATATGAGAAAAATGCATGTTGGGTGAGACAGAATGGACATCCAAACACTTTGAACGCTTAGGACTTTTGACAGAATTTTTGACTCTACTGCCTAAGTTGTGCCGATAATTATTTCGGTAACCTTTTATGATGCCAGAATTTCACAGTGTATATCAGAAATAAAAGTAACTTCTAGTACATTGATACAAGTGTAAGGATTCAATGAAACCCTTTGTGCAGAGGAGCTATTCCTGACCAAAATCATCGAAAGGAAATTTTATCTACCACGTATCTTACAACTTTGTCGTTTTCTGTAATAGCTTCATGGTTTCTGCCTTCTGTACCCTATTTACACTTGAACTGCTCATTTTCAACATGAAATAAAAATACTAATGTTAAAAGGTACTGGAACAAAGTCTTACACCTCGATAAGTATTGAACTAATATGTATTAGATCATATTTTATGTTTCTGTTTTGTACTTAGTAATAATGTCATTATCTTACTTAAAAAATTCATTTTCTTTGATAAAGGTAACATATTTTCTTCTATTTTCATGAATGCATAATGAAGTTAATATTTCTTGTAATACAACATTTATAGAAAACAAATGTAAATATTTGTTCCGTGTTTTAATGTCTTTCTCTTCTAGAAAGTATATATATATATATATATATATATGCTAAACAGTATTAACTTATATAATTCATAAGTATTGGTCACAATATGGCTTATTTTGAGTGTAAGAATTTATAACATTTAGCTTTGTATTTCTAACTTAAAAAATTTCTCTTCCACTGATAAAAGTAACATATTGTATTTCCTCCTTTTTCGTGCAATGCATAGTTAAGTTAATATTTCTTGTAATACAATCTATAAGAAACAAATGTATCTTTTTTTTTTTTACATGTTTTCAATGTTAATAAATTATAGATTGCCTCTGCGTACATGAGCTAAATAAATTATTTCACATAATTCTTTAAATTTTGTAGATTATTAAAAATTTTATTCAACTGACAAGTAACATATAAAATTATACAATTTGTCATATTAGTTACACTATAATCTAACAATATACGTACATTTCTTAGTAAAAAAAATAATCTTCTAGATTACTTTTTAACTAGATTTTACTTTTTTTTTTACTAAGAAATAATCGATTATTTTTTAACTAAGGATTGTACGTACGCAATTATTTTGGGAGTAGGATTTTGATATGATTGAGCAAACGACATTTTATGAAACAAGTGAGAAACATTTTTAATTACATGTTTTTATCCATCAATTTAGAATATCAAAAGCTATAGCTATTACGAATAAACAATGTTTTGTTTTCCGTGCCTATTAAAGAATGAATCATAATAAAATATTGTGATATCAGATTAGAAACAATTTCTTTTAAGTTTAACACAATAATGAAATAGTTCCTTCCAAATTAGCCTTTAATGTATACAATTTCGAACACAAACCAGAAATTCTAAGAAACGTATTTTCTGTAGAAACATACAGTGGCTCCCAAAAGTGTTCGTACACTTACGAACTGTAATGAAATACTGCTCTTACTATTAATAAAAATTAATATTTCCGAATGGGAAGTTTTGAATAGTATCTATAACTTGTTCTTAACAAAACTACAAAAAATATTTTTAAATGATAGTATAGCGTGTTTTTTTTTTTTTTTTGAAAATCAATACTAAAAAAGTAACAAAAAGTTACTTCAAAAAAGTCTTCGTAAACTTGAAACAAATCTCTACATATTATTAAATATTGTAATATTTCGGTAAATTAGTACTTAGTAGGATGTTCTTTTGGATATATCCACAACACCTTTTGAACGTCTGGTAATAGAGTTCACTAGTTTTTTGTAAGTTCTGCATCAGTATTCCTCCATTCTTCAATCATTACTGTTTTAATACGCTTTTCGTTTTAATGTCGTGTCTTCGTACTCTAACCTTTAGTTATTTCCAAATGTATTCTATTGGGTTTAAATCTGGTGACTGAGGTGTTATTTTTAGAACTTGTGGACAGTTATAGACACCAAAGGCGAACGTTGAGAGCCGTGTGTTAAGGATCGTTATCTTGATAAAAAACAAAGTTCCGTCCAATACCCAAATTTTGTGTTGATAATTTTAAATTGTCTTTTAAAATATTTAAATAAAGAGCATGATTGATTATGACATCAATAAATACCAAATTACCTTGTCCTGATGCTGACAGGCACCCCCACACAAGAACACCTCCACCGTCATGCTTTACTGTTCCCAGTAAGGTCTTGGGATTATGTTTCTCATTTTTTCTTCTCCATACAATTATACGCTCATCGTAACCAATAATGATGAATTTGCTTTCACCTAAACATAAAACATGATTCCAATACGATTCGGGTTTATTTATCATTGATTTTGCGAAGGAAAGCCTAATATTTCTAATATTTGATTGACGGGCATTGACGGGCGCCCGATTGATCGTTTAAAATACGCTATTGTCAATCGTTCGGGCAGTAGGACATTTTTTTATTCTCTAATACAAGTATCTATCTTCGCGATTGTTAAAGATGAGTAAAAATTTTAACGGATTTGAAATCTACGGAAAATTTTACACCAGATAGATACCTTGAATGTAAATTTCTGTTAAATAATTTTTCAATTGAAACTGTTATGTTTTCGCAATACGAATTTAAGTAATACGAATGTAAGTAGGGATATATTTTTGCAATATATATATTAGAGTGTCCCTTATATGGGCAAATTTTTTTTTTTTTTTGCAGTTATAAAACCGCATACCCTCTAATTCTTTTCAATATACTAAGCCTTACTCAAATATAAAATTATAACTTCCTACGTTAATGTTAATCCGTGCCGACGGGGCCCCAAAGTTTATGGTAATAGACGTTTTTGCACAGATCTTAATATATAGCTAGGTCATCGCAACTATTCATATCTTAGGTAAATATTGATTAAAAGACAAATTTAAGTAATGCCTTAAATTATTGAAAAATGAAGTTACTCATAATTATTCAGGTTACTTTCATTTTAAGGTCTCTTTATTACAGTCTGGTTACATCTTAATATGTTCTTGCACACAGCGTAATAAGAACTGTTTGTGTTCTTCTTCTGCGGTAATTAAACCATGGAAGACTTGCATTAGCTTATTAGCTCTTTCAGCTGTGTAATTTACTGCTTTTAAGCTAAAATTCTTATTTTTAGCTTCCACAAAGGCTGCATTTTCTTCCCACGAAGATACGTTTTCTTGGAGGAAGCTGCTGTCAACTTTTAATCGCGAAAACAAATTTTTGCTCTTAATGGATACGAAATCACTCAATGATTTCTCTAAAACAATAAGAAAAATTAGTATCACAAGAAAATTAACAAAATTTAAAATAACAGATCAAACAAAGCTCTCATCGTATAAAGATAGATATCTTTTCCTTCGAGGGAACATATATCTTCCCAAAATCATATTAACTTTGTCTTAGTAAGTTCGCTACAATATTTGCCTTGGTTTGTTTATAAAAAATAGCATCAAAGAGTGGTAATACGGCTGATAAATACCACTGGTGTTGACTGAACTTGCTCAGGGCCGCTTTGGAAATCAATTTGTCAAATGTTTCATACTCTTTTAACGTCTCTAAAATACGCAAATCTTGATTCCGCGCTTTCACCGCCAAACTGCATCCAAGCCAGGGCATCACATAAACTGCCACAATGAATAAACAAACATCTTGCTACGCTCGTTTGTCCTCAACGCTCATTTTGAACTGAGACTGCAGCAAACATATTTTCAAAGAGTAAATAGCTTTTCCATCCATCTTGCTGGATGCATTGCGCCAGGAGGTCTGATTTTAATTTTACTCTCGTTATCTCCTCTCAAGAAAATAACAGATAGTTCGATCAGTTCCCGATAATCGTCACGTATAACGGATTTTTGCAGTTCATGGGTAAAAAACGTCACCAATCCGTTAATGGTCGCGTCAAAAAGATGCTGTTTGGCAAAATCTGTGCATGTTTCGATAGCATTGGGATTAATGTTTTTCCAGTTGTCTCTGAACTTTTCGATCAGTGTAATATCGGGACGGCTTGCTACTTGGTGGATCTTTGTTTCAAATACACTTTTCAGAATCAGTTCATAAACATGATGACGACAGTCAAAGAGTAACAATTATCTTGCCAGATTTTGTTCTAAAATCTCACAAACTGCAATCAAGTGGTCTGTGTTAGATACTGTCGTATCACAGCACATTATTTGTACTTTATCATTGAGGTTCCATTCTTTAAATGCGTTTGAAACTGCTTTAGCTTCATCTTTGCCGGAAGAGCTGTCCAGTTTTGGTACCGCAAGAAGTTGCTCTTTCTCTCCAAATGAAATAAGGATCGGTATGCGTTCTTCTTTACAACTTCTCAAATACAGGCCTGGTAACAATTTTCAATCGTAATAAACGGTAACTACTTCGGGCACGTTATTCTAAAAATCGGATTTTATGGATTCCGCTCTAACCTTTCTCAAGGACTCACCTCACCAACCAAGAAAATGCTTTTTTTTTACTGTTTCTCAGTTCCATTGACATCTTCGAAATATAAAACAATGCACGTTAATTACCCGACATACCGGGAGTAAAGCCCGGTTTTTCAAGAGTCAGGGTAGAAGCGCCGCGCGAAGAGATTCAAGTCCAACGTCTCGAATTCCTCTATCGGTACAGTGATTAAGTTGTTAGCCGCTACATCGGAAGGTTCCTGGTGAAGAATACGGGTCCGGGCATGCATGTTTGTAAGCGTATGGTGTAGAGGCAGCTGGTATACCTTCAATCAGTCGTGGCTGAAAGTCCTCACGTTGGGTTGGTGTGAAAGCTTGGAGAGTGGGGTGCGAGCTCAGGTGTTCCTTCGTCATCTGACCGTGGTTCAAAATTACGAGGTGTTGTCCTCGAATATTTCCCTTAAGGGATTGATCCCAGACCGTCGTCAATAGCACGTTGTATTGCACCAGTACGACGTTAATTACAAATTACCAAATACCGCTCCAACAGGAATTCACAACTTATAGCAACGCTGCGTCTTTATGTTTTCCTAAGAAGCGCATCAACTATAACAGTCAATCACGTGATATGTTATTTGAACTAAATTATGCTGGTATTACGTGACGTATGACACATTTGACTGCTCTGCAACCAATCTGCTAGGAAAATCCGCCTTAACGGACACAACAAGCCTGGTTACGGCACCTGTTACGCAACTTGTACGAACATGTTTCCATGCAAGTCGGCACGGGTTGCAGTGCTCCAAATAAAGTAAAAATTTATTTTAGAGTGTTTTAGGGTCAAATGAACAAAACTAGAACCTATGCGTTAGTAAATAAAAAATTTGAAAAATAAGGGACACCCTAATATATAAATTATTTAATTAGGACCAAGGACAGATAATGTTAGAATAGCACTGCAGCTCCTGCTGTTTGTGAAGTGGAAAAGAGAACGCTTTATTCTTGATCAAAGGATGGTCCCAACAGGCAAGTCCTCTGGACATCTTATGAGATGTACGCATTAGAAAAACCGGGGTGGGGGGAAATCAGAAGGTGGTCACGAAAACGAAAAAATGGTTATGAGCCCAATGAAAAGTTCGGGAGCAGAGCAAAGTAAAGAAGGCTCCTTCAGCAAGTGTTCTCTCGTTCAACCACCTCGGGAAGACCCTCAACAAGTGGATGCATTTATTTTTTAGATATCCTTGGGAGTGGCAACCAAATCAGAGGCTTTCTGTGTTGTCTGCTTATTTTAGCGGGGGGGTTAAAAGGAGAAACAACATCGCGCCAAATGACCAGGAGAAGCAAGACAACATAAGGAACTGGTTATTTAACTATGGGTAGAAAGGGAGAAATTTGGAAATACTCGCCAACCGGCCAAAGGAATCAGGGCTACGTGCGCGCAAAGAGGTTTGTTGTGGAGGGGGTATAGGGAATAAGAGTGTCTTTGCAGGGTCAAAGTCACCTCAACACACAGGAGCAGAAGGGATAAGCGATGAATGGGAGATAGCTGACTCATGGGCCAAGGATGTCTGAGCGAAAAAACAAAAGATGTGAACAGGTGGATTTTTCTGACTGTCTTGGCGGGCCACCAAAAAGCTTTTTGCGAGCCGTATGCGGCGTGGGGGCCGCTATTTGCCCACCCCTGTTCTAGAGCAACGGTAAGAGATCTAATCAGAAAATTTGAAAAGTTTAGTTACGTGAAAGATGATCTGAAGGGAAAAGCTGGAGCAAAAATAAATGTTAGAACAGCAGAAGTGATAGATACAGCAAGAGCAATCAGAAGAGCCAATCACTTCCACTCGTAAACTGGCAAGTCAATAAGATACATTGGTCAATAAATTTTGACAAATTTTCTGCTTCTGATACGAAAATAGTCATTTTCTAATTAATTTCAATGTGCTGAATACGAACATGACAAAGAAAAAGTTGAATTGGCTACAGTTTTTTTGTAATGTTTACACATTATTGAGAAAAAATATATAAATATGTTATTATAGTACATGTTAAAAATGTCCTTAATCTTCTTTGGACTTTCGCTTTCTTTCGGCAGGTCATTTGTGACGCAGAGAGTATCTCTGATGAGCGTCCAACAATAATCAGGCAGCATTGACGTGAACCATTTTCCCCGGAACATTGCTCCGCCTCGGAAGTGTCCTGATGAAAACGACTGCCGTGCTCATCGCTAACCTCACTGCAGTTATTATTAGGGAAGAAATTCAAATGCGAGTCGAGAAAGTGAATCTTTAACGACAGTCGAAATCATGAAACAAAGCCAACATATTCTCGACCAGTTCCTTGTAGTTTTCGGCCTTCACATTCCCCATAAAGTTGTTAGCCACTTGACAGAAAGAATCCCAAACTTGTTTTTATTTACTTTGAAGAACTTTAGATCTCCGAAGAGCTGTTTAATCTGAGGCCTCTAAAAACACCCTCTCTAATTTTGGCTTCATTGAGCCGAGGGAATATTTCATACAGGTACTTGAATGCTAGTCCATTTTCATCTGTGGCTGTTACCAAGTTTTTTTATAACGTCGAGTGATGTGTAAAGGAGGAATGATGATTTTGTGCGGTTCTACCATCTTAGGTGTTGTAAATTCAATTTTCCAGGCTTAAAATATTATCTCTCTCTCTTAGGCCATTATTTCTTGATGTAGTGCAAATCGATCGCTCTGCTATCCCATAAACAAAGAAAACAGCAGTACTTTGTATATCCCTCCTGTAAACCCATCATCAAAGCCACTACCTTCAGGTCAGAACAGATCTGCCAGCCATACTTGCTGTAGTTAATCCTCTCCATTAGCAGCCTTAGATTGTCATACGTCTCCTGCAGGTAGACAGCATGTCCGATAGATATAGATGGAATATGGTTTCCGTTCTGCAGTAAAACAGCCTCGAGACTCAGTTTTGACACGTCTATAAACAGCGCCATTCATGGGGCTCGTGTGCAATGCGGAGTTCTTGTAGTAGGCCATAAATATTGCAGTAGAATACAAGGCCTACTTATTTTTAAAAGAAAGATTCAAGTGTCTGATGACGATGATTATTAGGGTATTCAGCTGTCCACTCTTTTTTTGGTGGTCTCCTGAAACTGGTGATACCATGCAGAAATAACAGACAAATCAACGTGATTGATCGGCCCCCTCCAAATAATGGTCACTGCAAATGGCATTGCCATTCTTTTGCCACTAAGCTGAAGTGGAATATGTACTGCACAAGTGCGGCACCATTCATGTGGGGGCCCAGTCTTTGTCCCTGTCGCTTATCTTGCAACCAAAGTACAAATTATAAGCTTTCTTCACAATTATACTGAGGGTCTTTTTCTGTGCAGCAAATATCACTTCTCCGTAAATATAACAAAAGTTATTAGGACTATTAACGCAGTCACAAAGCATTACTATTATTTATTATACACTGTTACAAACTCTTGTGTATGCTAGATCTTTGAAAAGTACGGATGAAATTGAAGGAATTTACTCGCGTCGTGTTGTCTCGCGTTGATAAATAAACTTGGCTTGCTCTTGCGAAATCACCTTCGCAAAGCCGCCAATAGAAACTCAGTGTGTGTGATGCACGAACTTATTTTTGTAAGAGACATTTGACGCGACAACTTCGTCTCCGTGTATTTATCTTACTAAATTGCATTATGTTACGCGATAGCACCTATGGGCATTTCCACGCTTAAATAAACCATAAGACCAAAAAATTGAAACGTGTAAAATAATAAGTTATGCTTCAAAATAAAGGTAATTTGTCTGGCTATTAGAATCAATCAACGAACAGTAATTGTATACCTCTGTATAAATGCAGAAGTCATTTAAAGTTGGATCAAAATATATTTACCATAGCACTTAGTTTAGGTATATCATTTGTCGTATTGGCAGGTCAGCAGGAAGCAACTACTGAACATGAGCGATTTTGTATAGATAGCAATGCAGGATGTTTCGTACAATTTTATGCACCGTGCTCACAGGTATGTCCAAAGTCTCTTCTAATTTCTTAATAATTTTCTCCAGACCTTTGGCAGACATCGGATCCCAGCCTTTCTTCATACACTTTACTGCCCGGAACTTTTTCAGAGCTACTGACGCACACTCACCTTTCTTGTAAAAGAGCTTCACTAGAAGACCGACACATAGAATGCGTCGTGCTTATAACACGTCTTTTATTTTGCAAATTATGACGCTTAAAGCGCCATCTATTGCTAAAATTTGGAACTATTTTTTTCTTATGCCATACTATTTCCCCCTTCTTCTAGTATATTCAGTTCAAACTTAGATATACTAATGTGTAAAAAAAGTTTAATAATTTTGAACACTCCTTTGGATGCCACATGATATTTTTCATTGACTAGATTTGCACACTAATGACCCGTGACAATTGTGTACACATAAAATAATATTTCCTAGAATGAATGTGCATTCTATTCATTTTATCTTTTAAAATTTTCTTTAGTGTGTTCTCAATTATCCTGATTTATCTCAAAGGGCACGAATAGGTAATAATGTATTTAATTTGTGCTAATGCACGCTTACAATGGCATAGAAAATTTGTACCTTTCAACAAACCTATGTAATAATCTATAAATGGTTATTCTATAACATAGAGGTCTTGATAAGCTGTGATAGATACGTAACAATACTTCCAAACACGAAATCAACTTGTTAGGACAAAACACTGTTCTTCCATAGTTCAAAAACCATTTGAACCACAAATTCGAAGAAAATCAACCAGTTTCTTCTATGAGTGTATGACCACATTGTATGCAAGGACCGATACACAAAGAGGAGGCTTTAAAAACAAGCTATAAACTACGAATACTTTTTTGAATAATTGGCTGCAATTTTGAAAACATATGGAAGAGAATTCTTTCGTAAACATGATAGCCGTGGATGTACCACTGTGTCTGCATTTAAATTTCAACTGCAAGAAAAACAGAACATGTCAAACAATATATTGGTGTTTCTCGTACATTTCGGTAGCAATACTGCATACATACGGATTGTACTTTTTCTCGGTACATTTCAATGGCACTCACAAGAAAAAGACATTTGCTTGCCTCTTAACTTCTTTCCTATCGTGTACTCTTTGGTACTCGTTATTCCATCAAGAGAGACGAATACGAAAACTGATATATATACAGAATTCTTATGTGTCTCACAAACGTCCGTCTAGAGTGATCTGACTTTCAGAATTCTGCCTTTTTGCGTTGCTTTCCGTTTCGCCTTTGCGTACGCAACCATTTACACGAGCTTTGAAAACAGGCAGAGAGTTTCCTACCCTGTTTTTACATATGGGTATCGCCTTAAAAATAAGAAATGGAAACAGCTGTTAATTTTATAGGATCCTACGGATATTACCTTATCTTCATAAAATGGCCTTATATCGCTCTATGGTCGATGTGTGTCTTATTGATTCGGAGTGGAAGAATAATGCACCAATACGAAAAAGATCTGAGAAGAACCTATTTGAGACCCTATTCAACAGAAACATCTAAGAAACTGCAGAAATACTTTGCAATCGTGAATATGATACAAGTCATGAAAGAAGTGCTTTCGTGGCATTCTTTGGTTTTGGTGATGCCGAGCTTCACAAATTTGTACATACTTTTATCTGATTTCTTGTTGTTGTCGCTGATCCCTGTAGCCCAGCAGAGCTAGACTAGGTCCATGATATCGCACACTCTCAAGAAATCAATGACCAATAATGGTCGCTCCAGAAGATCTTCTTTATCAAGTCCCAAGCACTCAAGGATATGATCCGGAGTGGCCTGGCCTTTGGAACACTTGGTACAAATTGGAAAGTCCTTTTCTTTGTTGGCATAAGTCAATGTTTTGAGGTGGCCACTACGAAATCATGTTATTGTAGTTTGTTCCTGTCTGCTGTACCGGAGGGATAGAGATCCACCGGGACGATTACTCTCTTGTACCAATGGTGCACAGGGGGAGTGGCAAATGCAGACCGAACAAGGCATTTATGTCTAGAGTATAGTTCAGTATAGGTTAGAGACGGCGGAGTATGCATAGGCTCGTCGGTTCCCCTCTTTTCCATGGCATCAGCCATTTCGTTACCGGCAAGGACAACGTGGGAAGGGATCCACTGTAAGTGAATCTCACGAGATGAGGAGAGCCGCCTCAGCTTGTCCAAGATAGCAACTCCAGTATTATCACGGACTCTGTGCCAGTTAGTAAGATGCTGGATGGCGCTCCGGCTGTCAGACAGAATCCAGATTCCCTCATCCCCAGGGAGTGGAAGGACTGTATCTAGACCCGCATTAATTGCAATTAGTTCTCTGCGAAAGACGGAACAGCCGTCAGGGTTTCTGATAGAGATTTGATTAGATCCGTTTTGAGTCTTAATGTATACCCCACTACCGGAGCAAGTCCTGTCATTCCTGCTACCATCCGTATAAATAAGCACAGCATCATCTCGGATATTATTGATCAATTCAAGGGCAAGTTGCCTTAGGTACTCAGGAAGATCTGAAGACTTGTTAACTTGGATATGAAGATTTGGGTGAAAATATGCCCCGGTAATACCCTCAGATGGGTCAATGCATGGGTTCAAATAATGCGCTTCTACAGTATTGGAGAAAACATTTTCGCTGAATACCTGACTAAGGGGACTTTCTCTCTTTAGTCTCTGTTTTAGTATCTCTTTAATTTCTCTTTAGTCTTTAGTTTCTTGTACCATGGTATAAGGAAATCGTATAAACATCATGCTTAACAGTTAAGTACGACACTGACATATTGCGCTGTAATTATCTTGTTAACCTTCTTCTCTGCAAAAATTCCGAAGCATATGTCACAAGTAAAAATGACTTCCGGCAGAATGATACAGATACAGGGATTCGGCCAAATGTTTTGTTCTGAAAATATATTTCTACTCCAAAGGATCGAAAAGAAAGAATTGATTTACATGACAGCTTGTGACTTAGTCTTTTTCACTAACCGCTTTATTGTTTCTGCTTTCAGTTCCATCTTGGCATTCGGATTGCTCATTTTCAACATGTAATAAGAAATACTGAAGGAAAAAGATATTTCGATGAAAAGGCTTTTTTCGTGCAATTTTTAAATGTTTACTTTCTTTTTAAATGACAAAATGGCCTTTTCCTCTCAAGTTTATCCTAGTCTTGGTTAAAGTCGATGTTCTTCTGTCAATATGAAACATTTGAAACTTTACAAAGTTATTTTTCACGCTACATTTCTTAAAATTACGATATCAGGTGTAAACAAAAATGTACAAAATGCATTCTATATATGCGGTCTCCATCCATAATTTGCTTATGTACTTACATTTTCCCTTTTTCTATGAAGTTACAAAATACAAAAAAAATTACCAACATATCGAAGTGATGCAATTATTGCATGACTAATGTGTTTATTTGTTTGAGGGTAACACAACTTATACATAATTTTACCTATAGATCACAGTTATTAAATATTAATATCTGTCTGAATTAAAGAAAACATTTCAGTAATTAAAATCTGCTTCATAACATTTTGTCACAACAACTGTTGGTGCTTAAAAAAGTGACCCCTCCTTTTTATGCTTTGAGCAAATTTCGCGATGAAATAATCTCTTTGAATTGAAGCACTTCGGGTGACATAATAATAGTCTTCTTTCCGCATTTTTAAGGATAGCAATTTTCATGTTTTAAAAATCTCGAAAATGTTAATGATTTATCCATTGTTGAAGAGGTTTTTCTATCTTAGTCGTTCAAACATTAGGAACTCATTCAAACCTATTTTTAAACTGTCTTTATCCTCTTAGGGGATTATTTTGTTCTATGTTTTTTTACTTACTGTCTCTTAATACTATGTATCCATGGGCACAAAGTATTCAGTAGCCTCTTTTACAATTCAATTCCAAGAATGAAACAAAACTTTTTAAACTATTCCAACGTATCTCTCTTACTTTCCAAAAAAACTCTATCAATATTCGGTTTGTGCAGTTATTACAGTTTGTAAATATTCTTATAGTTAATTACAATGGATTGATGGATATTGATATGAAAAGAGAGAGAGAGACAGAAATTTCACTCGCTTGCGTTTGTGTTGGTTTTGCTTTGGAAATTGGAAACTTGACAGGTGGTCTCAGCTGAATTAAAAAGGGCTTAAAAAGTTTAGAAAACCGACTCCGACAAAGAACGCGTTATAGCTGCAAAGAAAGGAATAAAAAAAATATTCGCTTGCTACGAAAAATTCTGCGTGAAAAAAAGAAGGCATTGTGTCGTCAGACGAATATGTTAGATTTTATGAAGACACCAACATAGAAATAACTTTTTACGTAAATAACTTTTTACGTTTTTATTTAATATTTTGATTAATATATATATATATAAAACTGCAATTTTATTAAATATTTGTCTTATAAGCAGGTGTTTTAGTTAGTCCTTGGTCACAATTAAAAAAAGTATATGTATTTATATGCAAAGTTATATCCCGACTTACGCGAATTTGACTTAAGCAATTTTCGTTGGACCCACGTATTGAGTAACTTATGAGTATTACTGTACCATAATGTATTTCAAGTGGTCGTGTTTTGGTCTGTGTGTGTCCTTTTACATTGGTGAGCAATAATTCTTTATCAGTTCAACAAAGTCCCCAATCGCGTTACTTGGAGCATCCATTGACAAGAAACTTATTAGATGCTTAAGGAATTCTCTTTGTGATTTTAAACATGGTGTTTTTTACGAAGGACGTAATGTCACGATCGTGCTTAATCTTGGTGATGACGGGTTTCTCAAGTTAGTACAACAATGTTGCATAGTTGTATCTCTTGAGCCATACCTTCTGTAGACATAGTTATTTTGTGAACCAATAACAGCGCAAGAACTCCACAGAGCATGTCAGAAATAAAAATAACTTTCAAATGATTGATACAGAATGCAGGGATTCGATAAAGAGCTTTTTCCAAAGAACGTATTCCTGTTTATATCCAAAGAATTTTATATATATATATATATATATATATATATATATATATATATATATATATATATATATATATATATATATATATATATATATATATATATGAATGGTCAATGTGAATGGAGAATAAAGTAAATGGTCAATATGTACGTTTCAAAAAAATGTGTAACTCTGATTCAAATTTTTTATTACAATGTAAATATCTAAAAGACAAAATTCTCAATAACAAATACCCTAATTCATTCTTTAATAATATTCTTGAAATATTTAAAATATCAACAGCTACACAACCCATGAATAATTATTTTACGTAATTCCCTCAGAGCTATGTGAGTTGCTTTTCAATTTTATTTTACTGTCCATGAATATCTTTTTGAATAGGGGCTGGGAATTTTATTATTATTTTTATTTTTCGGCTTTTTATTTTTGTTTTTATTGTCTCGTTGCAACGGAAGTATGGTGTTAGCCTATAGTTGGATTGTGTAATTGGTGGCATTTAGTGGTTAATTTTTAGGGTTGTTGTTGATTTCCCGGCTGCGGCTGCGGGTTTGATTTCGTTTTGTTCCAGCTCTGTTTTGGTGTTTTGTTTTTCTTGCTTTTTGGTGGTGTTTAGGGGGAGTGTATGAGCAATTTTTTCAGCCTAATGCTGCTCATATGTAGAAAACACCATTTTATGCTGTCTGGGTCAGGCTCCTCCCTGATGACTACCTAATTCACCAACATTTCTTCATTTTGTATAATTTTTTTAAGACTTTTGTTGTACTTATTTCGTAAATTCCTGTGTTATTGACAAATCGTTCCCTTTTGTCCGATTTGTGTCCCACAAGTCGTCGGAAGTCCCCTGAAGAAATATTTAGCCATACATGACTCCTCTACAGCCGTCCATAATTATGAAAGTGGTGCCAGTGCAAAATTTCGTGCACATCTTGTCTGATGATATATGTGGTCATTTCATTCAGTGGAATTGTCCAGAATGCTACTCAAACCTATCGAGAACGATTTTGGCCCGGTATCCTGGAAAATTCCATTGTTGTTTGGGTACATGAAGTCCATGAATGGCTGCAAATGGTCTTCAAGTAGCTGAACACAAACCATTTCCAGTCAATGATTTGTTCAGTTTGACCAGAGGGCCCAGTCATAACCGTCTCGAGTAGACTCGAGACGGTTATGGCCCAGCCCATGCCATGTAAAAACAGACCACCCCATTATTGAGCCATCACCAGCTTGCACAGTGCCTTGTTGACAACTTGGGTTCATGACCTCGTGGGATCCGCGCCACTCTCGAACCCTCCCATCAGCTCTTAACTGGAATCGTGACTCATCTGACCACGCGACGTTTTTCCAATCATCTAAGCGTCCAACCAATATGTTCACGAGCCCAGCAGAGGCTCTGCAGCCGATGACGTGTTGTTAGTAAGGGAACTCGAATCTTTCTTCTGCTGCCATATCCCATCAACGCCAAATTTAGCTGCACTGTCCTCACGAACACATCTGTCTTACGTCCCACAATGATTGTTGTTGCTATTTGACGCAGTGTTGTTTGTCTGTTAACACTGACTGCACTAAGCACACGTTGCTGGTCTTGGTCATTAAGTAGACACGGTCGGCCACTATGTTGTCCATGGTGGGAGGTAATGCCTGAAATGATATTTTCTCAGCACACTCTTGACACTGTGGATCGAGAAATCTTGAATTCCCTAACAATTTCTGAAATTAAATGCCCTATGCGTCTAGTTCCAACTAACATTCCTCGTTTAAATTCTGTTAATTAGCGTCGTGAGGTCATAATCACGTCAGGAAACTTTTCACATGAATCACTTGAGTACAAAGGAAATAAATCCCTGACAATGTACTGCCCATTTATAAATTTCTAACGTTAATCTGTTACTGTTTCGTTAATCTGTTTCTTACGTTAATCCTCTGTTAATTTCCGTCGTGAGGTCATAATCACGTCAGGAAACTTTTCACATGAATCACTTGAATACAAATGAAATTCCTGACAGTGCACTGCCCATTTATACATCGCTTACGAGATGCTACTGCCATCTGTATATTTGCATATTGTTATCCCATGAATTTTGGCACTTCACATTGTAACTTAGAGCGTACTATGTATGACATTTATAGGTAGATTTCATCGTATAGTATTAGCAGCATAGTTGAAAATATGGTTTTTGTAAGTACAGCAAATAATAATTTTTTTTTTACTGGAAACTCCTTGTTTCAAAAATTGGAAGACACCACAGGTTTGCAGTTTGGAAGTGCATAGTTTATCTAACGGTCGCTGGAACTGTTAGTCACAGGAATCGTCAAAATAATACCTCTACGTCATTCGTAACTAAAGTGTTAACAGAAGCATTTCAGCGATGTGCGATTCTGCTTTTTATTGTTTTTGTTGTGATCTTACTGATAATAATCATTAGTAATTTGGAAGCTTAATTTTTCAAGAGTATAAATTTAATCCTAATATTTTTAGACCAAATGAATAAATTTTTGGCTGATTACAAGAGAAAATCCACTAATAATGAAATTAACGATACTGATACAAGTGAAGGTAGTGTGAATACAAACAACAAGAAACGAGGAGGTAGAACTCCCAAGACAAGAAAATACGATTCAACCTATTATGAGTATTCAAAAGTGTGGATAGCTTTGGCTGCAGATAGTATGAGACCAGGCAAATTAAAACGGTGCTTCAATGCTATGCATTCTGAATACGTTGGTATGGTCATGTAATTTTTCAAACAAAATTAGATGAGTTCAAAGAAATAAAGTAAATGTTCAAAAAATAATTTCTGTTCCATCAAACGCATCGCTAGCGTCGTACCAAGTATCTTACAGAATCGAGAAATTTAAAAAAGCCACACACAATAGGAGAAACTCAGAAACTCCAGTATTGCAAACTACTATTGATATGGTTAAAATAATGCTCGGCGAATCATATGCATAACGGTTACGACAAAAACCACTTGCTGATAATACAGTTGGCAGAAGAATCGATGATATAGCTGTAGATCTTTGCGATCAGTTAGTTTTTAAACTGCGTACTTCGAAATTCGTCTTACAAGAAGATGAGGCAACTGGTGTAGTTAAAGATTCAAATTTAATAGCATATGATATATCATTTTGCAACGCCATTCCTGTAAAGACCACATCCATTGAAGTTTATAATATGATTGACACTTTTTTGATGTTTGAAATATTGATAATATTTTAGTAAATGCGTATTTCATAAGCAAAATAACTAAATATAATCCTTAGAAACTAGTATCTTCAAATAAAAATAATGCCAATTAACAATTAGTTCACACTTCTAATTTTTGAACTCCGGTTTATGCAGGTAGATAATCAGCCATACACCTTTCATTTACAAATAATTTTTCAGATCCGTTACTAAATTACAGCATCCCGTAATTACAACTCTAATGCTTTTAGGCTTACACTACTGTTCAGCCAGAATCTTCTAGAATGGTGTTAGACAAGAAGTAAGATTGAAATTTTTTATTTATCAGCATGTTTTGATAATTCTATTTGCAGATTTTCTCATACTGTTGTAGGAAACCAATAACAAGGTAAGTGTAATTTTACCGAGTGTTTTACCTTGATATTTTTTTACTCCACACCCATCAATTTGAAAATGAAAATACTTTATTAAATTTTCCTACAACTTATATTTCTTAATTTCAGAAACATTTCTTAAAAACTAAAGAAGAAAAGTTATTTACAATAAGAAATTCCCTCATTGGTTGCTTGAAACTTTAAATAAGTTTTTGAGTGTATAAAACTCACATTTCTCTTCATTAATTCTCATAAACTAATAAATAATGTAAATTAGATTAATGCAATATTTTTATCAAAATTTATTCGGATCTTTCACAAAGTTGAAAAATATTTTCAAAACATTCAGTAAACATTTTCGAAAAGTTCGTCTAGATATGTATTTTAATTTGGATGAATGCAAATAAATGCTTTTAAATAATTAGCTTTATTTAAATCCTTTCAAAAGACGCCAGTTTTTGAAACAATTTAGAAATATATATAATAATATCGAATTTCAAGTTGAGTTGGGAAAAAACGGTTCATATAAAATGTTCTAGGGCTAGGCGGGTTAGTCGTAAACAATCTATACAAGCTCCCACGAGGGATTCCGAGAAACTAAAACTTGTGAAATATGAAAGCTGGCAACCCTGAAGATGTAATATGGTGATCCCGTATTTCTACGAACCACAGCTGATAGCAATCTGTTTAGTTGAAAATTTTGTGGTTGAAAAGTTTGTGTTTTAAAGTTTTTGTGTGTTGCATTTTCTGCTGCCCTCCATAATATATTGGAAGGTATGTTGTTCCAATTCTTTACTACGGTCAGTTATGTTTCGATCGAACAGAAAATCATTGACTATTCCTTCTGGGAACGTTTATGCACCTACTGTTGAATGTTTACAATTACCCCATATTTTTCAAGGGATGGGGTAATTGTAAACATAACTTTGCCAATAGTTTCGTTCATTTTGGATGGAATACCAATGTGTTTTTCTGTGTAATTTTGCATTTAATTGTATTTAGTACGTTTGAATTGCGTTTTATTGCATTTTTCGTGTTCTTGGGGAGCAAGAAGACTTATTTACTAAAATGTCACCCATATGTTGAAGTTCTTACAACTGACCAAGTACTGTCACTCCTGTAGGAGGAAGAAGAGAAAAAGAACTAAAGGAAGCCAAGTGAGAAGAAAGTGAAAGAGCCAGGAGTAAGCAAGAAACCAAGAACGAAGCAAATGGAAAGGGAAGCAGAAATCAAGGATGAGGAACTATTGAAAGAATTGACTAACATTGACGGTGAAGTGTTTGAAGTTCTCCAAACATTCAAGAAAAATACAGACTAGCTTCTAGGAGAAGGTTAATATTTTGGAGCCATTCATAGAAGACATTGAAATGACTATGTTTCTGCTTGTGGTGTTGAGGGGGAAAGAGAAAAATAACGCATTTTTCGTATGTATAAAGGGTGGATGTCGTTTCAGAAGAGGAGTTTCGGATTACCGGACTCAAATGCATCGAAAAAAATAGACTAAATTCGCTGTGGTTGACAAAGACTGTGTCCCCCCCCCAAATACCATGTCAAAGCAATTTTACCTACTCCAACCTGTAGTAAAGAAGGCCGTAAAGAAATTTTCCAATTGAGGGCACTGTTAATATGTAAGAGATGTACTGTTTGTTTGTTTTTTGGTACCTAAGTTTTGTATTTTTCTATTTTTTTTTTTTTAATTTTTAAATTTGTAATCTTTTGTTTTTTACACTAAATAGATTCATTGTTCAGTAAATGTTTGAATTATTTATTGTTATGTATTCCTGAAAATTCACCTTATGATCAATGCAACTTTCAAGTGTCACTATATTTTGCTGGGGTAAGATGTGGGAGTATTTAGTAAATGTAAAGATCAAAACGGGGTTATTGTGTAAACATGGTATTAGAAGTGTAAAAATGCAATTGGAATTCTTTCTAATACCATGACTACTGTTCATGTTGTCACTTGTTCAATATTCAATATCACGATGAAAATCGTTGTTTACAATTACCCCTACTTAAACTGTAAACACATGGGGTAATGGTCAACAGATTAAATTTCTTTTCTGGAATCTTCGTTCTAATTAAATATCAAAGTAGAATAGTGAAAAGTTAGTTTAGTAGGGTGAACAATGTTTAATTACTTTATCAAGAGTTTGATAATAGGGATTTAAAGTGAAAATAGAAATTTTGCTTACAATTACCCCGTCTTGCCCAACTTAATTTCGATTCGAAGTTCTACTTGAAAAGTCAATGGAAGAGTCCTATTATGATAGATATAATTTTGCACTCTATATACTAAACAATTAGATACCTTATAATATTTTTCCGTTGAAAAGACGAGGAGTCATAAACGTTTCCTTTTAAATGCATTTCTTCAGAAAATTTCTCAATGCACTCCCCAGGAAAAAAAATCAGCAAGAAAACTTCAAAAAAACCCTGCAGGTTTCCTGCATGAATTTCGGACAAGAAACCTGCAGTTTTTTGACTGTTTGTCATGATGATGATGATGAATGACTAGTGGCGCCATCTGGTGGTGAGATAAGTAAACACATTATTTTGAATTCATAAAAAAAAAAGAAATTCGTTGGAATAACGTCGATCTAGAGCAACACAACGGGCTATTGACAATGGTCCACGATCTATTAACAGGGGAACGAACCGAGGACAACACCTCGTAACTTTGAATCACGATCAGATGTTTGGACTCGAACCCGGGACCAAGGATCTGGAGTTTAGCATGCTATCCATTAGGCCGTAACAGTCATATCCAAGCGTGGTGAATTAATGTAGTGTTTGTGTTTTCTCTGTTTTGGACTTTGTTTTTTTTTCACTATGAATAAATTGAAAATGGTTTAAAGGGGTCCGAGACATAAAAATCGTCAAATTTTCGAAACACTTTTTATTATTTTAAGAAATTATCTGTGTTTTTCTGCTTAAAAAGACGTATAAATCATATTTCTATCTTAATTAGAACTAGAGATATAATAATTTTTGTGGTGCTTTTTGTTCTGAAAATCTAACACTCTTGACAGTTGTTGTCATGGAAACAACATCTGTCTTTAAAACTTTAAATGCGTTTTTCTCCATGTTACATTTTTTCAAGATTTCCTATATTCAAATTACTATAAGTCGAAAACCGATCAAATTTAGGGGTTGAAATTTGGAATATATCTTTTTCAAACATTATACTTTAATTTTGATTCAGAAAATTTGAAACAAATATTTACTTTTAAAAATATAACTTTAAAAAACAGTACCTTAAAATTTTCAAAAATTTTCATTCAAATATTTTTTATTTTTTATTAAATTAATATTTTTTAAATTGTTGAATCAAAATTAAAGTTTATAAATTTGTGAATAATTTACTGCGAGAATTTTGAAAATTGTACAAGAATATTTTGAATTTTAACAATTTAAAATGACCACTCTTTTTTTCAAGAAATTTTAATTTAAATTTTAGAAAAACTTTTGGAAAAATTTTGTGTTGTGATTTCGCTTATTAGTTAGATGGGTAATCAGTACAAAAAAAAAATCAAAATTCTAAATTAAAGAATAACAATTTTTTTTCAATGTGTCCCAGACCCACTTAAATTTTGTTTGGAGGGATTTAATACTTTTACAAAATAAGAAACCAGGTGATATATAACAGACCAAATTCAGATATTTGGTATGTTGGAGAAATACATTAGATGCGTTTAAATAAAGATTTTAATCGAATGTTGGCTAGCAGTATCAAATACAAGGTTACATTTTATGATTGGACTGAAAGATGAAATAATCGACAATAAATGCAATTTTTTTATTATGGAAAATTTTCACTTTTTTTTAAGAAAAAAAAAAAATATATATATATATATATATATATATTAATTTTAATAAAACATAATAGTTGATAAGTGTTTTCATAAAAACTACATTTTTTATGAAACAAAACTTTAACTTCAAACTTTATTTTTCCTTCAAAAAAACTGCAGTTTTTATGAAGGAAATAAGCTTTTATAAAATTCCTTCATAAAAACTGCAGTTTTTATGAAGGAAAAATGCTTTTATAAAATTCCTTCATAAAAACTGCAGTTTTTATGAAGGAATTTTATGAAGGCATTTTTACTGCATTTTTCCTTTATAAAAACTGCAGATTTTATGAAGGTAAAAATTAATTTGGAAAAATTATAAATTTAATTTCCGAAAAACTGCAGTACTAATGAAGGAAACCATTATTCCTTCAAAACCTCTGCATTTTCACCGCGTAAAATCTGCACTTATCTAACTGCCTTCAAAAAACCTGCATTCACCTGCAAAAAACCTTCAAAATAGATATTTTTTTGAAGGAAAGATGCTGATTTTTTTTGCTGGGTCGTCATAGGAGAATGCTTTTCTGTAAGAAAAAGCAAAATGAATAGCTTATGATTCAACAATTTCAATTTAAATATTCAATTGGTACCAATGCGTATTTATTGTTTACTTTTTGGTACATTGTCCATCAACATCGATTAGTTTTTGATTCCCAGGAAAAAAAATCAGCAAAAAAACTTCAAAAAAAACCTGCAGGTTTCCTGCATGAATTTTGGACAAAATTCCTGCAGGAAACCTGCAGTTTTTTGACTGTTTGTCATGATGATGAATGACTGGTGGCGCCATCTGGTGGTGAGATAAGTAAACATATTATTTTGGATTCATAAAAAAAAAGAATTTCGTTGGAATAACGTCGATCTAGAGCAACACAACGGGCTATTGACAATGGTCCACGATCTATTAACAGGGGAACGAACCGAGGACAACACCTCGTAACATTTAATCACGATCAGATGATTGGACTCGAACCCGGGACCAAGGATCTGGAGTTTAGCATGCTATCCATTAGGCCGTAACAGTCATATCCAAGCGTGGTGAATTAATGTAGTGTTTGTGTTTTCTCTGTTTTGGACTTTGTTTTTTTTTCACTATGAATAAATTGAAAATGGTTTAAAGGGGTCCGAGACACAAAAATCATCAAATTTTCTAAACACTTTTTATTATTTTAAGAAATTATCTGTGTTTTTCTGCTTAAAAAGACGTCTAAATCATATTTCTATCTTAATTAGAACTAGAGATATAATAATTTTTGTGGTGCTTTTTGTTCTGAAAATCTAACACTCTTGACAGTTGTTGTCATGGAAACAACATCTGTCTTTAAAACTTTAAATGCGTTTTTCTCCATGTTACATTTTTTCAAGATTTCCTATATTCAAATTACTATAAGTCGAAAACCGATCAAATTTAGGGGTTGAAATTTGGAATATATCTTTTTCAAACATTATACTTTAATTTTGATTCAGAAAATTTGAAACAAATATTTACTTTTAAAAATATAACTTAAAAAAAAAGTACCTTAAAATTTTCAAAAATTTTCATTCAAATATTTTTTTTTTTATTAAATTAATATTTTTTAAATTGTTGAATCAAAATTAAAGTTTATAAATTTGTGAATAATTTACTGCAAGAATTTTGAAAATTGTACAAGAATATTTTGAATTTTCACAATTTAAAATGACCACTCTTTTTTTCAAGAAATTTTAATTTAAAATTTTAAAAAAACCTTAGAAAAATTTTGTGTTGTGATTTTGCTTATTAGTTAGATGGGTAATCAGTACAAAAAAAAATCAAAATTCTAAATTAATTAATAACAATTTTTTTTCAATGTGTCCCAGACCCACTTAAATTTTGTTTGGAGGGATTTAATACTTTTACAAAATAAGAAATAAGGTGATATATAACAGACCAAATTCAGATATTTGGTATGTTGGAGAAATACATTAGATGCGTTTAAATAAAGATTTTAATCGAATGTTAGCTAGCAGTATCAAATACAAGGTTACATTTTATGATTGGACTGAAAGATGAAATAATCTACAATAAATGCAATTTTTTTATTATGGAAAATTTTCACTTTTTTTTAAGAAAATATTTAATATATATATATATATATATTAATAAAACATAATAGTTGATAAGTGTTTTCATAAAAACTACATTTTTTATGAAACAAAACTTCAAATTTTATTTTTCCTTCAAAAAAACTGCAGTTTTTATGAAGGAAATATGCCTTCATAAAATTCCTTCATAAAAACTGCAGTTTTTATGAAGGAAAAATGCTTTTATAAAATTCCTTCATAAAAACTGCAGTTTTTATGAAGGAATTTTATGAAGGCATTTTTACTGCATTTTTCCTTTATGAAAACTGCAGATTTTATGAAGGTAAAAATTAATTTGGAAAAATTATAAATTTAATTTCCCAAAAACTGCAGTACTAATGAAGGAAACCATTATTCCTTCAAAACCTCTGCATTTTCACCGCGTAAAATCTGCACTTATCTAACTGCCTTCAAAAAACCTGCATTCACCTGCAAAAAACCTTCAAAATAGATATTTTTTTGAAGGAAAGATGCTGATTTTTTTTGCTGGGTTAATCCTTACAATAACAAGTATATATTTTCTCCCCGTGAAAAGAAACACAACTTCAACTGATTTTGCATTCGTCAAAGCTTATGATAACAATGCTGTATGATTACAATATACTAATCTATAAGATGTCAACGAACGCAACAAAAGAAAATCGATAAAGCTAATTAACTTAGTAAATTTATGAATGGATAATAAACGAAATAACTTTGATGTGCCGGTACCGACCACTATTACTTATTCCTATTGTGGGTTAATGTGTGTAGTTCCTAGCGATGTTAAACAAGGTATATATTAGTTTCTCAAGTGATTAAAATTTAAAAAAATATATTTCTTTGTGTACGTTATATTCTCTACTCGCTGTGGAAATGACTTTCAACAGATTGCGAAAGACGTATACTAAATTACTTTTTTCAGTAAAAAGTTCATTTTATTCTCCCTGTAAAAAGTTTAACTATATCATAATAGTTCACTTATCTTACTGACAACACTGTGGTAAGATGTCTTGCCGTTTATCGTTTTGTCTTCTGAGTGTATATTATGTATGAGAGAGTAGCTTGATATGTTCATAAACTTTCTATGTGGCATATTCCAGGTACTTGCATTATAAATCGTAGATGTAACATGCATTTTAACCAGTAAAATTAATCAATGTTATTTATACGATTTGGTCAGCACAAATTTCTTCCATTTCTAAAAAAGATCTGTCAGTCTATTGTGAAATCAAGTTCAGAAAAAACGAGATTATTGAAACCACATTGATTCAAGAAGTACTAACTCTAATTACACCGAAGGATACAGGAAAAATAATCCAATACTTACATCAATCACAAAAACAATAAGTTTCTGTCAATCTATTGAAAAATTCAGTTTAAGGAAACGAAGTTATTAAAATTGAATTCGTTTTAATAATTAGTAACTTATCACTTCAAATCTTGCGAAGAAGCATTTTACAATCATGATAACAGCCGATCTACCGCTATGGTCGCTTCTAAAATTCAATTTCAAGAAAGAATATAAAATTATTGGAAACATTGCTAAGCTTCTCTCCTATGCTTCAGCAGCATCTCTGCAAGTATTCTGCTTGTACATTTTTACAGTTCTTTTCAAAGGATTCAAGCTAGCTAATGTGAAAAGTTCAGTTGCTCAAATTTGTACTCCTGTTCTGTCATGCGCTCTTTGGTATTCGCTATATTTACAAGAGAAAAAAATTAGAAAGGTGATGAAAGCTCAGAATTTCTGTTTATCAAATGAGCGTCGTTCAAGAATAAGCAAATTTTTGGAATTCGCCTTTTTTGTTTTGCTATCCCTTTCGTCTTTTGTGACTGCTGCAATTTACACGACAGCTGCTATAAAATTTAACGTCCAACCGGGCCTATATACGTATGGGTATGTATTTCAAGATGAAAACTTGAATTTTCTATTTTGCTTCATAGGATTCTCTACGGGTATTCCACACTGTACGTAAAGTGGCCGTGTATGGCGTTATGGTCTATGTGTGTCCTGTTGCATCGGAGCGGAAAGGTTCTTGATAAGTTCAACAAAGACCTGAAGCAGATTTCTTTGAGCATCCATTTAACAGAAATTTCTGAGAAGCTGAAAGAATACTTTGTAATTGTGAACATGATACGTGTTACGAAAGATGTTATGTCCCCGCCATCATTGATCTTGTTGTTGATGAGTTTCACAAGCTTATACACAATACTGGCTACTGGATTGTTGGGTGGAATAGGGATGATGTTGCATCACTTGGTGATAGTGTCGACCAATGTCTTGACAAACTCTGCAATAATTATTTTCCTGACCTTTTATGGTGCCAGAATTCCACAACGCATGTCAGAAATAAAACTAACTTCCGGAAAAATAATACAGAAATTCCGATTCGATAAAATGCTTGATAAAGAAAATTTATTCCTGCTCCAAAGTATCGAAAATGAAAAAATGATCTACATGACAGCTTGTGATATCGTCGATTTTACAAACAGCTTCGTAGTCGTAGCCTTCAGTAATCTGTTTACATTCGGATTACTTATTTTCAACCTGAAATAAAACTATCTATAGGTAAGTAAAATTAAATAAACCAATGAAACTTTAATACGAATTTAATCAGAGTGAATATATCTGAATCACTTCAAGAATCACTATTTAAGAAACCTTTCAAATATTTTGTACTGGATAATTTAAATAATTTGACGAGAACAATTAGAAGAATGTTTTACGCTGTGTAAAACAATACTCGACTGATACAATTTTATTCGAAGATAACTTTTTCATATTAATATATAAATTTCTGAAATTTCTGTTATTTTTGTAGCATATTTGGAGATTTATATCAGCCAATAATTTCATGATGTCTTTGAATAAATCATGGTTATTGGTTTGTGGGAGATGAATAAGAATTAGAGGTAATTTGTACTTATTTATAACCCCACTTCAAAAGAAATTAAAACATGAAGAATTGTGTGTGTGATTGGGCACACAGACAGAAATCTTGAGTCAAATGTTCTCGTAAACCAGTAATAATACAAAAGCTTACTTATGTAAACCTATGTAAGTTAACTAGTGTGAAATTTAATATATCGCACCCTGGCAAGAAAAGTGACACAAGTTAAAAAATAAAAATTTTGATGTTACGACATTGAAAAATATGAATGAGGTGCCCCAGTGTGTTATATTACTTTTCTGTAGAATATAATAGAAGTTACCACCATAAATACTTACCTAAAATTTGAAAGAAGCTTATACTATTTCAATATAAGCTTTATAGTATCATTAAAGCTGACGTTTCTCAAATTCTGCAATTTTGAACTGTGGCACTTTTTTTTTGATGGGTTATAAATCAGCATTTTTTCGTGTATTTGGAATGTACTTCCTTTGAACTGTTTCCCTGGGATGCACAAGAAATTAGCTTTTACTCGCATTTCTTGGTGTCATTATTCTTATAAGAGAAACGAATACATAAGCTTTTTTTTATCTTTATATTAAAAAAATTGTATAAGTCAACCGAACTTCGTCATCTAAGGTCGAAAATCCATTTTGCTTTTGTTTCAGCATCATAATTTGCATATGTAGTGATTTACACAGATTGCAATTTCAGATAGACTAATTTACATATATGGTGATAACGTAGAACATTAAGTGGTAGTTCTCCATTTCATAGGATCCTACGGGCATTTTCTTGTTATGCGTTAAATGGTCATCGCTTTATAGTCAGCGTGCTTCTTACTGCCATGAAGTGCAAATGTTCAAACAACAAAAATTTCTAAAGCGGATATTCATAAAGATTAAACTACCGACAGCCTGAAGAAATAATTTGCCAATTTCAATACGTTAAATGTTATCAAATAAATAATATCATAGAAATCAAAATAACGTTTGGTATGCTGATACAGATGTAAAGATTCAATGAAATCCTTTGTGCAAAAGATATATTCCTGATTTACGGATCAAATGCTTCAAAAGGAAATATTTATCTACCTGAAAGCTTACGACTTCGTCGTTTTCTTTAATAGCTTCATAGTTCCTGCCTGCGGTACCCTTTTTAAATTTGAACTGCTCAAATTCAACATAAAATAAAAATACTAATATTAAAAGGTTCTGAAGCAAAGTCTTATGTTTCGATAATTATTGAACTAATTTGAATGAGATCACATTTTTCTGTTTCTGTTTTGTATTTAGTAATAAGGGCATTGTCTTCCCGTAGGTGTGCTGAACTGTATTGACGTGCATATTTCATTTCGGATTGTTCACAATATGGCTAAATGTGAGTGTAATAATTTATAAAAACTAGATTTGCATATCTAACTTAATATTCCTTTCCCTCTGATAAAGGTAACATATTTTCATAGAATGTATAGTTAAGCTAATATTTCTTGTAACACAATCTTTGTCAGACACAGATGTATATATTTTTTTCATGTTTTCAAGTTAATAAATTATAATTTGCTTCAGCGTACATGACTTAAATAATTTATTTCTCCTAATTCTTTGTTTAGAAAATAAAATTTGTATGCAAACGATGATTTACCTAAAATGGATCAATTACTTTTTAATCTGCAATATATCTAATGAATTTTTTCTAATTTTCACTAAGGACAAGATTCTTTTTTTGTAATTATAGGATTTTAGTATGGGCGAGCAAACGACATCTTATGAAATATATATATATATATATATATATATATATATATATATATATATCAGTCTTGCTTCCCTATTCAGAAATGAATCATAATTAAATATTGTGATGTCAGCTTAGAAAGAGTTTTCCTTCTAAGCAATGGTGAAGTAATTCCTGTCAAATGAGACTATAATGTATGCACATTCGAACACAAACCAGAAGTTCTAAGACACGTATTTTCTGTATAAGTACCTTTTATTCGAAACATCCCAAGTAGACCAATGGTAGTACACATTGGAGATTAATAGATGGGTAAGGGTTGCAGTGAATGTGTGTGTGGACACCAAAATCCCGATCTAAGAAGTTTTTTGTTGCTTTTCATCAAAAATAAAGTTTAGAGTTTTGGTTAAACTATATCACTAATTATCTACAACTACAAATCCTTGTGATAGATAAAATATATTACATCGAATGCAGCGGTTCGTTGAAAGTTCGTTATTCCGTCTTTTGTAACCATACTAGACATGCTAGACATTCAGACTGTCGTAATCTGTTTCATAAAAAAAATTCGTTGAGACAAGAAACTTGTCTATATCCGCAATGGTTTTTCCAAACATTATACAAAACAGTAACAATTTTCCAACATTTGGGTCATCATAAATCAAATATTGTATTGACAAAAGAATGACACGTTTTCACACTAATCAGAATAAATGCGAGGGTATTGGAAATATTGGTCATGCGATGATATGGTAAATATAAAGAGGTTACCTGCAAGAACAACTTTACATAAACACAATAGGAATTTGAATGGAAGGGTTAAATTTTGATTGCTTTAATTCTGTCTCTACACTAAAACCTTTTCAAACATTTTTTAATGTGTCTTATATCGGAATTATTTAAATTGCTTCTCTCAGTTTGACAAAGTTTTATGAACTGCTAGTTTTGCATTGTTGATACACGTAACAATCATTGTTTCATACCGATTTCAAATTGAACATCACAAATCCTTTTTTCATATTCAATACAATTACAACTAAAAGAAGTAAATATTTTTTTTTATTAGAAAGAATTCAGCAGATGCTATAAAATTAAACAAGAAGCATCTAATAGATTTAAAGTATCTTTGAAAAGGTAATCAACAAGTAAAAGTAGTTACAATGTCTATAATGCACAAGTTAAAATTTTCAAGCTTTTATTAAATCTTTTGATGGTTTTGCTCTTATAGTTTACTTTTGAGGTTAAAAATAATTTTTCAACAGGTTTAAAGTAAGTTTGAAAACACAAACACAATATCTCTCTCTCTCAAATAAAAATTATTACAATACCTATGGTTAGTTGGTAGGCTTTGGTTTTATGGCGCAAAATCCAAAAAAAGGATAACCTGCGCCAGGCTCAAGATAAAATATAGTCCAAATATAAGGTTAAAATATTTATATCCGTCAGATCGGTAAATAAGAGTGTAAACTGAGATTGAAATATATATATTCAATAAATTCAATAAAAATTAAAGTGCAAAGAAAGCAATTGAGGTGAAGAAATTAGTTTAAAAAGGGTAAAAATGAGTCTTATATCAATGGTAATAATGTCAGTCGATAAAATGTGGTGGTATAAAAAATATAGACTCAAACATTTATACGTAGTTTAAAAATCCAATGAGGTATAAAAATTTAAATAGATTGGGATGGGGATTTCCCCCTACCAGGTCTTGAAAGTTTAAAATTGGATTGTTGAATAAGTTTTGTCGATAATAGTTAAAAACTGGACAGTTGATTAAAATATGACGAACGGTAAAAAGGGACCACACACTCTCCACACACAGGGGCACTCTCTCCTAATAGAAAATGCCTGTGAGTAAAATGAGCATGTCCTATACGGAGGCGAGTTCAGAGCACGTCGAAATGTCGAGAAGGTAATGAAGGCCATGATGAAATGCCTTGATGAATGCCTTGGAGTTTATTGTCTGTTTGTAAACTTAAAACATTTTGCCAATCGTTCCATACAATGTCGCGGACAGCGTGTCGGATATCAACATATGGAATGGGGGTTATCAAAGGGGTCATAGCATTTTTCGCCACTGCATCAGCTTGTTCATTTCCTGCTATCCCGACGTGGCCCGGTATCCAACAAAAGGGGATGTCGAATCCACGCCGCGCGAGTTGGAGATGTAGTTTCAACACAGGGGATGCCTGCGGGTGGTGAAGGCAGTCCTATGAAAGGCAATCCAAGACACTCTTTGAGTCCGAGTACATAATAAATTAACCGTGAGATGAAATGTATTTTAATGCTTGATTTAATGCATAAAATTCAGCAGTAAAAACAGATACCATACAGGATAATAGTTCATTGTGGTTGGTCCGCACGCGAAGGCGTAGCCAACATATTGTACGGATTTAGAACCGTCTGTATAGTCTCTGTAATAATGACGGTGATAAACGAAAATCTGACGGAAAATGATGGGATTTGTATTTAGTTTATCCAAACCCGGAAAGAGATTTAAGTATGAAAATTTCGGGCTTCGCCAGGGTGAAAAAGAATAAAAATTTCTCTCAGAAACGGTAGTGGCATTCAAAGATGTACCAGCTAAGACATTCCGTATACGCAAACTGAAGTGTGGGATGTATGATGGTCGATTAATAAAAAGGCGATCCAATGAAGTGCTGAGAAGTACAGAAGTGGATGAGAAGGGTGGCTTAAAGTACGGTGGTATAGCCCAAGCGACAACAGGAGGCGGGTGGAAGCCAGTGGTGGTTCCTGGCATATGACGTAGAGGCTTTTGAGTGGAGAAGTACGAAAGGCTCCGGAACAGATCTTAAGTGCAGAGTGGTGTACCGTATCTAGCTTACGTAGTACAGACTGACGGGCGGAGCCATAGGCCTCACAGCCATAATCTAGCCTAGAACGAATAATAGCACGATAGATGTTTAACATAGAGGATCGTTCCGCTCCCCAAGATGTTTTCGAGAGTACCTTTAAAAGATTAAGCTTTCTCTCGCAAGACATCCGCAACTACGCGATGTGAGGCAGAAAGGTAAGTTTTTGGTCGAAAATTATACCCAGAAATCTTACGCTCTCCACCACTGCTATCTTGATACCCCCCAGGAAAATCTCTGGATCAGGATGCAGATTTCGACGCCGGCAGAAATGTACGCAGGGTGTCTTACGAGCAGAAAGCTGAAACCATTATCATTACTCCACGTCATCAAGCGAGAAATAGCCGTCTGAAATTGTCGTTCGACAAATCGCATGTCTTCACCCTGGCAAAAGATGTTAAGATCATACACGTATAGATTACCCTTAAAAGATGGAGGTAGTTGAGAGAGGATGTTATTTATTTTTATAGAAAAGAGAGTCACACTCAGCACGCTACCTTGTGGGACACCCTCCTCTTGAATAAAAATGTTCGAAATGTTATAGCTGATTCGAACCTGAATCTGTCTGGTGGCTTTAAAGTTTTTAATAAATAACGGTAGATGACCTCGAAAACCAAGAGAATGTAAATCACGGAGAATTCTGTATCGCCAGGTGCGGTCGTACGCCTTCTCCATGTCAAAAAATATGGAGACTAGATGGTTTCGGCGCAGAAACGCATTGCGAACTTGAGTTTCGAGTGATAAGATGTTGTCTACCGTAGAACGGCCAACCCTGAAACCGCTTTGCCAAGCTGACAGAGCCTGTGTCGTCTCAAGGATGTAAACGAGACGAGCATTCACCATCCTTTCAAAAAGTTTGCACATGCAGCTGGTGAGTGCAATTGGCCGATAGTTATAAGGATTGGTGGGATCTTTTCCAGGTTTTGGAAATGGTATAACTATGGCACGTCTCCAAGCCAAAGGGAAGGTATGCTCCTCCCATATACGGTTAAAAAGAAATAAGATGTTACGAAGGGATTGATTGGATAGATGTTGTAAGCATTATATAGCTGTTGCCATCAGGACCAGGTGCTGTCATCCTGGTCTTCTGAAGACATAGCTTCATCTCCCTTTCCGTAAATAGACAGTTATAGGACAGATCAGTTCGAGAATGGAAATTGAGGCTACGGGGTTCCGCACGGTGTTTTGTGCGCTGAATGGCCTCCGAATAGGTGTTAGAATTGGAAGCCTCAGAGAAAGCTTGAGCAATAGCATTCGCTATCTCTATAGGCTCCAAGATATGTTGGCCATCTCTTCTATGAACGAGATCTTGTGTTCGGAATACAATCCCATCGCTTTCCGAACTCGATCCCACAACTGTTTTGAGGGAGTGGCAGGTGTTATGCCAGAGACATATTTCTTCCAAGATTTCCTTTGGCTGTGACGTCGCACTCGACGCGAGCTTACTTTCGCACGTTTGAAAGCTATAAGATTTGGAACTGTGGGGTATCGGCGGAAAATACCCCACGCTTTTCTTTGGATCTTAATCGCTGCAGTGCATTCTTTATTCCACCAAAGTTTACAATGCTTATGAAAGATGGGAGATTTCTTGGGGATCGCTGAGTCAGTAGCTTTAATCATAGCATCGGTCACCGCTGCAACTGCCTCGTCTAGACGAGAGCTTACTTTCGCACGTTTGAAAGCTATAAGATTTTGAACTGTGGGGTATCGGCGGAAAATACCCCACGCTTTTCTTTGGATCTTAATCGCTGCAGTGCATTCTTTATTCCACCAAAGTTTACAATGCTTATGTAAGATGGGAGATTTCTTGGGGATCGCTGAGTCAGCAGCTTTAATCATAGCATCGGTCACCGCTGCAACTGCCTCGTCTATGCTGCCTTCTACCATCTGCTCTGATTTAGTGGCCCGAGTTGTAAAGTTAGGCCAGTCGGCTGCTTCATAGATATAACGTGACGGGCGGCTAAGAGGATCATTTCTACCTATATGATTTATGAATATTGGGAAATGATCCCTGTTGAGCAGGTCACTAACAACAAAAAAAAAGATAGATATGGTAAGATGGAAGGTGAGCAGATGGCAAGGTCTATGGCATGAAAGGTGCGGGATGGTTCGTGGAAGTAGGTAGCGTCGCCGTTATTGAGCAGACAGAGACAGCGATCTGCGATCAGTTGTTCAATCTGTCGCCCACGGGAATTGCTATCTCTACTTCCCCAAAGTGCATTATGAGCATTAAAGTCACCGAGTATAATAAAAGGCTCTGGCAATTGATCCACCAAGTTTTCAAAACTCTGTTGCTGGATGGAATGATTTGGTGGTAAGTATAGAGTACAGATCGTAATCAATCGTCGTATTTGTATTCGTACAGCGACTGCTTGTAACGGCGTGTTGAGTGGTACAACTAGTGATGGGTATTCAAGGGAGACAAAAATAGCAACGCCTCCCGAAACTCTTCCATCATTGTTATTATCCCTTCGAATACAAGTATATCGACGGATCTTCGCCATGTCACACGACTTCAGGTATGTTTCCTGAAGTGCGACACAGGCGGGATGGTAATTTGCAATCAGGGTTTTTACGTCATCCAGCTCATTTCGAAAGCCACGACAGTTCCAAGATATAAAAGGTCCTATCACTGATGGTTAGTGAGAGGGACAGATTATTTCTCCTGCCCTAGAGATTCTGTGCTTTCATAGCTACTGTCGTCCTCTGACAAGTCCGACGAATGTAAGTTTATTTCAATATCTTCAGCAGCACGCCGAAGAAGATATTTTGGGGTTTTATTCTTTCCTAAGAATCTTGCTGTTCTATAATTTGAGTTATTGCTTACATTTCTCTTCTTTTTCATGGTTTTGTATGTTTTGACAGATGCTTTTGGTATTTGTGAACGGGCATCAAATTCACTAGAGGACGGACGAGGCATAGAAGAGGTGCTCGCAGATTTGGTTTGTTTGGTTATTGGACAGCTATGGCGAGATGTGTTAGCAGATTTAGAAGTTTTTTCAGTGTTCACGCAGGTTTGTAGGGATATTGAAAAGTTTGGTGGTGTTAAATTAATTGCATAAGGTAGATCAGTTTGTGTGGCTATGGTATGTGATGTTTTAGATGCGATTTTAGCATATGATGTGCCAGCTCTTGGAGGTCTGGACTCCAGAAGCTTGCGAGTTTCAGGGAAAGATAAATTTTGGTTGATTTTAACGGTTTGTAATTCGTTTTCGAATTTCCATCTAGGGCAAGATTTCGAATAGGCCTGATGGTCTCCGTTGCAGTTAACGCAATGGGGTGGTTTTTTACAAGATTCACTGTCGTGTCCCACATTCCCGCATAGACTACATTTAGTGTGGCTACGACAGAAAGTTTTAGAATGCCCATAACCCTGGAAATTAAAGCATCGATGAGGGTTCGGGATGAATGCACGG
Organism: Metellina segmentata; assembly: GCA_947359465.1. Taxonomy (NCBI): domain Eukaryota; kingdom Metazoa; phylum Arthropoda; class Arachnida; order Araneae; family Tetragnathidae; genus Metellina; species Metellina segmentata. Next base: position 100,063,181 of record OX375874.1, read on the forward strand.
ACGGGACAGCTGAGATAGGCGGCCTTAACTCGGGACGGCAATGTGGGTTGATCGAAAGTCAGGATGAGGTGCTTCGTTGGAAGCACAGTCCCATCCTGACGACGTATGGTAATTCGTCGAACGCCACATACATGTTCATCACGTAAGGTCTTCAGTATCTCCTCCTCGGAAGAATGATACAGATCGGGTTCGGAAATAAATCCTCGACAAGAATTTAAAGTATTGTGAGAGATGACCGAAGCAGTAAAAGAACCAACTGTAGTCGATGTAGAAAGTAGTTTGGACTGAGTTTCTGTATCAACTTCAATTAATAGATCTCCAGATCTGAGTTTTTTTTAAAGATTTGTGGGTGCCAATGAATGTTTGAAATGTTTTACTTATTAGAAAAGGTGAAGTGCGAGTAAAGGAAGGTTCTGTGTGATTTGGGTTTTGTGTCTCGTTAATTAATTTCACTGTGAAAAAACGTGGATTTGAAAATGAAATCTGTGCAGTTTGTTGCTCCCCTCTAGAGGGAGAAAAAAAGAATTTTTGTTATTCATTATAAAGAGATAGAGAGTTTGGGCCCTGCAGCACCACCCATCACCTAGTCCAATGAGGGGATGCAAACTCTGCACCGGTGCTAACAGGGCCTATACGCTTACCGAATCACCCCTGAAGCTGCCACTACCTTTACCGCGGAACCCAGTAAGTGATTGTTCGCTTGATCCCTAGCCGACGACGAAGTCCAATCGACCAGCCGATTGGTGTACACGGGACCAATGCACACCACCCGTTTACCTGAAGCTGAGGACAAAGCAGTGTGTTAGGTCGGTATATCGCCCTCAACTGCCGTGTGGGACTCCACGCACGGCAAACACATGATATATTCCCTAAGAGGAGCTGAAAGCAACAGACTGGCGAAAAGCTTCTCAAGGGGAGCCCTCACCTCCGAAGAGGCAACCACAACGAGGGAGGAAGAAAAAGCAAAAAGCAAAGGGATGACGAGGAGAAGAACAAAAGGGAGGGAAGATCACTCAGGTACTCCGAGGTTGTGAAGCCCGTACAAACCTAAAGAAGGAATGCCCCTGGGGGCCTACAATACCTATGATGCATAAGTTAAAGGTTTTATGCTCTAATTAGTTTTTGATGTTATGCTTTTATAGTTAGTTTACTTTTAAGGTTAAAAATAATTGGTATTTTATTGTTGCCATGTGGTCTCATTAAGTTTCAATGCTGTCATTTGAAACTTGTAATATGATATAGAATGGGAAGCAATTGGGACGGCTTTAATTTTATTACTGTTGTTTCAAAACTTAACTTTATAACTCAGATTTATTTTTGTTTAGAGAGTAATGAACACATATTAAACTACATTCGTCTAAAATATATTTTAGTCATAGCTTTCCATCATTTGATTTTGTATGCCCATTCATAGTGAGTTGTCAATTCCTAAGTTCTATTTTTAAGGTGAAGGAAATGAAAGACAACTTTTAAAATTCAGCAATAGATTGGTCTAACTCAGCTCTGCAATTGTCAGGAATTTCAATGGTGGCTTTGAATCTTTAACCCTCTGAATCCGGAGGCAACCGAAAGCTCGGTACAGTTGTGTCCTGGGGTTTGTTTACTAACGAGTCTGTGAAATGGACTGGCCCGTTTTCACCACTTTCATGAGTGGTCCTTGAAGCATCAATGGTCTTTTGTGGTTCGAGTGTCAATTTGAATCCCTCCACCCCAAAGCAAGGGGTAAGCATAGAGAAGGGCAGAAGATGCAAGCTAGGGCGAAAGGAAAGGGGGTATTCCGTCTGATTGGGTTGTTTCTTATATAGGGTTATTTTCCAAAGGTTGTTACCGCTTTTCGAAACTCTTTTGTGCCCGTTAAAGAGTGGTGAATTACAATGAGAACAATACAACCTGTTTCCTGTGTGTTGAATCCCAGGTACGAATACATACAAGCATTTGACATAAAATAACTCTGATCACCTGAAGATTCCTCACAGGTGGAATTTAGTTTCTCACGCTTTTCCTAAAACATTTATTACATCGTATAGAAAGCGGGAAGCTCTTGAAACTTCAAACGTATTCTGCGAGTTTCACTAATGCTTGTACTTCAGACTTTACTATGGACACAGCATACCTTCTTGCTAACTTGGTCTGTGGGATATAACATAATATCCCCTCCGCTACGACTATAGTAGAATGGCTTACAACACATCCCACGGCAATTTGACTCGAGAGGGTTATTTGTGACCCTAGGGAAAATGTTTTTATTTTCTAATGTTAAATCTTTCGTTGCTAAGTATTTTTTTAACAATACTTTTTCCCTTAGTTTTCGTCTTTCAAATACTCTTTTACAACTTTGGGGATTTAATAAGTAATTTTGGCACGGATATAAGGTTCTCACGTTTACTACCTGAAGATCTGTTCTTCTTATTGTTATAACCGCTTATTAAGGAATCGTTATAGCACTTTTACTTACGTACTTTACTCACCACTTACGTTTGATACTTTTGAATTGTTTGCGCTAGTTTCAATCTTCTTACTTTCAGTCGGTCTAATGTCTAATAAGCCTTCGTGATATAAAAAATTATCGTACAGAGACGAATCAAATTATTAGACTTTCAGTGATATATATTGAGCAATAGTTTACAGATATTAAATCCGCTTATTGTTTGCAATATCATATCTAATAGTTATTGACCTAAATTGTAGGTTTCAACTGTTTTCATAAATTTAGACTTTCAATTTAACTAGACTTTAGACTTTTACAAGTAATACATGTTGATAATCGCTATTCGATGCAAATTTTTCCAATAACTTTTAATATTTTACTCTAAGAATTACAAATTTTGTACTGGCTAATTTTTATCTGATTTACTTAAGAGAATCTATCAAATATTGAGAAATCTTTTATTTTCTATGTATATAGAACATTAAAATTTCAGCATTCACGTTTCTTTAATCTTAATGAAGCCTTAACTCTTCACCGTCAAAACAAAATGGTAGAATGGAACGATGTTTTATTTATATATAATTAGTCTAAAATTATACGAGAGAAATATTCCAATAATTTATTTTTACAAGCTTGATTGTAAACAATCTTTCAATAATAGATTTAGACAGACGAGTGAATTTCTATGTTCTTGGGCCTAAAGCTCTTTATCCTCAGATAGCAAAGTTTTAAGTTCAGAATACGATAAGGCCAACATAAAAACCTTTAGCGGTATAACAAAGTCTTGGGCGTCAGGTGATGAAGAGGGATTCAGTTAAAGTTGATGCTGTTAGAGAAGACCCTACAATGGCCATAGACAAGCCTATTATTTCAGTAAGATCTTAGAAAATACCAGAGTTCAAAATATCAGTGACTACGGAGTTTAAAAACGAACAAAAATTTAAAACTTTAGAAGGTTTTTTTTAAATTGCATGGCTTTCTAAACAAGAATTAGGAAAGGAAAAATTGTAAAACATAATAGATTAGATATCAAAGATATATATTTTAATTATTATTTACATTTTTAGCACGTTAAGAATAGCTGTTGGTCTGTGTTTGTTACTAGTCATATCTGGCGATTTGCGATACAGCTGAAATTTTATTGCGATGGAGAGATCAGTAAAAGTTTTACTTCTAGTTTTGAATCATCTTTCGACGCATGACCGATGACATTATCAATGTTTATGGGGAGTAAATATTCATATAGAAATTATTATTTACAGTAACCAAAATGATTTTCTAAAATCCAATAGGAAATACACTTTTATGCGAATACTAAAAGTAGGTAAAAAAAAAAATATTAGAGACTAGCGATATTAACCTTACTTGATTAAAAAATACGAGGGCTAGTTAATGTCTTCCTCTTATCTATTATAGAATCCTAAAACTGTGATTTTTAAAGTGAATTAAAATATTGGCAGCAAGAAAAACAGAAAATATTCATAACACTTTTATATATTCATATTCTAACTAAGTACTTTCTCTACAAGAATAATTTCCAACATGTTTCGTAAGGATTGACAGGAGTTTTATTCAGTTCAAAATATTATGAAAGCGGTAATGGTAATATTAGTTAACGTCGTACTAGAGCAACACAACGGGCTATTGACGACAGTCCGGGATCAATTCCTTATGGAAAAGAACCGAGGACAACACCTCGTAATTTTGAACCACAGTCAGATGACCAAGCAACACCTGAGCTGGCACCCCACTCTCCAAACTTCCACACAAATCCAACGTGAGAAATTTCGGCCAAGACAGATTTAAGGTGCACCAGCCGCCTCTACACCATACGCTTACAAACATCCATGGCCGGACCCGGATTTGAAACAGGAACCTTCCTATCTAGAGGCTAACATCTTAACCACTAATATCGGTTGGTCGGCTTTTTGAAAACGGAGTATTAAGATTTTTTTCATAATGTACTGAGCCTATTGAATTGTGTCGGTAAAGCAAATATTCATTTCTCACAAAGAATGCAAAACAAAAATATTCATGAACTGTTATATTTGCAGAAGTCTGAGTTGCATGATGATGAATATTCATGACATACTTTTACTACCAAAAAAAGATTTCAGATATTAGGAGTTACGTAAAATTATACCGTTTTTGAAATATGTTCTAGAAAACACGTATTTTCCAAAAAATTATATTATAAATGTTGGTCTTATAATTTTTTCTATCATTCTTACTACTGGAAACATCCACCAATTTGAAAATAGAAGTGTGAAAGAATTTTTTCAGAATCATTACTTCCACACTTTGAATGACTTCTCCAAATGCAAAAGGCACCGCCGCCTTTGTCGATGTTGTCCATTAAAACTATCCCCAAGCAATTTCACTACATCACTGTCAAGTGTCAATGGATTACCTTTGACCTCGAACCGCTCCCCGAAGGAACTGAAAGAGATCTCTCGTCTAACTACCTACTTCCCTACTATGAAAGACAACCGCCCGACTAAGCGCCTCTCAGGACTCTGTCGAAGAATCTCTTTGGGTACGGATTGAGGCGGTTCAGGATTCAGAGGGTAAAACTCCTTCAGCACATAGAAATGCTTTAACTGTCAGAATTGACGATTTTTCATTTTTTTTTTTTGCTAACGAATTAATTTTGAGTTTAAATAGGATGCTTTAAAGTACTATGACGAAGTAGATAAAATGAAAACTTTTCACAAATTTCAAACAATTTTCTTTTGTCTGCTCTAACTGCTTTTGAGGGATAGAATTTGAAGAATGCAACGTTGAGCGATTTCACAATTTTCCTTCAAAGTTGCATTCCCTTTAAATGCCTGGACTTTCCAAAATATTTAACTTTGAAACAAAATATTTTCCATATCGTTATTTATATATTAAGTAAACAACTGGATAGAAATTTCATAAAATTCCGTACGCATGCAATCGTCACAGGTTTTTTCTTATTTTGTTCATTTCATACAGAATAAATGACACTTAAATATAAAATAAATAATCAGAGATGAATTCTATATAAAGTTTCTAAAGAATTAATTTTTCATTTCGTTGAAAATAATATTCGGAACAAGCTGAATGCATTTTGAAGAAACACTCCTAACATTTAATTTTAATTTCTAATGGCGCAAATTAAAGGTTTTTAGGTAGTGTTTGTAATGTTAATTTATTCATCTGATCTTGCTTACAAAAAAGAGAATAAATTATATTTGTTTTGACCTTCAATTGCTGAAGAAGAATTACATATTAAATTTCGAGAGTATGGAAGTCTGGATTCGAGATATTCAATATCTTACCTTTCCATTAACCTAATGCATTAGACGTTTTTTTTATATTTTTGCAATCAATAAACATCAGAATGACTTGTGTAATAATTTTGTAAAATTAAATAAATTTTTTCGAGAAAGATACATTAAAACCATTATTTCTTTTCAAATGCATTATTGCGTTATGACAAAACAATATATTTATCATAAATCCATAAGTGAAAGTAAGATTTTTAATATACCCTAATGTGCACAACTTAAAGTACCGTTCATATGCTAGGCAAAATCGTCTATTTTAAATTTCTTTATTCTAACAATACCTGCTGAGGTAGTTTGGTAATGAGCGAAATTGAACCATTCAATTGTCAATTCATTTCAAAGGCAATACCTCTTCATTAATTTATTCTATATTTCTAATAGAATGAAAATGAAATTTGTTAAATTTTCAACATGGAACAATATTACAATCTACATGCACAGGGCATTCGCAAGCATACAGACATCGCATTGTGTTGATTTATAATGCCATAATATATTCACATCAATATAGGTACAAAAGACTACTTACTGATTGTTCAGAATCAATCACTAATGTGTTTTTGCCTCCAGAGAAACATATCCATTGAGAATGAAACAAATTTTGGGAGAAGAACGTATGATTTCAAAAACTTTCTTACCAAGATGTGTCCTTAAACTGTAAACTATTCTTGTTCATTGCTCAGTAAACGTTCCGCCCTTAAAAAATTAACCAACCTGTAAGTATTTACTTTATGGGATAATTTAACATATTGCGATTCATAAGTAACAAGCATGTAAAACCTGTTCACAACTTATTAATATCGAATTGTTAAATCGTCAGCTTATATATATATATATTTGGAGCTTCAATTTCTTAAAATGGAGAATTCTATAGAAGATTAAGAAAGAGAGCGCTTAAGAAGTCCAACAAGTTTTGTGGAACATTACACTTATTAATTACAGACTTTTCTTTCTGCTTTATACTTTGAAAAGTTCCGTACAAGCATGATATCAGTAGATATCCCGCTGTGGCCACTTTTAAATTTGAAACTTCAGGAAAACAACAAAGCAATCAATAAGGTATTTTGTTATTTCTCGTACTTTTCAGCTGCCACTTTGCAAGTATACGGGATATACTTGATTTCAAATGCTTGCGTTGCATTCGGAAATGCTAACGTGAAAAATGATATTGCTCACATTTTTATAATTTGTCTATCGTGTGCTCTTTGGTTTTCGTTTTTATTTCAAGAGAAACGAATACAGAAGCTGTTACATATCCAGAGTGTGTATTTGTCAATCAAGAATCGGCCTCTAAGAATCACATGTTCTGAAATATGTCTTTTTGCTTTACTTTCAGCTTTGCCATTTGTATATACAGTGACCTTCATACGTTTTGGCTTCACATCTAAGAAATATTTACTAAAGTTTACATACGGATACCATTTACAAAGTGAAGTGTTGGAAGTAGTTGTACAACACATTGGATACTACGGGTATTATTTAATATACATGAAATGGCCATGCATCGCTTTATGGTCGATGTGTACTTTATTGCATCGGGCAACAAACGTTCTGGATCAATTCAACGAAAATCTGAAGCAGATGTCTTGGCGCATTTATTTGTCAGAAACCCCTGATAGGTTGAATGAATACTTTAAAATTATCAACATGATACGTGATATGAAAAAAGTATTGTCTTGGCCATCGTTGATATTACTGATGATAGGTTTTCTAGAATTGTACAAAGTGCTAGCTAGCTTTTTGTTAGGTAAAATGCAGTTAAATTTCAAATACTTGGTGCATATGTCAACCATTGTATCAACGGGGTGTGCCATAATTATTTTGTTAACATTTTACAGTGCCAGAATTCCACAGCGTATGTCAGAGATTAAAATAACTTCATCAAGATTGGTGCATAAACACAGATTCAATAAAGCACTTAGTCTAGAAAACTTTATCTTGCTTGAAAGTATCGTGAAGGAAGATCTGATTTACATCACAGCTTGCGATTTTGTCGTTTTAACTAATAGCTTCATAGTTTCTGCCTTCAGTTCTCTAATTACATTTGGATTGCTCATTTTCAATCTGAAATGAAAATACTATTGTGAAAGGATTTCGGAATAAATATTCACTTTACTGCAATCAACACCCGATCGATGTTTTAGTTGATATTTTTATTTTTCAGTTTTATATTTAGTGACAGTGTCATTTTCTTCACGAAAGTATGTAAATAAGAATTAAATTGTATATTTTTAATTCGATTGCCCATAGTATGGTACTTCTTGTTTCATAAAATTCAGTCTTTGGATCAAATCTTGTAAATTGTAGTTCTATGTAAGCTATTCCTCATGTTGCTCTTTTCTATTAAATTATTTGTCCTTGTGCATATGGCCTAAATTATTTACGCTTCTAAATTCACTGCATTTTGTAAAACATTGAATTAGTTTACAAATATAAACAAATAAGTAAATAAAGTTGTCTTAGTCATTGGTTTAATCATTTTATTAACAGTATTTATGTTCGAATAATTGGAAATTGATGCTACAATTATTCAATACTTCAAAATATGATATATATAAGAAATCATTTTGTAAAAATAAGGAAAGTGGAAATTATGATGTTCGTGGCAAACCGAATTTTATGATAAACGTGAGTATGTGTGTTAAATCTATAATTTTGTTTGTGTTTACCCTACGATTTGATTACTACGATCCTAATATTAGTATACGAAAATATTGTCTACCTCAATAGTTATTGTTAGGTTGGTTGCTTTTTTGGCTTTTTATGATGCAAGGGCCATATTTGACTGTGCTGGACCGAACATAACGTCAGGTAGAAATTGTGGTGAAAGAAGGGAGAAGAGGGATTGGTGAATATAGTAGGGGGATGAAAACAAGGAAATATATGATCTGTTTGATAGGAAAAGAGTTTAATGGACTCCATAGGTAAAAAAATAGATTTATAACTATTCAGGATGTAAGGGAATTTCGATTGATTTTATTTTTGAACAAAGCATAAAATCTGAAATTTTTATGTTTCGAAATAATCTAAATGGCACATGTAACCCAATTATATTGCTCATTGTTTGAAGATGGACAAGTAGGGAACGATTAGGGATATAAATGCTACCAAATCATTCCATATGAATATTTTTGGAAACTATTGAGCTATATTTCAATCCCTTTTCGAAAAATCTTTAATTCGTTCATTATAAGTATCTCCAAAGCCTTTTCGTCAAAAAAAATTTAGATTACTTTGTTTTGAAAATATGAAAATGTATAGCGTGTAAATATATGAACAAACATACTAAAATTGATATATTTGCAGCATTATTTGATACTTTTACCTGAAATCTCTCAGTGTTCCGCAGGTCTTTCCTAGTGATTACCGACCAAAAGGTTTTTCTGTGGAATTTTCCCAACAGGTTGTCTTTGAGGAAATTTCCTATTATTCCTCTAGAAACCATTTCTAACGTAGTTCAACTGGAATACATTTCGAGATTGATGTGTCCCGTTTATTTCCAGAGACGGGTATTATGAAACCTGGGAACTCCCTGGGAGTGTGTTCTTAAGGGAGATATGTGCTATATAGCACATCTAATCTATACAGTACCATGATATGTTAGCGATACCAGCATAAGTAAGCATTAGTACATTTCCTTTTAAAAATCTGATGTAGAGAATATATACTTTAATCAGAGAGGATTCCTTATGCTACGTTAAATAGCAATTTACGTTTTACTCGCTGTCTATTGTTAATATCGTTCAAAGTTCCTGCAGTCGGACGCTAAACGTTCTAAAGAGTGTAAGTGCTCTAGGCCTGGCACCTGTTATGCCGAAGCCTCACCGTATCGTCCAGAGACTTTTTGCCGAAGGTGAGTCTATCTGTTCTTCGGGTTTTGCCATCGGTCCAGATCTTCTTTCTCCTGGACTTTTATCTTTAGTTTCAATCCATTATTTGTGATTATTGATTTTTCTGTGTACTATCGGGACCCCTTTTATTTAACTGGGTACAGCTACACTCTACGTTTATGAGTGATGGCAACGGCTTGGCGATTTTTTTTGGCGCGCTTCTAGTAGCGAGTTACGATAAATTAAGGCAACCCATCTTTCGTTACGTTTGTTGTGGTTTTCATGGCAACCTCGGCAAACGGAAACTTTCAATTTTCATTTTGAATATTCTAGAAAGTTCTTCCAAAATCCGTTAAAATCGTTTGATTTCATTGATTCGTTTGAAATTTTTTCTTTCCTCCCATTGGTTATTTTGTTTTTAAAAATTTCCTTTGATTGCATTGGTCCTTTTAAAAAATCGTTTTCGGTGATACCATTGGTCCATTTATTTGTATTTTGACAGTTGTGGAATTTTTATTTTATTATAATAGTTTTCTTGAAAGGTTTAAGAGTTTTTTTTTTTTTTTTTACCATTTTCGTTTTCATTATTTTTTTACGAAAGAATTCTGACGTTATCAGGTTGTATTATTTCTTGCTTTTGTTTTCTTTTGTAAATCTCTTTCTTTTTCAACATGCCCACTGTATTTAGTGTAATTGATAATTTTCACGGTATCACTTACTACTTTTTGTGAAAGTTTTTAAAAAATATACTTTTTAAAACGTTCTGAAATGTATTTAAAAAGTGTGTTGTAAAAAGAAAAAAATTTGCGACAGAAAAAGAGTTAAGAAATAATTCTTTCTTGGCGACTTTAGAAATGCGCCAAAAAAAATCGCCAAGGCCGTTGCCATCGCTCATAAACGTAGAGTGTAGCTGTACCTTTAACTGTTAGTTTGGATGCTGTTTCATACTTTAATTCCTGTAATAAATTATCTTTTAAATTTTAAAAGTACTGTGTTCAGTCGCTTTATTGTTCATATGGAGGCATATCATTATTTAAGCTAAATATTTTCCACCATACGAGTCAAACATATTTTCAACGCAACAAAGATATGTAACAGATACCAACAAGACAATACTATTAAATTTTCTCTCAAAATATGATGTACAGAATACATTAAAAAAAAAGAGAGAATTCATTATGTTAAGCTAAATTACAACTAACGTTTTACTCGGGGTCGATTCTTCATATCAATGCTTTTATCATAAACAGTTTTAATAGTTTTGAATTTCGTGCTAAAATATTTGATGCTTAGAGCTTTGAAAACTATATAAATAATTAAAATTTAAAAGTGGTTATTGCTAAGAAAAACTTAAATTGTCGGGCTTCTATGCCGATTGTAATGTAATTTTATGTAAGAAGACAGCATACTAGTTCATCATTCTATTTAGAGTTTTATTTGAGCCGAAAATTCTTGCTGTCATTCCACTCTTACACCCCCTCTCATGAAGACACCTGGTCAAATATACCCTTTAGCAGTAGGCCCCAATCCAACCCATAGGGATTATTCTAACGTTAGTAGCGTCAATCGCACTGAAGGTACCGGTAATACCTGCAAATACAAATTTCGACACAATAAAAATCTTTAATAATGTATGTAACAAAAATTTTCTATTCTTATAAATGGTTGAATGTTAGATATTTGAAGAATCCTGTGAGAAAATAAATTCCCTTGGGGAATTGTAATTTTAATTATTAAAGTTTCAACAAATTCCCTGAATAAGAGCTGGGTTATCTCTGTCTGTGGAATCGTTTTCTTTCTATTATAAAAAAAAGTCAATCTTTTTCAGGTTTATTCTCTTTGTGATTGGCTATAGCGAGTCTTGTGGTTCAACGGGCTAATGAATTTGGACCACGCGCAGACGATAAACAATTATTTTTTAATTAATTCATTCATAAAATTTGAGAGCACGCTCTAGAGAATTTGCAATGTTTTCAGAAGAACCGGCCAATTCGGTCGCCGTTTCCATAGCAACAGTCGAATATGAAAATATTAAGAAGTACTATTACAACATACAACACGGATTAGCTAAAACATTTAAAATTATGATGAGATTTCCTCTGAATTTTTACAATATGTTATGCTAAAATATTTCCTTTTTTTATGAGGAAATGAGATGGTTTTGTTTTTGACATATTTAAAACATTTTGTTTTTGTTAACATTATATTTCCGTGTATGAGCCGATAATTTTTGGAACGTTTTCTAAAGCTTAAGTACTGGGGCTGGCTTATATACGGATCAGCTAATATCACAAAAAAAAAGTAGGCAATTTTTCCGTTACTCGGGCGCGTGCGATAAAAATCGCAATGGGAAGGGAACCTTCAATTAACGTCGTATGCTAGAGGTCCGGGATGCTATCGCGGAAACTCTCACGCTTTGAGCACTCCTTGGCGAGTTGGCGATATAAAGCACTTTGAGAACCGACAGCTGGAGAAATTGGCAATCCTTCTCAATTTCTCGAGCAACCCTACTAAGTTGTTTAGAAGATCGCCATTTTTTTCTCGCTGAGTGCTATGATTTTCAGTCTGATTTTTTTTGGATATTCTATATATATTATGTTGACATTCAAGATATAACATGATTATTTTTGTTTTACTTTATCTATCTCTATTGTAACTACTTCGTAATATTGGTTGATATAAGAAGCAGGCGGTATAAGAATTACCCCCATGTAAACAAATTGTATATGTTTACATTTATTTGAAATTTAGTCAATCAATTGCGTTTCGTTATGATTTTTACAATATAAAATGATCACTTACTCTAAAACTCGTCAAATAGAAAGAGTTGATGAGAATACATTTGTTTAAGATGCGAGTGGGGAGGCGGATAAATCAATTACGTTGTTTATTAAGGAAATTATTCGCCTTTATAACCCAAGTGTTTTTATTTTCATAATATACTTTCTTACGAATCAAATCTCTTGTTTGATCGCATAATATAATCCCGCCACTGTTTGGGGAGACAACTAATAGTAGATATTTTTTATATTAGTAAAAGCAGTTATCAATAATAAGTATTAAGATTTAACTAAAGTAATTTTTTGTAAACAAATACACTTCTAGATTAGTTTTACTCATTTGAGCTCAAGATTACAAAATTTAAATTGAAGAAATATTCTATTTTGACTGTTTTCAATAACTTTCTTCGAACCAAAGTTTTTTCTAACTCATATCCTATAATTATAGCATTTGCATTTGGGCTGTTAAGGAGACAGCAATTTTTTATACATGTATTCTAAAAGCAAAAAAAAATATTTAAAGTTGTTTTATTTCATATTTGTTGTTTAAGATATTAGGGTGTGTCACAAAAACATATATTATTTTATGTATTTAATATATATTTGTAGCTGAGGTAAAACATTTAAAACAGAAAAAAAAACTTGTAATAAAAATATTCCTTTCTGGGTCAACAGATGGCAGCACGAGGGTATATGAAAATGTCGTCTTGTCTCGCGTGGCCCGATGTAGTTCTCGCAGTTGGCGATACAGCCGGCTTTCGCCAACTCGCCAAGGAGTGCTGAAAGCGTGAGGGTTTCCACGAATGCGTCCGGGATCAATCCAGCAGCGATCCATATGGGTATGGATTGTGAAGCAATCCCCTCCCCTCATTGTTGAAAAGTATAGTTCGCAAAGTGAACTAAATATGATTGCGTAGCAATCATCGGGGTTTACGAGCGATAGCGAGCAGGGGGCGGAGCCCCCTAGTGAACAAAACAAAAGATTCAGTGGCATGATGTTTTATGCCACTTCCATCAAAACTTATCCATCCTTACTTTTTATTGCGGGACTTTTGTACTTGCAATCTAAAACCGTGTGACTTCTAGCCCTGGCTCCCATCGCTGGGGTAAGTCGTTATGAGTGCGCATGTATTAATTTCCGTAACATTCTTCATTCCAGATAAAACCACCGTTGCGCGAGATATTCTGGTGTGCGCCAAATTTGATTCAAATTTTATGAAAACAATTGTTGTCGGAGGTAAGCCTGGATCTACGAAATCATGGTTTGCCCTGTAACAAAGGTCTGGTCGTCTCACTATAAAATATTAGAATATCCCTACCCCTAAGATGACCATGAAATCAAGAAGCAATCTGATGACATTATCCACAATTTTTTTAACTGTCAGTATTCCTTTTATCACGAGTGTTCTCTTATTGACAAGTTACCGACAATAAAAGTTGTGTCACTGTTAACCGCCATTTGCGAGATTAGCTTCCATGAAATGGACCACAAATCATGGAGGACCCAAATATTCCTCATCATTCTTCTGTGCACGCATAGCACTCCATCTAGACATATTTTGGTCCAATCTAACTATGCATTGACTTGTCACTTGTCAGTCCTCTTTCCATATATGGTCACATGCAACTGTCAGCCACATTCTAAGATGAAGGTAAACTTAAATTATGATACTTCAGAACAAATAAGATATCTAAAAATATGCGACGAAGAATTTCAAGGAGATCCTAAAAAAGGTGTGTTCCAAAATTGGAAAAACCAGTGGGAAACTGTCGTCTTGACTCTGAAAGGGTTTGTTTTGAGGGACACAGTTTCAATTAAACATGTAAAGTAGTTTTATCAGATATTTTTTTATCAAACTTCGTACAAATTGACTTTAACAGTAGAAAATTCTATGATAACTACCAATTTAGGGTCTTATATATGAGTGGCATATTTTTAACATGACTTCAGCGGTAGGCATTTTAACAAAACGCTACCGTGTGGGTGGGTGTTGATAAATTTTGAACAGAAATTTCCGAAATAATATGATCCGATTGGCAAAATTCTAAAAATGCAAAGCTAACTTTTTTTGATGCTTCGATGTAATTTTCGCAAATTTCCTTATATATATATATATATCTACGTAAACACTCATTGCCATAAAAATTTGCGCACCAGGAGAAAGTCTTCAAAATGAAACGAAATTTTACACATATAAGTACTACTTTGATATAAGTAAGTGATTAGAAAATCAAAGAAAAAGGATAATTTATTGCAGAAAAAAATACAAATGAACGGAAGCTTTAGTACTCTGTTGGACACCCTCTAGCGCGAATGCACGATGCGATACGAGCGGGCATTGAGGCATACAAGTTCCGTATGATGTCATAGACATCTCGTTCCACAGTTGCTGAAAACGCGCCTCTACTTCGACCAAACTCGTAAGGTGTCCAACTTGCCGTCCCAATTGGTGACAAATCTGGGGATCAAGCAGGCCAAAGAAGGCTGGTGATGTGGCGGAGGCAGTCTTGTGACATCCCTCCTGTGTGTGGCCGAGCATAGTCTTGTTGAAAAATGGCTCCTGGGAGCCCTGCCATGAGTGGCATCACATGTGGCTGAAGGATGTCATGGACGTAACGCTGGGCTGTCATTGTGCCATGGATATATATTAGGCAGTGCCGTATTTCTAAATAGGCTAAGTAGGCTGCAGCCTAGAGCGGCAAAATTTTCAGGGGAGGCAGTTTGGCAATTTATTCAAACGTTAAAATGAAGTATTTCAGACGTTAAAAATATGATTTAGTCCTTCTACATAGCCTACTTTCTAAAACTATTACAAAATATAAATTCACAGCACGTAATCTTGTATTATAACTTTCTTGTAGTGCAATCTAATTTGATTTGATAATATTGGCACAAGCGCAGCGATTCGATCGGACAACACTGTTGGTAGAAGGTCCAGTGGCTCCGCTGTCAGTAGTGTAGTGTCAGTCTAGTCTGTCTGAGTATGACGCTGTCATTCATGTCTATCGGTGTGCACAACGGGATCGTTGATGATTGTGTTGAGCAAGGCGTGTTCATGTTGTTTGTCACGATTTTGCTTTATAGTTAAGAGTATTCCAATACACAAAGTAAAGTTTTTAACAAGTAGGCTACTCCCTACTAGCTACTATGAATGACGGTAGGTAGAGACTCAGTGGCGCTGAATACAAAAAAACGAACAAAACTGAAACTTCAAGAACAAGAACGTGTTCTCAAACAAACAAAAAAACTATATACGTTTTTTAAAACTAATAGTTTGCCAGTGGAAGAAAAGAACGATAAAGAAGATAAAGGGGAACATGAAAGTGCTCGAGCTGTTTGTGATGGTTCTGTTGGGGACGACAATGCTTTCTCTGGAACGAGTTGTTCCAAAACAGCCATGTTGTTATCAGAACCTACTGAAATACAAGTAAGTTCTCACAATCAGATTGTACCCGATAGATTTGATGTTAAAAGTCAATCTTTAACAGAAAATAAAGAGCCAACATTAGCAATTTCCTTAAATAAGGATCCAGCTTTGTGGATCTTAAATGATGCTACTAGAGATCTAATAGCAAAAAATGGCTTTGACCAAAACAAGAGATGACGCGTGCCAAAGTTTACGAGAGTCTTGGGAAGAAGTGTACATTGATGTGACAGGAATTTCAAATGACACAGCAGAAAAAGCAACGACTAGATGTGAATCCCGAGGAATACTTCGAAGATTAGAACGTTTTGGGACTGCGTTTATGGTGTGTTTCTGGAGCAAAGTACTTCACAGAATCGATTAAGTTAGCAAAGCCATGCGAAGTGGAACTGTGGATGTTTTGTTGGTCAGAGATTTCTATGGCTCTCTTGAAGAATATTTTACGGAACAGAGAAACAACTTTGATTACTTTGAGGAATTGGCCATGTATATAACCAAAACTACATCTTATGAAAAATATAATAAAAGACAGCCAAAAAGAAAAGTTTGGCCTGACGAAGACCGAAGTGGAGAAGTTAACTTTACTAGCAGGGATGACCTTAAAATAAATACGTTTTTACCAATTATAGACTCTTTTGTTTGTGAATTCAAGAAAAGAAAAATGGCCTATGACGAGTTTCAAGACCGATTCTACTTCTTAACTCAGTTGTGTGATAACAATACAGATATGGAAGAGGAACTGAGAAAAAAATCCACCAACCTTTACTACGTCTACACAAATGACTTGGATTCGGATTTCACTGAAGAGTGCATCCACTTTAAAAATCACTGTGCTGTGGGTAATAATCACCCATCTGATAAATCGTTGGAAGGAATTTCGAAATTTCTGAGGTGTAATTCCTTACAAGATGTTTACCCCAATTTGGACATTGCTGTAAGGATAAGTTTGTGCATACCTGCTACAATCTGCGAACTAGTATTTCTGAAATACGGTTAAACTCACTTTCATTACTTTGTATTGAGGCAAATACAACAAAAACACTTTCACATGAGGACATTATTAACGAGTTTACCATTAAGGAATCTCGTAAGAAAGCTATGTAAATTTGAACATGAAGATTACGTGGGGTGAGTTGTTTTAGAGAAGTTTGTATATTTTTCAACAAATAAACCATTAATTAACTACATTTTGTGTAATTACATTTCCGTGTAGGATAACTTAATTCAAATTGAATACAGCTCTTCAATTACGCAAAAGATAGTCATTAGTATTAAAATATGTTTAAAATAGTGATCTCTGATCTCCAAGAACAAATGAATTAATTAAGTTCGAAACCCATTTCATTTTTGAATCTTAAAAGAAGCAAGTAAAAAGACCGAAGTAGATAACTAATTTGATTATATAATTTATTATGTAAACCATTAAAATTGTAGTTTTATCTAAAATAAATTAACTTTATGTTTAAAAAAGATGAAAACATCAATGAACTCTATCCTTTTGTAGTATAAAACAAATGTATTTAAGCAAATATGAACTATAGAGGGGGCGGCAAATGGACTTTAGCCTATAGGCGGCATACTCTTAAATCCGGCCCTGATATTAGGGGTGACCGTGTATCGTAAGCAATGACACCCCATACCATCACACCAGCTGTGGTAGCGGTGTGTCGGTGTAAAGCGAAGGCAGGATTGAGGCGTTCATTACGGGGCCTCCACACACGAACACGATTGTCATCACTGCTCAAATTGAATCTAGATTCGTCGCTGAAGACGACCTGGTTCCATTCCGTTGCAGTCCAATCCCGTCGTGCGCGACACCACTCCAAACGGATGCGTCGGAGGGTGGGTGTCATTGACAGCACACGTAATTGGCGCCGCGATACCAGATGTCCTACAGCCAGGCGCCTTGCGATGGTTCGGGAAGACACAGGGGCCCCTAGTGAAGGTGCTGCCTGTGTCTGAATAACGGTCAACGAGGCAGCTGGCTCTACGCGTGCGTTTCGTATGATGTGACGGTCTTATATATATATATATATATATATATATATATATATATATATATATATATATATATATATATATATATATATATATATATATATATATATATATATATATATATATATATATATATATATATATATATGTAAGATTCGTGTTGTTCTGTTTGGTAAGGTCTATATTAAAGACTTCGAATCTTACAGCACATTGACATTTAATGAATAAATATATACAATTATTATGTACAGTTGAGTTATATTTCAAAAAAGCCCCGTCATTATCGGCAGCAGTCGTCTCTGCTCGGAAAAAATACGTCAGCTCTCAATGGCGTCCAGGGGAAAAAGTGTCTGTTCTATTAATTTTCTCGTAACTGAATACCAGAATGTGAATGGCTCGTGACAGTCTTGCCTTGCATTCCTACTACAATGCAACTGACTCCTACCAGTCTCGTTGCTCTTATAATGAGTTCTTTCCAGACTAGTAGACAACTACCGTTGTTTAGTATTCCTACAATCGGCCATCCTGATGATCTTTCGTCCTCGAAAGGAACACGACAAACCTAAAAAAAACACAAAACAGTATCTGGGAATACATTGATTCAGTATTAGTTATTGAACCACGACTTCATATGGTCAGCTGCTGTCGACGTCAAGTTCGGTCCTTCATGGTTTCCAACTTTCTCAACGTCATAGCGATCATGGGGTTTCACTTTCTTCACTCGATATGGTCCTAAGAATTTCGGTCGTAATTTCATTCCGACACCAAATTGAGTCCGCTGAATAGCAATAAGATCGCCCTCTTTGTATTGATGAGGTTTCTTCCTCTTCTTATCATACGTTCTTTTATTCTCTTCCTGAATTTTTAGGATATTCTCTTTGGCATCGTCTCTTAATTTCTTCCTCTTCTCTAGAAAAACTTCAGTATATTCTTCTTCTAAAAGCTGGACTATCTTGAGATCTTCTTTGTTTCGCATTTTCACACAGTTTCGAAAGTTCCTTCTATCCGTCTTTTCCGTCAACTCGTCTTTTCCGTCTACGCGTTTTTTCGTCTACGCGTTTTTTCGTCTACGCGTTTTCTTTTTTGTCGTTTCAGTCTATCATCAGCACCACGTCAGGAGAAGTCATGAAACTGTTCTTGCAGATGATTAAAACACAAGTCCAGGTTTGCATAGGTAGTCAAAACATTCCGCCGGCCGGTTCAATCGTCACTGCTTTCGGGGTCTGCTAATCCGTCGTTCAAGCCCTCGTACGAAGGAGGAGAATCGTCGCGGTCGTCAACGGTTTTTCACATCGCGGTCGAACCCTCATTTTTTGTAAGATTCGTGTTGTTCTGTTTGGTAAGGTCTATATTAAAGACTTCGAATCTTACAGCACATTGACATTTAATGAATAAATATATACAATTATTATGTACAGTTGAGTTATATTTCAAAAAAGCTCCGTCATTATCGGCAGCAGTCGTCTCTGCTCGGAAAAAATACGTCAGCTCTCAATGGCGTCCAGGGGAAAAAGTGTCTGTTCTATTAATTTTCTCGTAACTGAATACCAGAATGTGAATGGCTCGTGACAGTCTTGCCTTGCATTCCTACTACAATGCAACTGACTCCTACCAGTCTCGTTGCTCTTATAATGAGTTCTTTCCAGACTAGTAGACAACTACCGTTGTTTAGTATTCCTACATATATATATATATATATATATATATATATATATATATATATATATATATATATATATATATATATATATATATATATATATATATATATATATATATATATATATATATATATTTTCGTGGAGGGTCACATTGCCCGTGATGTTCGTAATATATAAAATTATAAATATTTAATTGAAAAAGTATATATTGAAAGAAAGTCAAACGTATAAGGTGTAAAATTTTATGGTATCTATATGGTGTAAAATTTTCCGGAGATTTCCAATCAGTTAAAATTTTCATTTTATCTTTAACGATTATTGAGATTGAAAAAAAGCACTGAAGATACACAGTGATAACCTTAGTTTAACTTTTTAAAAATGCAATTTAAAAAAAATTAATGTAACTATCTCCATTAGGCCTGAAAAAAACGAAACATTTAATTTATGCTAATTCATAGCTTATGCTAAACTTTGTATGATGTCAAAAACATCCATTGATCGCGGGAGTAAGTGAAACAAAATTGAAACGTTCTACTGTCAATTCTCTTCTGTGAGGAAACATTAAAAAAATGTTATTATATACCAACATTAAAGTATACAATATGAGGTATTACGCATACAAACGTTTTCATTATGATACCAAAATATAAGCAAGATATTTTCTTTCTTATTGATGCTACTCGGATTAGTAAACAATTTTACCTTCCTCAAGTATTAATCTTCATATCACTGTGAGTACAAAATAAATTTTCATTGAGTCAATCTCTTATTTTCAGAGGAAGATAGGTCAGATGATACAGTATCCGTAAAACTTCTTGATTGCAATAGATCTCCTTACGAAGACTCTATTTGCTATAAAAATTAACTTTCTGTTCCTATATCATCAAATAATAGTTTAACCAATCCCCCCAAATTTTTTTATTACGAGTATTAAGAAGAATCAAGCCTTTTTTGATGAACTTAAAGCTCACTAAATTTTATAAGGACAAGCAACATCAATCATTAAAATTGGTTGAGTTGGAAAAAGCTCCAACTTTTTTTATCATATAAAAATGACAGATTACTTCAGAAACATGAGCAGGAAAATTTTTACTAGTATGAAAGATCATATCCCTATGTGACTGTTTTTATATTGGAAATTGTAAGAAAATAATAAAAAAATTAACAAGACTTCTAAATATTTCTCATACATTTTTGCAGCAACTCTGCAAGTACTTGGAATTTACATGATTCCAACTGCTTGCGTTGGATTCAAGAAGATCGAACTTTAGCTCACATTTTTAATACTTTCATATCATGCGCTCTTAGGTGTTCATTGTTCTTTCAAGAGAAACCAATACAGAAGCTTATACATACCCAGAATTCGAATTTATCAAACAAACATCGGTCTACCAAAATCGTATTTTCGAAACCCTTTCTTCTTGCTTTGCTCTCCGTTACGCTATCTTTGTACGCAAGGATTTTCACAAGTTTTATCTACACACTGAAAGATGTTACAGTACACTTTATATATGAGTATCACTTTGAAGATAAAAAATTTGGAGCAGCTGTCTGTTTTATAGGATCCAATGGGTACTTTTTTTATACGTTAAGTGGCCCTGCATCGTTTTATGGTCATTGTGTGTGTTAATTCATCGGTGCGAAATTACCATTGACCAGTTCAACAAAGACCTGAAGAGAACATCTTTGAAAATTCATTCAGAAGTAACTTCTGGAAAATTGAAAGAATACTTTGCGATTGTCGACATCATACGTGTTATGAAAGAAATTTTGTCTTGGCCATCCTTAATATTGCTAATGATGAGCTTTTTCTGTTTGTACAATGTGTTGTCTAATTGTATGTCGTGATTTATTGAGTTGACACCCAAACACTTGATTCAAATGTCGAGCCAAACATTCATGTGCTATGCTACAATTATTTTGTTGATATTTTACAGTGCCAGAATTCCTCAGCACTTGTTAGAGATAAAAGTAACTTCCGGCAAATTGATACAGAAACACAGATTCGATAAATCACTTTGTCAAGAAAACATTATCCTTCTTAAGAGCATCGCGAAAGAAAATCGGATTTACACCACTGCTTGCGACTTCGTCTTCACTAACAACGTCAGAAATTCTGATTTAGGTGCTCTACTTACATTTGGACTGATTATTTTCAACCTGAAATCAGAATAATACAGTGAAAATGCACTAGAACAAAGTTTTAACCTGCTGAATCGACAGTTATTGAACAAAGCGTTTGGTTGACATTTTTAGAGTTCTGTGTTCTATTTCGTAATATACTATCATTTTACTCTCAAAACTATGTGAGATTAAATCGTTTACTATCAATTCAACTCTGCAAAGGCAATATTTTTACCTCCTTTGTATGAAATGCATAAGAAAACAAACATTTCTTGTAAGATAATCTGAAACGTGAACTATACTACTATTTTTCCATGCTTTCTAAACAGAGGCTGTTCACACATTTTTTAGACAGTGTATATTCTATTCACGAAACTAAATTACATAAAATTCTTGTGTTTTAAATGTTCTATTTGATAGCCCTTATTCTGAACTATCGACACCGTAATTTCCAGGATAATAATGCCTTTTGAAGTGTCAGAAGAGGTATTATATCCCATTCCTCCTGAACAGCTTTCCAGAGATATGTATGGGTTGTGGGACGACGTTTGGATAATGCAGATTTTAAAAGTCCGAAAGCACAAAATCCATAGGTGATACATGTGGAGATTTAGTAGGGATATCAGTGAAGGGTATGGCCTTGATAACGGTTTTTTGTTCCATTTCGTTTAGGAAATTTACAGTGGATTTTGATGTGTGACTGCTAGCTTTGTCTTGATGGAGTTCTACAGATTGATGGCACTGTGGGTAAAGCGATGGTATTTCATTCAGAAAAATTGGCAATAAAATATGTTCCTGATAGTATTTGGAGTTAATCTTGACATTTTTTCCCACTCTCTTTATTTTTTACTTGCCACTATATGAAAAACTAGCAACAATCATGAATCCCTTAGAAAAACTTTCTTTCGATTCTGTGAACCATGTACTTAAAAATTTTTCTCCCCTTTTATTATAATAAATGGCTCTTTGTTTGCTGCAATCATTTAAATACACCCATGATTCGACTATTGTGACAATTTTTTTCCATTTTTCTGTGGATAAGTGTTTTTGATATAGAATTCGGCAGCGTGTCCTGCGTTCAACGATATGCTTTGGAGAAAGACGATGCACATTGCGTTTTTCGCTTTCTTAAGATTTAAATCAACGTTTATAATTTTGTTTACAGTGGACACCGAGCATTTTAATGACTTTGCAACTGTCCTTTGACTAGGGGGATTTTCTTTTAACATTAAACAACGTACCTTTGCAATAGTCGAAGATGTCCGTTTCTTCCTTAGATACTTGTTTGGAATATTTGTCCTACTTGAGGTTCCAATTTGCCGTTTTTTTCCTTTCTTGTTGACGATATTACCTATCGACGCTTTAGATATCACAAAACCATGACTCTCACATTGTTTTTGAATTATGGAATATGAATATTTCTCTTCGGAAAGAGCATAAATATAGCCTTCGAACCACTGCTTCGTTAAAAACGCCATTTTGAATAAAAACAAGCCTCTCAAGCCGCAGACGATAATTTTGACTTTTAAAAACATCGTACAACTGCAATTATTTCTTTTGCAGCCAAACGATTTTTTACTACCGCTAACCAAAATCGTCTAAAAAATGTAAGAACAGCATCTGTATTGTAAAGTATTTTTTAATCTAATCTTATGATATTAAAAATGTTTATAAAATTTCTTTTAAACATCGAAATTTTTTATACAAATATTTACCGATGAGTAAATAAATTCACTATGCCGACACTCATTAAATTTAGGATCACTAATTCAATGCATTTGTAGGATTAATTCTGTAAATAAGAAATTCAATTTTAATGTTCCTTAGCAAAATGTATTTATCTCAACACAGTTGAACAAAGTCAACTTTTCCTCAACAAAAATCGTTTTTTTTATCTTTTTACATTATTGTCTGTTTTGTCATTTCCGTATGGAACACATTTTATGATTACTTTGCAAGAAGACCATACTTCACTCTTAACATAAAAGTAACGTTTAGAAAACAAAAATACGATGCATTTGTTTATGAGAGCGCACTGATATTACATAGTCTATGCAAAGTGGTTATTCTGGTCAATGTGTTTCTTTCTACAAAGAAGAGCTAATGTTCTTGATCAGGTAAAAAAAGATCTGATGCGGACATGTATGAACACCTATTCAGCAAACACTTCTGAGAAGCTCAAGGAATATTTCGCGATTGTGAACACGATGCGCGTCATGAAAGATATGACGTCATAGTCTTCTTTGATCTTAGTTATGATGTGAGTTTTCGATCATGTACACGATTATGACTACTACTTTGTAGAATGGGTTAAACAATTCGTGAAAATGTTGAGCAATATTTTTTAACAGATTTTGCTGTAAATGTTTTGTTAACCTTCTACTCCCACATTGCCAGAACTCCACAGTACGTGTCAAAAATATAAATAAATACAGGAAGATTGATGCAGAAATTAGAATTGATAAAACGCCCAGAAAGATTATTCCTCTTGAAAAGTAACCAAAAGGAATGATTTATTAGCCAGACTACATGCGACTTGTTCGTTTTCACAAAGCTCATAGTTTCTGACTTCCGATCTCTATTTAACGTTCGGTTTGCATATTTTCAACATGGAAATCAAAAATCAGTGGGGAAAATACTGCAATAAAGTTGACTGTCATTTTATGGGTAGTTATTTTTGGAATAGATTTTTTTTTATTCATTTTCATCTCCACAAGTTGACTAAATTAAAGTAAGATATATGCCCTTATTTTTTTGTCAGAAAACATATTCATTTTATGCAATTGAATATAAATATTCGTTTCGAAAGAATTTTTTTGAAACAATTATCCTATGAACGATCCATTAGAATTATTAATTTTTTTCAAGCGAGTTGAAAAATCTCGTTTTTGCAGTTATTATGAAAGTTTGATAAAGTTAGGTGTAGGCTCAAATTGATTTTTAATTTGATTTTCAAAATTGTGAATCTGAATTTAAAAAAAAAGAGGTTTCAGATATGTGTTAAACCTAAACTTTTAAGTATACATAAAATTATAAAAAATAATGAACAAATAGGTGTGCAATTAGTTACAAGTGGGTCACTTTAAATTTCTTTAACCCATTCAAGCTCCTCTTCTGTCATAGGAAAATCGGAAAACGGTTGCGATACCTCATTCTTTTAGTAAAACAAATGAATTTGCTGTAGAACTTAAAAGCATTCTTAGAATTAATAACTATTTATACCTAATTAAGAGAGATTAAAAAATACTTACAAGAACTTCCTTTGCAAATCGATGATATCCTCCATTTCTTCATGGCCAATAGGGTTTTCAGCAAATAACTTAGAAACCTTGTCTTGGGCCCTCGAATTCATTTTACATCCTTAGTATCAACTGACAAGAATCTAAAAAATAACTAAGCAACCAAGTTCTCTTGAACCGTAATTCGTATGTTCAAGTCTCACACAGTATATTGATTTTTATAGTTTTACACTGACCTTTTATACCACTTTTGAGTCAAGTGTCTTGTTTTGTAATCTTAGTACGTACCCACTAGAACATACCAATAAGAGTCATATAGTTACCCCCTTTCCCCATCTCAAACAACAGTCCATATACATCTTATGCTTCAAACTGTTATCTGTAAATTCCATATTGACCCCCTCTAATAATTTAAAAAAATAGAACCACCCCTGTAGAAAGTTTCAGTTCGTAGACATCATGTGAATCATTACTGACAGTCATCAAAACAATACAAATAATTCTTTCGTTTCCCCAAACATTTTCAGATACCACAACACGTGTACTTCGGTAATTTAAGCTAATCTTTCTTTTGAGTCACTTTTATCGGAGACTCCTATTATAAATCCGTTCCTTCTGTTATCTTAATTAACCTTACACATGCTAAACAATCCTTAATCATATTGTCACAAGTTCCAGAACTTCTAGACATTTGAATCCTAGTTAGTATGTATTTTGTCTCGTCAGTGTTTAACTCTGTTATCTTACTGCCTTATGGGTACAATTATTTCTTAGCCACCCGTTCCAGAAGATGGCACTACCAGTCATTACCTTCGTAACACCGCACCAATATATCAACAAAATGAATTGTCATTTATCACACCCATCAAAAATGTAAATAAACGTCAACCCCTTCAACTCCTCTCCTTATCAGTTGTCATTCCCAACTCCTCTTATCAACAATTCCCCGAATCCCTTATCAAACGGCGGCCATCTTGAAAAGGCGGTGTTGTGATTCTCATACTATTGACATGTATATTTTTTATAATTATTCATTTTCATTAAACATAATACAGAAATCAAAATTAAAATTTTGATTTGAATCAATGATTTTTTAAAATAAACTCACATTTAATGTAAATCGTGATACTGTATAACGTAATAATGTATAATACGATTTAAAAGTTTTCACGATACTTAAATCAGGCTGATTTAAATACGATGGGGGACAAAAGATATTGAAAATAGACAGTTCGACGGATTTCGGGGTGCCGTTAAAGGAGTTTTAAAAATATAAGTACTAAATGTCCATAGACCGTATTCCCTTGAAATAAAAATCACATCTGGATCCCAAAAATGGTTTTGGGGTTATTTGTATTCATGAAAAGTCAGTTGAAAAATTATTTTTGGAGATCGTCATTACAACTAAAGTTTTACCAAAACTTTAAAACTTAAGAATTGAAAAAAAAAATGAGAAATTTAAAACGTCCACATTGAATATCAAAGCCACCGGTTAACATACAGGAATTGTTGTGATCTATGACATTCCCAGTAATTTATGTGCCTTATATTGAAAATAATTGCTGAGTATAATTGGTCAAAATCAGTTTTTTTTTAACTGGCCTAAATTCACATTTTTAGTAAAACGACTCCAAGGTTAAGAAATAAAAAAATTGCCCCGTTCAAAACGGCACGTAAGGTCGGTTTTTTGCAGGGACACATTTTCAGATTTTATAGAAATAATTCAATGTAAGCAACACGAAAATAATTTTAACTGAACTAGATAGGTAGTTGATTTAACGTCGCACTGGCAGAGCTCAGTAGGATATTGAGAAATAAACTAATTTAACAAAATCAGAAAACGTTTTCCTTTATCAAATGCACAAACTATTTTTCTTTGTAAAATAAAAAAAACTTCTTTTTATAAAATGCAAAAAAAAAAATTATGACTTATCAATACAAATAAAATTGTACTCTTCAAAAAATATTTTGTTTGATTTCTAGAAACAAAAGAGAGCGTCCCAACCAAAACATATTAAAATTGAACTCAGCTCATAGGAAATTAATATCGTGCACATATTCTTCCTTTCTTTTCCATCTAGTAGATGGACACACCAGCTAATGTCACGAATGATCTTTGAAAAGATTCGAACTCTTGAAGAATCGATTTTCGCATTCGTTACAAGGCGCACTGAAAAGTAGATAGCGTTTTGTACCCATATTTTAATCACTTATCGCCTGTCAAAAAATTTAACGCGCCAATAAAAGGATTGCTGTGCGCAGCTCAGATTGTTTTACTAGTCATGATAGAAAAACAATTTTTTCGAAACAAATTAAATTATAGTATATTTATGTTTGGATAAAATTTCAGTCTTCGTTTATAGTGATGGCAACGGTCTTAGCGCTCTTTTTTTGCGCACTTCTTGTAGCCAGTAATGACAGGTTAAGGCAACCCATCTGTATTACGGTTTTTGCTGATTTAAAGGCAAACTCGGCAAGCGGAAAGTTTAAATTTTCATTTTGAATATTCTAGAAAGTTCTGTCAGAAGTTCATTTCCGTTAAACTGTCGTTTGATTTCATTGGTTCATTTGAAATGATTCTTTCCTTGGCAACTTAAAAAGTGCTCCAAAAAAAGCGCCAAGGTTGTTGCCACCGCTATAAACGTAGACTGAACCTGTACCTATGTTTGAACTGACTTTTTATTTCGTCCCATGATGTAAATAAGAATTATAAATAATTGATTGATGTGAAGAACGAGTATTTAAAACATTTCATTTTACATTACTTACATTTTGTTATGGAACACGAAAGCCGGAAAGAAAACTCATTGATCATAAAACTGCATGCAACTGGGTATCTGGCAACGTCAGAATTAATGTTTAATTTTTTAATTTGATTTAGAATTCGGCGGTTTTTTGGGTTTTGCGAAAATTGTAAACTTTGATATTCGTGTCGGTTAAGTTTTTAAAAGGCGTTCACGTTTGGTAGATTTAATTTGTGCTTGTTAATTAACAAGAGCTCACGGGATTGATTGTTTAAAGTCCGCTACAATTATGGATCTTGACGATTCATTCACTGAAGTAATTTCTTTTTTATCAATGCTGTATTTCTGTTGTAATTTTACTTACTACTCTTTCAGTGAAGTAATTTTTCGCTGGCAGTACTTTGCTGTTATAAATTTGCTTTTAATTCTCTCAAAGAGAAAACAATTTATTTCAAAATATGTTGATGAAGTGACAAAAAATTCAATTTCTGTTGGATAATCCCACACAATACTGTTTATAATAACGGGACAGATTTTGGAAATTAACCATGTCACCACGAAATGTTTTTATGCTTAGAAAATCTTTAGGGTAAAATGTAGCAGCCGAGACCGCGAAGATTTATCGCCAAATAAGGTAACCTTCATTTTTTGCATCCAGTTTTATGGCAACCCTATGCCGTGAAATTTCTGTAACACGTTCTATGATTGGTTAAGATTTGGATTTTTTGCGTTATGTCATTGGTTAACGCTTGAACGGCATTTCTCCTAATTCCTACCATTTTTTGTACCGTATTTTTACCATCGATTGTGGTGCGTGTTTGTGCTCTGTTGCTAAAGTTAGTTGGATTTCCGTTATTTTTTTTTTTTGCGTTGATCTTTTCAAGTAAGTTTTTTTTAATTTTATTGGGTGTTTCCTTTGTTTTTTTTTGTTACAAATTTCATTACTTAATTATCGTTTGTGATTACATAGATTTATTAGCCGCTCACTTAACCTTGATTATGTATAGCAATGGATGGTTTAACTGATCGCATAAATGCCTTTTTTTTGGAAACATGTATCGAGATGGTATGCATGATCCGAAGAGCTTGAAAGTTATTAAATGGTGTCAGAAAATTGGCTTGATTGCGAAAAGGATGCGGGCGATAGGTGTTACGAGACTCTCCTTGAAATAAAAATATTCAATCGTTCTCTACAAAATACACTTTATTTTATCCGACTCCATATATAGCAATATTTACACGGCTGAATTATCAGGCATTCTCTTTTGGATTTACACGAAAATATCATAATAAATAGTGTGCAAACGATAATACGAAAATATAACAGAAATTAGGGTACAAATCATAATACGTAAATATAACAGTAACTAATGTGCAAACGATAATTCGAACTACTTTTAACAATAGGAACGAGTGGAAGTGTAGAAGGAATGGACATAAACGATATCGATCAGTGCGAAAGGAAACATGGTTTTAAAGTAATTAATTACACATATGTAAGATTCTTATGTTTACGTAGTTTTAGTTTTTCTATACCTTTTTTTTTATTTGTGCATTTTTTTTTTTTTTTTTATTCCATACATGCAAAGGTTTACCGTGTGGATTTTGCTAATACAGAATCAGAAAATTTTATGCACATTTCTATCTAATCAATGGAATTGTCAAGATGTCCGTCATGCTGTATGCGGCCGCCATCTTGATTATGGAGCAAAATTAATTGGCAACAAACACGTCTCGGGTGCTATATTTTTACCGATCTTTATAATATGCTTAGATATTTTGCAATCTTTACTGTAGAGTTGGTGAAATAAACTGATAAAACTCGTTTATGTTTTAACCTCATGTGATTTGACCATTCAAAATTTTATTTTGACGAATTTTGGACAGGAATGTTTATTAAAAGTTTACAAAAAGGTACAATTCCATCGAGAGAAAAATGCTTTTTGATGTAAAGATGTTGTCGCGAGAGTTGTCGTGAAAAGAAGGTGGAACATCTCAATTCGACGGAATTTGGGTTTAAGAATAATAACAATTGTTTCCGCAGTTAGAATTCTGATTTCTGTAATGTAGCACATCGTTTTACTGTACGTCCTCCGTATAATAAATTCGTTTCGCTTGGATTTACGAGTTTGTGAAGTCATTTACGGATAAAAGAACCTCTCTGTCACACTTGATTAAAATTTGAAGCGACATGAACATGGATTTGACTTTGTAATAGAAGGATTCGAAGGGAACTTTTGGAAAGGCAAGTGAACGTGTTTGAAGGTAAATTCTGTTCTGCTGAATTTATTTATTTGATGGACTGTCTTTTGACCTTTTTCATAATAATATATGGATGCCTTAAAATTGAAAAAGAAGATTGTTCGAGCCGCATTTACTCGCTTGTTTAATGTTTTGAATGAAGCAGTAGAGCAAGATAACTGAAGACATATTTTTCTGCGACATTTCAGTTGCTGGGCGAAAAGCAGCAAGAACTTTATCTGCTTAACGAGAGTATTTAAGGTTTTATACTAGTTGCAAAAAAAATGTGCAGGAACAAGATTTAGAAAATGAAATGAGGACAACACACGAATATGCATCCAACAAATTTAAAAAGATACGTTTGCTTGTTGATATGAAGTCTAGATCCTTGGGTCATATTGATGCTTTCTCCGAGGCCGCCAGTGTTTCTAAACGAAACTTTAAACTTCCTAGATTAGAATTAAAGAAATTTGTTGGAGAAATTAAAGACAAGCTGCCGCTTCGGAGGCAATTTTTAAAAAAATGATGAAGACCTCGACATTGACGAGGCTGATAAGTTGCAATACTTGGTTCAAGCCACAATACCGAGTTCCAGAGTCCGAGAACTCGTAGAAAGTTTTACGTCTTTTTGAGGAAACTATTGCAAAGCCGTTGACTGCTTGAAATCTTGCTTTCGCAGAGACCATCTCTTGGTTGAGTACTATGTTCGAGAGCTTTTGAAACTGACTTTGACATTCAACCTGAAAGAGAAACAAGTGAAGCTTTCAACAGGATATGATCGCATTGAAACGCAATTGAGATCACTGGAGACTCTTAGCGTCACCACCTAAAAATATGTAGTCATGCTTTTACCACTTGTTGAATCCTGTTCGAGTGAAGAAAATTTAAGAGCTTGGCTGAGAAACAATACATTGTTCGACAGTGAGAATGAAAAGAAAGAATATTGATTGGACAGTTTGATGAGTTTTCTGAATAATGAAGTTGAAAATGAAGACAGAATAGCTTGGCTATGCATGGATTCTCTTGAAAGAGAGAGATGTACGAAGTGAGAAAAGTACGAAAGCCGTCAAACCAAAACGAGATTTACCGACGGCTACAGGACTATTTTCGTGAAATCGAAGTTCTAACCTCTACCCCTACATTAAAATGTGTATTCTGTGATAGAGGGAACTATGAAACAAAGGACTGTAATTTTTCTCAAAATTCCGATTTGAATGAACGAACAACTCGATTGAAGAAACGAGGCTGTTTTTGCAGATGTCTCCGGTGTGGTCACGTGGAAATGCAATGCAGAGTCTATGTCAGGTGTGTACAATGTGACAAAAGACATCATCATTTTGATGATCCCTGACTAAGGAACAGGTCGATCTTTCAAATCAAAGGAAAGAGCTACTGAAACCAGTGATAAGCCTGCCGAACAGTCATACACATTATCTAGCACAATTTGTTCTGCCAGCGTTTTCCTCCAAACTATGGTTGTGTTTCTTCGAGGGGGAAATGAATTCCCATTGAGACTGATCCCAGTTTGTCACCACTAGGCCTAGTTTCTCCTGTATTCCTGTATAGCATTAATTAAAATACTGACCTTGTTAATTTTAATTTGCAATCAAGATACATTTCTTGATTTTCTATCAAGATGACCTCAAGTTGGTGTGTGTGTGTGATTAAAAAAATTATTACACCAATTTCTCTCACATTTTGAAAGTTGGCATTCCTTGTGAAGGTACTTTTTTCAATTTTCACAGGATAACTACATGTAAGTAGTTAGACTAAAATTCCTAAATGATTTTGTTTTCTCTTATTAAAGAATTCAAAAATGAGTATGATTAATTGAATATTTTAGAACACACTTTACAAGAAATTTGATGTTGGAGTATAATTTACATTTACTATCCCTTATTTATTATCACACTAGTAATTTATGCTATGAGTTGGCACTGCCTTCAAATGGAAAAAGGAAAATATAAACCAGGGTTAGAAATTTGGAACTAGAAGTCAGGCATCAGGCATATAAATATTTTTTATCAGTTGCCAAAATATTTTACATGGGTGCAATTTACACTAATTTTGTGTGCATGGATGTGTATAAAAACCCATCATAATGACTAGAATTGTGGACTTAGAGGTTATTCAGTATTGAATAGAATAAACGATTAACTGGCATGAATTTACTTCATACAAGTGAAAAAATCCACAAAAATTCGATGTCCATAATGATTAAATCTCCAAACTATTTGTTGAAACTAAATTTATAGGCTGAAGCAAATCATTCTTACAACCACTAATTTTGATCAGTGGCCTACAGATTTTTAATCATTATTCCATTCATAAATTTTTATGACGAATTGCATCAGTCCTTGTAAGTGAAAAGTATGTTTGATCTATAAGCTTCATGTTAATTAATTTTTGTAACTGCTGTTTTATGTTGCTTAAATATCGATTATTTGTTTTTAGAAACTACTAAACCGAAGGAAAGCAACAAGAGTATATCTCAACTCGAAAAAGGCTAATAGCCCAACTAAAATTGGAAAAAAAAGTGCTGCTTTGGTTGAGGAGCAGCAGATTTCAAATCAAGGTAGCGTTAACAATCGTGTTTTAAAACGATTTTTCGCTAATATTTAAACAGTAATGTAAGTTGTGTTGGATTGTATATCAAATATAACTTTGTCGCTAAAAAGTATTGAAATGATCTAGGATATGGATTCACAGGTGAGATAAACTTATCTGAAAATAATTGAGGCATTGACATTAAAAAGGAGGTAAGCGTCACATTCTGAAAAAATTTAAATGAATCCATTTTCCAATGCTAGTAACACTGAAGAGGCGATAACTCACTAGTCCAATTCAGAAAAACCCACCAGGTTGTCATTAATGGAAACTTTATCACTCTTGGCTCTACGGAGGTAAGTGAAACCTTCAACTTCCTTGTCCTGTGAAATTTAGTTTTTGGCTCCTACATCCTTTTCAACTTCAACGTTTCAATTACTGTTTGATTTTATAAGTTTTTTATTACCACATCTACAGCTTTGCCTGGATGAAAAAAATTAGAATTTCTGCTTTTGAAGAAGACAGTGTAGCCAGAGGCTATTTTTATCTTCTTTAATAAGTTAATAGTTATTTTCCGAATTATATATAACTCTAAATTGGTATTCATAGTTTTAACCGATACATCCATCACATAATTTTAAGGATATTTTAATTTTAGGTGTGTGTGACGAACCTCCTGAGGAATCTCCAAAAATACAGTACATTGAGCACACGCCAGAAAAGTATGAAGAGGAAATCGAGGAAGAAAATATTCGCATGGAAGAGGAAAATATAGACGATCCGTTCGTACCTTTCAGAACTTCACCTGTTAGAGGATTAGCCGCTCTGAAACGCAAGAATCCCATTGGTGGTTAATTTCATTTCTTTGTGCAAGATGCTAATCTCCATCGTGTTCGGAATAAACAACCTTTCATACCTGAATTAATCAGGATCAAATATCGTATGGATGATCAAATATTTGGTATAACGCTTGTGGAAGATCTAATAATGTCAAGATTCTTACTAGCATGGGCCATGCATCTCTGAGTCCCAAACAGTTGGTAGATTAATCTTCGTAAAACGAGAAACACTCATGTTCGTGTTCAAGAGCGCTAATTAAACACGGATCAACGATAATTTCCGGGTTATCGAAAAAATAGTATTCAAAATGTCTAATCTGAGGTTTAAACCGCCGTTTCGGTGTTACATTTGAACCTCCGAAATCGGCGGATCAACTCGGTTGAGAGTTACGCATGCGCAGGACTATCTTTTTGCGAAAGAAACAAAATGGACGACAAACTTCATTCTGAGCAATATTACAGTATTCTTGCGATGACGCGCATACAGCTTATCTTATATGAATCGGAGCAAAAATTTGATTACTTTTTCTATAAAATAGATAGGTCCAGATGTGTTCTGGTTCAAACTATATTGTGGCTTGCCAGAGTAGAACACAATGAGAGCAAACGGTAGAATAAGATCATGCCAAATTCAAATTCGTTGTGGAATAAAAATAATTTTTTTGATTTATTACAAATGAAAGAAAATTGATAATGTCATTATACTTCACTTTACATCAACACACACCCATACTGACAAGCACAAAAATAATCGGATTACATTGCTTTGTCAAGGCATTGTGTACAATTGTTTCTTGCAAAATTTAGGTTTACATAGAAGTCTAATTTGAAATACTTTTTCATTTCTTCTTCCAAACCTAACTTAAAATGCTGTATGCATTTTATTAAAATCATAATGTGGTGTAAACTCTGCCGGCGAAGTACGTGTTTGACCAGTATGAATGTAGATTCGGGCGTCGTAACAAATGTGAACAATATCATGTGATCGTAAGGAGACAGAAGTAGCCAATCACAGCGAGAGTATCATTTTAATCCGTGTGGGGACTTAACACGCCGTTTGAGAAAAAATACGGTTTTAATAATCCTCGGTTTAACTCTGACCCGAGGATCACCTGATCGTAGGATTAATTTCTGAATATGGCCGTAAAGCCACAATATATTGACCTAATTAACTGTCGGGGTGAGAAGCACTAAGGCCACAATATATATTGACCTAATTAACTGTCGGGGTGAGAAGCACTAAGGCCACAATATATGTTGACCTAATTAACTGTCGGGGTGAGAAGCACTGAGGCCTCAAGATATTGACCTTAGTGCTTCTCACCCCAACTGACAAGTTCATTCTCAATGCAGCTTTGTCAATTCAACTTTCGGAAGAGATTTGGATTTCTTGCCATCCAAACTTCTCTCCTAATTGCAGGCCCTAGTGTTCGAATGATTTAAATTGTAGGGGTGTTAAAAAAAGGATTTTTTAGAAACTGTTCCAAGTCATGAGTTCTAATGGATAGTAAATGATTTACTGAAATTTAATTGATTTGTTTGAAAGTGCATCAGGATTAGCGAATTGGCGAACAAAGGGTGGCGAGTTTTAAACTCAATCCAACCCAAAACCTAAGTATGCATGAGGGGCTAGTGCATATTAAGTCTGCCGTGGCCTCAAACGCCCATGGTTGTAGTGCTGTGTAAGCTTGCAGAGTAGGGTGCCAGTATAGGTGTTCATCTTTTCATGGCTGGTTCAAAATTAAGAGCTGTTGTCTTCGGATATTTCACGTCTGTATTGATCCCAGACTATCCCCAATAACCAGTTGCGTTGCTCCAGTTCAATGTTATATCAACTACCTACCAAATTTAATGTCGCGAATATTCTCTAAAAAAACTACTAACCTTGTTAAAGTGGATTTTTTGAATGAAAGTAGTTTTCTGTTGTACTTTTAGGTACTAAGGAAAATATGCCTGATAATGTTCTATATAGAAGCATGGATCCCGCCGAGCTTCCATTCTCTACTCGCAAAGCTCTTTTTGAGCAATCATCATTCGGAGGAAGTGCTAAGCCCAACGAGAGAACTGTTGAGCCAAAGCTGTCAATTGCTCAAAGAGCTGCAATGTTTGAGAAGGCCGCTAACAAGAATTTTTTAAGGCCCAAACCACAGGTGAATTTAGGAATACAAAAGCGACTGATTAAGCAAAACTCATCTTTACTCACCGAGCTATCTAGCGTAAATAAACATTTTCCATGTAGTAATAAATAAAAGCCTCGTAATTAATTATATTGTACTCACATTTTTTCAATAGGAATTGTTGTAACTAGTTTTGCTGTAGTCCTATTCTTTATTTTATATACATTTTTGAAGTTGTACTCATATTTTTGGGACACCCTGTACTTTCCTTATACTCTCTTAATTTGCACCCTAAGATTATTTGTAATATATGTAACGTCTGATGAATTATCGTCATTCTTAGTCGTTGACTTAACAGGAATAGGATGCATCGTTGCACTAATTCTGTGGTAGCAGGTATGCATTTAGGAATGGAATTTAGGTACGAATGGAAATGGACGTGCAACAGTGCAATTGAACCTTGAGCGGTTCCGTGTACCATCATCAAAATTTGTGGGTTTGCACCATATGTGATACGAAAGGGTATCATTCGCTGAAAACAGCCATTTTGTTCGGAACATAAGTACCATGGAAAAAACTTTATAAACATGTTACATCTTATATTTGAATTTCTTTATTTTTATTCTTCCCGCACTGCTAGCGACTCTGAGAATCGTTTCCGACTTTACACTACCCTACTATAACAGAGACCGGACGCCAGTGGATTTACATAAAAATCCGACTACTTCTTTGGGGGTGTTATTCGTGGTATGGCCTGGGAGTTTTGCATGTTGTTCCTGGTCAATTGAACGCCGACGTCTACACGAACAGTTTGGGCAATAAGGTTCTTCCTACGCTCTGACAGTTTTATGGAATGGACGAATGTTACTTTTATGACGACAACGCTCCATGTCATTGCAGCCTCTGTCAAGCAGTGGTATCAAGATATGGATGTAAAACGATTGTCCTGGCCTGCTCAGAGTCCCGACTTAAACCTCAGTCCCGACTTAAACTCGTCCCATAGAACATTTGTGGGACGAGTTAGAGCCACGCTTACGGGCCATGGAACCACGTCCGAAATCTACAGCAGAGCTGACGACATTCTTACTGCAGGTATGGACACAAATACCCATAGCTGTGTATCAAAACCTTGTTGAAAGTATACCCAGAAGGGTTGCCAGTTTAAATGCAGCACGTGGGGGACCATCCCCTTATTAAAGCCTGTATTCTTTCCCTTATACCATCACATCTTGTTGTCCGGTCCATTATTGTAGGGTAGTGTATATTTCTACGTAAAATTGATTTCTTTTAGCATTCCTGCTGTACCTGTAATGCTTGTCAAAGACCTTTTGAATCACCCTGTATAACATACTAGAAGAAGGACGACTATTCCTGATAGCATCCTAGCTTATTTTATGTTTTGAATGTTTTTGCAAATTTTTCATCATTTGTCGTTTATTTTAATGTTGCACTTAGAGAGATTTTAATAAATAATTGTTTAACTTTAAATTTCAATTTAATCTGGACACTTAAAAAATAATAAAATCATTGAGAAGTCTAGTGGTTGAACATTTTTGTGAAATACTTCATATTCAAAAACATTACAAAATTACGTTACAAACATTTATGTAAATTATTAATTTTCATGCTGTCATAACCATTTGGAAATATCAAATATTCTGCAATGGTATTCGAATATAAATATCTGGGATTTAAAAGGACTAATTCAAAATTAATGTTACAAGAATAAAGCCATATAACTTCATTAATGAAAATTTTGTCACAAGAGCAATTGTACCGTGAATTACCAATATTGAGGGGGAGGGGGGAGTAGTATTGATAAATAATTGATGAAAGCATACTTAATGTTAAAAAGTAGCTGTCAAATTTTGTCAAATGTATGAAATAAAAGCGCAATGACAATAAAATTGAAAATCTTAGAAAATCATTAAGTTTTAATTTTGTCAAATTTGAGTTTTACCGAAATTTACAAATCGATTTTTTGAATATGATTGTGCAAATATTTTACTTCTCTGGACGTCACTTGAAATAAGTGATTTTAGTCTGAAGTTTAAGTTTTTAAGAATGACCTCTGTGATTGAATAAGCATACTTAGATATTACTTATGTGATTTATTCACCAAAGTAAAGAAATTATAACTAGCATTAAAAGGATTTTTTCTTGAACATTTCTAAGCACGTTGCAGTAATAAATACTGCAGAGTTTATTTTCATTTTAGTACATTATATAATGCATATTGTTATTTATGAATTGCCTGAAACGAATAACGGTAGTAAAGTTTTTAGCTACAGAAAGTATTTGTTATAAAAAAAAACGATCGTTCAACGTGTATCTAATAAAATTGAAAACATTGGTTCGCTTCTGGCAATTCGGGTTTCTTAAAGGAAGTGAAGTCGTAATAGACATGAAATTATGTTTCTGAACTGATATCTCGTTCTGTATTATTATTTACCTTGATAACATTTCAATACATGAACATTGATTAGAGCCGCGGTAGCTCAGTCAGAAGAGCGTCGGGCTCGCATCAGAAGGGTTGTGGGTTCTGTCCTCGGCGGAGCCAGTAATTCTGATGATTGCGAGATCGGCGCTTAAACCTGGCTAAAGACCGTCGTGTTCACTAATGGTGACTGGGGCACGTTAAATAGGTCGTGGTCACAAAATCCCCCATGTTCCCATACCAAATCAATACCTCTGGGGGTACCTGATCAGGGTATTACCGGCCTCTGATTGGGATCTAAATTACGATATGTGTGAGTGAATGAATGTATGAAAGGGACCATCCTGTAAAACGAATGTGTCATGTATGTCGAGCAAAGACGGAGTTCCTCCCAATGGGGCTCAATAACATGAAAGGCGCACCCCCCTCGCCTCTTGCCGCCTTCGACGGGCCTGGCACTCCTCCGGTCTGCCAGTGTAGGCATAAGAAACAACAACAACATTTCTGAAAATCCTCTGACATCTGTTATTTTCAAACGTAAGGGATGCCGATTTAAAACAGCTTGATTTAACTTAAACTGTATATTACGAATTTGTATTATATTTAGTAGTAATATTGAAAATTAACTTGGCCTAGAACAGAATGTATGTTATTTTGTTCAGATAAGTTGCAAATTTGTTCTATACTCTATAGCACCCCAAGAATGACTCTTTCTTACTAAACAGAACAATCTTCCTACTTTGAGGACTTTCTAGAGTATTTATTGTAAATACACTGACACATAACCGAACAAGGTATTGGGATGCAATTATAGGTATAAACACCAGTTTCCTCATATATACTCTGTAGCAAAAAAAAAAAAATCGACGGACCAAGAAGGTGCAGATTTACATTAACTTGGAACGGCGCTGACTGGGGACGTATAGTCTTTAATGACGAGTTCCGTTTCCAACTGTGTCCTGACGACAACCGCAGACGTATCTGGAGGCGTTCAGGGCATTGTGGTGATCCTGCCCTTACTATCGCAAGCCACATATGCCCACAACAGGTCGTTATGGTTTGGGGTGCCATCTCCTTTGCTAGCCGGACCCCTTTCTCAGTCATTTCTGGCACACTTACAGCAAAGCGGTACGTAGAAGACATTGTACCACCCGTTGTGTTACAGTTCCTTTTGCGACATCCAGGACTTACTTTTCAACAAAATAATGCCCGGCCACACTCGGCAAGTGTTGCTATGAATTGTTTTCAAGCTTTCCCAGCAGTTTCTTGGTCAGCTAAGTGTCCTGATCTCTCTCGCATAGAGCACACTTGGTACGTTATGTGAAGGCGATTGCAACCATTCCGGAATGTTGACCATTTAGCCCGACAGTTGGAAGCAATTTGGCAAAAAATTATGCAGGAAACGGTTTTTCATTCCATGCCACGCCGGGTGACAGCTTGCATCCAGTCCAGAGGTGGACCAACGCCTTATTGATTTCCTCCCTTTGTAACGGTCAAACTCTGAAATAAAGGATTCAATTCTGAAATTTAAATCATTGTTTTTCCTATGTATGTTCTTTACATCCACCTTTTTACGTCGCAATCGGACAACTTCTTCTTGATGCTTCGATTTTTTTTGTTATAGAGCGGATGTGTTTTCAGAACTCGAATTTGTTTACGTAAACTATTATGCCAATAATATTTCTACATTAGTTGTTTTTATCGTCCATGATTTCAATGGACAAGACCTCTTCAAACTCCAAAACCACACGGTCCCAAAGTATTCGGGTCTATATCTTTGTGACCTTTACGAGAAATTGAACTTTAAAGTGAGGATGAAGAAGTTAACAATGCATATTCATGTTATTTGCTATATTTATTGCTTATACGTAGGGAGAAGTCCTTGCAATAAATGAAAACATTCCAAAGGCCGCAGAACTTTCGTGGGTTTTCTTAAAAAGCAATTCAGTATCCGTTTTTGTAAACTAGAGTTTTGTTACTAAATTTCGTTTTTCTGACGAAGCAATCAGCTCTGTTTGACATTTGTTTTGAGCATGCAACAAAACTTAGGTGTAATTCTTGTTGTTAAACATGTTCAATAAAACCTCCTGGTAGCTGAGATAGAAATAATATGTTTATATTTTAAAAAGCAAAAAATATTCGTTAAGTATACTACCTTCATTTAGGCAAATTTCAAATGAAGTGGAAATTTATTTTTTTTACCAATATATATCGTCATGCTAATTAGCAAATCTCGTATCTGCTATATGTTAACAAAGAAATGGACAATATGCATGTTTTTCAAATTCATTTTAAAATGAAAGAGTACGAAAAACTACGTAGAAAAATGCCACTTAAACTGCAATCTGACGACATTAATTATATTTAAAACGCTTTTAAATTGCTCTGACGTCACTTTCAACAAAAAACTGTAGTCGCTGACGATTCTTGCCTGCGACGTCATCGTACACGATTTTCCCATCGAGCGTTCCTTGAACTGTGTTGTGTCTATGGGTATCTTTTTAGTAGTCTTATTTTTACAGATTTTTGATTAATTCACACACACACACACACAGCAATGGAAGATTCGAAAATAGTTAAAAAGAAAAATTACAAATATTGTACACTTCCGTTTGTGTCTTAATTCAACGATTAAAATACCAAAAAAGTATTTTTTTTTGTTGTACAAAAATATGAACAAGTTCGTAGAAGATTGTGCAGCGTTATGAAAAGAGAGATGAAAAGAAAAACAAAAAGCTGTCTTCTGCTTCTTTCTTGTATTGCTGTGAAGATCATTTTTCGGTAAGTTTAAAATACCAAAATATATTTGTATTTTTAATTGTTTTTAAATAACAATTATGTGATTTAATCTTGTGGATGACGACTAGTGTTTTTGCTAAAACCAAAACATTATTTCTGTATCAAGTCACTGATAATGCAGAATTTCTAGTTCCATGAAAAAGAATTTAATAAATAAATATAGGAATAATATATATTTATAAATCAAAACTGGTTAAAAAAAATATAGAGAGAGCTAACATCAATAAACAATGAATTATGATACTCATGATAGTTAATTTGCAGTTATTCATACACTTGTTAAAACTGTGTCCTATTTCTTCTTTAAACTAAATTATAAGTATTATGGAATAAGCGTCATTAGAATTAAGATTTATAGTTAAAAAATAATTCTTCTAAATTTGAAATTTAAAACTTTAATATTTTTTACATTACATAAATGTATATAAATATAATTATTTTAAAAGTGAAAAATTAGAATAAACGTAAAATGAATTTATTAAAAAAAAAACCATTGTACAAATACATCTAATAAAAATAATAAATTAAAGTTAAAAACTAATGCTAACAAATTTTGATAAATTGTGCTATAAGTGAAAATTTTTAATTTATATATTACTTTATTTTATAGTTGGAGAATGACATGAAAAACTACTGGGAGCATCGTCTCTCTTGCAGTACGAAGCAACATGGCTTTCACTTCATTTGTTTAGCATTAAAACAAATATTTTTAAACAATTACAAATTTCTCTCTATATTAAAAAAATGTTACCGCCGACGCCGCAGGATTGAAAACTGTGTTGTTTAGCTCGATTCTTAGACGGTTTCCCGAGAAAGTACTGATCGGAAAAAAATGAAATTAACATGCTTTGTTCTTCATCGTATTCCCTGGATAATTATTAAGATTTTTTTCCGATGCGGCTATTAGTTTAGGTTTTATTAAGTGTTAAAGTTGAAGAAGTGAAATTTCTTCCGCGAGTGAGCAAAACACATTCAAATTTTCAGTCTTCAGTCGTGAGTTTTTTTTAAGAGTACCTCTCAACGTAAATTTTTGCAGCTCGTCGAGTTTTTTTTTGAAATTTAAATTTGGTTCTTGATAATATTTTTTTGAAATTCAGGAAAAATCGGGACATTTTTGTTACTTTTTTTTTAAACTTTATCTATATCTAATTACTATTAGTTTTTAATTTTTAAAATATCGCAGTATACCTCAGAATATACTCTTTCTTACAGTACTATTATTTTTGAAATCGGTTAATAATTAAATTGGATGCGATCAAAAGTTCGTCATACAAAATTCGGAATCTTTGGATATTTTCGCTACTTATTGTTAAAACCGTTTTGTCTACGGCAAAAGCCATTATTTTTTAAATTTGAAAACATGACTGAATACATTACATTACACTCTTTCTTATGGTACAGTTATTTTTCAAATTGGTTAATAAATAAAATCGATGCAATTAAAAGTTGGTCATACAATTTTCGTAACTTCCGATACAAAACTAAAATGGTCATATCTGTATAGTATTACTGTTAGTTTTTAATTTTAAAAATATTGCAGTATACCTCAAAATATACTCTTTCTTACGGTACAATTATTTTTTAAATTGGTTCATAAATAAATTCGATGCAATCAAAAGTTGGTGTCACAAATTTCGTATTTTTCAGTTCGCATAGCTGCTTCCGAAAGCAGTAGTGGGTTGCACTTTCGACTATCGGGTTTGCCAGATATCAAATTTATCGTAGCAACAATTGCCATAAAAACGATTTCTTTTTATTTGGCGAGGAAAAAGGCTCGTTTTTTTCCCTCTGTTCTCAAGACAGTTTACCGACAAAGTACAGATCGTAAAGTTTGGATATTAACAATGTTTACTTAAAATTGTACAGGGAACAAGATGCAGAAGATTTTTTACTGATGCGGCTATTAGTTTAGGGTGCATTAAGTGTTAAAGCAAAAAAAAAGTTAAATCACTTGCGAAAGAAGTATTGGTTTGAGAAAGCAAACTAAACGGATTGCGTAGCAATCCCCGGGGTCGGCGAGCGTAAGCGAGACGCAGCGAAGCCCTCGCTGTGACGTCATGAACCGGAAAGTGAAATCAGCATAATACGAATTATTCAGATAGTTTCACTCTGTGAAAGTAATGTTGGTTTGCGAATCAAACCAAATGGCATCTGTGACAGGAGTGTTGGTTTGCGAAGCAAACCAAATGGGATTGCGCAGCAATCCCCGGGGGTTGGCGAGCGTAAGCGAGCAGGGGGCGGATCCCCCTAGTTGTTATAAATTTGCATAATTTTATAACACTGCAAGGCTTTAAATTCCTGCAATTTCCATCAAATTATCACACTACCTTCTTCGTGGTTTTAAATGTTGGACTTAAAATGCTGGACCAAATGTTGTGTTCAATATTTAATGCAGTTGCAATTCTCGCAAAAAGTTTCTCTACACATGTTATTTTTGGATCATCCTTTAGTACATTACGTTTTACCGCTTAAATATATTTAAAAAATTCAT
This sequence comes from Metellina segmentata, assembly GCA_947359465.1. Lineage (NCBI taxonomy): Eukaryota > Metazoa > Arthropoda > Arachnida > Araneae > Tetragnathidae > Metellina > Metellina segmentata. The sequence continues at coordinate 100,106,192 of OX375874.1, forward strand.
TAACTAACAAAAATAATTTTGCTAAAAAGTTTACGTAGAAAATTAATTTTAAGTTAGCTTTCAAAATTCACTATTTTGATACCACTACAATTTTAATCTAATTTGAAATTATTTTTATAATATAAAGCTCTTATTTGATATACTATTATAATTATCTATATAAAAAAAATCTATTTCAGAATGAATTGTGTTACTTATTAAGGAAAAGAGAACAACTATATTAATATTCTATTTTCTTAAGTACAACTTTTGGATAATAGCACTACTCTTTAAAAGCTATATAAAAAAATATTTTTGTTAAATAAATATGTTGTACAAAATATTATCTTGCTCTTCTCTTTTACGCCTTTCATTTCTACTCCCATAAAATTTGGATGGTTTTCCAGAAAAGAAAACATAGATATATCATCCAATTTAGGTAGATTATCCGACTGGCATTTTACAAAGCCTTGTTCTACAGTCGTCATTTTTAAAGAAGAAATATGTATAATAATAATAATGTTCAGAGTATATATTCAACACAATTGTTTAAAAAATAAAATTAGCGTAAAATCAATGAAAGCAACCTGAAATAACATGCAGCAGGCGAATGTAGCGAGAGATTTCATGTACTATGACGTCACAGCAAGCTACACCCCGTTTTCAGTCACGTGGCTTTGACGCGTTTTTTAGTCGCTTATAACGCTTAAATTAAAACTTTTTTTGATTTTTAAAGTTGATTTTCGGATTGTTCATGACCGAATTTGTAAAATAAGTACCATTTTAGGACGTTTTGTAACAGAGTGCATATTCCCTATTACGAGTTTGGCTAATTAGCATGAGGTAGATTATTGTTAAACCTAAATCAATGCAATTTAGAAAGTGAATTAACATATGCCTGCCTCATATTCGTACCTCGTGCACAAATCAATCTTATCCCTTAAAAAACTCCCGAAAAGTATGAAAATTTAGGATGTTTAAATAAAAGGACAAGTGTGATGAAAACCAATGTGTTAAGTTAGAGCAATAAACTGCAACTACCGATAAAATCAAAGGATTAAATTCATCTTTAGAACAGAGCTCGTTCATTTGATGTCCATAAGATTTCAAACCGTAAGTACTTTTTAATTTTTTAATCTTTTAAATTTCCAATCTTGTTTCTACTTGAAAGCCATTTTTATTTGCAGAAGGTTAACAGGTTTATACAAAATATGTTCCTTTGAATATAAAAGTCTAATATTGATTTATGTGAAGTAAATTCTTTTTAAATTGAATTTAACATGAAAGACTTGCTCTCTCAATAATTTATCAACTGTGTGTTAAAGTACGTATGCATTTATTTGATCCACGAAACATATAATTAGGCAAATTAGCTATGCTTTATTAAGTACTGATGTATATTAAATTTAAATCGATTTCAAATAAATTTAATTCTTCCCCATAAAGTGAAAATAGTTAATTTAGAAAAGTTAATTTGTTCAATTTTTACAAACTAGTATTTATTATTTGTTTCATCACACAGATATAATTGAAGCTGTTTTGTCCCAGAGATATAATTGACGAGAGGTCTCGTCTTCATTAAAAGCCTTTGGTGAGAATCTGGATTCCAAACACAAAGATAAACACATATTTAGCTTAAAAAATTTAAATAACAATTTTTTGAAAACTGTGTAATCAATAATGGATATTTGTAATTGACGGGTTTTAAACGAATAACATATACTATTAGACTAGGAAGTCTTGTCAGTTTCTGTACTCATTCAAAAGTAGAAACTATAGTTTAGCTAATGTATTTGCATCACACATTTTAACTTTATGTAATCACCTTACTGGTGGAGTGATCGTTCACGGTAAGAAAGCGATTTGTCGACAAATATGGTAACCTTCACAGTTAGCGTTTTTTCTTCACATCAGCCGTTTTCGTTATGGCAACCCTAGCTGCAAAATTTCACGCACTTCCACGCTCTGCATGGTATTTTTTTTCCTTTTTTCATTGGTTAACGCTTGTTTAAATGTTTATTTAAATTATATTATTCAGTTGGACGCTATTTTTTCACTGCTGTCGTTGTTCTTTAATTTTGAATTTTGGTTTTTCGCCCTAGTCGGTTTGGATTTTTGTTTAATTTTCGCTACAGTTGTGGACGCTATTTTGACTTCAACATTTTGTTCACGCTTCTTAATTTGCAATTTTGTTGGATTTTAACCTCGATCAGGTATGGCAGTGGATGGAATTACTAACCGTATTAATTCATATTTTTTTGCAAAAATGTTTGATGAAAGTATGCATGATCCGGAGAGCATGAAAGCTATTGAATGGTGCCAGAAAGTTAATTTGATTGCTAAGAGTGTTAAATGTCCTGCATGTGGGAATGAAATGCGTTTAAAATTAAGAAAGGATTTGACTGATAGGTATGAATGGAGGTGTACAAAGAGTGGCCATTATAGAAAGAGATCTGTGCGAAAGGGTACATGGTTTGAATGTAGTCATTTGCATATTTGTAAGATTCTCTTGATTACATGGTACTGGGTGAATGATATTTCAATTAAAAGTGTTATGAATGAGATAGATGTGGCATCACATACTATGACTGACTGGTACAATTTTTGTAGAGAAGTGTGTGTGGATGCTTGCTTTAGATTTAATGGAAAGATTGGAGGAGAAGGAAAGACTGTTGAAATTGATGAGAGCAAGTTTGGTAAAAGGAAGTATAACAAAGGTAGAAGAGTGGAAGGTAAATGGGTATTTGGAGGACTTGGAAAGAGGAACGGATAAATGTTTTATGGTTGAAGTGAAGGTACAGCTACACTCTACGTTTATGAGTGATGGCAACGACTTGGCGATTTTTTTTGGCGCACTTCTAGTAGCGAGTTACGATAAATTAAGGCAACCCATCTTTCGTTTCGGTTGTTATGGTTTTCATGGCAAGCTCGGCAAATGGAAACTTTCAATTTTCATTTTGAATATTCTAGAAAGTTCTTCCAAAATCCGTTAAAGTCGTTTGATTTCATTGATTCGTTTGAAATGTTTTCTTTCCTCCCATTGGTTATTTTGATTTTAAAATATCCTTTGATTGCATTGGTCGTTTTAAATTTGTTTTCTTTGATACCATTGGTTCATTTATTTGTATTTCTACAGTTATGGAATTTAAATTTCATAATAATTTTTTTTCACGGCAGAGTTCTGACATGTATTGTTTTTTGCATTTGTGGAATATTCTTGTTTCGTAATTTTTTTTCCTCGGAACCGTTCTGATGTATCAGGTTGTATTATTTCTTGCTTTTTTTCTTTTAAAAATCGTTTTCTTTTTCAACTTGCCTACTGTATTTAGTGTAATTGATAAGTTTCAGTGTATTCTTTATCCAACATTCGTAGCTTAGTTTCTCTGCTGGGTCACAAACGTGTTTTGATATGTGCTTAAGTTTACTGCTTTTTGTGAAAGTTTTTTTTAAATATTCTTTTCAAAACGTTCTGAAAATGTTTAAAAAGTGCGTTGTAAAACGAAAAAAAGTTTTGACTGTAAAAGAGTTAGGAAATAATTATTTCCTTGGCGACTAAAGAAGTTCGCCAAAAAAAAAAGTCGCCAAGTCGTTGCCATCACTCATAAACGTAGAGTGTAGCTGTACCGAAGTGAATGATAGGAGTAAGACTGTTTTGGCTGAAGTGATTCGCGAAAGGATTATGCCGGGAACTACAATAGTGTCCGACTGTTGGAAGTCCTATGCTGCTATCGGTAACCCGAAGGAGTTCAAGGGTTATCGATTCCAGCATAAGACTGTCAACCATAGTCAGCACTTTAAGGACCCGGCTACAGGAGTCCATACCAATGCGATCGAGGGTACGTCAGGTGCCGTCAAACGAACCCTTAAGGGATACAACCACGTAAAGGGTCAGTTTGACGGTTACCTCGCAGAATATATCTGGCGCAGAAATCACTTGGGAACAGAAATTCAGCGTATGTTCCTTGCATATCTGGAGGAAATTGCAAAAATTTACCCCCAAGAATAGAGGGTAAGTTAAATTTTCTTTACTTTTTATTGTTGATTTCGCATTCGTCCTTTCCGTATTTGCAAAGATTCACAGTGTGGATTTTGCTGTAACGGAATTTGGCCGCCATCTTGATTTGTTACGGAATTCGGCCGCCATCTTGATTTGGCGACAAAAATTAGTTGGCGACAAAATCTTACCGTGAACGTTACCACTCCACCGATCTAAGTTTTATGAAATGTAACAAGATGTGAGATTATGAATATATTTTAGCATCGGTTGTTTATATGTACCGTCCCTTTATTTTAGGGTTAAATGGAAAAGCTCGGAAGTGCAGTGAAGGCAAACGGGGTAAGCGGAGCAGTTCATGGGCTCAATACAAAGGCTGATGGATACATTGAAGGTCCAATTTGCAAAGAGAAAGAACTCACGGGCCAATCTATAGAGCAAACTCACCGTGTGCAATTAATCACCGGCCAAGATTAAAAGCCGTTAGGCCAAGTAAAAGTGATCACTGGACCATATGAAAACAAAGTTGGCCAAGATGAAAAGCCGACAGGTGATGTAAAAGTGATAACCGATCAATATGATGATTGAAATGGCCAAGAGAAAGATGGGCTGACAACCCTAAACGTCGATCCTAATGACCAAGTAGACCTCCAGGCCTTGATGACCAAACAAACCACGAGGATGAAAAAGTTAAGGTATGTTTGGTAACTATATAGAAAAGATATTGGTACAGCTACAGTCTACGTTGATAGTGGTGGCAACGGCCTTGGCAATTTTTTTTTGTCGCACTTCTAGTAGCGAGTTACGGTAGATTAAGGCAACCCATCTTTATTTACGGTTATTGTGGTTTTCATAGCAACCTCGGCAAATGGAAACTTTACCTTTTTGGTACAGCTACACTCTACGTTTATGAGTGATGGCAACGACTTGGCAATTTTTTTTTGGCGCACTTCTAGTAGCGAGTTACGATAAATTAAGGCAACCCATCTTTCGTTGCTGTTGTTGTGGTTTTCATGGCAACCTCGGCAAACGGAAACTTTCAATTTTCATTTTGAATATTCTAGAAAGTTCTTTCAAAATCCGTTAAAGTCGTTTGATTTCATTGATTCGTTTGAAATTTTTTCTTTCCTCCCATTGGTTATTTTGTTTTTAAAATATCCTTTGATTGCATTGGTCCTTTTAAATCGTTTTCTGTGATACCATTGGTCCTTTTATTTGTATTTTGACAGTTGTGGAATTTTTATTTTGTTATAATAGTTTTAACGACAGGATTAAGAGTTTTGTTTTTTTGACCATTTTCGTTTTCATTATTTTTTTTACGAGAGAATTCTGACTTTATCAGGTATTATTTCTTGCTTTTTTTTCTTTTGTAAATCTTTTTTCTTTTCCAACATGCTCACTTTATTTAGTGTAATTGATAAGTTTCAGGGTATTCTTACCATTCGTAGCTTAGTTTCTCTGCTGGTTCACAAATGTGTTTTGATATGTGCTTAAGCTTACTACTTTTTGTGAAATTTTTTTTTAAATATACTTTTTAAAACGTTCTGAAATATGCTTAAAAATTGTGTTGTAAAAAGAAAAAAAAATTGTGACATTAAAAGAGTTAGAAAATAATTCTTTCCTTGGCGACTTTAGAAGTGCGCCAAAAAAAATCGCCAAAGCCGTTGCCATCACTCATAAACGTAGAGTGTAGCCGTACAGCTACACTCTACGTTTATGAGCGGTGGCAACGGTTCGGGCGATTTTTTTTTTTGGCGCACTTCTAGTAGCAAGTTACGGTAGATTAAGGCAACCCATATGTCTTTATGGTTATTGTGGTTTTCATGGCAACCTCGGTAAACGGTAACTTTCAATTTTCATGTTGAATATTATAGAAAGTTCTTTCAAAATCTGTTAAAATCGTTTGATTTCAATTGGTTTGTTTGAAATATTTTCTTTGCTTCCATTGGTTATTTTGATTTTAAAATATCCTTTGATTGCATTGGTCCTTTAAATTTTTTTTCTTTGATACCATTGTTTTATTTATTTGTATTTCTACAGTTGTGGAATTTTTATTTCATTATGATTTTTTTTCTCGGCCGAGTTTTGACATGTATTGTTTTTTTGCCATTTGTGGAATATTCTTGTTTTTTGCTAGCTCACAAATGTGTTCTGAAATGCGTTTAAACTTACTACTTTCTGCGAAAGTTTTTAAAAAATATACTTTTTAAAACGTTTTCAAATGTGTTTTCAAACTTTCATTTTCCGTTGTAAAAAGAAAAATATTTTTGAAAGAAAAAAAGAATTTTTAACTTCTAAAGTTGGCAAGTAAAAAATTATTTCCTTACTCTAATGTCACAATTTTTTTTTCTTTTTACAACACACTTTTTTAAACATATTTCAGAACGTTTTAAAAAGTATATTTTAAAAAAACTTTCACAAACAGTAGTAAGTTTAAGCACATATCAAAACACATTTGTGAACCAGCAGAGAAACTAAGCTACGAATGTTACGAATAACCTGAAACTTATCAATTACACTAAATACAGTGAGCATGTTGAAAAAGGAAAAAGATTTACAAAAGAAAAAAAGCAAGAAATAATACCTGATAAAGTCAGAATTCTCTCGTAAAAAAATAATGAAAACGAAAATGGTCAAAAAAACAAAACTCTTAATCTTGTCATGAAAACTATTATAACAAAATAAAAATTCCACAACTGTCAAAATACAAATAAAAGGACCAATGGTATCACAGAAAACGATTTAAAAACAAAATAACCAATGGGAGGAAAGAAAAAATTTCAAACGAATCAATGAAATCAAACGACTTTAACGGATTTTGGAAGAACTTTCTAGAATATTCAAACTGAAAATTAAAAGTTTCCGTTTGCCGAGGTTGCCATGAAAACCACAACAACAGCAACGAAAGATGGGTTGTCTTAATTTATCGTAACTCGTTACTAGAAGTGCGCCAAAAAAATCGCCATGCCGTTGCCATCACTCATAAACGTAGAGTGTAGCAGTACCAAAATAATTCTTACTTTGGCAACTTTAGAATTTCACCAAAAAAACTCACCAAGGCCGTTGCCACCGCTCATAAACGTAGACTGTAGCTGTACCTTCTCGTCATCTAACCGTGGTTCGAAACTACGAGGCGTTGTTCTTGGATCTTTACGTTAGGGATTGCCCCAGGATCATGAGCAATAACCCGTTGTGTGGCTCCAGAGCGGTGTTAATTAAAATACCAATAATACCTTGTTCTTGAAATCTCAACCCAGGGCGGAATGTTTACCAAATTTATTTATAGTCAATGAATCGTATTCTCAATTCAGTCATTTTCCTTTTCCGTATGCCTTTAGGAAGATACAATGCTCTGGATCAAGCCCTCTGTCATTAAGATAATTGATACAAGTAGAGAAAACGTATTAGGTGGCATTTTGTTTTATAAAAAGGTATATATTGCATCTTTTGAGGGTTATTGTACTTTCCAAAGAAAGTGCATCCAATATTTTTCAAAAAGTTATTTTGTAAAAAAATGAATTTTCAGTATTCTTCTACCCAATATCAGTCGATAAAGGAAAGATCAAAGTACAACAATTTTGTAATTTTTAACCACGGTCAGTTGACGGTTGAAAATTTCGATGTCAACATCTCTGAACAGGTACTCAACTCTCTAAACTTCCACACGACACCAACGTGAAAGCATTTAAGGCCATGACTCATTTAAACACCCTAGTCCCCACTTAAATTTCACCACTCACACGCACAGATATTCAGTTTCAAGTAAAGCATTTCGAAATTAAAATGCAGCCATGAAATTTAGGTAGTGTGGAACATGTGATTTCTAAATCTTGAAGTACTTCTTATTTAGCAATGAAGTCATACAGATCTTGAGGCATGAATTTTGTGGGTAGAAATGCATGTACCTCAACATTTAATTGAGGGGGTAATAGAAATAAGGTGTGGATATTCTGCACTTACACCTGTTCCAATAGGAAAATCCTAAATTATAGTATCGAATGTTTGACATTTCGGCAAATCGACATTTAAGTATTTGTAACATTAAATAATTAATTTTCAGTAGAATTTTAAAAGACTAACAGTCGGCACTTGATCTGTTTTTCTTTTCTAATTATTCTGATTGAAATCTCTCAACGTCGATGATCTGATCTATTAGATATTATTGAACCAATTTCATATTTTGTAGTCGTTTTCATGATTCCACTCTTCCGTGAATGAATTCTTGTTGCATTCAATACCTTTGACCTTTGAAGTCAATGAAGAAAACAATGGATCCTTTAAGCATAATTTTCACTTTGATTTCAAACTTATCTAATTCTGTCCCCATGTAACAATAATTGCAGTTAAATACTTCATATGATTTCGCATCGACATTTTAGTTTTTCAAACCCCAATACCCCACTTAGGTTACAGTTAAGCGTAGAGACATATAAAAGTGTAAATCTCGACAATCTATTGTAAGAATACAAAAAAGTCTAATTGTTGCACAATGTTATAAGTACCACAATGGCCTTTAACTTTAATGTTCAATTTTCCCGTTCAGTTGATACTCTGCTTTTTGATTCTCAAATGAGCATCTTAAAATTTTCTTGCAATCTTTACTAGCAAAATACGCCAATAGTATAATTTTTCAAAAGTCCAGTTTTTCCGCAAGTAATTTCTTTGTCGGAGATCGAGTGATTCCTATGAAAATCATGTCCTATTTCCGATCAATGAGAAATAAGGGTTTTGATTTCATTAGCCTTTGGGGAGTATCTGGATTCCACGCGCAAAATAGAAACTCAATTTTAACATGTGTATTTGAATAACAACTATTTGAAAACTGTAATCAAGAGTAAATATTTGTGACGGTTTTGAAACGAATAACGTATATTATTAGACTGATAAGTCTTGTGAGTTTCTATGCTCATTCACAAGTAGAAACTATAGTTTAGCTTATGTATTTAAATCACAATTTTTTTAATTTGCGTGACTATTAAAAACATATTGGTTACAGACTTTGTGTTACAAAAACAATGTATATTATAGACTACACGCTGAAATGAGATATTAAGTAATGTAAGCCTTGTTCAAACAAAACCTGCATCTCAAGCCGCATTTGATACTGAGGGTTGAGTGATGTATAAGTTTTATGAAATGTAACGATGTTATGATTATGAATGTATTTTAGCAATACTTGTTTGCGTGTAACGTCTCTCTATTTTCAGGGTAAAAGGAGAAAGGCCCCCCGGAAGCTTAGTGAAGGCAAACGGGCCAAGCAGAGCAGCACGAGGGCTCAACGGAAAGGCTCAAGGACACATTGAAGATCCAATTAATGGATACTGTCAGTTTGCTCTATAGCTTGGCCTGTGAGTAAAGAGAAAGAACTCACGGGCCAAGCTACAGAGTAAACTCGCCGTGTTCAAATGATCACCGGCCAAGAGGAAAAGCCGACTGGCCAAGTAAAAGTGATAACCAGCCAATATGATGATCGAAGTGGCCAGGAAAAAGACGGGCTGACGACCCAAACCGATAGCCAAATAACCAAGTAGGCCTCCAGAATATAGATGGCCAGACAAAGCTGTTGGAGGATGAAAAAGTTACGGTAAATTTGGTAAGTATACAGGAAAAATGTTTTATTATTTTCGTAAAGCTTTTTCTCCCAAAAATTTAAAATTCAGTGCCTTTTAATAGTTTAGAACGGATTGCAAATTCTCAAATGACAAGCGGAAGCTTGATTATACGGGGTGAAAGTATTCAGGTCTTTTGGAAGGGTTTGTGAAAACCGAACAACTGCCAAACAAGCAATTGTCTTCAATTCAAACAAACAAGTTACGATAGAAATGTTTCTAAGAGGTATAGAAGTCAAATGAAACTTTTTGCCAACCTACTCGTAATTTGATCAAAGTGTTCTTTATTATACGTTTGGTAATTCAAGACTATGGAATGATAAATTTACTCTCAGTGGATCAATCTCAACTTTTTTTTAAATCGTTTTTGGAAACAATTCCATGGAGACATTTTTTGGAGGAATCAGGATTAGAAGATCATTATATGGTATTTCTACTCTGTAAGAGATGCGAACTGCCCTTTTAGACGTATGATAGTTATTACCCTCTGTTATCCTGAATCACATGACTTTTGAGATGATTGCAGAGCTTTATAAAAAGAGGCGCATCATAAAGTGCTCTGGGAGCTCATCTGTCCTCTAGATAATTTATTTTCTTGCATGTATGAGGTCACAATTTAAGTTTTGAAGTATATAGCAAATGCGTTGCGTTTTTAACACCATTATCTGCTTCTTCATGTTAATAGTTTATGTTGTTATTGGCCATTCATTTAAAAAAAAATTTAAATGATAGATTTTCATCTACATGTAGAGAGAACCATAAGTCTCTTTGCCAATAAAACTAGAAACCATTTTGCAGCCTATACAATGAAATGCCAACTGTCTCAATGTCTCAATTCTATTCTGAAATAGATGCACATGTAGGGCTCCTTACTGTACTTGCGATGCTCATGACGTCTTTCACCAGTCGTGGATGGAAAATCGGTCTCAATGGGTGGCAAGTCCTCCAATTCATCGTTCGAACCGTCATCACAGGCCAAAGAATCAGAACCAATCTCCTCTTCATGAATGGTGCTCAAAGAGGGTATGAACCTCATTTCTTTCCTGTACTAGAGGTGGTAGTAACGATTTTTTCAGTGAAACCCGTCATAGGAGGGAAATTGTTCACAATCGGTGCGATATCGTCAAATTCATCGTCTGAACCACCAGTCAAAGAATTTAATATCTCCTCATACAAAGGAACAATGTCCAAAGTAACCATTTACCACAATTCTTAAATATTTCCTTTACACAAATCACTTCCTACAGAAGCCGCGCACGCGTCACTTCAAAATTCGCTTTCGAAAACAGTTCGATTTAAAAAACAGTTCGATTTAAGAAACAGTTAGATTTAAGAAGCAGTTCGATTTACAAAAACAGTTCGAATTAAAAAACAGTTCGAATTAAAAAACAGTTCTATTTAAAAACAGTTCTATTTAAAAACAGTTCTATTTAAAAACACAGTTCTATTTAAAAACAGTTCTATTTAAAAACAGTTCTATTTAAAAACAGTTCGAGTTAGATTTAAAAAACAGTTCGCTTTCATACGCTCTTCGTTTATTCTTTGTGAATTCAAATGTGATCAATCGTCACCATGGAAAGGTATTTAAACATGCAAGCTTTGTACCTCAAGGCAAACAAAATGAAGTCGAAAATAAAGACACTTAATCTTTGTTAAATTTATTTGAAATTGTAAGTGAAAAGGGATGTACACTTTCTTCCACAACCACTTGACGATTTTACATCCCTTCATACTATCGATCCGATTCGCAGAAGGCACGAACAAAATCTATAAAGTTTCGCAGTTTTTTGCTTTTAAAATTCGCTGTGAAAATATTTGGTGCTTATAGCTCAGAAAAATATCAAAGTAAAGAAGTATACTTAAAACTGTTGATTTGTTTCGTTCGTCCGATTCACGAAAAATGAAACGGAAAAAATAAATTTAGTATATCTGATCTCTTTATACTAGAAACCTAAAGAAGTGCCCACCCATGAGAAAATACTAACCTCAGATTTTGAACGATTCGACTTGCTAGCTTCGGAATGGCCGTTGCTGTAATGCACTTTAGACAAAGAACAATCTTGAATCTCGTAGGATACCGAGATACCTACAAACAATACAGACATTCCTCATCATCAAGCGTCACTTTCTTAATGTAGTATTCAATAGCCAATAAGAAAAATATTTTACGTTTCACATCAACGAGAGAAAGGATATGTTCAATACATTTTAATCAGTTTCGACCCTTAACAATTCCCCATCTAAGGTATCCTGTCCCACCCTAGAAGTAAGTGAACTTCATTACTCTCTGTTTCTCCTACCGCCTTGGTGAACAGACACTAATCGAAGGCACTTGTGCTGGAAGACTGTGGCAACCCTTTCATCGAAGGTCCCCTTGGCAGATGCCGGCGACTACCTTCTCTCTTTTCATTTCTTCCTACTGCATGTTATTTAGCAACTAATGAAGGCCTCGTGCTGGAAGTTGCGGAAATGTATAATCTGTGATGCTTAACTCTATGTTTATCAGCAACAGATGAAAGTCTTGTACTGGAAGTTGCGAAAATGCATAACTCTATGTGGCAAATCTGTATTTATGTAGGCAAATCTGTATTTATGTAGCCAAACTGTATTTCTGTGTGGTACTTGTACCTTATGCCGCCTAGGCATACACACCCTGGGAAGGTGTACACGCTACTGTCTGTTGGGGAAGTAGTCGTGGGTCAACCCGGACGGAAAGCTGGTGGTGGCTTTTAATGTCCGGGAAGACTGTCCGTAGGGATGATAGCAAGATGATGGGGCTGAGGACCCGAGATCCGGGCAAAAGAATCGGGGGAGGGCTCTGCGTATTTTTGAAAAAACCACAAGAAAAACACAATTGCCGTACTTGAAATCGTCGAAATCTTCAAGCCTTAAATAGCGCTTTGAAGTGGCGCCACAGGCGCGCGTGATCTGCGTCTGCGCTGAAATTCTAATCATTTGCATATCTCACCTCCGCTAATGCATGTTGCAAATTTCATATTATTTGCATGCTTCCTTCAGGGTGTTGCATTTACGGTATATATATATCTATCTCTCTCTCTCTATATATATATATATATAATAACAACATAAAATATACAAAACTAGGGGGCCCTCCCCCTGCTCGCTATCACTCGCCAACCCCTGAAGGATTGCTTTGCAATCCTCAATGGTTCGCTGCGCGAACCTATGCTCGCTTCGCTCGCATCCATGAAGACATATGTCCTAGCAGAAGGGATTGTTTACAAAATATCATACTCCAAAAAATATTTTTCAAATCTAAATTTGCTATAGTACAGAAAAATATCTATACAGTACCCTGGAATCAGAATTCAAATGATAACTTTGATCAAATTTTGAGTCGAAATGCGAGCGCTGCTTTTGAAATTGAATATCCAGCATGGTGTTTGTGTGTACATTTCCAGCACTCTCGAGTCACACACACTTTTTCATTGAGTTTGTCGTCGAAAGTTGTAGTGCAAGCGTCTTGTTGAACTATAATGGTTGGCATTGAAAAGGACCGTTTTTTAATGGCCCTGAAAAGATCCTCCGCTTTCTTCGATTTCTAATTATAAACTGCAACAGCTCGACTAAAATTCATTTTTGTATTCAATAAAATTTCAACCGATAACTCTATAAATTCAATTGAGGCGCGAGGCTACGAAGTGAACAAACAACCGTACAATGTTGCCAAAATGCGATAACAAATAACGTCTTTTTTGCGTGCCACGTAAGAGAATTATATATATAGATAACATAACACACACAAAATAACAAAAAATAACCAAACAGCCGGGGTGCATTAACCAGAAACCGAAACTCGAAACTACCCATGCAAGCGCGCTGAAGCTGCAGACATAGCATGGTAAGCAATATAATTTCAAGAACACAAGAATTTCTAATAAAATGTAACAAAAGTCTTAAAAAATAATAAAAAATGAAGAAATGTTGGTGGATCAGGGCGTCATCAGGGAGGAGCCTGACCCAAACAACATAAAATATATATATATATACATATATAAGAGGGAATTAGAGAGTCCCCACTGCTAGCTTGCTCTCCAAATAAGAAAAACGCTGTGAGGAGCATTTTGTTAATACTCATGTTTTAGAGATGAAACTGGTTGTTTTGTTGTGCGATTGCCTTTAAAATATTCCCTTTGTGAACTTGGTGACAGCATTGAAAGTGCTAATAGGCGTTTCAAGAACATGGAATGGAAACTGTGTCACCATCCTTCCTTCGTGCAGTGCAAGGCTTTCATGACATAATACCTTTCAAACAATCACATGGAAATTGTTCCCGACCCAGAGGTGTTCAAGCCATCTTCCTCTTGTTTTACTTGCCTCACAATTTAGCTTTTACCACTAGAGTAGTCGGATTTTAGACTTACCTAAAACTGCCATTGGGGGTCAACTTGACCCTTGTAAACTTGACACTAATAAATGTAAGCCATGTCAAAGTAATTTTTTTTAATTGTTAAAGGATGTGTAAATGACATTACATAAGAGTTTTTATCGTTTGTTTTTTAAAGTTTTTTTTTTTTTTTTTTTTAATTTTTTAGTTTTTAGAGCTTATTTTTTTTTGCTTAAACAGTTATTATTTTTAAATGACAACAAAAAATGACAATATATAATGTAATGTATAATATTACATAATATTTTACATTACATTATACAATATTGGAATGCATTATAATGTTGAAATTGGATCAATATTGGAACTACACAATATTCTTTCGCAGGAGTACGCGATAAGAAAACAAACAAAAGATACAAATGCAAGTAATACAAATTAGCTAACAACATGTTCAAAGTGAGATTACAGAAAACATAAACTATGAATAAACACACATTGTTTTCCAAAGTTCAATAGACATTAGCGCAGGTGGAACAATATGAAAGCTTGACAGTGTCAGCAACGCGTTTATCACAAATTGGTTTCTGGCATCCCTCATAACTGGCAGGTATTATTCTGTCCCTTCCAAAGTTCAGAGATTTCGCCATGCATCAGATTGCGGTAACTGTTGTTGTAGATGAAATGTTTCGGCAAATCAAAGTTCATCCAAAAGATGCGGATTTTCAACGTATTATGTGGAGAAATAATTCCAGCGAGCCAATTCGTGATTTCCGACTGACAACTGTCACCTACGGAACTGCATCTGCCCCATATCTTGCGAAAGCAATTCCGCAGCTGGCAATTGAAGAAAGGGGCAATTATCCCTTTGCAACTAAGTGAGCAGTTACGGATTTTTATGTTGATAATATTTTGCCTGGTGCGGATACTCTGGAGGAGGCTTGTGAACTGTATACCCAACTATTAGCCATGATAAAAAGTGGAAGTTTCGAGCTCCGTAAACGGGCTTCAATCGTTTCTGAAATTTTGAGATTCATTCCATCAGAGTTGAAAGAAAGTCATATTCCCATAGAGATAGAGATTGATTAGTCAATAAAGGTACTTGGAGTCAACTGGCAGCCATATAATGATACGTTTCGATCAGTGTTAGAAATTCTTTTGAAACAGTTGCTACAAAAAGAGGCATTTTGTCAGAAATAGCTAAGATTTTCGATTCACTGGGCTTGCTTTCTTCCCATTACTATCCTGGCGAAAATGCTCCTTCAAGAATTGTGGAAGAAAAATGTGCATTGGGATGATACTGTTGGTAAAAATGTTCAGTGGTGTAAATTCCGGCCAGAGCTTCATCAATTAAAGCTCATCGAAATTTCTCCATGTGCTGTGCTATCAAATGCATTGCAAATGCAATTACATCTCTTTTGTGATGTATCTGAAAAAGGCTATTTACGGTTATTTACCTACGAAGTGTTTCAGCTAATTCCGAAGTGAAATTGAGCCGCCTTCTAACAGCCAAGACTAGAGTAGCACCAGAAAACATTTCCCTTTCTAGACTTGAGCTTTGTGCTGCATTATTGCTGGCACAGCTTTTCGAAACACCTCAACAGTCTTTAATGGGAAAATATTGTGAAATTTATGTTGTAGTCAATTGTTATTTTGTCGTGACAAAACAACTGTTTTGTCACGTCTTGCTTTTGAATCTTGACGTTAGCAAGCGTTTGCTGCTAACTGTGTGTCATAGATTCAAAGAACTGTGCCCAATCAACATCAGTACCATGTGCAAGGAAAAGCAAACCCTGCACATGTTCATCACGTGGGTTTTACCCTTCTGTGCTGCCTTGTTATAACCTTTGGTGGTTTAGTCCCCATAGGTTAAGTGATCCATTGTTTGAAATGACAAAGCATAGTGACATAAAAACAGTTTCTGAAAATGTGCTTTGCGAAGAAAGGAAGAAAATTGTTTCCGCTGTTGCACGTTTGCGGGAAGGAACCCCCTCTCATTCGAAAATTCTCTTCTCTCATGAAATCGTATCGTACCTTTGCATGGTATTTACGCTTGATACATAATTGTCGTGCTTCTCTTGCACAGAGAAAGCTAAATTTTTGACAGCTGAAGGAGTTCAAAAATCTGTGTCTTTTATTGTTAAAGCTGTTCAGGCTGTAACGTTTCAAGAAGGCATTGTTTGAGTGAAAACCAAGCCTCTGCCTAACAAACGTAAACTATTGTTTCTAACTCCATTTCTTGATTCAGATGGTGTAATTTGAATTGGTGGTAGTTTGAACAATGCCAATTTTCTTAAGAGTCGAATACATCCAATTAATTTACCTAAAAGATCTCACTTCACTAATTTAACCGTGAAATATTTTCATATTTTACATCTACATGCTGGTCCGCAACTTCTGCTATCAACTATACGACAAAAATTTGGATTTTGAGAGGCAGAGATGTTGTTAGAAAAATTGTTCGAGAGTGCATTATTTGTTTTAGATTATGTTCCAAATCAGCTTCTCAAATGATAAATGACTTACCACTATCAAGAGTGACTCATTCTCGAGCATTTTACAAGGTAGGCATTGGTTATGTTGGTCCTTTTCAAGTGAAATGCAATAAGGGTAGTAGACAAAAATCACTAAAATGTTATACGATACTAAAGGCTGCGCCACCTGCTCGCTTGCGCTCGCCAACCCCCGGAGGATTGCTTTGCAATCCTCATTGGTTTACTGTGCGAACTTTGCTCGCTTCGCTCGAATCAATGAAGACATGTGTCCTAGCAGAAGGGATTGCTAACAAAATATAATATTCCAAAAAATTGTAAAATTAAATAGAATAGTAAAAGCTCTGCCATTACGTCTTGAATCATTTTCAATTGAGCTTTCATTGGCTCGTCTTGTCTGCTTTCTTTGATTTCTATTATAAGCTGCAACAGACTAATTTTTTGCAATAAAATTTCATCCGATAACGTTATAATTTCAATCGTGGAGCAATACTTCGTGGTAAACAAGAGGGTGCTGTTCCAGTCACTGAGTTCGGTGTGAGACATTAATAAAACAGAAAATTATCTAGTCTCTTCTGGATAGTACCAGCCTTTACCTTCCCCTTTGCATCTTTCATGGAACGAACTGCTCGTTCAGCTATTCCATTGGATTGTGAATTGTATGGACCAGTGAGAATATGGGTAATACCATTTCTACAAAAGAGGTCTGTAAATTCCTCACTGGTAAATGAAGTTCCATTATCACTTAAAATTGTCCTAGGCAGTCCAAACCTAGCAAGGACAGAACGCAAGTCAGCAATAGTTGCATCGGAGGATGTTGCAGCAACTGGAAGGACTTCTAACCATTTGGTGACTGCGTCCACAACTAAAAGAATCAAACGGTTTTCAAAAAGGCCACCATGGTCAATATGTATCCTTCTCCACGGCTAGCTTGTCAAAGGCTAGGGCGCTGGAGTATATGGAGGTGCTGAAGCCTCCACTTGACAGAGATCACAAGACTAGACCAAGTTTTCAATGTCCTTATCAATATTTGGCCACCAAACGGACTGTCGAGACAAAGCTTTAAACTGCACATATGCCCTGGTGACTTCCATAAAGCTCTGATAGGATATACCTTCTGAATTTTTGAGGCACAAAAATTCTACTACCACGAAAAATAAAACCATCTTCCACAGACAGTTCTGCACAACAAAGCCAGAAATTGAGCATATATTCAGCAATCGTTTTAGGCCAACCTTGAAGGATGAATTTTTTTACTTGCACTCACACAGGGCCACTGAAGTTTTCTTTGGCAATGATACCTGGTAATTGGGCTATCATCAATAGCTTCCAAAAATAAGACTATATCTGCTGGATTGGGAAGATCTGTACATTGTGTCGACAAGGGCAATCTGCTGCAGGCATCAGCATTAGCATGGTATGAACCTTTACGGTACACAATCTGATATGAGTAAGCAGATAAAATGAGAGCCCATCTAAGTATACCGTATGCTGCCATAGTTGACACAGGCTTACTCTCAGAAAACAAGCTGACTAAAGGTTGATGATCAGTCACCAATGTGAAGATTCTTACTAACAAGTACAGCATATACCGAGTAACGCCCAAAATGAAAGCTAGAGCTTTTCTTTCAATTTGACTGTAGTTTCGCTCTGCCTTGGAGAAAGAACGAGAAGCAAAAGGTATGGAGCGATCTCCGTCGTCTGATGGTTGAGACAAAACTGCCCCCACACCACATGGACTAGCATCACATTGTAAACACACTTCTTTGTTTTCGTTAAAATGAACCAACAACAAAGAAGCTGTCAGCTTTCGTTTTGCAGTAAATATGCGTCTTTCTCAAGCTCAGTCCATTGCCAGAGCTGATTTTTGTTTAGCAGTTGATACAATAGAGTCAGCATGGATGATATGTTCGGTAAAAAATTAGCATAATATGTCAGAAGACCTATAAAAGATCTCAACTCATCCACATTTGTAGGTTCAGGAGCTTTCTCTGTGGCACATATTTTTGTTTGCACTGGATGCAAACCTTTCTTGTCAATTCGATGGTTTAAGTATTCAACCGCAGACTGCATAAATTAGCACTTCGATGGATGAAACTTAATACCAACCTCTTGCAGAGAAGACAGGACTTTCTTTAAATTCTGCAAGTGCTCTTCATCAGATCTCCCTGTAACAAGCAAGTCGTTTAGATAGCACAAGGCATTCTGATGGTTCTGTAGCAATTTATCCATTTCCTTTTGGAACACTGCAGGGACTGAAACGACACTAAATGCTAACCGTGCATATCTAAACAACCCTCGATGAATGTTGATCACCAGTAGCTCTTTAGAAGGTTCATCCAACTCCAATTGTCCATATGCATCTGATAAGACGATATTTGAGAATATAATTCCTCCTGATAGATTATCAAACAAGTCTTCCACTTTCGGTAATGGGTATTGCTCAATATCAGTCACAACGTTTGTAGTAAGTTTAAAAATCTTCACAGAGACGAATCTTTCTATTCGCTTTGAGAATCGGCACAACTGATGTAGCCCACTCATAAGATGATACTGGCTCTAGCACACCTAGCTCCAGCAGCATGTCAATTTTCTCTTCAATTTTTTTTATGTAAGCGTATGGCACAGGGCTAGCTTTATAAAATTTTGATTTAACAGACTCCTTTCTATTCAAATGCACTTTCCTAACACATTTCTCTTTATTTGTTCTTTCTCTTAAAACTGACTGCAAGCAAGATAATACCCGGCTGAATAGAATTTGTCGACAGTGACTATTCCACATCATTTAAAATGCACAGTTTACTGATCCAGTTCCTCCCCATTTAATGTAACAGAACACTGATCAACTACAAGAATGGGTAGTTGTTTACACTTAGACTTGTATATCACAATAACATCAATAACAAAGACAGTATTCAAAATGTGCTTTGTAAATGACCTGAACTTAACTTGTGTATCTGGTAATCCAGGGAACATGTTTTTGTTTCCCTCATACACAGACAGTGGCATAATAGAAAATGGAGCACCTGTGTCCACTTCCATTTCTAATGGCATATTGTCTACTTTAACATGCACTTTACAAGGTGGAGAAGGTCGTGCAAAGAACTCAATGTAAATACATTAAATATTTCTGGATCCCTTTCAGTTACCATCTGATTTAACTCATTACTAATAGTGCCTTTACACCTTTCTTTCTACCTGGCACTTTGCTTTTCACTGTCTGGGCACACTTTGACTATGTGCTCAATCTTGGAACAAGCGTGGCATTTACTCTTACTAAATTTGCAGCTATGAGATTTGTGCCCTTTTCATCCATATGAGTAACAAGTGCTTGAAGAACTATCACTTTCTTGTTTGCTTTTAAATTGCTTCATTAAAAACACATCTGCCGGCGTTATTTTGTCTCCACGCAAATCTGACGCATTTCTGGAAGCCGCTTCCGTTGACAAAGCTATTTCTGAAGCTCTCTCGAATGTTAAATTTCTCTCCGACAACAGCTTCTTCTGTGTAGCTTCATCGTTAATACTACACACCAGCCTGTCTCTTAACATCTGCGACAACGTAGGGCCAAAATTACAATATCTTGAAAAACTTCTAAATTCAGCGATATAAGTTGCGACAGATTCACCCGACTTTCAGTTTCTGCAGTTGAACCGAAAACGTTCTACAATTTTGGAAGGTGGCGGCTCAAAATGATTTTGTAAAACTTCCAGTAATTTTGCTAAAGTTTTAGTGATCGGTTGTACGGGCGAAAGCAAGTTTTTTAGTAGGCTGTATGTTGTGCTACCTACAACTGAAATGAAAATTGCTCTCTTGCAAGTTTCGTTGGTGACAGCATTTGTCACGAAAAACTCCCAAAACCTATCCGAATTGTCCAAAATTGATTCTTTACCCTCTACAAATTCTTCCAACGCTCTGAACAGGGCACTGCACGTGAGTAATCAGTAGTTGGCACCGTACTCTAGGACTAGCTCTCTTGAAATTCAATTTAGCTACGAAATCCCATTCTCGTCACCAAATGCACTATTTTAGAACATTATGGTTCAAAATGAGGTGGTTTTTATTCTCGAATCTCTTGCTTTGGGGGTTGAACCCGGACCGTCACCAATTGTTTGTTGTGTTGCTCGAGTGCGACGTTCATTAAAGAAATTCCAAATAAAAAAGTAAAATTTCCGTGATAATAAAATAACTAGCTTCAGGTATATGTTTCTGTAAGCTACTACGAGTCGTTTGTATTAATTCCTGGTTAGTACAGCATTTACTCAAAGCTAATTTCTATAAGCACTTGGGAACTCTACAGTGTATAGAATGCCTTTTTGGATAACTTTTTGGAGTTAGTAACATTTTACACTATATTTAAAGAATTGTTTGAAGTTACGTTAAACTGACAGCTATTAGACTTAACTTGTAACCTAAATCGTGATTTTTTTTTATTGTTTTCGTTATATGAACCGTTTAAAGCCAAAGTGGTGTAAGTCCATTAAACATTGTTACGAGATAAAGAGACTTTTAGTAGAACATTATTTAGATGGCCAATGGACTGCATAATCTTGTGCTGCTGTCTGCGTGGTTATTTGGGGAATTGGGAGTTACACCACCTTTCCTATAATTAGTTTTCCATGTTCAGAATTTGTTACCAGCATTAACTCAGATTTTTCAGAAAGTGGAGTTACACCATTTTGGCTTCAACAGGATCATATACTTCATCTATTTAGCTTAATACTTTGAAAGAGTTACCATTTTTATCAAATATATTTCCGTTTTACAAAAATTGCATCAGTTTTACGTCCACTCTACTTTATAGTCGACTTCGAAGAGAATAGTTGATTCTCGATAAAAACATGTTGTCATTCCCCGATTTAAGAAAACATGTAACTTTCCAACTCTCGGAGACACTCGGTTCAAGGGATCATTCTGTAGGAACATGCTGATGAAATCAAGGGCGATCTATATATCCATTTCTGTGACTTCAGCAGGGAATGTCTGTGTAATCCAAGTGGCAAAATTGTCTTCCTAGAAAGATTTATAAACTTCGCTATTAAATTTCTCTAAAGTTACAATTAAAATAAAGAAAAGATAGTATAAACTTATTTTCCACGTCTGCTCCAAACGGATAATGGGTGCACTATTCAAAGCAGCAATGATAGCTAACTCTGAATGGAGATTGTTTAACTAGTGCAACTGCTTTGCGATCCTTACATAGTGTTCAGTCATTTAAGCTTTTGTTTAGCCGTGCTCTCTTTCAGAATCTGGTACCTTGCGAAATCGGTAAGCCTAGAATTCAATCATTTCAAGCACACTAAAAGGTGAAAACACTATGATTTCTTGGTGCCAGAGTTAGCACAACTATTGCAACTCCTGAAATCATATCAAATATTTTATCTCTAATTACGAATCTGAATCCCATTATCGCACTCCATAGAACATGTTGTCATTCCCTGATTAAGGAAAACATGTAAATTTCCAAATCTCGGAGACACTCGGTTCAAGGGATCATTCTGTAGGAACATGCTGATGAAATCAAGGGCGATCTATATATCCATTTCTGTGACTTCAGCAGGGAATGTCTGTGTAATCCAAGTGGCAAAATTGTCTTCCTAGAAAGATTTATAAACTTCGCTATTAAATTTCTCTAAAGTTACAATTAAAATAAAGAAAAGATAGTATAAACTTATTTTCCACGTCTGCTCCAAACGGATAATGGGTGCACTATTCAAAGCAGCAATGATAGCTAACTCTGAATGGAGATTGTTTAACTAGTGCAACTGCTTTGCGATCCTTACATAGTGTTCAGTCATTTCAGCTTTTTTTTAGCCGTGCTCTCTTTCAGAATCTGGTACCTTGCCAAATCGGTAAGCCTAGAATTCAATCATTTCAAGCACACTAAAAGGTGAAAACACTATGATTTCTTGGTGCCAGAGTTAGCACAACTATTGCAACTCCTGAAATCATATCAAATATTTTATCTCTAATTACAAATCTGAATCCCATTATCGCACTCCATAGAACATGTTGTCATTCCCTGATTAAGGAAAACATGTAAATTTCCAAATCTCGATGGCACTCTGTTCAAGGGATCATTCTGCAAGAACATGCCTATGAAGTCAAGGGGCGATCTTCATGTCCATTTCTGTGACGATATCAGCATGGAAAGTCTTTTTTAGCTGCGGTAATAAATTTCGTTTAAGTTACAATATTAATTTAAGAAAAATACAGTTTAAACTTATTTTCCATGTCTCCTCTGATCGGATAATGGGTGCACTATTCAAAGCAGCAATGATAGCGAACTCTGGACGGAGGTAGTTGAAAGGTGCAACTGCTTTGCGCTCTGTACATAGTGTTCAATCACTTCAGCTCTTTTTTTTTGACCGTGCTCCCTTTAAGAATCTGGTATGTTGCCTAGTCGGTAGTCTAGAAATGCATTTAAATTAGCATTTTATTGAATACTATGCGTTAATACAAAGCATAAATTTTAAAGGAAAATAAATAGTTTTAATACTTACATAGTTGAAATTATCCAAAATTCTTTAATGCCAAAGGACTCCAAACGGTGAAAAGGCGAGGAAATGAATTCCAGGAACAAAACGACACTGTAGCTCAGCACTTATACTAAAATGTAACAAATACAAGATTTATGTTTTCATGCTCACGACTTATCGTATTATTAAACACATGGTACTAATTAGCAGTCGAAATGTTACTTCGCTTCCCAATCCATCTTTGTCATGTGTTCCAATAAAAAAACAGTCTTTGTAAAATAGTGAACCTCATTAATATAACAATGACTTCGAGGAAAATCCTGTTGAGAAAGTTTAGCAATAACATTTAGGTCGATATTCTTTTCCAGTCGTTTTTTAAGATACGCTTAAAGGTTGCAAGGATCTTCTTTAAAATCCATCGATCTGATAAGATCGAGCTTGAAAGAAAAGAAATTTAAGAATACATCAAAGCGTGTTTATTTCAGATTGTTTTGCTGTAATTGAATTTTAGAATGTGCTAGCAAAATACCCGACCTTACTCGGTTTGCATTGGTTTACTCTTGATTGAAGAGATGATCAAAATATATAAGGACATACATTTTTCGTAGAATAATATAATATTTTAACACCTTCGCCATCTTTATAACTTCTACAACGTACTTTGGACACAAATCCTACACATGCATATCCATTCATGTAATACATTTCACATACATCGCACCCTTGCTGTATGACGAAGCTACAAAATGACGAAAGGTAACACTAAGGCTACTACTGCAAAAGATGATTTTGAGAGAGATTTGGAATTCCCTTTCTTAAATTATTTTAATCTTCAACTCTATTAATAAAAACGACGAATTACAGCGAGTTCTCTCGCACTCATAGTCAACAAAACAATATTTTTTTATTTGTGGCACTTGCATCCGGAATGCGAGATTGTGGAATTTTGCAATCTTCTCCAGTCATTATGTCAAAGAATTTTGTAATGTTTGAAAAGTTCTAGTTCGGATTTGTTAAACAATATTATTCTTTCACTAACGGTATTATTCTTTCAATAACGGCATTATTCTTAAAATAACGGCATTATTCTTTAAATAACGGCATTATTCTTTAAATAACGGCATTATTCTTTAAATAACGGCATTATTCTTTAAATAACGGCATTATTCTTTAAATAATGGCATAATTGCACTTAAAATTTGTTTTATTCTGACTTACCTGCCATTTCAAGTCGAATACTTTGTAGTGGTGTTCCGTGTGATGAAAAAAAAAACACAATTTATTAAAATAATAAATATTTAAAACAGAAAACTAAAGACAACTAAATAAAAGAAGTAGGGAAAAAGTTGTTCTAAACATATTAATTTTTGATTCCTTTTCATCTCTAAATCTCGCAGTTGCCACAACTTACAACTAAAAAGTGTACAAAATTTAGAAATGCGAAATTAATTCAGAGCAAACGAAACAGAAAATATTACTGCATGTGATCAACCAACACGAGTTTCCGTTTCATTCCCGTTCGTTGAAAAATATTGTCTGTCCCAAATATTCGAAAATCGTTTACATTGTACAAAAAACAACAAAAAAGACTCGAAATAAATGAAGTATCAGAGCTAAAATTTCACGAAAAAAAAATTATTATTGGAAAAAGAATTGCTTTTTCACCAGTACTACTGGTAAAGCAATCGTAATACTCAAAATACATTCCAATTTTTAAAAAACTACCAAATTGTGGTTGATTTAAGTATACTTACTCGGGTGTTTAGCATGAAACTCATCTAAATATATCAATAAAGAAATGTGTAATATTGCATTCATTGAACTAATTGATAACGTATAAAATAAAATGCATTGCAATTAAATATCTGGAACAAAATTCATGTGATGCCTGCACAAACACAAAATCTTCAAAGTCTGATAGACAGACTTTCGCAACCAATTTCACTTTCTAAATGAAGATAAGTACTCACTGTATGCAAACTTCCATGAAAATATATTAAACCATGTAGACGTGTATAGGGCACATATAATACAGCAGACACCAAACACGCAAGAGGCGGATTTGGCATCAGAAGGGTCCAAAACGGATAGAAAACTTGAAATGGGTCGAAAATATTGAATGTACAAACAAACACTCCATTTTTATTTATATAGATACGCATAGCTAATATTAAACTTAATTTACTCAAAGCGCCCTCTGGGTCACAAGAAATAAAACATGTTAATTATAAGTTCGAGAACAGCCAATGATCGAACTTATAGTCACACAAGGATTAATACTCTCCATAGTGTGATTCTTTGAGATATCACAATGGAAATGGAAAAGTTATTGAATGTAGCTTTTTAGTCGTCCTGGCCCTCTAATTTCCAATCCACTTGACCTGTCTTCCACTTCTTCAGGGTTATATGACCTGCTAATGCTTTCTTTGGCAGATGGTCCTGCAACTTGGGTAACTCCATGCCCCTCCCCGAATCATGTTATCGAATGTACTGGGCAGTTTTATGTTTGCTGGTGTACAAATCCCATCCCATATGAAGCTAATAAATATAATTTGAAATTCATGCACATACGCAATTTAATGCCTTTAAGATATATTTCAATTTTAACCCTTCAATACCAACGTCAATATCTTTTACATTACTACTATTCATGTAACTTCTAAAATGGCAGAACTCTAGTTTTAAGGCAGAAAAAATGAATTATTTTGTAGTATGGCTAAATGTTTTAGTATTAAATATGTTTCGGAAAAGTGTTTGAAAACAGGGTTGCTATTTTACAATGTTTTATTTCCTTCTCCTTTACTCATATTTTGGTTTTCACAACTTTAAGATCCTCTTTTTAAATTTTCATCTTTCCTGTTTCTATTCCAAGACAGAAACGCATTCCACTTTATTTATTACCTATCGTACAAATTTGCGATGTGGTAAGATGATTAAAATAGTAGTAAATGAACAGAATTGTGTAAGTGCGTCTATAACGTGCTTATTTAAAACATATTTCGTAGCCATTGTAATAAGTAATTTGAGTAAATCAAAATGAAACATATTTCTGCTTCATTTCTCAGGATTAAATGTTTCTCGGTACTTATGATACCTCCTATTGAAACAAATAAGTTCAAATATTTTCGCGGTTGTTTTTACATTGAATGAAAGGTGGACTACTTGTATTTTAATGATCTTCAGGGCTCTTCGAGCGCTTTCACTTAGGGCTCTTCGAATGTTTTTCTCCGATGCAGAGGAGCAATTGGTTCAATTGGGAGGATCATCCAGCTGTGAACATTTTAAATATGTTCAGATAAAATACCTTCGTTATCCTCTCTTAACTTGCATCCTAAGATTATTTTTAATTTATGCAACTTTTGATGACGCTCTAGTCGGTCCAAAGTTTATAGACAACTTATGAAGAAGCAAATAATGTTGGTGAGAAGACGTTTGTAAAAGTTCATACATAAAAGAAAATTATCTAGTGTCAATATGATCGAATATCACGTTATGATGCATCTCCTTGACTTTTTTACAAGCTCTGCATTTATTCCATTAGTCATGTGATTTATTGAAACAGAGTAATAAGTTTTATATGTGTAAAAGGGCGAGCTACCTTGAAGGTAATAATACCATATACCGATCATCGAATGGTATTGTGGCGCTCTCACTACTTCCCAGTCACCGAGGCACGTTATCCTGTCGACCGCTAGAGTGCGCTTCTATAGCTGCTGTGCCTCGGAGAACCAATCAGAGTCACTCTCCCTTTTCCCGCTCTTTGCTCGAGCGGGTTTTTAGTCAGAGCTTAAAAAGGGCTATATACGTTGACTTGTATCTGTTTTTTTTTTTGCCACGCTAGTTAGGCTCAGCATTTTCGCATGCGTACCTGACGTTCTACGAAATGGCAGAGAAATAGGCTATACAAATTCCCTAGTACAATCCGGTGGACCCCGCGCTGTGGTTCGCTATGTGTGAGTCCACGTTCGACCTCAGAACTCACAAAACGATAACAGAAACGAGAACCAAATTCCATTATTGCCTCCAGAGAAGGCATCTTTGGTTAGGGATATTATCCTCCATGAACGCACTGATGCCTCGTATGAAGAGCTGAAAACTGCTACTGTCGATCGCTGAAGCCGTACACAAGAAATCAGAAAATTTATCGCAGGAGAACAGTTGGGAGATCGCAAGCCGTCAGAATTACTTAGAAGCATGACTCGACAAGCAGAGAACCATAATCTTTCGGATTACTTAATTCTAGAACTTCTACATCAGCTAATGCCACCGAACGTTCAATCAATACTTGCTTCAATTCAACCCCTCGACTCCAAAACAGCTCCCAGCATTGCTGATAGAATATTGGAAGTCACACCTGCCCAGGTTAGTGCAGTTTCTCAATTACAGTCAAATGTTGTGTCATCAAACACTGCTTTTACTACACTCCTACGTTGACGGACAGGTTTGTCGTTCGACAGCACAATATACATTTCCAACTTTGTTGTCATCCTGGTGCAGATCTGTGAGATTCAAAAATTAAGCACACATTTCAAACGGATAATATAGACTGCAAATAAAGAGAGCATCTATCCCTCAAACACAGTACTTGATACCTGTCAGCTACTGAGTACAAATTAACAGCGTATTCTGGTCCCAAGTCATCTTACTTGTAGGAGTACAAGAAGACCAGCATTCGATACAAGGTGTTGAAAATAGAAGAGCTCACAGAACAATAGAAGAGCTCATACAGAGCTGCTCCGAAGTAAACATTTTTTGTTTATTGTTTGACATATTTTGTTTAAACGCAAATATTGGAATACCTATTATGCAAAATAAATTATGCATATAAATATATGATATTTATAATGTTATTGGGTTATTTTAAATAGAAAATAGCTACTTTACTTGGTAGGAAACTCGGAATATTAGTTCAAATGCTTCAATTTTGTGTAAGTTGAATAAATAAAAAAAATAGGATTTGAGAGATATAATATCTTGAAAATAATCTTTTTACTTTTAAAACTCTTTTACTGTTATGGCTGGAAGTAGGAAATGAAAAATTACAGTTCGAAAAACTGAGCTGCAGCTACATGCAAAAAATGAAAAAGTAAGTTCCGTGAACTAAAAGCTGAAAAGATATAGAAAATGGGAATTCCACAACTTTTAGGTTGAATTGTAGGAATAATTATTATGTTAAGTTAAAATTAGATTTAAATATCTGAAAATATTTTACGTTATTACTCTTTTATATATTTGAAAGAAATTAATTTGCTGTTTCTGTAATTGCAGACATTTTAAGTTAATGGTAATTCACTGTTATTATTGTACTTAAACATTTTCAATTAGAATGAGTCAAACTTAGATATTGAAATATACACTTATAAATTGTTGAAATGAAAACTTTGCATTGGTTGATAATAGTGCTTTTCACCGTTCGAAAAAATGTGTTTTTTGAATCATTGTTTACTCTTTTCCTTGCACCTATTTAATTTACTGGTGAAGTTGGTTCTTGTTCTGGAGTTCAATTAGGAGAAGCAAGTACTGTTGAGGCAAAGGATGATGTAGATGATTCTTGCAGAGGAGTTTAGTTAGAATGAACAAGAATTGTACAGGCCAAATAGGGTGAAGATGGGTGTTGATTGATGATGATATTTTGAAATTTTCTATTCGTCTGGTTATCAAGAGGAACTATTGCTTCAGGTGTCGAAGAATCGGTAGAAGTTGAAGATTGTGCCAGTTCGCCTATTGCTGGTGTGTTTGGCCCATTTTCGGAATTATTGCCTAAATTATTTGCGTCTCCTATTGTAAAAGTAATTTTATCGAAGGATTCTGTTTGGCATTCTATTGTGTTATTCGTGGTGGTATTCTGAATGGAGGTTTGTGAATGTAAGTCGATTGTAATAATTTCTATTGAAGGCTCAGTGAAAGTTTCTTTACCTATTTTGATTGGTCTTGATGATTCTTATGAAATGGTTTCATTGACTGTTAAATATATGATTACTGCAAAGTGGAAGATAATTGGAAGGCTTGTGTAGAAAACGATGTCGGTAGAATTATTGGGAAAGTATTCTTGCAATTAGTGTTATCATGATGTTATAAAATCAGGCCATGTTGTAACTTGAGTTCTAAAGAAAAGAAACAATATAGATTTAGAAATAAGTGAGTTTTAACGTGAAAATGGAACATTTCAGGTGATTTTAATTCTGAAAACGTAATATACCGACGAATTTCTCAGCTTAATTTTCTGTGGAACCAGATAGGACATGCTTCTCAAACAAGGTAAATATTTTATAATATCAATATATATAATTCTATTACGTGGCGACAAAAAAAAGGGTCGAATTTCTAAGTCTTCTATGGCAACAACATATCTTTGAAAAGTTACTCAGCTTCGTCGGTCAGAATAAACAAACTTTAGAGCGATCGCATGTTTTCTTTTAAAGGTAATCTTATTACATATATTGTTTTTGTTACATTTGGGTTGAATTTGAAGTAAAAGCTTATCAGCTATCAGTTGTTTATTAGGAAATCATTATTATCAGTTGTTGGAAATTAAGAAAAACAATAACGAATTTAAATCGTGCTGTAGGATATATAATCCGAAATCAACTAAAGACAAACTGAACGGAGCCAGGAAACTCTTCAGGAATTTAGTTTAAGAAAATCAATACGAAACGAAGCTTATAATCAACGTCGCGCAAAACGTGTGTGTATTCGAAGCGATGTTGAAGAACGTAATTGTGGAACTGCGAATTTTATGGGGCACTTTATTGGAAGAAAGAGCTCAATACTTCCAATGGGTATACCAAATGTTGCCATGATGGCTACCGGCTTTATATGATACACTGGAGTTATTAAAGGCATTGCTAACTGAAAATCGTAGATTTATCGTATATTTCAAGGGGCATATTTGATTATCATCCAATGAAATAACTTCGAATGCAACAATTTGAAATACAGCAATCCCAAAAACTCAAAAAACAATTATTTTCTCTACTTACGTCTATGTATCTCAATGTTATCCTCCACGGAGCTCGTTACCAATATATTTTTCAAGGCATATCCTTTCGAAAATACCAGCGATGGCCTCTTTCATGGATTATTTCGCAGAAACATGTGTACGAAAGCAAGAGCGTTCTTCACGTCAATTTCCATGATTTCGTCTGCAGAAAATGCTCGTATCATCATGTTAGCGAAATGATAAATTCAAGGAGTTCTGGTAGAACTCCTTGAAATTACCTAGGTTACCTGGTTTTGTCGGTGAAAATATTCGTTATTAGAAGAAAACAAATAAGATCTTGATCTCGTCATCATGAAAAAATTGTCAACATCTTAAGGACAGACAAATTCAATGGACCTTGTACCGGATATCTTGTCGAAACCACTTGCACAGTTAACCACCAGATTCGAACTAGGGTCTTCACTATTCAGAAGCCAGCCCCCTGACTACTAGACCGAATTGTCGGAGCTACACCAATAAAAGTTAGATATATAGTACAGAAGTAACCTTCCATGTGGAAGCGAGTCTTCGAATTGGCTCAACGTGCAATCTCTCCACTACTGCTACTGTCGAATGTATATTGCTGAGTTTATGGAGGCGATGGGCTATCAGGGTGAAATTTTTCAGAACTGCTGATCTCATCTCCAAAGTTGGAGTGTTCAGCATCGTATCCTGAACCCAGGTGCTCAGCTGTTAAATAATAAAAGAGGTTTTTCAGCTTGAAGTCTTTAGGCATAGATATTTAAAACTTTGAAAAAGGCTCTTAAAGAAAGATCTACGCACAGACTCGAATTTAGTTTTGATAGTTTTTTTTAGTTTTGATAGTAGTTTGGAGATATTGGGGGATTGTTTCCAGTCTTTTTTAGCGCTATGTTCCACCTCCTGTAGTATTTAAGATTACATGTTGTTGGAAACGGAATTTTAGTGTAAAAAGAAAACGTTATATAGAATAATAGTGGAGAGCAAAAAGTTTTGAAGAATGACTTATATAAATAGTGATAATGACAACCTGGTCCATGTGCAACAGCATGTAGATTAAGCAGCAATAGAATAACACATCCATACCCCCATGACATGAATACGATATTGAACTGAAAAAAGTTTTAGAGTTCACCAATCTCCACCAAAACTACGAGGTTTTAAAAATAAATTAGAATAATTGCTTTTTTGAGTAATCCAACCGCCTCTCGACTACGTCACAGTCTGCCCCAATAGAGCATCATGGTATAGGAGAAAAACCTGATGACCATCGTAATATCGAATGGTTGAAGAACATTGCTTGTAGCAAAAGCCGAAAAATTATTGGCATGGTGATATTTTTAGACTCATCAGAATTTAATAATCCGCAGATATCCACTCTTCGTTTTGCATATTACATACATAGTATGATAAAGTATGACGGTATTGATATCATATATGTATAGATATAATAATGTGCAGATGCAATAATGTAAAATGTGCTCTAACGTTGCAGATAGATATAAGGAAAGGTTAATGAACAAGGAATATAATACTATAATAGTTAATGTTGAGACAAAGCAGAAAACAGAAAGACATTTAATAAAACGAAAATACAATAGCGATGATGAAACAAGCGAACATTCCTTCAATTACAAAAACCTACTACTATTGCCACTCATCTTCTAGTAATGAAACAACTTTCTTTTATCTAAAGCGATATGATAAATAAATGGACCTTACATAGACAACCACACTTATTTAAACTGTACAATGTATCATGACACTAGACACGGAAATGTGTGATAGTATATGTTATCAAGCGTTACATTAATCTGGAAAGTTTTAATATGATTGATTTTTATTCCATTATTTTCAAATATTTGATTGAAGGAATCGTGCACACTCAGCTACCCTAATGATACATCCATTAAAAAGTAGGGTTAAATCTAAATTACAAAACAGAAGCAAAATAGAAAAAATTCACCTCTGCTTTTGAATGATGAATGAGAGCGTGGTAACAGGAAAGGTTGACCTTGACAGTTTTTTAATATGTCTATTATGGTATTTTTGCAATAAAAACTTACCACTATTTTACTTTCTCTAAATAGAAGTTTTAGGCTGGATTCTATTTAATTAAACACTAAATTTGATATGTATATTTAAAAATTAAAATTTCTGATGAACATCTGAAATGAATTCTTTTACCTCACGAGTGACATCTTTAAATGTTTTCCAATCCATGAGAGTCAACCGGTCCTGTTTAGCCAGACACAAGACATACAATATCAAGTAATGGCCACTTTCACAATTCAAGTTTTACTGACAAAGAATAGAGAAATATTCCCGGTGAAGAATGAGGTTGATAGAAATTGCACCTATGCTGCTCACAACTCGAAGGTTCCTATCACAGTGGATATATACACTGAACCACGATGGTCCCGAATTAATTTTGATAAACTGGTGTATATTTTTATAAACTTCGAACTGGAGCAAAACAACGGGCTGTTGATAATAGTCCGAGATCAAACAAGAAAGAAAGATTCACAGAGAACATCCCCAGTCACACGAAGTCAATCCTTCGACAAATGGTGCGATCACTTATTGGATACTCGAGAGAGGATCCCACTGCTCGTTTGATGTCTACAACAGTGGCTGTTGGAGCAATACACGAATGTCTTACAACACGTCGATCCTCTCTTGGTCCGGTTTATCTAGACCTTCCTGAGCCTGGTTGTATCCACCACTGCCAACAGCGTGCAACAGTAACAACACTACAACCGTTTATTATATCATCCACCTTCTCGGAAGACAAGTAGTCGGCCTCTTTCTAACTCTCCCAGTTGCTTAAATTGCTTTCGAACTTTTTTCTGAGGCATAACTCAATGAGAAACGATGTAACCAACACAACAGCATGAGTCGAATTGAATTTGCTGAGCTACTGGATATCCTTCCATACCCCGGTTCGCTGCGTGTCTGAGAGCTGCACTGCTCGTGGCGCATGCTCAAACGATTCCAAAAATGTGATCATTTGCATTTCAAATGCAGATGTACCACTCCTCCAAATTTGATTTATACCGGTCTACTCTTTTCAGGTGCAATGTTTTGTTTGTCTAAGAGTGTATATAAAAATTTTGTTTGTTGACATAGAAAATTGTTCATAAACTTGAAGCCATATTGGAATAAAAGTATTGTATTTTTAACTTTATTAGTACCTCGTATTTATTCTACGCATAAAGTTTTATCAGAATTCCTAAATTTATTTTTTCAGCTTGTTTGAATAATCAGTGAAATCTCAAAATTGGTGACTTTTTCATTTTTTCTTCTCCGAATCAAGAAGTGGCTCACCAAAACAATGCTGGTGCCTGAATTAAGTACTATTTGGATTAATTTATAGAAGTTCATACAGGTGCCTTAAGAACATTTGGTGAAGTTATTAGAATGGGGTTAAGAGAGGAACATGCCATCAAAAGTTTACCACTTGAATTGGAGGGACTCACGCAACAAACTAATGATTTAAACTCTTCATGGTGTATTTCTTCAGATATTATAAAAAAAGCCAATGGTGATTGAATGTAGCTTTTACCTTTTCTTGGCACACTGGAATTTTGTATCCTCTTGACATATCTGCAACTTCTTCATAATCCTATACTTCCACAATTTCAGGGTTGTAAGGTCATCCTAAGCCGTCTTTGGTAGATGGTTCCGGAAGTTGGCCAAATCCAAGTACCTCCATTTGATGCACCTGAATGTCCTGGGCAGTTTCGTGTTAACTGCCGAATATGCCGCATTCTATAAAAGCCTGATAAATATTATATGCTTTTAGATGCAGGAATGGGAAGTTACCGGGTACTTAGTTTTAATGAATGTAAATTAATTCATCTCATTTTGTGCATTTAACCATAACAACTGGAAGGTTGCCTTTTTTGAAACTTGTTCTCGCGTATGTGTGTACAGTTTTGTACGTTGGGGTTGGTGCAGATTGAGTGTTTCGTGGGATCAAATGCCCTTATGTCGGCAGGATGTGGAAGTTTGGAGAGTGTCAGGTGCCAGATCAGGTGTTGACCTCGTCATTTTACCATGGAACAATCTGAAGAGTCTTACATAATAGTTTCAGACGTTGTAGTAATAACTGTAGTAAAATGAAATTTACTTATAGCTTTGAAAAACGTTTGCTATTGTATTAAATGCTGCTGTTCTGCCTATGGATTTATATTGTTATCACTATTATATAAATGATACATATATCCGAAATCTTTAAAAGATGTGTGTGTATTTTAACTCCTTATTTCGACTTAAATACTGTTGTTTAGCCTTAGTAGAGGTTTTTCACGCTATATTTCACTTTGCAAATTGTAGACTTTTCTGCATAACTTCTAATTCATACGGACCTTATTAAACAATAGAATGTTTCCAAAGAATTATACTCTATGGAAAGGATTAATAGAATCTGTTCAAATTATTCTATTGCAAAGAAAGGAGAAGAATAGAATATTATATTGCAAAGGATTATATTATAAGGCAACGAAATCTTTTTGTTTATCCAATTACCTTTACCTATTCTTAATAAGAAACCACTAGAAGCTTAAATGATCGTGTCTCTACTTCTCTGGATGGTCTCTTTAGGTAAAATTCAAGGATATTAAAATTGAAAATTGATTTCTCATGCATATATGCATTAGATCAGACATAGCGTCGCTTTGTCGGTATCAGAAAACACTCATACAACTTTCACCCGAGCTAATGATGGATTGATACCTTCGCTTTCGCCATCACTAGATGGAATACTGATGCGATATGTGGTGTGGCTGTATTGCAAGGTCGAAGTAGTAACGTAATTAGAAATGGTGTTCCGATTATTTTGTTCACCACCCATACTTTCAAATATTCTATGCACAAGCCGTTCATAGTGTTACACCATAATCATTCGAGGAGAACAATTTATCCATCCCTAAAACCTGCTGCTGGTTGTCACGATGAAAATACTCGTTAATAGAATAAAACTGATAAAAAACATTGGCAACCTCATAATGACAGAAAAATTGAATAGACCTTGTTGTTCGAGATATTGTCTATTGGTTACCAAATTTTAAAATCTTGAAAGCGCAAATGGTCAAAGGTCGGCCGTTGCTTAGAATGCGAACAAAAGCCATTGCACAGGGACTAGTAAAGTGAAACTACCATTGACAACACGCATTCAGACACAAATAAAAAAGAATTTCTTTGATAATTATATATCCTTTTCAGATTTCTCTCCTCAACGTTCTTCGATACCGAACCAATTACGAATTTCAATTCAGTAATCTTCTCCATTCAAAGATCAAACAAGAATATCCCATCTGAAGACAAACTGAAGAAACAAACGCACGTAGAAATCGACTCCCTATCAGCAGATTCTGAATGGCACTCCTTCGTTTGACAAGTGGAACAGAGATTTACAACGGTGCTAAAGTTTACCCCATCTCGCCTCCATCAGTGAAGCGACTCTTCTCTTTCAACGGAAAATAAAGAAGCTTACACTTCCCTCGAAATGCTAGAGGCATTGATTCACAAAACAAATCCTTTACCCCGAATCCGACCGGAGGAGATTTGGGTTGGGCGTTTTTTTAACTGGACGACTTTTGTCGTAGTGAAATCATAATGGAAATTCCTGGATGTTTCGAGTGTAGTGCAGAGAATGTAAGCAAGTGGCTGGAGTTTGAATCTTCGGACCTTGTTTGGATTGTTTCTTCTTTACAAAGGCAATTCTAAAGTAAAAGTCCCGTTTAAAATCTGTCATACGATTGCGAGCTTAGTTTAAGATGCTTCTTTGCAGTCTTGTTCTAAGAAGTGCTTTCACTTCCATAATTACAATCTTTATGTATGTTTTTTTATTCATTTTTAGGTAGCTCAGATATAAGTTGAGAAGCCGTTGAAATCTTTTTGTCATTCATAAGACATTATTCATCCTCGCACAGTTTATATAATTCCTTGTAATCCATTTAATTTTTGTCTAGGTCATTCTATCGAAGTCATTCTATTTCTTTGAAGAAATGTATTTCCTGAATTTTTGAAACTTGTTTAACTCTATTCCATACACCTTTTTACTTTACTGGTAAAGTTGGCTCTTGTTCTAGAAATAAATTATCAGGAGCAAGTATTGTAGGTAGACACAAAATATGATGTAGATGGTTCTTGTAGAGGAGTTAAATTAGAACAAACAAGTATTGTAGAGTCCAAAGAGAGTGAAGATAGGTTTGATTAGTTGATGGTATTTCGAAATTTTTTATTGTATGGTTAGTAAGAGGAATTATTGCTTCAGGTGTCGGAGATTCGGTTGAAGTTAAAGATTGTTCCAGTTTGTCTATTGCTGGTGTGTTTGGCCCAGTTTCGGAATTATTGCAGAAATTATGAGCGGCTGCTATTGTAAAAGTAATGTTGTTGAAGGGTTCTGTTTGGCATTCTATTGTGGCTTTCGTGGAAGTGTTCTGAATGCAGGTTTGTGTATGTGAGTCTATTGTTATAATTTATATTTGAAACTCAGTGAAAGTTTTTCTATATCTAATTCGATTGGTCTTGATGATTCTTCAGGATTAGCCTTTTTTATAGACTATTAATTATATGATTACTGCAAAGTGGTGGATAGTTAGATGGCAAGTGTATAAAAGGATGTCAATGGAATTGTGGAAAAGTATTATTGAAATTAGTGGTATAACGATGTTACGTAATCCGGCCATGTTGTAACTGGAGTTCTAAAGAAAGATACAATCTAAATTTAGAAATAAGTGAAAATTAACGAGAAACTAGAACATTTCAGGTGATTTTACTTCTGAGAACATAGTATACCGACAAATTTCTCCGTTTAATTTTCTGTGGAACCTGATAAGCACATGCTTCTAAAACAAGGTAAACGTTTTATAATATATATGTATATAATTATAGCACGTGGCGAAAAAAAGAGTCGAATTTCTAAGTCTCTGTTAGCAACATCATATCTTTGAACAGTTAATCAGCTTCGTCGGGCATAGTAAATAAACGTCAGCGCTATTATCATGTGATAGTGCGATCGCATGATATTTTTTTAAGTAATTTTATTAAATATATTCTTTTGGTTAGGTTTTCGTTCGATTTCAAGTCAATGCTCATCAGTAAACACTTGCTAATTAATGTATCATTGTTATCAGCTGATGGAAATAAGGAAAAATATTGAATTTAAGTTGTGCTGTCGGATATTATTTCCGGCATCAACAAATACAAACTGAACGGTGCCAGGAAACTGTTGACGAATACAGTTAAAGATGGCGCATTGGAATTTTGTATAATCTTGACAGATCTTCAACTTCTTCGTAATCATAGTCCTCCACAATTTCGTGCTTATATGGCCTTCCTAATCAGTCTTTGGTAGACGGTCCCGGTATATGGCCAATTCCATGTACCTCCATTTGATGCAACTGAATGTTCTGGGCAGTTTGTTGTTTCCTGACACATATCACGTATTTTATAACAGATTGGTAATTAGAATATGCTATTTTAAATGCAGGAATGGGGAAGTTAACGTTCAATTAATTTTAATGAATGTAAATTAATTCATCTCATTTTGTGCATTTAACCATAACAACTGGAAGGTTGCCTTTTTTGAAACTTGATCTCGCGTATGTGTGTACAGTTTTGTACGTTGGGGTTGGTGCAGATTGAGTGTTTCGTGGTATCAAACGCCCTTATGTCGGCAGGATGTGGAAGTTTGGAGTGTCAGGTGCCAGATCAGGTGTTGACCTCGTCATTTTACCATGGAACAATTTGACGAGTCTTACATAATAGTTTCAGATGTTGTAGTAACAACTGTAGTAAAGTGAAATTTACTTATAGCTTTGAAAAACGTTTGCTATTGTATTAAATGCTGCTGTTCTGCCTATGGATTTATATTGTTATCACTATTATATAAATGATACATATATCCGAAATCTTTAAAAGATGTGTGTGTATTTTAACTCCTTCTTTCGACTTAAATACTGTTGTTTAGCCTTAGTAGAGGTTTTTCACGCTATATTTCACTTTGCAAATTGTAGACTTTTCTGCATAACTTCTAATTCATACGGACCTTATTAAACAATAGAATGTTTCCAAAGAATTATACTCTATGGAAAGGATTAAT
Source organism: Metellina segmentata (assembly GCA_947359465.1). NCBI lineage: Eukaryota > Metazoa > Arthropoda > Arachnida > Araneae > Tetragnathidae > Metellina > Metellina segmentata. Next base: position 100,144,161 of record OX375874.1, read on the forward strand.
AGAATCTGTTCAAATTATTCTATTGCAAAGAAAGGAGAAGAATAGAATATTATATTGCAAAGGATTATATTATAAGGCAACGAAATCTTTTTGTTTATCCAATTACCTTTACCTATTCTTAATAAGAAACCACTAGAAGCTTAAATGATCGTGGCTCTAATTCTCTGGATGGTCTCTTTAGGTAAAATTCAAGGACATTAAAATTGAAAATTGATTTTTTATGCATATATGCATAAGATCAGACATAGCGTCGCTTTGTTGGTATCAGAAAACACTCATACAACTTTCACCCGAGCTAATGATGGATTGATACCTTCGCTTTCGCCATCACTAGATGGAATACTGATGCGATATGTGGTGTGGCTGTATTGCAAGGTCGAAGTAGTAACGTAATTAGAAATGGTGTTCCGATTATTTTGTTCACCACCCATACTTTCAAATATTCTATGCACAAGCCGTTCATAGTGTTACACCATAATCATTCGAGGAGAACAATTTATCCATCCCTAAAACCTGCTGCTGGTTGTCACGATGAAAATACTCGTTAATAGAATAAAACTGATAAGAAACATTGGTAACCTCATAATGACAGAAAAATTGAGTAGACCTTGTTGTTCGAGTTTTTGTCTATTGGTTACCAAATTTTAAAATCTTGATAGCGCAAATGGTCAAAGGTCGGCCGTTGCTTAGAATGCGAACAAAAGCCATTGCACAGGGACTAGTAAAGTGAAACTACCATTGACAACACGCATCCAGACACAAATAAAAAAGAATTTCTTTGATTATTATATATCCTTTTCAGATTTCTCTCTTCAACGTTCTTCGATACCGAACCAATTACGAATTTCAATTCAGTTAATCTTCTCCATTCAAAGATCAAACAAGAATATCCGATCTGAAGACAAACTGAAGAAACAAACGCACGTAGAAATCGACCCCCTATCAGCAGATTCTGAACGGCACTCCTTCGTTTGACAAGAGGAACAGAGATTTACAACGGTGTTAAAATTTACCCCAAGTCACCTCCATCAGTGAAGCGACTCTTCTCTTTCAACGGAACATAAAGAAGCTTACACTTCCCTCGAAATGCTAGAGGCATTGCTTCACAAAACAAATCCTTTACCCCGAATCCGACCGGAGGAGATTTGGGTTGGGCGTTTTTTTAACTGGACGACTTTTGTCGTAGTGAAATCATAATGAAAATTAATGGATGTTTCGAGTGTAGTGCAGAGGATGTAAGCAAGTGGCTGGAGTTTGAATCTTCGGACCTTGTTTGGATTGTTTCTTCTTTACAAAGGCAATTCTAAAGTAAAAGTCCCGTTTAAAATCTGTCATACGATTGCGAGCTTAGTTTAAGATGCTTCTTTGCAGTCTTGTTCTAAGAAGTGCTTTCACTTCCATAATTACAATCTTTATGTATGTTTTTTATTCATTTTTAGGTAGCTCAGACATAAGTTGAGAAGCCGTTGAAATCTTTTTGTCATTCATAAGACATTATTTATCCTCGCACAGTTTATATAATTCCTTGTAATCCATTTAATTTTTGTCTAGGTCATTCTATCGAAGTCATTCTATTTCTTTGAAGAAATGTATTTCCTGAATTTTTGAAACTGTTGTTTAACTCTTATCCATACACCTTTTTACTTTACTGGTGAAGTTGGCTCCTGTTCTAGAAATAAATTATGAGGAGCAAGTACTGTAGGTAGACACAAAATATGATGTAGATGGTTCTTGTAGAGGAGTTGAATTAGAACAAACAAGTATTGTAGAGTCCAAAGAGAGTGAAGATAAGTTGGATTGATTGATGGTATTTCGAAATTTTTTATTGTATGGTTAGTAAGAGGAAATATTGCTTCAGGTGTCGGAAATTCGGTTGAAGTTAAAGATTGTTCCAGTTTGTCTATTGCTGGTGTGTTTGGTCCAGTTTCGGAATTATTGCCGAAATTATGAGCGGCTGCTATTGTAAAAGTAATGTTGTCGAAGGGTTCTGTTTGGCATTCTATTGTGGCTTTCGTGGAAGTGTTCTGAATGCAGATTTGTGTATGTGAGTCTATTGTTATAATTTATATTTGAAACTCAGTGAAAGTTTTTCTATATCTTAATTCGATTGGTCTTGATGATTCTTCAGGATTAGCCTTTTTTATTGACTATTAATTATATGATTACTGCAAAGTGGTGGATAGTTAGAAGGCAAGTGTATAAAAGGATGTCAATGGAATTGTGGAAAAGTATTATTGAAATTAGTGGTATCACGATGTTACGTAATCCGGCCATGTTGTAACTGGAGTTCTAAAGAAAGATACAATCTAAATTTAGAAATAAGTGAAAATTAACGAGAAACTAGAATATTTCAGGTGATTTTACTTCTGAGAACATAGTATACCGACAAATTTCTCCGTTTAATTTTCTGTGGAACCTGATACGCACATGCTTCTAAAACAAGGTAAACGTTTTATTATATATATGTATATAATTATAGTACGTGGCGAAAAAAAGAGTGGAATTTCTAAGTCTCTGTTAGCAACATCATATCTTTGAACAGTTAATCAGCTTCGTCGGGCAGAGTAAATAAACGTCAGTGCGGTTATCATGTGATAGTGCGATCGCATGATTTTTTTTAAGTAATTTTATTAAATATATTCATTTGGTTAGGTTTTCGTTCGATTTCAAGTCAATGCTCATCAGTTAACACTTGCTAATTAATGTATCATTGTTATCAGCTGATGGAAATAAGGAAAAATATTGAATTTAAGTTGTGCTGTCGGATATTATTTCCGGCATCAACAAATACAAACTGAACGGCGCCAGGAAACTGTTGAGGAATCCAGTTTAAGAAGGCGCATTGGAATTTTGTATAATCTTGACAGATCTTCAACTTCTTCGTAATCATAGTCCTCCACAATTTCGTGCTTGTATGGCCTTCCTAATCAGTCTTTGGTAGACGGTCTAGGTATATGGCCAATTCCATGTACCTCCATTTGATGCACCTGAATGTCCTGGGCAGTGTGTTGTTTCCTGACACATATCCCGTATTCTATAACAGATTGGTAATTATAATATGCTATTTTGCATGTAGGAATGGGGAAGTTAACGTTCAATTAGTTTTAATGAATGTAAATTAATTCATCTCATTTTGTGCATTTAACCATAACAACTGGAAGGTTGCCTTTTTTGAAGCTTGATCTCGCGTTTGTGTGTACAGTTTTGTACGTTGGGGTTGGTGCAGATTGAGTGTTTCGTGGGATCAAATGCCCTTATGTCGGCAGGATGTGGACGTTTGGAGTGTCAAGTGCCAGATCAAGTGTTGAACTCGTCATTTTACCATGGAACAAACTGACGAGTCTGACATAATGGTTTTAGTCGTTGTAGTACAATTGTAGTAAAGTGAAATTTAATTATAGCTTTGAAAAACATTTGCTTTTGCATTAAATGCTGCTGTTCTGCCTATTGATTTATATTATTATCACTATTATATAAATTATACATATATTAGAAATCTTGAAAATATGTGTGTGTATTTTAATTTTTTCTTTCGAATTAAATATAGCAAAATATTTTTGTTTAGCCTTATTAGAGTTTTTTCACGCTTTATTCCACTTTGCAAATTGTAGACTTTTCTGCATAACTTCTAATCTATACGGACCTGCTTAAACAATATAATTTTTCCAAAGAATTATACTCTGTGGAAAGGATTAATAGAATCTGTCGAAATCATTCTATTTAAAGGAAAGGAAGAGAATAGAATATTATATTGCAAATGATTATATTATAAGAAAACAAGATCTTGTAGTTTAGCCAATTACCTTTACCTAATCTTAATAAGAAACCTCTAGAAGCTTTAGTGATCGTTCTTCTACTTCTATGGTTCATCTCTTTAGGTAATATTCAAGGATATTAAAATTGAAAATTGATTTCTCCTGCATATATGCTTTAAAAATAGTTGCATTTGCTTCAAGTTATTTAGATTCTATGTCTAATTTTTGAAATATTATATCAGAATTTGCTGGACCTGCAGTGACTACACTCCAATGCTTTTTTCTTATGATAGGACAAACTGATATTAATCATTTTGAGACCACTGTGTTCTGCAGATAATAGATTGTTATTACCAAACTCTTTACAATCAGGTGGTGGACAAAATAATAGGAACAGCTGTGAAAGAATGTAAAATTCTCATTACTAGAAAGTATGTAAACCTATCTCCTGAATTACAGCTTGCATTCGTCATGGGGTTTGACAAATAAAGATCTTGCACAATGTTCAAGGTAATTCACACCCATTCCTCGTGCAGAGCGGTCTCGAGTTCAGATATTGTGGATGGAAGTAGAAACCGAGCACGGACTTTGTCCTCTATAACCAACACAAAGGCTCAATGATATAGAGATCAGTGGACTGAGAACACCATGTGGGATGTTTCACTTCATCATCATGCTCATCAAACCATGTTTGAACACAGCGAGCCGTGTAAACAGGGGGCATTGTCATCTTGGAACAACGGTCGTTACCCAGGAAACAGTTGATAGCAAAGGGTGAAAATGATCTGCGAGAATGCTGCAATAATTATCGGCTTTGATCTTCCCATCTCAGGACTACGAGTGGCACCAAGCCACGCCTAAATATCGCGCCCCACAACATCAAAGAGTCATCACCATGCTTAACGGTAGAAACCAGAGTCGACATGAAATGCTTCTGCCGGTGTTCGCCAGACATGCACACGTAGTGTGGTCTGAAATATTGTAAATGATGATTTGTCAGATTAAATGTCCTGTTTATAATGTTGTGCCCAGTTTTGGTGATCTCGGCACCACTGTCGTTGCATGTAACTCTTGTTAAATAGTTTTAGTTGTTACGGGATTCTGGAGATGGGTGTTCATCTCGCAGCTTATCTACGGCAGTGAAGTCTTGTGTTTTTGTTCGACTATCGTCTTCAACACTCGTCTATCTCTGTCGGTCAACTTCCACTTTCGCCCACTGCTCTGCTTCGCAGATGAAATCTTTCCAAGTTTTGTATACGCTGCCATAACCCTTGACATAGTGGTCTTTGCAACAACCATAAGGATGGCTGTTCTCGTCACTGGTTCGAACCTACGAGTCGAGCTTCAATGTTCATGCCTCTTTGTACGTAAGAGATTTCGGACATAACGGCGCTTTGCTGGCAACAGAAAACACTCATACAACTTTGACACCAGCCAAAGCTCGACTGATACCTTCGCTTTCGCCATCACTAGGTGGAAAACTGCTTAGATACGTGATGTGGCTGTATTGTAAGTCGAAAGAACAATCATCCATCCCAAAACCCTGCTGCTGGTTGTCTCGATAAAAATACTCGTCATTAGAAGAAAACTTGTAATATCTTCTAGTATAATATATATAACTTCTTAATGACAGAAAAAATTGAATAGACCTTGTTGTACGAGATATTAATTAGCAAGTTTTAAAATCTTGAATTCGCAAATGGTCAAAGGGCGGCTGTCGCCTTAGAATGCGAACAAAAGCACAGGGACTAGTTATGTGAAACTACCATTGACAACACGCATTCAGCCACAAAGAAAAATAGTATCATTGTGAATTATATGTTCTTTTTTCGATTAGTTCTTTTACGATTTCTCTCGCCAACGTTCTTCGATACCGAACCAATTACGAATTTCAATTCAGTAATCTTCTCCATTCAAAGGTCAAACAAGAATATCCGAGCTGAAGACAAACTGAAGAAACAAACGCTCGTAGAAATCGACTCCCTATCAGCAGATTCTGAATGGCACTCCTTTGTTTGAAGAGTGGAACAGTGATTTACAACGGTGTAAAAGTTTACCTCATCCCATCCCCATTAGTTAAGCGAGCTTTCTCATTCAATGGAACACAAATAAGCTATCTTTCCCTCTAAATACTAGAAGCATTGCTTCAAAACACATACTCTCTACAACAAATCCGGAGGACGGTCGTTTTGGCCATTTTCCAACAGGGCGACTTTGATGGGTTGGGATCAAAAGAGTTTAGAAAAAAAGAAGTCAGCAAAATCCGCATTAAAAAGTTTCTTATCGGTAAATGATAAAAACGAAGAAGACGAAGTGTCAGTTGAGGACATAAGAACATTATAGTGATAATTCCGGGATGTTACGAATGCAGTGCAGAGTACATAAGCGAGTGGCTTCAATTCCCAATTGTAAGCTCCTTTGAAAATCTGTCAAAACGATTGCAAGGTTTGTTTTAGATGCTTTTTTGCAGTTTTTTTCTAAGAAATGCTTTCTCGTCTATAATAACAATATCTTTATGCATGTTTTTTTATTCACTCTTGGGTAGCTCAGACATGAGTTGAGAAGCTTTTAAAATATTTTTATCATTCCTAAGGGATAATTCATCTACGCATAGTTTCAAACAATATTTGCGCTTGTAATCTATTTAATTTTTATCTCTGTGATTCTATCGAGTAAGTATTCGTTTGAAGAAATGTGTTTCTTGATTTTTTTTTGAACTGTTGTTTACCTCTTTTCAATGCACCTTTTTTCCTTACTGGTAAAGTTGGTTTTCGTTCTAGAGTTGTATTAAGAGGAGCAAGTACTTTAGGTAGAGGCAAAAGATGATGAAGATGGTTCTTGTAGAGGAGTTGAATAAGAATGAACAAATATTGTAGAGGCCAAAGAGAGTGAAGATGGGTGTTGATTGAATGACGGTATTTCGATATTTTCTATTGTGTGGTTATTAAGAGGAACTATTGCTTCAGGTGTCGGAGATTCGGTTGAAAAAAAGATTGTTCCAGTTTGTCTATTGCTACTATGTTTGGCCCAGTTTCGGAATTATTGCTTAAATTATTAGCGTCTTCTATTGTAAAAGTAATGTTATTGAACGGTTCTGTTTGGCATTCTATTGTGGTATTCGTGGAGCTGTTCTGAATGCAGATTTGTGTATGCGAGTCGATTGTTATAATTTCTCTTTGAGCCACAGTGAAAATTTTCTATACCTAATTCTATTGGTCTTGATGATTCTTCAGGATTAGTGTTGGTTTTATTGACTATTAAATATATGATTACTGCTAAGTGGAGAGTACTTGGAAGGCTAGTGTATAAAAGTATGTCAATGGAATTATTGAAAAGTATTGAATTTAGTGTTATCATGGTTTTATGTAATCCGACCATGTTGTTACTAGAGCTCTAAGAAAAGATACAATCTTGGTTTGGAATTAAGTGAAGGTTTGCGATAAGTTTAAACATTTCAGGTGATTTTACTTTTGAGAACGTCTTATACTAACAAATTTCTCCGTTTAATTTTTTGTGGAACTAGATAAGCACAAGCTTCTCAAACAAGGCAAACGTTTTATAAAATATATCTATATGTATAATTGTCTTACGTTGCGACAAAAAAAGGGTCGAATTTCTAAGTCTTCGTTGGCAACAACATATCTTTGAAACTTACTCAGCTTCGTCGGTCAAAGTAAACAAAGTTTAGCGCGTTTGTCACATGATAGTGCGATCGCATGATTTTTTTTAAAGGTAATATTATTGAACCTAAAATATATTGAAAGGTAATATATTGAATCTTAATAAATATATTGTTTTTGTTACGTCAAGTTCTTCTCGTTAATTTCCATGATATCGTCAGCAGGTAATATTCGTATAATCATGTTAGCGAACTGAAAATGTCAAGGAGTTGTGGTAAAACATCTTGAATTTACGTAGGTTACCTGGTTGTCTCGGTGAAAGTACTCGTCACTGAAAAAATATTGATAAGATCTTGATCTCGTCATCATGAAAAAATTGGAAACACCTTACTGACAGAAAATGTAATGGACCTTGTTGTATGAGATATCTGGTCGAAACCACTTGCATAGTTGACCTCCGGATTCGAACTAGGGTCTTTTCTATTCAGAAGTCAGCACCCTGACTACGAGACCGAATTCTCGAAGCTATACACCTAAAAGTTAGATATAGAGTATAGTAAGTTACCTTCCATATGGAAGCGAGTCTCCGAATTAACTCAACGAGTAATCCCTCCATTACTGCTTTTGTAGAATGGAGCTCGTTGAATTTATGGCTATCACTGTGAAATATTTCAGAATTTATACAATCTCCACAGTTGGAGTGTTCAGCGCCGTAACCTGAACCCAGGTGCTCATCTGTTGAACAATAAAAGAGGTTGTTCAACTTGAAGTCTTTAGGTACGGAGATTTAAAACTTTGAGAAGGGCTTTTAGATAAAGATCTACTCACGGACTCGAATCCTTCCAGTAGTTTTGAGTTAGTACTTGAATTATATCAGTAGTTTGAGATATTGGAGAATTGTTTCCATTTTTTTAGCACTAAGTTGCACCTTTTGTGAAATTCGAAATTGCATGTTGTTGAAAACTGAATTTTAGTGTAAAAAGAAAACTATACAGAATAATAGTCTAGTGTAAAAAAGTTTTGAAGAACGACTAATATAAATAGTGAAAACGACAACCTGGTCCATGTTCCCCAGCATGTGGACTAAGCAGCAATGTGATAACGTATCCATAAATCTGTGAGAAGAATGTATTGAATTGAAAAAAGTTTAAGAGTACCTCGGTTTTCCATCTAACTTTACGAGGTTTAAAAATAAATTAAGATAATCGTTTTTTTTTTGCGAAATCCAACCGCTTTTGGACTACGTCACAGTCTGCCCCCTTACAGCATCATGGTATAGGAGGACACCTGTCAACCATCTTAATATCGAATGTTTGAAGAACATTGCTTGAAACAAAAGCTGGAAAATTATTGGCATGGTGATATTCTTAGAGACTCATCAGAATTTGATAATTCATAGAAATTCACTTTTCTTTTTGTATATTGCATACATAGTATGATAAAGTACAACCGTATTGATATAATTTCTGTAGATAAAATAATGTACAGATGCAGTAATGTAAAGTTGTGCTCTAACGTTATAGATAGACAACCACAGTTATTTAAACTGTACAATATATCATGACACTAGACACGAAAGTTATGATGGTATTTATTATCAAGCCTTACATTAATGTGGAAAGTTTAATTTGATTGTTTTATATTCCATTATTTTCAAACATCTGACTGATGGACACGTGCACCCTGAGCTAACCCTACTGATCCATCCACTTAAACTAAGGTTAAATCTAAATCACAAAACTGAAACAAAGTAGGAAAAAATACCCTCTAATTTTGAATGGTGAATGTGAGCATGGTGAACAGGTTTATGCATTCGACAGGTTTTTAATTTGTCTATTATGATATTTTTACAATAAAAATTTTTCCCACTGTTTTGCTTTCTCTGAATGGACGTTTTAGGCTTTATATTTCTATTTAGAATTAAACACTATATTTAATGTGATTATTTTAAAAACAAAATTTCTGATGAACATTTGAAATGGAAATTTTTTAACCACCCGAGTGACATCTTTAAATGTTTTCCAACCAATAAAAGTCAACTGGTCCTGTTTTGCCAGACACAAAACATACAAGACAGCTCGAAGTTTATAGCGCAGTGGACATTACACTGAACCACAACGGTCCCGAATTCATTTTGTAAGCTGGTGGGTATTTATTTTAACGTCGAACTGGAGAAAATCAACGGGCTATTGCTGACAGTCCGGGATTAAACCCAGATCCATTTGATGGTCCTGAATGTATGCTTACCGTTTTATATGTTGGAGTTAGTGCAGATTGAGTCTGTCGTGGCATCAAATGCCCTTACGTTGTCATGATATGGACGTTAGGAAAGTCGTATGCCAGACCATGAGTCGTACTCGTCATTTAACCGTGGATCAATCTGGCGAGTCTTCGTCCTCGGATGTATCCTTTGTTGTGTTGCAATATGTTTTTTATTTTTAGTAATTTAACTTTGGAGTTCTTCGCTTATAAAGGGTTTCATTACATCCCCTTTTGTATATTTGTATTGTAAATGTATACTTTTAAATATTTGGAAGTACGTAAGAGATGCTTGGCCTGTAAAACCCTTAAAAATTATTAAGCTTTCATTTAAGTATTATATTGTGTTTTTCTATCCACTGTTTGCTTTACTTTCCTGTGGGATATGTTTTTAACCAGAGGCTTCCTCTGGTTCTTTTTTCGGCTCAAATGATTCCAAGTGCATTGCTATGAAGGTGTCCTGTCTTCAGTCAGCCATTGTCCCTTTCTCGAAATGAAGCTTTTTTCGTTCCTCCCAACACCCCTTTGCAGCAGACCCATAAAACTATTCCCCCTCTCTGAAGGAATGCAGTAGAGGTAGGGTCAACACTCAAGTTCATCGTCCGTCAGCGGTCTGCGCCCCACCCCGACCCCCCAAATTGCGGGTGGACTCCGGCCAGATGCAGAAACGAAGAAGCGATCAGCATGCCGGGGCCAATGACAAAATTTGCTTGCCAAGACGGGATCCTACCCAAAACTTCTGGAAGGATGGTGGCAACCGGCGTTCTAGCGATCGGTAATAATACAGCTCCAGGAGCCATTTTTTTTATCCCTTCTACCTCTTTCTTCAATCTCTTTCGTTCCTGCCTCCTCTTCGACCATGGTATAGCCAATTGTGTTGGTACAGTGGTGAGTATATTCAACTGTCTACCTGTGCTCTAAATGGAACTTTCGTCATAGCTTTGCCGAGTGCAGGGTTTACTGTCTGGGCTGTTCCTCAGGCCATCTTATTCACCTCCTATGACTAGACCTTGAGGACTTCCAAGTCTCACAGGCTTTGTGGTATTTAATTATGTCATGTGAGGTGAGTAAGAAGAAAATCCAAGTGAATTCCATGTTTCAAATTTTATGTGGGCATGCAATAAAGGCACGCACTTATAGGTTGGTTAATTTGAACATATAATCTGGGATTTCAATATTTAAGATTTAAATTGGCCATACCCTGTGGATTTTGCTACCAAATGGAGCTTGTAGTGAATCGGATCTCTAATTTTCTGGGTGTGTTTCCCATTTTTAACTATTTATAATCCAATGAATTGGGCCGATGAATATTAAATGGATTTATCATTTTTGAAATCATAAGTTGACGAGATATTTGCTTTGATATCAATATTAGGGACGATTAATGCAAAAACACGTAATCACGAAGGCGCTAATGGAACCATTTTGTAAAACGTATGTGATATTTTTTGGCTGGAAATCAGATCCTCAAAGTCATTTGATTAGTACTTGTGAGTTGTTAAAGTTAGAAAAAATTCACCTGGTTGAAAATTGTTTACAAATTTGAAAATATATAGTAAAAAAAACATTGCTATTTTCAACTTTATTATTACCACATACGCAAACAGTTGAATCCGAGTACCTAAACTTATGTTCTAGCCATCTATTTTGGACAACATCTATTTTTTCTATTTGAAACCTGAAAATTGGAGATTTTTTTTCTGTTCACAGTTAAGAATTGGTTCATCGAAATGCTTTATTGGTACCTGGATGAGGTAGTACAAAGTGGAATTTTCCAGCAGTCATAGGTACCTTAAGAACAAAGTGAGAAAATTTTCTCAATATCAAATGGGGTTTAATAGGAACTGTCTTCGAAATTAAATCACTTAACCCAGAATGATTGATATCGTCACTTAAAGATTAATACTCTCCATAGTATGTTTCTTTGAGATACCATAATGAAAATGGAAAGGTCATAAAGAAGCTTTTACCTCGCCCAGGAAAACTTTAATTTAAAATCCCATTGACCCGTCTTCCACTTCTTCAGGGTCATATGACCTGCCAATGCTTTATTTGGCAGATAGTCCTGTAACTTGGTATCTCCATGGCTCTCCAAATCATGTTCTCGGATCTCCTGGGCAGTTTCATGGTTGCTGGTGTACAAATCCTATCCCATTTAAAGCTAGTAAATATAATTTGAAATGAGATGCAGGAATGGGGAAGTTACCACATTCACTAACGTACTCAATTTAATACCTTTACCGGATCCAATTTTTAAACCTGTGATGCTAACGTTACTATCTTTTACATTACTACTATTCATGTAAATTCTAAAACGCCAGAGCTAAAGGCGGTAAAAAATGTATTATTATGCAGTTTGGCTAAATGTTTTTTGCATAAAATATGTTTGGGAAAAGTGTTTGAAAACAGTATTTCTAAATTAGTTTTTATTTCCTTTTCTCAAATTTTTCTTTCGCTTGCCTTTAAGAGCCTCTTTTTATCCTTTTCTTTTTTCCTGTTCCTCTTCCAAGACAAAAACGCATGCATGTAACGAAACTTTATTTTTCCCTTTCGTACAAATTTGCCATGAGGTAAGACGATTAAAATAGATACTGAACAGTACTGTCAATCTGCGTCTATAATGTGTTTATTTAAAAGTATTTCGTAGCCATTGTAATACGTAATTTGAATAAATCAAAATGAAACATATTTCTTCTTCATTTATCAGGATTAAATGTTTCTCGGTACTTACGGTGCCTCCCATTTAAACAAACATGTTCAAATATTTCGCTGTTGTTTTTACATTGAATAAAAGGTGGACTACTTACATTTTAATGGTCCTCAGGGCTCTTCGAGCGCTTTCCCTCATTGCCTTTCAAATGTTTTCCTCCCTTGCAACAGTGCATATGTTGCAATTGATAGGATCATTCAGTTTTGAACATTTTAAATAGGTTCAGATAAATACCTTTGTTATACTCTGTTAACTTGCATCCTAAGATTAATTTATACGTATGTAACTTTTGATAAAGTTCTAGTCGGTCCAACGTTTATAGACAACTTATTAAGAAGCAGCTATTGTTGGTAAGAAGACGTTTGCAATACTTCATACAAAAGAAAATTATCTAGGGTTAATATGATTCAAGATCACTTTATGATGTGTCTTCTTTACTATTTTAAAAGCTCTGTGCATTCATCACAATAAATTTTCTATACCTAATATTTCTATACCTAAAGGCAATATCTTATTTAGCAGGTTGTGTGGTATTCATAAATTCCAAAAAGGACCAGTTTCAACCAGTAAAATTGAGAAACTGATTGTCATTTGAGAATTCGCATTTCTTGATAAACTATTTAGATACTGTCAATTTTATAATTTAGGGAAACGTTTTTACAAAAATTATATAAATTCCTTTCGTAATAAGTTTATACTCTCCTGCTCATCTAGGCCCTCGAGGTCTGCATCTTGGTCACTTTCCTCTACGTATAGGATTGTTGGGTCTTTTTCCTCTTGGCCAATTTGTTTTTCATAATTGACGGTGATCCCCTTTCTTGGGCAGTTGGCTTCCCATCTCAGAAGGTGATCCGTTTTTTGTGTTTTGTTCTGTATCTGGGTCTATAATTTCTTTCTCTTTGTCCACTGGAATATTTACTTGATCTTGAGGTTTTGCATTTAGCTTATCAGCTGTCCCGTTCGGCCTGTTTGCGAGTCCTCTAGGACCGTTTGCCTTCACACATCTGGGCCGTTTCACTTCTACCCTGAAACAGAGAGACGGTACATGTAAACAAACTATACTTTTTTTTTACCAATGGCAAGGCTGGGTACAGATTTCAAAGACAAATACAATACATAATACAATACAGAAATGCAATACAGTACAGAATTGACCGAAGTCATTGTAGCCTTATACAAGGCAAGAACTGATGGTCACTTGTGAAGGGGCACCCAGTGGGTGGACCATCATTGTCCCTAACAAAGGACAACACAATTTACATCCATGCCCTGACCCGGATTCGAACCAGGAACCTTCCGATCCAGAGGCCAACACCTTGACCACTAGACCGGTTGGTCGGCAAACAAACTATACTAAAAGATATTGTTCGGCCATGTAGCAAAGTTCTGTAGAAATGATAAAGAAATTTGCACTAATTGTGGTCACAACGACCACAAATGGAAAGACTGCAAAAACACTAGCAAGTGCACTAACTGCACGTCCCATAACCAAAAATTAAAAACTGTCATCGAGACTCAACATAGCTCAACCAGCATGAACTGTAAAATCTACGAGAAAGAGATGAAAAACTTACAAAACAAAATAAACTATGCCTAACCAGACTTTACATATATAAAAAGAGCACACATGAACTTAGCGAATACAAGAGCTGCCATGGCGCAGATTAATCAAGAAATTATCAATAACAACCTAGACGTTGTTCTCACTGAACGAACCTTGCTGGTTCAAAAATTAAATAGTCGAAATTCCGTCTAATTTTTGGATAATCAACGAAGTTAATTCTAGGGCGGCCCTGACCATTAGGGGGAGTTACCAAGTGAAGTCACTATTCAGGAACAATTTTATGTTGGTGACCCTGATAAAAGTGCTGAGGAGAGAATTGTTACTCATCTCAATATATTGCATCCCAAATGAGGTGCTTGAATTAAAATTAAAACTACTGGAAGAATGGATCCAGATAAACCAAAATCACCAAGTAATTATGAATGGAGATTTCAATGCGAAATCTGGGGCAGAAGACCCACTGACACCAGAGGCCAAATGGTCATCGACCTATGTTCAGTATTAGACCTGAGTGTATTAAACGATCACGGATCCCCGCCAACTTTCTCTTCTACTGGAGGAGTGAGTTGGATAGACCTAGTTTTTACAAGAAACATAGAACAGGGCCTGTCAGTAACCGTATCTGACAAAATCACAAACAGTGACCACAATATGCTGGAAATCCTTTGGGAGCTAGCGGAGGGTAACCAAATAAATTCTTCTCGCATAAATATTCAAAAGTTAAATTGGATAGAAGTTGAGACGACCATTTCCAATATTGTAGACAAAATTAGTATCACAAAACAAATGAATGATAAAGAACTTGATAAGATCATAGATGAAACAGAGGAAAAAATTAGAGAAAAATTGAGAACTAAGGCTCCGGCACGGAGGAAACCAAACAAAAAATTTATGAAAAATCCTTATTGGTGGAGTCCTCAATTGCAAATTAAGAGAAGCAGGGTTAGAGCTCTAAGAAGATTTCAGGCTGAACACGATGATAGCAAACGAAATATCGACAAAGAATTTAAAAAACAGCAAGCAGAGTATAAGAAATTGATAATACAGACAAAAATGGACAAATTTATAAAGCCTACATAAATAATATAACAAACAACCTGTTCGGAAAGAGTTATGATTTAATAAGTGAAAAAACAAAAAGAAAAGAGCCCATGCACAAGGAATTACAAAAACTGATAGAACCCTAACTAATAATATTAAAGAAACAAATAAAACTATTTTGAACCATCACTTTCCATATATTCCATATTCTCGACCTGTTACAGCGCAGAGAGTGCAAAAAATAAAAGATATAGAAATTGAGGAATTAACTGAATTTGAGGTAATGCCAGCATTTGAACGATCAAAGAGAGTAAAAGCTCCCGGAGTGGATAGTATCCAGACAAAGTTAGTCAGAGAAATCTTCTATGCTGACAGAAAACTATTTGTAAAAACTTGTGAGTATTCTTTTACGAAAATGCCATTTCCCAACGCCATGAAAACTAGCCAGAATTGCCTAGCCTGGAAAAAGAAGAAATTATTAATTATTTAATTGTTTGTTTGGACTTTTAAAACGCCTTTAAGGGAGTCCGGGACACAAAAATCGTCAAATTTATTTTCGAAATTTTTTTTATTATTTTAAGAAATTCTCTATGTTTTTCTGCTTAAAATAACGTCTAAATCATGTTTCTATCTTAATTAGAACTAGAGATATAATAAATTTTGTGGTGTGCGTTGTTTTGAAAATCTAATACTCTTGACAGTTGTTGTCATGGCAACAACATCTGTCTTTAAAACTTTAAATGCGTTTTTCTCCGTGATACATTTTTTCAAGATTTCCTGTATTCAAATTGCTATAAGTCGAAAACCGATAAAGTTTAAGAGTTGAAATTTGGAATATATCTTTTTCAAACACTATACTTTAATTTCGATTCAGCAAATTTAAAACAAATATTTATTTTTAAAAATATGAGTTTTTTTTAAAAAAAGTACCTTAAAATTTTCAAAAATTTTCATTCAAATATTTTTTATTAAATTAATATTTTTTTAATTGCTGAATCCAAATTAAAGTTTATAAATTTGTGAATAATTTACTGCAAGAATTTTGAAAATTGATCAAGAATATTTTGAGTTTTAACAATTTAAAATGACCCCTCATGTTTTCAAAAAATTTTAATTAAAAATTTTTTTTTAACTTTTGGAAAAATTTTGTGATGTGATTTTGTTTATTAGTTAAATAGGTAATCAGTATAAAAAAATTCAAAATTCTAAATTAACTAATAAAAAAAAATTCAATGTGTCCCGGACCCCCTTAATTCAGTTGATTGGCCTCAAATGATATTAAAAATTAATAGCCTCAATATATTGAACTACCTTAAACAAATACTAATTAGCTTTTTGGAAAACAGAACAGTGATTTCAGGGAGCAATAAAAAGAGACATAATCAAAGAATCCCTCAAGGATCCAGTTTGGATCCAATACTCTGGAACATATGTACCAACGAAGTGCTTGGCCTTGAACTTGGTACTGGGGTGGAAATACAGGCATTTGCGGATGACCTGGTCATCATGCTAAAAGACAGCTACATATAGATTTACAAATTACGCAATTCTTGCTCTAGAAAAAATCAATGCCTGGCTAAATGAAAACAAACTAGAAATTAACAAAAATAAATACATTTTTACTGTTATAGCCAACAAGAATCACAGACACACATACCCAGATTAAAAATAGAAGATTACAATTTAAAATATAGCAAAGAAATAAAGTACCCTGGAATTATTATCGATAAAAAACTGAGTTTTATTCCCAATTTAAATTAACTCCTAGAAAAAGTGACAATGTTACAGGGCAAATTAAATCGAGTTTCCAGAGCGACCTGGGGACCAGACTCATTAGTCAAAAAAGAAATATATTTTAGAGTTATAGCGCAAGTAATTTGCTATGGTGCAGAAATCTGGTACAAAGAAAATAGGAGACAAAGACAAAAGATCTTAGATACAGCGGAACGGATTAAAACCAATAACAAAATGTTACAATACAGTCTCGTCGGTATGCATCGCATTAGACTTAAAATTAAAAGGAATAATAAACATGTATAGAATATTCAAATTAAATGAAAAAGTGCAAATTATCTGAATTTGCTGCAGTGGTAGATGGAACTATGCACATGTGTTATGTAACAGTCAATCTCGGTATCGTGTCGAGAAATATGCAAAACAGGCAGTCATATAAATAGCCAGAATTGTGAAGGGATAGAGGAGTTGCATGTAAGTGCTGATAAAAAGTGTTTAGAACTTTCGAACGATTAGTTTTCAAGACAAACATGTTTCTGTGGCTTCCAGAAGACGAATGGCAGTTGTTGGCTGGCGTTCTGTGGGACTCCTTGAAGCAGGGCAATCAATCACTGATGTTGCTCTTTTCTTCGGAGTTCATCATTCCGTTATTTCACGATTATGGAAAAAATTCCAAACAAGGCACATACCCTATTAATGTCGAATTTGTTTATTCGTTTCGGATGTAAACATCATTTTGTTAATGACTCAAATATGATTTCGTCTTATATTTCCTGCGCTTAAACGCTTCCAGCGAAAGAAAACAAAATAAATAAAACCATTTTCAACTGGCATTTTGTAGTTCTTTTTTGAGACCAACATACATTTGCCAAATACATTTAATTTTCTTTTAATAAATAATTTTTTTATTAAAAATTTTTTTTCGCAAGAGATTGTGTCGTTTTGCCGATTGGACCTCTTCGCAATTTGAATTTGGCCGCATTTGACATTGATCGTTGCCCGTGGTGTTGGTTTGCGAGGCAACGCCGTTATGGATGTTATCCAACAGGCAATCAATTGGCTTCGTAAACCAAATAGGAATTTGTAGCAATCACGGGTGGTTAGCAAGCAGTGGCTAGTACGAAATAAAAAGATACATAAAATGCTCTTTTTATGAACTAAAAACTATATTATTTATAAAAAATTGTGTGGAACAGATCCAACTGAGTTTGTATGGGTTTGTATCAAAATACATGATTCGTTATACGGCTTTTTTCTTTAAGGCCAACTTTTCCGGAACGTATCTTTGCTGTAAAGCGACGTAAAGGTATACTTATTTCAATGAGGAACTTGCAAGTTTTTTGTTTATATTTTTATAATACAGAAAATAAAAAAAATATGATGGAAAGTATCTTTTTTTTTATTTTTTTATTTTTACTTTTATAGCCCGAAAACGTAAAATAAAAATTTTCAAGTTCGCACCATTTACTTCATCTCAAAAACGCTAGTTTTCCTACGCCGCTTCTTGTGACGTCACTGTGCCCCATGATGTTCTGTTTAGTTTGATAGCGACGTTGAAATAGCAAACGGTATTTCTTTCTTGTTGATCCTATAGCAGATCATTCAAGTTAAAAACTAACAGTTTTTCTTTCTGCTTATACTTGGAATTGTTTCTTAAAGTTAATTTCAGGAGAGAATGAAGAACAATTAATTTAACAAATATAATTTAATGAAATGAACTTACATAGGGCTCCCGACAAGTTAGATAAAATGGATGTGGAAAATCCTAAATATTTTAGAGTTCCGCACTTGAAGAGATCACACGAGCGTCTGCTTAAAGTTTCAGTTCGTGAATTTCTCCACGCGCTCTGAGTACTTATGACGTCACTGACACCCATGCCGAAGACAAAACATCAGATCACTAGCGACGGCAAAGGATCAACACTGAGAAGGCTCCAAAGGTTGCGACATCCTCCCACCTTGAGTTCGTAACCTGGAAGAACTCAACCAATTGTCGCTCCTCACAAGCAGAGTCTTTGGACAGGTTTCACTGCTCTCCCGCTCCGAGTGACAGTCGCTTTGGGTGACTCCTGATGTTCTTTGACAGGAACAACTTTACCATCAATATTGGTGGCATCTGAATGCTGTGTATCTCTCGGAACTTTACTCCTGAAGAAAGGACCTGATGTCTCATCTAATAATTCCAAGGAATAAAGAAGTTGAACAGGACGTATGACAGTTCCGGATTTGGTTTTTAGTTTCACAACTCTGACAATTCCATCTCTTCCAGACTTGCAAAACCCGCCCTATGGCCATTGTAAACGTTTCAGATTGTCTGAACCAATGAGCACTATGTCACCAACAGAGATAAGTTTCGAGGTTTCCGAAGTTTTTCCGTTATGTTTTAACTGTCCAAGATATTCTAGTCGAAACCTTTTTCGTAAATCTTCACGTACTTTTTGTACATAACGGTATCTTTTACGCATATAGGTGACATCTACACTATCAATATCGGGTACGACACTTTCTATTGTTTCCTGCAGAAACATAGAAGTCGTTAAAGCAATCAAATCGTTTATATCTTCAGATAAGTAAGTTAAGGGCCGTGAGTTAATTAGGCTTTCAGTATCGCATAACACTGTGTTTAGTTCTTCGTAATTTAACAAAGCCTGCCCTAATATTCTGCATAAAACTTGTTTGACCATACCAATCAATCTCTCCCACCATGGTGCAAATGGAGGAATGAATTTCCAAGTTATCTTCTTCATCATGGATTCAGACTTTATTTTTAGCCAGTCTACTTTGCAAAGTTCGCTGTGAGCTTTTACGAAATTACTGCCTTTACCACAATGAATAATAGTGGGTCTCCCTCTGCGAGCTATAAATCGTCTTAGTGACTGCAGGAAGGCTTCCGCTGTCAAGGAAGTAATTAATTCCATGTGCAATGCACGATATGCTGCACAAGTGAACAAAACTATCCAGGATTTTGTCCCATCTTTCAAATACAGCGGTCCGGCAAGATCAACACCCAAGACTTCAAATATCGTTGCATTCCTTACTCTATCTTCATGTAAGGAAGAGGCTCTTGGTTCTGGATGGGTCACAGTGAATCGTTTGCATCGGATACATTTCAAGATAACTTGTCTAATCGTTTTTCTGCTACGCAATATCCAATAACTTTCTCTTAGCTGGTTCATCAATATTTAGACTCCAGGATGTCCTAGTTCTTTATGCTTACGTTCTATAAGCATATGCACTATCCTTTGTTTTGATGGTAAAATTATGGGTAATCTAAAGTTCTTTTTGTCTTTTCGGTTAAAAATGCGCGTTTTTACTCTCAATAACACTTTTTTGTCGAGTACAGGATAAAGAGTCTTTATTTGGTGATCATTTACTCCATCAGAAAATGCTTCGCGTTGGATAATTTTTAACAAAACTATTTCTGCGTGATTTGTTTCTTTTAAAGTTAGATCCCCAAGGTAACGCGATGTTTTCAATTTTACATTAGAAAAAAATCTATAAATCCAAGCAATTACTCTCACAAGTTTGACATATGAAGATATTCTATGAAAGATTTCCTCTGTTTCTAGATTTACATGTGTGTTAGTTACAGCACCTTTTCGGATTTCTTGAATAATGTTTTCCTGATTATATACCAATTTTGGTGTTGGCCATTCAACTTCATTTTTCTTTAACCATGCGGGTCCCTCCCACCATTTAACTGAAAAACCCGTTTGTCAGTACAACCTCTGGATGGAAGGTCAGCAGGATTGTCTGTTCCTGATACATGTCTCTATGCATTCGGGTTTGTTAATTTCCTGATTTCTCGTACTCGGTTCAACACAAAAACAGTCCAGATTTCTTCCTTTTTGATCCAGGTCAAAACAGTGGTTGAATCAGTCCAAAAACATAATTCATCGTTTTGCCATTGCAAACCTTCTAAAACAGAGGTGCATAGTCTCGCTCCCACCGTTGCAGCTATCAACTCAAGACGTGGAATCGTGATAGATTTCACCGGAGCTACTCTGGACTTAGAAGCTAATAAATGAACTTCAACTCCATAAGGAGTCTGAATTCTCACGAACACTACAGCAGCATATGCATTATTACTGCCATCGCAGAAGGCGTGAATGCTACACAAATGTTTGTTATCACTGTTGGTGTGTATTCATCGAGGTATAGAAATTTCTTTTAAGAGATTCAGATCTCTGAACCAACTTAGAAACTTTTCCTTCGTATTTTCATCAACTTCGGTATCCCAAGAAATTCCCATTTTCCATAAGCTTTGTAACAATAACTTAGGAAGCAGTATAACAGCACTTAAAATACCAATCGGGTCATATACTTTGTGGGCTATAGCCAAAATAGTCCTCTTAGTTACTTCCATCAATTTGTAGCCTTCTAACCAATTCAGGTTCACAGTTAAAAAATCTTTCTGGTAATCCCATAATAAGCCCAATACTGGTGCATCAACTGTTTGTAAGTCATCCCCAGTACTTAACCAACCTCGGAGATTAAACTTCCCTTCATACATTATTTTTTGAGATACTCCAATAAACAATGTCATTTCATGTTCATCGTCAAAACTGGTAACAAGATTATCTACATAAAAAGAGTGAATAAGCTTATGCAACATATTTTTATCGTAATGAGAATTTTTCATATAATTCTGCAAATGAAATTCTATTACAGCTGCTAAAAGAAAAGGGCTACTTTTCACACCAAACACTTCTCTAGAATGACGAAATATTTTTAGTTCTTTTTTATTCACATTTTTCCACCAAAAGAATCTAAGAAAATCACGATCATCGGGTTTTACACTAATTTGTAAAAATGCCTTTTCGATGTCTGCTATGGCGGCAAATTTACCCTCTCGAAATCTGAGAAGAATGGAAGGTATTAGCTCTATTAAATTCGGACCACATTCTAAGCACTGATTTAGAGACAGAGAATGCTTCACTCTCGCAGAAGCGTCGAATACCGGTCTTATTGGTGTAGAGCTATTTTCTTTTATAACCGGTAGGTGTGGCAAATAGTGTCCATCATCAATGATCTCACTCTGACTTCTTCGATTATACCTAGATCGAGCCAACTGTTGAAAACCTCCTCGTATGATATGAACAGATTTTGTGCTCGAAGTTTCTGTGTTGAAGATTCCAAACGCTTCACAGCTAAATCCTTGTTGTTGGGCAGTGGTAAATGATCTTCAGACCAGGGCAAAACAACTTCATAGCGTCCTTCACTGTTAAGTGAAATGGAATTTTGAAATTTCAACTTAGTTTGTAAATCTCTTTCTTCTCTGGCTTTTTGTGTGGCCGCATCAATTATTCCAATTGTTTCAATATTCCAGAGTTCGGTGACAGTTACATCCTTAGCAAACATATTTGTAACTGCCATCGTAGAATTGTCATCAGAAGTTTCATACGGCATCTTTCCCATCATTGTCCAACCTAAATATGTTCCCACAGCAACAAGTCCTCATGGCAGATGAATAATCTTTCCATTGAAGAGTTTACCAGCAACATCAGCCCCGATTAATAGATCAATTTCTTGTGATTTTTCTTGTTCAGAGATTAATTGATCAGTTACCGTAATGTTACGGTAATCAAATTCCTCTGCACATGGTTTTAGTATTGGAATGAGTATATATCTGAGCAAATTGTTTGCTGGTCAAGGACCTCAAAGTTACAATTATAATCACCTTTCAAACTGCTAATGAATACTCTGTATCGAAAATGTTTCTCGGGATGTTCTCTGCCCCCAAATAAATTATGAATAACACTTTCTTCTTTAATAAAGTTATATTGCATTTCTTCCGCTACACGTTTACTCCAATAAGATCGTTGACTTCCAGAGTCGACAAGTGCACGAACTATTTTCCCCTCATTTGTAGCACCTCGTAAACGTACATACAATGTTTGTAAAAGAACTCTACAACAAGTACGATTGCTTAAAGCTGCATCATTGATTACATTTTGACTATTAGTTTCACCTGTGTTCGTTTTCGATTTGTGATCTTTAAATTTATCTTCATTACACATAATAGCATAATGTCTGCTCTTACACTTTTCACAATTAATCTTGCATCTGCAATCTCGAGCTCTATGACCGATTTTTAGGCATATAAAACAACAACCCTTTTTTGCTAAGACTTTTTTTTATCATCCAAACTCATTTTAACGCGATTCTGCAAGCTTGTGAATCATGCGTTCTCTCACAAAATGAGCACAGTGCTTGTTTATTACGACGAGTCTCAGCATTATCAAAAAGTCCCATTGCGGTTGGAAATTGTTGATCGTTATTACATGCCGAATAGGAATATTTCCCTTTACGTTTTGCATCTAAACCAAACCCTTCTTTTGCTCTTGAAATTCTTTCTTCCCCCTCAACTTCTGATTAAAGGAAACTCATAACAGCGGTCAGTATATTTGTCATTTTCCTAGTTTCATTTGTTAAACTAATACTTCTTTCCCATACTCGAATCATGTCTTCTGGTAAACAGCTTTCAACTAGGGGATGCAGCATAGAAGCATACTTATCTGAAGTTACACCTAATGTTTCAAAGGCACGGAGGTGTGCTTCAATTTTATCATACAATTTGGCGAGACGTGTAACTTTAGCTTGATGCAAAGAATTGTTCAAAATTAAGTTTAACGATTCTCTCACATACACTTCTATGAGTAAATCTTCTCTTCCGAATCTAGCTTTTAGACACTCAACGGCTTGATCATAATTCTCAGCAGATGCAGGAAAGGAATCTACAATATATCTGGCACGTGATCCCTCTACAGTGGATTGTGACAAATATTGTAATTTATCCTCTGGTGCAATTTCCAAGTTTTCGTGAATTTTCCTAAACTGACCCCAGAAACCAAGCCATTCCTTAACATCACCATTGAATTTTTTAAGTTCACTTTTAGGAAGTTGGAACTTTCGCTTCGATACTGTTTCACTAAGTACTCTTTTAGTATCGTCATACATCCTTTTAACATCGTCCTTAATACTTTTCTTAAATTAAGTTTTAAGTCGCATATATCTTTCCTTATACTCTTCAAAAACTTCGTAAGCCTGATTAAAACTTTCTTGAGAACACTCATCACTTCAACTGATAACAAATAAATTATTTCTTTTTTTTCAATTCAAGTTCTAACCATTTTTCATCGAACTGAGCCATTAAAATTTCTATTTCATCAATATCAAGTTCCTCCTCTTCTAAACGTTCATATAACGCATTAGCGATTCTAGTGAAACCACTTCTAAGAGGAGTACGCAATTTCTTCAAACTCTCCATCATAAGATAGAAGTAAATAAACTATCACAAATCAATCACAAATTATCAATAACAAATTCCAAGTCCTGTCGCGGACGCCATTTAATATAGCAGATCATTCAAGTTAAAAACTACCAGTTTTTCTTTCTGCTTATACTTGGAATTGTTTCTTAAAGTTAATTTCAGGAGAGAATGAAGAACAATTAATTTAACAAATATAATTTAATGAAATGAACTTACATAGGGCTCCCGACAAGTTAGATAAAATGGATGTGGAAAATCCTAAATATTTTAGAGTTCCGCACTTGAAGAGATCACACGAGCGTCTGCTTAAAGTTTCAGTTCGTGAATTTCTCCACGCGCTCTGAGTACTTATGACGTCACTGACACCCATGCCGAAGACAAAACATCAGATCACTAGCGACGGCAAAGGATCAACAATGAGAAGGCTCCAAAAGTTGCGACATTCACCAATCCAGGCATTGGAGCCATTGTAAACAAGCTAACAATTAAAAAAGGCAAGTTCAAATTAAGATATTGTTAATATATAGTTATAAAATAAACGGAATAAACAACAAAAACAAACAGCAACATAAACTAGCTTTAACTCGCTCCTTCGGTTCCTTCGAAGAATCTAAGAAAAGTATAATATAATGTACAAAGTTATATAAAATAAGAGATCAATCTACACAAACGTCAAAAGCTGTCTCTAATCAAGAAATCGTAAGAGGAAATATCACAAATGGCTGGTCTAGGCTCAAAAAGCTCTTCGCCTATCAAAACCAACACCAACTCTTTACAAAGTCAACGTGGGTTTATTTTTGGATTAGTTTAAAAACAGTCATAGAAGTTTGTTTATTTGCCTATAGGGGGAGGCTTTTAGCAAGTTGTTTTGGTTGGTGAGAGATGCAGAGTTTTACTGTGACAAAATAGAACTTCTTTTCACCTATTTTTGGAATTGTATAAATATTTTGCATTTACTACAGAAGGACGACACATCGTTATCCAGTGGTTCCCTGGGCACTGTGACATTTTCGGTAACGAGCAGGCGGATATGTTGGCCAAGAAGGGCACACGGATAGTTGAACAGCCAACCACAAGTTACTCATTCCACTCCATAAAACTCTACATCAAAAGTCAAATGAGACTTAGATGGAAGTCGAATCTCACTTCTTGTATTTCCTCGAAGAGCTGGGGAATTTTATTGGACCAAAAAATTTCGATTAAACCTCGTGAAAGAGCGGTCGCAGAATTTAGACTTGCAGTGGGGCATGACTGCCTTGCAAACCACCTACACCGCATTGGCGTTTATGACAGTCCTAAATGCCCACTCTGCAAAAAGGATGAAATTATGGACAGGTCCCACATGCAAGGATGTCCAGCTCTGTGTGGAGTCTCCGAGGTGAAACGCTACTGGAGTGCTAGAGCCTTGCTGATGCGATACTGACTTCTTTCTCTTACTGTTTTGTATTCCTGTTATCGTTTTGTAAGATATTGTCATTTTCTCTTGCCATTAGAAATATAAAAAAAAATTCTTCTCTAACCACTTCATTTGTTTCATGATTTAACGATAGTACAGTCTTTTAAAGCATTCTCTTAGCTACAAACTCATGAATTAAAAAGAAGGTTTAGACTAACCTCAAAAAGGCTGATTGCCTGTTTTTGAAATAACCACACCTGTAATAACAATAATATAGTCACTTTACATTAATGTTAGCTTTCACTCCCACAAATATTATTCATGGTTTTGAAGCATATGGAATAGAACCTTTAAACAATAACGTATTTAAAAGCATGAATATCTGCCTGCCAAAGTAGCAGATTGGCCAATGCAGGCCTTTGAATGAATCTCAAACTATTAATGATAAAACTGATGTCGAAAACCATGAAAGTATTCAGGCAGGCTTATAAGCAACACTGGAGCCTGGGCTGAATTGTGGTCCTTCAACATCAGACTTTACTAATGTTCTGATCCAATCTTTGAATATAGTATCACCAGAACAAATAAGGCATTATCCTAAAGCCCAGCCAAGGAAAAACACGTAGTGGTAGGCCAAACTGGGCCCTTCCCTGCTCTTGCAGCAAAATCTGATGTACTCTAATACGGGGTAACAAGGAGGGAAGCGCACTCCCAAATAACTGGAACTGGTGGTAGGCCGCACAGAAAATCCTGTATTATGACTGATACACCAATAAAACAACAAATAGAAGAAAAGGCACTAATAGAATTTAAAAACATGAAAAAAGTCAAAATTAAAGACGAAATAAGTTGAAAAAACCTGTTAAAAAGAAAATATTTTACAGTTCTGATTCAGATAGTGAAGAAATTTTTTTCGACGATTTGTATGAACAGAGAGAAAGAGAGAAAAAAGGTTGAAAAGAGAAAAAGAGAGTGGAATTCTGCGTCGTTTAAAAGTGCTATTTTAGATTAAACTATAAGACTGACCCATCAGACTGCTGAACGCCAAGTTAGTTCTATGAACTATTGTATTTATACACTGTATTTTTGTAAACCTATACTTATGCTTAATAAATATAAATATCAAGTTATTCACATTTTTATTTGATTTTACCTTGATTTACACTGTAGTCTAAGGTACAACACGAATGGTGTACCTTGGTCCTAATGTAAACAATTTATTCCTTATAAAGTAAATTATGCAAAAAAGTATTCTACACTTTTCCAAAAAATATCTATGGAACATAAATACCTAAAGTTTGATAAAACATCTTAATATCTATAAATCAAAAATACGCAAGTAAAAAATTAAAATGTCAAAAAAGGTCCATGTAGAACACCTTCCCAAACTATTTTTTGATAGCTAATGAACCAAATATAATTAACTAGCAGTACCTCCATAGCGTTGCCAGCGACAAAGTTATGCTTTTAAAAAGTCAACCTCACTGATTCCGACAAAACCAAACTAAAAACAGTAATATACAAAAAATTGCATAAACGGTACAAATTAAATATCGTTGTACTTTCAAAAAGTCTTAAAGCTAAAGAAAAAGCAAGAAGCAATACAACCTGAAGTGATGGCACTGGACAGTGTAAACGCCAATGTCAACGAAGTCAAAACCAAATGTAATAAGTTTAACACAGAAAGTACTTTTCGCACAATAATTCCGATGGTATCTGACTACGTTCGGAGTGCTTTTTTTCAAAAAAGTGTCCAAATAGGGTGTTTTTTTCTTTTTATGATAAAATACCTTATAAAAATATAATACAAAACAAAAATTTTCTTAAAAGCATATATATATATTTTTTAACTGGCAAAAATTGACAAATTTAGGTCAAAAAGGACGAAAACGTCAAAGCCCACATAACCTAAAATCATATCACTACAACTACACAAGATTTTTTGTCAAGTCTCGTAACAATATGATCTAGCGCCTGAGCTAGGATATTTGAAATATTCCTCTCCAGTCATGATATATAGTGCATAACATAGAAAGAACATAAAAATTTGAAATTTTTCCTAACGACACTACAGTGAAATGACTCTAAAAAATTTCCCTTTCAACATACAACTTATATCCTAGCTCGGGATCTTCAAAACAAATATAAAATGCCATGGAAAAAAAATTCATTCACAAATTTTGAATACACTTTGAGTTATTATCTTTGTCGTGCAAAGATTTTATTGAAAATCACATTCTGAGAAAAACGCATTTAAAGATTTGTTAAATAATTTACTAATATATATTTCAAATTAATTACTTCAAAATTCGCCTGTTTTATACATTAAACCTTCCTCTATCTCCTTACATACCCATTTTTTATTTTTGGAAGCTTTTAATTTTTTTCTTTGCAGTTTCGTCGAAGGCTGTGACTGCCTTTCAGAAGAGGAAATTCTCTTTTTATCAATGGAGGCATATCCTTTTGATATGTAAACTCCAGGACTGAGTCCAATATTATTTAAAACTTGGATCAAGCCCCTAAAACCATCATTGAACTGCACTACTGCAATATAAACTACAAGTCTGAGAGTTTTTAGACTCACAAAAGTTTCTTTCGGGGCAATGTTTCATATAACTCCATTGAAGGCTTCGTTCTGATTTTGTGTCATTCCGTGCATACACTTTTCTAGCAGACTTCTATCACACAAACTCATGTATATTGGTTTCACAATGTTTATAACTGAATTGGGAAGACCAAGAGATTTCCCTTTCAGTGTTTTCCCCATGGCTTTAGCCCTTTGGAAACGACACCAGCTGTTCTCACCCTGCGGACATTGTCCATGCATAGGTTTGTCTTTGGATGAACAGCAAAATAAAAAGAACTTGTGGCTGATATATAGCACAGCATAAAAACATGAGTTCGCGATTCTGCTGTTAAATATTTAAGACACACGTGGCTGTTAAATTCATTTATCAGCGAAACCAAAACCAAAACTGCTCAATTACTCAACTTCCGGTTTGAAAATCAGCTTTCACGATTAATTCAAATGAATAGATCTCCACTTCTATTGATCGTAGAAACAAAATAAAAACTGTTTTGGAAAGAAAAAAGTCTACATTTTTATAATATTAAATAAAATGAAATACGAAAATTTGGTCAAAAATGGACTTTTCAACGTAGTCAGATACTTTAAGCCAAACTGAATATTTTCCAGTTGCAGTAAGTGACGTCAATGGAAGAGAGTGGAAATTTGACGCACATCCAAAAAAACAAGCAGATTATTGAACGTTTCAACAAACTTTCGATGTTGTATTTCCCTCGAAAACAGATACTATTATACAAGTATCTCTCTATATTAAAAAAAGTTACTACCGCCGTCTAAGCCGCCGCAAGATTGAAAACTCTCTTTTTCTTTCGATTCTTAAACGGTTTCCCGAGAAAGTACTAATCAGAAAATTACAAAATTAGCATGGTTTGTTCACTACTGTATAGATAATACGATGGAGAATGTTTTTTTCTGATAAGGCTATTAGTTTAATGTGCATTAAGTGTCACATACGAAAAAAGTGAAATTTCTAACGCGAATGAGCAAAACGAGTACAAATTTCAGTCTTCAGCCGTGAGGCTTTTTTAGAGTACCTCTAAACGTAAAATTTGGCACCTCGCCAAGATTTTTTAGAAAATTCAATTTGATTCCTGATAACATTTTTTGGAAATTGTGGGAAAATCGGGACATTATCGTTATTTTTTTGTTAAAACTGTCATATCCATAGCTTATTACTATTGGTTTTTAAATTTGAAAACATTACGGGAAACCTCAGTTGTACTCTTTCTTATGGCACAATTATTTCTGAGATTGGTTAATAACTAAATTCGATGCTATTAAAAGTTGGTCATGCAAATTTCGTATTGTTTAGATCGTAATTTTCGATGCAAAACTAAAACTGTCATTTGTATTCGTATAATACTGTTAATTTTTAAAATTGAAAATACCACGTGAAAGCTTAGAATGCACTCTTTCTTAGGGTATAATTGATTGTAAAATTGGTTTATAAATAAATTTTCGATGCGATCAAAAGTATAATTTCGCGATAGTGTACAAATTGTTCATCGTGGAGATGAAACGTGAAACGGCCTAGATGAAACTCGCTGTGACGTCATGACCCGGTTGAAAGAGTAACTGATTAGCAAGCAGAGGGTTGCGAGTTCGAACAAAGACCGTTGAGAACAATCTGTCGTGGCCTCAAATGTCCTCTCATTGGCGTGGTGAATACGTTTGGAGTGGCCATTACTTTTCTACAGCTGTTGCCTCGTTATCTGACCGGGGTTCAAAATTGCATGGTGTTGTCCTCTGTACTTTCCCTTTGGGACTAATCCCGGGCCGTCCTCACTACTTGTGTTCCTCTCTATATATATATATATATAGTGCGACGTTAATTAGAAACATAAACCTATACCTTTGCATTTACGGGCCGTGGTAGCAAGATTGAAAGAGTAACGTATTAACAGTCGGAGGATTGCGAGTTCGAGTCCAACCGAAGACCATCGTCAACAAAGGAAGCTGGTGCACGTTAAATCTGTCGTGTCTTCAAATGTCCTAACGTTGGTGTAGTGTGTAATTTTTGAGAGTGGGAAGGCAGTTAAGGTGTTTCTTTGTCACCTGATCGTAGTGGTGTCGATGTGGTGTTGTCCTCGGGTCTTTCCCTTAAGCGATTCATCCACTGCCTTCCAGATAAATGATTCTTTTGCCTTCTAGAAGGCAGTGATTCATCCCAGACCGTCGTCAATAGCCCGTTATGTTGCTCTAGTACGACGTTAATTAAGTATCTGCTTACATGTGTTGATACTCGAATGCTATATTGGATTTTGGTATCTCTAATCAACGTTGTACTAGAGCAACTCTACGTGCTAGACAGGTGAATGAACTTTTAAAGCATGCACATTTGAACCATCTTTCCATAAAAGTATTTTGTGCTTGATACATACCATTTTATGAGAGGAAACTAGCTTTTTTTTCAGTAAAAAAATACTAATTTTATGAAGTTATGTGATTAAAAATAATAAAGGCACAAATTCAGTCTACTGTTTATAGCTGTGGCAACGGACATGGGATACTTTTAGAAACGAGTTATGGCAGGTTAAGGCAATCCATCTGTATTACGGTTATTTTTTTAAGGCAACCATAGCAAGCGGAAAGTTTAAATTTTCATTTTGAATACTATAGAAAATTTTTAATTTTTTCCCCTTGATTTCATTGGTTTTTAATGGTTTTTCGCCAGTTGAGGAATTTTTTATCTTATTATTTTATGTCACGGTACACACACACAGTGCTATCGTTTCAGGTTATATTTTATATATTTTTATGTATTGTATTTACGTATACATTATATTTTTTAAAACGTTTACAAAAGTGTTTTTGAAGTTTGTTACTTTCCGTTGTTAAAAGAAAAAGATTTTTTTAATTAGTCTTTCCTTGATATCATTAGAAGTGCGCTAAATAAGAGCGAAAAGGCCGTTACCACCGCGATAAACGTAGACTGAAGTTGTAACGGAATAAAATATCATTTTACGGATTTAATTTGCAGATATGGTTTTATTCAAGTCGCACTGAAACAACAGAACGGGATATTGGTGACGGTTCGGGCTTAAACCCGAAGGATAGGTAGGTATTTAAGTAAAGTCGCACTGGAACAACACAATGGGCTCTTGGCGACGGTCTGGCATCAACTCCCAAAGGATACGATCCTAGGATAGCACTAAGTAACTTTGACCCACGGTCACTAAGACACACTTGAGCTGACACCACACACTCCAAACATCACACTACGTCAACGCCTGAAGGGAAATATCAGAGGACTACATCACACAATTTTGAACCACGGTCAGATGACGTCAAAAATATATCTTCGGGGGTAGATCCTGGACCGTCACCACTAGACCGTTGTGTAGCTCCGGTGTGACGTTAATTTAAAAAATAACAAACACCACTGTGATAAGATATAAAAAATTTTACTTTCAACTTTTCTTTGATTGGCATATTACGAAGAGATTGGCAATCAGCGTTTTGTGGCAGAAAAGCGAAACTCCGACTGTAACCCGTCATCTGACCGTGGTTGAAAATTACGTGGTGTTGTCCTCGGATCTTTCAGTTGGGGGATTGATCCAGGACCGTCGTGAATAGCCCGCTGTGTTGCCCTAGTACGATGTTTATTAAAATACCTACCTACCGACTGTAACATAGTAGGTACGTAGGTATTTTAATTAACGTCGTACTTGAGCAACACAACCAGCTATGACTGTGACAAGAAATTCTCAAAGACCGAACAGCTGCTATTGTTTTTATAGTGAAGTTTCCCATCAGTTCATTTAGCCGTGGTTTAGCAAAGGGCGAATTCACCCTCTTTCCAGACATCTCTCAGGGAACTCAGTTTGTGTTCCGTTACTTGGATTCGTAGTGAGGTGTAGTTGCCATGCGACGAGATCGGAGATTCAACCGCCACATCACAACAAAAGAATCTCCTTTCTTCCATTTCTGCTTTAATTCATTTAGATCTGCCATCAAATAATATCCTTCCTGACAAAACTTTATTATAAATTGATTTTAATTCAGAAAACGATTGTACCCATCATCACAAAGATGAATCAAAGTTTGCCTTTTATACCTGGATATTCGTTTCGAGATGTAACGGTGAGCATTACTTTAATATTATTTCTCATTGAAATTGCATTCACAAATGTGAATAAGTTTCTTGCGATAGCCAGATTTAGCATTCGCCAAGACTAGTGGCGGTAGAGTTGCAGTTTAAGTTTATCGCGGTGGCAACTGCCTTGGCGCTATTTTTTGGCGCACTTCCGTCTATCAATAGCTTTCGGGGTTGTTGTGAAGGAATAATGTTGCGAAGGAAAGAATTTTTTCAAAAATATTTTTCTTTTTGTAACAAGCTTCAAGGGTGGAACTGTCGTTCACGGTAAGAAGGCGATTTGTCGCCAAATATGGTAACCTTCACCTTTTGCGGTTTTCCTTCACATCTGCCGTTTTTGTTATGGCAACCCTATCTGCAAAATTTTTCGCACTCCACGCTCTGAATGGTATCTTGATTTGGCGACAAACGTCTTACCGTGAACGACAACTCCACCACTAGTGCAAAAGTTTAGAGTCCTCCAAAAGCCTTGGTGACAAGATCTGCAAGTTCTGAAGCTCGATGGCTATGGAGGATTTCGATTGGTGGTGCTCCAAGTTGAAAGAGGGAACCGATAATGGCCTGGCAGTCGAAAACATGATCTGGAGTTAGTTGAGATTGGGGACAGTACCTGCAGATGGGATAGGATTTTATATTAGTTCGTGAAATCTTCAGGCCTTTGAAATATCCAGTACGTAGCCTAGCTATTGTAGAAGGAGAGGTTTCTTGGGCAGTTTAGATCGGGGATTGTTGCCTTGCTAAAATGCTGGTTGTAGATCCTTCGCCTGGCGACGGCATTCGCATCTGCACAGGTGACTACTCGAGGTTGATCTTTGTCGCGTTTTTTTAAACACATTTGTAAACGTTTAAAAAAATATATTGCGTATACGTAAATAATATAAATATACGTAAATAAAATAAATATATAAATAAAATACAACCTGAGACGACAACACTGTACCGTGGCTTAAATTAAAATGAAGTACAATTCCACAACTAGCGTAAAACTATTAAAACCTTTTTATGAAATGAGCTATATTTATTAATCCGACCCATAATAAAGTATTTATTTTTATTGATCTTGAAGTTTTTTCCTTATGTGAAGAGTTACTTAACTCACAACGGCTTTTGAGGGATCATCGTGGCTCAGTGTGTTTGCTCACTACTCTAGCAATCTTTGAGTTCTAGACGACACAGGCTCGATTCCTCCCTGGGTGTATTTTTCTCATCTCTGTCAATAAGGTATTTAATGTGAATGTGTGTCCATTTTCTTGAACAAATATGGTCCTTGTGCCATATTTCGAGTTGTACGTGGCGGATGTTCAATCCCCCCCCCGCGGTGTAGTTCCCTCTTCTGTGTCTGTAAAAATTTCCTTTATTTGCATGTTTACATGAAAGTTTTGAAGCGGGGTGTCAGGTCAGATAATGCTCTCGTCATCTCAACTTACCTCAAAATTACTACGTTGTCCTTGGATCTTTCCCTTTGGGATTGATCCAAGATCATCGCCAATAACCCGTTGTATTGCTCCAGTGAGGTTTTGATTGAAATTCTTACCTACCCGTGTTAGAAAAGAATAATAAAATTCGGAACAGCTACACTCTACGTTTATAAGTGGTGGCAGCGGCCTTGGCGATTTTTTTTGGCGCACTTCTAATGTTGCCAAGGAAAGAATTATTTCAAAAATCTTTTTCTTTCAAAAACATTTTTCTTTTTACAACGGAAAATGAAAACTTGAAAACACATTTAAAAACGTTTTAAAAAGTATATATTTTTAAAATTTCACAAAAAGTAAATACATTACAAAACACAATTGTGTTCCCACAGAACTAAACTTCGAATGTTGGGTAAGAATATATATATACCTGAAAATTATCAATTACACTAAATACAGAGGCATGTTGAAAAATAAAAAGATTTATAAAAGAAAAAAAGCGAGAAATAATACAACCTGATAATGTCAGAACTCTTGCGGTAAAAATATAATCAAAACGAAAATGGCAAAAAAACATAACTCTTAATTCGTTCGTGAAAACTAATATAATGAAATAAAAATTCCACAACTGTCGAAGTACAAATAAATGAACCAATGGTATCACAGAAAAAGATTTAAAAGGACCACAATGCAATCAAAGAATATTTTAAAAACAAACTAACCAATATACTTGCAAAGTAAAAATTTCAAACGAACCAATGAAATCAAACGACTTCAATGATTTTGGAAGAACTTTCTAGAATATTCAAAATGAAAATTGAAAGTTTCCGTTTGCCGAGGTTTCCATGAAAACCACAACAACCGTAACGACAGATGGGTTGTCTTAATTTATCGTAAATCACTACTAGAAGTGCGCCAAAAAAATTGCCAAGCCGTTGCCATCACTCATAACCGTAGAGTGTAGCTGAACCTAGAATTCGTCCGCCACTGGGTGAACTAAAAAGCCTTGAAATAACCATGTGTAGTATTTGGGATTGGGGTGTTATCCCTTAAAATGAGGGTCGAGGTAGCCCAGTTGGAAGAGTAACGTATTTGTAACCATAGGGGGAAGTTCTTAACTGGGTCCAACCCAAACTCGTCGGATACGTGGAAGTTGGTCGTGGTCTTAAAAATCCTCATCCTTGCATGACGCGGAAGTTTGTAGATTGGGGTGTCACCTCAAGGTACAGCCTCGTCATTTGATCGTGATTTAAAATTGCGAGGCGTTGTTCTCATATGTTTCCCTTTGTGTTTGATCGCGGACAGTCACCAATACCCAGTTGTGTTGTTCCAGTGCGACGTTAAGTGAAATGCCTACCTAGCTACCAAGTAGCCCAATTTTCGGTAATTCCAATTTGATTAAACTATTTACAGAAGACTCATCACGGACACCCGAGAACTCTTGTCTACAGCAAAGGGGTGCCTGTGCCCCAACCACTTGCGACGGATACGCCGGCGAGGGCGTTGGAGCTCCTCGATTCCCAGAACAAAGTGTTGGACAGGGAAACAGCCGCAGAACTCGTCTATGGCCCAAAACGAGTTGCACCCGGAGAAGTCAAACTATCCCGGTATCTGGCCATGGATAAGAAGGTAACGTCTTCTGACAGATCCCGCGATAATAGAATAAGTTCTTGATATGATACGTTTTCTTATGCTTTTCCCTGCGATGTATTCCACCAGGTTTTGAGATTTGACGGCTGGTTCCGAGAGGAGATTGATGATTGGTCGAAAGAGAGCTATCGAATAAGACGGGTTACTGTGCTTTACTACCTGCAAAATGATACCATGGAAGTAATTGAACCCAAAACACCAAACAGCGGATTGTTACAGGTGAACGTCAGGATTACGTGCTTTTTTATTGTGACATTTCTAGGTACTTGCCATTGAACTTGTAATGAAATAGACGGAGTAAGTTCGCTACAGTTTCATGTTATTTCTCTCGATTGTTTTGAAGATAGATTTGTCACGGAGTATAGGGAGAAAGAACGAATCCCTAATGTAAAACCAATTCTTGATTAGTTAATGCGATTAATTGAGAGGGATTAAACCACTCATTTTTTCTTTAATAGCCAATCACTCCAAGTTTATTCCCATGTCCATGTGATCAATAATTCTGAGATGATATACGCACAAGATAAACCTGCTCGGTCGATTTCAGTAAAAGGTCGATAGTTCTTTTGTGCGCATATTTATTTGGCAGTCGAATTGGAAATTTGCGTTAAAATTAATTTTTATTTAGACCAATTATGTTTTTGTACTATTGCATATTTCCGGAACATCTATTCATTGTATATTTCCTCATTTCTGTTGCCACATCCAAAATACCTGATAGAAAAATACATAAATTAAAACATTATAAAAAATGTCTTCAAAACATACAAAACATTTTTTTTTTACTTTAAACGAATAATTATCGTCTGAAAAAATATAAATAATAATTTTCATTTTGAAATAAGTATCGTTTGGTAAAAATATTTCTGTAATTTCACTCGCATGTTCTAATTTATTAAGATAACATTTCACTGACATTTCTCAAACAGTTTTACCAAACGAACTTCATGACTTGATTTGGTAAAATTACGCACTTTCAAAAAGACGAAGACGAAAAATAGCAATAAAAATCAAAAATAAAAACATGTTCCATTCATCCAACAACAGATTGTTGTGTTGCTTTTTCATTTGTTTTGTGCCTATTTGTGAATTTTCGTTTATCCTGCATATTACTATGCATTAAGTAAGTACTATAGCTAAAGTTTACAGAGGCTGTTCTGATGAATGTTTTTGGTGTGCAGTAAAAAAATCGTTTGCTACGAATAAATTTTATTTCCCCATCAGTTAAATAGTTAAATTATAACTTATCATCTGCTGACTAGGCCTGGGCGATGTATCGATACATCATGGTAAACCGGTGTGAGATCGAAATCGTCACACCGGTTTCGCGATTTTGATGATGACGATGTATCGTGATATATCGGTTTTTCCCGATGTCGATTTTTTCAAAGCGCATGCGCGATTTCGCGGTTTTTCCCGATGTCAAGCAGCCAATCCCAGAGCACAAATATCACGATTTCGATGTTTTCAAAGCGCATGCGCGATATCGCGCAGCCAATCCCAGAGCACAAGTATCACGATTTTCCGGAATCACGATGTCTCCTGTTGCTCAGCGCCAACGATTTCTATGTTTTCTTAGAGGAATCAAATGCCCCTTTATTGCTATTTTTATGCTTAAGTTTTTTTCCTTCTAAATAAACTGTTTTTTAATCTACTTGAGCATATATGGTGTGTGGAACATACTAGGGCAATCGGTGTGAGTGTCAGATCGTCATCACCACATCGGTTTCGCGATTATCACGCTGGCGATGTATCGGATCGTCATCGCCATACCGGTATCGCGATTTTCAAGCTGTCGATGCATCGCGATATTCCCCGATGGCACGCAGCCATCCCTTACCACAGATATCACGGTGTCGCGATGTTGTAGTTCAGCGGCAACAATTTCGATGTTTTCTTAGCGCATGCGTGATTTCTCTGGTTTAAACAATGCCCTTTCGTGTTTTTTTAATTATCGGTGTAAAATTTTCCGCAGATTTCAAATCCGTTGAAGATATATTAAACTTAAAAATTATTTATTGAAAGAAAATCATATTTTTAGGTATCAATCTAACGTGAAATTTTCCGCAGATTTCAAATCCGTTGAAATTTTTATTTCAATCTATCCTTAGCGATTCCGTTTTTACAAAAAAACTTAACAATCCCAGTCCTCATGCTTTTTATTTCTTGCTCTCATTTGCGGAAATGGGACAGGAAATGTAATGTTTCTTATTTTTTTTAACGCAAAGGGCAGAAGATGTAATCTTTTTTTTTTTCCCCGGATCTTTTTTTGGGGAAAGAAAAAGTTTATGTGACGTTAAAATCTCTTGCAAAAAAAAATATAAAAGATATATTCAATTTATAAAAATTATTTATTTAAAGAAAATCCTATTTTTAGGTATCGTTAATAAGTGAAATTTTCCGCAGATTTCAAATCCGTTAAAATTTTAACCCTCATCTTCAACGGTCTAGAAGATAGAAAAAAGAATTACATAACTAGAGTTTAAAAAAAAATGTTATGTTCTGCAGGAAAATCATATCATTTCTCTGCGCAAAATGAAAACGGGAAAAATAAATTTAGAATCTGTCATATCTTTATGCGGTTACCATTCCAAAGAAAACAGTAGTATTTAAATTTCATTAAATTCATGCAAAAATGTTCTAGTTTGAATTTTAAAATTCGCCGCGTCCCAAAAGTTGCAAAAAATTCCGACTACCTGTACTAAATCTCATTGCTGTAAGTCTCATAGAATCATCAGGATTTTTTGGCCCCATACAGACAAACACTTTCTTTTATAATAGTAGAGATAAAAGTATTTTTCAAAATAAAATATCAATTAAATATTTTTAGGATGTAAGTTATACAGTACAAAGTCCCAAATCCGCAATTGTCCAAAATTCGGACTTTTTTTGTTTTTCTCACTTTTTTGCATCTTTCTGACGATTTGTACAGAACAAGAAGTTAAACCTGGTCCTAATTGATGAAACAACGCAAAATAACGGACATGTTCAGAGAAAATACAACACAGAAAAAGAAGATTTGCAAGTAAAATTTGTTGCATTGTATCAAAAACGTTTATTCTTTTTTACGTTTATTGTATCTGATATTTTACTATTACAAACTCAAAATTAGCACACGGGGGGGGGGTTAGACTGAAGTGTTTTGACAAAAAATGCGAATAATCCAAAATCCGGAATGGCCGAGGTTTGGAGGATTCCGGATTTGGGACTTAGTACTGTACTGACATTTCACTGTGTTCTACAAGTATATACAAATGAAAATTATATTTTTAACTTCAAATATTTAAGTATGAAATAATCCACTTTGATTATAACAGATTGCGATTTTCAATACATTCTCAACGCTACTCTTGCATCAAGATTTAATGTTGAATTAAATTCAAAATAAATTATATGCGATATAATATTTTCTTTACTTAAGAAGTAAACTATCTTTTTCAATAAAAAAACCTCAAGAATTTGTAATAATCAACTTCGATGATAACAGGAACTGGAATCCCAAAACTGTGTAATGATACTGTTGAAAAAATGCGACAAGAGTTGGCAAATGTTAAAGAAGAAGAGATATCGATTAGAACAGACTGTTGGACATCTGTAGCAAACACCCCATATCTTGCAGTCACAGTCCATTTTATTGACAATCAATGGGATCTTAGATCTGCATGTCTAAGTTGTGCTCAGTTCGATGCAAATCATACTTATGATAACATATGTGATATGTTGACTGGCCGTTTGTCGGATTGGGGTTTTAACATTAAAAATATTGCATGATGTACTACAGATAATGGATCAAACATTTTAAAAGCAATGTCGAGTCTTCAGTTGCCACATGTTTCTTGTTTTGGACATAACATAAATATTGCCATTAATCGGGTAGAAAAATTAGAAAGGGCAGTTGCAAGACTTAAGAAGCTCCAGGGGGCAATTTCGCTCAGCTGGAAAATGAAGCGGGATCTTGCTAAAGCTCAAGAATTTCTCCAGATGGATGTAATGGCTCTTCCCAGAGCACACTAAAACTTGTCCGTAGGTTTCTGGAGAACCAACTTCCTATATGTAAGATGCTACAGGACTACCCTGATAAAAAAAAACTTATGCCTAAAGGTTCTGATGTATCAGCATTAGAGCATTTTGTCTCCACTATAAAATTGTTGGAAGACATAACAACAATCCTTTATGGAGAGGAATATGTAACTGCTTCATCTGTTTTGCCTCTGTACCGAAGATTGAAAAGAGGCCTCCAGTTACAAGACGAGGATGATGCTCTATGCAAAGCTATTAAAAGTAAAATTTTATATGCACTAGCGGAACGCTACGAGAAACAGGAAGTGATAACTATTTTACGTATGTCTTCACTTTGTGATCCAAGATTTCGACTTAGCTATACAGATTCTACTGATAAAATCAAAGCAACTGCCATTGAAAAGATTGCTGGCATTTATGCAACCCTTGATGAGTATTCCACAGTCCAACCTGGTACATCAGGCAACCAAATGTACATACCAGCAAAGAAAGGTTTGGCAAGACTACTTGAGGTTGAGGATGCACCTGTTGATGATTTTGATGCAACACTACCAGAGAAAAGGGCAGAAAATAAATTGAATAACTATCTAGCAATGCCTAAAGTGGATTTAAATATGAACCCGTCAACATGGTGGAAGTCGCACGAAACTTCTTTTCCAGTTTTAAAAATCCTTGCCAAAAAATATTTGGCAATCCAGGGGACTAGTGTTCCTTCGGAGAGAGTATTCAGCACAGGGGGAAATGTAATTACAAGACAAAGAGCTGCATTACTGCCAAAAAGTGCAGAAATGCAAATTTTTCTAGCCCAAAATAAGGGATATATTCAAATTAAATTATTTTATTCTGTTAATTTCATTTCAATTGTTTGATTTCATTTTTTTTTTTTTACTTTGCATAAAATTACGGAAAGAGAGAAATTCTCTGTATGTGTAATGTTTTCTTCGTATAGCAGTACATAGGTAAAAATGAATATTTGGCTAGTAAATATACGTTTACGAGTATGAAATCACAAAGTATTAAACATAATTACTAATAAAATACAAGGGAAATATTTAAATCTTTAATATTTTATTGTCTTAATTTCATTTCAATTGTTTCATTTCATTATTTTTTATTTTCCATTAAATTACAGAAAGAAATCGTCTGTATGTGTAATGTTTTCTTCGTATATATATATATATATATATATATATATATATATATATATATATATATATACATATAGTGATGTAGGAGCAAGGTTTTGCTTTTACTATGTATAAAATACATTGTTAAGATCGCGATACATCGCGGTATCGTGATGTTAGAATGCCGATGTATCGTATGTAAAAATCTGAACATCGCCCAGGTCTACTGCTGACTCAAAGTATTGTTTACTTTCTAAAGGAGATTTTAAATAAGCAATGGATGGAAGGCTATGTTTCCGCTCTTTCCGAAGAAAATTATGCTTATCCTGAGAAAGAAAAATACTAGAAATGGCACTGAAAACAGAACCTGTTGACGGGAACATTTATAGTGAATCCTGTTGACAGCGAACTAGAAAAATATGAAAACGCAGAATTCCAGACAGCCTGTTTTGTGTGAAACAGTTAATATTCCTCAAATAAAGTTCCAGATGACTTCACATTTCTTAATAATAAAATAAGTATACCTAATTTGCCATGAAGATCTCAGTTAAATTTATCATTACTGGAAGTAGATGAGAAAAATGTGATTTTTTGGGTGCAAGTATGAATTTGAAAACTGATGTCAATTTATTGCAAAACCAAGTCTAAAACTGAATTTCTTGAAGAGGACCTTGGCAGTTCCTTAACTGGATACGTTGAATTGTCAAAAAATGCAAAAATTGTAAATATTAAAAAAAATGTAATTATTGTAAATAAAAATCCAAATTCAAAAGATGATGTTCCAAATGAATGTGACCAGAATGTTTTAATCTTGAAGGATGTTACTACTTCTCCAGGCCACGAAGAAAATAGTGAAAATTCTTTAAGTGCTCAGGTCATTAATGAATTACCTAGTCCCATTTCTGAGAGTGACCAAATACCGCGAGTAAAAACGCCTTATATACAAACACGTAAACGTAAAAAAAAGGCTCCAAGTTGATATTGCTGCATGGAATATAAAGGAATGTAAGAATGTTAGGAAAGGCGTACTACAGTAAATAAAAGAAATTCTAATTGGACCTGCAAATAGGATGTGAATATGAAAGGAAAAAAAAGAAACTTAAATGCAAAGGTAAAAAGAAAGGAGTT
This sequence comes from Metellina segmentata, assembly GCA_947359465.1. Classification (NCBI taxonomy): domain Eukaryota; kingdom Metazoa; phylum Arthropoda; class Arachnida; order Araneae; family Tetragnathidae; genus Metellina; species Metellina segmentata. The sequence continues at coordinate 100,185,533 of OX375874.1, forward strand.
ATTTAAATGCTCGTTCTTGACAGAGACTGAGCAATAAAACAATTTTAGCCTGTTTTGTAAAACTGAATGGGAAGCAAAAAGACTAAGTACAGTTTTTACTATGAAAAATTTAAACTAAAAGGCCACGAGACAGAAAAGACAGAGAGAAAAGTAGAAGAAAATATTCGTATCAATACTATCTCAAAAAGTGCGATTCTACTGTACTTATAGTTTGTAAGATAATGTTCTTAAATACTTTATGTATTGGATAATGGACTTCTTCTCATGGGCACGTTAAATTGAACATGCCAATAGTCTGAAGAACGGGAGGAGGACGAATCTGTCTTAGATAATCCTGATTTGTCACTTCCTGCCAAAAAACTGCAGAAATCTAAAGAACAAATGCTTGACAATTTGTTCTCTAATCTGCCCAAAGTTGAATCCCCCATTACAGAAAAAATTCCTTTAAAATGTACCTTGAACCAAATTTGACAAATCCTTTCCCTTTGTGCAAATTTTCTAATACTTTTGAAGACCACAACCTTTGTCTCTCTTTATACCTAAAAAAATGAGTGCGACAACTGCGTTTCTTTCAGTACTGGAAACTTAGATTATGATGATTATGAGAGTCTCACTGCAAGGAGGAAAAAAAAGCACAAAGGAGGAAGAACAAGAATAAGGAGGATGATAAATGTTTATCTCTTACCACGGACTTACAAGCTTTACTATTATGCCCTATATCAAATGTCTCAAGCCTTTACTACAAGATCAGATTACCTCAGTCCCCAATTTCAGAATTTATAAGTTCAAAAGTAATGGTGATTTCTGCTTTCTATGTAACGAGACTGAGGTAGGGTTGGAGGTAAATGATTTAGCAATTATAATTTCTGATTTTGCGCTGTCCCAACTTCCCTTGCCAGAATCAGCAGAAAAAAAATCGTTCTTTACAGTTATGGCTGCTGCTATCAAAATCGTAATTCAGTTATGTCAAACGTCCTTCACATTGCAATAGTAAAAAATGCTGTTTTTGAACTCAAATATTCGGAAAAAGGGCACACCTAGATGAAGACAGACTCGATGCACGCTACGACTGAACATAAATTAAAAAACAGAAAAATAAATATGCCTGCAGTGTACAAGAAGGCAAGAAAATCACCAATGGCCTATTGAATATCTACATCATGATTATTTTGGAAAAGATTTATTTTGCTAAAGTATTAGACCCGGGAAGGTTGTAGGAGTTCCACGAATTGTAGATGTGAGAGCCTTTCGCTACCTTCATGAATGTAGTATTCAGTACAAACTCAACTTTTCGAACGAATGGGCTGACATTTCCTTTCAAAAAACAATCAGACTCTTCCTATGGACTTTTAAGATCCCCCCCCCTCCACTTTACGACGGAAGACTCAAAATCAAAAAAAGATAATTTGTTGGTCTGCAAACCTTAAAAGTAACGCTTTTGAGAAAGATTATCAATTATTTTATGATAACAATACATTTGTTTTAACAAGATGCCATTGTATAAAAATGTAGTTTAATATGAAATATTATAATAGATTTTTTTTCAAAATTAGAAATCCTAGGTTTGAAACATATATTATTACGTGTATGTAATGCTTGGAGAAAAACACGTATCTCCAATATATATATATATAACTATGCAAACTATTTCCAAATATTATATCGGGTTTTTATAATTATAAAACAGTTTTTCACTTTACTGAAAAGTTTACCGTATGCGACTTACGAGTTATGCTAATTAGTATGACGATATGCGTTTCACTGAGGCTTGAACTTTGCATCGATTTACTAAAGAAGTCACCATAAGACAAAGCTAATCTTTCTGAATTACAGGGAACTCTATTCAAACGCCATGCCTTTCCTCATCCCAGTGGAAGAGGTCGGCGATATCTTTGGAAGGACCTCAATTTGGGATCTAATCTCCAGATCTACGGGATATGTATTCGACTCGCAGACTGCGATCAGTGGACAAGGGTAAACTAACATTTTATTTCATCTCTGTCATTCGTTTAATTCGCATACTCGCCAACATTGGGGCTTTGCTTCTCAGTAGTGATGACGTGTGTATGGGACAACAAGCCTAGACATTTGTAGTGGCTACAGTGCTAGTATAGAACACACCGGGCTCGCCATAAAACTATAAATTTGTCTACATATTTGAAATTTCTGAGTAATTTTTAATGATTTTTTGACAAGCTACACATTTTTCTCTTCATTTCCTTTGTGGGCCGTTATAGCTCGTTGTATTGCTCCAGCGCGACTTTAATTGAAATACCTATGTGAGCCGCGGTAACCCGGTTGGAAGAGTATCGGATTATGAACAGGAGGGCTGCGAGTTCCAATCCAATCAAGGACCGTCGTGTATAGAAGGGACTGGTGCACAGTAAATATATCGCTGCCAGAAATGTCCTCACGTTGCAGTGGTATGGAAGTTTATTAGAGGGGGTTTGAGATTCGTCCAATAGCTGTCACCATATCCCGTTGTGTTGCTGCACAGTGGGATGTTAAATATGGATGTGTGGGTCTCACGACTGATGGTTGATAGCGATGAATCAGGCGCTGTGACAGCTGATCTGGCAATCACTCTGTCCTCGCGATCTGTTGTGGCCCTACGTCGACCGCTACCATCATGACGCTGAAGTCTGCCATTGTCCACCCACTCTTGCCAGCATCTTCTAATCGCCGCATCGCTTCGACTCACATGACGAGCGATTCTCCGATTTGCCCAACCTGTCTCTTTCAATCCAATGATACGAACTCTTTCAAACTCTGAAAGTTGCTCGTAATGAGCTCGAATCCTACGGCGAGGCATTTTTTCAGTCGTTGAAAGGTATCCTAAATCGCAATGCAGCAGAAATTTTTAACAACAGTTCAAGAACAACTCCTTATATACATCTGCTGAATGAGCAGTTCCGATGCGCTGGAGATCGCACTATTCATTCATTGGACACCAAATTTTAATCATTTGCATATTTGGTCGAAAAATTTTTCCGATGAAATTTCAAAGCAATCGGATGATTCCTTCTTGGTGCGTCGATTTTTTTTGTTGTGGAGTGTATAAAAACAGGTAATTTAAAGATAGTAAGTAATCAAAAAGATATTCACGTCAAACTGGAGCAACACAACGGGCTATGAGCAACGATCCAGGATCAATCCCAACAGGAAAGATCCAAGGAATATGCCTCTTAATTTTGAACGTCGGTCAGATGACGAGATAATAGCCTAAAATGGCAGACCACTCTCCAAACTTCCACACCGCGCCAATTGAGGACGTTTGAAGCAACAAACGATTTGACGTGCACCAACTCCCTTTACACGACGATCTTTGTTGGACTCAGTTTCGTACTCAACTTTCCGGTTGCTAATCTTTAACTCTGCTAATAGGGCTACAGCGACCCTAAGACTGCAAGTTGAGCAGTGTTTCTCAACCATTGTCTCATTCCCGCCATTTTCAATTGAATCCTTCCCTTTGGGATTGATCCCTCACCGTCGCCAATAACCAGTTATGTTGCTCTAGTGTGACGCTAATTAATTTCCTGTCTACCCCCTTTTCAAGGTTTTATGGGGTCAACAAGTGGGCATTTGAGGCTACGACAGGTTCACCAGCCACCTTTGTACACGGTTCGTGATCGAACCCAAAAGAAAAGATCCAAGGACCACACCACGAAATTTTGATCCACGGTCAGATGACGAGGTCACACCTCAGCTCGATCCTCACTCTCGAAACGTACCCACCACGCCAACGTGAGGACATTTGAGGCCGCGACATATGTGACATGCACCAGCCGTCTTGACTATTATCTTGATGAAATTTACATCCTTGTTCAAATGGTTGAACATGGCGTAGTTTGTTGTTGGTGTCAATTCATTGGGCTCGCATTGATTTCTTACAGGAATACCTCATCAATGCCGGCTTAGAGCTCCGCGATTCCGAGGCCATTCCATCCGATCCACACGAGCAGCAGAAGCGAAACATGGGTGCCAGGAACGAAGCAAAGGGCCAGAGTCCCCGAGACCACAAACTGTTCCAATTCCTCACCAGCGACCGCAAGGTGCTTCGTTTCTACGGAACTTGGATGGACATACTCAGCGTTCCGCCTGAGATGAGGAGAGTCATCCTTCAGGTGGTTTCTTAATTATTTTCTTAAATTTCTATATAAAATATCTTTATATACAAGGTGATTTTTTTAAGCTGACACTATTCAGAGCTACCTGTAGCTCGATCTAACAACCGAAATGGCACCAAACTCCTTGTGGAGAGTAATAATAACATGGGAAGTAGGGTTCCGTGAGAAAAAAAATTAGTTCCAAAAACCGCCGACAGAGGTATTTATTGCGCTGTACAAACTAATGTTCTAAACTCACGAAGAGGTGTGGATGCATTGCACTGATTAAGACAATACAGCTTCACCAGAAATGCGTGTTCTGGTAATGTGAGTCGCATATCCAATTGAGCTGGCTCACTTCAGCTGAGAATATTTTTCGGAGCTGTCTACATGTTTTTATAGCCCAAAGTACTGGTGCTGTTGTCGCATACGAAAGCATATATTTGCATTTTGATTTGATACTCGTGTTTTATGCTAATTATCGGTTTAGTAAGCTACAACAGCGCCATAAATAACACTATCGGCGATTTGTGGAACTAATTTTTTTCACGGAATCCTACTTTCCATGCCATTATTAGTCTCCATACCGAGTTTGGTGCCATTTCGGTTGTTAGATCGAGCTACAGGTGGCTCTGAATAGTGTCAGTTTTACAAAAATCACCTTGTATAACATCCAAATTAAAAACCACTCACTCACCTGACCGATCACTTGTATTTAAATATTATCAAATGCTTCTTTTCAAGAAGTATTTCCCACAATTTTGGGATTTGAATTACATACACCACATATATTTATTTTTTTTAACAAATATTTTTGTACCAAACAGTGAAAAATAGCGAAAAAAACATTCAATGTTGATTTCCTCAATTAAAAAAAATAAATAACTCTTTTTCTAAATCATTATTCCATTCAAAGTTATCAAATCTCTATCATTAGAAAAGGAAGTCTGTGTGTGTGTGTGTGCTGTCCAGAAGTATCTATAGGATTTACAGTAATGAAATCTGGCACTCAGGTAGTCCTAATGTTAGGCGAATTTTGTGCGAAGCACATGAATATTAAAATTTAATCTAGAACATTTTTTGATGAATTTATTGGCATTTATTTATGATTTTTTTCCATAGAATGGCAACACTGTGATCTTTTCTATTTCCTTTCCTGAGCACAAACGATTAAAGTGAAGCGAAACAAAACAAATCGACATTTTAAAACCAGTATAGCATAACTCAAATTTTACGGAATATGGGTTAACATGGAATTAGATTCAAAATTAGGCGGGGAATCGACTGATGAGCTTAAATATATGATTCAACCATTTCGAGCGTTACTATTATCATCTTAGTCATCAAGGCAGATGGTCATTACTATACCATGCTGGTTCTTAAATAACGAAATAAAAAATTTTTGTCTGGCGTTTATTTATTTATTTTTTAATCTTTAGTTCAATTTTCTATCTTTGTGATTGTAAGAGATGGAGTAAAAATTTTAGCAGATTAGAAATCTTCGGAAAATTTTACACCAGATCGATACCTCTTAAATGGTATTATCTTTAAATAAATAATTTTTCATTTGTTACTTTATACATTCGCAATACGAATTTGGCCGCATTTAACGAAGATAGTCATTGCGAACACAAAAAGGACTATTTGAGGCTTTCTACCTTCGCGATCTTTAAAGATGGAGTGAAAATTTTAACGGATTTGATGTCTGCGGAAAATTTTACACCAGATCTATACTTTAGGTAGTCCGAATTTTATACGAACTCATTCTTAAAATTACTGTTTTTTCTTTTTAATGTTTTCAGGTATAAGTAAGAACACGAAAAGAAATCAACGGGAAACGCCGTGCTGGCCTGCTAACATAGCATAGTTAACAAAAAGTTTCATACATCGATATATCAATTACAATAAAATCCTTAGCATTTTAAATACATTGAAGACACGAAAAATGAAAAGCCGAGATTAAAGCACTTTGAAGTTATAAATAGCACTTTCGGTTTTGGTCACCTCGCTAAATAATTTAGCTATGGCTATCAAATTTTGCGCATAGATTCTCTATAAAGCTATATCATTAATAAATGGTAATTATTTTTTGGTCATTTAAGAGTAACGTTTTAGGGATTTTAATGTTACCAATCCCTGAAAACAACCTTCTCTTTCCGTCAAAACGTATGTGGCATGTTGGTGTAGCGTTTGTCTAACTTCAATTATGACTTTCTTAACCCCTTGACCGACACATCGTAAAAGCTTTTGTTAAATATTCAAAGAATAGATGTCCTGACCAACCCCTGAAAACGATCCTCTCTTCCCGCTATTGACGACCGCCCGGGATTTTTTAATCCCAAAAGGAAAGATCTAAAGACATCACCTAATTTTGAGCCACTGTCAGATGATGAGGCTACACCCGAGCTGGCACCCCACTCTCAAAATTTCCACTCCACATCAACGTGAGAATATTTGAGGCCACAGCGGATTAAACCTGCACCAACCCCCTTTTTTCACAACGGTCTGTGGTTGGATTCGAACTCGCAACCCTCCGGTTGCTAGTCCGTTACTCTTCAAACCGGACAACCGCTTCCCCTCCTTGCTTTAGAATTAGAAATTAGAATAATATATTAACAGTTATAATTTCGAAAATTCTCTATTTTTGGTATTTGGACGGGTTAAAGTTAGAGTGGTATAACTCACTTTCTCAACAGAAAAGACTCTTAGGAACACAAACCAGATCTAGATAAGACAGTATTTTAAAAGATAACGTAGTCAGAGCTGCATTCTTAATATTCATACCTCTATAATGATAACATTACAACATTATTGTTCCCGAATTTATAACAGTACCTTTTGTGTTATGTTAATTTCTGGAAAGCAAAGAAAGAGCTACACACTGTGACTTTATCCTGTCCATTTCATGCAAGGTTTCCATAATCAAATTTAGACTTTCAATCTGAAATCACGCTCCTTGCTTGAGAATAAGAATTTCGACTAAAAAATTAACACTTTATTTTAACTGTTATATTTTCAGTATTATCTAGCGGACGATACTCTGGAGCTTCTAGAAGACCATGCTCCAAACTGCGGCCGAATGCCTCTCAAAGTCTTGGTCAAGAGACAAAAGGTTCCCAAGGACAGAAACGACCTGCCAGGTAAGCTCAATACTTTCGTTATAATCTCGTTAAACCATCGCAAACTTGAGGATCTGATAGTGTGCATCAAACGTTCGATTGTTCCCACAGATAGCTTCCCCAGGGCCTATCTGGAAATGAGAGACGAAGACGACCTTGAGTGGTTCCATCCGAAAGATTTTCGAACTGGCAAGGACATTGTCGTTTTGGGGAAGAAAATATTCCTCTACGACTGCGACGAATTCACGAGACATCACTACAAGGCTCACTTTAATGTAGATTACATGGAAAGCATTGGAGTGATAGAGAAACCCAAGCCGCAAGCGCAAAAGGCAAGTGAAATATATACAGTCCTGAAGTACTCAGGCCGACCAACCGGTCTGGTGGTTAAGGTGTTGTCCTCTAGATCGGAAGGTTCCTGGTTCCAACCCAGGTCAGTGTATGGATGTTTGCAAGCATATGTAGAGGCGGCTGGTGGTTCACCTCAAATAGGTCGTGGCCGTAAGTCCTTTCGTTGAGTTAGTGTGGAAGTTTGGAGAATAGGGTGTCAGCTCAGGTGTTGCTTCATCATCTGACCGTGGATCAAAATTACGAGGTGTTGTCCTCGAATCTTTCCCTTAAGGGATTGATCCCGGACCGTCGTCAATAGCCCATTGTGTTGCATTAGTACGACTTTAATTAACTACCTACCTACATGTGGTGATACGTGAATAGTATTTTGGTTCCTAATCCGTTACTCTTCCAACTGGGTTAAAAGTTATGGGGAAATCCATAGCTTCATTTTTGGGACTGTGAATGGAAAACAAATGGACTATTAAACCTCAAACCTAACTTGAACTTGGATTGGGGTGGAAGTTTCGAGTGTGGGGTTCCAGCTCAAGTGCTGCATCATCAACTAACCGTGGTTCAAAATTACGTGTTGTTGACCACGCATCTTTCCCTTCGGAATTGATCCCGGACCATAGTCAATAATCCGTTGTGATGCTCCAGAAGGACGTTAAATAAATACATACCTACCTCCAGTACGACGTTAATTAAAAATTCTAACTTAGTTGTTATTTGCAGGTTCTAGTATTTCTGTTAGTGATGACGATAATGTTGAATCTGTGTGTATATTTTGTTCTTAATTTTAGCATATTCAAAAAGCACTCATCAATGAGAGGTTGGTAGGTATTTTAATCAACGTCGTGCTGGAGTAACACAACGGGCTCTCTTCAATAAAAGGATTTTAGAATTAAAAAGCTATAAAAAACACACGTTGAAGCTAGTTATATCATGGAAATATTTGGTAGTGTTCTCAGATAATTTCGAGTATTACTCGAGTTTTTAGCTCGTATAATTAATTTCGAGCATTGTTTTTCATTTCAAGACGCTGGTACAAAAGGGGTAGTTAAGTACTATAATTATTTTTGTAAATCAATCAAAACTACAATTTCTCTCGTAAACTATATGTACAGTCGCGGGAAAAAAACGAACCATCCTTCTTTATTCGACTAATTTTAACCTAAGAGCAAATTCAGAGAGGGCGTATAACATAAACTAACGTCTTCTATTAATTCAAATTCATAAATTTTTAATAAGGGGAGTCTTTATATTTAGCACAAACTTCATAATTGACAATAGAAACCTCTATTTTGACCCACAATTTCGAATCTATATCACAATTTAATATCAGATACCAAATTTCATGTCATCAGGACTTGCTGTTTCGATGTTATGAGGACAGAAAGATTGGAGCTACTAATGTTAAATCAGTTTCTTAGACTTTTATGGATATCTTCCTAAATAATAATTTCATAGCGTTGATATTTTGTACTAGGTTACTGTTAAACAACCCAAACACGATCCACTTAGTATATTATTTTTAAAATAGTTTTTAGCATGCAATAATAATTATTAAATTAATGCTTGAAAAATTATGAATTGGAACCTTATTATATTTTTATGGGAATCGATTCAGAAGGAATTCTAGGTATGATCATGCAAAACATGAGCTCTTTCCAAGGGTTTTCAGCTACATTAAATTTTCCAAATTATTTCGAGTTTAGGGACAAACCAAAAGTTTATAACATACATCGATACAGTCCTCGTCATATTTAATTTATTTCATCACATGGTATATTTTGGAAAAGTATATTAAATACCATTGAAGGAAAAGGGTTTTTCAAAAATACTTTACAAAATATACAATAGACTCGAGTTTTTACAAACTCATGGAGACAGAAGACAAGTTTGTAAATGGGAATCGGATTTTAAAACGAAACAAAAAAATGCAACTTGCATTAACTTTATTCACTGGCGATTCCAAAAAAATCAGTTGTCTTCGTTTGCTTCATGATAGCACTTAGGTAAACATACGATTCCATAGAGTTGATGCTGATAAGCATCTCAAAATGGTAATCTCCTTCAAAGAACAGATGTAGTCCTGACAGCTATTCTTTGGCTTCTCTGATAGTTGGCCTTGGGAGGACCTCTTGTGACCTGTTGGAAATGGTAGCGTCGTCTACTAGAAGAGATCGTTCGTAGAGTTCTGGGCTAATATATTTATTTTGGACAAGTATGAACAGTTTTTGGCGGATAGGTCGATATACAGGCAGAGTCCAGGTCACTGATTTTGCCAAACACGGTGAATTGTACTTGGCCTCGGGACTCCAAGTTGACTATCCGGCTCGGGTGAGCCCTTCTCCAGTCCTTACTCGGGCGAGTAAGGTTTCTAGCTCGGGTGATATTCTCCAAGGTTTCTCGCACGCGTGAGAGAGATTCGCAGTTCGGTTGAACTCGCTAAAGTGGCACTCGATTGAGTGATTCCCAGCTCCTGTGAGCCTAGCCAAAAGTTCTGCGTCCGCTCCAAATAAGCAGGAGCAGCAGCTCAGGTTTGGGCTTTCCTGACGTGTGATATACGTAATACCAGTTCGGTAAATTTCTCGAGTCCACGAACAGCAGTCGTGACTCAGCAGGCTTATGCTAGCCTTTTTCCAGTGCTCGTATGAGCACTCACGTCTGATAGACGTAACAAAACATCGATGTTCAACATTAAAACATCGATGTTAATAATACATCGCCCCCAAACCATCGATGTTCAATAAAACATTGATGTTTATAATACATCGCCCCAAACCATCGATGTTTTTAAACATCAGTGTATTCAAACTTTTTTTTCTTCCATTTTTTAAAACTGGTTCAGTTACCTCGAACATTTAGCCCGGGGGGAGGGTAAGATTTTTAATTTGTCAGTTGCCGTGTTTATTAACTTACAACTAAGATTTTTTTTTAACTGTCAAAAGAAAGTACAAAAATTAATACGATCAATTAACAAATCTTTTATTTTCAAATTAAACAATACAAAAGAAAATAATATTTACTGTAATTTGAACTAGATACTACTAACTATAAGTATAAGTAGGTAGGTACATAACAATAATTATTGTTAGTTATTATTAATTATTTATCAACTAATGGGGAAAACTTAACAGACGAAAATCGATTCATCGTTAGTCATCTAGTGTTACCTAGGTGTCGCTAAAATTCAGTTTTAGTTAGAAGTTTAACTGTACAATTCGTACAATTGTTAAAATAGCGAAGATAAAAAAAAATATTAAAATTATTCATTACAACTACAAGAGTTGTTCCAATATCTAAATTTTAGAATTTAGATGCTTGAACTTTGGGCACTTTAAAATTGCTTCGTGGGCATCGCGTTGCCGACATCTGAGCTTGAGGAATTCCGAGTGTCCTGAAAGTAACGTATTTTTTTTCTAACAGATTTTCCCACCCCACACTGGTATTGGAGATTGGAAGGACTCTCTGCAGAACTGTTTGTCGCTGGTTCCCAAGCCACCGAGAAAGGATTTCATGAAAGAAATGGTTTTCGATGGTGTCACACTGCGATACAAAGCTGAATTGGTTGGTATACGTGATTCATTTCCCTGAATGTCACCGAGCATCTAACTTACGTTTGAAATAGATGCTGTAAAACACTTTGATTCGCCTCACCACTGACTGCTGCGATTCAGAGTTCAGGTCTTTTGGCAAGCATTGTGGCATATTTGATATTCCATATGACTGATCCACCAGTGGTCTTTTGGGGATTTTTTTTTCATAGCAGTCTATTGGAACTCATTAAAAACACTTTCTATCTTCTCTTCAGGCAGGTACTGTAATGTTTTTCGGAGGGGGCTTTGAAGGCAGGATGCAAATTTTTTGGAATGAGTTATAGGTTATTAGATTTTTTAATACAAATGAGTGTAATATTCCAATCATCTGTCACCTTCAGAGAAATTTATTACTCTAAAAATTTCATCGTTTAAACTATAACCGACCAACCGGTATAGTGGTTAAGGTGTTAATCTCTAGATCGGAAGGTTGCTGGTTCGAATCCGGGTCAGTGCATGGATGTTTGTGAGAGTATGGTGTAGATGCGGCTGGTGCACTTAAATATGTCGTGTCCGAAAGTCCTCACGTTGGGTTGGTGTGGAAGTTTAAAGAGTGTGGTTCCAGCTCAGGTGTTGTCTCGTCATCTGACCATGATTCAACGTGGTGTTGTCTACGAATCTTTTGATCCCGGACTGCTGTCAATAGCCCGTTGTGTGGCTCTAATCACACGTTACTTAAAAATTACCAAATTATTATTTAAATTATAGAATTTCTGCTATTATAAAAGGAAGTGTTTGTTTGTCTGTTTCGCGACCGCAAAATCCTGACGATCTATGGCACTTACAGCAATGAGATTTCAAAAACAGAGAGAGAGAGAGAGAGAGAGAGAGAGAGAGAGAGAGAGAGAGAGAGAGAGAGAGAGAGGTAATTTCAAAAACATTTTAAAATTCAACCTAGAAGATTTTTAAATGAATTTCATAGTTTTATCCAACATCGGTTTTTTCAAACGCGGAGAACTTTTTCTATTCATGCGACCTTGCAGTGAGGTTTTGAAATCATGCCAAGTTTTTTCCATCTTCAAAACGCGGAGAAAATTGTTTTTTTCGTTTCCCATTTGATTTTGCGCGATTGTTTTCCCAGACAGACGTTAAATCTTTAAACTGAATCAAAATTCTTTTTCCTATCTCCTAGACCGTTAAAGACAGAGTAAAAATTTCAATGGATTTGAAATCTGCGGAAAATTTTAGTTTAGATTGATACCTAAAAATAAGATTTTCTTCAAATAAATAATTTTTTTATTGAACATATCTTCAACGGATTTGAAATCTGCGGAAAATTTTACACCAGCTTAATACATTACATCACGGTGTTGCCCGTGGTGTTGGTTTGCACGGGCACGTGCAACGCCGGGCTAGCCACGCAGAGGCTAGTATAAAATATTGGCCAGATCTGGTCCTTTTGTCGTTAAAAAACAACCATTTCCAGACCTCTTTCTCTTGTAGGTGACTCCGATCGCACACGACAAACACAGGCAGTTTGTTATTTCTTTCTATCCTAGCGACGACACAGTGGCGATAAACGAAGACTCCATTCCGAATTCTGGCTTCCCTGGTGGTCCCTTTCTGAAGAGAAACAAGCTGATTAAACCGGAGTCGAGTCTCAGTACTGGCCCTGTCTACTACGAAGCACGGGATTTCTGCGTCGGATCGGAGATTCGGGCCTACGGCAAACTGTTCCAGCTGAAGGACGCCGACCGATTCGTGTTGACTTTCATGCAACAACACCCGGAGATATATTCAGGTAACACAAAAAATCGTGTTGAGAGTTCAGTTGTAGGATATTTTGTGCTCGAGTAATTTAAGGTATCCAAACACGTTAAAAATGTCATTTTTGATATTATTTGTTTGATGGTTTTGATCTTATTTAATAGAAATTTTATTTGATTTTCCAAAATATATTTAATTTTTTCTCTCAGAGAAATTTAATTTGTTGCAGAGATATTAAGATTTTTTAATCAAGGTGGGAAAACCGAAAGTAGGTTTGGAAAGCACAGGAAATGGCTGTTAAAAGACCAAAAACTTGTCAAATTTAAATTAAAAAAAAAAATTTGCAAATATTATTTTAGAAAGTTTTTTTAATTTATTAAATGGTTTCTCTTTTGGAAATACTGTGAACATTTTTAAAGAGAAATAAAGAACAAAATTGTTTACACAAACAGCAAAATGAAGAGAGAGTGAACCATATACTTCAAACTATGTTTTTTCAGTAAATTAATTTTTTTGCATTATTTTTTCACTTCAAAACTCGGATCTTTCCCTTAAGGGACTGATCCCGGACCGTCGTCAATAGCCCGTTGTGTTGCTCTAGTACGACGTTAACAAAAATTACCATTACCAATTACCATCTTCACTTCAAATGTTGTAACACAAAAAGTTATTGGTGGATTTTTGTAAAACTTTTTGAGAACTTGTTCTTTATAATATTGTCAAGGGAATGAACAATAATAATGATGCTGAACTGAAAAGTTTTTTAATTATGATCATTTATATAAGATAAAGGACTGTAAAACTATCAAAGATCTTGTATTCATTTTTCGATCGCTTGTAAAATTAGTGTTTATTTAAATATCTTTTTGATTATTGTTCGTTTCCTAGTAAAATGCATGTAGTTTATTTTGGTAGAATCATTTTTCAAATGGGTTTAATAGATTTTCATGTAGCCCATTTGAAGGTTTTGACAAATTTCTTTAAAATTTCATACGTAACTATCATTTTTACAAAATTATTAATATATATATTAAATATTTATAGCCCGATGTTATTGTTAATAACACTAAACATAAAAATATCATTAAAATGTACTTTAAGTGCCTTATTATTAAGTGTAATGAACTCAACATGAATCGATACATGCGATGAAAACAATCCTATTACTTTTCAGAAGAATTAATACAGCGTCAGAAACAAAGTTCATCTGAAGAAAAAGTGAAAACAGATATCCTACAGTAAGTATAAAACAAGTCATTCGATCAAATAAAGGGAGGTAAATTCTGCTGATAGACTTTCTACCAAATTGAACTTCACGAGCAAAAGTTTAAAGCAAGTTCAAGGTTACAGAAATCCAACACAGAAAGGGCTAATACGCTGAAGATTATTGAATATATGCAAAAGTACGTCCCGTTTTTGGTGCTAGCGATGGCATTGCTTCACAAAGTCTTAAGCTACGGTTTCCTAAGAAAGCAGTGCTGTTATCTAGCGGCCGTGATACGTCATGATTCGGCGGGTGTAACAAGGCGGCCATCTTCACGGAGACCAGAGGTGTCATCTAAGCTACGGTTTCCTAAGAAAGCGTGGTTTATTTTATTCGAGAAACAAAACAAAGGCTTTTTTATTCTGTAGTCCAAGTTTCGATTTTCACGACAAGGATTGGGCTCCAAAGTTTTGCTGCACTCCTTGTTACAGTAGCTTGACCAAATGGCTCAAAGGAACCCGTAAATCAATGGCATTTGCTGTGCCCATGGTTTGGCGAAAACCTCGCTGTCATCTCACAGATTGTTACTTTTGTATGACTTCCACCGTTTGGAGCCCAATCCTTGGCCTGATCACCAACTTGGCAATCAAAGTAAACATAATAAGCAGTTTTAATAAGCGGAGAAAAGGGTTTTTGTTGCGCTTTTAAAGTCAATCCACCGTTAACATAGCAGAAGTTATCGGGATGATTTTTTACACTCGCGTGGCATAATTAAACAGTAAATCAATGATCGGTATTACTCACAAAACTTACACTCACGTACTGTAATTCACTTTGAAAAAGCCGGAGCTTAAGACTACAGTTCACAACTATAGTGATAAAAGCAATGCAAGTTTAAAATTGTCAAAGCATGAAAATTCCTGCGGAAACCACGAAGCGCGCGAGTTATTGAGGGCGCCAAACCGTCGAACAGTGAATCTTTCAAACTTTCTTGTGAGGGATACGGGACCTCCCCCCCCCCTCACACCCGCTTTTAGCCAAAATTGTTGCTATATATTTTTATTAGTTGTAGTGTTTTTTTTTGGGGGGGGGAATTGGGGGGGGGGGCTAAAAGCTGGAATATGTAGAAAATAAGTGAAAATATTGCGAAACAAAAACAGAAAAAACGTTCATTTTTCTGATTTTTTTACAATTTAAGGGGACAAATCCCCCCCCCAATCTCTCTCCTTGCTACAAATGTTCATGTTTTAGAGCTTTTCACCTCTCTAGCCCCTCAGAAGAAGTTGAATGATTAAAATAATCCTTCTTCCCACTCCAAATCAAATTTATGTCCATAACATTATATCGAAAAGTGATAAACATAGGAGGTGCGTCGCCAGAAAACGGTGGGTGATGGGGGGAATCGGGGGTCATTTTACATAAGAATCGGCACAAATGGTGTCATGGCTCGAAATAAAATAATTTTTTTGCTGAGCAGTGTAATTTTTGTCATGTCGGGTAAAGGTGAGACTCATTCTTAAAATTATAAGTTTTCTTTTTAATGTTTTCGGTATCACTAAGGACACGAAGAACTGTCACGGGCAGCGCCGTGCTGGCCTGCTCATTCTAAATAGATTCAAATAGGTGTAAACATCAACACTGCCTCAGTAGATACACTACTTGTACAAAAGTATGTGGACAATGCATGTTTTTCAGAAAAAGGCTATACTATTCTATTTTTTTAAGGGTAGACCCTCCTTTTGCTTGCATCACATCTGATCTGCAACACGTCGAGTCATGATTTCCACAAGTTATCTGTAAATCTGGGCAGAATGAATCTTTTGAATCTTTTGAGAATAGATTGTCACTCCAGTTTATCTCACAAGTGCTCGATTGGACTGAGATCGGGGCTCTGAACAGGCTAGTTCAGCAAATTCACCTCGTTTTCAGGAAACCAGTCCAGCACACATTTTCAAGTATGACATGGTGCTCGATGCTGTTGGAAGAATCAACCATCATCGTTGTAGTATTGTCATAGTGTGTAGGCAAGGCCGAATAATCCAGAACGTCGAGGTACACGTCAGCGTTCATGGCACCCAGGTACATAAAGCAATGGACCGAGTCATAACCTGGAAAAACAACCCCACACTAAAATGGATCCTCTTCTGAATTTCTGCAGTGTCCAAATACTTTTGTCCATATAGTGTATGAGCAATAAGGAAACTTGAGCACAATTTCTTTACGTGAGTAATGCAGTCTATTAAATAAAAATATTTTACTTTTGGCTATACTTTATGCAATGGAAACCATCTACAATTACGAACAACGAATGTTACAATTCTTATAAGTTGAATATAAAACCTGATTTTCTGCTCCACCAAAACAAGCAGTTTTTATATCGAGGTAATGCAACAGCCCTAGTGTGAATACCTCTATTATATGTAAATAAATTGGATGATAGTTGGAAATTGTTGATGATAGTTATCATTAATACTCGACCGTTTTTGAAAACCGACTACGTAGATCTCAGACGCTTCCTAAGGTCTAAACCGTTATGTGAGAAATTTTTCTTTCTTCGTATTTAGAAAAGAAAAGTTTCATCTGATGCAATGCATGAGAGATGAAGTGATCGCCAGATACGGAGCGCTCCCCTATTCACTGCCAAGTTGCTTGGAACCGGCTTGTGACCTCCAATTCAGAGACAATCTGTATGAAGAACTCTACAGCGCCAATATGCCGATATCCATGGACTACTTACGAAAGGTATGTTTCATTTATTCATACACCTTAACACTGAAAATGAACTATTGCAATTGAGTGTGCACAAGTCTCGAAATAATCTGCAGATTAACACAAGTCAAGTTAATCCTCAGGTCAGGGTTAAGCCGCGGATTATCCATCAAACCGCGAATTAAGTAATCCATCGAAAGTAATATTAGCTACCACGCCTAATATGAAATAATTATTTGAGGCGTTCAGAACTAGAGTGAATCCACCTTCTGGTCAAATTGATGATCACACACCCAAACTCTTTAAGTTGAATCTTTTTTGTACATCTTTGAATTGAGTCCCTAGTTGATTTGATTCACGAGGGATGGCAAAAGAAAAGCTTGACGAATAGAAAAAGCACACAAGAGAAAAAAAAACTCTGTATCGGTGTACCCCCAAATGTTATCAAATGGATTTGATCTACTCTACTTTTGAACGCCTCATTAGTTAGAAATATGTAGTTTAGCAAGGAATGTAGTGTGTCAGCCATTTTGTTTTGTTTACAACCAGCTTCACTTTAGTTAGCAATAAGCTGATATGGCACACGCGTTACCCCTCATCTGATTGTTTAAGGTTCGGTTTTCAGATGATCAAAATTTAACCCCGGAAATGGGAATTAAACCTCAGAGAGTTGTTTTAATGAAACGGCAATAATTAATTGCTAAAATTAATATTCTGTGTGTGAATATTAATTACTGAAATTAATATATACAGTGAGTGAATAAAAACAAAATTAATATGGTTTGAATAATAAAATTTTAACTTAATATTTTCATTTTAAAATACAGCTTTACCATACAACTACATTGGTGGCAACGCTCTTGGCGCATATTTTGGCGCACTTCTTATGCCGCAAAAGATATAATTCTTCGAGAAAAAAAATTTTCACAACGGGAAATAATAAGTCTTGGTAGAACGTACCCGTCAGCACACGCGCTACTTTCCGCTACGTTATCACACGCGCGGGATAAATTTTACCCCACTTTTGTTCCGTGTATGATCAGAGTACGATACATAATTCAACTTAAAACAAGTTTTAAAATTAAAATATGAATCAATGTGAATAGTTTAAAATAATTTTTGGTGAAATTCTTTGATATTTATTGTAGAAAATCGACTTTCCAGTTGAACGTGTATTTTAACAGAAATTTCTACACATAAATCTTCAACAGACAAATTTTATGCCATAAAATATAGAAAATATTTATAAAACTAACTTTTTTTAAATAAACACTAGTTTATTAATATTTAGAAGCCCAAATTTGGTATTCCTTGTATTGAAAAGTTTTGAGAAAACAATACCTAAAGAGTTTCTGCAAAATCTATCAAAAAATTCTACTAATGAGTACATAATATAGGTATAATTTTTTATAAAAATACCACTTGCCTGTATTTTAGTCACTCCATCTGCTTATTTTTTGAACAATGTTCACAAAAAATCACATGTCTTTTACAGATTACTTTACTGCATTCAGAACAGGACACCGATGTTTTTCTGTCATCCCTCCTGGGACACATATCGCAACGTCCGAAAGCTCTTTTTGGAAATTTTTCTGCCTGAAGATTTTCTTCTCCGGCTAATCTCTTCACGCCAATTCGAAATTCTTTTGAAAGAGATGGGACATTTGAACGCATGCGTAAATGGTCTTTCACTAATTCAAGACCCAACTCTTTCAGGAAAGCTCTCCTGTTCAAATTTCCTTGTTGATTATTTGAACGGTGAATGATGAAAGCATTTATGCCCGCAATGTTCATCAGTCCAAAAAAAATTGTCAAGGGCCATCGACGGCATCTTCTTGAAACAGAATACGTTCCACATAGTTCATCGACTGTATCTATGCCACCTTTTGTTAAATTGTAGAAAGTGATCATTTCGGGTTTTTGTTGTTCGCCCGACGAAGGATCAATTTTGTCATCATCATGAAGCGAGGACAGAACAAGCACTGATTTATTCTTTTTCGGAACATAGGATACTAGAGTCAACTCCTTATCATTGAACCCAAAAAGAGATGAATTAATTTCTCTTGTTTTGTGTGGCAAAAATTCAAGGGGGATTTCGCGTTTGTTTCTGCGAAGTGTTCCTACGCAAGTAAGTTTGTGATCCTTCACTAAATCATTAGCTAATGGGATACTCATAAACCAATTATCCATGGTAATGTTTCTCCCTGTACCACTAATGGGAGATATGAGCCTCTTTACAACATCCACTGCTTTATTTGATAACCTGTAAGGTCCAACAGGTTGTTGTCCAGCGTAAATTTCCAAGTTGTAAGTGTAAAATGTTCGGGAATCACACAAAGCAAAAATTTTAATTCCATACTTAGCTGGCTTGCTCTTGATATACTGTCTGAACTGACATCTTCCTCGAAAGGGCTCCAACGTTTCATCGATAGTGCAATATTCAGACACAGAATAAATTTCCTGTATGTTTTTGATGAAAGTTTCAAATACCTCTCTGATGGGTGCAAGTCTGTCCGTCGTCTTTCTTTCGGCTCGTGAATTAATATCATCAAACCTGAGGCATCTCAATAAAAAATGAAATCGTTTGATTGACATCGTTGTTTGAAAGATGCGCATGCCACATCCATCCGTCGACCACAAATCTTTAGCATTGAGATGAGCAGCTCTCAACACACCAGCATAAAACAATAATCCAAACATTGCCTTTAGTTCGGCTTCATTTGTGTCTCGAGCATCACGTTCCCTGGAAAATTTACTCCTCACTGTTGAGATATAAATATTTGTTGACTTAATCAAAATATGCATTATTTGGTCATCAAAAATTTTTGTCAAGCATTCCAGGGGCGTTTTCAAATTTCTGTAAAGTTTCTTGACACCAGGTAAATGGGTTACAATGTTTTTAGACCTCGTTCGAACATTTTTTGGTGGATGCTCTTTTAGCCAGACAGTTCCGTCTTTTCCTAAAAAAGAATTTTCAGCAGTCAATGATTGTGGATCAAAATCATCGGATGAATCAATTTCTTGTTCTGATCCAGTCAAATGATCACTTTCTGAAACATTATCTCTTTCCGAATCAGAGTCGTCGAGTTCGCTCTCCGTTTCAACGCTTGCAAGGAGATCCCGCAGTCTTTGCTGTTCACGTTCGTAAGCGCTCATTTCGTCAGCCGTTTCGTCCCGCAATGCTAGACTAAAGTGAAACGCTACAACACGCGCGGGGTAATTTCGCTCCCATCTCCCATTCTTGGAACGATATGAGCCGATTCTCGGAACGCAGGCAAAATTCCTTTGGACCACTCCTTCATGACCTTGGTCTTGAAAGGTACCAGAAGTATCAGAATGGTCGGGTCAAAATTTCCCCCTTTTTCGAGCAAAATAATGCTGCTGGGGTAGATTTTATCCCGGCGCGTGTGCTGGCGGGTTAAAAGGAGAAATACGAAATTTTATAAAGCAGGTACTTCTAACAGAAAATAATGAACACGTTTATCGATGTGAAATTTAATTTCTTACACAAAACGTCATTGGAGCTTTGCACTTTTTGCACACAAATTTCAATATAATTAATCCCGATTCCTAAAAGAATTTTTTTTAAACTGATTATCCTGGCATAAGTGTATGCAAACTAAGCGATTAGACACTCCTTCACTTCCTAAAGTTGCCATACCACCAGAAAAATTAAGCCTCGAATTTCGCGAAAGAATATTGAAACTCATCTATAGCACTAAATACAGAAAGCATGTTCAAATAGTAAAAAAAAAAACGATTTTCAAACAAAAATCTGGCCGTAACTAAAATTCAACGAACGTTTTAAATCTTTCAATTTACATCAGACGGAAAACAATTGAGTAGGTAAACATTTTTGAACGTCACTGGAGGAACACTACGGGTTATTGGTGACGATTCGGAAGCAATCCCTAAAGCTACGGTTTCCTAAGAAAAGCGGAACCGTTATCTAGCAGTCGTATTGTAGCTGTGTATGACTTCGCTAAAACGTTGTTTATACAAACCGATTTCGTTAGTTTCTTAGAGAGCGTTGTTTGAGAGCGTAACGATAATAAGCGGAGCCGCCATTTGTATAATGATCGTTATAGCTGTCTTGAACAGTTTGGGAACATTGTTTATCTTTTAGTGGCGACATTTCATTTCCTGCACACAAACAATTCGAGCGAAGGAAAGCAAAACAAATAAAAAATTTTGACTGGCATTTTTTAGTTTTTTTTTGTAAAATCGGAATCGTTAAAGATCAATTAAAAATTTCAACGGATTTGAAATCGGTGGAAAATTTTACCCCAGATCGATGTTTTATGTGTGTTTTTCTTTAAATAGAAAATTAATTATTTAATAAATAGTTAAATAATCATATGGTAAATGATTAAATAATAAATCTGTTTTTGGTATTGATCTGGTGTAGAATTTTACGCTGATCGAAAAATTTACACCAGATCGATACCTTAAATGTGATTTTCTTTAAATAGAAAATTACTTATTTAATAAATAATTAAAAAATTAACTGGTAAATAATTAAATAATAAATCGGTTTTCGGTATCGATCTGGCGTTGAATTTTACACTGTTTTGAAATCCGTCGAAATTATCACTATCTTCAACGATCGTGAAAGTAAAAACTTGGACTAGAGAATAAAAAAGCCCCTTTGTTTTGTTTCTGGAATAAAATAAACCATGACAGCCGTCTGTATCGCCCATTCTCCACCGTATTCGGTCCGTCTATGTTGACACCTCTGGTCTCTGTTAAGACGGCCGCCTAGTTATGCCCGTAGAAATCCTGTCGTATGATGGACGCTAGATAACAGCTCCGCTTTCTTTGGAAACCGTATCTTAACAGAGAGGTCCGAGACAACACCATTAATTTTGAACCACGGTCAGATGAGAAGATAATACTTGGCGAGGCCACCTCTGAGCTGGCATCCCACTCTCCAAACTTCCACACCACAACGATGTGAGCACATTTGAGGTCACGACAGATGTTACGTGCAACAGGTTCTTTTGTATACGACAGTCTTTTGTTGGATTCGAACTCTCAACGCTCCGATTATTGATCCGTTACTCTTTCAACCGGGCTACCACTGCCCAGGAAAAAATTTAAACGAGGTTGCCATACAAACGAGAATAAACCTTATAAAGATAGTCTGCCTTCAACTGCCATGAATCGCTAAAAAAAAGTGCGTCAAGAGCGTCGCCACCATTCGAAGCGTATAGTATAGCACTACCTAAATTTTTAAATTTAAAACTTACGTAATAATTTTAAAAGGAAATAAGTAACCAATCTTGATTTTTTATTTTATTTTTCCAGGTTGTTGACATTTGTACTGATCATAACAGCAGAACAGATATGACCGAAGTCCGAAAGATACTTCTACCAGCTTTAGGACATGAATTGTAAATGCGAATTGAATCCTATTGGCCTAGTGATTCTTTCCCATCTCATGCGCATTTGCTATTGCCAGCAGTTTGTCGGCACTCACTTTTTGTTATTTGTCGTAGAGTGTTTGAGCTTTCATCGCAAATAAAATTTATAAAATGAGTAGTGAAAAGTTACGCATTGTACGAATTCAGTTGCTTTTAAATATTGTACAATAAAAATACCATTACCATTACCCGTTCAAATTATTTTAATTTTGTTTTGATTTATTTCGTTGGAATCGTTTGCACTTGTTTATGGTAGAGTTCCTATATAATAAGAGTGGCGACATACGGGAAACACTTTGTGATTGGCTAGAGACCTTTTCTACCGCCCGAGGCGGTCTTTTCCTAGCTCCCGTAGACTTAACATGGGAACTTTCTGTGTGTTCTAGAAAAACGTGTGTACATTAAATAAAAAAGAAAATATAACTTATTCATGTTCCATTTCGTGTTTTAGAATGTTTATTTATTATTATTTTAGTGTTTTGTCAGTATAAATTTGTAGACTTTTTAAGTAAATAGCTTTTTTTGAACAACGTAATGTTTCCTGCAATATAAGTTAGCGCTTTGTGTAATCCATCTCATCAATTACGCTTGTAATTGAGCGTTTATAAGATTCATTTATACCGAATGTATCCATATTATGACAGTCATATGCTTTTTGTTCTTGAAATGATATATTAATTCGATCAGCAACCTTCTTTGAGACGATTCTGGTAGAAAAATGACTGCCGCGCATGCGCATTGGGCCAAATTTGGTCCCTTGTCGCCACTCTTATTATATAGGCACTCTAGTTTATGGTTGCTCGTAGCGAATGATCTTATATAGAAGCAAATGTTCCGCTTCAAATCGTAACGTTGATAATTACCCTGTTCACTAGAGCTCAAGGCTAATGAAATTCTTCAGAAATTTGATTTGCATAACGCAATAGGGGAAATGTGGATGATAGAAAATATAAACAATTGGTATAGCCTTATAAAAATGCCGAAGCTCCTTTAAAAAAGGAAATAAGGTGAATTTGAAGTTTCAGTTCAGAATCAAGTAGAGGGTAATATGACAGATTTGCTTTGTGCCACGCATTTCATTCTAATAAGAATCGATACCATCACAAGTAAATAAAATGCTGTTGTGTAATTTTAGATTAGTTTTTTTTTAATTTAGTTTTTTTTTGTGTGTGAAATGGGATATATATATATATATATATATTGGTGGGGGGTTTTGAAATAAGATAGGTGGGTATTTTGATTAACGTTGCACTGGAGAAACACAAAGGGCTATTGGCGATAGACCGTGATCAATCCCAACGGGTTTGATCCGAGGACAACACCAAGTAATATTGAACCAAGGTCGGCTGACGAGGCAAAACCTGAGCGGGCACCCTATATTCCAAACTTCCACACCACGTCAGCATGAGAACATTTGATGCCATGACGGATTTTCCGTGCACCATCCCCCTTTCTACACGACGGTTTTTGGCTGGATTCGAACTCGCAACCCACTGGTTGCTAATCCGATGCTCTCCAAGCCGGGCTACCGTGGTCCGACTGGTAAAAGGAGTGTTATAAAAGATGACCTCAGGCCACACTTTTCCATCAGCACTGGACATACCATTTACAGAGCACACGCTGCGCAGCTGATTATCTCCTCATCGAAAGTGAAATAATCGAAACAAGAAAATGCTTGAAAAAGTCATTTTAAAGAAAATGTGAGAGGAATGGGCTTGATAGATATATATACAGATGGAAGACAAAATAATACGAACACCTGTGAAAAGTATGACGTATTTCACACCTGCAACGGAAGTCTGCCACCTAGTGGGCGTGAAGAGGAAGGTATCAGTCTCTCAACAGCAGTCAGCTGCGTTGAGTGCGTCTATCGAACTGTCTGTGATAAGTTGAAACGTCAGACATGTCAGAGCTCCAAGGAGGAATGGTTGTTGGAGCGCGTTTAGGTGGAGCATCGGTTACGGAAACAGCAAATCTTTTGGGGTTTGCAAGGAGTACGGTATCAGACGTTATGACAGCGTACACAAAAGAGGGTAAGACGACGTCTTCAAAGCACAACAGTGGCCGAAAGTCGAAGCTTGCTGATAGGGATAGACGGGTCTTGAAGCACATAGTAGCCCGAAAGCGCAAGCAATCGTTATCCGAGATAACATCCGAAATAAACAGTCATCTCCAGGACCCCGTTTCAACAAAAACTGTCAAAAGGGAACTTCATGCTGCAAACATTTATGACAGAGTGGCAATTCGTAAACCCTTGGTGACAGCAACTAATGATTTCAAGCAACGCCAATAGTGCAGAGATCACAAAACCTGGTCCACACAGCAGTGACAACAGGTAATATGGCCAGATGAATCGTCATTCACCCTATTTCAGACGACCGGACGCGTTTATGTCTGGAGAATACCCAGATAAGCGTTTAATCCTGAATGCCCCTTGCCGACTGTGAAGCATGGGGGTAGCTCTATTACAGTATGGGGTCCTGGCTCTGTTTTGGGCCACTTGTGATTCTGCATGGGAGGATCACATCCAATCACTATCTAAGCATTCTAGGGGATCATGTACATCCTTTTGTCCAGACTGTATTCCTTGGAGAGCGACCGCTTTTTCAAGACGACAACGCCCCTATCCACACTGCTAGGTGTGTTCAAGAATGGTTCGAAGAGCATGACGATGAAGTTGAACATCTCGCCTGGCCCCCTCAGTCTCCGGACGTGAATATTATTGAACATTTATGGGAATACTTGGAGTCCAAACTTCGTTCCTGATTTCCACCTCCATCCAGACTTTCGGAATTAGAGACCGTTCTGCAAGAGGAATGGCTTAATATTCCTTTAAATATTGTCCATGACCTTTATGCATCTATCCCACGTCGCATTAAATCTGTACTTCAGTCAAAGGGTGGTCCAACCCCCTATTAATAAAGATTTTCCTTTATTTCACAGGTGTTCGTATTAATTTGTCCAGGAATTTCCAAAACAAATTTACAACAAAAGTCTTAAAAAATGTTAAAAAATGAAGAAATGTTGGTGGATCAGGGCGTCATCAGGGAGGAGCCTGACCCAAACAACATAAAGTGGTGTTTTCTACATATGAGCAACATTAGGCTGAAAAAATTGCTCATACACTCCCCAAACACCACCAAATAGCAAGAAAAACAAAAACAAAGTACCAAAACAGAGCAGGGACTAAACGAAATCAAACCGGAAGCCGCAGGCAGGAGATCAACAACAACAAGCCTAAAAATTACCACCAAATGCCACCAATTACACAATCTAACTATATGCTAACACCATACTTCCGTTGCAACGAGTCCATAAAAAGCAGAAAAATAAAAATATAAATAATATTAAAATCCCCAATATTCAAAAAGATAT
Organism: Metellina segmentata; assembly: GCA_947359465.1. Classification (NCBI taxonomy): domain Eukaryota; kingdom Metazoa; phylum Arthropoda; class Arachnida; order Araneae; family Tetragnathidae; genus Metellina; species Metellina segmentata. The sequence goes on from OX375874.1 coordinate 100,211,108, forward strand.
TCGTAAATAGTAAAATAAAATTGAAAAGCAGCTCACTTGGCTCTGAGGAAATTACGTAAAATAATTATTCATGGGTTGTGTACCTGTTGATATTAATAAATCTTTCACAAATATTATTAAAGAATGAATAAGGGTAATTGTTATTGAGAAGTGTGTTTTTTAAATATTTACACTGTAATAAAAAGTTTGAAACAGAATTACAAATTTTTTTGAAACGTACCAATTGACCAGCAATCGTGTTGTAAAATATTCTTTTAGAGATATTGGAGTCCCAAAATATGAATTTAATGACTGTAAATTTAAAATCGATGAGTTTATCATATACATTAATGTCAACTTTGCCACATGAAACAGAATTTTTTAAGTCTAGAAAATCAGTATTATTGTTATCTAGATTGGTTTTAATTATAGAAAGTTTGTCTGGATAGATGGATTTCGAAATATTAGAAAATTGCTATTATTAAAAACAATTAAATCATCAATAAATCTAAAGGCAGTATTTATCTGAAAGGTATGAACCTTTGACATCAGATAAATACTGACTTTAGATTTATTCTTGTCCCCCTTTCTTCTGATATTTCAAATAAAATAATTTGAGGGTTCTTTTTTAGTGGCCTTGTTGCTCTGTAATCCTCTAAACCTTCCCTATTATTTATTTTAGCTATTATTGTATTTAATTCTTCCTCTGTATTGGTCTTTATTACAATTCCTTCTCCTCTAATATCTGCAACTCTCTTGATTTCAATATTAAGACTTTTAATGCCTATTTTTGATTTAATCATCTTTTTGGTTTCTGTTGAAATAGTATTTACTTCATTTTTTGGTCTTACTATGGCAGCAAAATTTTTATTTTGTGGGCCCGTGCTCCTTGTTCTTGTTCTTATTATTTCCTTCTTGTCCGACATCTGCCCCTTCCTAACAGTTGTTCTCTCCGTTTCTTTCTCCGGTTAAGCCATCTTCCAAATTCTTAATCAATTTTTCTGCATAAGTTTCTTCTTCGTTTCTCTTCTGTCGGGGAGATGATATACTGGAAATTTGATCTATGTGGGGATTATGGTAAGCATATATCAGGGTAGATATGTACCCTCTGTGAATTTTGGTCTGGTTTGTCACAATTTTTACGTAACGAAGTAAACAGATGGAAAAATTGAAAGTAGTTGATAGCTGTGAGATATAAAGTGGAAACATGAAAATATTTATAAGGCATTTCAGGGAATAGCCTGACGTTGATTTTATTGATATGAACGAGGTAACTCAATCTTATTGGAATTGACTAATAGATGGTGGAAATACAAGCAAGATGCCCAATCAAATCCTCTATTCTGAACTTCATCGAGTCTCAATCTACCACGTTTGTCCAACCAAATGGTTACCAACCAAAGCTTTACAGTTCATCAGATTGTACCTATTTGTTAACAATCTGGGTGAGAGCTCTATAATTCTTAACCCTAGAAGGTTGATAAGATTTCCGAGCAGGTAGTATTGATTTTACCACACAACTCATATAATAAATAAATAACCACATTTTACTTAAGATCCCGTTGGTTCTTTCTGCCCTTAGAAATATTCTATTGAACCTCTCCACAAAATAGAATCTTTCTTTGGAATAATTCTTTTGATTCTCTCCTCAGAATAGAACATTTTTTTGGATGGTTTTATTGGTTCTTTCTATAGATTCTAATTCTTTTGGCCTATTCTGCTCTTACAATATAATCTTTTGAATAATTCCACTACTCATTTCCTCAGAACAAAATCAGTTTGAAAAATTGCATCGGTTATTTCTGGAGAATAGAATTCATTGGAAAGATTTTATTGGTAGCTAGGGTCAAAATAGTTTACAAGTCATGGAGAGAAAACTGCAGGTTATAAAGTGGAGTTATGTGTATGAATACCTTAAAAAGTCAACAATTGCTTAGGTTTTTAAAAAGATTTGGGTACAAATTGAGTTAACGAAAAAAAGCAACCATTCCAAATTCATCAATCCTACATTATGCAAGAACTCACTAGAACTCAATATTTCATCACAAAAATGTTAATTTTTGCAAAACTCCTGAATGAAATGTCTACAAGAAAATTCAGTGAAAGATGAATATAATTAGTTAGAGAATGCATGCAACGAACTGATCCTTTGTATATATCACTTCTTAAACTATTCAAATTCCCATAGCAAAAAAAAAATTTTAACTTTTTATTGTTCCATTTTCTTTAAGTTAAATAAAAAGAAATCAGTGTTTGTCATTTACATAAAAGTTTCATTACTCTTATAATTCAAGATAGATTGTTTCTAGTTCCATTCTTCTGTACTTTAAGCACTACTTTAACATTCTAAACAAAGTTTCAAGTTTCTCAGCAAGATTGCAATGGCATGGGAATTCTTGAAGTTGTATAAGGTATACATAGTTTCTGATAGATTAGTGAGATGACAGTATAGAAAAGCACTCGTGTGAATAAAACTTTGCTTAAGAACGCAGACTTTATTACCTGCTTATGTTCATACTTGTGTGTAAGATAATTATATTTTTCTGGTTCTATAATTCCTCAGTAATGAAATCATGACAGTGAAATTTACGTTCTATTCTCTAATTATCCCGCTAAACATTCAATATAAATTTTATTTTTCTTGTTTTTTTTTAAATTACATTTAAAAAATTAGGAACATTTTTTATTGAACAGCCCTCATACATCATCCCTCCAAATCCGATATTTTTTACAAATGAAGAAAAGGCAGGAATGAATAATTCAAAGGCCATACTTAAAATTTAAAATAAGAGTCTCTAATGGTACCTTTTTACGTGCACAGGACCCTGTGACCAAACTATTTGTAACGTGACCCTTGGAGTGTTTTCGTCATAGCAAATCTTGACGATTTCACTACTTTTGAACTCCATTCTATAGCAATGAGGATTCACCTAACCTGTCGTTAGATGTTACATTAGCAAACGAGGCCATAAGATACAATATCAATCGCGCCAAGTCAATTTTTCAAAAGTAAAAACGTGTCTACTAGTCGAAATGTGGTTGATCCCTCATGAAGCTACTGTCAGTAGAATTGTTCAGTGTATTTTATACAACGCCTATGCCTAGGAAAACAAATTGCCTGCAAAGGCAAGTTTTCTAAGTAGGGATCAGTTTCATACATTGTTTATAAGTAATCATTATCAATCTCTTAGCTTTGTGCTAGCTGGATACTCATTCATGAGTATATTAGGTGAGTAGTTAATAACGTCTATTGGCTACGATCCTCAATCAAACCCTATGGCAAAAAATCAATTACAACCCCTCGCAATTTTGAACCATACTCAGTTGCCGTTTTAAACACCTGAGCTGGTACCACAATGTCGTAACTTTCATACCACACCAACATGAGGACATTTGAGGTTGCCACATATTTTACGTACACCAACCCTCCCGTACGCAATTTTTTTTATTGGTTCTAATTCCGAACTCGCAACCCTCCGGTTTCTAGTCTGTTACTCTTCCAAATCAGCTAATAGACTCATTCTTTTACTGAAGTGTGATTATAATGGAACGATTCAATATGCTCTAAGAATACCAGAGTCAGTTTGGGGTTGTAGAATGTTTATTATATCTTTAGCAAAACATTCGTTTGTTATCAGACCTAAGCCATCCCCAAAATAGCCTGCTGGACAAGTAGAGTACTTTTAGACATCTGGTCTTATAAAACTTTGCGAGATGCTACCCTTGTGCCCGCAGTAATTTTGATATATATACAAACAAGAGGGGTGGACGAGCACAAGGGGGCAACCGCAGGAATCTTCGGATCAAAGTCGTCGGCCGGCACTCTATAGATGACGGTTATCCAGCTCTTGGCTTTCCTGGAAGAGAACACAAATGTGCATTCACTATTGAGGTTGAAACAGTATATTTTAATTAATAATTCCTTCGGTATCGTTTCTCTATACTTGAAAGTCCATAAAATGTACTTAAAACGTATCAAATTTGTCTAATCCTTGAATTTTACCCAGACCTTTTCTCTTACAATATGTACCTGCAATCTAAAACTACTTAATTCGTATATTTTAGTCTTTACTCCTTTAATGTTACACATTTTTATTACATTTACGAAAATTTCATTTCTTTAAATTTGTGAAGTATTTTTCCCTTAAAATTTAATTTCCTGGATTTTAATCGTCAACTTTAAATTGTTCGGAGAGGAAAGCTAATCGCAAAAACACGAGGTACCTTAAATTTCGGTGGAAGATCTTTTTTGTTGGTGGATTAGCTTCTAGGTTCGCGGCTAAAGAGCAATATTTGAGCAAGATGCGCCAATCACAAAAGAAATAGTCGCCAAATTATTGAGATATTTATACAAAGAAAGGCTATTGACAAAGAATGGAATTGAATCTAAGTGGAAGTACTTGAAAGGTCCTTGAATTTGTTAAATGTAAGATTGAGAACTCTGTCCTGATTCACTCTTATTTAAAGTTTGTTATGAACGAGATTTCTTATCATCATAATATTGCTAATGTTTTGATGACGACAAGATTACAGTCTAGTCAGTTATTCTTGCTTTGACTTGTTATCTTGCCATTAGGTCTGGGTAAGTCTACTAGTGACTAGATATTTCGTAGTGAGATTCACTAGGTTTATTAATCTAGATGCTTCAAGACTCTTCTATAATATTCATTAAATACTGCTTTCATTTGTGTATAGATTCGAACTAAATCGTTGACTTTGAGTAGATACTAATTAACTGACCGTATTTCCTTTTTTTTTTTAACATTTGTTTAAAGACAATTTATTAATTTTCAGTTCAAAACATAAAATTATTTATAATGTTAAAGATATCATAAAGAGTTTACAACTGCATTTTACCATCATAAAAGTAAGAATTAAGCTACTTCAGATAAAGTCAGGTAATGGAAATTATTTAACGCTCGGATCAATTCCAAAGGGAAAGATTCGAGCACAACAACTCGTCATTTTGAACCTTGACCAGGTAACAAGGTCAACACGTGAACTAACACCTAACCCTCCAAACTTCCACACCGCGTCAACATAAGTACATTAAAGGCCTGGACATATTTAACGTGCACCCGCCCCTTCGTAGACGATGGTCTGTGCTTGGATAAAGTTTCAAAGTCGCAACCCTCCGATTGCTATTTCTTTACTCTTCCAACATGTCTTTCGCGGCCCCGTCAATTAACGAGTGTCTGCTCTAAAGCAACGATAGATGACATTAAATCAGTGCTTACATCTAAAACACAACTTCACTCCATCTTTCACATCTTCACAGGATACATATGATATTATTATCTTTTCAAGTTTTGTAGTTGGAGGAAAAGAAATTCCGGTTAAGACGTTGTCTTTGCAATTCGATATTGGTGTGGGTATTTGTGACCTGTTTATTGTAGCTATGGCGACCAAATATGACATCTATTTCTCAGGCTCCAAGTTTAAGCTCAGGCTGAAAACAAGAATATGAATAGAATGAAATCAAATTAAAGTTTTAGTGATTCACAATGTATCCCTTAAAATTTGAACTAAGCATATGAATATCACTTTATTTTAAATTCAAAAGTCAGCACATAAATGTTAATTATTTTTAGTGATTCACAATGTATCCCTTAAAATTTGAACTAAGCATATGAATATCACTTTATTTTAAATTCAAAAGTCAGCACATAAATGTTAATAAATGTTATTATTCAATAGAAGATGTGGTTAAGTATTTATAAATGTACAAAATAAATATGATTAGTAGGTAGTTAATGAAAGTCGCTCAGGAGTTATTGGGGCTAGGTGTCAAAACCGAATGGCAAGATTCGAGGATAACATCTCGTAATTTTGAAGGGAGACCGACAAAACGTTTGAGCGTATACGTTGGAATTTGATTAAAACGAGTTTCAAATTCGCAACATTTGGATTGATTATCTGTTATCCCACCAACAGCGATACAGCAGATTTGAGGTTACTCTTCCTAATCGCAGCAGCCAGTTCAATTTTTAGTGATTTTTTACTGTTTTATTTCTGTTGTTGCAATTATTTTATTTTTAATAATCGGTTCGGGGTATATATCTTCGCCTATCTTAGCATTTTCTCTCAACCTGGTAGTTTCAATTGAAAGTAGTATCCGTAGTTTTACTGCTACTTAAGTATTTTTTAATCAATTTTATTCTATTAGTCGCCGTTGTATGAGGCCTAGGAGTTATGGATTATTATTATCTGTATTTTAATTTTACTTCAAAATTAAAAATTTTTAAATGTGCACTCACCTCAAACCCATAGCCCTCACGTGTCTCATATTGTCCACGGTGTAATTAATGGACTTCAGGTAATCCTGTAGCCAAGACAGTTCACCAATGAAATCTGAAAAAAGAAGTCTTAATAATTGCGTGTTCTTCAGATTCTGACCATAGATTTGAAATATAAGTAGATTGTACATTGTTATTCAAAGCAGCTTCAAAACGCATGAACAACCTATGGACAAGTAGTCTGTGCTTCTGTAAAGCATTTACGCGGTTTGCCGTTTTTCCATCTGATCGCCTGTCATTATTTAGCATTTCCATAGTGATGACAAAGGTAGTTAAATCACCAAAAAGTCTACTGCCATCAGATCATCAATCTGAGGACCAATCTTACTTTGTACATTAACTTAACACACCCACATATGTTACAGTCCTATGTAGGTCTATATATGTCCTATTTAATTTCATAATATCTGAAGGGTCAAAGAGAAATGTAATTTTTAAATGGGTCTATGATCTCAAACGTATGGATCTAAAAAAGCATAACGCTGAACATTTGGAATCGATGATTAATTCTGTTTTATGAAATTTAATGCAATTGCGTGCAATTCATTAACCGTCAAAAATTGAAAAATATTTTTCTATTCAAAGAATTTATGAAATAAAATTTACCATATTTGGATGTTTGTAAATATTCGATGAAATAACTGGTAAAATCGATGCTTTCATCGTCAGTCATTGAACTCAACATCATATCTGCAAGAAAGAAAGAAGATTCGGTTTTTAAATTAATTGTTTCATGAGGTGTCCTTATGTCTTCCTCTTTGGTATTGACCCCAGAACGTCGCCAATAACATATTGTTTTGCTCCAGTGCTACGGTAATTCAACTACCCCCCGCTGTTTTCCTTTGAATTGAATTCAAAAGATTTGGAATGATTCCATCTTTCCAAATAGGAATTTTCATTAGGTACAAAAAGTCAGAATTGATTATGAGTTAGGTTGAAATTTATGTAAGTATTTCGTAATGTAAAGTCACACTGGATCAGTTGAACGGGCTATTTGTAACGACCTGGGATCAATCCCGAAAGGAAAGATTTCCAGACCACGGTCAGATCCATGAGCTACGCCTCGAACCACAGTTAGGTAACAAGAACAACGCTTGAGCTTCCCCCCCATTCTCTTTAATTCATCGCCACGTTTACGTGGAGACTTTGAAGACCACGACAGTTTCAACATGCACTAGCCCCTATGTACATGATTATCTTTGGCTGCACCTGATTTCGATCTCGATACACTGCGTTTGTTTATCCGTTACTCTAACAACCGGTCTCCCACTGTTCCCACTTCTCTAGGATTCTGTGTGTGAGTATGTGAATTTTATAGAGGAAACATCCAACTCAATGTATTCTAAAGAATGATAATATTCAATTGCACGTTCCATAGAATTATACTAATGTCCTATATTTTGTATCAACAAAGAAAATCTTAGTGTTATAAAATTCCGTTTACTTTATTCTTCTTTTAATCGTAATCTTAAAAGTATTATTTAGCACTCATTTATACATTTTTTCTCCTTTGTTAACGAATTTTTGGTACGATCGCTATTCTGTGTTAAATGATATTGAACCACTGTCCTCGTGTGTCCATGATCTCACTTCCCTAAGCAGAGGACCAGTAGAATCTTTCCAAAGGATTCTGATAAACGGAAAAAACCAGTAGGATCATCCCAAGTTATTTTTTCAATAATATTATACATTTGAATCGTTCCAAGGGCCGTATTAAAAGGAAAGGAGCAATAAAAATCTTCTAAATGATTTTGTATTATAGGGTGAGACAACAAAATATTTGAAAAGGATTCCTTTGAAAGGAAAGGACTAATAGGATAGTTCCAAGTTATTTTATTTTACAGATTAATATAATAGACGAATTCCAAAGAATTACATAACACAAAAAGGACCAATGTATATGTTTGGAATGCTCCTTAATTTGAAAGAATCTAAGTATTTGTTCAACTAATCTATTTGGTTATTTAGTTATCAATGTTCTGAGAAAATATAAATATTGCTTTGAAATATCTAGACTCTCAAATGTTTGACAGCAAATTCTGTTACACACCTGCATCGGGTATGCATCGAACCCCATACGAGTTCCATGCGTCCCACATCATTTCTTCAACAGTCTGGCAGTTGGAATAAATCCGATGTAGTTTTTTATAGCATCGCCTATTTTTGGAGGACAGGTTCTGGAAGAATAAAAAACATGTCGTGTATCATTCAAACAATAAGCATTCATAAAACTAGTCAAAATTACGAATCTTCAATTTAGCATGTTAACCAACCTACTTTATAACTTTATGGCCACAATGGAGCGTATTTTTAGTGGGTTAAGTCCTTCTTATGACTTACATATACTAAAAATATAGCTTTTAACCCTATGAGTGGTTTACACGCAAATTAAACTTTGCAAATTGTAGTCTCTCCTGCATAACTTCTAATCAATTTGTACCTTCTTTGTTGATAGAAACTTTACGAAGTACTCTATTTTAAATAAAGGATCAATAGAAACTACCCAAATCATTTTATTACAAAGAAAGAGGGAATGGAATAATCCGAAATGATTGGGTTCCAAGAAAACCACTTATTTTCTTAGCTTAACTAGTCATCGTTACCTAATCTTAATAATTATCCACAAGAAGCTTAAATGATCGAGCGTCTACAATGAATGGAGTCTTGAGGGGAAATTCAAGGACGTTAAAAGTTAAAATTGATTTCTCACTCATATATACGCTAATATGATTCAAGTTATACATATATTTCATATCTAATTTCATTGCTAATTTTGTCAGCATTTTCAGGACCTTCAATGACCACAAGCCAACGCTTTTTGCTTATGCTTGGACAAACTGAATTTCGTCTTTTTGGCAACAAAAGAACGGATTTGTAAACAACATAGAGTTACCATGGTGTACCATACCACGAAGGATGGATTTATATTACCAACCTCCTTACATACATCCACATATTCTATACACAAAACGTTCATAGAGTTGCCTCAAATTCATTCGAAGAGAACAATAATCCATCTTTAAGACCTGATCCTGGTTGTCTCTATGAAGTTACTCGTTATTAGAAGAAACTTTACTAGATCTTTTTCTCTTCATGATAAAAAAATTGACAACTTAGTGACAAAATTGGATAGGCCTTGTTTTATGAGTTACCTCGTCGAACCACTTGCATCCCCGGATTCGAACTATGATCCGTTCGATCCAGAAGCTAACGCACTGACCACTAGACCAATTTGATGGATTTGCACGTCTAAAAGTAAGATTTAGAAAATAGTATGTTACCTTCCATGTGGATGCGAGTCTTTGGATGGGCTCCACGAGCAACCCTTCCATTATCGCTTTCGTTGAATGTAGATTCTTCAGTTTATGAAGGCGATGTGCAATAAGGATGAAATGTTTTAGCACAGTAGAACGAATCTCCATATTAGGCGTGTTTAGTATAGTATCCTGTACCCATGTGCTTAACTGTTGAATAATAAAAGAGTTTATTCAACATGAATTAGGAACAGAGATTTAAAACTTCTAGAAATGCTCTTATGGAAAAATCTACTTACAGAAACGAATCCTCCAAGAAGTTTTGATACATTTGGGGAACGTTGCCAGTCTTTTCGTGCACTGTGTTGCACCTCCTGAAATATTCGAAATCGTATCTTGTTCAAAACGGAATTTTAGTGCAAAAAGAAAACTTTCTACAGAATTATAGTCAAGAGAAAAAAAAGTTACGAAAAACTTTTAAAAGAAGATGTGAGTACAATAACCTGGTCTATGTTCTCCAGTATCTGGATAAAACAGTAGTATAACAACGCATCTTTACCCCCGTGAGAAGAATATATTAAACTAGCCACTGTGCGGCTAGCCCGGCGTTGCCCTCGCTCGTATCGGTCAACGCCATGATATAAGATATTAATCTGGTGTAAAATTTCCGCAGATTTCAAATCCGTTGAAATTTTTAATCTATCTTTAACGAATCTGCTTTTAAGACAAAGAACTAAACAATGCCTGTCAAAATGTTTTTTAGTTTTTGCTCTCCAGTGAAATCGAAGAGGCCAGGAAATGTAATCGTTTTCTTTTTTTTTTAACGTGAAGGGCACGAATCGCAATCTGTTTATTTTTGGAAAGGGGAAGTTACCGTGACGTCACAATCTCGTGCGAAAATATAAAAGATATATTCTATTTAGAAGTTATTTATGTAACGAAAATCGAATTTTTAGGTATGGATCTAAAGTGAAATTTTCGGCAGATTTGAAATCCGCTAAAATTTTTACTCTGTCTTTAACGGTCCAGGAGATAAAAAAACAACTAATTGACTCCAGTTCAAAGATTGATTTTTTTTTATCGTCTGTCTGGAAAGTTATTTCTACGAGCAAAACCAAAACGTAAAAAAACCCATAAATTTTGAATCTGATTTCTTCTATGCTGTAGCATTCAAAAATGATCAAATTTCATTAAATTCATTTAAAATTGTTCTATAATTAATTTTAAAATTCGCCGCGACCCAAAAATTGCAAAATATTCGGACTACCTCTGTGCCAAATCTCATTGCTGTAAGTGCCATAGAATTGTTAGGTTTTTGAGGCAAACAGACAAACACTTCCTTTTATAATAGTAGAGATTGAAACAAATGTAAAAGAATACCCTATTTTCCATCTAACCTAACGAGGGTTTAAAAATAAATACTCATAATTGGTCTTTTTCGAAATCGTCGCGCCTTTCTACTGAGTCATAGTCTGCCCCCTTACAGTACCATGTTATAAGAGAACATTTGACGTCCACCTTTATATTGACTGGCTGAAGAACATTGTTTGTAACAAAAGTCAGAGCTACAAAATTATTGCCATTTGTCATTTGACTTGTATTGTGAGATTTATCAGAACTTCTTTACCCGCAGAAATTCACTTTTCTTTTTCATAATAAATGCATAGTATGATAATGTTTGATAGTATTGATATAATTTATAGATAGATATAGAAATGTACAGATGGAATAATGTATAGATGTGCTCTAACGCTCAAGATAGACAACAACAATTGTTTAAACTGGTACAAAATTTCATGACATTAGACAAGTGTGTGTGTGATCGTGTTTGTTAACAAGCATCACATTAACCTGGAAGAGATTAATTTGATTGATTCCTATTCCATGGAGAACAAAAATGTGACCATGATAACAGGATAGGTTATGACCTTGGTAGATTGAAGAATTCGTCGTAATGTTATTTATTGCAAAAAAACTTCCAAACATTTTGCTTTCTCTAAATGGAAGCTATATGCTTTGGTCTACTTAGAATCAAACACTGAATTTCTTGTGATTATTTTAAAAGCAAAATTTCTGATGAACATTTGTAATGAATTCCTTTACCTCACGAGTGACATCTTTGAATATTTTCCAGTCGATGAGTGTCAACTGGTCCTGGAAATTAAAGTATAACATTTAGAATATAAGATGCAACGTGATCCATCAGCTATTTTGAATAAAATGTTATAACACTATTATACTTTTGGTGATATTTCATGTTCATGAATTTTAAAACATCCGTATGCACACATTAACAATAACTCGGAATAATCAAGTTTGAAAGAACTTACTGCGATGTCTTGGGGTCTATAGCTTAAGAAAGCACCCACTACAGGTGGTATTGGTAGATAGTCCTCCTGAGGATAAACAAAGTTTTTAATAATTCAACCCATTCATGGAGTGAGGTTTAGAGCACTTATCTGGGATAACATCCAGTACAAACAATTATAAGTCTTTCCCCATTATATTCATGGAGTGAGGTTTAGAGCACTTATCTGGGATAACATCCAATACAATTATAAGTCTTAACAACAATAAAAAGGATGCAAAATCTTAAAAATCAGCTTTTTCACTGCATACTATCTATATTTAAATGAAATACTTTGTGAACGTTTCAGAGCAGACCATGCATGTGACTGCAGGGAGATAAGCCTATTTGCCATTTTTCTGTTTGGGCCATAAGTGGTCCCTCAAAAATACTTTGATCATGATGACATGTGATGAAAAATACTTGATTTGCCACAAATATACCGATAAGATTAAACTTTTAACATAGTGCAATTAATTTTCTTTTCAACCTTGATGCATAATTGAGTATTTATGATTCCTAAACCCTTCTCCATTTTATTCAGCTTCATTTCTTCAACCTTAATGTTGGAAGTCTTTACGATGTATCTCGTCATTAACTAAACTGACCAGATCTTGATAAACGAGATTACTTGTCATTAGAAAAATGCCCTGACCTTACGTCATCATCAAGCAACACAGGGTCGAATTGTTGTAACATGAACAGGTACGCACTTTCTACTTTGAATTGTATTAGAAATAGAAGTTAACACCAATAAGAACACGAAATGCTGCTTTACATTTTTACTTGAATCTTATTCATTTTGAGGGTAGAAACACGCATATTGTGATGGTGATATTCATTACAAATGGATTAAACCTACTGTTGGTTCTCCCGACGAAGTGTGTCGTCATTAGCAAACTGTCATTTGTCAAAATGACCAGATCGCGATCTCAACATTATATTTTTATAGATAATATCTTGATGACGAAGTATATCTGAGCAAAAGCAAACTTGATAGACGAGATAACTCTCAAAAACTACTATGGGGTAATATTGTATCCAGTGTTTTTCTCTTCCCTTCCTCTCATTTCCGTTCAATCCTCTTATAAAAAATCACTGTCTTAGCTATAATTTCACTTCGTTGCTAAAAAAAACGTTCGGGTGTGATACCAAATCCATACCAGAAATACCCAGTGCCCTTTCGTTTACGAACTCAGTAGTCATATCGAAGCATATTTTATCTAGTCGAGGAATTTGTCCTCTCTTTCAAACTAAAATAGAATTAGTTTTCATATCACTACTTACAACTAACGAGCTCTCTGCACGGAACTGTTTCAGTCATTTAGTTTATGAATAATTCGTCAAAACAAGTAACATTTTCATTGTAAAATACTTATGTAAAAATTGTTGTTTAAAATGAGTTTACTTACAAAATCTGAGGCTGCGTCGATTTCTACCAGAGAGTCGTCTTGGACGTTGGTCGTAAAACTGAAAGAATTAATACGTTTCAAGCTCTGTGACATTGACCTGTATTTGAGACTATGATCGTAAAACTAATTCAGATGAATCATTGCACAAGAAGAAACAGTAATAGCTATATAATCATTAAAAGTGGCAAAAGTCAGTACTTTTGAAGGAATTTCTACTCAGCAAGATCATATTGGTACTTTATTGAAAAGCAAACATTTTGAGTGATTAAAAAATATTAATAAATATATAATAATAAATAAGTAAAATAATAATATAAAACACATAAGAATTTTTGAATAAAATAAATGAGTAAAAATAAATAAATAAGTAAATATGATTAAGTGTGATTTCTTTAGAAAGGAATTACTGTGGTGTTTCGCACAGGGTTTGCCCAATCAAAATATTTTTCCATGTGAAAAATTATAATATACAAACGAAAATGTTTTGATTTCACAGTTTTGCCATTACAAAAACCCCAAAAGGGGATATTTTAAAGAATAAAAAGGAATTTTCCCCTTCTCATTGCTTCAGAACGTAACCCGTCCATTGCAGTGGGGTGGTATAAAAAAGTTCGTAGAAATCACGGTGTATTAGGGAAATGCAATCAAGGGGCACCAATAGTAGCCAATTCGATAACAGCCATATCTGCGTCACCCGTACTGTTGGCTTGCTTCCCAAAACGAATGGAAATTCGTCGCCTATTGGATAACAGCCATCACAGCGTTGCCAAATGCGGCCAAGTACGAATTGCGAAAAGAACTAATCGGCGTGAAGTCACAATCTCAGAAATTTCCTTCGCTCGAAGCGTTTGAATGCAGGAAATGGAATCTGATTTCTCGACCGCGAAGGTCATATTGGAAAAAATATGAGATTTGGAATTTACATAATCATATTTTTAGGTATCGATCAAATGTGAAATTTTTTGCCGATTTCAAATCGAATTTTTTATAATTGTTTGACAATCTAGGAGGTAGAAAAGAGAACTACTTAACTCCAGTTAAAACTTTATTTTTTTTTTGTGTGTGTGCTGAAAAATCTTCCACAAAATGAAACGGAAACGGTAAAAATTAAATTGAAATCTTTCATCTCTTTACGTAGTTGCCCATCTAAAGAAAACAATAATAACTAAATTACAACAAATTGGTTTGAAATGTTCTTGATTAACTTTTAAAATTTAGGCTTCGCACAAAAATTGCAAAAATTCGGACAACCTGTTTGCCAAATTTCATAATTGTAAGAGCCGTAGATTTGTCAGGATAGTACATAGAGACACGCAGATACGCAGACAAACACTTCCTGTTATAATATTAGAGATAACCACATTGTGGATCATTTGTATATTTAGTGATGTTTAAATACAATTTCTTACAAAAATCAAACGAGGAGATACAATGTTAGGAAAGGGAGACATTATACATATAGAACCATCTCCGGTGCATTTCAGACAAATAAACTTTTTTAATGACAAAGACTAAAGAGTTATCTAACATGATCAGCTGCAAAGGCACCTCATTTCAGCAAGTTAAATTAGATATTTTCCACTCACAGGCTCTTAAAGACAAAATAAAGTAATATTGAAAACACTTACAGTTTCTTAAATCCTTTCCAGAATCGTTGGGCCATTTTCAATATCTGAATAAATCAACAACTCAAGTGTAAAGACTCAAGAAGTAATAAGTTAAGTTCGTCAGAGCAGTTAATTCAAATCTTTAGAAAATCGATTGAAATTCAAAATGAACTATCAGAAGTTTGCATTTTCAACGCTAATAGCACAAAATATTTGCATGAAATGAGAGGAAATTGAACATCTTATTTTACTGTTCGAAAAAACCATTGTTATACATAGCAACGTAACAATATTAAAAATATTACTATTACAACATTCAATGGTCTCTACGCTATTGTTGATGTCCATTGTTTAGAGTTCTTATAATGGATTTCGGTGACTAATAATGAGACGGTGCCAACAGAGGAAAAACTTATGAATATAAATGTATATACAGGGGTTGGACTAAATAATGTGAAAAACCTGTAAAAAGATACTTTTTTTATTAATAGGCCGTTGGTCCTCCTTTTTCATGAATTACAGCTTGTATCCGACGTGGAATTGACAAATACAAGTCACGTACAACATTCAGAGGGATACGTTCCCACTCACATTGCAAAAAAGTCCCTAATTCAGAAAGTGTCCTTGGAGGGGGGAATCGACTGCGCAGCTTGTTTTCCAAAATACCCCACAAAGGTTCAATTATATTGAGATCAGGGTACTGAGGGGGCCAGATGAGGTGCTCTATTTCATCGTCGTGTTTATAAAACCAGTCTCAGGCAATTCCAAAGGTGTGAATGGGGACATTGTCATCTTGGAAGACTGATTGTTTATCAGGAAACACAGTTTGCACCATTGGATGAAGGTGGTTGGCCAGATGACTGACATCATCCTCTCCTGTCACAAGGCCATACAGACAGGGGCGTATATAAGGGGAGGGCCAAGGGGGCCCGGGCCCCTCCCGAAATTTTGACTAAGTTCAATCATGGTAACTTTTTGTTTTGAATATTTTGAAATCGAATTTGTATTCCTGGCGGAAACAATTTTCTTAAAAAATTTTATTATTTGGACACATTTAAAACTAAACATAGAAGTTATTTCCTTTCCCGAGTAAAGTAAACACAGTGGGCTGTACACAGGGATCACCAAAATTTATGATGGTTGATGAAAGGTGTGCTGTGACCACGTGGTTGTGAGAGAGCTACTTAACAGGGAACATTTTCTTCTTCCGCTGCCTGCAGAATCCAATGGACACCCCCGACAGTTTTACGACTTTGCGAGGTAAAAAACCCTCTGTCTAGCTTCCCAAACAACCTCTTGGGCATTTCACTTGTTTTACGACCCTAGCCTTAGAAATTATAATGTTGTGGAACGAACGACCGTTAACCATTCGTTTTTCTGCATATTTTCAATAATAAAAATTTGGAAAGGAACAAAATATATTTGAAACGTTTTGGATAAAAAAAAGTTCTCAATTAAAAAAGAAAACAAAATTTAAATTTTTATTCCGTGTTTTAGTTCTATCAGTCATAATTAGTAAACTAATATCCAGATACTCATACATTAAACAAAGAAATTTCTATTGAGATAGTAATTAAAAGTAAATTACCTATCTATCAACTTTAAGAGTGTTCCCCCTGTATATAAGAACGAATTATAGAATATTTTAAATAAGTAAACAAGTTACTTTTTTCCAATTAAAGAAATGCGCGCGCGTATTTCATTATAAAAGTAATATTTAAAATTATACTTCCCAATTTCTAAAAATACATTTAAACTGTTCTTTTTTTTAATCTGGGTCTGACCTTCTATTCCTTTTAATATCCATGCAGGTTTTTAGTCAATATTATATACACTGACATTATTTAAAATGCATAACTACCTATTTTTAGAAATAAATTTTAAACAATTTGAGAATTTCAAATTGTTGTTGGAAATATATTGAATTGTTATTATTTATTCAAATTGATATCCTGAAGTCCTAAATAGCTTTCGAATGTTTGCTTCCCCCAAAATTAATACATTTGTACGATGTATACTAAATTGCTTTCAATAATATTTGGCACCCCCCGAAATAAACTCCTATATACGCCACTGCATACAGAACAAGAAGGGGCAAAGACCACGATTTGATATCGCATTCCAGATCATCACTGAGCCGCCGCCATGCGTAACCATAGGCCGAAGGCAGTCAACTTGATAGGCTTCTGGTGTCGTTCTCCAAACGTAAACACGTCCATTTGTCTGGAATAACGTAAACGATTCGTCTGACCGTATTACATTCCCCCATTGTTTTTGTGTTCAACTTTTTTGCTCGCGACACCGTATTCGTCGCTTCAGGGCATTGCATGGTGTAATCAATGGTTTGGAAATAGTCATTCTACTATGAATGTTTTCCAGATGCAGTTAACGCCGGATAGTTTTTGATGAAACTGCTTCCTGTAGATGTGTGTTCATCTCAAATGTTGTATGGAATGCTGTTGTTTTGTATTTTATCTGCCACAATCCGCTTCAAAACCCTTCTGTCTGTGTCATTCAGTTTCGATTTTCGAACACTGTAGAGCTTTTTAGATGATGTTTCTCCGTTTCAAATTTGCTGACATTATTATCGACACTGTACTTCTCCCAACACCTAGAAGGGTGGCTGTTATCGTTACTGGGGATCAATCAAGACGAGCCCCAACGATCATGCATCTTTCGAAATCATGACTCAATTTTAACACAGAAATATATTTCGCATCCGACTACTTCTATCACTACTAGTAGCAGACTGATGTGTGTACTTTCTGATCCGTTACGTGGCACCCTTCACTGCTAGAGGGCAGGAGTATATGAGCGAAATTTAAAACAAATCCCATTTTACTTCATGATATGTTTTCACTTGATACAAAGTTAGATTTACTGCCAAATAATGATGTTTTCAAGAAAAAATGTGTTTCCTTCAAAATAAATTAGTCACGACTGCAGTATTAATTCAATATACTATCCTCTCAAAATGATGATGTTATTCAAAAACAATGCATAGAGTTAAAACAGGGTACGGTGGAAACAATGTATATATATGTATATATATATATATCGTAGTTCAAATTCGTGTAAATCACCTTTATCTAAATTACTTACTTTGGAGGTTATTACGACTAATTTTCTAAAACATGTGCCTGGTACGGTTGGAACGGATTGTTCAGGGTAGGATGAAACGTATCAATCGTCCCCGAAAAGTACAGCAAACCCTTAAGTTTGGGTGCAAGACGAAGGTTTTATAATATTTGTAAAACATTTTCAAAACACAAACTTTTTAACTGCCCATGAAGTATTACTTGTGTTAGACAATCTTTCATCTCGTGTTCATATTAATGCTCTGGATTTCTGTAGAGAAAACGGAACTGTATGTCTGTCGTTTCCACCACACTGTTCGCACAAGTTGCAACCACTTGTTCGATCGGTATATGTGCCGTTGAAAAAATCTAAATTCATAGTGTGACGCTTGGATGCAGAGCCGTCCAGGCAAAACAATGAGTTTCTAAAGCATACCTGGTATTGTGGCTACTACTATACCATCCCCTCTCACTCCAACCCATATCCATGCTAATTTTAAGAAAACTTTTATTAATCCATTTAACCGCGACATAGTTACTGACCTTGATTTTGAACTGCCTTTGTTACTGTCTAAATCCAAATTACTTAATCCGTGAGATGACAAAATTCTACGCCGGCTATGAGTTCTCCTATTTGGAATGAACGGCCAAACATCCATGTAGATGATGATGAAGACACGCAAAATATGAATGATACAAGTTGTGAAAATAATAATGAAGCAAGTTCTATTCAGACGCAAGAATTCGTTCAAGCAAATCCAACTCTGTAGTCTGTCTGGTCTTTTCTAGTTCCACTAATAAATCCTCCAACACGTGTAAACGAAAGTAATACAAATAATCAAGCAGATACGCCGAAACTATCTACGAGCAGTGATGTCTTTTCACCTGAAATAGCGAGACCTTAGCCCAAAGCACCACCCAGATTGACGGCAAATAAG
The DNA here is from genome assembly GCA_947359465.1 of Metellina segmentata. Taxonomy (NCBI): domain Eukaryota; kingdom Metazoa; phylum Arthropoda; class Arachnida; order Araneae; family Tetragnathidae; genus Metellina; species Metellina segmentata. The sequence continues at coordinate 100,230,018 of OX375874.1, forward strand.
GGTAGGAAAGAGAGAAAATCTGCAATATACACAAATACGCCAGAAAAAGAGGCAATACGAAAAGAAACTGAGGAAAGCGAACGAAAAAAGAAAGCATAATGAATTAAAGTCAATTTAATTCCTAATATAAAAACAAGTAAATGAACAAAAAGGAAAAAATGTTCGCAGTTGTTGAACAAGAGGAGTATTATTGCTTGTTGTCCGTTTAAAGCTATGGCACTAGCACGGAAGAAGACGATTTGGTAAGGTTCACAGGCTGTCGAATGTAAGACGTTAATGCTGTTCCTTATTATTAATAATATCGATAATTATTACATTATAGGATTTAGACTTCATAAATACGTAACAACATAATTCTCAATATTCTTCTAGTGTTACAACTGACCCTAATTACTATTACAAGCTATTATTACTATTAGTATGGGGCCCGTTGAAACATTTCCTTGATTTTTTAAAATGCCTCCAGATGCCTTTGTGATGCAGATACTATCACTATAACCTCATCCATTTGTATTGTGATAACTATTGCAACTTTTTGGTTGCAGAAAAAATGGGAAAAGTTGCATTTATCAATCCCTAATGTTTCATTTATGGATATAAAGTAGCATTTATTTTTGTTGAATTAATTTCTAAAATAAATTATTTGGAAAAAATTGAAAAAATTCAAAATATATTGATAATTTCAGTCGTGTACAACAGTATTATAATACATTCTTAAATAAAGAAGAATGTTAAATGATCGATCCTTGGCCAGTAATTTCTTTAACATTGAAAAACTGCGCCAGCCGCAGTCATATAATGTGCTGTATCGGAAAGCAGAAGCACAAAATCCTTTCGCTCAACATTCAGAGATTTTAAAACGTCATCGACAAGGCGAACATATTGTTAATCGACATTCACCTCGCAAACTCTGAAGTCGATTACGCATTCATTCATTCATATTGAGTGGGGAGGTCAGGAAAGCCCTAGGTGCTGATTCCACTAGGAATATTGTACCTTTTTTTTCTCCTATCACCCTTTTTGCGGTAGTCTTAGACCCCGCAAAAAGGTTCAGGGCTTAAAGGTAGATCTGCAGTCCCCAGTTTGGCTAGCTTATCTGCATTTTTGTTTCCTTCTACACCAGTATGCCCTGGCACCCAAGTAAGAAAGATCCTATTATGGGTCCTTGTAGAAGTCTTGTAGAAGGTTTGCTACATTCCAAAACAATTTTGGTCCTTATTTGAAATGAGTTTATCGCCTTTAAGGCTGCTTGACTGTCACTAAATATGTAGATTTTCCTATTTGAGTAGGATCTTCTAGAACATTCATGTAGACAGTAGATAATAGCAAGCAATTCCGCTTGAAATACTGTGGAATGTTTTCCTAATTTTCGTGTAATCCTTACCTTAAGTCTGACCCCACAGATTCTAGCACCTGTCTTTTCGTTTTGTCTGGAGCCATCTGTGTACCACACAATGTTTCCATTTGTGAGCTTGTAGTTTTCCTCTTTCCATTCCTCTCTTGGGTCCATAAGTACCTCAAAGGGTCTTTGAAAGAGTAATCTTGTCTATGTGATGTCAGAGTGCATCAAAAGTATAGGGTCAAAGACGTTTTGGTTAATACTGGTGTGGGACTTTTGGCAGGCAAAATTCATCCACAGTCCAGCATTTTCCAGTCTGTAGGAACTTCTTCTGACAGCACCACTGATAAAGATATCAAGTGGGATGACAGATAGAATAATAAGTCCAACTTTTGCTTGTTTAAATTTACTTTTCAAATGCTGATTTCAGGTTAATTTAGTGTTCAGTATAACTCCCAGATATTTAACCTCGCTCAGCATATTTACTTTTTCCCCTAGTAGGATAGGTACCTTTGTCAATGCAGGTTCTTCCTCGTGTAAATGGGACAAGAGTAGTCTTTTGAGGATTTACTCTCAAATTCTTTTCACAGCACCATCTTGCGATTCTGTTCAGGGTCACCTGCATGATATTTATCACCGTTTTCTCATCCATGCCCGATATGTAGACGACAATGTCATCTGCATATCTCTGGGCATAAATGCTGCTTTGATTGAGGTCTGCATCAACCATCAGATTCCACAACAGAGGGGAGAAAACTCCTCCCTGAGGGCAACCTCTGGTGGGTCTAGTCTGAAGTGTTGCCCCAAACAACTCGGTTGTAATAACTCTGTCTGCTAGCAAGGAGTTTATCCCTTTGCAGACTAGTTGTTCAATGGCTCTGCTAGCAGCAGCAGCAGCGATTGAGTTATAAGAGGTAGTATCAAAAGCACCCTCAATATCAAGAAAAGCTGCCAAAGCTATTTCCTTGTACTCCAGGGTCTTCTCAATCTTTACAACCAGGTGTTGCAAAGCCCCCTCTGTTGATTTACCGGGTTGATAGGCAAATTGGTTTTTGTGAAGAGGTCTGGTTCTCCTCATTACATCGCTAATGTGTCTGTCAATTATTTTTTCCATACACTTAAGTATGAAAGACGATAGACTGATAGGACGAAAGTTCTTAGCCTGGTCATATTGGCTTTTTCCAGGTTTGGGCAGAAAGACTACCCTTGCCTTTCTCCATGGTCTGGGGATATATTCAAGAGCTTGACTGGCTCTGAACATTTTACACAAGACCCGTGAGATGAGTTCGGCCGATTTCTGAAGCATAATCGGTATTATCCCATCTGGTCCTGGAGTTTTATATCGTTCAAATGAATTGATAGCTCACAATACCTGTTTAACAGCAAAAATTTTCTTGGCAGCTATCCAGTTTTTCCTTCTTACACTTATTGGATATCCCAGGGTAGAAGGGTTTAACTCATTAGGTACCAAGTTAGAGTTTGGAAAATGTGTCTCGACCAGAGTCTCTATAACTTCTCTGCCAGTTTTCGTATAGCCACCGGAATTATTCTTAAGGGTCACCACCAATATTGGTGTATTTATTTTAAGAATTTTGTGGAGTCTAGCACCTTCAGCGGTACTTTCAACCGAATCACAGAACTTCCTCCATGAATTACTTTTGGCCATTCGAACAGCTTTGTTGTATTCTGAAAGTAGGCACTTGTATTCTTCCCACTTGCCAGATTTCTTTACTTTCCTAAAAAGTTTTCTTACTGTCTTTCTCGGCCTCATAAGGTCTTGGTTCCACCATGAATTTGGCTGTTTGCCTTTCCTTAGAAGCAGGGGACAGTTATTTGTATATGAGATATAGATTGCCTGCTGCAGACCGTCTGCGAACAGTTCTAGATCATAAGTATCATAGATTTTCTGAGAGAAGTCCTCCAGGTAATTATGGAGTTCATTGTTATATGAGGTCCAGTTCGTCCTTTTGGGATCTCTGAACGTCTTCTCCCAGTGATATTCAGATTTCAGTGAGAAGTGAATATATTGATTGTCTGCCATCGAAGGCTCTTATCAACATGCCATTTGTCAATATAACTACTTAGTTTAGGGCTGGCTAAGGTTATATCAAGTACTTCCTTTCTTACACTAGTTATAAAGGTCGATTTGTTTCCTACATTTAAGATATCTAGGTTATTTTCAAGTACAAAGTCTAAAAGAGCTTCACCTCTGTCATTGAGGTTGGAGCTACCCCAGATTGTGTGGTGTGCATTCGCATCACAACCAATGATTAATTCCGATTTCTGCTCTGCACTAGCTGTCAGCAATCTCTTCAACTCTGCACTTACAGGATCTTTTTCTTCATATGGCAGGTACCCAGAGCCTACCAAGAATTCTCTGATTCTCCCGCCATTATGAAGTGTTATCTTTGCTATTGCCAAGTCCCTAGAACAAAGTTCATGGATCGACATTGCATCGATGTTGTTGTTAATAAGTAAGTAAGCTCTTGGAGAAGAGCTTGCAAAATCATAAATTAACTTACCTCCACTGTTCTTTAATCCCCTGATGCCTTCTTTATACAGCCAAGGTTCTTGAATTAGGGCAATTTGGATTCCCTCAGTCCGGAAAACCCCACTGAGGTTGGCAGCAGCAAGTCTTTTATGCTGTAGGTTGGCCTGCAGGAGCTTCAGTGACATTTTCAGCGGAAGCAGCAGCAGGTTTTTCCAGAACAGGTTTTTCCAGAACCCTAGCCTGCGCTTGGGTAAAGCCTATATAAAATTTGCAATCTCTACCGATCAAGGTCTTGGAGTCTTGTTCTGGAATGTTCACCACAATGTTTCTACCCTCATTACCAGATTTTTGGTTTAGGATTTCCCATTCTGTGGCAGTTAGTCCTCCGTTCTGAGCTTCCACCTTCTGTAGAATCTATTTACAGGAGAACTTGTTGTATATAGCCGGGATCCTAGCTATGAATTTTGTTGTTTTAATAATCCTGCGTGCTTCGTCAACAAGGAGGGACAGGCCGTTCCATGGTGACATTTCTCTAACAGTTCTGTACAGCCATTGGCTGCTGTTAGAGTCGGCACAGAGGATGATAATGGCTCCTTCTTCCAGACGACAATATTTGAATTGAGGTCCGGTTCCCGGAGGAACGCCCTCAATCTTAGACACTGCGTCTAGTTGGAAGGTCATCAGCTGTTCTTCTGACACTATCTGGTCTGGATATCCTTCCACGACAACTGCCATCTTCACAGCTGATAAGGTGCCACTGTAGCTAGGGTCTGTCCCGTCTCCGGGTTTAGCACTCTTTGTTGACATTTTCTCCTGAGAGTGGGGAGTACTACCATCCAACCTTGGCCTCTTGGTAGAGGGCCTGATCGGGGTCTGTAGCTCCTTTCCCCTGGGAGTGGTTTGAGCTTTTGGTTTGGGTCTGTTTTCTACCCATGTGCCTTCAGCTAGCTTTCTTTCTCTGGTCAGCCGTTTTTTGGCTGCCCCAGAGATTTTTTTCTTCTTTAGATCGATCCTGTCAAGCCCCGAGACTATCTTTTGGAGATCTCGATCTCCTTCAAGGTCTTTCTGTAGGGTTGCAGGGCCTGGTACTGAATATTGGGTCTCCATCAAGGTCTGGGTGTCTTCCTCTTTGGAGTCGGTGGTTAGGTTTGTTTTATCTTTGTTTTCCATAGGTTGGTATACTTGCCGCAGGAAGTATGCAGTCCACCCCGCAAGAGCCTGCATGCCAGGGTAAGGCAAGTTACTCCTAGAGGTCGCCAAGCACTCTAGGAGGCTCCGTTAAAGGTACCAATTAACCGTCGGTACCATTCGAGGATATCCTGAGTATTTTTCGGTTCAGGACAAACGGCTATCCGCCAACTGCCGACACGCCGGGTAACAGAGCTCATGTCCCGGGAGTCGATTACGCAAGTTTCCTCTGGATTATCAAGAGTGCCAACATATGTGCTAAAAGTTACTTCTTGATATTTATTTCACTTTCGTCTGTTAGGACGAATACGTTCTTTCCATGAACTTCTTGTTCGATCCGCAACATCAGACAAACGCGATCGAAGGGTCGGTTCAGATGGCAAAAAATGAAATAGTAATTGCATATTAATTAATTCTAAGCTACATTTTAAAAAGTTGCAAGTGGTTGCATTTATGCAGAAAGTTGTGTTGCGGTTATAACTCACTTACAATGCGCCCCATGTAGGAGGAATTTTCTTTTTAGTACTTTACATGCAGCGTAGAACACGTGAAAAAAACTTGCATTTGTTGCAAAAAGTTGCCCTAGTGATAACTAAGGCAAACTGTCAAATACGCTGAGGTCAAAGCATTGTCACAGAGCGATTTTGTCGAAAATTATTCAACCGTCCTCGGTAGCTCCTACTAGATAAAGAATACCACAATAGCAACATTTTCATACGTAAAATAAGCACAAGACTATACGATGAAAATTTGCCACATTTACTGAAAAAAACTATACGTGGATATCCGTAATCACTCCAAAACTCAAACTCTAGATCGTAATGTTCCTGGTTTGAATCCGTGTCAAAGCTTGAATATTTGTATTAGTATAGTGTTAAGACGGCTAGTGCACGTTAAATCTGTCGTGGCGGAAAGTACTCAGCTTGTGTTGATGTGGAAGTTTGGAGAAGGGGGTGCCAACTCAGGTGTTGCCTCGTCATTTGACCGTGGTTCCGTATTACTTGACGGTGTCCTCTGATCCTTCCATATGTGGATTGATCCCAGACCATCGTCAATAGCCTGTTGTGCTGCTATAGTACGACTTTAATTAAAAATTACCAATTACCAAAACTCAAAATCGACGTCTGTAGCAGTTACTTCGAAAAAGCTGTGTTTTGTCTAACAACAGTTGTGCGATAAATATCAAATGGAGCGGCATATGCATGGATGCATCATGGAATATGAATGGACATATCAAGGAATATGGATGTACTTATCAGGTCTATATTTTTGCGTCCGAAGTAAATTGTAGAAGCTATAAAAACTTTAAAATATTTTCTTTAATTATCTTCCGTACACTTGAGTTGTATTCTTTTCCAAGAAAACTAATGCAAGTAGCATTCAAGTGTATTGAAAATAATTTGAGTACGAGAAGTGCTTAGTCTCACCTTTTTTCAATCAAAATATTACGGTCCCTATAGCACATTCTCTAGTGTCTGGGTTGTCCCGAGAACACCTTTTTTCTGAACCAATTTTGGTGTATGACTTTGTGCGGGTGAATGGACTTATGGATTTGGTCTACCTGGAGCTAGACGTAGAGATTAACAACAACAACAATACTTCACACTTTCCCTACGCCGAAATCATCGCAGAGAAATGACAAGTAACATTAGACTGTGCATTGGTAAATACGGAAACTCATTATATTCCTATTAACCTCTACGCTGCGACAGATAGACAATTGTTATCACTAAAATTTCGTTTACACCAGCGGCATCTTACACATCTGTGTACTGTGGGTGTTATCCCCGTTTTGAGTGATCGCAGGCATCGATCACCATTTTCAAGCTGTCAGTAGCTGACCATTTAGAGGGTTCCTTCTTTTTTCGGTACACTAACTAGTAGACCGTGAGGTGTGAACACTTCATGGGAATAGCAGAAGGTCGCTCAGGTCATATCGCTGTCACGCCAAACTATAAGCCACACAATACAATGATTGGAAAGCGTCAGTCGTAAATGCCACTCAAGGCTCTATCGCAAAAGTTAGGTAACTAGGGAAGAGGGGTCGGACATGCAAGCGAAAGAGCCGTTCTGTGAGACGATTGAACAAATCTAAGCATCGCAGCGTAAAGGTTAAGTTATGCATTTATATAGTCAAAATTCTGAAGTATGGTAGTCAGTGACCACATAATGTTTGCAGAGTATGGATTCTACGAACGATCTGTAGAAATTGAACCTCGTAGTATTTCTCATCTACGCTCCCGTGATAGAACTACCAAATATGAGACTGGCGTACCAGTTTTTTGGTACTTCATTGAATAAATGCATGCCCGTGTGATGATTTATTTTAATAAATTACTTAGTATCCTGTAGAGATTAAGTACACCAGTGAATTGTTTTATGGAAACAGCATGTATGGAGTACACTAATTAACTGATTTAGAAAAGCAACTAATTGTTTCGTACTTTACAGTCAACACAAAGAAAACACGACATATAACGCACAAAAAACGTAAGGTATTGATGAAAATGAAACATATATTCCCATTGAGTTCCGCACATCTATTATCCAAACACTGAATTATGAAGCAGCTAAAAATGTATAAATCAAAATACACTGGCATTAAATACACAGACGGATGAAAGACAATATATTTTAATCGATGAATAAAAAAAGAGGTTAAACATTGTATTTATGTTTGATTAACAATTCTGATCCACTTTACTTAAGTGAGCGCTCATTTTTAGGGAAAGTTAGTTACTTTAAAGGATAAGTCAGAAAAGTGAAAAAGATTAAGAAACCTATCTCTGTTCTGCCATTCCTTAAAATCAATATTTATTCTTCTAAAAGTAATTCAATTACTTAATAAAAGGGCATTGATGCAGAAGAGATTACTTTTATACGGTTAAAATAGATGGAAGTCGACAAAGTCTCTTCTCCCGAGGCACGAAGCAATTTTAATTATTCATCTGCTGTGGTTGACACTGTTTATTTTTATCAGAAGTAAAATATTTTTTTTACTGGCTTAAACATTTTCTTACTTGAAGTGAGTAAAAGATGAGTTTTTCTGTACTGTTTTAGAGATAAGTAGAGTAAAGAAAAAGCTTTGGCATATTTCACTGAGTTTTTTCCGCGTAAAAAAATTATAAAAATAAAGAAAAATATAAATATGTTAAATTACTAAAATGTTTGCTTCTTAAATTGACTTTCGAAGTTATTTTCTTGCGTTACACAAAATGCGATAAAAGTCAAAACCTATAAATATGAGATCATTCTTGTTTTTCTTAGATGTAACTCAATTTAATACTGCACTATCATTGAATTAAAGGCTATTTTATCAAGGGGTTTCTGTAAATTTGTTTACTGCCTTGAAGATATTATCGAATAAATTATTGTGGAATAACGGAAGTTATAATTGGCAATGTATAATTTACAGCATATGGATCCCCCTATATCTTTACAATTAAAATAATATAAATATCATTATGTACTCGTATCTTAATTTAAATAGTTTGATTTTTACTATTACATCCTCCCAGGTTAAAGGGTATTTTTAATGCAAAACGTCTAAACGATTAATTATATGCAAAACGACTGATTTAAAGGATTCATAATGATGGTGGGTAATTTGTAATGCTCAGGTTACCATTTACTTCACAAAATTCGTTCGATGGTTTTATAATTATAACCAAATAAACTGTGTGGAAACCATTGCTAAGAATAAATTACATACTTTCGTATATACTTATGCCTTAAAATGCTTAGAAAATTTATAAAAGTTAATAAAGATTTAATGAGGGGCTATAGGTGATATGATGTATCAATCTACTTTTCTAAAGGTTATGATCTGAATTTCATTTACATGTATTTAAGTTGATACAAAAGTTCGTCTCGTTTCAGACGATATATGGCATTGCATCGCTAAACCAAAATGTTCTATACTTTACACGTGTTAACTGATAATGTTATTTGAATTTGAGGAATTTAATCGAGTATTTGGGAAAAAATCATTATTGAATCACATTTTAAATACTGTTAAGCTTTAAAAATGGCTAAAAATAAGAACCATTTTCGGTTTGTTATGCTTTTTTTATAAGAGGCAAGAATACGTGGCAGACGTAAAAGAATAACACTACCCACAATATTGGACCGGGTGCCATCGGATTTGCATAAAATACGACTACTTGTTTGGGGGTGTTTTTTGTGGTATGGCTTGTGACCTTTGCATGTTGTGCCAGGTCAATTGAATGCCGACACCTGTATGAACATTTTGGACAGTCAGGTTCTTCCTACGCTCTGGCAATTTTATGGAATGTACGAATGTTACTTCCAGGAAGACAACGTTCCACGTCATGTCAGCCTCTGCCAAGCAGTGGTATCAAGATATGAATGTAAAACGTCTTCTCTGGCCTGCCCAAAGTCCAGACCTAAGCCCCATAAAACATTGGTGGGACGAGTTCGACAAACGCTTACGGACCAGGGAACCCCATCCGAAATCTACAGCTGATCTGGCGACATTCTTGCAGCAGGAATGGAAACAAATAACCATAGCTGTGTATCAAAACCTTGTTGAAAGTATGCCCAGAAGGGTTACCAGTGTAATTGCAGCACGTGGGGGTACCATCCCCCTATTAAAGCATGTACTCTTTCCCTTATACCATCGCATCTTGCTCTCCGCTCCATTATTGTAGGGCTGTGTATGTGCTGTGTAGGGTGAGGGTGCCGTTGACGATTCCACGTACGGTTAGTGGTACTTAAAATTTGTCACCTTTATCCATTTTTAGCTAGAAACCTCAGAACTTCTATGTGCGCGGAATGATGCAGCTACCGTAGAGATGGAGAAAGGTTATGGAACAGAACGGCACATACTATATTGATTAAATCTAATTTTTAGTAAATAATATATTTCGTCCATTTTGATCAAAAAAACGACCATGAGCCTTTGCACCAAAACAATACCATTCAGTTAAATTAAAATGCTATGATTTTTACCTATTTTTACTTTTATGCCTAAAAGTAAAATACATAACATGATATTATGTGTGCCCAATAGCATATTTAGAAAAACGCATTCCAATTCCAAAATTCCAAATGGTTTTAGAAATTTAATATTTAAGATTATAATAGTTTACAAGATATATTTGCTTTCTTAAGGAACTTCAGGGATTACTCCAAGTCTAATAAGGGTCGCGGTAGCCCGGATTCATAAGTAAGGGCTTGTTACCGGTATGGTGTGTGTTCAAATCCAACCAAAGACGATTGTCTAAAAAGTGAACTTGTACACATTAAATCTGTCATGGTTTCAAATATTATCACGTATGCGTGGGTATGGAAATTTGGAGAGTGATATGCCAGCTCAGGTGTAACTTCGTCATCTGACCGTCGCTGTGAATTACGTTGTGTTGTCTTCGGATCCCTCCCTTTGGGGGTTTATCCTGGAACGTCGTCAATAGCCCGTTGTATTGGTCCAATGAGACGGTAATTAGATTATTTTATACCTAACCCCCCCCCCAAGTCGAAATAACAAATTTTAATGCACTTTTATTTAATACATACTTTTGCAAGGATTAAAACATAATACAGTATCAGGGTTTGCAAAGTACTCGTGTAAACGCAAGGATACGATTACATTTTCTGTAACACAAAAAGAATGAATTTGGTAAACAAACCTACACTTTTAAACACAAGGATTCAAAGAAAAATCTCTTACAAAGAACAATTGATGATACAGTACTATACTCGTTCAGCGACAAATCAAGTCGATCACGGGCAAATGATACAACAAAGACGTAGAGCAATTCGCAATATGAAACTTGGTCAGCTTCATAAAAAGTGTCCCCAGACATCCCAAAATATTCCACTTAATTTCTCCGGGGACGGTTCCGAAAACTAGAATATTCGTTGTCTATATAGGGTTCCAATTCGACAACTGCTGATGACCAGTACGTGTTTAGACTGCAAAATGATTGAGCCTGTTGACATTGAAGTAAATCGCTCAGGAACAGACAGCAGCTACTAGCGCGAGAATATTTCGACTTACAGTATACAGAGTATTTTTTGAAAAGGGTGTACATTCTGAAAGTACTTTGTGGATCGAGTTTTTATCACTGTCATAAGACTTGTTTAATATGAAGGGTTGAGCAACACTTTTGAAACTTCTTCAAAACTCAAAATTTATTATCGGTGACGAGAACAAGTGAAGTTGAATTTTGTTTTCCAATGTATTGCATGGAAGTCAATGACACAACATCACATCTAATTTAACCATCCTGCTGTTTTTCAGACGAGATATCTTGTCACAAGCAGAACTGGCTAATTCTTGTTGGACGAGATGTCTCGTTACAAGATGAAAAATGGCCAGATCAATTATTGGTAATATCCTGATGCATTCATTAACAAAATTGGTCATACCTCTATGAGATATCTCTATGTCATATCGAGATATCCCGTCAAACCCTCTTGTGGGGATGAAAGAAATATATCGTCAATTGAGATGATATATTAAACTAGTTACCACAGTCCCAAACTAAGCCATCCGGTGTATCGCCTCGTAATTTTGAACCACGGTCAGATGAATAGGCAACATCTGAACTGGCACCCCACTCTTTAAATGTCCACACCAACCCAATTTGAGGACTTTCGGCCATGACAGAGTTAAGGTGCATCAGCCGCCTCTGCAACATACGTGTAAATACACCCTGACCGGATTCGAATCAGTAACCTTCCAATGTATGTAATGGTAATGGTAATTTTAGCTAACGTCGTACTAGAGCAACACAACGGGCTATTGACGACGGTCCGGGATCAGTCCCTTAAGCTTTCGATATTGAGGCTAACACCTTAAGCACTATACTGTCGGCAAGTGGCAAGGGTAATTATTAGTTATCGTCGTACTAGAGCAATACAACGCGGTACAGTCGACGTTCCGGAATCAGTTCCTAAAAGGAAAGATCCGAAATAAATTTTGAAACACGGTCAGATGACGAAGCAACACCTCCGCTGGCATCCCATCCACCAAACTTCCACACCAACCCAACGTAAGGACTTTCGGCCACGACAGATTTAAGGTGCATCAGTCGCCTCTACACCATACGCGTACATACACCCTGACCAGATTCGAACCAGGAACCTTCCGATCTAGAGGCTAGTACCTTAAGCACTATACCGTTTGGTCGTTCGGGGAGATGATATACTTAATTACCCTGCCAGGCCGTAGCCATTCGGCGACGAGTTTGGGTTGCAACGCAACCCTGCCCAGCACAAGTATTTTTGCATTTATTACAAAAAAAGTTGTTTTAAGATCTTGACATTTTTTGTTTTTCTTGCTGCGTAAACAGTGCGCCTAACATTTGTTTTCTTATTTTCAATGTATATAGGTCCAATATTTCAATTCATACATAAAGGTGTTGTCCTCACTCTCTCTCTCTCTCTCTCTCTCTCATATGAACTGAAAAAATCTTCAAATAATAACCTTTACAGATACTCTCTGCAAATAAGGTTAGTCCTATTTATGACTTTTTTTAAATTATACGTTTAATATAATACAATATATGCAAATACCATAAAATTCATCATTTTTCCGGTAACACAAAATGTTACGCTAAAAATGTTTCTTCTTTTAAAGCAAATTAATATACCAATTTTTTGGCCAATGTTAATTCAATTATATTATTCTAGACTGTTTTGAAATTATTTAGTGTAGATGTTACTTTGTCTCCAGGGGATCCGATGTATCAGTTTCTGGTAACACAGACAAAGTCAAATTCCATTTATGGGATAATCTTCGTGTTAATTTAGTAGATTATAGTTATCGAGTGCTATTTTTAGTATCAAATTATGTCGCACTAATTGTAACACACATCAGTTTTTACTATTGTTTTTTTATTATTAGGCAATTTACACAATTACTTTTCATCGTACATTCTCTCCATTTATGACTTCCTGAGCCGCAGTTTGTGCATACTTCATGTGTTTCCCTGCAGTATTTGCCTATATGGCCATATCTGCAGCATTTGTAACATTCGGATGGTTTTAAACATTCTTTAAACTTTATGCTTTCCCAACCTATTCGTACAGAATCGCACTCCATGACTCTTCCAAAAACCACTGGCTGTAATTGCACTGTCCAATTAGTTCCGTTTCTACTTTTGAACTTTGATCTTGTTTTATGAAGCCTTCTTTTTATGAAGCCTTCTTGGAGTACGAATTCTCTAATAGCTTCCTCTATCTCTTCTTGTCCCCTTTCTTCTGATATGTCATATAAAAAAATTTGGGGTTACTTTTTTATTGGTCTTGTTGCCCTGCAATTCTCTTAACATTCCCTATTATTTATTTCAGCTATTATTGTGTTTAATTCTTCCTCTCTATTGGTCTATACTACAATTCATCCTCCTCTAATATCTACATCTCGCTTGATTCCAATATTTAGACTTTTAATGTCTATTATTGGTTTAATCGTCTTTTTGGTTTCTGTTGAAGTATTATTTGTTTCCTTTTTTGGTCTTACTATGGCGGCAAAATTTTTATTTTGCGGGACCGTGCTCCTTGAACTTGTTCTTATTATTTCCTTCTGGTCCGACATATGCCCCTTGATTACAGTTGTTCTCTCCGTTCCTTCGTCTCTCTTCTTTCGGGGATATGATATACTGGAAATTTTACCTATGTGGGGATTATTTTACGCATATTAGGGTAGTTCTCTACCCTCTGTGAACTTTGGTGTGGTTTGTCGCTGTTTTTACGTAACGAAGTAAACAGATGGAAAAATTGAAAGTAATTGATAGCTGTAGGATACAAAAGTGGAAACATGAACATTTTAATAGGCCTTACAGGGAATATCATGACCTTGATTTTATTTATATAAACGAGGTACCTCAATCTATTGGAAGGTACAAAGACAAGCAAGATGCCCAATCAAATCCTGTATTCTGAACTTCATCATATCTCAACCTACACCGTTTGTCCAACCAAATGGTTATCAACCAAAGCTCTACAGTTCATCTGTTTGTTCCTATTTGTTAACTAACTGTGTGAGAGCTCTATAGTTCTTAAACCTCCCAACCTTGATAAGATTTCCCAGCAGTGTAGTTTTGATGTTACGACATAACCCATATAATAACTAAATAACCACATTTTACTTAAGATCCCGTGGGTTCTTTCAACTCTTAGAAATATTCTATTGATCCTCTCCACAAAATAGAATCTTTCTTTGGAATAATTATTATGATTCTCTTCTCATAATAGAACATTTTTTGGGGAAGTTTTATTGGTTATTCCTAAAGATTCTAATTCTGTTGGCCTATTCTGATTTTACAATATAATCTTTTGAACTATTTCACTACCCATTTCAATAGAACAAAATCCTTTTGAAATATTCCATTGGTTATTTCTGGAGAATAGAATTTTTTGGAGAGATTTAATTGGTAGCGAGGGTCAAATTAGTTTATAAGTCATGGAGAGAAAACTGCAGGTTGTAAAGTGGAGTTACGTGTGTAAATACCTTAAAGATTCAACAATTGCTTAGGTTTTTAAAAAGATTTGGGTAGAAATTGAGTTTAAGAAAAAGCAACCATTCCATATCCGTAAATCCTACATTATGCAGAAATTCACTGCAACTCAATATTTCATCACTAGAATGTTAATTCTTGTTAAACTTCTGAAAGCAATTTCTACGAGAAAATTCAATAAAGGATGAATATAATTAGTTGGAGAAAGGTGTGCAACAGACTGATCCTTAATATATATATATATATATATATATATATATATATATATATATATATATATATATATATATATATATATATATATATATATATATATATATATATATATATATATATATATATATAGATATAGATATATATGGGTGGAGCGAAAAACACGAATTTCGGAAATTGAAAACGCCTATGATGGGAATAGTTGGCAATGGCTGGGCATTTTAAAGCATCATCCATGGTCAACTCGAGAGTTGCATAAAATGATAATCATCAGTTAAGTGCTTTTCAAGACCAGTAGGTTGAACTAGATTTGTTTAAGGTGCCTGCCTACCTTCGGAGTGTTTTTTTTTAAATACTTTAAATTTTCACTCGATTTGTACTTTATACCATCAAATACTTTAAAAAACTATGTAGAATATATAAAATAGCTAAATATTAATTTTAGTTTTCTTATTTTGGCATTAATTATGCATGAAAATTGCAAAATAATAGCTTTTACGCAAAACATCATAATTCAAATTTGAGTAAAGGAATTTTTGTTTTGTAAACTTTATTATTCTTATAAAAATATGTTTTAGGACATTCACTATATATATGCCTAAATCTATTTATTAAAAAAAGTTACAGCACTAAACGCAAAGAGAATTAAAAACTCGCCGAATTTTATTATAAGTTTCAAACTTTACTAATCATAAAATAAAATATATTACACCTAGAGCCAAAAAAATAGTGGAACTCCTTAATTATATCCTATAGAGTATTCTATCAAAGTTTCATATAAATACACTTATAATATTTTGAGTTATGACATTTTGCGAAGAAGGAAAATGTCAAAAATCTGATTCCGAGAAAAACGCAAAAGAATTAAAACATATGAACATACCATTTATAACACTATATTTAACTTCAAAATCCTCCTTTTTGGTAATGTTCACATTCTTTTTCATTCAAAACAGTTATTTTTTTCTTTCTTAAGGCTTTTAAAAAATTTCTACGCTTCTGAGCAGTAGATGTACCGTGATTTTTAGAATCTCGAATCTGACACTGGTCTAATATTTCACATCCTTTCTCGGTGAAGTAACCAGGACTTAGGTTGTTGAGCCTTTTCAAAACATTTAAACACCCTTTGTACCCATCGTTGAACTGAATAACCGCATCATATGCCCCTAATTTAACAGTTTTCAGGCTAACGAAAACCTCTTAAAAACACCCATCAATAGTTCCAAGTCAATAACTCTGTTTCCATAACCAGCATCACTGATTTCGATGTTGGAAATGGACGACTGAAGTTTGGTTGAACTAGCAGTCTCCACAGATTCTAAAGAACATTCGTTCTTCTTCTTTCTGTTTGTAAAGCGATTCCCTCTAAATCGTGACTTTCTCTTGCTAGCGATACTTTTTGGTATATTAGCAAGAGAAATTCAAATCAAAGGATTTATATAATCGCAATTGAAAGCTTTGATAAACAACAGAAATCTCACGTGAATTGTAAATGTAATCAAATTCAAAACACAACTCTTTTCATGTCAGTTATCTGTATAAAATAGTGTTGCCAGATTTATTTGAAGCATATTAAGTATTTCAATGAACAATAATCTCACCTATTTTAAAAGAATTTAATACATATTAACAATTTAGAGTGCTTGAACTGACTTTTTACTCCACTTTCGTCAGCACAACATTAGTTTCGGTTTCAAAAACTGCCACCGCTTCATATTAAAATACCTGTAACTTGGGTTCTAGGTTAGATAAAAACAAAATTTAAACTGATTTGGAAAGCTAAAAATATGCTCTTCAATATACAATAAGAAAACGAAAATCGAATTTTTGACCCAAAACGACGTTTTAAAGGTAGGCAGGCACCTTAAACTTTAATTCCCACTTCCGTCACGCGATAGTCAACTTAGTGGCATGGGAATTCTTGCAGTGTTTTAATGTATACTTTAGTTTCTGATAGATTAGTGAGATGACAACATAGAAAAGCACTCGTGTGAATAAAACTTTGCTTAAGAACACAGACTTTATTACCTACTTATAATCATACTTGTGTGTAGTATAATTATATTTTTTCTGGTTCTATGTTCTAAATTTCCTAGAATTGTTTACAAAATTATGTTTTATTTTCTTTACATATAGATCCAATAGATTTATTTTACTAATGCTTTATTGCATTCATTCGTTGCTAAAATATCGTTGTTATGTTCCATGTTCTTGGTATTGGGATATATAGCAATTCAAAATTTATAAACCAATCTGATAAAGTGTCATCAGTGTCTAGAGATTCCGCTCTTGTTCACCAGCTGCAAGCACACGACCACAGCCTTTAATTTCCTTTTCAAACACCGTTTGAATCCTCTTGTTTGAATATTATTGTCTGGGAGCAAATTGTAAATTCCTTAAGATGTTCTCTTCATTTATAGCCTCTGTACCATATAATTATTTTATTTAACCCTCTATCCGGTTGCTACGATATACGAAGGCTGTTCAATAAAGAATGATTGTAAATTACTAAAAAATATTTTCCTGTAGTAATCCTCCAAATTTTTAAGGTCTTTCTCAAAATTCTCTCCATTGCATTCGATGCACTTATCCTTCCTCTTTTCCTGTCTTAAAACACATGATGGAAGCCATTTTTTGACAGGTCCTTCAAAATCGCCAACGCAACTTTTATCACTGAATGTGATGATGAAAACCTCTTTTCCCGGAGGTGTTTCTTCAAATACGGGAACAGAAAAAAATTGCATAGGTATATTAGGACTATATGGAGAATGGGGAACACATATCACATTGGTTTTTGAAAGATCTGACAATTTTTTAAGTAGAAAACAAATTTGCAATGCAGTGTATTGCATTTCGCGTCTTACATCCAATTTAGCCGTTAACTAAATTAAATTAGGCGTTCTTGGCCTACTTCCAAGGTCTCAGCAATGACGTCATGACCGTGAAATTTACGCTATCTATTCTCTAATTATCACACTACACATTCAATATGAATTTTGGTATTCTTCATTTTTAAAAATCACATTTAAAAAATTATGATCATTCTTTATTGAACAGCCCTCGTTTATCACAGTCCAAATCCTATCGTTTTTCCAAATGAAGAAAAGGCAGGAATGAATAATTCAAAGGCAATGCTAAAAATTTGCTATAAGAGTCTCTTCTAATGATACCTATTTACGTGCACAGGACCCTGTGACCAAACTATTTGTAACGTTACCCTTGGACTGCTTTCTTCATAGCAAACCTTGACGATTTCACTACTTTTGAACTCCATTCTATAGAAATGAGGATTTACCTAACCTGTCGTTAGATGCTACATTAGCAAACGAGGCCGTAAGATACAATATCAATCAGCAAAGTCCATTTTTCACAGTTTAATAAAGTGTCTACTAGTCCACATGTGGTTCATCCGTTTTGAAGCTATTGTCAGTAGAATTGTTCAGTGTATTTTATACAACGCCTGTGCCTAGGAAAACAAATTGCCTGCAAAGGCAAGTTTTCTAAGTAGGGATCAGTGTCATACATTATTTATTTATTTATTTATTTTTCTAATGGCGGGCACATTTGACCGAAGTCATTGGCCACTACAAGGCCGGAAGTGATGGCCACTTGTGAAGGAGCACCCAGTGGGAGGACCACCATTGCTCCTAACAATATCTTCGTAATTTTGCACCATGTTCAGATGACGAAGCAAAACCTGAGCTGGTATACGCTTACAAACATCCATGCCCAAACCCGGATTCGAACCGGGGACCTTCCGATCTAGAGGCTAACACCTTAACCACTATACCGGTTGGTCGGCATACATTGTTTATAAGTAATCATTATCAATCTCTTAGCTTTGTGCGAGCTGGATACTCATTCATAAGTATGTTAGTAAGTTACTCATAAGTAAGTTACAACGCCTCGCAATTTTGAACCATAGTCAGTTGACGTGGTAAACACCTGATCTGGTACCACAGTATAATAACTTACATACCACACAAACATGATGACATTTGAGGTTACCACACATTTTACGTAAACCATCCCTCCCGTACGCAATATTTTTTGGTTGGATCTAATTCCGAACTCGCAACCCTCCGGTTTCTAGTCAGTTACTCTTCCAAACCAGCTACTTGGACTCATTCTTTTATTGAAGTGTGATTGTAATGAAACGATTCAATATCCTCTAAGAATACGAGAGTCAGTTTGGGGTTGTAGAATGTTTATTATATCTTTAGCAAAACATTCGTTTGTTATCAGACCGAAGCCATCCCCAAAATAGCCTGCTGGACAAGTAGAGTACTTTTAGACATCAGGTCTTCTAAAACTATGCGAAATGCCACCCTTGTGCCCGCAGTAATTTTGATATATATACAAACAAGAGGGGTGGACGAGCACAAGGGGGCAACCGCAGGAATCTTCGGATCAATGACGTCGGAAGGCACTCTATAGATGTTAGTTATCCAGCTCTTGGCTTTCCTGGAAGAGAACACAAATGTGCATTATATACACTATTGAGGTTGAAACAGTATATTTTAATTAATAATTCAATCGGTATCGTTTCTCTATACTTGAAAGTCCTTAAAATGTACTTAAAACATATCAAATTTTGTCTAATCCTTGAATTTTACCCAGACCTTTTTTATCTTACAATATGTACCTGCAATCTAAAACTTCTTAATTCGTATATTTTAGTCTTTTCTCCTTTAATGTTACCCATTTTGTTTATATTTACAAAAATTTCATTTCTTTAAATTTTTTGAATATTTTTCGATTAAAATTTGATTTTCAGGATTTTAATCGTAAAAATTGTCTTCTCTCGGAGGGGAAAGCTAATCCCAAAAAAAACGAGGTATCTTAAATTTCGGTGGAAGATGTTTTTTGTTTGTGGGTTGGCTTCTAGGTTCGCGGCGAAAGTGCAATATTTGAGCAAGATGTGCAAACCACAAAAGAAATAGTCGCCAATTATTATTGAGATATTTATACAAAGAAAGACTATTGACAAAGGATGTAATTGAATTGAAGTGGAAGTTCTTGAAAAGTCCTTGAACTTGTTAATTGTAAGATTAAGAACTCTGTTATGACTCACTCTTATTAAAAGTTTCTTATGAACTGGATTTCTTGTCATCATAATATTGCTAAAGTTTTGATGATGATAATATCAAAGTATAGTCAGTTCTTCTTGCTTTGACTAGTTATATTGCCATTAGGTCTGGGTAAGTTTACTAGTGACTAGATATTTCGTAGTGACACTCACTAGGTTTACTAATCTAGATGCATCAAGACTCTTTTATAAGATTCATTAAATATTGCTTTAATTTGTGTATAGATTCGAACAAAATCGTTGACTTTGAGCAGGTACTAAATAAATGACCTTATTCGCTTTTTTGTTCACATTTGTTTTACGACTATTTATTAATTTTCAGTTCAAAACACAAAATTATTTATAATGTTAAACATATCCTAAAGAGTTCACAAAGGGACTGCATTTTTCAACATCATAAAAGAAGGAATAAAGCTACTTTAGGTAAAAGTCAGTTAATGGTAATTGGTAATTAATAAACGCTGGGATCAATTCCAAAGGGAAAGATCCATCACAACAACTCGTCATTTTGAACCTTGGCCATGTAACAAGGTCAACACGTGAGCTAACACCTAACCCTCCGAACTTCCACACAGCGTCAACGTATGCACACTAAATACCTCATCATATTTAACGTGCACCCGCCCTTTCATAGACGATTGACTTTGGTTGGATAAAGTTTCAAAGTCGAAACCCTACCATTGCTATTTCGTTACTCTTCCAACTTGTCTAACGTGGCCCCGTCAGTTAACGAGTGTCTGCTCTAAAGCAACGAGAGATGACATTAAATGCGTGCTTACATCTAAAACACAACTTCTATCCATCTTTCACATCTTCACAGGACTCATATGATATTATTATCTTTTCAAGTTTTGTAGTTGGAGGAAAAGAAATTCCGGTTAAGACGTTTTCTTTGCAATTTGATATAGGTGTGGGTATTTGTGACCTGTTTATTGTAGCTATGGCGACCAAATAAGACATCTATTTCTCAGGCTCCAAGTTTAAGCTCAAGCTGAAAACAAGAATATGAATAGAATGAAATCAAATGAAATTTTTAGTGATTCACAATGTATCCCTTAAAATTTGAACTAAGCATATGAATATCACTTTATTTTAAATTCAAAAGTCAGCACATAAATGTTAATTATCCCATTCAATAGAAGATGTGGTTAAGTATTTATATATATGTACAATATAAATAAGATTAGTAGGTAGTTAATGAAAGTCGCTAGGAGTTATTGGAGCTAGGTGTCAAAACCGAATGGCAAGATTCGAGGATAACATCTCGTAATTTTGAAGAGAGAGCGACAAAACGTTTGAGCGTATACGTCGGAATTTGATTAGAACGAGTTTCAAATTCGCAACATTTGGATTGATTATCTGTTATCCCACCAACTGCGCTACAGCAGATTTGAAGTTTCTCTTCCGATTCGCAGCAGCCAGTGCAATTTTTAGTGATTTTTTACTGTTTTATTTCTGTTGTTGCAATTATTTTATTTTTAATAATCGGTTCGGGGTATATATCTTTGCCTATCTTAGCATTTTCTCTCAACCCGGTCGTTTCAATAGAAAGCAGTAAATGTAACTTTACTGTTACTTATGTTTTCGTAATCAATAATATAGAGATATTTTATTCTATTAGTCGCCGTTGTATGAGGGTAAGAGTTATGGATTATTATTACATGCATTTTAATTTTACTTTAAAATTAATTTTTTTAAATGTGCACTCACCTCAAACCAATAGCCCTCAAGTGTCTCATATTATCCACTGTGTAGTTAATGGAACTTAGGTAATCCTGTAGCCAAGACAGTTCACCAATGAAATCTGAAAAAAGAAGTATTAATAAATGCGTGTTCTTCAGATTCTGGTCACAGATGTGAAATATAAGTAGATTGTACATTGTTATTCAAAGCATCTTCAAAACGCATGAACAACCTATGGACAAGTAGTCTGTGCTTCTGTAAAGCATTTACTTGGTTTGCCGTTTTCCATCTGATCGCCTGTTATCATTTAGCTGTATAACATCTTACTATAGGGTAGTGTGTGAATCAACATTTCTATAGTGATGACAAAGGTAGTTAAATTACCTCAAAGTCTACTGCCATCAGATCATCAAGCAGAGGACCAATCTTACTTTGTACATTAACTTAACACACACACACATATGTCACAGTCCTATGTAGGTCTATATATGTCCTATTTAATTTCATAATATCTGAAGGGTCGGAGCGAAATATAATTTTTAAAGGGGTCTATTGTCTCGAACGTATGGATCTAAAAAAAATAACGCTGAACATTTGGAATCGATTAATTCTGCTTTATGAAATTTAATGCAGTTGAGTGCAATTCATGAACTGTCAAAAATTGAAAAATATTTTTCAATTCAAAGCATATATGAAATAAAATTTACCATATTTGGATGTTTGAAGATATTCGACAAAATAACAGGTAAAATTGATACTTTCGTCGTCATTCATTGAATTCAACATCATATCTGCAAGAAAGAAAGATGAGTTGGTTTTTAAATTTATTGTTTCATGAGGTGTCCTTATGTCTTCCTCTTTGGTATTGACCCCAGAACGTCGCCAATAACACATTGTTTTGCTCCAGTGCTACGTTAATTCAACTACCCCCCGCTGCTTTCCCTTGCCTTGAATTCAAAAGATTTGGAAGGATTCCATCTTTCCAAATAAGAATTTTCATAAGGTCCAGAAAGTCAGAACTGATTAGGAGTTAGGTTGAAATTTATGTAGGTAGTTCGTTACGTAAAGTCGCACTGGATCAGTTGACCGGGCTATTTGTAACGGTCTGGGATCAATCCCGAGAGGAAAGATTTCCAGACCACGGTCAGATCCATGAGCTATGCCTCGAACCACAGTTAGGTAACAAGAACAACACTTGAGCTGGCCTCGCATTCGCTTTAATTCCTCGCTACGTTTATGTGGAGACTTTGAAGACCACGACAGTTTCAACATGCACTAGCCCCTATGAACACGATTATCTTTGGCTGCACCTGATTTCGATCTCGATACACTGCGTTTGTTTATCCGTTACTCTTACAACCGGTCTCCCATTGCTCCCACTTCTCTAGGATACTGTGTGTGAGTATGTGAATTTTATAGGAAACAAACAACTCAATGTAAAGAATGATAATATTCAATGGCATCGTTCCATAAAATTCTTATAATGTCCTATATTTTCTATCAACAAAGAAAATCTTAGTGTTATAAAATTCCATTTACTTTATTCTTCTTTTAATCGTAATCTTAAAAGTATTATTTAGCACTCATTTAAAAAACTTTTACTCATTTTTTTAACAAATTTTTTGTACGATCGTTATTCTGTGTAAAATAATATTGAACCACTGTCCTCGTGTGACCATGATCTCACATCCCTAAGGAGAGGATCAGTAGAATCTTTCCAAAAGATTCTGATAAACGGAAAAAAACAGTAAGATCATTCCAAGTTATTTTTTCAATAATATTATATATTAGATTAGTTCCAAGGGCCGTATTGAAAGGAAAGGAGCAATATAAATGTTCTAAGTTATTTTGTACTATTGGGTGAGACAGCAAAATATTTGTAAAGGATTCCTTTGAAAGGAAAGGACTAATAGGATAGGTCCAAGTTATTTTATTTTGCAGATTAATATAATAGACTCATTCCAAATAATTATGTAACACGAAAAATACCAATGTATATTTTTTAAATGCTCCTTAAGTTGAAATAATCTAAGGATTTGTTCAACTGATCTATTTGGTTATTTAGTTTTCAATGTGCTGAGAAAATAGAAATATTGCTCTGAAATATTTAGACTCTCAAAAGTTTGAAAACAAATTATTATACACACATGTATCGGGTATGCATCTAACCCCATACGAGTTCCATGCGTCCCACATCATCTCTTGAACAGTCTGGCAGTTGGAATAAATCCCATGCAGTTTTTTAAAGCATCTTCTATTCTTTGAGGACAGATTCTGGAAGAATAAAAAACAAGTCGTGCATTATTCAAACAATAAGCATTCATAAAACTAGTCAAAATTACGAACCTTCAATTTAGCATGTTAGCCAACCTACTTTATAACTTTATGGCCACAATGGAGCGTACTTTTAGTGGGTTAAGTCCTTCTTATGACTTAAATATACTAAAAATATAGCTTTTAGCCCTATGAGTCGTTTACACGCAAATTAAACTTTGAAATTGTAGTCTCTCCTGCATAACTTCCACTCAATTTGTACCTTTTTTGTTGATATAAACTTTACAAAGTACTCTATTTTAAGTGAAGGATCAATAGAAACTACTCAAATCATTTTATTACAAAGAAAGAGGGAATGGAATAATCCGAAAGGATAGTGTTCCAAGAAAACCACTTCTCTTCTTAGTTTAACTAGTTACCGTTACCTAATCTTAATAATTATCCACAAGAAGCTTAAAAGATCGAGCATCTACACTGGTTGGAGTTTTGAGGGAAAATTCAAGGACGTAAAAGTCAAAATTTATTTCTTACTCATATATACGTACGTTAATGATCGTTGCTATTGAATCGAGTTATATATATTTAATATCTAATTCTTTAGATATTTGTATCGGCATTTGCCGTACCTGAAATGACCATAAATCAACGTTTTTTGCTTATGTTTGGATAAATTTAATTTTATATTTTCGGCAAAAAAAAAGGGATTTGTAAACGACATATAGTTACCATGGTGTGCTATATCACGTAGGATGATGGATTCATATTACCAACCTCCTTTCATACATCCACATATTCTATACACAAACCGTTCATAGATTTGCCTCATATTCATTCGAAGAGAACAATCATACACCCTTAAGGCCTGATCTTTGTGGTATCTATGAAGTTACTCGTTATAAGAAATAAACTTTCTAGATCTTTTTCTCGTCATCATAAGAAAATTGACAACTTAATAACAAAATTGGATAGCCCTTGTTCTATGAGATATCTCGTCGAACCACTTGCATCCCCGAATGCGAACTATGATCCGTTCGATCCAGAAGCCTGCCCCCTGACCACTAGACCAATTTGTTGGATCTGCACCACTAAACGTTAGATTTAGAGAATAGTATGTTACCTTCCATGTGGATGTGAGTCTTTGGATGGGCTCCACGAGCAACCCCTCCATTATCGCCTTCGTTGAATGTAGGTTCTTTATCTTATGGAGGCGATGTGCAATAAGTATAAAATTTTTAAGAACTGCTGCTCGTAACACCACGGTAGGCGTGTTTAGTACGGTATCCTGTACCCAAGTGATCAACTGTTGAATAATAAAAGAGTTTTTCAACATGAATTAGGAACAGAGATTTAAAACTTTTAGAAAAGCTCTTATGGAATGATCTACTCACAGAAACGAATCCTCCAAGAAGTTTTGATATATTTGGTGTTCTTTGCCAGTCTTTACGTGCACTATGTTGCACCTCCTGTAATATTCGAAATCGTATCATGTTCAAAACGGAATTTTAGTGCAAAAAGAAAACATTCTACAGAAGTATGGTCAAGAGTAAAAAAAGTTACGAAAAACGACTAAAAGAAGCTGTGAATACAACAGCCTTGTCTATGTTCTCCAGCATCTGGATAAAACAGAATTAGTATAAAGCATCTATACCCCCGTGAGAAGAATATATTAAATTAGCCACTTTGTGGCTAGCTGGGCAACACCATGATATTAGATATTAATATAGTTAAAAATTTTCCGCAGATTTCAAATCCGTTGAAATTTTTAATCTATTTTAACGAATCCACTTTTATGACAAAAAAACTAAACAATGCCTGTCGAAATGTTTTTTATTTTTTGCTCTCCACTGAAATCGAAGAGGGCAGGAAATGTAATCTGTTTATTTTTGGAAAGAGAAAGTTACCGTGACAAAAATATATAAGATATATTCAATTAAAAAATATTTTTATAAAGAAAATCATATTTTTAGGTATGGATCTAAAGTGAATTTTTCCGCAGATTTGAAATCCGCTGGAATTTTTACTCTATCTTTATGGTCTAGAAGATAGAAAAAGAACTAATTGACTCCAGTTGAAAGATTGTATTTTTTTATCGTCTGGCTGGAAAATTATTCCTCCGAGCAAAATCAAAACAGAACCGAAAACAATAAATTTAGAATCTGTGATTTTTTCTATGTTGTAGCATTCAAAAATGATTCAATTTCATTTAATTCATTTAAAAATGTTCTAGAATGAATTTAAAAATTCGCAACCCAAACATTGCAAAAATTTGGACTACCTCTGTGCCAAATATCTTTGCTGTAAGTACCATAAAATCGTCAGGTTTCTGAGGCAAACAGACAGACATAAACTTATTTTTACAATAGAAGAAATTGAAACAAATGTAAAAGAATACCCTATTTTCCATCTAACCTAACGAGGGTTTAAAAATAAGTACGGATAATTGCTCTTTTGAAATCGTCCCACCTTTCTACTAGGTCACATCCTCCCCCTATTACAGTATCTTGTTAAAGGAGGACACCTGACGTCCATCTTAACATCGAATGCCTGAAGAACTTTGCTTGTAACAAAAGCCAAAGCTGCAAATTTATTGGCATGTCTTATTTAACTCGTATTGTGAGACTCATAAGAACTTGATAACTGACAGAAATTTCCTTTTCTTTTCATATTGCATGCATAGTATGATAATGTATGATGGTATTGATATAATTTATAGATAGATATAGAAATGTGCAGATGTAAAAATGTATAGATGTGCTCTAACGTTCTAGATAGACAACTACAATTATTTAAACTGGTACAAAATATCATGACATTAGACAAGTGAGTGTGTGATGGTGTTTCTTAACAAGCAATACATTAACTTGAAAAAGTTTAATTTGATTGATTCATATTCCATGAATGTGAATATGATAACAGGTATGGTTACACAGTTGGAAGATTGAAGTAATGGTATTTTTGCAAAAAAAAACTACCATACATTTTGCTTTCGCTAAATGGACGCTATATGCTTTGGTCTACTTAGAATCAAACACTGAATTTCTTGTGAATATTTTAAAAGCAAAATTTCTGATGAACAAGTGTAATGAATTCCTTTACTTCACGAGTGACATCTTTAAATATTTTCAAGTCGATGAGTGTCAACTGGTCCTGGAAATAAAAATATAACATTCAGAATATAATATTCAACGTGCTCCACTATTACACAATATATTACCCTTTTGGTGATATTTCATGTTCAAGAATTGTAAACCATCCTTATTCACACAATAACAGTAATTCGCTTTAATCTAGTTGGAAAGAACTTACTGCGATGTCTTTGGGTTGGTAGCTTAGAAAAGCACCCACTACAGGTGGTATTGGTAGATAGTCCTCCTGAGGATAAACAAAGTTCTTAATAATTCAATCCATTAATAATGTGAGGTTTAGAGCATATATCTGGGATAACACCCAGTACAAAAAATAATAAGTCTTAACAGTAAAAAGAAGGATGCAAAATCTTCAAAATCAGCTTTTTCACTGCACATTATCTATATTTTCATGAAATATTTTGTGAACGTTTCAGAGTAGATCAAGTATGCGACTGCACGTAGATAAGCCTCTTTGGCATCCTCGAAAATATTTGATCATGATGACATTTTATGAAAAATACTTGATTTATATATACAATAAATGTTTAATTTTTAGTCAATCCCAATACGTTCTTTGGAAGCTGAATATGGAACATTTTATTTATCACTGCCACAAATATGTCGATAACATTAAACTTTTAACAAAGTGCAATTAGTTTTCATTCCAACCTTGATGCATAATTGAATATTTGTCATACCTAAACCTATGCATTTTCCCATTTTATTCAGCTTCATTCCTTTAACCCTAATGTTGGACGTCTTTACGATGTATCGTCATTAATAAACTGTCCAGATCTTGATGTAAGAGATTACTTGTCATTAGAAAAAATGACCTTACGTCATCATCAAGCAACGCAAGGTCGAATTGTAGTAAAATGAACAGGTACGCACTTTCTACTTTGAAGTGTATTAGAAATAGAAGTTAACATCAATAAGAACACGAAATGCTGTTTTACATTTTTACTTGAATCTTATTTATTTTGAGGGTAGAAACACGCATATTGTGATGGTGATATTCATTACAAATCGATTAAACCAACTGATGGTTCTCCCGACGAAGTGTGTCGTCATCAGCAAAACTGACCACCCCTTGATATACAAAATATCTAGTCATTTGTCAAAATGACCAGATCGCGAATTCGTTGTTCTATTTTTATCGATAGTATCTTGATGACGAAGTATCTGAGCAAAAGCAAACTTGATAGACGAGATATCTCTCAAAAACAACTATAGGGTAATACTGTGTATCCAGTGTTTTTCTCTTCCCTTCCTCTTTCCTTTCCTTTCAATCCTCTTTAAAAAATCACTGTCTTAGCTATAATTGTCACTTCGTTGCCCTAAATACAGTTCGGGTGTGATACCAAATGCATACCAGAAATACCCAGTACCACTTCTTTACGATCTCGGTAGTCATATCGAAGTATATTTTACCTAGTCGAGAATTTTTCCTCTCTTTCAAACTCAATTATAATTAGTTTTCATATAACTCCTTACAACTAACGAGCTCTCTGCACGGAACTGTTTCAATCATTTATTTTAGGAATAATTCGTCAAAATAAGTAACAGTTTCTGTTTCATTCTAAAATACT
This sequence comes from Metellina segmentata, assembly GCA_947359465.1. NCBI lineage: Eukaryota > Metazoa > Arthropoda > Arachnida > Araneae > Tetragnathidae > Metellina > Metellina segmentata. Next base: position 100,258,494 of record OX375874.1, read on the forward strand.
TATATAAAAATTGTTGTTTAAGATGAGTTTACTTACAAAATCTGAGGCTGCGTCGATTTCTCCCAGATAGTCGCCTTCGATGTTGGTATTAAAACTGAAAGAATTAAAACGTTTCAAGCTCTGTGGTATTGACCTGTATTTGAGACTATAATCATAAAAACTAATTCAGTTGAATCATTGAACAAGACGAAACAGTAATAACCATATAATCATTAAAAGTGGCAAAAGTCAGTTCTTTTGAAGGACAATCTATTGGGAACTTCGGTTCATTTCAGGCAAATAAAATTATTTACTGGCCAAGACAAAAGAGTAATCTAACAAGATCAATTACAAAGGCTAACTCATTTCAGTCAGTTAAATTAGATATTTTCCACTCACAAGTTCTCAAAGACAAAATAAAGTAATATTGTGAACACTTACAGTTTCTTAAATCCTTTCCAGAATCGTTGGGCCATGTTCAATTTTGCAAGAAATCAACAGCTCAAGTGTGTAGACTCAAGAAATAATAAGTTGAGTTCTCAAAGAGGTAATTCAAATCTTTATAAAATCGATTCAAATTCAAATTGAACTATCAGAAGTTTACATTTGCAACGCTAATAGCACAAAATATTTGCATGAAGTGAGAAGAAATAGAACACCTTTTTAACTGTTTGAAAAAATCATTGTTATACCAAGAAACGTAACAATATTCAAAATATTACTATTTGAACAGTGAATGGTATGGTTGAGGTTCATTATTTAAAATTGCTATAATGTATTTATGTGACTAATAATAAGACGGTGCCAACAGAGATAAAACTTATTGATACATTTATATATTTGATAAACTCATAAACATATGATGTTAAAAACAAAAATATAATTAACTGTAAAATGTATAACAACTTGGATTTTTTACACGAATTACTATAAAATATAAAAAAATAAAACCCATTTTACTGCATGATTTTTTTTTTATTTGAAACAAAATTATATTTCTTATCTTCGAAAAATCATACCAAATAAAAAAATATCCTAAAAACGGATTCAAACTTTTTTAAGAGAAATCATAGTTAAATAGGATTTCAATAAGCTATTAAAATATCGAAGTGCCAAAGCTCATGAGATGATTCTCTAATATCGTGTTTAGGGTATCCTCGTACTCGGTGAAGTACAGCAACTCGACGTGGTATGAACTCAACTAGTCGGTTGAAGTGGCCAAGAGACAAGCGCAGCCATGCCACACATAATTGCGAGGCTTTTTATGTGCTGGATCTTGTAGAGCACGAATGGCCTTTTCAATAAAATCCCTGATATGCTCCACTGGGTTCATATTGGGAGATCCACTGGGTTCATAAGGGTTGTTAAAACATGTGCTAGAATTGTAGTTCTGCTGATATATATATAAGACCAGTAGCTTTATTTAGGAAAATCGGTCGTCCCCGTAAATTATATAGTAACACGAACGCTCTGTTCTCAGTATTTTTCAAAGCTCTTGTTCTGGTGATTTTCCGAGACGCCTTCGTGACCAGAGGGGAAGGATGCATCATATATGTCCCGCATCGCTCAATAGATTGCAGCTTAAACAACATGACCTTGACGTAGTTGACGTTTGGTCAGAAAGACCTGATTCTGTTAAAAGTAGGTTGCAAATGTGTATCAAATCTTTAATAGCCACGGAAACACAAGAGAATCTAGCATTTTATGTGATAAGATGAGAAGATATCCCGCAGGAATAAATAAAATTACAAATCATCAATACTTCAGTCAAAGTATTATTAAAGAGTAATCTGAAAAAATAATATATATATATATATATATATATATATATCTTTGGTGTAGACTGGCAAACATATACTGATATTTTCCAGAAATATTAACCATATAAAATTATCAGATTGCATATATATACAGGGGTTGGACAAAATAATGTGTACACCTGTGAAAAGATATTTTTTGTTTATTAATTGGCCGTTGGTCCTCCTTTTGCATGAATTGCAGCTTGTACCCGACGTGGAATTGACAAATACAAGTCATGTTCAACATTCAGAGGGATACATCCCCACTCAAATTGCAAAAAAGTCACTAATTCAGAAAGTGTCCTTGGAGGTTGGAATCGACTGCGCAGCTTGTTTTCCAAAATACCCCACAAAGGTTCAATTAACTTGAGATCAGGGGACTGAGGCGGCCAGATGAGGTGCTCTATTTCATCGTCGTGTTCATAAAACCAGTCTCGGCCAATTCTAACGGTGTGAATAGAGGCATTATCATCTTGGAAGACTGGTCGTTTTTCAAGAAACACATGGTCGATGAAAGATGGTCGGCCAGAAGACTGACATAATCCTCTCCTGTCACACGGCCATTCAGAACAAGAAGGGCGTCAAGACCACGATGTGATATCGCACCCCAGATCATCAGTGAAACGACGCCATGCTTAACTTCCAAACGTAAACATGTCGGGAATAATGTCAACGATTCGTCTGACCGTATTGCCCTCTCCCATTTTTGCTGTGTCCAACTTTTATGCTCACGACACCATATTCGTCGCTTCAGGCATTGCATGGTATAATCAGTGGTTTTGAAATAGCAGTTCTGCCATGAATATTTGCCAGATGCAGTTCACGCCGGATAGTTTTTGATGAAACTGCTTCCTGTGTATGTGCGTTCATCTCAGATGTTATCTGGGATACTGTTGTCTTGTGTTGTTTTTTTTGACACAATCCGCTTCAAAACCCTTCTGTCTATGTTATTCAGCTTCGATTTTCGACCACTGTTGTGCTTTTTAGATGATGTTTTCCCCTGTTTCAAATATGCTGACACTACAGTCGACACTGTGTACTTCTCCCAACACCTAGAAGGGTAGCCGTTATCGTTACTGAGGCTCCAGAAAGACGGTCCCAACAATCATGCATCTTTCGAAATCAGAGAGGTCAGCCATAACGCATGGTTAACACAGAAATTTATTTCGCATCCGACTTCTATCACTTCTAGTAGCAGACTGATGTGTGTACTTTCTGATCCGCTAGGTGGCACCCTTCACCGCTAGAGGGCAGGAGTATATGAGAGGTTTCTTTCGAGCGTTAATTTTTCACAATTGTTCATATTATTTTGTCCAACCCCTGTACATATATTTTTGATGAACTCATTTAAATATAATGTTAAACGCAAAAATATAATTAGCTCTGAGATATATAACAACTTGGATTTTAAACACGAATAATTATAAAATTTAAAAATCCCATTTTACTCCAAGATATGTTTACATTTGAAACAATATTATATTTATTTTCTTCGAAGAATCATACCAAATAAAAACTTATCCAAATAACGGTATCAAACAATTTTAGAGAAAGCGTAGTTAAATAAAATTTCATTAAGCTATTAAAATACTAAAGTGCCAAAATCCTGAGATGAATCTCTAATATCATGTGTAGGGTCTCCTCTTACTCGGTGAAGTACAGCAATTCGACGTGGCATGAATTCAACTAGTCGGTGGAAGTCGTCAAGAGACAAGGGCAGTCATGTCACCCATAATTGCGAGGTTGTTTAAGTGCTGGATCTTGTGGATTACGAAAGGCTTTTTCAATGATATCCCTGATATGCTCCACTGTGTTCATATCGGGAGATCTGGGTGGTTAAATCGTGTCATGGAATTGTGATTCTACTGATATAAGACCAATAGCTTCATTTAGAAAAATCGGTCGTCCCCTTAAATTATATTGACTCACGTTCACGCTAAGTTCCAGAAACTTTACAAAGCACTTCTTCCGGTCACTTACCGAGACGTCATCGTGACCAGAGGGGAAGGGTGCAACTGATATGTCCCGCACACACACATTGCTCAATAGATTGCAGCTTAAACAACATAACCTTGACGTAGTTGACGTTTGGAAGTCAAGAACTGATTCTGTTAGAAGTAGCTAGCAAATGTGTATGAGCGGCGTAGCGTTAGAGGTGTTGCGTGTTTAGCTGATTTTGTAAACGTGTAACTGTGTGTGATGTGCAAGCGAGGTATTTCGTCGAAACCACGTGAGGGTTAACTTCCTGTTATACAATGGAAGTTCATTTATAAGACAATGCGAGAGTGTAGAGTATGAAATCCACAGATGAAAAACACGAATGCAAAAAAAGAAAGTTAAAAAAATCTTATATGAATATACCCAATTCTCCGTGTTTAAACGCTAAAACGAATTAATTATTTTCACTTCATTAAAAACATTCCCCATACAGAATTTATATATTTAACTAAAAAAGTTATTTTCAAAAGATATTTCTAAACATATGAAAGTGCATGCAATATGAAACATGTTCCACATTGCACGCACTTAACGAGCTATTATAGACGATAAAACATGTTAAATTTAAACACGAACTATGGGATATTTTCAATTGCAGTGTTAGAAATTTTAGAGGATTCCTTGAAGAGGTCTTCAGTAGCTTCATCTATTTCGCAGAGAAGAGAGAATGATCATGCAACTCCAATATGATGCTAGTGTTTTTGTAGGTAGCCATTTTTAGTGAGAAGTAGAAAGCAAGATTCCAACAGGTTCAGTGCAATAAATATTGTATTCAAGTTTTTTTAACCCTAAACTCCGCTATTTTCTGTAGACATCTTTTCATTTTGAAAGTCAACAGTGTATTAGCATACCATCCTCTCGATATAACGAAGCGGTCAGGAGGAGTTAGGTTTTAGAAATTGTGATCTAAATTTAGCTTGTTGGTCAGTTGTTCATTGTTTATATGGTAACGTTTTTCTTCTCCTTCTCTCGCAAGGTAGCGTAGTTTGTGTCTACATCCACGCACAAAATCATATTCGATTTGACTAAGGGTGATAAAATCTGTTACTGTTGCCTGGAACAGAAAATGGGTTTTTTTACAGTTCCGTCTTTTTTCACAGCCAAGAAGAAACCAGCCATATGAAGGTTGCGAAAAAAATTATTTTAAAGATTAACTTACTACTGACCAAGAGTTAAGTTTAAGAATTAAGTTTAGATAACAGTTGTCCAAACCTTAAATCCTAGACATCGATTTTATCGCAGTACTTTCTAAATAAAATTATCTTAACATGTTTGAAATTACCTCTCTACATTTAAAACTAGCCACTGCATGGTCAGTACGGCGTTGAAAGTGACATTTTTTTGTGGGGTCAGTTGTGACTACTGCTCTCTAACCCTTGGTGATTGCTACAAATTTCCAATTGGTTTGCGAAGTAAACCAAATGGGAATTCGTTGGGAAATTCGTTTCATAAAAATATTTCAAATATGCAAAACAAGTTTTAATATAAAGTGTAACTTCTCATTTTAAAATGACCGGAATTTCGTCGTTATATGTATATTTCAATCATCTTTCTTTAAATGTTTGGTTGAATATGCGCTGTTTGTAGGATAGCTGTTTTATAAAAATATATAAATATAAATATAAACATTTTTAAGCAAGATGGGAATTTCTTATTTTAAAATTACCGTTGAAGATTTTAAAAAATTACATTAAAATGATAGGTTTCGTTAAAATAAAATGGATAGTCATTCGATGTAATTCAAATGTATTTAAAATGTTGATATAGTTTTTCATCGTAACACAATTAAAATCAATTAAATTTACATTTGTTTCAGTTTCATTTGTGCTATTGAAAGACGTACCGTAACTACTACATAATCAAGTAACTACATCTATCATTTTAAATAAGTATGTGGTTTCTCTTTAGAACCAAAATCTCTGCATTTGAAAAGTAACAAAAATATTCGATTCGAAACTACTGAATGAATATTGGAGTTATTGGAAATTTAAACAAGACCGTTGATCGTTAAATAATATCACAATTAGTAATATTGAAAAATTTAATTTTTTTGTATTAATTGACAGAAAATCGAGGTTGCTTACATATTACGCTTTGAAGCTGTTCTTACACAACTTAGATTCATGTGATTAATTAGTTGAAAGTAGTGATTTTATTTTGTAAATATGCGGTTAAATCGACCCTCTATGTATTAAAAAAATGTAATGGATTGCGTTTAATGTGTGTACTCTGATGACATTTATTTCTAACTTAATCTCCGTTATTCCACTTGCCAAAGAATGGTGTTTTCAAGAAGAAATGTGTTTGCTTCAAAATAAATTAGTCACGAATGCCTTAATAATTCAATATACTATCCTCTCATAATGATGATGTTATTCAAAAACAATGCATCGAGTTAAGACAGGGTACGGTGGAAACAATGCTAATAGTGGGAGGGAAATTAGTGATAGTGGGGAAAGTGCAAGGACGGGGCTTTCGTGTCTGAATCTCTTCTTCGCCATTGTTTGGTGTTCTTCAAGTGAATCACACGTTCGTGAAAGGGGTTGTTGTGTTTTTCGTGCAAAAATACATTTTTGTTGTTATTAATTTGCTTTTAAATTCAAAACTATACTAGTTATGGTTATTATAGTATTTTACGAATGAAAGTTTATATATATATATATATATATATATATATATATATAATTTTTTTTTTTTTTTAATATTTTCTTACTTGAAGTGAGTAAAAGATGAGTGTTTCTTTACTGTTTTAGAGATAAACAGTAAAGAAAGAGCTGTTATATGTTTTATATATATATATATATCGGAATTCAAAATTGGTGTAATTCACTTTTATCTAAATTGTTTACTTTGGAAATTATTACGACATATTTTCTAAAATATGTGACCGGTTAACATTCCTATTAACCTCTATGCTGCGACAGTTGACTTATTGTTACAACTAAAATTTCGTTTACACCAGCGTTATGTTATAGATCTGTGTACTGTGGGTGTGATCCCCCTTTTAAGTTATCGCTGGCATCGATCACCATTTTCGACCTGTCAGCAACTGACCATCTAGAAGAGGGTTCCTCCTTATGTTCGGTACATTAACCTGTCGAATGTGAGGTGTGAACGCTTGATAAGAATAGCAGAAGGTCCTTCAGGTGATATCGATGTCACTCCAAACTAAACGCCACACAATACTATAAAAGGAAAGTGCCACTCATAATGCCACTCATGGCTCTATCGCACAAGTTATGCAATTAGGTAAAGGGGAGGCGAAAGAGCCGTTCTGTGAAACGAAAAACAACAACTGTGTTTAGAAAAGCAACTAATTGTTTCGTACTTTACCATCAACACAAGGAAAACACGACAGATGAAGCACAAGAAACATAAGTTATTGATTAACGGGGAAACGTGTATTCCCAATGAGTTACCCAGATCTATTATCCAAACACTGAATTACGGAGCAGTTCAAAATTTATTTATTAAAATACACTTATTAATACACAGAAGGATGAAACACAATGTATTTTAAACGAGGATTGAAAAAAAGAGGTTAAACAGTGTATTTATGTTTGATTAAAATTCTGCTCCATTTTACTTAAGTGAGCGCTAATTTTTAGGGAAAGTTAGTTAATTTAAAGGGAAAGTCAGAGAGTTAAAAAGATTAAGAAACCTCCTCTCTGTTTCCGCCATTCCTTAAAATCAATATTTATTCTTCTAAAAATAATTCAATTACTTAATAAAAGGGCATTGATGCAGAAGAGATTATTTTTATACGGTTAAAATAGATAGAAGTCGACAAAGTCTCTCTCCCGAGAAACGCAGCAATTTTAATTATTCAACTGCTGTGGTTGACACTGTTTATTTTTATTAGAAGAAAAAAAAATTTCACTGGTTTAAATATTTTCTTACTTGAAGTGAGTAAAAGATGAGTGTTTCTTTACTGTTTTAGAGATAAACAGTAAATAAAGAGCTGTTATATGTTTTCCGCATAAAAAAGTTAGTAAAAATTAGGAAGAAATAAAAATATGTTTCATTACTAAAATGTTTACTTCTTAAATTGACTTTCGAAGTTATTTTCTTGCGTTACACAAAATGCGATAGAAGTCAAAACCTATTAAATATGAGATCATTCTTGTTTTTCTTGGACGTAACTCAATTTAATACTGCACTATTATTGAATTAAAGGCTCTTTTATCAATGGTTTCTGTAATTTTTTTTAATGCCTTGAAGATATTATCGAATAAATTATTATGGCCCCCCATAAGGGAAATTAATAATTGGCAATGCATAATTTACAGTATATGGATCCTCCATCGCTTAACAATTAAAATAATATAAATAACATTATGTATAAGTATCTTAGTTTAAATAGTTTGATTTTTACTATTATATCCTCTCAGGTTAAAGGATATTTTTAATGCAAAACGCCTAAACGATTAATTATATGCAAAACGTCTGACTTAAACGATTCATTATGATGGTGGGAAATTCGTAATCCTCAGTGTACCATTTTATTCACAAAATTCGTTCGATGGTTTTTGTAATTATAACCAAATAAATTGTATAATAAGTTTTGCTAAGAATATATTACATACTTTCGTATATACTTATGCCTTAAAATGCTTAGAATATTTATAAAAGTCAATTAACATTTATAAAAGTTTATAAAAGTCAATTACTTAATAAAATGGCATTGATGCAGAAGAGATTACTTTTATACGGTTAAAATAGATGCAAGTCGATATAGTCTCTTCTCCCGAGGCACGCAGATATTTTAATTATTCCACTGCTGCGGTTGTTACTGTTTATTTTTATCCAAAGTAAAATATTTTTTACTAGTTTAAGTATTTTCTTACTTGAAGTGAGTAAAATATCAGTATTTCCTTTCTCTTTTAGAGATAAACAGTAAAGAAAGAGCTTTGGCATATGTTTTTCAAGTAAAATAATTATAGAAATTTCAAAAAAAAAAAAAAAATATGTTACATCACTAAAATGTTTGCATCCTAAATTGACTTTTGAAGTTATTTTCTTACGTTATATACACACAAAATGTGATAAAAGTCAAAACCTATAAATATGAGATCATCCTTATTTTTCTTGGATGTATTTTAATTTAATTCGGCACTATCATTAAATTAAAGGCTATTTTATAAAGGGGTTTCTGTAAACTGTTTTACTGTCTTGAAGATATTTTCGGATAAATTATGATGGAATAACGAAAGTCAATAATTGGCAATACATAATTTACAGTATATGGATCCCACTAAAGCCTTTACTATTAAAATAATATAAATATCATTATGTACTCGTATCTATTTTCTGTAAATAGTTTAAATAGTTTGATTTTTAATATATCCTCTCAGGTTAAACGATATATTTAAAATATGTAAAAGGTCTGACTTAAGCGATTCATAATGACAGTAGGAAGTTTGAAATCCCCAAGGTACCATTTAATTCAGAAAATTCGTTCGATAGTCTTATAATTATGACCAAATAAGTTGTATAATAAGCATTGCTAAGAATATCTTACATGCTTTCGTATATACTTAGACCCTAAAATGCTTAGTACATGTAGAAAATTTAATAAAGATTTAATGTGGGTCAATACGTGATATGATGTTCCAATCTACTTTTCTAAAAGTTATTATCTGAATTTCATTCCTATATATTAAGTTGATACAAAAGTCCGTCTCGTTTTTGGTGCTAAATGGCATTGCATAGCAAAACAGAAATGTTCTCTACTTTACACGTGGGAACTTTTAATGTTGTTTGAATTTGAGGAATTTAATCAAGTATTTGGGAATAAAACATTATTAAATTGCATTTTAAGTTTTGTTAAGCATTAACAATGGTAGAACATACATACCATTTTCGGTATGTTATGATGTTTTATTTTATAAGAGACAATAATGCGTTGCAAACGTAATAGGTAATGGTAATTTTAGTTAACGTCGTACCAGAGCAACACAACGGACTATTGACGACGGTCCGGGATCAGTCCCTGAAGGGAAAGATCCAAGGACAACACCTCGTAATTTTCAACCACGGTCAGATGACGAAACAACACCTGAGCTGGCACCCCACTCTCCACACTTCCAACTCACCGATGAGGACTTTCGGCATTTTTAAGGTGCACCAGCCGCCGCTACATCATACGTTTACAAATATCCATGCCCGGACCCGGATACAACCCGGAACCTACCGATCTGGAGGCAAACATCTTAACCACTATACCGGTTGGTCGGCCAAACGTAAAAAAACACGTCCCTACATTTTTGGACCGGGCACCAACGGATTTGCATAAAATCTGACAACTTGTTTGCGTTTTTTTTTCGTGGTATGGCCTGGGATCTTTGCATGTTGTTCCTGGTCAATTTAACGCCGACGCCGGCATGAACATTTAGGAAAGTCTTGTTCTTCCTGTGCTCTGGATATTTTATGGAATGAACGAATGTTACTTCCAGGAGGATAACGCTCCATGTCATGTCGCATCCTCTGTCAAGCAGTGGTATCAAGATATATATTAAAAATGTCTTCCTGGCCTACCCAGAGTCCCGACCTAAACCCCATACAACATTTGTGGGAGAGTTCAAGAGACGCTTACGGACCAGTGAACCCCATCCGAAATCTACAATTGAGCTGGCGACATTCTTGCAGCAGGAATGGACACAAATACCCATAGCTGTGTATCAAAACATTGTTGAAAGTATGCCCAGAAGGGTTGCTGGTGTAATTGCAGCACGTAGGGGTACCATCCCCTATTAAGGCATTTACTCTTTACCTTATACCATCGCATCTTGCTGTCCGGTCCATTATTGTAGGGGAGTGTATGTGCTGTGTAGGGCGAGGGTGCCGTTGACGATTCCACGTGCCGTTAGTGGTACGGAAAGTTTGTCACATTAAATCTGTCATGTTCTCAAATGTTGTCACGTATGCGTGGTATGGAAGTTTAGAGAGTGATGTGCCAGCTCAGGTTTGTCTTCGTCCTCTGACCGTGGTTCTGCATTACGTGGTGTTGTCTTTGGATCCCTCCCTTTGGGGGGGGGTCATCCTGGAACGTTGCTAATAGCCCGTTGTATTGGTACAATGAGACGGTAATTAGATTATTTTCTACCTACAAGTTGAAATAAAAAAATTTCAAGCACTTTTATTTAATACATAATTTTTCTGGGATTAAAACATAATACACAATCAGGGTTTGCAAAGTAGTTGTGTAAACACAAGGATACGATTACATTTTGTGTAGAGAAAAAGAACGAATTTGGTAAACGAACATACACTTTTAAACACAAGGATTCAAAAAGAAAAGTCTCTTACAAAGAAAACGAGGTGATGATACAGTACTAAACTCGTTCAGCGACAAATGAAGTCGATCACGGGCCAATGATACAGAAGGACGTAGAGCAATTCGCGGAAAGAAACTTGGTCAGCTTCAGAAAAAGTGACTCCAGATATCCCTAAACATTCCACTTAATTTCCTTTCAGATCTCCGGGGATGGTTTCGAAAACTAGAATATGCGTTGTCTAAAATAAGGTTCCAATTCGACTACTGCTGATTGCCAGTACGTGTTTAGACTGCAAAATGATCAATTGTGATGACATTGAAGTAAATAGCCAAGGAACAGACAGCAGCTTCTGGCGCGAGAATATTTCGACTTACCGTATATACAGTATTTTTTGTAAAGGGTGTACATTCTAAAAGTCCAGTTTGGATAGAGTTTTTATCACTGCCAAAAGACTTCTTTAACATGGAGAATATAGCAACACTTTTGTAATTTCAATCAAAAGAAAAACTTTATTATCTGTGACGAGTACAACTGAAGTTGAATTTTCTTTTCCAATGTATTGCATAGAAGTCAATGACACAACATCCCATCTACATTAACCCTACTGTTGTTTTTCAGACGAGATATCTAGTCACAAGCAGAACTGACTAAATCTTGTTCGACGAGATCTCTCGTCACAAGAGGAAAACTGGCCACATCAATTATTGGTAATATCCTGGTGCAATTAGTAACAAAATTGGTCATATCTCTATGAACGAGATATCTCGTCGAACCCTCTTTTGGAATTGAAAGAAAGTTATCGTCAATGGAGATGATGTATCCAACTAGTTACCACAGTCCCAAACTAAGCCATCCGGTGTATCGCCTCGTAAATTTGAACCACGGTGAGCTGACAACATCTGAACTGGCACCTTACTCTATAAACGTCCACACCAACCCAACATAAGGACTTTCGGCCACGACAGATTTAAGGTGCATGAGCCGCCTCCGGATTCGAATCAGGAACCTTCCTATCTAGAGGACTGCACCTTAAGCACTATACCGTTTGGTAGTTCGAGGATATGATATACTTATTTACCCTGCCAGGCCGTATCCATTCGGCGACGAGTTGGGGTTGCAACGCAACCCTGACCATCACAAGTGTTTTTGCATTTATTACAAACAAAAAAAGTGGTTTTAAGATCTTGACATTTTTTGTTTTTCTTGCTGCGCAGACAGTGCGCTAACCTTTTTTTCTTATTTCCATGTATGTAGATCCAATATTTCAATACATACATAAAGATATTGTCCTCACACATATGAACTTAAAAAATCTTCAAATAATAACCTTTACAGATACTCTCTGCAAATAAGGTTAGTCCTATTTATGACTTTTTATAAATTATACGTTTAATATAATACAATATATGCAAATACCATAAAATTACATCATTTTTCCGGTAACACAAAATGTTACGCTAAAAATGTTTCTTCTTTTAAAGCAAATTAATATACCAATTTTTTGGCCAATGTTTATTCAATTATATTATTCTAGACTGTTTTGAAATTATTTAGTGTAGATGTTACTTTGTCTCCAGGGGATCCGATGTATCAGTTTCTGGTAACACAGACGTCAGAAATGTTTCTGGTAACACAGACAAATTCCATTTATGGGATAGTCTTCGTGTTAATTTAGAAGATTATAGTCCTCGAGTGCTATTTTTAGTACCAAATTATGTCGCATTAATTGTCACCCACATCAGTTTTTACTGTTGTTTATTTATTATTATTATTTTTTCTTCCGGTAACACAAATGTTACGAAATTTTGTTTTTGTTTTTAGAGTGGTCTTGGTTATCGATTAATGCTCGTATTAAATCAATTAATGATGGTCCAAGAGCATCTTTTTTAGTCTTAAAATTAATTACGCAAATTGATACCCTTCCCGAAATATTTATTGTTTATTTTTTGTTGTTTTTTAAGTTTTTATCTTGTCCTGTAAACCGACAGATATCACACCACAGTTTCTCGGTCATTTTCTGAGAAATTAGATGCTGCTCTATCCCTGTATATCCCCAGGTAGCGTAAAATGTTGCAGTAAAATTTTTTATTTTTCTAAAAATTTCTAAAAGTGTTTTATTTTTTATAAAAATTTTATCAGACGTATAAGTATACTTATTTAGACGGCCCGGCCGTCGCTATTCGGCGATGAGTTTGGGTTTCAACGCAAAGCCCAGCGCAAGCTTTTTTGCATTTATTACAAAAAAAAAAGTGGTTTTACAGATCTTGACAATTTTTTGTTTTTTCTTGTTGCGGAAACAGTGCGCCTAACGTTTTTTTATTATTATTTTTAGTGTATATAGATCCAATATTTCACTGCATATGTGTATACAAATATTGTCATCACGAATATAACCTTTAAAATTTTCTAAATTATAATCATTACAGATACTCTCTGCGAATAAGGTTAGTCCTATTTATGACTTTTTATAATTTATACATTTAATGTAATACAATATATGCAAATAACACAAAATTTCATCATTTTTCCGGTAACACAAAATGTTACGCTAAAACATTTTCTTCTTTTAAAGCAAATTAATGTACCAATTTTTTGGCCAATGCTAATTCAATTATATTACTCTTGGCTATTTTGAAAACCTACTGTAAATGTTACTTTGTCTCCAGGGGATCCAATGTATCAGTTTCTGGTAACACTAAGAGAAATTTAATTTCTGGGTTAGTCTTCGTGTTAATTTAGTAGATTATAGTCCTCGAGTGCTATTTTTAGTACCAAATTATGTCGCATTAATTGTTACCCACATCAGTTTTTACTATTGTTTTTTTTTCCTTCCGGTAACACAAATGTTGCGAAATTTTATTTTTGTTTTTAGATTGATCTTGGTATTAAATCAATCAATAATGTTCCAAAGGCATCTTTCTTAGTCTTAAAATTAATTACGCAAATTGATACCCTTCCCGAAATATTTATTGTTTATTTTTTGTTTTTGTTTATGTTTTTATCTTGTCCTGTAATCCGACAGATATGATATACTGGAAATTTTATCTATGTGGGGATAATGGTAATCATACATCAGGGCAGATCTGTACCCTCTGTGAATTTTGGTCTGGTTTGTCACAATTTTTACGTAGCGAAGTAAACAGATGGAAAAATTGAAAGTAGTTGATAGCTGTGGGATATAAAGTGGAAACATGAAAATATTTATAAGGCCTTTCAGGGTTTTGACTTTGATTTTATTGATATGAACGAGGTAACTCAATCTTATTGGAATTGACTAATAAATGGTGGAAAGACAAGCAAGATGCCCAATCAAATCCTCTATTCTGAACTTCATAGAGTCTCAATCTACCACGCTTGTCCAACCAAATGGTTAACAGCCAAAGCTCTACAGTTCATCTGTTTGTTTCTATTTGTTAACTAACTGTGTTAGAGCTCTATAGTTCTTAAACCTCCAACGTTGATACGATTTCCCAAAAGTGTGGTTTTGACGTTACGACATAACCCATATAATAACTAAATAACCACATTTTACTTAAGATCCCGTGGGTTCTTTCAACTCTTAGAAATATTCTATTGATCCTCTCCACAAAATACAATCTTTCTTCGGAATAATTATTTTGATTCTCTTCTCAGAATAGAACATTTTTTGGGGAAGTTTTATTGGTTCTTTCTATAGATTCTAATTCTGTTGGCCAATTCTGCTTTTACAATATAATCTTTTGAACAACTTCACTGCTCATTTTAATAGAACAAAATCATTTTGAAATATTCCATTGGTTAGTTCTGGAGAATAGAATTCTTTGGAGAGATTTTATTGGTAGCGAGAGTCAAAATAGTTTATAAGTCATGGAGAGAAAACTGCAGGTTGTAAAGTGGAGTTACGTGTGTGAATACCTTAAAGAGTCAACGATTGCTTAGGTTTTTAAAAGGATTTGGGTAGATATTAAGGTTAAGAAAAAGCAACCATTCCATATCCGTAAATCCTACACTATGCAGAAATTCACTACAACTCAATATTTCATCACAAGAATGTTAATTTTCGCAAAACTCCTGAATGCAATTTCTGCTAGAAAATTCAGTGAAGGATGAATATAATTAGTTGGAGAAATGTATGCAACGGACTGATCCTTTGTATATATCACTTCTAAAACTTTTCACATTCTCACAGCCAAAAAAAATCACTTAAATTTTTACTGTTCCAATTTTTTTAAGTTAAATAAAAAATATTAGTTTTTGTCATTTACATAAAATTTCATAAGTGTTGTAATTCTAGATAAATTGTTTCTAGTTCCGTTCTTCTGTACCTTAAGCACTACTTATGTTCATACTTGTGTGTAGCATAAATCTATTTTTCTGGTTCTATATTCTATATTTCCTAGAAGCGATTACAAAATTATGTTTTCTTTTCTTTACATAAAGATCAATATAATTATTTTACTAATGCTTTATTACCGTCATTCGTTGTTAAAATATCGTTGTTATGTTCAATGTTCGTGGTGTTGGGAAACATAGGAATCCAGAATTTAAAATCCTCATCCAAATATTTTTAGCTTTTTACATGACATAGGTTTTATCCATCATATATAATTATATATAATATTCACTCATTATGTTTTGACTCATTTCACTTTATTATTATATTATATAAATGATTTTTTTTAAACTTGAGTTTGGCATAATATGTCCCAAGAGGACTCAATGCCACAAAACCAAATCCAATCCAATCCAATCCAAAATTTATAAAACAATCTAATAAAGTGGTGTCAGTGTCAAGAGATTCCGACTCTTGTTCACCAGCTGCAAGCACACGACCACAGTCTTTAATTTCCTTTTCAAACCACGTTTGAGCCCTCTTGTTTGAATATTACTGTCTGGGAGCAAATTGTAAGTTTCTTAAGATGTTCTCTTCATTTATAGCCTATGCACCATATAATTATTTTATTTAACCCTGTATGCGGTTGCTACGATATACGAGCTGTGTTCAATAAAGAATGATCGTAAATTAATAAAAAATATTTTTCTGTACTAATCCTCCAAATTTTTAAGTTCTTTCTCAAATACTCTCCATTGCATGCAATGCACGTATCCTTCCTCTTTTTATAGTCTTAAAACACATGATTAAAGCCATTTTTTTAACAGGTCTTTAAAATCCCTAACGCAACTTTTATCACTGCCTGTGATGGTGAAAACCTTTTTTCCCGGAGGTGTTTCTTCAAATACGGGAAAAGAAAAAAAATCGCATAGCTATATTAGGACTATATGGAGAATGGAGAACACATATGACATTGGCTTTTGAAAGATCTGACGATTTTTTAAGTAGAAAACAAATTTTCAATGCAGTGTATTGCCTTTCGCGTCTTACATCCAATTTAGCCGTTGGCGAAAGTAAAACTAGGTATTCTTGGCCTAATGCCAAGGCCTCATCAATGACGTCATGATCGTGAAATTTACGCTATCTATTCTCTAATTATCCCACTACACATTCAATATGAATTTTGGTATTCTTGATTTTTTTTTAAATCACCTTAAAAAAATTATTATCATTTTTTATTGAACAGCCCTCGTATATCAGCCCTCCAAATCCGATCGTTTTTCTAAATAAAAAAAGGCAAAAATGAATAATTCAAAGGCCATGCTTTAAATTTTAAAAAAGAGTCTCTAATGGTACCTTTTTACGTGCACAGGACCCTGTGACCAAACTATGTGTAACGTGACCCTTGGAGTGTTTTCGTCATAGCAAATCTTGACGATTTCACTACTTTTGAACTCCATTCTATAGCAATGAGGATTCACCTAACCTGTCGTTAGATGTTACATTAGCAAACGAGGCCATAAGATACAATATCAATCGCGCCAAGTCAATTTTTCAAAAGTAAAAACGTGTCTACTAGTCGAAATGTGGTTCATCCCTTATGAAGCTATTGTCAGTAGAAATGTTCAGTGTATTTTATACAACTCCTATGCCTAGGAAAACGAATTCCCTGCGAAGGCAAGTTTTCTAAGTAGCTATCACTTTCAGACATTGTTTATAAGTAATCATTATCAATCTCTTAGCTTTGTGCGAGATGGATACTCATTCATAAGTATGTTAGGTGAGTAGTTAATAACGTCTATTGGCTACGGTCCTCAATCAAATCCTATGGCAAAAAATCAATTACAACCCCTCGCAATTTTGAACCATACTCAGTTGCCGTTTTAAACACCTGAGCTGGTACCACAACTTTCATACCACACCAACATGAGGACATTTGAGGTTGCCACATATTTTACGTACACCAACCCTCCCGTACGCAATTTTTTTTATTTGTTCTAATTCCGAACTCGCAATCCTCCGGTTTCTAGTCTGTTACTCTTCCAAACCAGCTACTTGGACTCATTCTTTTATTGAAGTGTGATTATAATGGAACGATTCAATATGCTCTAAGAATACGAGAGTCAGTTTGGGGTTGTAGAATGTTTATTATATCTTTAGCAAAACATTCGTTTGTTATCAGACCGAAGCCATCCCCAAAATAGCCTGCTGGACAAGTAGAGTACTTTTAGACATCTGGTCTTCTAAAACTATGCGAAATGCCACCCTTGTGCCCGCAGTAATTTTTATATATATACAAACAAGAGGGGTGGACGAGCACAAGGGGGCAACCGCAGGAATCTTCGGATCAATGACGTCGGAAGGCACTCTATAGATGTTAGTTATCCAGCTCTTGGCTTTCCTGGAAGATAACACAAATGTGCATTATATACACTATTGAGGTTGAAACAGTATATTTTAATTAATAATTCATTCGGTATCGTTTCTCTATATTTGAAAGTCCATAAAATGTACTTAAAACGTATCAAATTTTGTCTATAATCCTTGAATTTTACCCAGACCTCTTTTCTTACAATATGTACCTGCAATCTAAAACTTCTTAATTCGTATATTTTAGTCTTTACTCCTTTAATGTTACACATTTTTATTACATTTACGAAAATTTAATTTCTTTAAATTTGTGAAGTATTTTTCCCTTAAAATTTAATTTCCTGGATATTAATCGTCAACTTTAAATCGTTCGGAGAGGAAAGCTAATCGCAAAAACACGAGGTACCTTAAATTTCGGTGGAAGATCTTTTTTGTTGGTGGATTAGCTTCTAGGTTCGCGGTTAAAGCGCAATATTTGAGCAAGATGCGCCAATCACAAAAGAAATAGTCTCCAAATTATTGAGAAATTTATACAAAGAAAGCCTATTGACAAAGAATGGAATCGAATCTGAGTGGAAGTACTTGAAAAGTCCTTGAATTTGTTAAATGTAAGATTGAGAACTCTGTCCTGACTCACTATTACTTAAAGTTTGTTATGAACGAGATTTCTTATCATCATAATATTGCTAATGTTTTGATGACGACAAGATAACAGTCTAGTCAGTTATTCTTGCTTTGACTTGTTATCTTGCCATTAGGTCTGGGTAAGTCTACTAGTGACTAGATATTTCGTAATGAGATTCACTAGGTTTATTAATCTAGATGCTTCAAGACTCTTCTATAGTATACATTAAATACTGCTTTAATTTGTGTATAGATTCGAACTAAATCATTGAATTTGAGCAGATACTAATTAACTGACCGTATTCACTTTTTTTTTTAACATTTGTTTAACGACTAATTATTAATTTTCAGTTCAAAACATAAAATTATTTATAATGTTAAACATATCCTAAAGAGTTTACAACTGCATTCTTTACCATCATCAAAGTAAGAATTAAGCTACTTCAGCTAAAAGTCAGTTAATGGTAATTATTTAACGCTCGGATCAATTCCACAGGGAAAGATATTTTTTTTTATAAAGCTTCAAAGTCGCAACCCTCCAATTGCAATTTCGTAACTCTTCCAACTTGCATAACGCGCTAATAACGCTCTAACGCGACCCCCTCAGTTAACGAGTGTCTGCTCTAAAGTAACGAGAAATGACATTAAATCCGAACTTACATCTAAAACACAACTTCACTCCATCTTTCACATCTTCACAGGATACGTGTGATATTATTATCTTTTCAAGTTTTGTAGTTGGAGGAAAAGAAATTCCGGTTTAGACCTTATCTTTGCAATTTGATATTGGTGTGGGTATTTGTGACCTGTTTATTGTAGCTATGGCGACCAAACATGATATCTAATGCTCAGGCTCCAAGTTTAAGCTCAGGCTGAAAACAAGAATATGAATAGAATGAAATCAAATGAAATTTTTAGTGATTCACAATGTATCACTTAAAATTTGAACTGAGTATATGAATATCACTTTATATTAAATTCAAAAGTCAGCATGTAAATAATAAGTATCCCATTCAATCGAAGATGTGGTTAAGTATTTATAAATGTACAATATAAATATGATTAGTAGGTAGTTAATGAAAGTCACTCAGGAGTTGTAAGAGCTAGGTGTCAAAACGAATTGCAAGATTCGAGGATAACATCTCGTAAGTTTGAAGAGAGAAAGAGAAAACGTTTGAGCGTATACGTCGGAATTTGATCAGAACGAGTTTCAAATTCGCAACTTTTGGATTTTGTATCTGTTATTCTTCCAACAGCGCTACAGCAGATTTTCAGTTATTCTTCCGATTCGCAGCACCCAGCGCAGTTTCAGTAATAGTAATTTTTTACTGTTTTATTTCGGTTCTTGCAATCATTTTATTTTTAATAATCGGTTTCGGGGTATATACCTTCGCCTATCTTATCATTTTCTCTCAACCTGCTACTTTCAATAGAAAGCAGAATCTGTAATTTTACTGCTACTTAAGTATTTTTTAATCAATTTTCTTCGATTGGTCGCCGTTGTAAGAGGTCTAGGAGTTATGGATTATTATTATCTGCATTTTAATTTTACTTTAAAATTATTATTTTTTTTAATGTGCACTCACCTCAAACCCATAGCCCTCACGTGTCTCATATTGTCCACGGTGTAATTAATGGACCTTAGGTAATCCTGTATCCAAGATAGTTCACCAATGAAATCTGAAAAAAGAAGTCTTAATAATTGCGTGTTCTTCAGATTCTGATCATAGATTTGAAATATAAGTAGATTGTACATTGTTATTCGAAGCAGCTTCAAAACGCATGAACAACTCATGGGCAACTAGTCTGTGCTTCTGTAAAACATTTACGTGGTTTGCCGTTTTGCCATCTAATCTCCTGTCATCATATAGCTATATAACTTCTTACGACAGGGTAGTGTGTGAATCAGCATTTCTATAGTGATGACAAAGGTAGTTAAATCACTCCAAAGTCTACTGCCATCAGATGATAAATCAGTGGACCAATCTTACTTTGTACAATAACTTAACACGCGCACATATGTCACAGTCCTATGTAGGTCTATATATGTCCTATTTAATTTCATAATATCTGAAGGTTCAAAGAGATATATAATTATTAAAGGGGTCTATGTTCTCAAACGTAAGGATCTAAAAAAAGCATAACGCTGAACATTTGGAATCGATTAATACTTAATTATGAAATTTAATGTAATTGTGTGCAATTCATTAACTGTCAAAAATTGAAAAATATTATTCAAAGAATTTATGAAATGAAATTTACCATATTTGGATGTTTGTAGATATTCGACGAAATGACTGGTAAAATCGATGCTTTCGTCGTCAGTCATTGAACTCAACATCATATCTGCAAGAAAGAAAGAAGATTCGGTTTTAAAATTAATTGTTTCATGAGGTGTCCTTATGTCTTCCTCTTTGGTATTGACCCCAGAACGTCGCCAATAACATATTGTTTTGCTCCAGTGCTACGGTAATTCAACTACCCCCCGCTGTTTTCCTTTGAATTGAATTCAAAAGATTTGGAATGATTCCATCTTTCCAAATAGGAATTTTCATTAGGTACAAAAAGTCAGAATTGATTATGAGTTAGGTTGAAATTTATGTAGGTAATTCTTTACGTAAAGTCGCACTGGCTATCTGTAACGACCTGGGATCAATCCCGAAAGGAAAGATTTCCAGACCACGGTCAGATCCATGAGCTACGCCTCGAACCACAGTCAGATAACAAGAACAACACTTGAGCTGGCCCCCCATTCTCTTTAATTCCTCGCCACGTTTACGTGGTGTCTTTGAAGACCACGACAGTTTCAACATGCACTACCCCTATGTACACGATTATCTTTGGCTGCACCTGATTTCGATCTCGATACACTGCGTTTGTTTATCCGTTACTCTTCCAAACGAGCTCCCACTGCTCCCACTTCTCTAGGATTCTGTGTGTGAGTATGTGAATTTTATAGAGGAAACATCCAACTCAATGTATTCTAAAGAATGAAAATATTCAATTGCATCGTTCCATAGAATTATACTAATGTCCAATATTTTGTATCAACAAAGAAAATCTTAGTGTTATAAAATTCCGTTTACTTTATTCTTCTTTTAATCGTAATCTTAAAAGTATTATTTAGCACTCATTTATACATTTTTTCTCCTTTGTTAACGAATTTTTGGTACGATCGCTATTCTGTGTTAAATGATATTGAACCACTGTCCTCGTGTGTCCATGATCTCACTTCATTAAGCAGAGGACCAGTAGAATCTTTCCAAAGGATTCTGATAAACGGAAAACCAGTAGGATCATCCCAAGTTATTTTTTCAAAAATATTATACATTTGAATCGTTCCAAGGGCCGTATTAAAAGGAAAGGAGCAATAAGAATCTTCTAAATGATTTTGTATTATAGGGTGAGACAACAAAATATTTGAAAAGGATTCCTTTGAAAGGAAAGGACTAATAGGATAGTTCCAAGTTATTTTATTTTACAGATTAATATAATAGACTCATTCCAAAGAATTACATAACACAAAAAGGACCAATGTATATGTTTTAAATGCTCCTTAATTTGAAAGAATCTAAGTATTTGTTCAACTAATCTATTTGGTTATTTAGTTATCAATGTTCTAAGAAAATAGAAATATTGCTTTGAAATATCTAGACTCTCAAATGTTTGACAGCAAATTCTGTTACACACCTGCATCGGGTATGCATCGAACACCATACGAGTTCCATGCGTCCCACATCATTTCTTCAACAGTCTGGCAGTTGGAATAAATCCGATGTAGTTTTTTATAGCATCGCCTATTTTTGGAGGATAGGTTCTGGAAGAATAAAAAACATGTCGTGTATCATTCAAACAATAAGCATTCATAAAACTAGTCAAAATTACGAATCTTCAATTTAGCATGTTAACCAACCTACTTTATAACTTTATGGCCACAATGGAACGTACTTTTAGTGGGTTAAGTCCTTCTTATGACTTACATATACTAAAAATATAGCTTTTAACCCTATGAGTGGTTTACACGCAAATTAAACTTCGAAAATTGTAGTCTCTTCTGCATAACTTCTAATCAATTTGTACCTTCTTTGTTGATAAAAACTTTACGAAATACTCTATTTTAAATAAAGGATCAATAGAAACTACCCAAATCATTTTATTACAAAGAAAGAGGGAATGGAATAATCCGAAAGGATTGGGTTCCAAGAAAACCACTTATTTTCTTAGTTTAACTAGTCATCGTTACCTAATCTTAATAATTATCCACAAGAAGCTTAAATGATCGAGCGTCTACAATGGTTGGAGTCTTGAGGGGAAATTCAAGGACGTTAAAAGTTAAAATTGATTTCTTCCTCATATATACGCTAATATGATTCAAGTTATACATATATTTCATATATAATTTCATTGATAATTTTGTCAGCTTTTTCAGGACCTTCAATGACCACAAGCCGACGCTTTTTGCTTATGCTTGGACAAACTGAATTTCGTCTTTTTGGCAAAAAGGAACGGATTTGTGAACAACATAGAATTACCATGGTGTACCATACCACGAAGGATGGATTTATATTACCAACCTCCTTACATACATCCACATATTCTATACACAAAACGTTCATAGAGTTGCCTCAAATTCATTCGAAGAGAACAATAATCCATCTTTAAGACCTGATCCTGGTAGTCTCTATGAAGTTACTCGTTATTAGAAGAAACTTTACTAGATCTTTTTCTCTTCATGATAAAAAAATTCACAACTTAGTGACAAAATTGGATAGGCCTTGTTTTATGAGTTACCTCGTCGAACCACTTGCATCCCCGGATTCGAACTATGATCCGTTCGATCCAGAAGCTAACGCACTGACCACTAGACCAATTTGATGGATTTGCACGTCTAAAAGTAAGATTTAGAAAATAGTATGTTACCTTCCATGTGGATGCGAGTCTTTGGATGGGCTCCACGAGCAACCCTTCCATTATCGCTTTTGTTGAATGTAGATTCTTCAGTTTATGAAGGCGATGTGCAATAAGGATGAAATGTTTTAGCACAGTAGAACGAATCTCCATATTAGGCGTGTTTAGTATAGTATCCTGTACCCATGTGCTTAACTGTTGAATAATAAAAGAGTTTATTCAACATGAATTAGGAACAGAGATTTAAAACTTCTAGAAATGCTCTTATGGAAAAATCTACTTACAGAAACGAATCCTCCAAGAAGTTTTGATATATTTGGGGAACGTTGCCAGTCTTTTCGTGCACTGTGTTGCACCTCCTGAAATATTCGAAATCGTATCTTGTTCAAAACGGAATTTTAGTGCAAAAAGAAAACTTTCTACAGAATTATAGTCAAGAGAAAAAAAGTTACGAAAAACTTCTAAAAGAAGATGTGAGTACAATAACCTGGTCTATGTTCTCCAGTATCTGTATAAAACAGAAGTAGTATAACAACGCATCTTTACCCCCGTGAGAAGAATATATTTAACTAGCCACTGTGCGGCTAGCCCGGTGTTGCCCTCTCTCGTATCGGGCAACGCCATGATATAAGATATTAATCTGGTGTAAAATTTCCGCAGATTTCAAATCCGTTGAAATTTTTAATCTATCTTTTACGAATCCGCTTTTAAGACAAAGAACTAAACAATGCCTGTCAAAATGTTTTTTAGTTTTTGCTCTAAAGTGAAATCGAAGAGGCCAGGAAATGTAATCGTTTTTTTTTTTTTTAACGTGAAGGGCACGAATAGCAATCTGTTTATTTTTGGAAAGGGAAATTTAACGTGACGTCACAATCTCGTGCGAAAATATAAAAGATATATTCTATTTAGAAGTTATTTATGTAACGAAAATCGAATTTTTAGGTATGGATCTAAAGTGAAATTTTCGGCAGATTTGAAATCCGCTAAAATTTTTACTCTGTCTTTAACGGTCCAGTAGATAGAAAAACAACTAATTGACTCCAGTTCAAAGATTGTTTTTTTTTATCGTCTGGCTGGTAAGTTATTTCTACAAGCAAAATCAAAACGTAACCAAAAACAATAAATTTAGAAACTGATTTATTCTATGCTGTAGCATTCAAAAATGATCCAATTTCATTAAATTCATTTAAAATTAATCTATAATTAATTTTAAAACTCGCCGTGACCCAAAAATTGCAAAAAATCCGGACTACCTCTGTGCCAAATCTCATTTCTGTAAGTGCCATAGAATTGTCAGGTTTTTGAGGCAAACAGACAAACACTTCCTTTTATAATAGTAGAGATTGAAACAAATGTAAAAGAATACCCTATTTTCCATCTAACCTAACGAGGGTTTAAAAATAAATACTCATAATTGGTCTTTTTCGAAATCGTCACGCCTTTCTACTGAGTCATAGTCTGCCCCCTTACAGTACCATGTTATAAGAGAACATTTGACGTCCGCCTTTATATTGAATGGCTGAAGAACATTGTTTGTAACAAAAGTCAGAGCTACAAAATTATTGCCATTTGTCATTTGACTTGTATTGTGAGATTTATCAGAACTTCTTTACCCGCAGAAATTCACTTTTCTTTTTCATAATAAATGCATAGTATGATAATGTTTGATAGTATTGATATAATTTATAGATAGATATAGAAATGTACAGATGGAATAATGTATAGATGTGCTCTAACGCTCAAGATAGACAACAACAATTGTTTAAACTGGTACAAAATTTCATGACATTAGACAAGTGTGTGTGTGATCGTGTTTGTTAACAAGCATCA
The DNA here is from genome assembly GCA_947359465.1 of Metellina segmentata. Lineage (NCBI taxonomy): Eukaryota > Metazoa > Arthropoda > Arachnida > Araneae > Tetragnathidae > Metellina > Metellina segmentata. Next base: position 100,283,591 of record OX375874.1, read on the forward strand.
CATTAACCTGGAAGAGATTAATTTGATTGATTCCTATTCCATGGAGAACAAAAATGTGACCATGATAACAGGATAGGTTATGACCTTGGTAGATTGAAGAATTCGTCGTAATGTTATTTATTGCAAAAAAACTTCCAAACATTTTGCTTTCTCTAAATGGAAGCTATATGCTTTGGTCTACTTAGAATCAAACACTGAATTTCTTGTGATTATTTTAAAAGCAAAATTTCTGATGAACATTTGTAATGAATTCCTTTACCTCACGAGTGACATCTTTGAATATTTTCCAGTCGATGAGTGTCAACTGGTCCTGGAAATTAAAGTATAACATTTAGAATATAAGATGCAACGTGATCCATCAGCTATTTTGAATAAAATGTTATAACACTATTATACTTTTGGTGATATTTCATGTTCATGAATTTTAAAACATCCTTATGCACACATTAACAATAACTCGGAATAATCAAGTTTGAAAGAACTTACTGCGATGTCTTGGGGTCTATAGCTTAAGAAAGCACCCACTACAGGTGGTATTGGTAGATAGTCCTCCTGAGGATAAACAAAGTTTTTAATAATTCAACCCATTCATGGAGTGAGGTTTAGAGCACTTATCTGGGATAACATCCAGTACAAACAATTATAAGTCTTTCCCCATTATATTCATGGAGTGAGGTTTAGAGCACTTATCTGGGATAACATCCAATACAATTATAAGTCTTAACAACAATAAAAAGGATGCAAAATCTTAAAAATCAGCTTTTTCACTGCATACTATCTATATTTAAATGAAATACTTTGTGAACGTTTCAGAGCAGACCATGCATGTGACTGCAGGGAGATAAGCCTATTTGCCATTTTTCTGTTTGGGCCATAAGTGGTCCCTCAAAAATACTTTGAGCATGATGACAATTGATGAAAAATACTTGATTTGCCACAAATATCCCGATAAGATTAAAACTTTTAACATAGTGCAATTAATTTTCTTTTCAACCTTGATGCATAATTGAGTATTTATGATTCCTAAACCCTTCCCCATTTTATTCAGCTTCATTTCTTCAACCTTAATGTTGGACGTCTTTACGATGTATCTCGTCATTAACTAAACTGACCAGATCTTGATGAACGAGGTTACTTGTCAATAGAAAAATGCCCTGACCTTACGTCATCATCAAGCAACACAGGGTCGAATTGATGTAACATGAACAGGTACGCACTTTCTACTTTGAATTGTATTAGAAATAGAAGTTAACACCAATAAGAACACGAAATGCTGCTTTACATTTTTACTTGAATCTTATTCATTTTGAAGGTAGAAACGCGCATATTGTGATGGTGATATTCATTACAAATGGATTAAACCTACTGTTGGTTCTCCCGACGAAGTGTGTCGTCATTAGCAAAACTGACCACCCCTTGATATAAAAGATATCTAGTCATCTGTCAAAATGACCAGATCGCGATCTCAACATTATATTTTTATAGATAATATCTTCATGATGAAGTATCTGAGCTAAATCAAACTTGATAGACGAGATAACTCTCAAAAACTACTATGGGGTAATATTGTATCCAGTGTTTTTCTCTTCCCTTCCTCTCATTTCCGTTCAATCCTCTTATAAAAAATCACTGTCTTAGCTATAATTTCACTTCGTTGCTAAAAAAAACGTTCGGGTGTGATACCAAATCCATACCAGAAATACCCAGTACCCTTTCGTTTACGAACTCAGTAGTCATATCGAAGCATATTTTATCTAGTCGAGGAATTTGTCCTCTCTTTCAAACTAAAATAGAATTAGTTTTCATATCACTACTTACAACTAACGAGATCTCTGCACGGAACTGTTTCAGTCATTTAGTTTATGAATAATTCGTCAAAACAAGTAACATTTTCATTGTAAAATACTTATGTAAAAATTGTTGTTTAAAATGAGTTTACTTACAAAATCTGAGGCTGCGTCGATTTCTCCCACAGAGTCTTCTTCGACGTTGGTGGTAAAACTGAAAGAATTAAAACGTTTCAAGCTCTGTGACATTGACCTGTATTTGAGACTATGATCATAAAACTAATTCAGATGAATCATTGCACAAGACGAAACAGTAATAACTATATAATCATTAAAAGCGGCAAAAGTCAGTACTTTTGAAGGACTTTCTACTCAGCAAGATCATATTGGTACTTTATTGAAAAGCAAAAATTTTGAGTGATTAAAAAATATTAATAAATATATAATAATAAATAAGTAAAATAATAATATAAAACACATAAGAATTTTTGAATAAAATAAATGAGTAAAAATAAATAAATAAGTAAATATGATTAAGTGTGATTTCTTTAGAAAGGAATTACTGTGGTGTTTCGCACAGGGTTTGCCCAATCAAAGTATTTTTCCATGTGAAAATTTATAATATACAAACGAAAATGTTTTGATTTCACAGTTTAGGCATTACAAAAACCCCAAAAGGGGATATTTTAAAGAATAAAAAGGAATTTTCCCCTTCTCATTGCTTCAGAACGTAACCCGTCCATTGCAGTGGGGTGGTATAAAAAAGTTCGTAGAAATCACGGTGTATTAGGGAAATGCAATCAAGGGGCACCAATAGTAGCCAATACGATAACAGCCATATCTGCGTCACCCGTACTGTTGGTTTGCTTCCCAAAACGAATGGAAATTCGTCGCCTATTGGATAACAGCCATCACAGCGTTGCCAAATGCGGCCAAGTACGAATTGCGAAAAGAACTAATCGGCGTGACGTCACAATCTCAGAAATTTCCTTCGCTCGAAGCGTTTGAATGCAGGAAATGGAATCTGATTTCTCGACCGTGAAGGTCATATTGGAAAAAATATGAGATTTTCAATTTACAAAATATATATTTAAAGAAAATCATATTTTTAGGTATCGATCAAATGTGAAATTTTTCGCCGATTTCAAATCGAATTTTTTATATTAGTTTGACAATCTAGGAGGTAGAAAAGAGAACTACTTAACTCCAGTTAAAACTTTATTATTATTTTTTTGTGTGTGTGCTGAAAAATCTTCCACAAAATGAAACGGAAACGGTAAAAATTAAATTGGAATATGTCATCTCTTTACGTAGTTGCCCATCTAAAGAAAACAATAATAACTAAATTACAACAAATTGGTTTGAAATGTTCTTGTTTAAATTTTAAAATTTAGGCTTCGCACAAAAATTGCAAAAATTCGGACAACCTGTTTGCCAAATTTCATAATTGTAAGAGCCGTAGATTTGTCAGGATAGTACATAGAGACACGCAGATACGCAGACAAAAACTTCCTGTTATAATATTAGAGATAACCACATTGTGGATCATTTGTATATTTAGTGATGTTTAAATACAATTTCTTACAAAAATCATACGAGGAGATACAAGGTTAGGAAAGGGAGACATTATACATATAGAACCATCTCCGGTGCATTTCAGACAAATAAACTTTTTTAATGACAGACTAAAGAGTTATCTAACATGATCAGCTGCAAAGGCACCACATTTCAGCAAGTTAAATTAGATATTTTCCACTCACAGGCTCTTAAAGACAAAATAAAGTAATATTGAAAACACTTACAGTTTCTTAAATCCTTTCCAGAATCGTTGGGCCATTTTCAATATCTAAATAAATCAACAGCTCAAGTGTAAAGACTCAAGAAGTAATAAGTTAAGTTCGTCAGAGCAGTTAATTCAAATCTTTAGAAAATCGATTGAAATTCAAAATGAACTATCAGAAGTTTGCATTTTCAACGCTAATAGCACAAAATATTTGCATGAAATGAGAGGAAATTGAACATCTTATTTTACTGTTCGAAAAAACCATTGTTATACATAGCAACGTAACAATATTAAAAATATTACTATTACAACATTCAATGGTCTCTACGCTATTGTTGATGTCCATTGTTTAGAGTTCTTATAATGGATTTCGGTGACTAATAATGAGACGGTGCCAACAGAGGAAAAACTTATGAATATAAATGTATATACAGGGGTTGGACTAAATAATGTGAAAAACCTGTAAAAAGATACTTTTTTTATTAATAGGCCGTTGGTCCTCCTTTTTCATGAATTACAGCTTGTATCCGACGTGGAATTGACAAATACAAGTCACGTACAACATTCAGAGGGATACGTTCCCACTCACATTGCAAAAAAGTCCCTAATTCAGAAAGTGTCCTTGGAGGGGGGAATCGACTGCCAGCTTGTTTTCCAAAATACCCCACAAAGGTTCAATTATATTGAGATCAGGGTACTGAGGGGGCCAGATGAGGTGCTCTATTTCATCGTCGTGTTTATAAAACCAGTCTCAGGCAATTCCAAAGGTGTGAATGGGGACATTGTCATCTTGGAAGACTGGTTGTTTATCAGGAAACACAGTTTGCACCATTGGATGAAGGTGGTTGGTCAGATGACTGACATCATCCTCCCCTGTCACAAGGCCATACAGAACAAGAAGGGGCAAAGACCACGATTTGATATCGCATTCCAGATCATCACTGAGCCGCCGCCATGCGTAACCATAGGCCGAAGGCAGTCAACTTGATAGGCTTCTGGTGGCGTTCTCCAAACGTAAACACGTCCATTTGTCGGGAATAACGTAAACAATTCGTCTGACCGTATTACGTTCCCCCATTTTTTTTTTGTTCAACATTTTTGCTCGCGACACCATATTCGTCGCTTCAGGGCATTGCATGGTGTAATCAATGGTTTGGAAATAGTCATTCTATCATGAATATTTTCCAGATGCAGTTAACGCCGGATAGTTTTTGATGAAACTGCTTCCTGTAGATGTGTGTTCATCTCAGATGTTGTATGGAATGCTGTTGTCTTGTGTTTTTTTGCCACAATCCGCTTCAAAACCCTTCTGTCTGTGTCATTCAGTTTGGTTTTTGAACCACTGTAGAGCTTTTTAGATGATGTTTTTCCGTTTCAAATTTGCTGACATTACAGTCGACACTGTACTTCTCCCAACACCTAGAAGGGTGGCTGTTATCGTTACTGGGGATCAATCAAGACGAGCCCCAACGATCATGCATCTTTCGAAATCATGACTCAATTTTAACACAGAAATATATTTCGCATCCGACTACTTCTATCACTACTAGTAGCAGACTGATGTGTGTACTTTCTGATCCGTTACGTGGCACCCTTCACTGCTAGAGGGCAGGAGTATATGAGCGAAATTTAAAACAAATCCCATTTTACTTCATGATATGTTTTCACTTGATACAAAGTTAGATTTACTGCCAAATAATGATGTTTTCAAGAAAAAATGTGTTTCCTTCACAAAATAAATTAGTCACGACTGCAGTATTAATTCAATATACTATCCTCTCAAAATGATGATGTTATTCAAAAACAATGCATAGAGTTAAAACAGGGTACGGTGGAAACAATGTATATATATGTATATATATATATATCGTAGTTCAAATTCGTGTAAATCACCTTTATCTAAATTACTTACTTTGGAGGTTATTACGACTAATTTTCTAAAACATGTGCCTGGTACGGTTGTAACGGATTGTTCAGGGTAGGATGAAACGTATCAATCGTCCCCGAAAAGTACAGCAAACCCTTAAGTTTGGGTGCAAGACGAAGGTTTTATAATATTTGTAAAACATTTTCAAAACACAAACTTTTTAACTGCCCATGAAGTATTACTTGTGTTAGACAATCTTTCATCTCGTGTTCATATTAATGCTCTGGATTTCTGTAGAGAAAACGGAACTGTATGTCTGTCGTTTCCACCACACTGTTCGCACAAGTTGCAACCACTTGTTCGATCGGTATATGTGCCGTTGAAAAAATCTAAATTCATAGTGTGACGCTTGGATGCAGAGCCGTCCAGGCAAAACAATGAGTTTCTAAAGCATACCTGGTATTGTGGGTACTACTATACCATCCCCTCTCACTCCAACCCATATCCATGCTAATTTGAAGAAAACTTTTATTAATCCATTTAACCGCGACATAGTTACTGACCATGATTTTGAACTACCTTTGTTACTGTCTAAATCCAAATTACTTAATCCGTGAGATGACAAAATACTACGCCGGCTATCAATTCTCCTATTTGGAATGAACGGCCAAACATCCATGTAGATGATGATGAAGACACGCAAAATATGAATGATGCAAGTTGTGAAAATAATAATGAAGCAAGTTCTATTCAGACGCAAGAATTCGTTCAAGCAAATCCAACTCTGTAGTCTGTCTGGTCTTTTCTAGTTCCACTAATAAATCCTCCAACACATGTAAACGAAAGTAATACAAATAATCAAGCAGATACGCCGAAACTATCTACGAGCATTGATGTCTTTTCACCTGAAATAGTGAGACCTTAGCCCAGATTGACGGCAAATAAGGGTAAGAAATAGAGAAAATCTGCAATATGCACAAATACGCCAGAAAAAGAGGCAATACGAAAAGAAACTGAGGAAAGCGAACCAAAAAAGAAAGCAAAATGGATTAAAGTCAATTTAATTCCTAATATAAAAACAAGTAAATGACCAAAAAGGCAAAAATGTTCGCAGTTGTTGAACAAGAGGAGTATTATTGCTTGTTGTCCGTTGAAAGCTATGGCACTAGCACGGAAGAAGACGATTTGGTAAGGTTCACAGGCTGTCGAATGTAAGACGTTAATGCTGTTCCTTATTATTAGTAATATCGAAAATTATTACATTATAGGATTTAGACTTCATAAATACGTAACAACATAATTCTCAATATTCTTCTAGTGTTACAACTGACCCTAATTACTATTACAAGCTATTATTACTATTAGTATGGGGCCGGTTGAAACATTTCCTTGATTTTTTAAAATGCCTCCAGATGCCTTTGTAATGCAGATAATGTCACTATAACTTCATCCATTTGTATTGTGATACCTATTGCAACTTTTTTGTTGCAGAAAAAATGGGAAAAGTTGCATTTATCAATCCCTAATGTTTCATTTATGGATATAAAGTTGCATTTATTTTTGTTGAATTAATTTCTAAAATAAATTATTTGGAAAAAATTGAAAAAATTCAAAATATATTGACAATTTTAGTCGTGTACAACAGTATTATAATACATTCTTAAATAAAGAAGAATGTTGAATGATCGATCCTTGGCCAGTAATTTCTTTAACATTGAAAAACTGCTCCAGCCGCAGTCATATAATGTGCTTATCGGAAAGCAGAAGCACAAATTCCTTTCGCTCAACATTCAGAGGTTTTAAAACGTCATTGACAAGGCGAACATATTGTTAATCGACATTCACCTCGCAAACTCTGCAGTCGATTACGCATTCATTCATTCATATTGAGTGGGGAGGTCAGGAAAGCCCTAGGTGCTGATTCCACTAGGAATATTGTACCTTTTTTTTCTCCTATCACCCTTTTTGCGGTAGTCTTATACATCCCGCAAAAAGGTTCAGGGCTTAAAGGTAGATCTGCAGTCCCCAGTTTGGCTAGCTTATCTGCATTTTCGTTTCCTTCTACACCAGTATGCCCTGGCACCCAAGTCAGAAAGATCCTATTATATGTCCTTGTAGAAGTCTTGTAGAAGGTTCCTACATTCCCAAACAATTTTGGACCTTATTTGAAATGAGTTTATCGCCTTTAAGGCTGCTTGACTGTCACTAAATATGTAGATTTTCCTATTTGAGTAGGATCTTCTAGAACATTCATGTAGACACTAGATAATAGCAAGCAATTCCGCTTGAAATACTGTGGAATGTTTTCCTAATTTTCGTGTAATCCTTACCTTAGGTCTGACCCCACAGATTCTAGCACCTGTCTTTTCGTTTTGTCTGGAGCCATCTGTGTACCACACAATGTTTCCATTTGTGAGCTTGTAGTTTTCCTCTTTCCATTCCTCTCTTGGGTCCATAAGTACCTCAAAGGGTCTTTGAAAGAGTAATCTTGTCTATGTGATGTCAGAGTGCATCAAAAGTATAGGGTCAAAGACGTTTTGGTTAATACTGGTGTGGGACTTTTGGCTGGCAAAATTCATCCACAGTCCAGCATTTTCCAGTCTGTAGGAACTTCTTCTGACAGCACCACTGATAAAGATATCAAGTGGGATGACAGATATAATAATTTCCATGGCTCTGGTGGGAGTGGAGGACATAGCACCTGTTATACTCAGGCAGGCAGCTCTTTGAAGACTGTCTAGCTTAGTCTTAACAGTCAATTGTTCCGTCTTTTTCCACCAGACCACAGCCGCATAGGTCACAATGGGTCTAATAGCCATAGTGTAAAGCCAATAGGTCATCCTTGGCTTTAGACCCCATGATTTACCAAGAACTCTTCTACATCGTAGAAGTCCAGCTTTTGCTTGTTTAAATTTACTTTTTAAATGCTGATTCCAGGTTAATTTAGTGTTCAGTATAACTCCCAGATATTTAACCTCGCTCAGCATATTTACTTTTTCCCCTAGTAGGGTAGGTATATCACTTTTGTCAATGCAGGTTCTTCTTCGTGTAAATGGGACAAGAGTAGTCTTTTGAGGATTTACTGTCAAATTCTTTTCACAGCACCATCTTGCGATTCTGTTCAGGGTCACCTGCATGATATTTATCACCGTTTTCACATCCATACCCTATATGTAGACGACAATGTCATCTGCATATCTCTGGGCATAAATGCTGCTTTGATTGAGGTCTGCATCAACCATCAGATTCCACAACAGAGGGGAGAAAACTTCTCCCTTAGGGCAACCTCTGGTGGGTCTAGCCTGAAGTGTTGCCCCAAACAACTCGGTTGTAATAACTCTGTCTGCTAGCAAGGAGTTTATCCCTTTGCAGACTAGTTGTTCAATGGCTCTGCTAGCAGCAGCAGCAGCAGCGATTGAGTTATAAGAGGTAGTATCGAAAGCACCCTCAATATCAAGAAAAGCTGCCAAAGCTATTTCCTTGTACTACAGGGTCTTCTCAATCTTTACAACCAGGTGTTGCAAAGCCCCCCTCAAAGCTGTTGATTTACCGGGTTGATAGGCAAATTGGTTTTTGTGAAGAGGTCTGGTACTCCTCATTACATCGCTAATGTGTCTGTCAATTATTTTTTCCATACACTTAAGTATGAAAGACGATAGACTGATAGGACGAAAGTTCTTAGACTGGTCATGTTGGCTTTTTCCAGGTTTGGGCAGAAAGACTACCCTTGCCTTTCTCCATGGTCTGGGGATATATTCAAGAGCTAGACTGGCTCTGAACATTTTACACAAGACCCGTGAGATGAGTTCGGCCGATTTCTGAAGCATAATCGGTATTATCCCATCTGGTCCTGGAGTTTTATATCGTTCAAATGAATTGATAGCTCATAATACCTGTTTAACAGCAAAAATGTTCTTGGCAACTATCCAGTTTTTCCTTCTTACGCTTATTGGATATCCCAGGGGAGAAGGGTTTAACTCATTAGGTACCAAGTTAGAGTTTGGAAAATGTGTCTCGACCAGAGTCTCTATAACTTCTCTGCCAGTTTTGGTATAGCCACCGGAATTATTCTTAAGGGTCACCACCAATATTGGTGTATTTCTTTTAAGAATTTTGTGGAGTCTAGCACCTTCAGCGGTACTTTCAACCGAATCACAGAACTTCCTCCATGAATTACTTTTGGCCATTCGAACAGCTTTGTTGTATTCTGAAAGTAGGCACTTGTATTCTTCCCACTTGCCAGATTTCTTTACTTTCCTAAAAAGTTTTCTTACTGTCTTTCTCTGCCTCATAAGGTCTTGGTTCCACCATGAGTTTGGCTGTTTGCCTTTCCTTAGAAGCAGGGGACAGTTATTTGTATATGAGATATAGATTGCCTGCTGCAGACCGTCTGCGAACAGTTCTAGATCATGAGTATCATAGATTTTCTGAGAGAAGTCCTCCAGGTAATTATGGAGTTCATTGTTAAATGAGGTCCAGTTCGTCCTTTTGGGATCTCTGAACGTCTTCTCCTAGTGATATTCAGATTTCAGTGAGAAGTGAATATATTGATGGTCTGCCATTGAAGGCTTCTTATCAACATGCCATTTGTCAATATAACTACTTAGTTTAGGGCTGGCTAAGGTTATATCAAGTACTTCCTTTCTTACACTAGTTATAAAGGTCGGTTTGTTTCCTACATTTAAGATATCTAGGTTATTTTCAAGTACAAAGTCTAAAAGAGCTTTACTTCTGTCATTGATGTTGGAGCTACCCCAGATTGTGTGGTGTGCATTCGCATCACAACCAAGGATTAATTCCGATTTCTGCTCTGCACTAGCTGTCAGCAATCTCTTCAGCTCTGCACTTACAGGATCTTTTTCTTCATATGGCAGGTACCCAGAGCCTACCAAGATTTCTCTGGTTCTCCCGCCATTATGAAGTGTTATCTTTGCTATTGCCAAGTCCCTAGAACAAAGTTCATGGATCGCCATTGCATCGATTTTGTTGTTAATAAGTAAGTAAGCTCTTGGAGAAGAGCTTGCAAAATCATAAATTAACTTACCTCCACTGTCCTTTAATCCCCTGATGCCTTCTTTATACAGCCAAGGTTCTTGAATTAGGGCAATGTGGATTCCCTCAGTCCGGAAAATCCCACTGAGGTTGGCAGCAGAAAGTCTTTTATGCTGTAGGTTGGCCTGCAGGAGCTTCAGTGACATTTTCAGCGGAAGCAGCAGCAGGTTTTTCCAGAACCCTAGCCTGCGCTTGGGTAAAGCCTATATAAAATTTGCAATCTCTACCGATCAAGGTCTTGGAGTCTTGTTCTGGAATGTTCACCACAATGTTTCTACCCTCATTACCAGATTTTTGGTTGAGGATTCCCCATTCTGTGGCAGTTAGTCCTCCGTTCTGAGCTTCCACCTTCTGCAGAATCTCTTTACAGGAGAACTTGTTGTATATAGCCGGGATCCTAGCTATGAATTTTGTTGTTTTAATAATCCTGCGTCCTTCGTCAACAAGGAGGGACATGCCGTTCCATGGTGACATTTCTCTAACAGTTCTATACAGCCATTGGCTGCTGTTAGAGTCGGCACAGAGGATGATAATGGCTCCTTCTTCCAGACGACAATATTTGAATTGAGGTCCGCTTCCCGGAGGAACGCCCTCAATCTTAGACATTGCGTCTAGTTGGAAGGTCATCAGCTGTTCTTCTGACACTTTCTGGTCTGGATATCCTTCCACGACAACTGCCATCTTCACAGCTGATAAGGTGCCACTGTAGCTAGGGTCTGTCCCGTCTCCGGGTTTAGCACTCTTTGTTGACATTTTCTCCTGAGAGTGGGGAGTACTACCATCCGACCTTGGCCTCTTGGTAGAGGGCCTGATCGGGGTCTGTAGCTCCTTTCCCCTGGGAGTGGTTTGAGCTTTTGGTTTGGGTCTGTTTTCTACCCATGTGCCTTCAGCTAGCTTTCTTTCTCTGGTCAGCCGTTTTTTGGCTGCCCCAGAGATTTTTTTCTTCTTTAGATCGATCCTGTCAAGCCCTGAGACTATCTTTTGGAGATCTCGATATCCTTCAAGGTCTGTCTGTAGGGTTGCAGGGCCTGGTCCTGAATATTGGGTCTCCATCAAGGTCTGGGTGTCTTCCTCTTTGGAGTCGGTGGTTAGGTTTGTTTTATCTTTGTTTTCCATAGGTTGGTATACTTGCCGCAGGAAGTATGCAGTCCACCCCGCAAGAGCCTGCATGCCAGTGTAAGGCAAGTTACTCCTAGAGGTCGCCAAGCACTCTAGGAGGCTCCGTGAAAGGTACCAATTAACCGTCGGTACCATTCGAGGATATCCTGAGTATTTTTCGGTTCAGGACATACGGCTATCCGCCAACTGCCGACGCGCCCGGTAGCAGAGCTCATGTCCCGGGAGTCGATTACGCAAGTTTCCTCTGGATTATCAAGAGTGCCAACATATGTGTTAAAAGTTACTTCTTGATATTTATTTCACTTTCGTCTGTTAGGACGAATACGTTCTTTCCATGAACTTCTTGTTCGATCCGCAATATCAGACACACGCGATCGAAGGGTTGGTTCAGATGATGGTAAAAAATGAAATAGTAATTTCATATTAATTAATTCTAAGCTACATTTTAAAAAGTTGCAGGTGGTTGCATTTATGCAGAAAGTTGAATTTGTGTTGCGGTTATAACTCACTTACAATGCGCCCCATGTAGGAGGAATTTTCTTTTTAGTACTTTACATGCAGCGTAGAACATGTGAAAAAAACTTGCATTTGTTGCAAAAAGTTGCCCTAGTGATAACTAAGGCAAACTGTCAAATACGCTGAGGTCAAAGCATTGTCACAGAGCGATTTTGTCGAAAATTATTCAACCGTCCTCGGTAGCTCCTACTAGATAAAGAATACCACAATAGCAACATTTTCATAGGAAAAATAAGTACAAGACTATACGATGAAAATTTGCCACTTTTACTGAAAAAAACTATACGTGGATATCCGTAATCACTCCAAAACTCATACTCTAGATCGTAATGTTCCTGGTTCGAATCCGTGTCAAAGCTTGAATATTTGTATGAGTATAGTGTTAAGGCGGCTAGTGCACCTTAAATCTCTGTCGTGGCTGAAAGTACTCAGCTTGTGTTGATGTGGAAGTTTGGAGAAGGGGGTGCCAACTCAGGTGTTGCCTCGTCATTTGACCGTGGTTCCGTATTACTTGACGGTGTCCTCGGATCTTTCCATGTGTGGATTGATCCCGGACCATCGTCAATAGCCTGTTGTGCTGCTATAGTACAGACGTTAATTAAAAATTACCAATTACCAAAACTCAAAATCGACTTCTGTAGCAGTTACTTCGTAAAAGCTTTGTTTAGTCTTACAACAGTTGTGCGATAAATATGAAATGGAGCGGCATATGGATGGATACATCATGGAATATGAATGGACATATCAAGGAATATGGATGTACTTATCAGGTCTATATTTTTGCGTCCGAAGTAAATTGTAGAGGCTATAAAAACTTAAAAAGATTTTTTTTTTTATCTTCCGTACACTTGAGTTGTATTCTTTTCCAAGAAAACTAATGCAAATAGCATTCAAGTGTACTGAAAATAATTTGAGTACGAGAAGTGCTTAGTCTCACCTTTTTTCAATCAAAATATTACGGTCCCTATAGCACATTCTCTAGTGTTTGGGTTGTCCCGAGAACACCTTTTTTCTGAACCAATTTTGGTGTATGACTTTGTGCGGGTGAATGGACTTGTGGATTTGGTCTACCTGGAGCTAGACGTAGAGATTAACAACAACAACAATACTTCACACTTTCCCTACGCCGAAATCATCGCAGAGAAATGACAAGTAACATTAGACTGTGCATTGGTAAATACGGAAACTCATTATATTCCTATTAACCTCTACGCTGCGACAGATAGACAATTGTTATCACTAAAATTTCGTTTAAATTTCACCAGCGGCATGTTACACATCTGTGTACTGTGGGTGTTATCCCCGTTTTGAGTGATCGCAGGCATCGATCACCATTTTCAAGCTGTCAGTAGCTGACCATTTAGAGGGTTCCTTCTTTTTTCGGTACACTAACTAGTCGACCGTGAGGTGTGAACACTTTATGGGAATAGCAAAAGGTCGCTCAGGTGTTATCGCTGTCACGCCAAACTATAAGCCACACAATACAATGATTGGAAAGCGTCAGTCGTAAATGCCACTCAAGGCTCTATCGCAAAAGTTAGGTAACTAGGGAAGAGGGGTCGGACATGCAAGCGAAAGAGCCGTTCTGTGAGACGATTGAACAAATCTAAGCATCGCAGCGTAAAGGTTAAGTTATGCATTTATATAGTCAAAATTCTGAAGTATGGTAGTCAGTGACCACATAATGTTTGCAGAGTATGGTTTCTACGAACGATCTGTAAAAATTGAACCTCGTAGTATTTCTCATCTACGCTCCCGTTAGAGAACTACCAAATATGAGACTGGCGTACCAGTTTTTTGGTACATTGAATAAATGCATGCCCGTGTGATGATTTATTTTAATAAATTACTTAGTATCCTGTAGAGATTAAGTACACCAGTGAATTGTTTTATGGAAACAGCATGTATGGAGTACACTAATTAACTGATTTAGAAAAGCAACTAATTGTTTCGTACTTTACAGTCAACACAAAGAAAACACGACATATAACGCACAAAAAACGTAAGGTATTGATGAAAATGAAACATATATTCCCATTGAGTTCCGCACATCTATTATCCAAACACTGAATTATGAAGCAGCTAAAAATGTATAAATCAAAATACACTGGCATTAAATACACAGACGGATGAAAGACAATATATTTTAATCGATGAATAAAAAAAGAGGTTAAACATTGTATTTATGTTTGATTAACAATTCTGATCCACTTTACTTAAGTGAGCGCTCATTTTCAGGGAAAGTTAGTTACTTTAAAGGATAAGTCAGAAAAGTGAAAAAGATTAAGAAACCTATCTCTGTTTCTGCCATTCCTTAAAATCAATATTTATTCTTCTAAAAGTAATTCAATTACTTAATAAAAGGGCATTGATGCAGAAGAGATTACTTTTATACGGTTAAAATAGATGGAAGTCGACAAAGTCTCTTCTCTCGAGGCACGCAGCAATTTTAATTATTCATCTGCTGTGGTTGACACTGTTTATTTTTATCAGAAGTAAAATATTTTTTTTTACTGGCTTAAACATTTTCTTACTTGAAGTGAGTAAAAGATGAGTATTTCTGTACTGTTTTAGAGATAAACAGTAAAGAAAGAGCTTAGGCATATTTCACTGAGTTTTCCGCGTAAAAATATTATAAAAATAAAGAAAAATATAAATATGTTAAATTACTAAAATGTTTGCTTCTTAAATTGACTTTCGAAGTTATTTTCTTGCGTTACACAAAATGCGATAAAAGTCAAAACCTATAAATATGAGATCATTCTTGTTTTTCTTAGATGTAACTCAATTTAATACTGCACTATCATTGAATTAAAGGCTATTTTATCAAGGGGTTTCTGTAAATTTGTTTACTGCCTTGAAGATATTATCGAATAAATTATTGTGGAATAACGGAAGTTATAATTGGCAATGTATAATTTACAGCATATGGATCATCCTATATCTTTACAATTAAAATAATATAAATATCATTATGTACTCGTATCTTAATTTAAATAGTTTGATTTTTACTATTATATCCTCCCAGGTTAAATGGTATTTTTAATGCAAAACGTCTAAACGATTAATTATATGCAAAACGACTGATTTAAAGGATTCATAATGATGGTGGGTAATTTGTAATGCTCAGGTTACCATTTACTTCACAAAATTCGTTCGATGGTTTTATAATTATAACCAAATAAACTGTGTGGTAACCATTGCTAAGAATAAATTACATACTTTCGTATATACTTATGCCTTAAAATGCTTAGAACATTTATAAAAGTTAATAAAGATTTAATGAGGGGCTATAGGTGATATGATGTATCAATCTACTTTTCTAAAAGTTATGATCTGAATTTCATTTACATGTATTTAAGTTGATACAAAAGTTCGTCTCGTTTCAGACGATATATGGCATTGCATCGCTAAACCAAAATGTTCTATACTTTACACGTGTTAACTGATAATGTTATTTGAATTTGAGGAATTTAATCGAGTATTTGGGAAAAAATCATTATTGAATCACATTTTAAATACTGTTAAGCTTTAAAAATGGCTAAAAATAAGAACCATTTTCGGTTTGTTATGCTTTTTTTTATAAGAGGCAAGAATACGTGGCAGACGTAAAAGAATAACACTACCCACAATATTGGACCGGGTGCCATCGGATTTGCATAAAATACGACTACTTGTTTGGGGGTGTTTTTCGTGGTATGGCTTGTGACCTTTGCATGTTGTGCCAGGTCAATTGAATGCCGACACCTGTATGAACATTTTGGACAGTCAGGTTCTTCCTACGCTCTGGCAATTTTATGGAATGTAAGAATGTTACTTCCAGGAAGACAATGTTCCACGTCATGTCAGCCTCTGCCAAGCAGTGGTATCAAGATATGAATGTAAAACGTCTTCTCTGGCCTGCCCAAAGTCCAGACCTAAGCCCCATAAAACATTGGTGGGACGAGTTCGACAAACGCTTACGGACCAGGGAACCCCATCCGAAATCTACAGCTGATCTGGCGACATTCTTGCAGCAGGAATGGAAACAAATACCCATAGCTGTGTATCAAAACCTTGTTGAAAGTATGCCCAGAAGGGTTACCAGTGTAATTGCAGCACGTGGGGGTACCATCCCCCCATTTAAGCATGTACTCTATCCCTTATACCATCGCATCTTGCTCTCCGCTCCATTATTGTATGGCTGTGTATGTACTGTGTAGGGTGAGGGTGCCGTTGACGATTCCACGTACGGTTAGTGGTACTTAAAATTTGTCACCTTTATCCTTTTTTTAGCTAGAAACCTCAGAACTTCTATGTTCGCGGAATGATGCAGCTACCGTAGATATGGAGAAAGGTTATGGAACAGAACGGCACATACTATATTGATTAAATCTAATTTTTAGTAAATAATATATTTCGTCCATTTTGATCAAAAAAACGACCATGAGCCTTTGCACCAAAACAATACCATTCAGTTAAATTAAAATGCTATGATTTTTACCTATTTTTACTTTTATGCCTCAAAGTAAAATACATAACATGATATTATGTGTGCCCAATAGCATATTTAGAAAAACGCATTCCAATTCCAAAATTCCAAATGGTTTTAGAAATTTAATATTTAAGATTATAAAGTTTACAAGATATATTTGCTTTCTTAAGGAACTTCAGGGATTACTCCAAGTCTAATAAGGGTCGCGGTAGCCCGGATTCATAAGTAAGGACTTGTTACCGGTATGGTGTGTGTTCAAATCCAACCAAAGACGATTGTCTAAAAAGTGAACTTGTACACATTAAATCTGTCATGGTTTCAAATATTATCACGTATGCGTGGTATGTAAGTTTGGAGAGTGATATGCCAGCTCAGGTGTAACTTCGTCATCTGACCGTCGCTGTGAATTACGTTGTGTTGTCTTCGGATCCCTCCTTTTGGGGGTTTATCCTGGAACGTCGTCAATAGCCCGTTGTATTGGTCCAATGAGACGGTAATTAGATTATTTTATACCTACCCCCCCCCAAGTCGAAATAACAAATTTTAATGCACTTTTATTTAATACATACTTTTGCAAGGATTAAAACATAATACAGTATCAGGGTTTGCAAAGTACTCGTGTAAACGCAAGGATACGATTACATTTTGTGTAGACAAAAAGAACGAATTTGGTAAACAAACCTACACTTTTAAACACAAGGATTCAAAGAAAAATCTCTAACAAAGAACAATTGATGATACAGTACTAAACTCGTTCAGCGACAAATCAAGTCGATCACGGGCAAATGATACAACAAGGACGTAGAGCAATTCGCAATATGAAACTTGGTCAGCTTCATAAAAAGTGTCCAAAGACATCCCAAAATATTCCACTTAATTTCTCCGGGGACGGTTCCAAAAACTAGAATATTCGTTGTCTATATAGGGTTCCAATTCGACAACTGCTGATGACCAGTACGTGTTTAGACTGCAAAATGATTGAGCCTGTTGACATTGAAGTAAATCGCTCAGGAACAGACAGTAGCTACTAGCGCGAGAATATTTCGACTTACAGTATACAGAGTATTTTTTGAAAAGGGTGTACATTCTGAAAGTACTTTGTGGATCGAGTTTTTATCACTGTCATAAGACTTGTTTAATATGAAGGGTTGAGCAACACTTTTGAAACTTCTTCAAAACTCAAAATTTATTATCGGTGACGAGAACAAGTGAAGTTGAATTTTGTTTTCCAATGTATTGCATGGAAGTCAATGACACAACATCACATCTAATTTAACCATCCTGCTGTTTTTCAGGCGAGATATCTTGTCACAAGCAGAACTGACTAAATCTTGTTGGACGAGATGTCTCGTTACAAGATGAAAAATGGCCAGATCAATTATTGGTAATATCCTGATGCATTCATTAACAAAATTGGTCATACCTCTATGAGATATCTCTATGTCATATCGAGATATCCCGTCAAACCCTCTTGTGGGGATGAAAGAAATATATCGTCAATTGAGATGATATATTAAACTAGTTACCACAGTCCCAAACTAAGCCATCCGGTGTATCGCCGCGTAATTTTGAACCACGGTCAGATGAATAGGCAACATCTGAACTGGCACCCCACTCTTTAAATGTCCACACCAACCCAATTTGAGGACTTTCGGCCATGACAGAGTTAAGGTGCATCAGCCGCCTCTGCAACATACGTGTAAATACACCCTGACCGGATTCGAATCAGTAACCTTCCAATGTATGTAATGGTAATTTTAGCTAACGTCGTACTAGAGCAACACAACGGGCTATTGACGACGGTCCGGGATCAGTCCCTTAAGCTTTCGATATTGAGGCTAACACTTTAAGCACTATACTGTCGGCAAGTGGCAAGGGTAATTATTAGTTATCGTCGTACTAGAGCAATACAACGCGGTACAGTCGACGTTCCGGAATCAGTTCCTAAAAGGAAAGATCCGAAATAAATTTTGAATCACGGTCAGATGACGAAGCAACATCTCCGCTGGCACCCCATCCACCAAACTTCCACACCAACCCAACGTAAGGACTTTCGGCCACGACAGATTTAAGGTGCATTAGTCGCCTCTACACCATACGCGTACATACACCCTGACCAGATTCGAACCAGGAACTTTCCGATCTAGAGGCTAGTACCTTAAGCACTATACCGTTTGGTCGTTCGGGGAGATGATATACTTAATTACCCTGCCAGGCCGTAGCCATTCGGCGACGAGTTTGGGTTGCCCAGCACAAGTATTTTTGCATTTATTACAAAAAAAAGTTGTTTTAAGATCTTGACATTTTTTGTTTTTCTTGCTGCGCAGACAGTGCGCCTAACATTTGTTTTCTTATTTTCAATGTATATAGGTCCAATATTTCAATTCATACATAAAGGTGTTGTCCTCACTCATATGAACTTAAAAAATCAACAAATAATAACCTTTACAGATACTCTCTGCAAATAAGTTTAGTCCTATTTATGACTTTTTTTAAATTATACGCGTTTAATATAATACAATATATGCAAATACCATAAAATTCATCATTTTTCCGGTAACACAAAATGTTACGCTAAAATGTTTCTTCTTTTAAAGCAAATTAATATACCAATTTTTTGGCAAATGTTAATTCAATTATATTATTCTAGACTGTTTTGAAATTCTTTAGTGTAGATGTTACTTTGTCTCCAGGGGATCCGATGTATCAGTTTCTGGTAACACAGACAAAGTCAAATTCCATTTATGGGATAGTCTTCGTGTTAATTTAGTAGATTATAGTCCTCGAGTGCTATTTTTAGTATCAAATTATGTCGCACTAATTGTAACACACATCAGTTTTTACTATTGTTTTTTTATTATTAGGCAATTTACACAATTACTTTTCATCGTACATTCTCTCCATTTATGACTTCCTGAGCCGCAGTTTGTGCATACTTCATGTGTTTCCCTGCAGTATTTGCCTATATGGCCATATCTGCAGCATTTGTAACATTCGGATGGTTTTAAACATTCTTTAAACTTTATGCTTTCCCAACCTATTCGTACAGAATCGCACTCCATGACTCTTCCAAAAACCACTGGCTGTAATTGCCCTATCCAATTAGTTCTGTTTCTACTTTTGAACTTTGATCTTGTTTTATGAAGCCTTCTTTTTATGAAGCCTTCTTGGAGAACGAATTCTCTAATAGCTTCCTCTATCTCTTCTTGTCCCCTTTCTTCTGATATGTCATATAAAAAAATTTGGGGTTACTTTTTTATTGGTCTTGTTGCCCTGCAATTTTCTTAACCTTCCCTATTATTTATTTCAGCTATTATTGTGTTTAATTCTTCCTCTCTATTGGTCTATACTACAATTCATCCTCCTCTAATATCTACATCTCGCTTGATTCCAATATTTAGACTTTTAATGTCTATTATTAGTTTAAACGTCTTTTTGGTTTCTGTTGAAGTATTATTTGTTTCCTTTTTTGGTCTTACTATGGCGGCAAAATTTTTATTTTGTGGGACCGTGCTCTTTGAACTTGTTCTTATTATTTCCTTCTGGTCTGACATATGCCCCTTCCTTACAGTTGTTCTCTCCGTTCCTTCGTCTCTCTTCTTTCGGGGATATGATGTACTGGAAATTTTATCTATGTGGGGATTATGGTACGCATATTAGGGTAGTTCTCTACCCTCTGTGAACTTTGGTCTGGTTTGTCGCTATTTTTACGTAACGAAGTAAACAGATGGAAAAATTGAAAGTAATTGATAGCTGTGGGATACAAAAGTGGAAACATGAAAATATTTATAGGCCTTACAGGGAATATCATCACCTTGATTTTATTTATATGAACGAGGTACCTCAATCTATTGGAAGGTACAAATACAAGCAAGATGCCCAATCAAATCCTGTGTTCTGAACTTCATCAAATCTCAACCTACACCGTTTGTCCAACCAAATGGTTATCAACCAAAGCTCTACAGTTCATCTGTTTGTTCCTATTTGTTAACTAACTGTGTGAGAGCTCTATAGTTCTTAAACCTCCAACCTTGATAAGATTTCCCAGCAGTGTAGTTTTGATGTTACGACATAACCCATATAATAACTAAATAACCACATTTTACTTAAGATACCGTGGGTTCTTTCAACTCTTAGAAATATTCTATTGATCCTCTCCACAAAATAGAATCTTTCTTTGGAATAATTATTATGATTCTCTTCTCATAATAGAACATTTTTTGGGGAAGTTTAATTGGTTATTCCTAAAGATTCTAATTCTGTTGGCCTATTCTGATTTTACAATATAATCTTTTGAACTATTTCACTACTCATTTCAATAGAACAAAATCATTTTGAAATATTCCATTGGTTATTTCTGGAGAATAGAATTCTTTGGAAAGATTTTATTGGTAGCGAGGGTCAAATTAGTTTATAAGTCATGGAGAGAAAACTGCAGGTTGTAAAGTGGAGTTACGTGTGTAAATACCTTAAAGATTCAACAATTGCTTAGGTTTTTAAAAAGATTTGGGTAGAAATTGAGTTTAAGAAAAAGCAACCATTCCATATCCGTAAATCCTACATTATGCAGAAATTCACTGCAACTCAATATTTCATCACTAGAATGTTAATTCTTGCTAAACTTCTGAAAGCAATTTCTACGAGAAAATTCAATAAAGGATGAATATAATTAGTTGGAGAAAGGTATGCAACAGACTGATCCTTAATATATATATATATATATATATATATATATATATATATATATATATATATATATATATATATATATATATATATAGGTGATTGAAATATATATAGGTGATTGATATATATATATATAGGTGATTTATTCGGAAATTGAAAACGCCTATGAGGGGAATAGTTGGCAATGGCTGGGCATTTTAAAGCATCATCCATTGTCAACTCGAGAGTTGCATAAAATGATAATCATCAGTTAGATGCTTTTCAGGAGCGGTAGGTTGAACTAGATTTGTTTAAACTTTAATTCCCACTTCCGTCACGCGATAGTCAACTTAGTGGCATGGAATTTCTTGAAGTGTTTTAATGTATACTTTAGTTTCTGATAGATTAGTGAGATGACAACATAGAAAAGTACTAGTGTGAATAAAACTTTGCTTAAGAACACAGACTTTATTACCTACTTATAATCATACTTGTGTGCAGTATAATTATATTTTTTCTGGTTCTATGTTCTAAATTTCCTAGAATTGTTTACAAAATTATGTTTTATTTTCTTTACATATAGATCCAATAGATTTATTTTACTAATGCTTTATTGCGTTCGTTCGTTGCTAAAATATCGTTGTTATGTTCCATGTTCTTGGTATTGGGATATATAGCAATTCAAAATTTATAAACCAATCTGATAAAGTGTCATCAGTGTCTAGAGATTCCGCTCTTGTTCACCAGCTGCAAGCACACGACCACAGCCTTTAATTTCCTTTTCAAACACCGTTTGAGCCCTCTTGTTTGAATATTACTGTCTGGGAGCAAATTGTAAATTCCTTAAGATGTTCTCTTCATTTATAGCCTCTGCACCATATAATTATTTTATTTAACCCTGTATCCGGTTGCTACGATATATGAGGGCTGTTCAATAAAGAATGATTGTAAATTACTAAAAATATTTTCCTGTACTAATCCTGCAAATTTTTAAGGTCTTTCTCAAAATACTCTCCATTGCATTCGATGCACTTATCCTTCCTCTTTTCCTGTCTTAAAACACATGATGGAAGCCATTTTTTGACAGGTCCTTCAAAATCGCCAACGCAACTTTTATCACTGAATGTGATGATGAAAACCTCTTTTCCCGGAGGTGTTTCTTCAAATACGGGAACAGAAAAAAATTGCTTAGGTATATTAGGACTATATGGAGAATGGGGAACACATATGACATTGGTTTTTGAAAGATCTGACAATTTTTTAAGTAGAAAACAAATTTTCAATGCAGTGTATTGCATTTCGCGTCTTACATCCAATTTAGCCGTTAACTAAATTAAATTAGGCGTTCTTGGCCTACTTCCAAGGTCTCAGCAATGACGTCATGACCGTGAAATTTACGCTATCTATTCTCTAATTATCACACTACACATTCAATATGAATTTTGGTATTCTTCATTTTTTTAAATCACATTTAAAAAATTATGATCATTCTTTATTGAACAGCCCTCGTTTATCACAGTCCAAATCCTAACGTTTTTCCAAATGAAGAAAAGGCAGGAATGAATAATTCAAAGGCCATGCTAAAAATTTGCTATAAGAGTCTCTTCTAATGATACCTTTTTACGTGCACAGGACCCTGTGACCAAACTATTTGTAACGTTACCCTTGGACTGCTTTCTTCATAGCAAACCTTGACGATTTCACTACTTTTGAACTCCATTCTATAGAAATGAGGATTTACCTAACCTGTCGTTAGATGCTACATTAGCAAACGAGGCCGTAAGATACAATATCAATCAGCAAAGTCC
The DNA here is from genome assembly GCA_947359465.1 of Metellina segmentata. Taxonomy (NCBI): domain Eukaryota; kingdom Metazoa; phylum Arthropoda; class Arachnida; order Araneae; family Tetragnathidae; genus Metellina; species Metellina segmentata. Next base: position 100,306,662 of record OX375874.1, read on the forward strand.
ATTTTTCACAGTTTAAATAAGTGTCTACTAGTCCACATGTGGTTCATCCGTTTTGAAGCTATTGTCAGTAGAATTGTTCAGTGTATTTTATACAACGCCTGTGCCTAGGAAAACAAATTGCCTGCAAAGGCAAGTTTTCTAAGTAGGGATCAGTGTCATACATTATTTATTTATTTATTTATTTTTCTAATGGCGGGCACATTTGACCGAAGTCATTGGCCACTACAAGGCCGGAAGTTATGGTCACGTGTGAAGGAGCACTCAGTGGGAGGACCACCATTGCTCCTAACAATTACTTCGTAATTTTGCACCATGTTCAGATGACGAAGCAAAACCTGAGCTGGTATACGCTTACAAACATCCATGCCCAAACCCGGATTCGAACCGGGGAACTTCCGATCTAGAGGCTAACACCTTAACCACTATACCGGTTGGTCGGCATACATTGTTTATAAGTAATCATTATCAATCTCTTAGCTTTGTGCGAGCTGGATACTCATTCATAAGTATGTTAGTAAGTTACTCATAAGTAAGTTACAACCCCTCGCAATTTTGAACCATAGGCAGTTGACGTGGTAAACACCTGATCTGGTACCACAGTATCCTAACTTACATACCACACAAACATGATGACATTTGAGGTTACCACACATTTTACGTAAACCATCCCTCCCGTACGCAATATTTTTTGGTTGGATCTAATTCCGAACTCGCAACCCTCCGGTTTCTAGTCAGTTACTCTTCCAAACCAGCTACTTGGACTCATTCTTTTATTGAAGTGTGATTGTAATGAAACGATTCAATATCCTCTAAGAATACGAGAGTCAGTTTGGGGTTGTAGAATGTTTATTATATCTTTAGCAAAACATTCGTTTGTTATCAGACCGAAGCCATCCCCAAAATAGCCTGCTGGACAAGTAGAGTACTTTTAGACATCAGGTCTTCTAAAACTATGCGAAATGCCACCCTTGTGCCCGCAGTAATTTTGATATATATACAAACAAGAGGGGTGGACGAGCACAAGGGGGCAACCGCAGTAATCTTCGGATCAATGACGTCGGAAGGCACTCTATAGATGTTAGTTATCCAGCTCTTGGCTTTCCTTTAAGAGAACACAAATGTGCATTATATACACTATTGAGGTTGAAACAGTATATTTTAATTAATAATTCAATCGGTATCGTTTCTCTATACTTGAAAGCTCATAAAATGTACTTAAAACATATAAAATTTTGTCTAATCCTTGAATTTTACCCAGACCTTTTTTATCTTACAATATGTACCTGCAATCTAAAACTTCTTAATTCGTATATTTTAGTCTTTTCTCCTTTAATGTTACACATTTTGATTATATTTACAAAAATTTAATTTCTTTAAATTTTTTGAATATTTTTCGATTAAAATTTGATTTTCAGGATTTTAATCGTAAAAATTGTCTTCTCTCGGAGGGGAAAGCTAATCCCAAAAAAAACGAGGTATCTTAAATTTCGGTGGAAGATGTTTTTTGTTTGTGGGTTGGCTTTTAGGTTCGCGGCGAAAGTGCAATATTTGAGCAAGATGTGCAAACCACAAAAGAAATAGTCGCCAATTATTATTGAGATATTTATACAAAGAAAGACTATTGACAAAGGATGTAATTGAATCGAAGTGGAAGTTCTTGAAAAGTCCTTGAACTTGTTAATTGTAAGATTAAGAACTCTGTTATGACTCACTCTTATTAAAAGTTTCTTATGAACTGGATTTCTTGTCATCATAATATTGCTAAAGTTTTGATGATGATAATATCAAAGTATAGTCAGTTCTTCTTGCTTTGACTAGTTATATTGCCATTAGGTCTGGGTAAGTTTACTAGTGACTAGATATTTCGTAGTGACACTCACTAGGTTTACTAATCTAGATGCATCAAGACTCTTTTATAAGATTCATTAAATATTGCTTTAATTTGTGTATAGATTCGAACAAAATCGTTGACTTTGAGCAGGTACTAAATAAATGACCTTATTCGCTTTTTTGTTCACATTTGTTTTATGACTATTTATTAATTTTCAGTTCAAAACACAAAATTATTTATAATGTTAAACATATCCTAAAGAGTTCACAAAGGGACTGCATTTTTCAACATCATAAAAGAAGGAATAAAGCTACTTTAGGTAAAAGTCAGTTAATGGTAATTGGTAATAAATAAACGCTGGGATCAATTCCAAAGGGAAAGATCCCTCACAACAACTCGTCATTTTGAACCTTGGCCATGTAACAAGGTCAACACGTGACCTAACACCTAACCCTCCGAATTTCCACACAGCGTCAAAATATGCACACTAAATACCTCATCATATTTAACGTGCACCCGCCCTTTCATAGACGATTGACTTTGGTTGGATAAAGTTTCAAAGTAGAAACCCTACAATTGCTATTTCGTTACTCTTCCAACTTGTCTAACGCGGCCCCGTCAGTTAACGAGTGTCTGCTCTAAAGCAACGAGAGATGACATTAAATGCGTGCTTACATCTAAAACACAACTTCATCTTTCACATCTTCACAGGACTCATATGATATTATTATCTTTTCAAGTTTTGTAGTTGGAGGAAAAGAAATTCCGGTTAAGACGTTTTCTTTGCAATTTGATATAGGTGTGGGTATTTGTGACCTGTTTATTGTAGCTATGGCGACCAAATAGGAAATCTATTTCTCAGGCTCCAAGTTTAAGCTCAAGCTGAAAACAAGAATATGAATAGAATGAAATCAAATGAAATTTTTAGTGATTCACAATGTATCCCTTAAAATTTGAACTAAGCATATGAATATCACTTTATTTTAAATTCAAAAGTCAGCACATAAATGTTAATTATCCCATTCAATAGAAGATGTGGTTAAGTATTTATAAATGTACAATATAAATAAGATTAGTAGGTAGTTAATGAAAGTCGCTCAGGAGTTATTGGAGCTAGGTGTGAAAACCGAATGGCAAGATTCGAGGATAACATCTCGTAATTTTGAAGAGAGAGCGACAAAACGTTTGAGCGTATACGTCGGAATTTGATTAGAACGAGTTTCAAATTCGCAACATTTGGATTGATTATCTGTTATCCCACCTACAGCGATACAGCAGATTTGAAGTTACTCTTCCAATTCGCAGCAGCCAGTGCAATTTTTAGTGATTTTTTACCTGTTTTATTTCTGTTGTTGCAATTATTTTATTTTTAATAATCGGTTCGGGGTATATATCTTTGCCTATCTTAGCATTTTCTCTCAACCCGGTCGTTTCAATAGAAAGCAGAACTGTAACTTTACTGTTACTTATGTTTTCGTAATCAATAATATAGAGATATTTTATTCTATTAGTCGCCGTTGTATGAGGGTAAGAGTTATGGATTATTATTACATGCATTTTAATTTTACTTTAAAATTAATTTTTTTAAATGTGCACTCACCTCAAACCAATATCCCTCAAGTGTCTCATATTGTCCACTGTGTATTTAATGGAACTTAGGTAATCCTGTAGCCAAGACAGTTCACCAATGAAATCTGAAAAAAGAAGTATTAATAAATGCGTGTTCTTCAGATTCTGGTCACAGATGTGAAATATAAGTAGATTGTACATTGTTATTCAAAGCATCTTCAAAACGCATGAACAACCTATGGACAAGTAGTCTGTGCTTCTGTAAAGCATTTACTTGGTTTGCCGTTTTCCATCTGATCGCCTGTTATCATTTAGCTGTATAACATCTTACTATAGGGTAGTGTGTGAATCAGCATTTCTATAGTGATGACAAAGGTAGTTAAATTACCTCAAAGTCTACTGCCATCAGATCATCAAGCAGAGGACCAATCTTACTTTGTACATTAACTTAACACACGCACATATGTCACAATCCTATGTAGGTCTATATATGTCCTATTTAATTTCATAATATCTGAAGGGTCGGAGCGAAATATAATTTTTAAAGGGGTCTATGGTCTCAAACGTATGGATCTAAAAAAAAAATAACGCTGAACATTTTGAATCGATTAATTCTGCTTTATGAAATTTAATGCAATTGAGTGCAATTCATGAACTGTCAAAAATTGAAAAATATTTTTCAATTCAAAGAATATATGAAATAAAATTTACCATATTTGGATGTTTGAAGATATTCGACAAAATAACAGGTAAAATTGATACTTTCGTCGTCATTCATTGAATTCAACATCATATCTGCAAAAAAAAAAGATGAGTTGGTTTTTAAATTTATTGTTTCATGAGGTGTCCTTATGTCTTCCTCTTTGGTAATGACCCCAGAACGTCGACAATAACACATTGTTTTGCTCCAGTGCTACGTTAATTCAACTACCCCCCGCTGCTTTCCCTTGCCTTGAATTCAAAAGATTTGGAAGGATTCCATCTTTCCAAATAAGAATTTTCATAAGGTCCAGAAAGTCAGAACTGATTAGGAGTTAGGTTGAAATTTATGTAGGTAATTCGTTACGTAAAGTCGCACTGGATCAGTTGACCGGGCTATTTGTAACGGTCTGGGATCAATCCCGAGAGGAAAGATTTCCAGACCACGGTCACATCCATGAGCTACGCCTCGAACCACAGTTAGGTAACAAGAACAACACTTGAGCTGGCCTCGCATTCTCTTTAATTCCTCGCCACGTTTATGTGGGGACTTTGAAGACCACGACAGTTTCAACATGCACTAGCCCCTATGTACATGATTATCTTTGGCTGCACCTGATTTCGATCTCGATACACTGCGTTTGTTTATCCGTTACTCTAACAACCGGTCTCCCATTGCTCCCACTTCTCTAGGATACTGTGTGTGAGTATGTGAATTTTATAGGAAACAAACAACTCAATGTAAAGAATGATAATATTCAATGGCATCGTTCCATAGAATTCTTATAATGTCCTATATTTTCTATCAACAAAGAAAATCTTAGTGTTATAAAATTCCATTTACTATATTCTTCTTTTAATCGTAATCTTAAAAGTATTATTTAGCAATCATTTAAAAAACTTTTACTCATTTTTTTAACGAATTTTTTGTACGATCGTTATTCTGTGTAAAATAATATTGAACCACTGTCCTCGTATGACCATGATCTCACATCCCTAAGGAGAGGATCAGTAGAATTTTTCCAAAAGATTCTGATAAACGGAAAAAACCAGTAAGATCATTCCAAGTTATTTTTTCAATAATATTATATATTAGAATAGTTCCAAGGGCCGTATTGAAAGGAAAGGAGCAATATAAATGTTCTAAGTTATTTTGTACTATTGGGTGAGACAGCAAAATATTTGTAAAGGATTCCTTTGAAAGGAAAGAACTAATAGGATAGGTCCAAGTTATTTTATTTTGCAGATTAATATAATAGACTCATTCCAAATAATTATGTAACACGAAAAATACCAATGTATATTTTTTAAATGCTCCTTAAGTTGAAATAATCTAAGGATTTGTTCAACTGATCTATTTGGTTATTTAGTTGTCAATGTGCTGAGAAAATAGAAATATTGCTCTGAAATATTTAGACTCTCAAAAGTTTGAAAACAAATTATTATACACACATGTATCGGGTATGCATCTAACCCCATACGAGTTCCATGCGTCCCACATCATCTCTTGAACAGTCTGGCAGTTGGAATAAATCCCATGCAGTTTTTTAAAGCATCTTCTATTCTTTGAGGACAGATTCTGGAAGAATAAAAAACAAGTCGTGCATCATTCAAACAATAAGCATTCAGAAAACTAGTCAAAATTACGAACCTTCAATTTAGCATGTTAGCCAACCTACTTAAGAACTTCATGGTCACAATGGAGCGTACCTTTAGTGGCTTAAGTACTTCTTATGACGTAAGTATACTAAAAATATAGCTTTTAACCCTAGGAGTGGTTTACACGCAAATTAAACTTTGCAATTTGTAGTCTCTCCTGCATAACTTCTAGTCAATTTGTACCTTTTTTGTTGATATAAACTTTATAAAGTACTCTATTTTAAGTGAAGGATCCATAGAAACTACTCAAATCATTTTATTACAAAGAAAGAGGGAATGGAATAATCCGAAAGGATAGTGTTCCAAGAAAACCACTTCTCTTCTTAGATTAACTAGTTACCGTTACCTAATCTTAATAATTATCCACAAGAAGCTTAAATGATCGAGCATCTACACTGGTTGGAGTTTTGAGGGAAAATTCAAGGACGTAAAAGTCAAAATTTATTTCTTACTCATATATACGTACGTTAATGATCGTTGCTATTGAATCGAGTTATATATACAGGGTGGTCCCGAATTCATGGTACAAACTTTAATGGTAGGTACAGGACATTGTAACAATGATTTATTGTATAGGAATGTATAGTCGCAAGTGACGCGGTGAGGCGAAAACAGGGGAAATAACGGCCGAAAGGAAAAACAAAGATTTTATTGAAAGCGTTGTTGACAAGTGTCATGTTTACAGTAATTGTTCAAAATTGCGTCCACCAGTATCGATACATGCTTGACAGCGTCGGTGGAGCGATTGGCGTACACGTTCAAAGATGCCTGGTATTTCACGCATACCTGCAGCAGCTACAGATAAGCGAGCGACGAGATCCTCATCTGAGTCAACTGGAGTCTCATAAACAAGATGCTTTAGATGTCCCCATAAAAAGTAATCGAGGCTCGATAAATCGGGAGATCGGGGTGGCCAAGGGACTGGTCCACCACGCCCAATCCATCGAGTACCAAACGTGGCATTCAGGTAATTCCGTACATCAATGCTGAAGTGTGCTGGCGCCCCATCGTGATGAAACCACATGCGGTTACGAATGGCGATCGGAACATCATGCAGCAGTTGTGGTAACACTTCTTTCAGAAAAATAAGATAGCTTCCGCCAGTGAGCCGCGTGGGTAGTAAGTATGGGCCAATCAAAAAGTCGTTCACAATACCAGCCCACACATTAATACTGAAACGTTGTTGAAACGCATGTCGACGCGTTGCATGTGGATTATCGGTTGCCCACACATGGGAATTGTGCGCATTAAAGACACCCTCGCGTGAAAATGTCGCTTCATCTGTAAATAGCACATAATCTACGAAATCCGGCTGCAACGCACATTGCTGCATCACCCACAGGCAGAAGTTCACGCGGCGAGGATAATCTGCCGGATTCAATGCTTGTACTTTCTGAAAATGGAAGGGGTGTAAGCGATTTTCGTTTAACACTCTGCATACAGTCTGATGACTCACACCTACGTCACGCGCAACAGTTCTTGTGCTTGACTCGGGTCTATCAGCCACAATGTTCAAGATGCTTTCTTCCAGCCTTGGAGTGCGTACAGCTCTTACTCGACCAGCGCCATGTCTGTTGACGTCGAACGCACCTGTTTCACAAAGTTGACGATGTAACCGTTGAAAAATTCTATGATCCGGCATTCGTCGATCAGGATACTCCGCGCGATACATTCGTAACGCAGCTCTGCCGTTACCATTTGCACGGCCGAACATGTAATGCATGTCTGCTTTTTCTGCATACGTAAAGTCACCCATCGTCTACGGCAGCACAATTGTGAATGGCGCTTTTCCCTACTGCGATGCATCATGTTCAACAGCGGCTAGACATCTACTGCCCTCTACCGGCAATGATACCAACCGATCACTCCATTTCTCTTTCCTTTTATTTCCCCTGTTTACGCCTCACCGCGTCACTTGCGACTATACATTCCTATACAATAAATCATTGTTACAATGTCCTGTACCTACCATTAAAGTTTGTACCATGAATTCGGGACCACCCTGTATTTAATATCTAATTCTTTAGATATTTGATATCGGCATTTGCCGTACCTGAAATGACCATAAGTCAACGCTTTTTGCTTATGTTTGGATAAATTTAATTTTATATTTTCGGCAAAAAAAAAGGGATTTGTAAACGACATAGAGTTACCATGGTGTGCTATACCACGTAGGATGATGGATTCATATTACCAACCTCCTTTCATACATCCACATATTCTACAGGGTGTTTCAGTGAACCGTTTCAGAACTTCTAAGAGGGGTAGGGTACATCATGACGAACCAAAATCATATACCAATGGGCAGTCAGAAATGCTTTCCTGACGCGGTAGATGGCGTTGTGCGAAAATCCCGAGCTTTCGTGTAGGGAATCTTCAATTCGCACAAGAACGCCAAGTTAGTAGGATGGATGATTACACGATCACAGAGTTAGCCGATATGCATTTGGCGTACGGGGCTGCAAATTGTAGTGGGCCAGCCGCACAGCGTTCGTACGCGGAACGATATCCGACGAGGCGTATCCCCAATCATAATTTCTTTACAAGACTGCACCAGAGGTTAGCTGAGACAGGTTCATTAGAAAGAGCTGACAGGGACAGGGTAAGAACAGCACGGACTGCAGACGTCGAACAGAATGTGCTGCAGCATATACAGGGGAATCCAACAACGAGTACACGAAGTGTAGCAAACGCAGTCGGGGTTTCCCATTACAGCGTCTGGAGGATTCTCCGAGAAGAAGACATGCATCACCTGCTGAAGTGTTGTTTTCCGATGAGGCATCCTTCACAAGGGAAGGAATTTTCAACACGCATAACGACCATATCTGGGCGGTCGAGAACTCGAATGCAATACGACGTCGTGCAGCACAGATTCGATTTTCGGTCAATGTATGGGCTGGTATTATGGGAGATCACCTCATCGGACCTTACCTGTTACCGTCTCGTCTAACCGGACCTAACTACTTGCTCTTTCTGCAGCAAGTATTGCCACAACTTTTGAAAGATGAACAGATTTCTGCATCGACGCAACAGACAATGTGATTCCAACTCGATGGAGCCCCTGCCCATTATAGCGGAGATGTTCGTAACTACCTGGATGTCACATTCGGTCAGCAGTGGATCGGACGTGGTGATCCCGTGCGTTGGCCTGCTCGGTCACCCGACCTATCATCTCTTGATTTTTATTTCTGGGGTCATCTGAAATCGCTAGTTTATGACACCCCTGTTGACAATGTTGAGGAGCTGGTTGCAAGAATTGCAGTAGCTGCCGGAGAAATTCGAGATATGCCTGGAGTTTTCCAGAATGTTCGGATGTCCATGCGTCGGAGATATGAGGCGTGCATTGTAGCCCGTGGAAGAAACTTCGAACACCTACTTTAATCCATGTACCTTTTGCTTCTTTTCATGTATTATTAAAACGATTTCTCACTTACGGTATCTTTTCTTTACGGTGCTTCTGTGTACAACACCGCTTCAGGAAAGCATTTCCGACCCCACATTGCTATATGATTTCGAGTTGTCAGGATGTACCCTACCCCTCTTAGAAGTTCTGAAACGGTTCACTGAAACACCCTGTATACACAAACCGTTCATAGATTTGCCTCATATTCATTCGAAGAGAACAATCATACACCCTTAAGGCCTGATCTTTGTGGTATCTATGAAGTTACTCGTTATAAGAAATAAACTTTCTAGATCTTTTTCTCGTCATCATAAGAAAATTGACAACTTAATAACAAAATTGGATAGGCCTTGTTCTATGAGATATCTCGTCGAACCACTTGCATCCCCGGATTCGAACTATGATCCGTTCGATCCAGAAGCCAGCACCCTGACCACTGGACCAATTTGTTGGATCTGCACCACTAAAAGTTAGATTTAGAGAATAGTATGTTACCTTCCATGTGGATGTGAGTCTTTGGATGGGCTCCACGAGCAACCCCTCCATTATCGCCTTCGTTGAATGTAGGTTATTTATCTTATGGAGGCGATGTGCAATAAGTATAAAATTTTTAAGAACTGCTGCTCGTAACTCCACGGTAGGCGTGTTTAGTAAGGTATCCTGTACCCAAGTGCTCAACTGTTGAATAATAAAAGAGTTTTTCAACATGAATTAGGAACAGAGATTTAAAACTTTTAGAAAAGCTCTTATGGAATGATCTACTCACAGAAACGAATCCTCCAAGAAGTTTTGCTATATTTGGTGTTCTTTGCCAGTCTTTACGTGCACTATGTTGCACCTCCTGTAATATTCGAAATCGTATCTTGTTCAAAACGGAATTTTAGTGCAAAAAGAAAACATTCTACACAAGTATGGTCAAGAGTAAAAAAAGTTACTAAAAACGACTAAAAGAAGCTGTGAATACAACAGCCTTGTCTATGTTATCCAGCATCTGGATAAAACAGAAGTAGTATAACGCATCTATACCCCCCGTGAGAATAATATATTAAATTAGCCACTTTGTGGCTAGCCGGGCAACACCATGATATAAGATATTAATCTAGTTAAAAATTTTCTGCAGATTTCAAATCCGTTGAAATTTTTAATCTATTTTAACGAATCCACTTTTACGACAAAAAAAAACTAAACAATGCCTGTCGAAATGTTTTTTATTTTTTGCTCTCCACTGAAATCGAAGAGGGCAGGAAATGTAATCTGTTTATTTTTGGAAAGGGAAAGTTACCGTGACAAAAATATATAAGATATATTCAATTAAAAAATATTTTTATAAAGAAAATCATATTTTTAGGTATGGATCTAAAGTGAATTTTTCCGCAGATTTGAAATCCGCTGGAATTTTTACTCTATCTTTATGGTCTAGAAGATAGAAAAATAACTAATTGACTCCAGTTGAAAGATTGTATTTTTTTATCGTCTGTCTGGAAAATTATTCCTCCGAGCAAAATCAAAACAGAACCGAAAACAATAAATTTAGAATCTGTGATTTCTTCTATGCTGTAGCATTCAAAAATGATTCAATTTCATTTAATTCATTTAAAAATGTTCTAGAATGAATTTAAAAATTCGAGACCCAAACATTGCAAAAATTTGGACTACCTCTGTGCCAAATATCTTTGCTGTAAGTACCATAAAATCGTAAGGTTTCTGAGGCAAACAGACAGACATAAACTTATTTTTACAATAGAAGAAATTGAAACAAATGTAAAAGAATACCCTATTTTCCATCTAACCTAACGAGGGTTTAAAAATAAGTACGGATAATTGCTCTTTTGAAATCGTCCCGCCTTTCTACTGAGTCACATTCTCCCCCCTTACAGTGTCGTGTTAAAGGAGGACACCTGACGTCCATCTTAACATCGAATGGCTGAAGAACTTTGCTTGTAACAAAAGCCAAAGCTGCAAAATTATTGGCATGTCTTATTTAACTCGTATTGTGAGACTCATAATAACTGACAGAAATTTCCTTTTCTTTTCATATTGCATGCATAGTATGATAATGTATGATGGTATTGATATAATTTATAGATAGATATAGAAATGTGCAGATGTAAAAATGTATAAATGTGCTCTAACGTTCTAGATAGACAACTACAATTATTTAAACTGGTACAAAATATCATGACATTAGACAAGTGAGTGTGTGATGGTGTTTCTTAACAAGCAATACATTAACTTGAAAAAGTTTAATTTGATTGATTCATATTCCATGAATGTGAATATGATAACAGGTATGGTTATACAGTTGGAAGATTGAAGTAATGGTATTTTTGCAAAAAAAACTTCCATACATTTTGCTTTCCCTAAATGGACGCTATATGCTTTGGTCTACTTAGAATCAAACACTGAATTTCTTGTGAATATTTTAAAAGCAAAATTTCTGATGAACAAGTGTAATGAATTCCTTTACCTCACGAGTGACATCTTTAAATATTTTCAAGTCGATGAGTGTCAACTGGTCCTGGAAATAAAAATATAACATTCGGAATATAATATTCAACGTGATCCACTATTACACAATATATTACCCTTTTGGTGATATTTCATGTTCAAGAATTGTAAACCATCCTTATTCACACAATAACAGTAATTCGCTTTAATCTAGTTGGAAAGAACTTACTGCGATGTCTTTGGGTTTGGAGCTTAGAAAAGCACCCACTACAGGTGGTATTGGTAGATAGTCCTCCTGAGGATAAACAAAGTTCTTAATAATTCAATCCATTAATAATGTGAGGTTTAGAGCATATATCTGGGATAACACCCAGTACAAAAAATAATAAATCTTAACAGTAAAAAGAAGGATGCAAAATCTTCAAAATCGGCTTTTTCACTGCACATTATCTATATTTTCATGAAATATTTTGTGAACGTTTCAGAGTAGATCAAGTATGCGACTGCACGTAGATAAGCGTCTTTGGCATCCTCGAAAATATTTGATCATGATGACATTTTATGAAAAATACTTGATTTATATATACAATAAATGTTTAATTTTTAGTCAATCCCAATACGTTCTTTGGAAGCTGAATATGGAACATTTTATTTATCACTGCCACAAATATGTCGATAACATTAAACTTTTAACAAAGTGCAATTAGTTTTCATTCCAACCTTGATGCATAATTGAATATTTGTGATACCTAAACCTATGCACTTTCCCATTTTATTCAGCTTCATTCCTTTAACCCTAATGTTGGACGTCTTTACGATGTATCGTCATTAATAAACTGTCCAGATCTTGATGAAAGAGATTACTTGTCATTAGAAAAAATGCCATGACCTTACGTCATCATCAAGCAACGCAGGGTCGAATTGTAGTAAAATGAACAGGTACGCACTTTCTACTTTGAAGTGTATTAGAAATAGAAGTTAACATCAATAAGAACATGAAATGCTGTTTTACATTTTTACTTGAATCTTATTTATTTTGAGGGTAGAAACACACATATTGTGATGGTGATATTCTTTACAAATCGATTAAACCAACTGATGGTTCTCCCGACGAAGTGTGTCGTCATCAGCAAAACTGACCACCCCTTGATATACAAAATATCTAGTCATTTGTCAAAATGACCAGATCGCGATCTCGTTGTTCTATTTTTATCGATAGTATCTTGATGACGAAGTATCTGAGCAAAAGCAAACTTGATAGACGAGATGTCTCTCAAAAACAACTATAGGGTAATACTGTATCCAGTGTTTTTCTCTTCCCTTCCTCTTTCATTTCCTTTCAATCCTCTTTAAAAAATCACTGTCTTAGCTATAATTGTCACTTTGTTGCCCTAAATACAGTTCGGGTGTGATACCAAATGCATACCAGAAATACCCAGTACCACTTCTTTACGATCTCGGTAGTCATTTCGAAGTATATTTTACCTAGTCGAGAATTTTTCCTCTCTTTCAAACTCAATTATAATTAGTTTTCATATAACTCCTTACAACTAACGAGCTCTCTGCACGGAACTGTTTCAATCATTTATTTTAGGAATAATTCGCCAAAATAAGTAACAGTTTCTGTTTTATTGTAAAATACTTATATAAAAATTGTTGTTTAAGATGAGTTTACTTACAAAATCTGAGGCTGCGTCGATTTCTCCCAGAGAGTCGTCTTCGACGTTGGTGGTAAAACTGAAAGAATTAAAACGTTTCAAGCTCTGTGGTACTGACCTGCATTTGAGACTATAATCATAAAAACTAATTCAGTTGAATCACTGAACAAGACGAAACAGTAATAACCATATAATCAAGTGGCAAAAGTCAGATCTTTTGAAGGACAATCTATTGGGAACTTCGGTTCATTTCAGGCAAATAAAATTATTTACTGGCCAAGACATAAGAGTAATCTAACAAGATCAATTACAAAGGCTAACTCATTTCAGTCAGTTAAATTAGATATTTTCCACTCACAAGTTCTCAAAGACAAAATAAAGTAATATTGTGAACACTTACAGTTTCTTAAATCCTTTCCAGAATCGTTGGGCCATGTTCAATTTTTTAAGAAATCAACAGCTCAAGTGTGTAGACTCAAGAAATAATAAGTTGAGTTCTCAAAGAGGTAATTCAAATCTTTATAAAATCGATTCAAATTCAAATTGAACTATCAGAAGTTTACATTTGCAACGCTAATAGCACAAAATATTTGCATGAAGTGAGAAGAAATAGAACACCTTTTTAACTGTTTGAAAAAATCATTGTTATACAAAGAAACGTAACAATATTCAAAATATTACTATTTGAACAGTGAATGGTATGGTTGAGGTTCATTATTTAGAGTTGCTATAATGCATTTCTGTGACTAATAATAAGACGGTGCCAACAGAGATAAAACTTATTGATACATTTATATATTTGATAAACTCATAAACATATGATGTTAAAAGCAAAAATATAATTAACTGTAAAATGTATAACAACTTGGATTTTTTACACGAATTACTATAAAAGATATATAAAACAAAATAACATTTTACTGCATGATTTTTTTTATTTGAAACAAAATAAAATTTCTTATCTTCGAAAAATCGTGGAGAATAAAAAAATATCCTAAAAACGGATTCAAACTTTTTTAAGAGAAAACATTGTTAAATAGGATTTCAATAAGCTATTAAAATACCGGAGTGCCAGAGCTCATGAGATGATTCTCTAATATCGTGTTTAGGGTATCCTCGTACTCGGTGAAGTACAGCAACTCGACGTGGTATGAACTCAACTAGTCGGTTGAAGTGGCCAAGAGACAAGCGCAGCCATGCCACACATAATTGCGAGGCTTTTTATGTGCTGGATCTTGTAGAGCACGAATGGCCTTTTCAATAAAATCCCTGATATGCTCCACTGGGTTCATATTGGGAGATCCACTGGGTCCATAAGGGTTGTTAAAACATGTGCTAGAATTGTAGTTCTGCTGATATATATAAGACCAGTAGCTTTATTTAGGAAAATCGGTCGTGCCCGTAAATTATATAGTAACACGAACGCTCTGTTCTCAGTATTTTTCAAAGCTCTTGTTCTGGTGATTTTCCGAGACTCCTTCGTAACCAGAGGGGAAGGATGCAACAGATATGTCCCGCATCTCTCAATAGATTGCAGCTTAAACAACATGACCTTGACGTAGTTGACGTTTGGTCAGAAAGACCTGATTCTGTTAAAAGTAGGTTGCAAATGTGTATCAAATCTTTAATAGCCACGAAAACACAGGAGAATCTAGTATTTTATGTGATAAGATAAGAAGATATCCCGCAGGAATAAATAAAATTACAAATCATCAATACTTCAGTCAAAGTATTATTAAAGAGTAATCTGAAAAAATAATATATATATATCCTGGGTGTAGACTGGCAAACATACACTGATATTTTCCAGAAATATTAACTATATAAAATTATCAGATTGCATATATATACAGGGGTTGGACAAAATAATGTGTACACCTGTGAAAAGATATTTTTTGTTTATTAATTGGCCGTTGGTCCTCCTTTTGCATGAATTGCAGCTTGTACCCGACGTGGAATTGACAAATACAAGGCATGTTCAACATTCAGAGGGATACATCCCCACTCGAATTGCAAAAAAAGTCACTAATTCAGAAAGTGTCCTTGGAGGTTGGAATCGACTGCGCAGCTTGTTTTCCAAAATACCCCACAAAGGTTCAATTAACTTGAGATCAGGGGACTGAGGGGGCCAGATGAGGTGCTCTATTTCATCGTCGTGTTCATAAAACCAGTCTCGGGCAATTCTAAAGGTGTGAATGGAGGCATTATCATCTTGGAAGACTGGTCGTTTATCAAGAAACACATGGTCGATGAAAGATGGTCGGCCAGAAGACTGACATAATCCTATCCTGTCACACGGCCATTCAGAACAAGAAGGGCGTCAAGACCACGATGTGATATCGCACCCCAGATCATCAGTGAAACGACGCCATGCTTAACTTCCAAACGTAAACATGTCGGGAATAATGTCAACGATTCGTCTGACCGTATTGCCCTCTACCATTTTTGCTGTGTCCAACTTTTATGCTCACGACACCATATTCGTCGCTTCAGGCATTGCATGGTATAATCAATGGTTTTGAAATAGCAGTTCTGCCATGAATATTTGCCAGATGCAGTTCACACCGGATAGTTTTTGATGAAACTGCTTCCTGTGGATGTGTGTTCATCTCAGATGTTATCTGGGATACAGTTGTCTTGTGTTTGTTTTTTTGACACAATCCGCTTCAAAACACTTCTGTCTATGTTATTCAGCTTCGATTTTTTTCGACCACTGTTGTGCTTTTTAGATGATGTTTTCCCCTGTTTCAAATATGCTGACACTACAGTCGACACTGTGTACTTCTCCCAACACCTAGAAAGGTAGCCGTTATCGTTACTGAGGCTCCAGAAAGACGGGCCCCAACAATCATGCCTCTTTCGAAATCAGAGAGGTCAGCCATAACGCATGTTTAACACAGAAATTTATTTCGCATCCGACTTCTATCACTTCTAGTAGCAGACTGATGTGTGTACTTTCTGATCCGCTAGGTGGCACCCTTCACCGCTAGAGGGCAGGAGTATATGAGAGGTTTCTTTCGAGTGTTAATTTTTCACAATTGTTCATATTATTTTGTCCAACCCCTGTACATATATTTTTGATGAACTCATTTAAATATAATATTAAACGCAAAAATATAATTAGCTCTAAGATATATAACAACTTGGATTTGAAACAAGAATAATTATAAAATTTAAAAATCCCATTTTACTCCAAGATATGTTTTCATTTGAAACAATATTATATTTATTTTCTTCGAAGAATCACATACCAAATAAAAACTTATCCAAACAACGGTATCAAACAATTTTAGAGAAAGCATAGTTAAATAAAATTTCATTAAGCTATTAAAATACTGAAGTGCCAAAATCATGAGATGAATTTCTAATATCATGTGTAGGGTCTCCTATTACTCGGTGAAGTACAGCAATTCGACGTGGCATGAATTCAACTAGTCGGTGGAAGTCGTCAAGAGACAAGGGCAGTCATGTCACCCATAATTGCGAGGTTGTTTAAGTGCTGGATCTTGTGGATTACGAAAGGCTTTTTCAATGATATCCCTGATATGCTCCACTGTGTTCATATCGGGAGATCTGGGTGGTTAAATCATGGCAAGGAATTGTGATTCTACTGATATAAGACCAATAGCTTCATTTAGAAAAATCGGTCGTCCCCTTAAATTATATTGACTCACGTTCACGCTAAGTTCCAGAAACTTTACAAAGCACTTCTTCCGGTCACTTACCGAGACGTCATCGTGACCAGAGGGGAAGGATGCAACTGATATGTCCCGCACACACACATTGCTCAATAGATTGCAGCTTAAACAACATAACCTTGACGTAGTTGACGTTTGGAAGTCAAGAACTGATTCTGTTAGAAGTAGCTAGCAAATGTGTATGAGCGGCGTAGCGTTAGAGGTGTTGCGTGTTTAGCTGATTCTGTAAACGTGTAACTGTGTGTGATGTGCAAGCGAGGTATTTCGTCGAAACCACGTGAGGGTTAACTTCCTGTTATACAATGGAAGTTAATTTATAAGACAATGCGAGAGTGTAGAGTATGGAATCCACAGATGAAAAACACGAATGCAAAAAAAGAAAGTTAAAAAAATCTTATATGAATATACCCAATTCTCCGTGTTTAAACGCTAAAAGGGATTAATTATTTTCACTTCATTAAAAACTTATTCCCCATACAGAATTTATATATTTAACTAAAAAAGTTATTTTCAAAAGATATTTCTAAACATATGAAAGTGCATGCAATATGAAACATGTTCCACATTGCACACACTTAACGAGCTATTATAGACGATAAAATATGTTAAATTTAAACACGGACTATGCGATATTTTCAATTGCAGTGTTAGAAATTTTAGAGGAGTCCTTGAAGAGGTCTTCAGTAGCTTCATCTATTTCGCAGAGAAGAGAGAATGATCATGCAACTCCAATACGATGCTAGTGTTTTTGTAGGTAGCCATTTTTAGTGAGAAGTGAAAAGCAAGATTCCAACAGGTTCAGTGCAATAAATATTGTATTCAAGTTTTTTTAACCCTAAACTCCGCTATTTTCTGTAGACATCTTTGCATTTTGAAAGTCAACAGTGTATGAGCATACCATCCTCTCGATATAACGAAGCGGTCAGGAGGAGTTAGGTTGGAGAAATTGTGATCTAAATTTAGCTTGTTGGTCAGTTGTTCATTGTTTATATGGTAACGTTTTTCTTCTCCTTCGCAAGGTAGCGTAGTTTGTTTCTACAACCACGCACAAAATCATATTCGATTTGACTAAGGGTGATAAAATCTGTTACTGTTGCCTGGAACAGAAAATGGGTTTTTTTACAGTTCCGTCTTTTTTCACAGCCAAGAAGAAACCAGCCATATAAAGGTTGCGAAAAAAATTATTTTAAAGATTAACTTACTACTGACCAAGAGTTAAGTTTAAGAATTAAGTTTAGATAACAGTTGTCCAAACCTTAAATCCTAGACATCGATTTTATCGCAGTACTTTCTAAATAAAATTATCTTAACATGTTTGAAATTACCTCTCTACATTTAAAACTAGCCACTGCATGGTCAGTACGGCGTTGAAAGTGACATTTTTTTGTGGGGTCAGTTGTGACTACTGCTCTCTAACCCTTGGTGATTGCTACAAATTTCCAATTGGTTTGCGAAGTAAACCAAATGGGAATTCGTTGGGAAATTCGTTTCATAAAAATATTTCAAATATGCAAAACAAGTTTTAATATAAAGTGTAACTTCTCATTTTAAAATGACCGGAATTTCGTCGTTATATGTATATTTCAATCATCTTTCTTTAAATGTTTGGTTGAATATGCGCTGTTTGTAGGATAGCTGTTTTATAAAAATATATAAATATAAATATAAACATTTTTAAGCAAGATGGGAATTTTTTATTTTAAAATTACCGTTGAAGATTTTTAAAAATTACATTAAAATGATAGGTTTCGTTAAAATAAAACGGATAGTCATTCGATGTAGTTCAAATGTATTTAAAATGTTGATATAGTTTTTCATCGTAACACAATTAAAATCAATTAAATTTACATTTGTTTTCAGTTTCATTTATGCTATTGCAAGACGTACCGTAACTACTACATAGTCAAGTAACTACATCTATCATTTTAAATAAGTATGTGGTTTCTCTTTAGAACCCAAATCTCTGCATTTGAAAAGTAACAAAAATATTCGATTCGAAACTACTGAATGAATATTGGAGTTATTGGAAATTTAAACAAGACCGTTGATCGTTAAATAATATCACAATTAGTAATATTGAAAAATTGAAATTTTTTGTATTAAGTGACAGAAAATCGAGGTTGCTTACATATTACACTTTGAAGCTGTTCTTACACAACTTAGATTCATGTGATTAATTAGTTGAAAGTTGTGATTTTATTTTGTAAATATGCGGTTAAATCGACCCTCTATGTATTAAAAAAATGTAATGGATTGCGTTTAATGTGTGTACTCTGATGACATTTATTTCTAACTTAATCTCCGTTATTCCACTTGCCAAAGAATGGTGTTTTCAAGAAGAAATGTGTTTGCTTCAAAATAAATTAGTCACGAATGCCTTAATAATTCAATATACTATCCTCTCATAATGATGATGTTATTCAAAAACAATGCATCGAGTTAAGACAGGGTACGGTGGAAACAATGCTAATAGTGGGAGGGAAATTAGTGATAGTGGGTAAAGTGCAAGGACGGGGCTTTCGTGTCTGAATCTCTTCGCCATTGTTTGGTGTTCTTCAAGTGCATCACACGTTCGTGAAAGGGGTTGTTGTGTTTTTCGTGCAAAAATACATTTTTGTTGTTATTTATTTGCTTTTAAATTCAAAACTATACTAGTTATGGTTATTATAGTATTTTACGAATGAAAGTTTATATATATATATATATATATATATATATATATATATATATATATATATCGGAATTCAAAATTGATGTAATTCACTTTTATCTAAATTGTTTACTTTGGAAGTTATTACGACATATTTTCTAAAATATGTGACCGGTGAACATTCCTATTAACCTCTATGCTGCGACAGTTGACTTATTGTTACAACTAAAATTTCGTTTACACCAGCGTTATGTTATAGATCTGTGTACTGTGGGTGTGATCCCCCTTTTAAGTTATCGCTGGCATCGATCACCATTTTCGACCTGTCAGCAACTGACCATCTAGAAGAGGGTTCCTCCTTATGTTCGGTACATTAACCTGTCGAATGTGAGGTGTGAACGCTTGATGAGAATAGCAGAAGGTCCTTCAGGTGATATCGATGTCACTCCAAACGAAACGCCACACAATACTATAAAAGGAAAGTGCCACTCATAATGCCACTCATGGCTCTATCGCACAAGTTATGTAATTAGGTAAAGGGGAGGCGAAAGAGCCGTTCTGTGAAACGAATGACAAAATCTAAGAGTCGCAGAGTAAAGGTTAAGCTATGCAGTCAAAAGTATGGAGTTCTACGAACGATCTGTTGCAATTGAACCTTATAGTATTTCTGTTCTACGCTCCCGTGAGAAGACAACGAAATATGAAACTTGTCATACCAGTTTCTTGGTACTTCATTGAATAAATGCATGCCTGTGTGATGATTTATTTTAATAATTTACTTAGTTACCTGTACAGATTACGTACACCAGTGAATTGTTTTATGCAAACAGCATGTATGGGGTACTCTAATTACCTTATTTAGAAAAGCAACTAATTGTTTCGTACATTACCATCAACACAAGGAAAACACGACAGATGAAGCACAAGAAACATAAGTTATTGATTAACGGGGAAACGTGTATTCCCAATGAGTTACCCAGATCTATTATCCAAACACTGAATTACGGAGCAGTTCAAAATTTATTTATTAAAATACACTTATTAATACACAGAAGGATGAAACACAATGTATTTTAAACGAGGAATGAAAAAAAGAGGTTAAAAAGTGTATTTATGTTTGATTAAAATTCTGCTCCATTTTACTTAAGTGAGCGCCCATTTTTAAAGAAAGTTAGTTACTTTAAAGGGAAAGTCAGAGAGTTAAAAAGATTAAGAAACCTCCTCTCTGTTTCCGCCATTCCTTAAAATCAATATTTATTCTTCTAAAAGTAATTCAATTACTTAATAAAAGGGCATTGATGCAGAAGAGATTATTTTTATACGGTTAAAATAGATAGAAGTCGACAAAGTCTCTCTCCCGAGGCACGCAGCAATTTTAATTATTCAACTGCTGTGGTTGACACTGTTTATTTTTATTAGAAAAAAAAAATTTCACTGGTTTAAATATTTTCTTACTTGAAGTGAGTAAACGATGAGTATTTCTTTACTGTTTTAGATATAAACAGTAAAAAAAGATCTGTTATATGTTTTCCGCATAAAAAAGTTATAAAAATTAGGAAGAAATAAAAATATGTTTCATTACTAAAATGTTTACTTCTTAAATTGACTTTCTTTCGAAGTTATTTTCTTGCGTTACACAAAATGCGATAGAAGCCAAAACCTATTAAATATGAGATCATTCTTGTTTTTCTTGGACGTAACTCAATTTAATACTGCACTATTATTGAATTAAAGGCTATTTTATCAATGGTTTCTGTAAATTTTTTTACTACCTTGAAGATATTATCGAATAAATTATTATGGCCCCCCATAAGGGAAACATAATAATTGGCAATGCATAATTTACAGTATATGGATCCTCCATCGCTTAACAATTAAAATAATATAAATAACATTATGTATAAGTATCTTAGTTTAAATAGTTTGATTTTTACTATTATATC
Source organism: Metellina segmentata (assembly GCA_947359465.1). Classification (NCBI taxonomy): domain Eukaryota; kingdom Metazoa; phylum Arthropoda; class Arachnida; order Araneae; family Tetragnathidae; genus Metellina; species Metellina segmentata. Next base: position 100,328,220 of record OX375874.1, read on the forward strand.
CTCTCAGGTTAAAGGATATTTTTAATGCAAAACGCCTAAACGATTAATTATATGCAAAACGTCTGACTTAAACGATTCATTATGATGGTGGGAAATTCGTAATCCTCAGTGTACCATTTTATTCACAAAATTCGTTCGATGGTTTTTATAATTATAATCAAATAAATTGTATAATAAGTGTTGCTAAGAATATATTACAAATTTTCTTATATACTTATACCTTAAAATGCTTAGAATATTTATAAAAGTTAATTAACATTTATAAAATTTTATAAAAGTCAATTACTTAATAAAATGGCATTGATGCAGAAGAGATTACTTTTATACGGTTAAAATAGATGGAAGTCGACATAGTCTCTTCTCCCGAGGCACGCAGATATTTTAATTATTCCACTGCTGCGGTTGTTACTGTTTATTTTTATCCAAAGTAAAATATTTTTTACTAGTTTAAGTATTTTCTTACTTGAAGTGAGTAAAATATCAGTATTTCCTTTCCCTTTTAGAGATAAACAGTAAAGAAAGAGCTTTGGCATATGTTTTTCAAGTAAAATAATTATAGAAATTTCAAAAAAAAAAAATATATGTTACATCACTAAAATGTTTGCATCTTAAATTAACTTTTGAAGTTATTTTCTTGCGTTACACAAAATGTGATAAAAGTCAAAACCTATAAATATGAGATCATCCTTATTTTTCTTGGATGTAATTTAATTTACTTCGGCCCTATCATTAAACTAAAGGCTATTTTATCAAGGGGTTTCTGTAAACTGTTTTACTGTCTTGAAGATATTTTCGGATAAATTATGATGGAATAACGAAAGTTAATAATTGGCAATACATAATTTACAGTATATGGATCCCACTAAAGCCTTTACTATTAAAATAATATAAATATCATTATGTACTCGTATCTATTTTTCTGTAAATAGTTTAAATAGTTTGATTTTTAATATATCCTCTCAGGTTAAACGATATTTTTAAAATATGTAAAAGGTCTGACTTAAGAGATTCATAATGACAGTAGGAAGTTTGAAATCCCCAAGGTACCATTTAATTCAGAAAATTCGTTCGATAGTCTTATAATTATGACCAAATAAGTTGTATAATAAGCATTGCTAAGAATATCTTACATGCTTTCGTATATACTTAGACCCTAAAATGCTTAGTACATGTAGAAAATTTAACAAAGATTTAATGAGGGTCAATACGTGATATGATGTTCCAATCTACTTTTCTAAAAGTTATTATCTGAATTTCATTCCTATATATTAAGTTGATACAAAAGTCCGTCTCGTTTTTGGTGCTAAATGGCATTGCATAGCAAAACAGAAATGTTCTCTACTTTACACGTGTAAACTTTTAATGTTGTTTGAATTTGAGGAATTTAATCAAGTATTTGGGAATAAAACATTATTAAATTGCATTTTAAGTTTTGTTAAGCATTAACAATGGTAGAACATACATACCATTTTCGGTATATTATGATGTTTTATTTTATAAGAGACAAGAATGCGTTGCAAACGTAATAGGTAATGGTAATTTTAGTTAACGTCGTACTTGAGCAACACAACGGACTATTGACGACAGTCCGGGATCAGTCTCTGAAGGGAAAGAACCAAGGACAACACCTCGTAATTTTCAACCACGGTCAGATGACGAAACAACACCTGAGCTGGCACCCCACTCTCCAAACTTCCACGCCAACCCACCGTGAGGACTTTCGGCCACGACATTTTTAAGGTGCACCAGTCGCCTCTACACCATACGTTTACAAACATCCATTCCCGGGCCCGGATACAACCAGGAACCTTCCCATCTAGAGGCTAACACATTAACCACTTTGCTGGTTGGTCGGCCAGACGTAAAAGAACACGTCCCAACATTTTTGGACAGGGCACCAACGGATTTGCATAAAATCTGACTACTTGTTTGTGTTTTTTCTTCGTGGTATGGCCTGGGACCTTTGCATGTTGTTCCTGGTCAATTTAACGCCGACGGCGGCATGAACATTTAGGACAGTCAGGTTCTTCCTATGCTCTGGAAATTTTATGGAATGAACGAATGTTACTTCCAGGACTATAACGCTCCATGTCATGTCGCATCCTCTGTCAAGCAGTGGTATCAAGATATATATTAAAAATGTCCTCCCTGGCCTATCCACAGTCCCGACCTAAACCCCATACAACATTTGTGGGAAAGTTCGAGAGACGCTTACGGACCATGGAACCCCATCCGAAATCTACAATTGAGCTGGCGACATTCTTGCAGCAGGAATGGACACAAATACCCATAGCTGTGTATCAAAACATTGTTGAAAGTATGCCCAGAAGGGTTGCTGGTGTAATTGCAGCACGTAGGGGTACCATCACCTATTAAGGCATTTACTCTTTACCTTATACCATCGCATCTTGCTGTCCGGTCCATTATTGTAGGGTAGTGCTGTGTAGGGCGAGGGTGCCGTTGACGATTCAACGTGCCGTTAGTGGTACGGAAAGTTTGTCACATTAAATCTGTCATGTTCTCAAATGTTGTCACGTATGCGTGGTATGGAAGTTTAGAGAGTGATGTGCCAGCTCAGGTGTGTCTTCGTCCTCTGACCGTGGCTCTGCATTACGTGGCACCTTAAGCACTATAAAGTTTGGTAGTTCGAGGATATGATATACTTATTTACCCTGCCAGGCCGCATCCATTCGGCGACGAGTTGGGAAACGCGCAACCCTGCGTTGGGTTGCGTTGCAACCCTGACCATCACAAGTGTTTTTGCATTTATTACAAAAAAAAGTGGTTTTAAGATCTTGAAAGATTTTTTTTTTGCTGCGCAGACAGTGCGCCTAGCCTTTTTTTTCTTATTTCCATGTATGTAGATGTAATATTTCAATACATACATAAAGATATTGTCCTCACACATATGAACTTAAAAAATCTTCAAATAATAACCTTTACAGATACTCTCTGCAAATAAGGTTAGTCCTATTTATGACTTTTTATAAATTATACGTTTAATATAATACAATATATGCAAATACCATAAAATTAAATCATTTTTCCGGTAACACAAAATGTTACGCTAAAAATGTTTCTTCTTTTAAAGCAAATTAATATACCAATTTTTTGGCCAATGTTAATTCAATTATATTAGTCCAGACTGTTTTGAAATTATTTAGTGTATATGTTATTTTGTCTCCAGGGGATCCGATGTATCAGTTTCTGGTAACACAGACGTCAGAAATGTTTCTGGTAACACAGACAAAGACAAATTCCATTTATGGGATAGTCTTCGTGTTAATTTAGAAGATTATAGTCCTCGAGTGCTATTTTTAGTACCAAATTATGTCGCATTAATTGTCACCCACATCAGTTTTTACTATTGTTTATTTATTATTATTTTTTTTTCTTCCGGTAACACAAATGTTACGAAATTTTGTTTTTGTTTTTAGAGTGGTCTTGGTTATCGATTAATGCTCGTATTAAATCAATTAATGATGGTCCAAGAGCATCTTTTTTAGTCTTAAAATTAATTACGCAAATTGATACCCTTCCCGAAATATTTATTGTTTATTTTTTGTTGTTTTTTTTAAGTTTTTATCTTGTCCTGTAAACCGACAGATATCACGCCACAGTTTCTCTGTCATTTTCTGAGAAATTAGATGCTGCTCTATCCCTGTATATCTCCAGGTAGCGTAAAATGTTGCAGTAAAAATTTTTATTTTTCTAAAAATTTCTAAAAGTGTTTTATTTTTTATAAAAATTTTATCAGACGTATAAGTATACTTATTTAGACGGCCCGGCCGTCGCTATTCGGCGATGAGTTTGGGTTTCAACGCAAAGCCCAGCGCAAGCTTTTTTGCATTTATTACAAAAAAAAAAGTGGTTTTACAGATCTTGACAATTTTTTGTTTTTTCTCGTTGCGGAAACAGTGCGCCTAACGTTTTTTTATTATTATTTTTAGTGTATATAGATCCAATATTTCACTACATATGTGTATACAAATATTGTCATCACGAATAGAACCTTTAAAAATTTCTAAATTATAATCGTTACAGATACTCTCTGCGAATAAGGTTAGTCCTATTTATGACTTTTTATAATTTATACATTTAATGTAATACAATATATGCAAATAACACAAAATTTCATCATTTTTCCGGTAACACAAATTGTTACGCTAAAAATGTTTCTTCTTTTAAAGCAATTAATGTACCAATTTTTTGGCCAATGCTAATTCAATTATATTATACTCTTGGCTATTTTGAAAACCTTTACTGTAAATGTTACTTTGTCTCCAGGGGATCCAATGTATCAGTTTCTGGTAACACTAAGAGAAATTTCATTTCTGGGTTAGTCTTCGTGTTAATTTAGTAGATTATAGTCCTCGAGTGCTATTTTTAGTACCAAATTATGTCGCATTAATTGTTACCTACATCAGTTTTTACTATTGTTTTTTTTCCTTCCGGTAACACAAATGTTGCGAAATTTTATTTTTGTTTTTAGATTGGTCTTGGTATTAAATCAATCAATAATGTTCCAAAGGCATCTTTCTTAGTCTTAAAATTAATTACGCAAATTGATACCCTTCTCGAAATATTTATTGTTTATTTTTTGTTTTTGTTTATGTTTTTATCTTGTCCTGTAATCAGACAGATATGATATACTGTAAATTTTATCTATGTGGGGATAATGGTAATCATATATCAGGGTAGATCTGTACCCTCTGTGAATTTTGGTCTGGTTTGTCACAATTTTTACGTAACGAAGTAAACAGATGGAAAAATTGAAAGTAGTTGATAGCTGTGGGATATAAAGTGGAAACATGAAAATATTTATAAAGCCTTTCAGGGAATAGCCTGACGTTGATTTTATTGATATGAACAAGGTAACTCAATCTTATTGGAATTGACTAATAGATGGTGGAAAGACAAGCAAGATGCAAAATCAAATCCTCTATTCAGAACTTCATAGAGTCTCAATCTACCACGCTTGTCCAAACAAATGGTTAACAGCCAAAGCTCTACAGTTCATCTGTTTGTTCCTATTTGTTAACTAACTGTGTGAGAGCTCTATAGTTCTTAAACCTCCAACGTTGATACGATTTCCCAGAAGTGTAGTTTTGATGTTACGACATAACCCATATAATAACTAAATAATAACATTTAACTTAAGATCCCGTGGGTTCTTTCAACTCTTAGAAATATTCTATTGTTCCTCTCCACAAAATACAATCTTTCTTCGGAATAATTATTTTGATTTTCTTCTCAGAATAGAACATTTTTTGGGGAAGTTTTATTGGTTCTTTCTATAGATTCTAATTCTGTTGGCCAATTCTGCTTTTACAATATAATCTTTTGAACAACTTCACTGCTCATTTTAATAGAACAAAATCATTTTGAAATATTCCATTGGTTATTTCTGGAGAATAGAAATCTTTGGAGAGATTTTATTGGTAGCGAGAGTCAAAATAGTTTATAAGTCATGGAGAGAAAACTGCAGGTTGTAAAGTGGAGTTACGTGTGTGAATACCTTAAAGAGTCAACGATTGCTTAGGTTTTTAAAAAGATTTCGGTAGAAATTAAGTTTAAGAAAAAGCAACCATTCCATATCCGTAAATCCTACACTATGCAGAAATTCACTACAACTCGATATTTCATCACAAGAATGTTAATTTTCGCAAAACTCCTGAAAGCAATTTCTGCTAGAAAATTCAGTGAAGTTTGAATATAATTAGTTGGAGAAATGTATGCAAAGGACTGATCCTTTCTATATACTACTAAAACTTTTCACATTCTCACACCCAAAAAAAATCACTTAAATTATTATTGTTCCAATTTTTTTAAGTTAAATAAAAAATATTAGTTTTTAGTCATTTACAAAATATTTCATAAGTGTTGTAATTCTAGATAAATTGTTTCTAGTTCCGTTCTTCTGTACCTTAAGCACTACTTATGTTCATACTTGTGTGTAGCATAAATCTATTTTTCTGGTTCTATATTCTATATTTCCGAGAAGCGATTACAAAATTATGTTTTCTTTTCTTTACATATAGATCAATAGAATTATTTTACTAATGCTTTATTACCGTCATTCGTTGTTAAAATATCGTTGTTATGTTCAATGTTCATGGCGTTGGGAAACATAGGATTCCAAAATTTATAAAACAATCTAATAAAGTGGTGTCAGTGTCAAGATATTCCAACTCTTGTTCACCAGCTGCAAGCACACGACCACAGTCTTTAATTTCCTTTTCAAACCACGTTTGAGCCCTCTTGTTTGAATATTACTGTCTGGGAGCAAATTTTAAGTTCCTTAATATGTTCTCTTCATTTATAGCCTATGCACCATATAATTATTTTATTTAACCCTGTATGCGGTTGCTACGATAAACGAGCTGTGTTCAATAAAGAATGATCGTAAATTAATAAAAAAATATTTTTCTGTACTAATCCTCCAAATTTTTAAGTCATTTCTCAAATACTCTCCATTGCATGCAATGCACGTATCCTTCCTCTTTTTATAGTCTTAAAACACATGATTAAAGCCATTTTTTGACAGGTCATTAAAATCCCTAACGCAACTTTTATCACTGCCTGTGATGTTGAAATCGTCTTTTCCCGGAGCGGTTTCTTCAAATACGGGAAAATAAAAAAATGTATAGCTACATTAGGACTGTACGGACAATGGGGAACACATATGACATTGGTTTTGAAAGATCTGGCGATTTTTTAAGGGAAAACAAATTTTCAATGCAGTGTATTGCATTTCGCGTGTCACGTCCAATTTTGAAATGGCGAAAGTAAAACTAGGCGTTCTTCGCCGTCTGCCAAGGCCTCAGCAATAACGTCATGACCGTGAAATTTGCGCTTTCTATTCTCTTATTATCCCGCTACACATTCAATTGGAATTTTATTATTCTTGATTTTTTTTTTTTAATCACCTTAAAAAAATTATGATCATTCTTAATTGAACAGCCCTTGTATATCAGCCCTCCAAATCCGATCGTTTTTCTAAATAAAAAAAGGCAGGATTGAATAATTCAAAGGCTATGAGAGTCCCTAAAAAAAGAGGTCCCTAATGGTACCTTTTTACGTGCACAGGACCCTGTGACCAAACTATTTGTAACGTTACCCTTGGAGTGTTTTCGTCATAGCAAATCTTGACGATTTCACTACTTTTAAACTCCATTCTATAGCAATGAGGATTAACCTAACCTGTCGTTAGATGTTACATTAGCAAACGAGGCCATAAGATACAATATCAATCGCGCAAAGTCAATTTTTCAAAAGTAAAAACGTGTCTACTAGTGGAAATGTGGTTGATCCCGCATAAAGCTACTGTCAGTAGAAATGTTCAGTGTATTTTATACAACTCCTATGCCTAGGAAAACGAATTCCCTGCGAAGGCAAGTTTTCTAAGTAGCTATCACTTTCAGACATTGTTTATAAGTAATCATTATCAATCTCTTAGCTTTGTGCGAGATGGATACTCATTCATAAGTATGTTAGGTGAGTAGTTAATAACGTCTATTGGCTACGGTCCTCAATCAAATCCTATGGCAAAAAATCAATTACAATCCCTCGCAATTTTGAACTATAGTCAGTTGACGTGGTAAACACCTGAGCTGGTACCACAATGTCGTAACTTTCATACCACACCAACATGAGGACATTTGAGGTTGCCACATATTTTACGTACACTTACCCTCCCGCACGCAATATTTTTTTTATTGGTTCTAATTCCGAACTCGCAATCCTCCGGTTTCTAGTCTGTTACTCATCCAAACCAGCTACTTGGACTCATTCTTTTATTGAAGTGTGATTGTAATGGAACGATTCAATATGCTCTAAGAATACGAGAGTCAGTTTGGGGTTGTAGAATGTTTATTATATCTTTAGCAAAACATTCGTTTGTTATCAGACCGAAGCCATCCCCAAAATAGCCTGCTGGACAAGTAGAGTACTTTTAGACATCTGGTCTTCTAAAACTATGCGAAATGCCACCCTTGTGCCCGCAGTAATTTTGATATATATACAAACAAGAGGGGTGGACGAGCACAAGAGGGCAACCGCAGGAATCTTCGGATCAATGACGTCGGAAGGCACTCTATAGATGTTAGTTATCCAGCTCTTGGCTTTCCTGGAAGAGAACACAAATGTGCATTATATACACTATTGAGGTTGAAACAGTATATTTTAATTAATAATTCATTCGGTATCGTTTCTCTATATTTGAAAGTCCATAAAATGTACTTAAAACGTATCAAATTTTGTCTATAATCCTTGAATTTTACCCAGACCTCTTTTCTTACAATATGTACCTGCAATCTAAAACTTCTTAATTCGTATATTTTAGTCTTTACTCCTTTAATGTTACACATTTTTATTACATTTACGAAAATTTCATTTCTTTAAATTTGTGAAGTATTTTTCCCTTAAAATTTAATTTCCTGGATTTTAATCGTCAACTTTAAATCGTTCGGAGAGGAAAGCTAATCGCAAAAACACGAGGTACCTTAAATTTCGGTGGAAGATCTTTTTTGTTGGTGGATTAGCTTCTAGGTTCGCGGTTAAAGCGCAATATTTGAGCAAGATGCGCCAATCACAAAAGAAATAGTCTCCAAATTATTGAGATATTTATACAAAGAAAGCCTATTGACAAAGAATGGAATTGAATCTGAGTGGAAGTACTTGAAAAGTCCTTGAATTTGTTAAATGTAAGATTGAGAACTCTGTCCTGACTCACTATTACTTAAAGTTTGTTATGAACGAGATTTCTTATCATCATAATATTGCTAATGTTTTGATGACGACAAGATTACAGTCTAGTCAGTTATTCTTGCTTTGACTTGTTATCTTGCCATTAGGTCTGGGTAAGTCTACTAGTGACTAGATATTTCGTAGTGAGATTCACTAGGTTTATTAATCTAGATACTTCAAGACTCTTCTATAGTATTCATTAAATACTGCTTTAATTTGTGTATAGATTCGAACTAAATCGTTGAATTTGAGCAGATACTAATTAACTGACCGTATTCCCTTTTTTTTAACATTTGTTTAACGACTAATTATTAATTTTCAGTTCAAAACATAAAATTATTTATAATGTTAAACATATCCTAAAGAGTTTACAACTGCATTCTTTACCATCATCAAAGTAAGAATTAAGCTACTTCAGGTAAAAGTCAGTTAATGGTAATTATTTAACGCTCGGATCAATTCCACAGGGAAAGATCCGAGCACAACAACTCGTCATTTTGAACCTTGGCCAGGTAACAAGGTCAACACGTGAACTAACACTTAGGCCTCCAAACATCCACACCGCGGCAACGTATGCACACTAAATACCTGATCATATTTAACGCGCTCCCGCCCCTTCTAAGATGATTTTTTTTTATAAAGCTTCAAAGTCGTAACCCTCCGATTGCAATTTCGTAACTCTTCCAACTTGCATAACGCGCTAATAACGCTCTAACGCGACCCACTCAGTTAACGAGTGTCTGCTCTAAAGCAACGAGAAATGACATTAAATCCGAGCTTACATCTAAAACACAACTTCACTCCATCTTTCACATCTTCACAGGATACATGTGATATTATTATCTTTTCAAGTTTTGTAGTTGGAGGAAAAGAAATTCCGGTTAAGACGTTGTCTTTGCAATTTGATATTGGTGTGGGTATTTGTGACCTGTTTATTGTAGCTATGGCGACCAAACATGATATCTAATGCTCAGGCTCCAAGTTTAAGCTCAGGCTGAAAACAAGAATATGAATAGAATTAAATCAAATTAAATTTTTAGTGATTCACAATGTATCACTTAAAATTTGAACTGAGCATATGAATATACTTTATATTAAATTCAAAAGTCAGCATATAAATGTTAATTATCCCATTTAATCGAAGATGTGGTTAAGTATTTATAAATGTACAATGCAAATATGATTAGTAAGTAGTTAATGAAATTCGCTCAGGAGTTGTAGGATTAAGGTGTCAAAACCGAATTGCTAGATTAGAGGATAACATTTCGTAAGTTTGAAGAGAGAAAGAGAAAACGTTTGAGCGTATACGTCGGAATTTGATCAGAACGAGTTTCAAATTCGCAACTTTTGGATTTTTTATCTGTTATTCTTCCAACTGTGCTACAGCAGATTTTCAGTTATTCTTCCGATTCTCAGCACCCAGTGCAGTTTCAGTAATTTTTTACTGTTTTATTTCTGTTCTTGCAATCATTTTATTTTTAATAATCGGTTTCGGGGTATATACATTCGCCTATCTTATCATTTTCTATCAACCTGCTAGTTTCAATAGAAAGCAGAATCTGTAATTTTACTGCTACTTAAGTATTTTTTAATCAATTTTCTTCGATTAGTCGCCGTTGTAAGAGGTCTAGAAGTTATGGATTATTATTATCTGCATTTTAATTTTATTTTAAAATTATTATTTTTTAAATGTGCACTCACCTCAAACCCATAGCCCTCACGAGTCTCATATTGTCCACGGTGTAATTAATGGACCTTAGGTAATCCTGTATCCAAGACAGTTCACCAATGAAATCTGAAAAAAGAAGTCTTAATAATTGCGTGTTCTTCAGATTCTGATCATAGATTTGAAATATAAGTAGATTGTACATTGTTATTCGAAGCAGCTTCAAAACGCATGAACAACTCATGGGCAACTAGTCTGTGCTTCTGTAAAACATTTACGTGGTTTGCCGTTTTGCCATCTGATCGCCTGTCATCATATAGCTATATAACATCTTACAACAGGGTAGTGTGTGAATCAGTATTTCTATAGTGATGACAAAGGTAGTTAAATCCAAAGTCTACTACCATCGGATGATCAATCAGTGAACCAATCTTACTTTGTACAATAACTTAACACGCGCACATATGTCACAGTACTATGTAGGTCTATATGTGTCCTATTTAATTTCATAATATCTGAAGGTTCAAAGAGAAATATAATTATTAAAGGGGTCTATGTTCTCACACGTATGGATCTAAAAAAAGCATAACGCTGAACATTTGGAATCGATTAATTCTTAATTATGAAATTTAATGTAATTGCGTGCATTAATTGTCAAAAATTGAAAAATATTTTTCAATTCAAAAAATTTATGAAATGAAATTTACCATATTTGGATGTTTGTAGATATTCGACGAAATGACTGGTAAAATCGATGCTTTCGTCGTCAGTCATTGAACTCAACATCATATCTGCAAGAAAGATACATGAGTGGGTTTTGTTATGTTTGAGTTAATTGTTTCAAGAGGTGTCCTTATGTCTTCCTCTCCTCTATTATTGACCCCAGAACGTCGCCAGTAACATATTGTTTTGCTCCAGTGCTACGTTGATTCAACTACCTCCCGATGCTTTACTTTGAATTCAATTCAAACGATTTGGAATGATTCCATCTTTCCAAATAGGAATTTTCGTTAGGTACAGAAAGACAGAATTGATTAGAAGTTAGGTTGAAATTTATGTACGGAATTCGTTACGTAAAGTCGCACTGGATCAGTTGAACGGGCTATTTGTAACGGCCTGGGATCAATCCCAAAAGGAAAGATTCCCAGACCACGGTCAGATCGATGAGCTACGCCTCGAACAACAGTCAGATAACAAGAACAACGCTTGAGCTGGCCCCCCATTCTCTTTAATTCCTCGCCGCGTTTATGTGGGGTCTTTGAAGACCACGACAGTTTCAACATGCACTACCCCTATGTACACGATTATCTTTGGCTGCACCTGATTTCGATCTCGATACACTGCGTTTGTTTATCCGTTACTCTTCCAAACGAGCTCCCACTGCTCCCACTTCTCTAGGATTCTGTGTGTGAGTATGTGAATTTTATAGAGGAAACATCCAACTCAATGTATTCTAAAGAATGATAATATTCAATTGCATCGTTCCATAGAATCATACTAATGTCCTATATTTTGTATCAACAAAGAAAATCTTAGTGTTATAAAATTCAGTTTACTTTATTCTTCTTTTAATTGTAATCTTAAAAGTATTATTTAGCACTCATTTAAACATTTTTTCTCCTTTGTTAACGAATTTTTGGTACGATCGCTATTCTGTGTTAAATGATATTGAACCACTGTCCTCGTGTGTCCATGATCTCACTTCCCTAAGCAGAGGACCAGTAGAATCTTTCCAAAGGATTCTGATAAACGGAAAAAACCAGTAGGATCATCCCAAGTTATTTTTTCAATAATATAATACATTTGAATCGTTCCAAAGGCCTTATTAAAAGGAAAGGTGCAACAAGAATCTTCTAAATGATTTTGTATTATAGGGTGAGACAACAAAATATTTGAAAAGGATTCCTTTGAAAAGAAAGGACTAATATGATAGTTTCAAGTTATTTTATTTTACAGATTAATATAATAGACTCATTCCAAAGAATTACATAACACAAAAAGGACCAATGTATATGTTTTAAATGCTCCTTAATTTGAAAGAATCTAAGTATTTGTTCAACTAATCTATTTGGTTATTTAGTTATCAATGTTCTAAGAAAATAGAAATATTGCTTTGAAATATCTAGACTCTCAAATGTTTGACAGCAAATTCTGTTACACACCTGCATCGGGTATGCATCGAACCCCATACGAGTTCCATGCGTCCCACATCATTTCTTCAACAGTCTGGCAGTTGGAATAAATCCGATGTAGTTTTTTATAGCATCGACTATTTTTGGAGGACAGGTTCTGGAAGAATAAAAAACATGTCGTGTATCATTCAAACAATAAGCATTCATAAAACTAGTCCAAATTACGAATCTTCAATTTAGCATGTTAACCAACTTACTTTATAACTTTATGGCCACAATGGAGCGTACTTTTAGTGGGTTAAGTCCTTCTTATGACTTACATATACTAAAAATATAGCTTTGAACCCTATGAGTGGTTTACACGCAAATTAAACTTTGCAAATTGTAGTCTCTTCTGCATAACTTCTAATCAATTTGTACCTTCTTTGTTGATAGAAACTTTACGAAATACTCTATTTTAAATAAAGGTTCAATAGATATTACCCAAATCATTTTATTACAAAGAAAGAGGGAATGGAATAATCCGAAAGGATTGGGTTCCAAGAAAACCACTTATTTTCTTAGTTTAACTAGTCATCGTTACCTAATCTTAATAATTATCCACAAGAAGCTTAAATGATCGAGCGTCTACAATGGTTGGAGTCTTGAGGGGAAATTCAAGGACGTTAAAAGTTAAAATTGATTTCTTCCTCATATATACGCTAATATGATTCAAGTTTTACATATATTTCATATATAATTTCATTGATAATTTTGTCAGCTTTTTCAGGACCTTCAATGACCACAAGCCAACGCTTTTTGCTTATGCTTGGACAAACTGAATTTCGTCTTTTTGGCAAAAAGGAACGGATTTGTAAACAACATAGAGTTACCATGGTGTACCATACCACGAAGGATGGATTTATATTACCAACCTCCTTCCATACATCCACATATTCTATACACAAAACGTTCATAGAGTTGCCTCAAATTCATTCGAAGAGAACAATAATCCATCTTTAAGACCTGATCCTGGTTGTCTCTATGAAGTTACTCGTTATTAGAAGAAACTTGACTAGATCTTTTTCTCTTCATGACAAAAAAAATTGACAACTTAGTGACAAAATTGGATAGGCCTTGTTTAATGAGTTACCTCGTCGAACCACTTGCATCCCCGGATTCGAACTATAATCCGTTCGATCCAGAAGCTAACGCACTGACCACTAGACCAATTTGATGGATTTGCACGTCTAAAAGTAAGATTTAGAAAATAGTATGTTACCTTCCATGTGGATGCGAGTCTTTGGATGGGCTCCACGAGCAACCCTTCCATTATCGCTTTCGTTGAATGTAGATTCTTCAGTTTATGAAGGCGATGTGCAATAAGAATGAAATGTTTTAGCACAGTAGTACGAATCTCCATATTAGGCGTGTTTAGTATAGTATCCTGTACCCATGTGCTTAACTGTTGAATAATAAAAGAGTTTATTCAACATGAATTAGGAACAGAGATTTAAAACTTCTAGAAATGCTCTTATGGAAAAATCTACTTACAGAAACGAATCCTCCAAGAAGTTTTGATACATTTGGGGAACGTTGCCAGTCTTTTCGTGCACTGTGTTGCACCTCCTGAAATATTCGAAATCGTATCTTGCTCAAAACGGAATTTTAGTGAAAAAAGAAAACTTTCTACAGAATTATAGTCAAGAGAAAAAAAGTTACGAAAAACTTCTAAAAGAAGATGTGAGTACAATAACCTGGTCTATGTTCTCCAGTATCTGGATAAAACAGAAGTAGTATAACAACGCATCTTTACCCCCGTGAGAAGAATATATTAAACTAGCTGATATAAGATATTAATCTGGTGTAAAATTTCCGCAGATTTCAAATCCGTTGAAATTTTTAATCTATCTTTTACGAATCCGCTTTTAAGACAAAGAACTAAACAATGCCTGTCAAAATGTTTTTTAGTTTTTGCTCTCCAGTAAAATCGAAGAGGCCCGGAAATGTAATCTTTTTTTTTTTTTAACGTGAAGGGCACGAATAGCAATCTGTTTATTTTTGGAAAGGGGAAGTTACCGTGACGTCACAATCTCGTGCGAAAATATAAAAGATATATTCTATTTAGAAGTTATTTATGTAACGAAAATCGAATTTTTAGGTATGGATCTAAAGTGAAATTTTCGGCAGATTTGAAATCCGCTAAAATTTTTACTCTGTCTTTAACGGTCCAGTAGATAGAAAAACAACTAATTGACTCCAGTTCAAAGATTGTTTTTTTTTTATCGTCTGGCTGGTAAGTTATTTCTACGAGCAAAATCAAAACGTAACCAAAAACAATAAATTTAGAATCTGATTTATTCTATGCTGTAGCATTCAAAAATGATCCAATTTCATTAAATTCATTTAAAATTGTTCTATAATTAATTTTAAAACTCGCCGCGACCCAAAAATTGCAAAAAATACGGACTACCTCTGTGCCAAATCTCATTTCTGTAAGTGCCATAGAATTGTCAGGTTTTTGAGGCAAACAGACAAACACTTCCTTTTATAATAGTAGAGATTGAAACAAATGTAAAAGAATACCCTATTTTCCATCTAACCTAACGAGGGTTTAAAAATAAATACTCATAATTGGTCTTTTGCGAAATCGTCGCGCCTTTCTACTGCGTCATAGTCAGCCCCCTTACAGTACCATGTTATAAGAGAACATTTGACGTCCACCTTTATATTGAATGGCTGAAGAACATTGTTTGTAACAAAAGTCAGAGCTACAAAATTATTGCCATTTGTCATTTGACTTGTATTGTGAGATTTATCAGAACTTCTTAACCCGCAGAAATTCACTTTTCTTTTTCATAATAAATGCATAGTATGATAATGTTCGATGGTATTGACATAATTTATAGATAGATATAGAAATGTACAGATGGAATAATGTATAGATGTGCTCTAACGCTCTAGATAGACAACAACAATTGTTTAAACTGGTACAAAATTTCATGACATTAGACAAGTGTGTGTGTGATCGTGTTTGTTAACAAGCATCACATTAACCTGGAAGAGATTAATTTGATTGATTCCTATTCCATGGAGAACAAAAATGTGACCATGATAACAGGATAGGTTATGACCTTGGTAGATTGAAGAATTCGTCCTAATGTTATTTATTGCAAAAAAACTTCCAAACATTTTGCTTTCTCTAAATGGAAGCTATATGCTTTGGTCTACTTAGAATCAAACACTGAATTTCTTGTGATTATTTTAAAAGCAAAATTTCTGATGAACATTTGTAATGAATTCCTTTACCTCACGAGTGACATCTTTGAATATTTTCCAGTCGATGAGTGTCAACTGGTCCTGGAAATTAAAGTATAACATTTAGAATATAAGATGCAACGTGATCCATCAGCTATTTTGAATAAAATGTTATAACACTATTATACTTTTGGTGATATTTCATGTTCATGAATTTTAAAACATCCTTATGCACACAATAACAATAACTCGCATTAATCAAGTTTGAAAGAACTTACTGCGATGTCTTGGGGTCTATAGCTTAAGAAAGCACCCACTACAGGTGGTATTGGTAGATAGTCCTCCTAAGGATAAACAAAGTTTTTAATAATTCAACCCATTCATGGAGTGAGGTTTAGAGCACTTATCTGGGATAACATCCAGTACAAACAATTATAAGTCTTTCCCCATTATATTCATGGAGTGAGGTTTAGAGCACTTATCTGGGATAACATCCAGTACAAACAATTATAAGTCTTTCCCCATTACATTCATGGAGTGAGGTTTAGAGCACTTATCTGGGATAACATCCAATACAAACAATTAAAAGTCTTAACAACAATAAAAAGGATGCAAAATCTTAAAAATCAGCTTTTTCACTGCATACTATCTATATTTAAATGAAATACTTTGTGAACGTTTCAGAGCAGACCATGCATGTGACTGCAGGGAGATAAGCCTATTTGCCATTTTTCTGTTTGGGCCATAAGTGGTCCCTCAAAAATACTTTGATCATGATGACAATTGATGAAAAATACTAGATTTGCCACAAATATCCCGATAAGATTAAACTTTTAACATAGTGCAATTAATTTTCTTTTCAACCTTGATGCATAATTGAGTATTTATGATTCCTAAACCCTTCCCCATTTTATTCAGCTTCATTTCTTCAACCTTAATGTTGGACGTCTTTACGATGTATCTCGTCATTAACTAAACTGACCAGATCTTGATGAACGAGGTTACTTGTCAATAGAAAAATGCCCTGACCTTACGTCATCATCAAGCAACACAGGGTCGAATTGATGTAACATGAACAGGTACGCACTTTCTACTTTGAATTGTATTAGAAATAGAAGTTAACACCAATAAGAACACGAAATGCTGCTTTACATTTTTACTTGAATCTTATTCATTTTGAAGGTAGAAACGCGCATATTGTGATGGTGATATTCATTACAAATGGATTAAACCTACTGTTGGTTCTCCCGACGAAGTGTGTCGTCATTAGCAAAACTGACCACCCCTTGATATAAAAGATATCTAGTCATCTGTCAAAATGACCAGATCGCGATCTCAACATTATATTTTTATAGATAATATCTTCATGATGAAGTATATCTGAGCTAAATCAAACTTGATAGACGAGATAACTCTCAAAAACTACTATGGGGTAATATTGTATCCAGTGTTTTTCTCTTCCCTTCCTCTCATTTCCGTTCAATCCTCTTATAAAAAATCACTGTCTTAGCTATAATTTCACTTCGTTGCTAAAAAAAACGTTCGGGTGTGATACCAAATCCATACCAGAAATACCCAGTACCCTTTCGTTTACGAACTCAGTAGTCATATCGAAGCATATTTTATCTAGTCGAGGAATTTGTCCTCTCTTTCAAACTAAAATAGAATTAGTTTTCATATCACTACTTACAACTAACGAGCTCTCTGCACGGAACTGTTTCAGTCATTTAGTTTATGAATAATTCGTCAAAACAAGTAACATTTTCATTGTAAAATACTTATGTAAAAATTGTTGTTTAAAATGAGTTTACTTACAAAATCTGAGGCTGCGTCGATTTCTCCCACAGAGTCTTCTTCGACGTTGGTGGTAAAACTGAAAGAATTAAAACGTTTCAAGCTCTGTGACATTGACCTGTATTTGAGACTATGATCATAAAACTAATTCAGATGAATCATTGCACAAGACGAAACAGTAATAACTATATAATCATTAAAAATGGCAAAAGTCAGTACTTTTGAAGGACTTTCTACTCAGCAAGATCATATTGGTACTTTATTGAAAAGCAAAAATTTTGAGTGATTAAAAAATATTAATAAATATATAATAATAAATAAGTAAAATAATAATATAAAACACATAAGAATTTTTGAATAAAATAAATGAGTTAAAATAAATAAATAAGTAAATGTGATTAATTGTGATTTCTTTAGAAAGGAATTACTGTGGTGTTTCGCACAGGGTTTGCCCAATCAAAGTATTTTTCCATGTGAAAATTTATAATATACAAACGAAAATGTTTTGATTTCACAGTTTTGCCATTACAAAAACCCCAAAAGGGGATATTTTAAAGAATAAAAAGGAATTTTCCCCTTCTCATTGCTTCAGAACGTAACCCGTCCATTGCAGTGGGGTAGTATAAAAAAGTTCGTAGAAATCACGGTATATTAGGGAAATGCAATCAAGGGGCACCAATAGTAGCCAATTCGATAACAGCCATATCTGCGTCACCCGTACTGTTGCTTTGCTTCCCAAAACGAATGGAAATTCGTCGCCTATTGGATAACAGCCGTCACAGCGTTGCCAAATGCGGCCAAGTACGAATTGCGAAAAGAACTAATCGGCGTGACGTCACAATCTCAGAAATTTCCTTCGCTCGAAGCGTTTGAATGCAGGAAATGGAATCTGATTTCTCGGCCGCGAAGGTCATATTGGAAAAAATATGAGATTTGGAATTTACAAAATATTTATTTAAAGAAAATCATATTTTTAGGTATCGATCAAATGTGAAATTTTATTTGTTTGACAATCTAGGAGGTAGAAAAGAGAACTACTTAACTCCAGTTAAAACTTTTTATTTATTTATTTTTTTTTTTAGCTAAAAAATCTTTCCTTCACAAAATGAAACGGAAACGGTAAAAAGTAAATTTGGAATCTGTCATCTCTTTACGTAGTTGCCCATCTAAAGAAAACAATAATAACTAAATTACAACAAATTGGTTTGAAATGTTCTTGATTAACTTTTAAAATTTAGGCTTCGCACAAAAATTGCAAAAATTCGGACAACCTGTTTGCCAAATTTCATAATTGTAAGAGCCGTAGATTTGTCAGGATAGTACATAGAGACACGCAGATACGCAGACAAACACTTCCTGTTATAATATTTGTGATAACCACATTGTGGATCATTTGTATATTTAGTGATGTTTAAATACAATTTCTTACAAAAATCATACGAGGAGATACAAGGTTAGGAAAGGGAGACATTATACATATAGATGCAATTCCGGTGCATTTCAGACAAATAAACTTTTTTAATGACAAAGACTAAAGAGTTATCTAACATGATCAGCTGCAAAGACACCTCATTTCAGCAAGTTAAATTAGATATTTTCCACTCACAGGCTCTTAAAGACAAAATAAAGTAATATTGAAAACACTTACAGTTTCTTAAATCCTTTCCAGAATCGTTGGGCCATTTTCAATCTCTGAAGAAATCAACAGCTCAAGTGTAAAGACTCAAGAAGTAATAAGTTAAGTTCGTCAGAGAAGTTAATTCAAATCTTTAGAAAATCGATTGAAATTCAAAATGAACTATCAGAAGTTTGCATTTTCAACGCTAATAGCACAAAATGTTTGCATGAAATGAGAGGAAATAGAAAATCTTATTTTACTGTTCGAAAAAACCATTGTTATACATAGCAACGTAACAATATTCAAAATATTACTATTACAACATTCAATGGTCTCTACGCGAGAAGGTATTGTTGATGTCCATTGTTTAGAGTTCTTATAATGGATTTCGGTGACTAATAATGAGACGGTGCCAACAGAGGAAAAACTTATGAATATAAATGTATATACAGGGGTTGGACTAAATAATGTGAAAAACCTGTAAAAAGATAATTTTTTTATTAATAGGCCGTTGGTCCTCCTTTTTCATGAATTACAGCTTGTATCCGACGTGGAATTGACAAATACAAGTCACGTACAACATTCAGAGGGATACGTTCCCACTCACATTGCAAAAAAGTCCCTAATTCAGAAAGTGTCCTTGGAGGGGGGAATCGACTGCGCAGCTTGTTTTCCAAAATACCCCACAAAGGTTCAATTATATTGAGATCAGGGTACTGAGGGGGCCAGATGAGGTGCTCTATTTCATCGTCGTGTTTATAAAACCAGTCTCAGGCAATTCCAAAGGTGTGAATGGGGACATTGTCATCTTGGAAGACTGGTTGTTTATCAGGAAACACAGTTTGCACCATTGGATGAAGGTGGTTGGCCAGATGACTGACATCATCCTCTCCTGTCACAAGGCCATACAGAACAAGAAGGGGCAAAGACCACGATTTGATATCGCATTCCAGATCATCACTGAGCCGCCGCCATGCGTAACCATAGGCCGAAGGCAGTCAACTTGATAGGCTTCTGGTGTCGTTCTCCAAACGTAAACACGTCCATTTGTCTGGAATAACGTAAACGATTCGTCTGACCGTATTACATTCCCCCATTGTTTTTGTGTTCAACTTTTTTGCTCGCGACACCGTATTCGTCGCTTCAGGGCATTGCATGGTGTAATCAATGGTTTGGAAATAGTCATTCTACCATGAATGTTTTCCAGATGCAGTTAACGCCGGATAGTTTTTGATGAAACTGCTTCCTGTAGATGTGTGTTCATCTCAAATGTTGTATGGAATGCTGTTGTTTTGTATTTTATCTGCCACAATCCGCTTCAAAACCCTTCTGTCTGTGTCATTCAGTTTCGATTTTCGAACACTGTAGAGCTTTTTAGATGATGTTTCTCCGTTTCAAATTTGCTGACATTACAGTCGACACTGTACTTCTCCCGACACCTAGAAGGGTGGCCGTTTTCGTTACTGGGGCTCAAGCAAGACGAGCCCCAACGATCATGCATCTTTCGAAATCATGACTAAATTTTAACACAGAAATATATTTCGCATCCGACTTCTATCACTACTAGTAGCAGACTGATGTGTGTACTTTCTGATCCGTTACGTGGCACCCTTCACTGCTAGAGGGCAGGAGTATATGAGAGGTTTCTTTCGTGTGTTAATTGTTCATATTATTTTGTCCAACCCCTGTACATATATATTTGATGAACTCATTTACATATGATGTTAAACGCAAAAATATAATTAGCTCTAAGATATACAACAACTTGGATTTAACACGAATTATTATAAAATTTAAAACAAATCCCATTTTACTTCATGATATGTTTTCACTTGAAACAAAGTTAGATTTACTGTCTTCGAAGAATCATACCAAATAAAAAATTATCCCAAAACGGTATCAAACGTTTTTAGAGAAAGAATAGTTAAATAAAATTTCATTAAGGCTATTAAAATACTGAAGTGCCAAAAGTCATGAGATGAATCTCTAATATCATGTGTAGGGTCTCCTCTTACTCGGTGAAGTACAGTAACTCGACGTGGCATGAACTCAACTAGTCGGTGGAAGTCGTCAAGAGACAAACGCAGTCATGTCACCCATAATTGTGACGTTGTTTAAATGCTGGATCTTTTGGATTACAAATGGCTTTTTCAATGATATCCCTGATATGCTTCACTGGGTTCCTATCGGGAGATCTGGGTGGTTAAATCATGTGCTGGAATTGTGATTCTACTGATATAAGACCATTAGCTTCATTAAGAAAAGTCGGTCGTCCACGTAAATTATATAGACCCACGTTCACGCTAAGTTCGAGAAATTTTACAAAGCACTTTTTCTGGTCACTTGCTGAGACGTCATCGTAACCATAGTGGGAGGATGAAACATATATGTCCCGCACACACACATGTTCCACAATGCACGCACTTAACAAGCTTTTATAGACGATAAAATATGTTACATTTAAATTCTAACTATGCGATATTTTCAATTGCAGTGTTAGAAATCGTTGAGTAGTCCTTGAAATGGTCTTCAACAGCTTCATCTATTTCGCAGAGAAAAGACAAGTGATCATGCAACTCCAATACGTTACATCTGTTTTTGTAGGTTGCCATTTTCTGTGAGAAGTGGAAAGCAAGCACTTCCACATGTTCTGTGCAATAAATATTGAATTCTAATTTGTGAACCATAAAATTCTTCTATTTTCTGTAGGCATCTTTACATATTGATAGTCGAACAGTCCTTATGTTTGAGCATACCAGCCACTCGATATAACGAAGAGGTCAGGCGGATTTAGGTTGGAGCAATTCGGATCTAAGTTTAGCTTGTTGGTCAGTTGTTCATTGTTTATAAGGTAACCTTTTTATTTTTTCTAGTTTGTCTCTACATCCACGCACAAAATCATATTCGGTTTGACTAAGGGTGAAAAAATCTGTTACTGTTGCCTGGAACTGCAAATGGTTTTTTTGTTACAGTTCCGACTTTCTTCACAGCCAAGAAAAAACCAGCAATATAAAGGTCGAGAAAAAAGTTATTTATAGGTTACCTTACTACTGACCAAGAGATTAAGTTTAGATCAGAGTTTTTAAAACCTTAAATCCTAGACAACGATTTTGTCGCAGTACTTCATAATGAAAATTATCTTAACATGTTTGAAATTATCTCTCTACATTTAAAACTTGTCACTGCTCGGCCGGCACGGCGATGAAAGTGAAAGTTCTTTTTGTGTGGTCAGTTGTGACCACTGCTCGATAACCCTTTGTGATTGCTACAAATTTCCAATCGGTTTGTAAAGCAAACCAAATGGAAATTCGAAGGGGAAATTCGTTTCATAAAAATAGTTCAAATATGCAAAACAAGTTTTTTATATAAAGTGTAACTTCTAATTTTAAAATGACCGGAATTTCGTCGATATATGTATATTTCAATAACCTTTCTTTAAAGCTACACAATACTTTAACAATGACAAAAATGTCAAAAAAAAAATTTTATTGCATTTTTCTATGGCCCATTCAGTTAGGAAGCTTGCCTCAGAATTCTAGATCTGATATCCAATTAGTTTTAAAGATATTTGAAGTTTTCTGAGTGTTGTCGGTGTCAAAATTTGACAGCATACAGGAGGGGGCGTGGTTAAATTCGTTTTGGTTTTGATATAATTTTACATTCCTACAATTATTAAAAATATTTTTTAATAAAATCAATTCCTTAGGTGAAATGGCTTCAACTTTTCCTACTGAAATCGTATCTGTTAGTTTATGTTCTGCGTTCTCTTCTGAGTCTCATTACTAGATAACCAGTATTGATAAAAAGGTCTTTTTCAAAACCAATATTTGGTTAGGATTGATATACATATAATATATTATAACCAAAATTTGGTAAATATTTGGTATGAAAATATTTAGTTAGGATTAAGATAAATAATTTGTCGCAAATGGGAATTCGTGGGGAAATTCGTTTCATAAAAATTTATCAAACATGCAAAACACGTTTTTTATATAAAGTATAACTAATCATTTTAAAATGAGCGGAATTTCGTCGATATATGTACATTTCAATCATCTTTCTTTAAATGTTTGGTTGAATATGCACTGTTTGTAGGATAGCTGTTTTATAAAATAAATAATATGTATAAATCAAAACATTTTTAAGCAAGATGGGAATTTCTTATTTTAAAATTACCGTTGAGATTAAAAAAAAATTACATTAAAATGATAGGTTACGTTAAGTTAAAACGGATAGTCATTCGTTGTAGTTCAAGTATATTTTAAAATGTTGGTATAGTTTTCATTGTAACAAAATTAAATTGAATTAAATTTACATTTGTTTTCTGTTTCATTTGTGCTACTGAAAGATGTACCGTACCTACTACATAGTCAAGTAACTACATCTATCATTTTAAATAGGTACGTGGTTTCGCTTTAGAACACAAATCTCTGAATTTGAAAAGTAACATAAAGATTCGACTCAAAACTGAATAAATGTTGGAGTTAATGGAATTTTAAACAAGACCGTTGATTGTTAAATATTATCACAATTAGTAATATTGAAAAATTGAAATTTTTTGGTTAAGTGACGGAAAATTGAGGTTGCTTACATATTACATATTGAAGATGTTCTTACACAACTTAGATTCATGTGATTAATTAGTTGAAAGTAGTGATTTTATTTTTAAATATGCGGTTAAATCTACCCTCTATTTATTAAAAAAATGTAATAGATTGTGTTTAATTTGTGTACTCTGATGACATTTATTTCTAACTTAAGCTCCGTTATTCCACGTGCCAAAGAATGGTGTTTTCAAGAAAAAATGTGTTTCCTTCAAAATAAATTAGTCACGACTGCAGTATTAATTCAATATACTATCCTCTCAAAATGATGATGTTATTCAAAAACAATGCATAGAGTTAAAACAGAGTACGGTGGAAACAATGTATATATATATATATATATATATATATATATATATATATATATATATATATATATATATATATATATATATATATATATATATATATATATATATATATATATATATATCGTAGTTCAAATTCGTGTAATTCACCATTAACACAGACTAAGACAAATTCCATTTCTGGGATAGTCTTCGTGTTAATTTAGTAGATTATAGTCCTCGAGTGCTATTTTTAGTATCAAATTATGTCGCACTAATTGTAACACACATCAGTTTTTACTATTGTTTATTTATTATTAGGCAATTTACACAATTACTTTTCACCGTACATTCTCTCCATTTATGACTTCCTGAGCCGCAGTTTGTGCATACTTCATGTGTTTCCCTGCAGTATTTTGGCTATATGGCCATATCTGCAGCATTTGTAACATTGGGTTGGTTTTAAACTTTCTTTAAACTTTATGCTTTCCCAACCTATTTGTACAGAATCGCACTCCATGACTCTTCCAAAAACCACTGGGTGTAATTGCACTATCCAATTAATTCCGATTCTACTTTTGAACTTTGATCTTGTTTTTATGAAGCCTTCTACCTCTTGGAGTACGAATTCTCTAATAGCTTCCTCTATCTCTACTTGTCCCCTATCTACTGATATGTCATATAAAAAAATTTGGGGTTTCTTTTTTATTGGTCTTGTTGCCCTGCAATTCTCTTAACATTCCCTATTATTTATTTCAGCTATTATTGTGTTTAATTCTTCCTCTCTATTGGTCTATACTACAATTCATCCTCCTCTAATATCTACATCTCGCTTGATTCCAATATTTAGACTTTTAATGTCTATTATTGGTTTAATCGTCTTTTTGGTTTCTGTTGAAGTATTATTTGTTTCCTTTTTTGGTCTTACTATGGCGGCAAAATTTTTATTTTGCGGGACCGTGCTCCTTGAACTTGTTCTTATTATTTCCTTCTGGTCCGACATATGCCCCTTGATTACAGTTGTTCTCTCCGTTCCTTCGTCTCTCTTCTTTCGGGGATATGATTTACTGGAAATTTTACCTATGTGGGGATTATTTTACGCATATTAGGGTAGTTCTCTACCCTCTGTGAACTTTGGTGTGGTTTGTCGCTATTTTTACGTAACGAAGTAAACAGATGGAAAAATTGAAAGTAATTGATAGCTGTGGGATACAAAAGTGGAAACATGAACATTTTAATAGGCCTTACGGGGAATATCATGACCTTGATTTTATTTATATAAACGAGGTACCTCAATCTATTGGAAGGTACAAAGACAAGCAAGATGCCCAATCAAATCCTGTATTCTGAACTTCATCATATCTCAACCTACACCGTTTGTCCAACCAAATGGTTATCAACCAAAGCTCTACAGTTCATCTGTTTGTTCCTATTTGTTAACTAACTGTGTGAGAGCTCTATAGTTCTTAAACCTCCCAACCTTGATAAGATTTCCCAGCAGTGTAGTTTTGATGTTACGACATAACCCATATAATAACTAAATAACCACATTTTACTTAAGATCCCGTGGGTTCTTTCAACTCTTAGAAATATTCTATTGATCCTCTCCACAAAATAGAATCTTTCTTTGGAATAATTATTATGATTCTCTTCTCATAATAGAACATTTTTTGGGGAAGTTTTATTTTTTATTCCTAAAGATTCTAATTCTGTTGGCCTATTCTGATTTTACAATATAATCTTTTGAACTATTTCACTACCCATTTCAATAGAACAAAATCCTTTTGAAATATTCCATTGGTTATTTCTGGAGAATATAATTTTTTGGAGAGATTTAATTGGTAGCGAGGGTCAAATTAGTTTATAAGTCATGGAGAGAAAACTGCAGGTTGTAAAGTGGAGTTACGTGTGTAAATACCTTAAAGATTCAACAATTGCTTAGGTTTTTAAAAAGATTTGGGTAGAGAAATTGAGTTTAAGAAAAAGCAACCATTCCATATCCGTAAATCCTACATTATGCAGAAATTCACTGCAACTCAATATTTCATCACTAGAATGTTAATTCTTTCAAAACTTCTGAAAGGAATTTCTACGCGAAAATTCAATGAAGGATGAATATAATTAGTTGGAGAAAGGTATGCAACAGACTGATCCTTAATATATATATATATATATATATATATATATATATATATATATATATTAGGGTGGAGCGAAAAACACGAATTTTGGAAATTGAAAACGCCTATGATGGGAATAGTTGGAGACTACCATGCTTATTAATAATACAAAATATGAGCTAAATCAATTAATATCTTCAAGCGCCAAAATCCCTTTGAAATTTCGAAATTTTGCCAATTTCTTCACAAATATAATAATAATGTATTTCAAAAATTTAATATATCATATTTAAAGCCATGGGTGGGTGAAATGAACTTCCCTGATTGCAAAAAAAAGTGTTACACCTAACATTATCCCGGAAATTTAAAAAATATCACGCTATATCACGCACGTCTCCACTCCTCTCAATACTCATCATTGCGTTCATCAACTACTAGGTTGCACGGGCGCTTCATTTTCTTCGCTTGTTTATATTATACGGGGTAAATAACTCGTGTTTCACCACATGGAGTGGAGGTGTCTGGGTTTCTTTAAATACCTGCCCACTTTTTTACCACACACATAGAGAAATATAAAATATTATAAAGAAATATTACCATATATCAGGGCTCGAAATACCCGGGTGCACAGGTGCACTGTGCACATGAAAATAAAATTGTGCACCTAAATTTTTCTCGCTAGGTGCATACCATGCACCTAAATTAAAAACTTAGGTGCACCTTGTGCACCTGAATTAAAAAATCTATTTCGAGGCCTGCCATATATTATGAAGTATTATCTTTACATACAGAAAGATTATAAAAGAGATGCTAGTATGTGGCTGATGAATGTTCAATTTTAATCAAAGAACTTAAAAGATTATGGGGAATTAGTTTGATTCCAACTATAACAAACCAACAAATAATATATGTGTTGAAAATATACCATAAAGCATATAGAAATATAAAGAAACTATTAAAAAATACTGGCAAACTAGATTTCTCGAAAAAGCGCGTGTCCTTCAGGGAATCAGCAGAAAAAAATCTATTTGATATTAGCATTTGTAAATGTAATAACTTTCTCAGTTGTACTTTCAAAATGAAAGTACCTATTGCTGAAAGAGCTTTTTTTAACAGATCAAAGGACATTTCAAAAAATGGTCGTTGGAAATGTTGACATTAAAACCAACAGAATGCTTGAAAATAAGGCTGCAGCGCAAAGAAAGAGAAGCAGAGAGCCAAAATGTTCAGCTCAAAGATTGTAAAGGAAAACAATCCAAAATCTCTCGTCCTATACTACGTGAGCTAATTTGAGTTTTAATTTGCTTAAGAATTCTAATGACGCTATAAACACAGTCATTGATACTAATTCTTCTTCAACTTCACAAACGAGAACTAAACTTCCAAATGTAGCTCAGGCTTGTGACAGAACTGGTGTTTCCGATAGATCGGCAGCAATTCTAATAAATGCTGCTTTGAAGGATATGGGAAAAATTTCCAAGGATTATACTTCACACATAGTTGATCGTAGTAAACTTAGAAGAGAAAGGACAAAGACTCGCAGCTACCTGAAAAGGAAAAATGAGGAAACCACCTCTTTATCAGAATATGGATTATACTTCGATGAGCGAAAGGATTAAACTTTAGTAATGATTAAAGAAAGAGAAATGATTTCTAGAAAGACGGTAACAGAAGAACATATCGTTCTAATACTAGAACCAGGATCAAAATATATGGGACTTGTCACTCCTGCAACTGACTCTTATCGAAATATTAAAACAAGTATTTTAACTTTTTTGGAGAAAAATATCGATTATTCTAAGATACAAGTGGTTGTTGTGATGGTACAGTGGTAAATACAGGTTTGAAAAATGGAGTCATTCGACATATCGAGCTCTTTTTAGGACGTCCTGTGCATTGGTTTATTTGTTTATAATTTATTTGTTTATTATTTTATTTATTATTTGTTATTATTTATACAAATGAGTTACCAAGCTACCTTTACGTCATTTGTTGCCACATTTAGAAGGGAAAACCACTGGACCAAAAGGATACAGCAGAGAAATTGGGAAAATGTTAGAATCTTGTGAAAAATTGCCTTTAACAAACTTTAAAAAGATAGAAGTAGCTTTGCCAGATATTGTCCTAGTGAATCTTAGCACTGATCAACGATATCTTTACGAAATGTGCGCAGGGATATCAAATAAATATATTCCATTAAGCTCGTCACAAAAAGATCCAGGAAAATTTAATCATTCCAGATGGTAGACGACGGCAAATAGAATTTTAAGGTTATATGTTTCAACAGAAGATCCAACCCATAACTTGAAAATATTAACAGAGTGTGTTATTTTAAATAAATGAAGATTTTTGCCTGAGGATTTAAAAATTGTAATAGATATAACTTTGCAGAGAAATGCTTATTATGCCCATCCAGAAAATATTATATTGGCAATGTTAGATGATGATCGAAAACACCTCAGAGAATTGAGCCTTAGAAGAATTTAAAATTTAAAAAAAATAAAGTTAAAAAGAATATTTTCGATAGTTTAAAAAAAAAATTCCCCAGTTAAACTTCGAAGCAGACGATTACATAAATCGAATTGAATGGCAATCAGATTTAATTACAGATCCACCACTTACAGTATCTCTTTCTGATGATCAACTCAAGTCTATGATTCTAGACGTTCCAACCAATAGTAATATGTTTACGTTTCCATGCCATTCACAAGGAGTAGAACGTTGCGTTAAATTAGTAACTGAAGCATATAGTACAGTACGTGGTACAGAGGCACGAGATGAATTTATTTGGTCAAGAATTGCGTCTAGACTTGCTTTACCCAGATTTGAAACCAAAAGCCAATATCAACCACTTTTAAGCTAAACCACTTGCCAGTAACTTCAATTTAATTTTTTAGGATAAGCTAGTAATTTAAATTGAAATTTTTATGGGGGGGGGGGGAACTCGATATGCAGCCACCTCCTCGTGCTGAGTTCTGGGTTGTTTTCATAATGCAAAAACAGCGCAGAGCTGCAAGGGGAAGCGCCATGTAAACGCGTGGTCGCAATTATGAGTCTACAGAGAGGAGTGGAGAAACGGGTGATAACGCTCTAAAAAAAAGGAGAATTTTTTTATTTTCTGGGGTAATTTTAGGTGTAAAACTGTTTTTTACACGCAGGGAAGTTCATTTCACCCACCCATGGCTTTAAATAAAATGTACTAAATTTTTTAAATGCGTTATCATCATTTTTGTGAAAAAATAGGCAAAATTTCGAAATTTCAAAGTAATTTTGGCACCTGAAGATATTAATTGATTAAGCTCATATTTTGTATTATTAATATGCATGGTAGTCCCCATTTATTCCCACCATAGGCGTTTTCAATTTCCGAAATTTTTTTTTATTCAGCTTCATCTTACTTTATTACTTTTCTTGAAAGATTTATTTGTGAGCAGTGAGTTTTATGGCAATAACATATTAAAAATATAATAAATCACAATTACGCCACCGATGACTATTTCTCTTTCTTCATTTAGCTCACTTAGCTCAACAAACCGCCAACACCAAAGTGAGTTGCGGCATTTGATGCGATCTTCTGGCTTTGTGTTCCCGGTCTCCCGACTGCTGCTGCAGGTTTGATTTAAATTTTAGTATTCGAATTTTTTCGTATTTTTGTTTTTAATGGTGTTTGGAGGAGTATATGAGCTATTTCTTAGCATTTCGCGGCTCATATTCGTAGAAAACACCATTTTGTGTTGTATGGATCAGGCTCCTCCCTGATGACGTCCTGATCCACCAACACTTTCGTTTTCAATAAATTCCGTTTGGTTTTTATTTTGTGAATTTCCTCTTGTTTAAGAAAAATATATTCCTTGCCTTGCTATGTCTGCAGCTTTCAGCGCGCTTGCATGGTTAGATTTAACTTTTCTTCTAACTTTCGTTTTCACTTTCGTTTTCTGGGGTTTAATTCATATTATTTTTATTTTTATTTTGATCTTTCATTAAATTACGTATTTGAATGATATAAGTATATATATATATCTCTCTATATTTAAAAAATGTTACCGCCGCCGCCGCCGCAGAATTGAAAACTGTGTTGTTTAGCTCGATTCTTAGCCGGTTTCCCGAGAAAGTACTGATCGGAAAAAAATGAAATTAACATGCTTTGTTCTTCATCGTATTCGCTGGATAATTATTAAGATTTTTTTCCGATGCGGCTATTAGTTTAGGTTTTATTAAGTGTTAAAGTTGAAGAAGCGAAATTTCTTCCGCGAGTGAGCAAAACACATTCAAATTTTCAGTCTTCAGTAGTGAGTTTTTTTTTAAGAGTACCTCTCAACGTAAATTTTTGCAGCTCGTCGAGTTTTTTTTGAAATTTAAATTTGGTTCTTGATAATATTTTTTTGAAATTCAGGAAAAATCGGGACATTTTTGTTACTTTTTTTTAAAACTGCTGTATCTATATCTAATTACTATTAATTTTTAATTTTTAAAATATCGCAGTATACCTCAGAATATACTCTTTCTTACAGTACTATTATTTTTGAAATCGGTTAATAATTAAATTGGATGCGATCAAAAGTTCGTCATACAAAATTCGGAATCTTTGGATATTTTCGCTACTTATTGTTAAAACCGTTTTGTCAACGGCAAAAGCCATTATTTTTTAAATTTGAAAACATCACTGAATACATTACATTACACTCTTTTTTATGGTACAGTTATTTTTCAAATTGGTTAATAAATAAAATCGTTGCAATTAAAAGTTGGTCATACAATTTTCGGAACTTTCAGATCGTAACTTCCGATACAAAACTAAAATGATCATATCTGTATAGTATTACTGTTAGTTTTTAATTTTAAAAATATTGCAGTATACCTCAGAATATACTCTTTCTTACGGTACAATTATTTTTAAAATTGGTTCATAAATAAATTCGATGCAATCAAAAGTTGGTGTCACAAATTTCGTATTTTTCAGTTCGCATAGCTGCTTCCGAAAGCAGTAGTGGGTTGCACTTTCGACTATCGGGTTTGCCAGATATCAAATTTATCGTAGCAACAATTGCCATAAAAACGATTTCTTTTTATTTGGCGAGGAAAAAGGCTCGCTTTTTTCCCTCTGTTCTCAAGACAGTTTACCGACAAAGTACAGATCGTAAAGTTTGGATATTAACAATGTTTACTTAAAATTGTACAGGGAACAAGATGCAGAAGATTTTTTACTGATGCCGCTATTAGTTTAGGGTACATTAAGTGTTAAAGCAAAAAAAAAGTTAAATCACTTGCGAAAGAAGTATTGGTTTGAGAAAGCAAACTAAACGGATTGCGTAGCAATCCCCGGGGTCGGCGAGCGTAAGCGAGACGCAGCGAAGCCCTCGCTGTGACGTCATGAACCGGAAAGTGAAATCAGCATAATACGAATTATTCAGATAGTTTCACTCTGTGAAAGTAATGTTGGTTTGCGAAGCAAACCAAATGGCATCTGTGACAGGATGGTTGGTTTGCGAAGCAAACCAAATGGGATTGCGCAGCAATCCCCGGGGGTTGGCGAGCGTAAGCGAGCAGGGGGCGGAGCCCCCTAGTATATATATATAATCTTTTGAACAACTTCACTGCTCATTTTAATAGAACAAAATCATTTTGAAATATTCCATTGGTTATTTCTGGAGAATAGAATTCTTTGGAGAGATTTTATTGGTAGCGAGAGTCAAAATAGTTTATAAGTCATGGAGAGAAAACTGCAGGTTGTAAAGTGGAGTTACGTGTGTGAATACCTTAAAGAGTCAACGATTGCTTAGGTTTTTAAAAAGATTTGGGTAGAAATTAAGTTTAAAAAAAAGCAATCATTCCATATCCGTAAATCCTACACTATGCAGAAATTCACTACAACTCAATATTTCATCACAAGAATGTTAATTTTTCTCAAAACTCCTGAATGCAATTTCTGCTAGAAAATTCAGTGAAGGATGAATATAATTAGTTGGAGAAATGTATACAACGGACTGATCCTTTGTATATATCACACTAAAGGAGTGGAGAAACGGGTGATAACGCTCTAAAAAAAGGGGAATTTTTTTATTTTCTGGGGTGATGTTCGGTGTAAAACTTTTTTTTACACGCAGAGAAGTTCATTTCACCCACCCATGGCTTTAAATAAAATGTACTAAATTTTTTAAATGCGTTATCATCATTTTTGTGAAAAAATAGGCAAAATTTCGAAATTTCAAAGTGATTTTGGCACCTGAAGATATTAATTGATTAAGCTCATATTTTGTATTATTAATAAGCATGGTAGTCCCCATTTATTCCCACCATAGGCGTTTTCAATTTCCGAAATTCGTGTTTTTCGCTCCACCCTATTATATATATATATATATATATATATATATATATATATATATATATATATATATATATATATATATATATATATATATATATATATATATATATATATATATATATATATATATATATATATATCTTCTAAAACTTTTCACATTCTCACAGCAAAAAAAAAATCTTTTAACTTCTTTTTTTAAGTTAAGTAGAAAAAAAATTAGATTTTGTCACTTACATAAAATTTTATTACTGTTATAATTCTAGATAGATTGTTTCTAGTTCCGTTCTTCTGTACCTTAAGCACTACTATAACATTCTAAACTAAGTTTAAAGTTTCTCAGCAAGATTGCAATGGCTGGGTATTTTAAAGCATCATCCATGGTCAATTCGAGAGTTGCATAAAATGATAATCATCAGTTATATGCTTTGCAGGAGCAGTAGGTTGAACTAGATTTGTTTAAACTTTAATTCCCACTTCCGTCACGCGATAGTCAACTTATTGGCATGGGAATTCTTGCAGTG
The DNA here is from genome assembly GCA_947359465.1 of Metellina segmentata. Classification (NCBI taxonomy): domain Eukaryota; kingdom Metazoa; phylum Arthropoda; class Arachnida; order Araneae; family Tetragnathidae; genus Metellina; species Metellina segmentata. Next base: position 100,361,272 of record OX375874.1, read on the forward strand.
TTTTAATGTATACTTTAGTTTCTGATAGATTAGTGAGATGACAACATAGAAAAGCACTCGTGTGAATAAAACTTTGCTTAAGAACACAGACTTTATTACCTACTTATAATCATAATTGTGTGTAGTATAATTATATTTTTTCTGGTTCTATATTCTAAATTTCCTAGAAGCGTTTACAAAATTATGTTTTATTTTCTTTACATATAGATCCAATAGATTTATTTTACTAATGCTTTATTGCGTTCATTCGTTGCTAAAATATCGTTGTTATGTTCCATGTTCTTGGTATTGGGATATATAGCAATTCAAAATTTATAAAACAATCTGATAAAGTGTCATCAGTGTCTAGAGATTCGGCTCTTGTTCACCAGCTGCAAGCTCAAGACCACAGCCTTTAATTTCCTTTTCAAACACCGTTTGAACCCTCTTGTTTGAATATTACTGTCTGGGAGCAAATTGTAAATTCCTTGAGGTGTTCTCTTCATTTATAGCCTCTGCACCATAGAATTATTTTATTTAACCCTGTATGCGGTTGCTACGATATCCGAGGGCTGTTCAATAAAGAATGATTGTAAATTACTAAAAAATATTTTCCTGTACCAATCCTCCAAATTTTTAAGGCCTTTCTCAAAATACTCTCCATTGCATTCGATGCACTTATCCTTCCTATTTTCCTGTCTTAAAACACATGATGGAAGCCATTTTTTGACAGGTCCTTCAAAATCGCCAACGCAACTTTTATCACTCAATGTGATGATGAAAACCTCTTTTTCCGGAGGTGTTTCTTCAAATAGGGGAACAGAAAAAAATCGCATAGGTATATTAGGACTATATGGAGAATGGGGAACACATATGACATTGGTTTTTGAAAGAACTGACATTTTTTTAAGTAGAAAACAAATTTTCAATGCAGTGTATTAAATTTCGCGTCTTACATAAAATTTAGCCGTTAACTAAATTAAATTAGACGTTCTTGGCCTACTTCCAAGGTCTCAGCAGTGATGTCATTACCGTGAAATTTACGCTATCTATTCTCTAATTATCACACCACACATTCAATATGAATTTTGGTATTCTTCATTTCTTTAAATCACATTTAAAAAATTATGATCATTCTTTATTGAACAGCCGGCGTTTATCACCCTCCAAATCCGATCGTTTTTCCAAATGAAGAAAAGGCAAGAATGAATAATTCAAATACCATGCTAAAAATTTGCTATAAGTCTCTTCTAATGATACCTTTTTACGTGCACAGGACCCTGTGACCAAACTATTTGTAACGTGACCCTTGGACTGCTTTCGTCATAGCAAACCTTGATGATTTCACTACTTTTGAACTCCATTCTATAGAAATGAGGATTTACCTAACCTGTCGTTAGATACTACATTAGCAAACAAGGCCATAAGATACAATATCAATCAGCAAAGTCCATTTTTCACAGTGTAAATAAGTGTCTACTAGTCTACATGTGGTTCATCCGTTTTGAAGCTATTGTCAGTAGAAATGTTCAGTGTATTTTATACAACGCCTATGCCTAGGAAAACAAATTGCCTGCAAAGGCAAGTTTTCTAAGTAGGGATCAGTTTCATACATTGTTTATAAGTAATCATTATCAATCTCTTAGCTTTGTGCGAGCTGGATACTCATTCATAAGTATGTTAGTAAGTTACTCATAAGTACGTTACAACCCCTCGCAATTTTGAACCATAGTCAGTTGACGTGGTAAACACCTGATCTGGTACCACAGTATCCTATCTTACATACCACACAAACATAATGACATTTGAGGTTACCACACATTTTACGTAAACAACCCTCCGGTACACAATATTTTTTGGTTGGATGTAATTCCGAATTCGCAACCCTCCGGTTTCTCGTGTTATACTCTTCCAAACAAGCCATTGGGACTCATTCTTTTATTGAAGTGTGATTGTAATGGAAGGATTCAATATGCTCTAAGAATACGAGAGTCAGTTTGGGGTTGTAGAATGTTTATTATATCTTTAGCAAAACATTCGTTTATTATCAGACCGAAGCCATCTCCAAAATAGCCTGCTGGACAAGTAGAGTACTTTTAGACATCTGGTCTTCTAAAACTATGCAAAATGCCACCCTTGTGCCCGCAGTAATTTTGATATATATACAAACAAGAGGGGTGGACGAGCACAAGGGGCAACCGCAGGAATCTTCGGATCAAAGACGTCGGCCGGCACTCTATAGATGACGGTTATCCAGCTTTTGGCTTTCCTGGAAGAGAACACAAATGTGCATTCACTATTGAGGTTGAAACAGTATATTTTAATTAATAATTCCTTCGGTATCGTTTCTCTATACTTGAAAGTTCATAAAATGTACTTAAAACGGATCAAATTTTGTCTAATCCTTGAATTTTACCCAGACCTTTTTTATCTTACAATATGTACCTGCAATCTAAAACTTCTTAATTCGTATATTTTAGTCTTTTCTCCTTTAATGTTACATATTTTGATTATATTTACAAAAATTTCATTTCTTTAAATTTTTTGAATATTTTTCGATTAAAATTTGATTTTCAGGATTTTAATCGTAAAAATTGTCTTCTCTCGGAGGGGAAAGCTAATCCCAAAAAAAAACGAGGTATATTAAATTTCGGTGGAAGATGTTTTTTGTTTGTGGGTTGGCTTCTAGGTTCGCGGCGAAAGTGCAATATTTGAGCAAGATGTGCAAACCACAAAAGAAATAGTCGCCAATTATTATTGAGATATTTATACAAAGAAAGACTATTGACAAAGGATGTAATTGAATCGAAGTGGAAGTTCTTGAAAAGTCCTTGAACTTGTTAATTGTAAGATTAAGAACTCTGTTATGACTCACTCTTATTAAAAGTTTCTTATGAACTGGATATCTTGTCATCATAATATTGCTAAAGTTTTGATGATGATAATATCAAAGTATAGTCAGTTCTTCTTGCTTTGACTAGTTATATTGCCATTAGGTCTGGGTAAGTTTACTAGTGACTAGATATTTCGTAGTGACACTCACTAGGTTTACTAATCTAGATGCATCAAGACTCTTCTATAAGATTCATTAAATATTGCTTTAATTTGTGTATAGATTCGAACAAAATCGTTGACTTTGAGCAGGTACTAAATAAATGACCTTATTCGCTTTTTTGTTCACATTTGTTTTATGACTATTTATTAATTTTCAGTTCAAAACACAAAATTATTTATAATGTTAAACATATCCTAAAGAGTTCACAAAGGGATTGCATTTTTCAACATCATAAAAGAAGGAATAAAGCTACTTTAGGTAAAAGTCAGTTAATGGTAATTGGTAATTAATAAACGCTGGGATCAATTCCAAAGGGAAAGATCCATCACAACAACTCGTCATTTTGAACCTTGGCCATGTAACAAGGTCAACACGTGAGCTAACACCTAACCCTCCGAACTTCCACACAGCGTCAACGTATGCACACTAAATACCTCATCATATTTAACGTGCACCCGCCCTTTCATAGACGATTGACTTTGGTTGGATAAAGTTTCAAAGTCACAACCCTCCGATTGCTATTTCTTTACTCTTCCAACTTGTCAAACGCGGCCCCGTCAGTAAACGAGTGTCTGCTCTAAAGCAACGAGAGATGACATTAAATCAGTGCTTACATCTAAAACACAACTTCTATCCATCTTCCACATCTTCACAGGACTCATATGATATTATTATCTTTTCAAGTTTTGTAGTTGGAGGAAAAGAAATTCCGGTTAAGACGTTTTCTTTGCAATTTGATATAGGTGTGGGTATTTGTGACCTGTTTATTGTAGCTATGGCGACCAAATAAGACATCTATTTCTCAGGCTCCAAGTTTAAGCTCAAGCTGAAAACAAGAATATGAATAGAATGAAATCAAATGAAATTTTTAGTGATTCACAATGTATCCCTTAAAATTTGAACTAAGCATATGAATATCACTTTATTTTAAATTCAAAAGTCAGCACATAAATGTTAATTATCCCATTCAATAGAAGATGTGGTTAAGTATTTATATATGTACAATATAAATAAGATTAGTAGGTAGTTAATGAAAGTCGCTCAGGAGTTATTGGAGCTAGGTGTCAAAACCGAATGGCAAGATTCGAGGATAACATCTCGTAATTTTGAAGAGAGAGCGACAAAACGTTTAAGCGTATACGTCGGAATTTGATTAGAACGAGTTTCAAATTCGCAACATTTGGATTGATTATCTGTTATCCCACCTACAGCGATACAGCAGATTTGAAGTTACTCTTCCAATTCGCAGCAGCCAGTGCAATTTTTAAAGATTTTTTACTGTTTTATTTCTGTTGTTGCAATTATTTTATTTTTAATAATCGGTTCGGGGTATATATCTTCGCCTATCTTAGCATTTTCTCTCAACCCGGTCGTTTCAATAGAAAGCAGTAACTGTAACTTTACTGTAACTTATGTTTTCGTAATCAATAATATATAGATATTTTATTCTATTAGTCGCCGTTGTATGAGGGTAAGAGTTATGGATTATTATTACATGCATTTTAATTTTACTTTAAAATTTATTTTTTTTAATGTGCACTCACCTCAAACCAATAGCCCTCAAGTGTCTCATATTGTCCACTGTGTAGTTAATGGAACCTAGGTAATCCTGTAGCCAAGACAGTTCAAAAATGAAATCTGAAAAAAGAAGTATTAATAAATGCGTGTTCTTCAGATTCTGGTCACAGATGTGAAATATAAGTAGATTGTACATTGTTATTCAAAGCATCTTCAAAACGCATGAACAACCTATGGACAAGTAGTCTGTGCTTCTGTAAAGCATTTACTTGGTTTGCCGTTTTCCATCTGATCGCCTGTTATCATTTAGCTGTATAACATCTTACTATAGGGTAGTGTGTGAATCAGCATTTCTATAGTGATGACAAAGGTAGTTAAATTACCTCAAAGTCTACTGCCATCAGATCATCAAGCAGAGGAGTAATCTTACTTTGTACATTAACTTAACACACGCACATATGTCACAATCCTATGTAGGTCTATATATGTCCTATTTAATTTCATAATATCTGAAGGGTCGGAGCGAAATATAATTTTTAAAGGGGTCTATGGTCTCGAACGTATGGATCTAAAAAAAAATAACGCTGAACATTTGGAATCGATTAATTCTGCTTTATGAAATTTAATGCAATTGAGTGCAATTCATGAACTGTCAAAAATTGAAAAATATTTTTCAATTCAAAGAATATATGAAATAAAATTTACCATATTTGGATGTTTGAAGATATTCGACAAAATAACAGGTAAAATTGATACTTTCGTCGTCATTCATTGAATTCAACATCATATCTGCAAAAAAGAAAGATGAGTTGGTTTTTAAATTTATTGTTTCATGAGGTGTCCTTATGTCTTCCTCTTTGGTAATGACCCCAGAACGTCGACAATAACACATTGTTTTGCTCCAGTGCTACGTTAATTCAACTACCCCCCGCTGCTTTCCCTTGCCTTGAATTCAAAAGATTTGGAAGGATTCCATCTTTCCAAATAAGAATTTTCATAAGGTCCAGAAAGTCAGAACTGATTAGGAGTTAGGTTGAAATTTATGTAGGTAATTCGTTACGTAAAGTCGCACTGGATCAGTTGACCGGGCTATTTGTAACGGTCTGGGATCAATCCCGAGAGGAAAGATTTCCAGACCACGGTCAGATCCATGAGCTACGCCTCGAACCACAGTTAGGTAACAAGAACAACACTTGAGCTGGCCTCGCATTCTCTTTAATTCCTCGCCACGTTTATGTGGGGACTTTGAAGACCACGACAGTTTCAACATGCACTAGCCCCTATGAACACGATTATCTTTGGCTGCACCTGATTTCGATCTCGATACACTGCGTTTGTTTATCCGTTACTCTAACAACCGGTCTCCCATTGCTCCCACTTCTCTAGGATACTGTGTGTGAGTATGTGTATTTTATAGGAAACAAACAACTCAATGTAAAGAATGATAATATTCAATGGCATCGTTCCATAGAATTCTTATAATGTCCTATATTTTCTATCAACAAAGAAAATCTTAGTGTTTTAAAATTCCATTTACTATATTCTTCTTTTAATCGTAATCTTAAAAGTATTATTTAGCACTCATTTAAAAAACTTTTACTCATTTTTTTAACGAATTTTTGGTACGATCGCTATTCTGTGTTAAATGATATTGAACCACTGTCCTCGTGTGTCCATGATCTCACATCCCTAAGGAGAGGATCAGTAGAATCTTTCCAAAAGATTCTGATAAACGGAAAAAAACAGTAAGATCATTCCAAGTTATTTTTTCAATAATATTATATATTAGATTAGTTCCAAGGGCCGTATTGAAAGGAAAGGAGCAATATAAATGTTCTAAGTTATTTTGTACTATTGGGTGAGACAGCAAAATATTTGTAAAGGATTTCTTTGAAAGGAAAGAACTAATAGGATAGGTCCAAGTTATTTTATTTTGCAGATTAATATAATAGACTCATTCCAAATAATTATGTAACACGAAAAATACCAATGTATATTTTTTAAATGCTCCTTAAGTTGAAATAATCTAAGGATTTGTTCAACTGATCTATTTGGTTATTTAGTTTTCAATGTGCTGAGAAAATAGAAATATTGCTCTGAAATATTTAGACTCTCAAAAGTTTGAAAACAATTTATTATACGCACATGTATCGGGTATGCATCTAACCCCATACGAGTTCCATGCGTCCCACATCATCTCTTGAACAGTCTGGCAGTTGGAATAAATCCCATGCAGTTTTTTAAAGCATCTTCTATTCTTTGAGGACAGATTCTGGAAGAATAAAAAACAAGTCGTGCATCATTCAAACAATAAGTATTCATAAAACTAGTCAAAATTACGAACCTTCAATTTAGCATTCTAGCCAACCTACTTAAGGACTTCATGGTCACAATGGAGCGTACCTTTAGTGGCTTAAGTATTTCTTATGACGTAAGTATACTAAAAATATAGCTTTTAACCCTACGAGTGGTTTACACGCAAATTAAACTTTGCAATTTGTAGTCTCTCCTGCATAACTTCTAGTCAATTTGTACCTTTTTTGTTGATATAAACTTTACAAAGTACTCTATTTTAAGTGAAGGATCAATAGAAACTACTCAAATCATTTTATTACAAAGAAAGAGGGTATGGAATAATCCGAAAGGATAGTGTTCCAAGAAAACCACTTCTCTTCTTAGTTTAACTAGTTACCGTTACCTAATATTAATAATTATCCACAAGAAGCTTAAATGATCGAGCATCTACACTGGTTGGAGTTTTGAGGGAAAATTCAAGGACGTAAAAGTCAAAATTTATTTCTTACTCATATATACGTACGTTAATGATCGTTGCTATTGAATATATATTTAATATCTAATTCTTTAGATATTTGTATCGGCATTTGCCGTACCTGAAATGACCATAAGTCAACGCTTTTTGCTTATGTTTGGATAAATTTAATTTTATATTTTCGGCAAAAAAAAAAAGGGATTTGTAAACGACATAGAGTTACCATGGTGTGCTATACCACGTAGGATGATGGATTCATATTACCAACCTCCTTTCATACATCCACATATTCTATACACAAACCGTTCATAGATTTGCCTCATATTCATTCGAAGAGAACAATCATACACCCTTAAGGCCTGATCTTTGTGGTATCTATGAAGTTACTCTTTATAAGAAATAAACTTTCTAGATCTTTTTCTCGTCATCATAAGAAAATTGACAACTTAATAACAAAATTGGATAGGCCTTGTTCTATGAGATATCTCGTCGAACCACTTGCATCCCCGGATTCGAACTATGATCCGTTCGATCCAGATGCCAGCACCCTGACCACTAGACCAATTTGTTGGATCTGCACCACTAAAAGTTAGATTTAGAGAATAGTATGTTACCTTCCATGTGGATGTGAGTCTTTGGATGGGCTCCACGAGCAACCCCTCCATTATCGCCTTCGTTGAATGTAGGTTCTTTATCTTATGGAGGCGATGTGCAATAAGTATAAAATTTTTAAGAACTGCTGCTCGTAACTCCACGGTAGGCGTGTTTAGTAAGGTATCCTGTACCCAAGTGCTCAACTGTTGAATAATAAAAGAGTTTTTCAACATGAATTAGGAACAGAGATTTAAAACTTCTAGAAAAGCTCTTATGGAAAGATCTACTCACAGAAACGAATCCTCCAAGAAGTTTTGATATATTTGGTGTTCTTTGCCAGTCTTTACGTGCACTATGTTGCACCTCCTGTAATATTCGAAATCGTATCTTGTTCAAAACGGAATTTTAGTGCAAAAAGAAAACATTCTACAGAAGTATGGTCAAGAGTAAAAAAAGTTACGAAAAACGACTAAAAGAAGCTGTGAATACAACAGCCTTGTCTATGTTCTCCAGCATCTGGATAAAACAGAAGTAGTATAACGCATCTATACCCCCGTGAGAAGAATATATTAAATTAGCCACTTTGTGGCTAGCCGGGCAGCGATTTTCCAAACCCTCACAGATACTGCACCGCCAGGTGACAGGCCGGTCGCTGTGAGAAGCGTTAAGGAATTATGGGAAGGTTGATCCAACTTCTTGGCGACTTATCGCTCCGTCGTCGCGCTTTTAGCAAGAAGTTTCAATGGATAACAGTTAGGGCGATTTGATTTTTTTTAACGGATTTTATCGGTTTAAACCGGGTTTTTTTTTTAGAAACTTAGTTTAACAAAGCAATGAACATTAAATGCAAAGTAGTAATTATCTGTAATATCTGCTCAAATTGATTAGTCCAATGGATTATCTTAATTAATTTATCATTATTTGTGATTAATTAATTATATGATGAGTTCTTATTAAATAATTAATATTACGGGGTGATTGTTTTTAGATTTTCTTTAATAAGTCAATGGGATCTTTAAGTAAGCAGTAACTTTAAATGCTAATAAATTTAAATTGGGATTTATCTTTTGAAATTATAAAAAATCTATAAAATCTCTTATCTATAAAAAAAAGCAGGTTTTCATCAGTTTATAAAAAAACATCTGGTTTTAGTTTAATAATTTTATTCTCTTTTAGTTTAAATAAGAATCCTTGTTTTATAACTGTAATAAAAAAACTGTTTTTTAATCAGTTAATTAAAAATCTAAGTCATCTTTTATCATTAAAAAATTGCAAACTTTTGTGTATAATTAGTTATAGTTCGAATACTGTTTCATTTTAAAGGAAACAAACTATCTTGCAACAGATAAAAAGTTTTAACGTCAGCGTCATTTTCATTTGCCAAGGAACTTCGAAGAATAATGACATTTTCCATATGTAAAACTACGTTGAAATCTTTTGGGATTTCTTTTAATATTAATTCCATTTCCATTATGCGCTCAACACGTGTAACACAATCAAGATAACACTAACAACATGAAGAATGTGCTGCGAGATTTCTTCAGCGCCATGTCGTCCTAGTGCAACCCGATAACCGGTCAATTATATTGGTTCAGCAACAAATCGTCATCCAACGCGACCGGCCTGTCACCTGGCGGTGCAGTATCTGTGAGGGTTTGGAAAATCGCAGCCGGGCAACACCATGATATAAGATATTAATCTAGTTAAAAATTTTCCGCAGATTTCAAATCCGTTGAAATTTTTAATCTATTTTAACGAATCCACTTTTACGACAAAAAACTAAACAAGCCTGTCGAAATGTTTTTTATTTTTTGCTCTCCACTGAAATCGAAGAGGGCAGGAAATGTAATCTGTTTATTTTTGGAAAGGGAAAGTTACCGTGACAAAAATATATAAGATATATTCAATTAAAAAATATTTTTATAAAGAAAATCATATTTTTAGGTATGGATCTAAAGTGAATTTTTCCGCAGATTTGAAATCCGCTGGAATTTTTACTCTATCTTTAATGGTCTAGGAGATAGAAAAAGAACTAATTGACTCCAGTTGAAAGATTGTATTTTTTTATCGTCTGGCTGGAAAATTATTCCTCCGAGCAAAATCAAAACAGAACCGAAAACAATGAATTTAGAATCTGTGATTTCTTCTATGCTGTAGCATTCAAAAATGATTCAATTTCATTTAATTCATTTAAATATGTTCTAGAATGAATTTAAAAATTCGCGACCCAAACATTGCAAAAATTTGGACTACCTCTGTGCCAAATATCTTTGCTGTAAGTACCATAAAATCGTCAGGTTTCTGAGGCAAACAGATAGACATAAACTTATTTTTACAATAGAAGAAATTGCAACAAATGTAAAAGAATACCCTATTTTCCATCTAACCTAACAAGGGTTTAAAAATAAGTACGGATAATTGCTCTTTTGAAATCGTCCCGCCTTTCTACTGACTCACATTCTCCCCCCTTACAGTGTCGTGTTAAAGGAGGACACCTGACGTCCATCTTAACATCGAATGGCTGAAGAACTTTGCTTGTAACAAAAGCCAAAGCTGCAAAATTATTGGCATGTCTTATTTAACTCGTATTGTGAGACTCATAAGAACTTGATAACTGACAGAAATTTCCTTTTCTTTTCATATTACATGCATATTATGATAATGTATGATGGTATTGATATAATTTATAGATAGATATAGAAATGTGCAGATGTAAAAATGTATAGATGTGCTCTAACGTTCTAGATAGACAACTACAATTATTTAAACTGGTACAAAACATCATGACATTAGACAAGTGAGTGTGTGATGGTGTTTGTTAACAAGCAATATATTAACTTGAAAAAGTTTAATTTGATTGATTCATATTCCATGAATGTGAATATGATAACAGGTATGGTTATACAGTTGGAAGATTGAAGTAATGGTATTTTTGCAAAAAAAAACTTCCATACATTTTGCTTTCCCTAAATGGACGCTATATGCTTTGGTCTACTTAGAATCAAACACTGAATTTCTTGTGAATATTTTAAAAGCAAAATTTCTGATGAACAAGTGTAATGAATTCCTTTACCTCACGAGTGACATCTTTAAATATTTTCAAGTCGATGAGTGTCAACTGGTCCTGGAAATAAAAATATAACATTCAGAATATAATATTCAACGTGATACACTATTACACAATATATTAACCTTTTGGTGATATTTCATGTTCAAGAATTGTAAACCATCCTTATTCACACAATAACAGTAATTCGCTTTAATCTAGTTGGAAAGAACTTACTGCGATGTCTTTGGGTTTGGAGCTTAGAAAAGCACCCACTACAGGTGATATTGGTAGATAGTCCTCCTGAGGATAAACAAAGTTCTTAATAATTCAATCCATTAATAATGTGAGGTTTAGAGCATATATCTGGGATAACACCCAGTACAAAAAATAATAAGTCTTAACAGTAAAAAGAAGGATGCAAAATCTTCAAATTCAGCTTTTTCACTGCACATTATCTATATTTTCCTGAAATATTTTGTGAACGTTTCAGAGTAGATCAAGTATGCGACTGCACGTAGATAAGCCTCTTTGGCATCCTCGAAAATATTTGATCATGATGACATTTTATGAAAAATACTTGATTTATATATACAATAAATGTTTAATTTTTAGTCAATCCCAATACGTTCTTTGGAAGCTGAATATGGAACATTTTATTTATCACTGCCACAAATATGTCGATAACATTAAACTTTTAACAAAGTGCAATTAGTTTTCATTCCAACCTTGATGCATAATTGAATATTTGTGATACCTAAACCTATGCACTTTCCCATTTTATTCAGCTTCATTCCTTTAACCCTAATGTTGGACGTCTTTACGATGTATCGTCATTAATAAACTGTCCAGATCTTGATGTAAGAGATTACTTGTCATTAGAAAAAATGCCATGACCTTACGTCATCATCAAGCAACGCAGGGTCGAATTGTAGTAAAATGAACAGGTACGCACTTTCTACTTTGAAGTGTATTAGAAATAGAAGTTAACATCAATAAGAACACGAAATGCTGTTTTACATTTTTACTTGAATCTTATTTATTTTGAGGGTAGAAACACACATATTGTGATGGTGATATTCATTACAAATCGATTAAACCAACTGATGGTTCTCCCGACGAAGTGTGTCGTCATCAGCAAAACTGACCACCCCTTGATATACAAAATATCTAGTCATTTGTCAAAATGACCAGACCGCGATTTCGTTGTGCTATTTTTATCGATAGTATCTTGATGACGAAGTATCTGAGCAAAAGCAAACTTGATAGACGAGATATCTCTCAAAAACAACTATAGGGTAATACTGTGTGTATCCAGTGTTTTTCTCTTCCCTTCCTCTTTCCTTTCCTTTCAATCCTCTTTAAAAAATCACTGTCTTAGCTATAATTGTCACTTCGTTGCCCTAAATACAGTTCGGGTGTGATACCAAATGCATACCAGAAATACCCAGTACCACTTCTTTACGATCTCGGTAGTCATATCGAAGTATATTTTACCTAGTCGAGAATTTTTCCTCTCTTTCAAACTCAATTATAATTAGTTTTCATATAACTCCTTACAACTAACGAGCTCTCTGCACGGAACTCTTTCAATCATTTATTTTAGGAATAATTCGTCAAAATAAGTAACAGTTTCTGTTTCATTCTAAAATACTTATATAAAAATTGTTGTTTAAGATGAGTTTACTTACAAAATCTGAGGCTGCGTCGATTTCTCCCAGATAGTCGTCTTCGACGTTGGTGGTAAAACTGAAAGAATTAAAACGATTCAAGCTCTGTGGTATTGACCTGTATTTGAGACTATAATCATAAAAACTAATTCAGTTGAATCATTGAACAAGACGAAACAGTAATAACCATATAATCATTAAAAGTGGCAAAAGTCAGTTCTTTTGAAGGACAATCTATGAACTTCGGTTCATTTCAGGCAAATAAAATTATTTACTGGCCAAGACATAAGAGTAATCTAACAAGATCAATTACAAAGGCTAACTCATTTCAGTCAGTTAAATTAGATATTTTCCACTCACAAGTTCTCAAAGACAAAATAAAGTAATATTGTGAACACTTACAGTTTCTTAAATCTTTTCCAGAATCGTTGGGCCATGTTCAATTTTTTAAGAAATCAACAGCTCAAGTGTGTAGACTCAAGAAATAATAAGTTGAGTTCTCAAAGAGGTAATTCAAATCTTTATAAAATCGATTCAAATTCAAATTGAACTATCAGAAGTTTACATTTGCAACGCTAATAGCACAAAATATTTGCATGAAGTGAGAAGAAATAGAACACCTTTTTAACTGTTTGAAAAAATCATTGTTATACAAAGAAGCGTAACAATATTCAAAATATTACTATTTGAACAGTGAATGGTATGGTTGATGTTCATTATTTAGAGTTGCTATAATGTATTTCTGTGACTAATAATAAGACGGTGCCAACAGAGATAAAACTTATTGATACATTTATATATTTGATAAACTCATAAACATATGATGTTAAAAGCAAAAATATAATTAACTGTAAAATGTATAACAACTTGGATTTTTTACACGAATTACTATAAAATATTTTTTTTAAAAAAACATTTTACTGCATGATTTTTTTTTATTTGAAACAAAATAAAATTTCTTATCTTCGAAAAATCATGCCAAATAAAAAAATATCCTGAAAACGGATTCAAACTTTTTTAAGAGAAAACATAGTTAAATAGGATTTCAATAAGCTATTAAAATATCGAAGTGCCAAAGCTCATGAGATGATTCTCTAATATCGTGTTTAGGGTATCCTCTTACTCGGTTAAGTACAGCAACTCGACGTGGTATGAACTCAACTAGTCCGTTGAAGTGGCCAAGAGACAAGCGCAGCCATGCCACACATAATTGCGAGGCTTTTTATGTGCTGGATCTTGTAGAGCACGAATGGCCTTTTCAATAAAATCCCTGATATGCTCCACTGGGTTCATATTGGGAGATCCACTGGGTTCATAAGGGTTGTTAAAACATGTGCTAGAATTGTAGTTCTGCTGATATATAAGACCAGTAGCTTTATTAAGGAAAATCGGACGTCCCCGTAAATTATATAGTAACACGAACGCTCTGTTCTCAGTATTTTTCAAAGCTCTTGTTCTGGTGATTTGCCGAGACGCCTTCGTGACCAGAGGGGAAGGATGCAACAGATATGTCCCGCATCGCTCAATGGATTGCATCTTAAACAACATGACCTTGACGTAGTTGACGTTTGGTCAGAAAGACCTGATTCTGTTAAAAGTAGGTTGCAAATGTGTATCAAATCTTTAATAGCCACGGAAACACAGGAGAATCTAGCATTTTATGTGATAAGATAAGAAGATGTCCCGCAGGAATAAATAAAATTACAAATCATCAATGCTTCAGTCAAAGTATTATTAAAGAGTAATCTGAAAAAATAATATATATATATCCTGGGTGTAGACTGGCAAACATACACTGATATTTTCCAGAAATATTAACTATATAAAATTATCAGATTGCATATATATACAGGGGTTGGACAAAATAATGCGTACACCTGTGAAAATATATTTTTTGTTTATTAATTGGCCGTTGGTCCTCCTTTTGCATGAATTACAGCTTGTATCCGACGTGGAATTGACAAATACAAGTCATGTTCAACATTCAGAGGGATACATCCCCACTCAAATTGCAAAAAAGTCACTAATTCAGAAAGTGTCCTTGGAGATTGGAATCGACTGCGCAGCTTGTTTTCCAAAATACCCCACAAAGGTTCAATTAACTTGAGATCAGGGAACTGAGGCGGCCAGATGAGGTGCTCTATTTCATCGTCGTGTTCATAAAACCAGTCTCGGGCAATTCTAATGGTGTGAATGGAGGCATTATCATCTCGGAAGACTGGTCGTTTATCAAGAAACACATGGTCGATGAAAGATGGTCGGCCAGCAGACTGACATAATCCTCTCCTGTAACAAGGCCATTCAGAACAAGAAGGGCGTCAAGACCACGATGTGATATCGCATCCCAGATCATCAGTGAAACGACGCCATGCTTAACCTACAAACGTAAACATGTCGGGAAGAATGTCAACGATTCGTCTGACCGTATTGCCCTCTCCCATTTTTGCTGTGTCTAACTTTTATGCTCAAGACAGCATATTCGTCGCTTCAGGCATTGCATGGTATAATCAATGGTTCTGAAATAGCAGTTCTGCCATGAATATTTTCCAGATGAAGTTCACGCCGGATAGTTTTTGATGAAACTGCTTTCTGTGGATGTGTGTTCATCTCAAATGTTATCTGGGATACTGTTGTCTTGTGTTTTTTTTTTTTTTGACACAATCCGCTTCAAAACCCTTCTGTCTATGTTATTCAGCTTCGATTTTCGACCACTGTTGTGCTTTTTAGATGATGTTTTCCCCTGTTTCAAATATACTGACACTACAGTCGACACTGTGTACTTCTCCCAACACCTAGAAAGGTAGCCGTTATCGTTATTGAGGCTCCAGCAAGACGGGCCCCAACAATCATGCCTCTTTCGAAATCAGAGAGGTCAGCCATAACGCATGTTTAACACAGAAATTTATTTCGCATCCCACTTCTATCACTTCTAGTAGCAGACTGATGTGTGTACTTTCTGATCCGCTAGGTGGCACCCTTCACCGCTAGAGGGCAGGAGTATATGAGAGGTTTCTTTCGAGTGTTAATTTTTCACAATTGTTCATATTATTTTGTCCAACCCCTGTACATATATTTTTGATGAACTCATTTAAATATAATGTTAAACGCAAAAATATAATTAGCTCTAAGATATATAACAACTTGGATTTTAAACACGAATAATTATAAAATTTAAAAATCCCATTTTACTCCAAGATATGTTTTTATTTGAAACAATATTATATTTATTTTCTTCGAAGAATCATACCAAATAAAAACTTATCCAAATAACGGTATCAAACAATTTTAGAGAAAGCATAGTTAAATAAAATTTCATTAAGCTATTAAAATACTGAAGTGCCAAAATCATGAGATGAATTTCTAATATCATGTGTAGGGTCTCCTATTACTCGGTGAAGTACAGCAATTCGACGTGACATGAATTCAACTAGTCGGTGGAAGTCGTCAAGAGACAAGGGCAGTCATGTCACCCATAATTGCGAGGTTGTTTAAGTGCTGGATCTTGTGGATTACGAAAGGCTTTTTCAATGATATCCCTGATATGCTCCACTGTGTTCATATCGGGAGATCTGGGTGGTTAAATCATGGCAAGGAATTGTGATTCTACTGATATAAGACCAATAGCTTCATTTAGAAAAATCGGTCGTCCCCTTAAATTATATTGACTCACGTTCACGCTAAGTTCCAGAAACTTTACAAAGCACTTCTTCCGGTCACTTACCGAGACGTCATCGTGACCAGAGGGGAAGGATGCAACTGATATGTCCCGCACACACACATTGCTCAATAGATTGCAGCTTAAACAACATAACCTTGACGTAGTTGACGTTTGGAAGTCAAGAACTGATTCTGTTAGAAGTAGCTAGCAAATGTGTATGAGCGGCGTAGCGTTAGAGGTGTTGCGTGTTTAGCTGATTCTGTAAACGTGTAACTGTGTGTGATGTGCAAGCGAGGTATTTCGTCGAAACCACGTGAGGGTTAACTTCCTGTTATACAATGGAAGTTAATTTATAAGACAATGCGAGAGTGTAGAGTATGGAATCCACAGATGAAAAACACGAATGCAAAAAAAGAAAGTTAAAAAAATCTTATATGAATATACCCAATTCTCCGTGTTTAAACGCTAAAAGGGATTAATTATTTTCACTTCATTAAAAACTTATTCCCCATACAGAATTTATATATTTAACTAAAAAAGTTATTTTCAAAAGATATTTCTAAACATATGAAAGTGCATGCAATATGAAACATGTTCCACATTGCACACACTTAACGAGCTATTATAGACGATAAAATATGTTAAATTTAAACACGGACTATGCGATATTTTCAATTGCAGTGTTAGAAATTTTAGAGGAGTCCTTGAAGAGGTCTTCAGTAGCTTCATCTATTTCGCAGAGAAGAGAGAATGATCATGCAACTCCAATACGATGCTAGTGTTTTTGTAGGTAGCCATTTTTAGTGAGAAGTGAAAAGCAAGATTCCAACAGGTTCAGTGCAATAAATATTGTATTCAAGTTTTTTAACCCTAAAACTCCGCTATTTTCTGTAGACATCTTTGCATTTTGAAAGTCAACAGTGTATGAGCATACCATCCTCTCGATATAACGAAGCGGTCAGGAGGAGTTAGGTTTTCGAAATTGTGATCTAAATTTAGCTTGTTGGTCAGTTGTTCATTGTTTATATGGTAACGTTTTTCTTCTCCTTCGCAAGATAGCGTAGTTTGTGTCTACATCCACGCACAAAATCATATTCGATTTGACTAAGGGTGATAAAATCTGTTACTGTTGCCTGGAACAGAAAATGGGTTTTTTGTTACAGTTCCGTCTTTTTTCACAGCCAAGAAGAAACCAGCCATATAAAGGTTGCGAAAAAAATTATTTTAAAGATTAACTTACTACTGACCAAGAGTTAAGTTTAAGAATTAAGTTTAGATAACAGTTGTCCAAACCTTAAATCCTAGACATCGATTTTATCGCAGTACTTTCTAAATAAAATTATCTTAACATGTTTGAAATTACCTCTCTACATTTAAAACTAGCCACTGCATGGTCAGTACGGCGTTGAAAGTGACATTTTTTTGTGGGGTCAGTTGTGACTACTGCTCTCTAACCCTTGGTGATTGCTACAAATTTCCAATTGGTTTGCGAAGTAAACCAAATGGGAATTCGTTGGGAAATTCGTTTCATAAAAATATTTCAAATATGCAAAACAAGTTTTAATATAAAGTGTAACTTCTCATTTTAAAATGACCGGAATTTCGTAGTTATATGTATATTTCAATCATCTTTCTTTAAATGTTTGGTTGAATATGCGCTGTTTGTAGGATAGCTGTTTTATAAAAATATATAAATATAAATATAAAAATGTTTAAGCAAGATGGAAATTTCTTATTTTAAAATTACCGTTGAAGATTTTAAAAAATTACATTAAAATGATAGGTTTCGTTAAAATAAAACGGATAGTCATTCGATGTAGTTCAAATGTATTTAAAATGTTTATATAGTTTTTCATCGTAACACAATTAAAATGAATTAAATTTACATTTGTTTTCAGTTTCATTTGTGCTATCGAAAGACGTACCGTAACTACTACGCAGTCAAGTAACTACATCTATCATTTTAAATAAGTATGTGGTTTCTCTTTAGAACCCAAATCTCTGCATTTGAAAAGTAACAAAAATATTCGATTCAAAACTACTGAATCAATATTGGACTTTTTGGAAATTTAAACAAGACCGTTGATCGTTAAATAATATCACTATTAGTAATATTGAAAAATTGAAATTTTTTGTATTAAGTGACAGAAAATCGAGGTTGCTTACATATTACGCTTTGAAGCTGTTCTTACACAACTTAGATTCATGTGATTAATTAGTTGAAAGTAGTGATTTTATTTTGTAAATATGCGGTTAAATCGACCCTCTATGTATTAAAAAAATGTAATGGATTGCGTTTAATGTGTGTACTCTGATGACATTTATTTCTAACTTAATCTCCTTTATTCCACTTGTCAAAGAATGGTGTTTTCAAGAAGAAATGTGTTTGCTTCAAAATAAATTAGTCACGAATGCCTTAATAATTCAATATACTATCCTCTCATAATGATGATGTTATTCAAAAACAATGCATCGAGTTAAGACAGGGTACGGTGGAAACAATGCTAATAGTTGGAGGGAAATTAGTGATAGTGGGGAAAGTGCAAGGACGGGGCTTTCGTGTCTGAATCTCTTCTTCGCCATTGTTTGGTGTTCTTCAAGTGAATCACACGTTCGTGAAAGGGGTTGTTGTGTTTTTCGTGCAAAAATACATTTTTGTTGTTATTAATTTGCTTTTAAATTCAAAACTATACTAGTTATGGTTATTATAGTATTTTACGAATGAAAAAGTTTATATATATATATATATATATATATATATATATATATATATATATATATATATATATATATATATATATATATATATATATATATATATATATATATATATATATATATATATATATATATATATATATATATATATATATATATATATATATATATATAATTTTTTTTTTTTTTAATATTTTCTTACTTGAAGTGAGTAAAAGATGAGTGTTTCTTTACTGTTTTAGAGATAAACAGTAAAGAAAGAGCTGTTATATGTTATATATATATATATATATATATATATATATATATATATATATATATATATATATATATATATATATATATATCGGAATTCAAAATTGGTGTAATTCACTTTTATCTAAATTGTTTACTTTGGAAGTTATTACGACATATTTTCTAAAATATGTGACCGGTTAACATTCCTATTAACCTCTATGCTGCGACAGTTGACTTATTGTTACAACTAAAATTTCGTTTACACCAGCGTTATGTTATAGATCTGTGTACTGTGGGTGTGATCCCCCTTTTAAGTTATCGCTGGCATCGATCACCATTTTCGACCTGTCAGCAACTGACCATCTAGAAGAGGGTTCCTCCTTATGTTCGGTACATTAACCTGTCGAATGTGAGGTGTGAACGCTTGATGAGAATAGCAGAAGGTCCTTCAGGTGATATCGATGTCACTCCAAACTAAACGCCACACAATACTATAAAAGGAAAGTGCCACTCATAATGCCACTCATGGCTCTATCGCACAAGTTATGCAATTAGGTAAAGGGGAGGCGAAAGAGCCGTT
Organism: Metellina segmentata; assembly: GCA_947359465.1. Classification (NCBI taxonomy): domain Eukaryota; kingdom Metazoa; phylum Arthropoda; class Arachnida; order Araneae; family Tetragnathidae; genus Metellina; species Metellina segmentata. Next base: position 100,381,097 of record OX375874.1, read on the forward strand.
CTGTGAAACGAAAAACAACAACTGTGTTTAGAAAAGCAACTAATTGTTTCGTACTTTACCATCAACACAAGGAAAACACGACAGATGAAGCACAAGAAACATAAGTTATTGATTAACGGGGAAACGTGTATTCCCAATGAGTTACCCAGATCTATTATCCAAACACTGAATTACGGAGCAGTTCAAAATTTATTTATTAAAATACACTTATTAATACACAGAAGGATGAAACACAATGTATTTTAAACGAGGATTGAAAAAAAGAGGTTAAACAGTGTATTTATGTTTGATTAAAATTCTGCTCCATTTTACTTAAGTGAGCGCTAATTTTTAGGGAAAGTTAGTTAATTTAAAGGGAAAGTCAGAGAGTTAAAAAGATTAAGAAACCTCCTCTCTGTTTCCGCCATTCCTTAAAATCAATATTTATTCTTCTAAAAATAATTCAATTACTTAATAAAAGGGCATTGATGCAGAAGAGATTATTTTTATACGGTTAAAATAGATAGAAGTCGACAAAGTCTCTCTCCCGAGAAACGCAGCAATTTTAATTATTCAACTGCTGTGGTTGACACTGTTTATTTTTATTAGAAGAAAAAAAAATTTCACTGGTTTAAATATTTTCTTACTTGAAGTGAGTAAAAGATGAGTGTTTCTTTACTGTTTTAGAGATAAACAGTAAAGAAAGAGCTGTTATATGTTTTCCGCATAAAAAAGTTAGTAAAAATTAGGAAGAAATAAAAATATGTTTCATTACTAAAATGTTTACTTCTTAAATTGACTTTCGAAGTTATTTTCTTGCGTTACACAAAATGCGATAGAAGTCAAAACCTATTAAATATGAGATCATTCTTGTTTTTCTTGGACGTAACTCAATTTAATACTGCACTATTATTGAATTAAAGGCTCTTTTATCAATGGTTTCTGTAATTTTTTTAATGCCTTGAAGATATTATCGAATAAATTATTATGGCCCCCCATAAGGGAAATTAATAATTGGCAATGCATAATTTACAGTATATGGATCCTCCATCGCTTAACAATTAAAATAATATAAATAACATTATGTATAAGTATCTTAGTTTAAATAGTTTGATTTTTACTATTATATCCTCTCAGGTTAAAGGATATTTTTAATGCAAAACGCCTAAACGATTAATTATATGCAAAACGTCTGACTTAAACGATTCATTATGATGGTGGGAAATTCGTAATCCTCAGTGTACCATTTTATTCACAAAATTCGTTCGATGGTTTTTGTAATTATAACCAAATAAATTGTATAATAAGTTTTGCTAAGAATATATTACATACTTTCGTATATACTTATGCCTTAAAATGCTTAGAATATTTATAAAAGTTAATTAACATTTATAAAAGTTTATAAAAGTCAATTACTTAATAAAATGGCATTGATGCAGAAGAGATTACTTTTATACGGTTAAAATAGATGCAAGTCGATATAGTCTCTTCTCCCGAGGCACGCAGATATTTTAATTATTCCACTGCTGCGGTTGTTACTGTTTATTTTTATCCAAAGTAAAATATTTTTTACTAGTTTAAGTATTTTCTTATTTGAAGTGAGTAAAATATCAGTATTTCCTTTCTCTTTTAGAGATAAACAGTAAAGAAAGAGCTTTGGCATATGTTTTTCAAGTAAAATAATTATAGAAATTTCAAAAAAAAAAAATATGTTACATCACTAAAATGTTTGCATCCTAAATTGACTTTTGAAGTTATTTTCTTGCGTTACACAAAATGTGATAAAAGTCAAAACCTATAAATATGAGATCATCCTTATTTTTCTTGGATGTAATTTAATTTAATTCGGCACTATCATTAAATTAAAGGCTATTTTATAAAGGGGTTTCTGTAAACTGTTTTACTGTCTTGAAGATATTTTCGGATAAATTATGATGGAATAACGAAAGTCAATAATTGGCAATACATAATTTACAGTATATGGATCCCACTAAAGCCTTTACTATTAAAATAATATAAATATCATTATGTACTCGTATCTATTTTCTGTAAATAGTTTAAATAGTTTGATTTTTAATATATCCTCTCAGGTTAAACGATATTTTTAAAATATGTAAAAGGTCTGACTTAAGCGATTCATAATGACAGTAGGAAGTTTGAAATCCCCAAGGTACCATTTAATTCAGAAAATTCGTTCGATAGTCTTATAATTATGACCAAATAAGTTGTATAATAAGCATTGCTAAGAATATCTTACATGCTTTCGTATATACTTAGACCCTAAAATGCTTAGTACATGTAGAAAATTTAATAAAGATTTAATGTGGGTCAATACGTGATATGATGTTCCAATCTACTTTTCTAAAAGTTATTATCTGAATTTCATTCCTATATATTAAGTTGATACAAAAGTCCGTCTCGTTTTTGGTGCTAAATGGCATTGCATAGCAAAACAGAAATGTTCTCTACTTTACACCTGGGAACTTTTAATGTTGTTTGAATTTGAGGAATTTAATCAAGTATTTGGGAATAAAACATTATTAAATTGCATTTTAAGTTTTGTTAAGCATTAACAATGGTAGAACATACATACAATTTTCGGTATGTTATGATGTTTTATTTTATAAGAGACAATAATGCGTTGCAAACGTAATAGGTAATGGTAATTTTAGTTAACGTCGTACCAGAGCAACACAACGGACTATTGACGACGGTCCGGGATCAGTCCCTGAAGGGAAAGATCCAAGGACAACACCTCGTAATTTTCAACCACGGTCAGATGACGAAACAACACCTGAGCTGGCACCCCACTCTCCACACTTCCAACTCACCGATGAGGACTTTCGGCATTTTTAAGGTGCACCAGCCGCCGCTACATCATACGTTTACAAATATCCATGCCCGGACCCGGATACAACCCGGAACCTACCGATCTGGAGGCAAACATCTTAACCACTATACCGGTTGGTCGGCCAAACGTAAAAAAACACGTCCCTACATTTTTGGACCGGGCACCAACGGATTTGCATAAAATCTGACAACTTGTTTGCGTTTTTTTTTCGTGGTATGGCCTGGGATCTTTGCATGTTGTTCCTGGTCAATTTAACGCAGACGCCGGCATGAACATTTAGGAAAGTCTTGTTCTTCCTGTGCTCTGGATATTTTATGGAATGAACGAATGTTACTTCCAGGAGGATAACGCTCCATGTCATGTCGCATCCTCTGTCAAGCAGTGGTATCAAGATATATATTAAAAATGTCTTCCTGGCCTACCCAGAGTCCCGACCTAAACCCCATACAACATTTGTGGGAAAGTTCAAGAGACGCTTACGGACCAGTGAACCCCATCCGAAATCTACAATTGAGCTGGCGACATTCTTGCAGCAGGAATGGACACAAATACCCATAGCTGTGTATCAAAACATTGTTGAAAGTATGCCCAGAAGGGTTGCTGGTGTAATTGCAGCACGTAGGGGTACCATCCCCTATTAAGGCATTTACTCTTTACCTTATACCATCGCATCTTGCAGTCCGGTCCATTATTGTAGGGGAGTGTATGTGCTGTGTAGGGCGAGGGTGCCGTTGACGATTCCACGTGCCGTTAGTGGTACGGAAAGTTTGTCACATTAAATCTGTCATGTTCTCAAATGTTGTCACGTATGCGTGGTATGGAAGTTTAGAGAGTGATGTGCCAGCTCAGATTTGTCTTCGTCCTCTGACCGTGGTTCTGCATTACGTGGTGTTGTCTTTGGATCCCTCCCTTTGAGGGGTCATCCTGGAACGTTGCTAATAGCCCGTTGTATTGGTACAATGAGACGGTAATTAGATTATTTTCTACCTACAAGTTGAAATAAAAAAATTTCAAGCACTTTTATTTAATACATAATTTTTCTGGGATTAAAACATAATACACAATCAGGGTTTGCAAAGTAGTTGTGTAAACACAAGGATACGATTACATTTTGTGTAGAGAAAAAGAACGAATTTGGTAAACGAACATACACTTTTAAACACAAGGATTCAAAAAGAAAAGTCTCTTACAAAGAAAACGAGGTGATGATACAGTACTAAACTCGTTCAGCGACAAATGAAGTCGATCACGGGCCAATGATACGGAAGGACGTAGAGCAATTCGCGGAAAGAAACTTGGTCAGCTTCAGAAAAAGTGACTCCAGAGATCCCTAAATATTCCACTTAATTTCCTTTCAGATCTCCGGGGATGGTTTCGAAAACTAGAATATGCGTTGTCTAAAATAAGGTTCCAATTCAACTACTGCTGATGACCAGTACATATTTAGACTGCAAAACGATCAATTGTGATGACATTGAAGTAAATAGCCAAGGAACAGACAGCAGCTTCTGGCGCGAGAATATTTCGACTTACCGTATATAGAGTATTTTTTGTAAAGGGTGTACATTCTAAAAGTCCAGTTTGGATAGAGTTTTTATCACTGCCAAAAGACTTCTTTAACATGGAGAATATAGCAACACTTTTGTAATTTCAATCAAAAGACAAACTTTATTATCTGTGACGAGTACAACTGAAGTTGAATTTTCTTTTCCAATGTATTGCATAGAAGTCAATGACACAACATCCCATCTACATTAACCCTACTGTTGTTTTTCAGACGAGATATCTAGTCACAAGCAGAACTGACTAAATCTTGTTCGACGAGATCTCTCGTCACAAGAGGAAAACTGGCCACATCAATTATTGGTAATATCCTGGTGCAATTAGTAACAAAATTGGTCATATCTCTATGAACGAGATATCTCGACGAACCCTCTTTTGGAATTGAAAGAAAGTTATCGTCAATAGATATGATGTATCCAACTAGTTACCACAGTCCCAAACTAAGCCATCCGGTGTATCGCCTCGTAAATTTGAACCACGGTGAGCTGACAACATCTGAACTGGCACCTTACTCTATAAACGTCCACACCAACCCAACGTAAGGACTTTCGGCTACGACAGATTTAAGGTGCATGAGCCGCCTCCGGTTTCGAATCAGGAACCTTCCGATCTAGAGGCTAGCACCTTAAGCACTATACCGTTTGGTAGTTCGAGGATATGATATACTTATTTACCCTGCCAGGCCGTATCCATTCGGCGATGAGTTGGGGTTGCAACGCAACCCTGACCATCACAAGTGTTTTTGCATTTATTACAAAAAAAAAGTGGTTTTAAGATCTTGACATTTTTTGTTTTTCTTGCTGCGCAGACAGTGCGCTTAACCTTTTTTTCTTATTTCCATGTATGTAGATCCAATATTTCAATACATACATAAAGATATTGTCCTCACACATATGAACTTAAAAAATCTTCAAATAATAACCTTTACAGATACTCTCTGCAAATAAGGTTAGTCCTATTTATGACTTTTTATAAATTATACGTTTAATATAATACAATATATGCAAATACCATAAAATTACATCATTTTTCCGGTAACACAAAATGTTACGCTAAAAATGTTTCTTCTTTTAAAGCAAATTAATATACCAATTTTTTGGCCAATGTTAATTCAATTATATTATTCTAGACTGTTTTGAAATTATTTAGTGTAGATGTTACTTTGTCTCCAGGGGATCCGATGTATCAGTTTCTGGTAACACAGACGTCAGAAATGTTTCTGGTAACACAGACAAAGACAAATTCCATTTATGGGATAGTCTTCGTGTTAATTTAGAAGATTATAGTCCTCGAGTGCTATTTTTAGTACCAAATTATGTCGCATTAATTGTCACCCACATCAGTTTTTACTATTGTTTATTTATTATTATTTTTTCTTCCGGTAACACAAATGTTACGAAATTTTGTTTTTGTTTTTAGAGTGGTCTTGGTTATCGATTAATGCTCGTATTAAATCAATTAATGATGGTCCAAGAGCATCTTTTTTAGTCTTAAAATTAATTACGCAAATTGATACCCTTCCCGAAATATTTATTGTTTATTTTTTGTTGTTTTTTTAAGTTTTTATCTTGTCTTTTAAACCGACAGATATCACGCCAGTTTCTCTGTCATTTTCTGAGAAATTAGATGCTGCTCTATCCCTGTATATCCCCAGGTAGCGTAAAATGTTGCAGTAAAAATTTTTATTTTTCTAAAAATTTCTAAAAGTGTTTTATTTTTTATAAAAATTTTATCAGACGTATAAGTATACTTATTTAGACGGCCCGGCCGTCGTTATTCGGCGATGAGTTTGGGTTTCAACACAAAGCCCAGCGCAAGCTTTTTTGCATTTATTACAAAAAAAAGTGGTTTTACAGATCTTGACAATTTTTTGTTTTTTCTTGTTGCGGAAACAGTGCGCCTAACGTTTTTTTATTATTATTTTTAGTTTATATATAGATCCAATATTTCACTACATATGTGTATACAAATATTGTCCTCACGAATATAACCTTTAAAAATTTCTAAATTATAATCGTTACAGATACTCTCTGCGAATAAAGTTAGTCCTATTTATGACTTTTCATAATTTATACATTTAATGTAATACAATATATGCAAATAACACAAAATTTCATCATTTTTCCGGAAAAACAAAATGTTACGCTAAAAAAATTTCTTCTTTTAAAGCAAATTAATGTACCAATTTTTTGGCCAATGCTAATTCAATTATATTACTCTTGGCTATTTTGAAAACCTTTACTGTAAATGTTACCTTGTCTCCAGGGGATCCAATGTATCAGTTTCTGGTAACACTAAGAGAAATTCATTTCTGGGTTAGTCTTCGTGTTAATTTAGTAGATTATAGTTCTCGAGTGCTATTTTTAGTACCAAATTATGTCGCATTAATTGTTACCCACATCAGTTTTTACTATTGTTTTTTTTTCCTTCCCGTAACACAAATTTTGCTAAATTTTATTTTTGTTTTTAGATTGATCTTGGTATTAAATCAATCAATAATGTTCCAAAGGCATCTTTCTTAGTCTTAAAATTAATTACGCAAATTGATACCCTTCCCGAAATATTTATTGTTTATTTTTTGTTTTTGTTTATGTTTTTATCTTGTACTGTAATCCGACAGATATGATATACTGGAAATTTTATCTATGTGGGGATTATGGTAATCATATATCAGGGTAGATATGTACCCTCTGTGAATTTTGGTCTGGTTTGTCACAATTTTTACGTAACGAAGTAAACAGATGGAAAAATTGAACGTAGTTGATAGCTGTGGGATATAAAGTGGAAACATGAAAATATTTATAAAGCCTTTCAGGGAATAGCCTGACGTTGATTTTATTGATATGAACAAGGTAACTCAATCTTATTGGAATTGAGTAATAGATGGTGGAAAGACAAGCAAGATGCCCAATCAAATCCTCTATTCAGAACTTCATAGAGTCTCAATCTACCACGCTTGTCCAACCAAATGGTTAACAGCCAAAGCTCTACAGTTCATCTGTTCCTATTTGTTAACTAACTGTGTGAGAGCTCTATAATTCTTAAACCTCCAACGTTGATAAGATTTCCCAGAAGTGTAGTTTTGATGTTACGACATAACCCATATAATAACTAAATAACAACGTTTTACTTAAGATCCCGTGGGTTCTTTCAACTCTTAGAAATATTCTAGTGATCCTCTCCACAAAATACAATATTTCTTCGGAATAATTATTTTGATTCTCTTCTCAGAATAGAACATTTTTTGGGGAAGTTTTATTGGTTATTTCTTAAGATTCTAATTCTGTTGGCCTATTCTGATTTTACAATATAATCTTTTGAACTATTTCACTACTCATTTTAATAGAACAAAATCATTTTGCATATTCCATTGGTTATTTCTGAAGAATAGAATTCTTTGGAGAGATTTTATTGGTAGCGAGAGTCAAAATAGTTTATAAGTCATGGAGAGAAAACTGCAGGTTGTAAAGTGGAGTTACGTGTGTGAATACCTTAAAGAGTCAACGATTGCTTAGGTTTTTAAAAAGATTTGGGTAGAAATTAAGTTTAAGAAAAAGCAACCATTCCGTATCCGTAAATCCTACACTATGCAGAAATTCACTACAACTCAATATTTCATCGAATTCAACGAATGTTAATTTTCGCAAAACTCCTGAATGCAATTTCTGCTAGAAAATTCAGTAAAGGATGAATATAATTAGTTGGAGAAATGTATGCAACGGACTGATCCTTTGTATATATCACTTCTAAAACTTTTCACATTCTCACAGCCAAAAAAAATCACTTAAATTTTTATTGTTCCAATTTTTTTAAGTTAAATAAAAAATATTAGTTTTTGTCATTTACATAAAATTTCATAAGTGTTGTAATTCTAGATAAATTGTTTCTAGTTCCGTTCTTCTGTACCTTAAGCACTACTTATGTTCATACTTGTGTGTAGCATAAATCTATTTTTCTGGTTCTATATTCTATATTTCCTAGAAGCGATTACAAAATTATGTTTTCTTTTCTTTACATATAGATCAATAGAATTATTTTACTAATGCTTTATTACCGTCATTCGTTGTTAAAATATCGTTGTTATGTTCAATGTTCATGGTGTTGGGAAACATAGGAATCCAAAATTTATAAAACAATCTAATTAAGTGGTGTCAGTGTCAAGAGATTCCGACTCTTGTTCACCAGCTGCAAGCACACGACCACAGTCTTTAATTTCCTTTTCAAACCACGTTTGAGCCCTTTTGTTTGAATATTACTGTCTGGGAGCAAATTGTAAGTTCCTTAAGATGTTCTCTTCATTTATAGCCTATGCACCATATAATTATTTTATTTAACCCTGTATGCGGTTGCTACGATATACGAGCTGTGTTCAATAAAGAATGATCGTAAATTAATAAAAAATATTTTTCTGTACTAATTCTCCAAATTTTTAAGTTCTTTCTCAAATACTCTCCATTGCATGCAATGCACGTATCTTTCCTCTTTTTATAGTCTTAAAACACATGATTAAAGCTATTTTTTAACAGGTCTTTAAAATCCCTAACGCAACTTTTATCACTGCCTGTGATGGTGAAAACCTTTTTTCCCGGAGGTGTTTCTTCAAATACGGGAAAAGAAAAAAAATCGCATAGCTATATTAGGACTATATGGAGAATGGAGAACACATATGACATTGGCTTTTGAAAGATCTGACGATTTTTTAAGTAGAAAACAAATTTTCAATGCAGTGTATTGCCTTTCGCGTCCTTTTACATCCAATTTAGCCGTTGGCGAAAGTAAAACTAGGTATTCTTGGCATAATGCCAAGGCCTCATCAATGACGTTATGATCGTGAAATTTACGCTATCTATTCTCTAATTATCCCACTACACATTCAATATGAATTTTGGTATTCTTGATTTTTTTTAAATCACCTTAAAAAATTTCTTATCATTCTTTATTGAACAGCCCTCGTATATCAGCCCTCCATATCCGATCGTTTTTCTAAATAAAAAAAGGCAAAAATGAATAATTCAAAGGCCATGCTTTAAATTTTAAAAAAGAGTCTCTAATGGTACCTTTTTACGTGCACAGGACCTTGTGACCAAACTATTTGTAACGTGACCCTTGGAGTGTTTTCGTCATAGCAAATCTTGACGATTTCACTACTTTTAAACTCCATTCTATAGCAATGAGCATTCACCTAACCTGTCGTTAGATCTTACATTAGCAAACGAGGCCATAAGATACAATATCAATCACGCCAAGTCAATTTTTCAAAAGTAAAAACGTGTCTACTAGTCGAAATGTGGTTCATCCCTTATGAAGCTATTGTCAATAGAAATGTTCAGTGTATTTTATACAACTCCTATGCCTAGGAAAACGAATTCTCTGCGAAGGCAAGTTTTCTAAGTAGCTATCACTTACAGACATTGTTTATAAGTAATCATTATCAATTTCTTAGCTTTGTGCGAGATGGATACTCATTCATAAGTATGTTAGGTGAGTAGTTAATAACGTCTATTGACTGCGGTCCTCAATCAATTCCTATGGCAAAAAATCAATTACAACCCCTCGCAATTTTGAACTATAGTCAGTTGACGTGGTAAACACCTGATCTGGTACCACAGTATCCTAACTTACATACCACACAAACATGATGACATTTGAGGTTACCACACATTTTACGTAAACCATCCCTCCCGTACGCAATATTTTTTGGTTGGATCTAATTCCGAACTCGCAACCCTCCGGTTTCTAGTCAGTTACTCTTCCAAACCAGCTACTTGGACTCATTCTTTTATTGAAGTGTGATTGTAATGAAACGATTCAATATCCTCTAAGAATACGAGAGTCAGTTTGGGGTTGTAGAATGTTTATTATATCTTTAGCAAAACATTCGTTTGTTATCAGACCGAAGCCATCCCCAAAATAGCCTGCTGGACAAGTAGAGTACTTTTAGACATCAGGTCTTCTAAAACTATGCGAAATGCCACCCTTGTGCCCGCAGTAATTTTGATATATATACAAACAAGAGGGGTGGACGAGCACAAGGGGGCAACCGCAGGAATCTTCGGATCAATGACGTCGGAAGGCACTCTATAGATGTTAGTTATCCAGCTCTTGGCTTTCCTGGAAGAGAACACAAATGTGCATTATATACACTATTGAGGTTGAAACAGTATATTTTAATTAATAATTCATTCGGTATCGTTTCTCTATATTTGAAAGTCCATAAAATGTACTTAAAACGTATCAAATTTTGTCTATAATCCTTGAATTTTACCCAGACCTCTTTTCTTACAATATGTACCTGCAATCTAAAACTTCTTAATTCGTATATTTTAGTCTTTACTCCTTTAATGTTACACATTTTTATTACATTTACAAAAATTTCATTTCTTTAAATTTGTGAAGTATTTTTCCCTTAAAATTTAATTTCCTGGATTTTAATCGTCAACTTTAAATCGTTCGGAGAGGAAAGCTAATCGCAAAAACACGAGGTACCTTAAATTTCGGTGGAAGATCTTTTTTGTTGGTGGATTAGCTTCTAGGTTCGCGGTTAAAGCGCAATATTTGAGCAAGATGCGCCAATCACAAAAGAAATAGTCGCCAAATAATTGAGATATTTATACAAAAAAAGCCTATTGACAAAGAATGGAATTGAATCTGATTGGAAGTACTTGAAAGGTCCTTGAATTTGTTAAATGTAAGATTGAGAACTCTGTCCTGACTCACTATTACTTAAAGTTTGTTATGAACGAGATTTCTTATCATCATAATATTGCTAAAGTTTTGATGATGATAATATCAAAGTATAGTCAGTTATTCTTGCTTTGACTTCTTATCTTGCCATTAGGTCTGGGTAAGTCTACTAGTGACTAGATATTTCGTAGTGAGATTCACTAGGTTTATTAATCTAGATGCTTCAAGACTCTTCTATAGTATTCATTAAATACTGCTTTAATTTGTGTATAGATTCGAACTAAATCGTTGAATTTGAGCAGATACTAATTAACTGACCGTATTCCCTTTTTTTTAACATTTGTTTAACGACTAATTATTAATTTTCAGTTCAAAACATAAAATTATTTATAATGTTAAACATATCCTAAAGAGTTTACAACTGCATTCTTTACCATCATCAAAGTAAGAATTAAGCTACTTCAGGTAAAATTCAGTTAATGGTAATTATTTAACGCTCGGATCAATTCCACAGGGAAAGATATTTTTTTTTATAAAGCTTCAAAGTCGCAACCCTCCTATTGAAATTTCGTAACTCTTCCAACTTGCATAACGCGCTAATAACGCTCTAACGCGACCCCCTCAGTTAACGAGTGTCTTCTCGAAAGCAACGAGAAATGAAATTAAATCCGAACTTACATCTAAAACACAACTTCACTCCATCTTTCACATCTTCACAGGATACATGTGATATTATTATCTTTTCAAGTTTTGTAGTTGGAGGAAAAGAAATTCCGGTTAAGACCTTATCTTTGCAATTTGATATTGGTGTGGGCATTTGTGACCTGTTTATTGTAGCTATGGCGACCAAACATGATATCTAATGCTCAGGCTCCAAGTTTAAGCTCAGGCTGAAAACAAGAATATGAATAGAATGAAATCAAATGAAATTTTTAGTGATTCACAATGTATCACTTAAAATTTGAACTGAGTATATGAATATCACTTTATATTAAATTCAAAAGTCAGCATGTAAATAATAAGTATCCCATTCAATCGAAGATGTGGTTAAGTATTTATAAATGTACAATGCAAATATGATTAGTAGGTAGTTAATGAAAGTCACTCAGGAGTTGTAAGAGCTAGGTGTCAAAACGAATTGCAAGATTCGAGGATAACATCTCGTAAGTTTGAAGAGAGAAAGAGAAAACGTTTGAGCGTATACGTCGGAATTTGATCAGAACGAGTTTCAAATTCGCAACTTTTGGATTATGTATCTGTTATTTTTCCAACTGCGCTACAGCAGATTTTCAGTTATTCTTCCGATTCGCAGCACCCAGCGCAGTTTCAGTAATAGTAATTTTTTACTGTTTTATTTCGGTTCTTGCAATCATTTTATTTTTAATAATCGGTTTCGGGGTATATACCTTCGCCTATCTTATCGTTTTCTCTCAACCTGCTACTTTCAATAGAAAGCAGAATCTGTAATTTTACTGCTACTTAAGTATTTTTTAATCAATTTTCTTCGATTGGTCGCCGTTGTAAGAGGTCTAGGAGTTATGGATTATTATTATCTGCATTTTAATTTTACTTTAAAATTATTATTTTTTTAATGTGCACTCACCTCAAACCCATAGCCCTCACGTGTCTCATATTGTCCACGGTGTAATTAATGGACCTTAGGTAATCCTGTATCCAAGACAGTTCACCAATGAAATCTGAAAAAAGAAGTCTTAATAATTGCGTGTTCTTCAGATTCTGATCATAGATTTGAAATATAAGTAGATTGTACATTGTTATTCGAAGCAGCTTCAAAACGCATGAACAACTCATGGGCAACTAGTATGTGCTTCTGTAAAATATTTACGTGGTTTGCCGTTTTGCCATCTAATCTCCTGTCATCATATAGCTATATAACTTCTTACGACAGGGTAGTGTGTGAATCAGCATTTCTATAGTGATGACAAAGGTAGTTAAATCACTCCAAAGTCTACTGCCATCAGATGATAAATCAGTGGACCAATCTTACTTTGTACAATAACTTAACACGCGCACATATGTCACAGTCCTATGTAGGTCTATATATGTCCTATTTAATTTCATAATATCTGAAGGTTCAAAGAGATATATAATTATTAAAGGGGTCTATGTTCTCAAACGTAAGGATCTAAAAAAAGCATAACGCTGAACATTTGGAATCGATTAATTCTTAATTATGAAATTTAATGTAATTGTGTGCAATTCATTAACTGTCAAAAATTGAAAAATATTATTCAAAGAATTTATGAAATGAAATTTACCATATTTGGATGTTTGTAGATATTCGACGAAATGACTGGTAAAATCGATGCTTTCGTCGTCAGTCATTGAACTCAACATCATATCTGCAAGAAAGATACATGAGTTGGTTTTCATGAGGTGTCCTTATGTCTTCCTCTCCTCTATTATTGACCCCAGAACGTCGCCAATAACATATTGTTTTGCTCCAGTGCTACGTTGAATCAACTACCTCCCCATGCTTTACTTTGAATTCAATTCAAACGATTTGGAATGATTCCATCTTTCCAAATAAGAATTTTCATTAGGTACAGAAAGTCAGAATTGATTGGGAGTTAGGTTGAAATTTATGTAGGTAATTCGTTACGTAAAGTCGCACTGGCTATTTGTAACGACCTGGGATCAATCCCGAGAGGAAAGATTTCCAGACCACGGTCACATCCATGAGCTACGCCTCGAACCACAGTCAGATAACAAGAACAACGCTTGAGCTGACACCCCATTCTCTTTAATTCCTCGCCTCGTTTATGTGGGGACTTTGAAGACCACGACAGTTTCAACATGCACTAGCCCCTATGTACACGATTATCTTTGTCTGCACATGATTTCGATCTCGATACACTGCGTTTTTTTATCCGTTACTCTTCCGACCGAGCTCCCACTGCTCCCACTTCTTTAGGATTCTGTGTGTGAGTATGTGAATTTTATAGGAAATATCCAACTCAATTTATTCTAAAGAATGATAATATTCAATTGCATCGTTCCATAGAATTATACTAATGTCCTATATATTGTATCAACAAAGAAAATCTTAGTGTTATAAAATTCCGTTTACTTTATTCTTCTTTTAATCGTAATCTTAAAAGTATTATTTAGCACTCATTTATAAATTTTTTCTCCTTTGTTAACGAATTTTTTGTACGATCGCTATTCTGTGTTAAATGATATTGAACCACTGTCCTCGTGTGTCCATGATCTCACAACCCTAAGCAGAGGAGCAGTAGAATCTGTCCAAAGGATTCTGATAAACGGAAAAAACCAGTACGATCATCCCAAGTTATTTTTTCAATAATATTATACATTTGAATCGTTCCAAGGGCCGTATTAAAATGAAACGAGCAGTAAAAATGTTCTAAATTATTTTGTATTATAAGGTGAGACGACAAAATATTTGCAAAGGATTCCTTTAAAGGAAAGGACTAATAGGATAGTTCCAAGTTATTTTATTTTACAGATTAATATAATAGACTCATTCCAAAGAATTACATAATACGAAAAAGACCAATGTATCTGTTTTAAATGCTCCTTAAGTTGAAAGCATCTAAGTGTATTTGTTCAACTAATCTATTTGGTTATTTAGTTATCAATGTGCTGAGAAAATAGAAATTTTGCTCTGAAATATCTAGACTCTCAAATGTTTGACAGCAAATTCTGTTACACACCTGCATCGGGTATGCATCGAACCCCATACGAGTTCCATGCGTCCCACATCATTTCTTCAACAGTCTGGCAGTTGGAATAAATCCGATGTAGTTTTTTATAGCATCGCCTATTTTTGGAGGACAGGTTCTGGAAGAATAAAAAAACATGTCGTGTATCATTCAAACAATAAGCATTCATAAAACTAGTCAAAATTACGAATCTTCAATTTAGCATGTTAACCAACCTACTTTATAACTTTATGGCCACAATGGAGCGTACTTTTAGTGGGTTAAGTCCTTCTTATGACTTAAATATACTGAAAATATAGCTTTTAGCCCTATGAGTGGTTTACACGCAAATTAAACTTTGAAATTGTAGTCTCTCCTGCATAACTTCTAATCAATTTGTACCTTCTTTGTTGATAGAAACTTGACGAAGTACTCTATTTTAAATAAAGGATCAATAGAAACTACCCAAATCATTTTATTACAAAGAAAGAGTAAATGGAATAATCCGAAAGGATTGGGTTCCAAGAAAACCACTTCTTTTCTTAGTGTAACTAGTTATCGTTACTTAATCTTAATAATTACCCACAAGAAGCTTAAATGATCGAGCGTCTACAATGGTTGGAGTCTTGAGGGGAAATTCAAGGACGTTAAAAGTTAAAATTGATTTCTCACTCATATATACGCTAATATAACAAGTATATATATAACATATATATATATATATATATATAATAAAAGTTATATATATATATATATATATTTCATATCTAATTTCATTGATAATTTTGTCAGCATTTTCAGGACCTTCAATGACCACAAGCCAGCGCTTTTTGCTTATGCTTGGACAAACTGAATTTCATCTTTTTGGCAACAAAAGAACGGATTTGTAAACAACATAGAGTTACCATGGTATACCATAGCACGTAAGATGAATTTATATTACCAACCTCCTTCCATGCATCCACATATTCTATACACAAAACGTTCATAGAGTTGCCTCATATACATTCGAAGAGAACAATCATCCATCTTTTAAACCTGATCCTGGTTGTCTCTATGAAGTCACTCGTTATTAGAAGAAACTTTACTAGATCTTTTTCTCGTCATGATAAAAAAAATGACAACTTAATGACAAAATTGGATAGGCCTTGTTTTATGAGATATATAGTCGAAACCACTTGCATTCACGGATTCGAACTATGATCCGTTCGATCAAGAATCCAGAACCCTGACCACTAGACCAATTTAATGGAACTGCACCACTAAAAGTTAGATTTAGAGAATAGTATGTTACCTTCCATGTAGATGCCAGTCTTTGAATGGGCTCCACGAGCAACCCTTCCATTATCGCTTTCGTTGAATGTAAATTCTTCAGTTTATGAAGGCGATGTGCAATAAGTATGAAATGTTTTAGCACAGTAGAACGAATCTCCATATTAGGCGTGTTTAGTATAGTATCCTGTACCCATGTGCTTAACTGTTGAATAATAAAAGAGTTTATTCAACATGAATTAGGAACAGAGATTTAAAACTTCTAGAAATGCTATTATGGAAAAATCTACTCACAGAAACGAATCCTCCAAGAAGTTTTGATATATTTGGGGAACGTTGCCAGTCTTTTCGTGCACTGTGTTGCACCTCCTGTAATATTCGAAATCGTATCTTGTTCAAAACGGAATTTTAGTGCAAAAAGAAACCTTTCTACAGATTTATAGTCAAGAGTAAAAAAAGTTACGAAAAACGTCTAAAAGGAAGATGTGAATACAATAACCTGGTTTATGTTCTATGTTTACTGGTCTATGTTCTCCAGTATCTGGAGAAAACAGAAATAGTATAACAACGCATCTATACCCCATGAGAAGAATATATTAAACTAGCCACTGTGCGACTAGCCCGGTGTTGCCCTCGCTCGTATCGGGCAACGCCATGATATAAGATACTATATATAAGTGCACGAAATGCAATCTGTTTTGTTTTTTTTTTGGAAAGGGAAAGTTACCGTGACGTCACAATCTCGTGCGAAAATATAAAAGATATGTTCTATTTAAAAGTTATTTATGTAACGAAAATCGAATTTTTAGGTATGGATCTAAAGTAAAATCTTTGGCAGATTTGAAATCCGCTGATAATTTTACTCTATCTTTAACGGTCTAGGATACTGTTGAAAGATTGTTTTTTTTATCGACTGGCTGGAAAGTTATTCCTCGAAGTAAAATCAAAACGTAACAGAAAACAATAAATTTAGAATCTAATTTCTTCTATGCTGTATCATTCAAAAATTATCAAATTTCATTAAATGCATTTAAAAATGTTCTATAATTAACCCAAAAATTGCAAAAAATTCGGACTACCTCTGTGCCAAATCTCATTGCTGTAAATGCCATAGAATCGTCAGGTTTTTGAGGCAAACAGACAAACACTTCCTTTTTATAATAGCGATTGAAACAAATGTAAAAGAATACCCTATTTTCCATCTAACATAACGAGGGTTTAAAAATAAATACTCATAATTGATCTTTTGGTAAATCGTCGCGCCTTTCTACTGCGTCATAGTCTGCCCTCTTACAGTACCATGTTATAAGAGAACATTTGACGTCCACCTTTATATCGAATGGCTGAAGAACATTGTTTGTAACAAAAGTCAGAGCTACAAAATTATTGCTGTAATAAATTCCTTTACCTCACGAGTGACATCTTTGAATATTTTCCAGTCGATGACAGTCAACTGGTCCTGGAAATTAAAATATAACATTCAGATTATAAGATGCAACGTGATCCATCAGCTATTTTGAATGAAATGTTGTCACACAATGCTATTATACTTTCGGTGATATTTCATGTTCATGAATTTTGAAACATCCTTATGCACACAATAACAATAACTCTCATTAATCTAGTTTGAAAGAACTTACTGCGATGTCTTGGGGTTTGTATCTTAGGAAAGCGCCCACTACAGGTGGTATTGGTAGATAGTCCTCCTAAGGATAAACAAAGTTCTTAATAATTCAACCCATTCATGGAGTGAGGTTTAGAGCACTTATCTGGGATAACATCCAGTACAAAAAATTATAAGTCTTAACAACAATGAAAAGGATGCAAAATCTTAAAAATCAGCTTTTTCACTGCATACTATCTATATTTAAATGAAATACTTTGTGAACGTTTCAGAGCAGACCATGCATATGACTGCAGGGAGATAAGCCTATTTGCCATTTTTCTGTTTGGGCCATAAGTGGTCCCTCAAAAATACTTTGATCATGATGACATGTGATGAAAAATACTTGATTTGCCACAAATATCTCGATAGTATTAAACTTTTCACAAAGTACAATTAGTTTTCTTTTCAACCTTGATGCATAATTGAATATTTATGATACCTAAATCTAAACCCTCTCCCATTTTATTCAGCTTCATTCCTTCAACCCTAATGTTGGACGTCTTTACGATGTATCTCGTCATTAACAAAACTGACCAGATCTTAATGAACGAGATTACTTGTAATTGGAAAAAATGCCGTGACCTCAAGCAACACAGGGTCGAATTGTTGTAACATGAACAGGTACGCACTTTCTACTTTGAATTGTATTAGAAATAGAAGTTAACACCAATAAGAACACGAAATGCTGCTTTACATTTTTACTTGAATCTTATTCATTTTGAGGGTAGAAACACGCATATTGTGATGGTGATATTAATTACAAATGGATTAAACCTACTGTTGGTTCTCCCGACGAAGTGTGTCGTCATTAGCAAAACTGACCACCCCTTGATATACAAGATATCTAGTCATCTGTCAAAATGACCAGATCGCGATCTCAACATTATATTTTTATAGATAATATCTTCATGATGAAGTATATCTGAGCAAAAGCAAACTTGATAGACGGGATATCTCTCAAAAACTATATGTTGTAATACTGTATCCAGTGTTTTCCTCTTTCATTTCCTTTCAATCTTCTTATAAAAATTTATTGTCTTAGCTATAATTGTCACTTCGTTGCCGAAAAAACGTTCGGGTATGATACCAAATCCATAGCAGAAATACCCAGTAACCCTTCGTTTACGATCTCGATAGTCATATCGAAGTATATTTTATCTAGTCGAGAATTTTTCCTCTCTTTCAAACTCAAATAGAATTAGTTTTCATATCACTCCTTACAACTAACGAGCTCTCTGCACGGAACTGTTTCAGTCATTTATTTTAGGAATAATTCGTCAAAATAAGTAACATTTTCATTGTAAAATACTTGTATAAAAATTGTTGTTTAAAATGAGTTTACTTACAAAATCTGAGGCTGCGTCGATTTCTCCCACAGAGTCTTCTTCGACGTTGGTGGTAAAACTGAAAGAATTAAAACTTTTCAAGCTCTGTGACATTGACCTGTATTTGAGACTATGATCATAAAACTAATTCAGATGAATCATTGAACAAGACGAAACAGTAATAACTATATAATCATTAAAAGTGGCAAAAGTCAGTACTTTTGAAGGACTTTCTACTGAGCAGGATCATATTGGTACTTTATTGAAAAGCAAACATTTTTAGTGAATAAAAAATATTAATAAATCTATAATAATAAATAAGTAAAATAATAATATGAAACAAGAATTGGTGAATAAAATAAATAAGTAAAAATAAATAAATAAGTTAATATGATTAAGTGTGATTTCTGTAGAAAGGCATTACTGTGGTGTTTCGCTCAGGGTTTGCCCAATCTAAGTATTTTTCTATGTAAAATTTTTTAATATACAAACGAAAATATTTTGATTTCACAGTTTTGGCATTACAAAAACCCCAAAAGGGGATATTTTAAAGTATAAAAAGGAATTTTCACATTCTCATTGCTTCAGAACGTAACCCGTCCATTGCAGTGGGGTAGTATAAAAAAGTTCGTAGAAATCACGGTGTATTAGGGAAATGCAATCAAGGGGCACCAATAGTAGCCTCTTCGATAACAGCCATAACTGCGTTACCCATAGTATTGGTTTGCTTCTCAAAACGAATAGAAATTCGTCGCCTATTGGATAACAGCCATCACAGCGTTGCCAAATGCGGCCAAGTTCGAATTGCGAAGAGAACTAATCGGCGTGACACCACAATCTCAAAAATTTCCTTCGCTGGAAGCGTTTGAATGCAGGAAATGGAATCTTATTTCTAGACCGCAAAAGTCATATTGGAAAAAATATGAAATTTGGATTTTACAAAATATTTATTTAAAGAAAATCATATTTTTAGGTTTCGATCAAATTTGAAATTTTTCGCCGATTTCAAATCCATTGAAATTTTTTCTCTATGTTTGACAATCTAGGAGGTAGAAAAGAGAACTACTTAACTCCAGTTAAAACTTTTTACTTGTTTTTTTTTTTTTAGCTAAAAAATATTTCCTCCACAAAATGAAACGGAAACGGTAAAAAGTAAATTTGGAATCTGTCATCTCTTTACGTAGTTGCCCTTCTAAAGAAAACAATAATAATTAAATTCCAACAAATTCGTTTGAAATGTTCTAGATTAAATTTTAAAATTCAGGCTTCGCACAAAAATTGCAAAGAATTCGGACAACCTGTGTGCCAAGTTTCATAATTGTAAGAGCCGTAGATTTGTCAGGATAGTACATAGAGACAGGCAGATACGCAGTCAAAACCTTCCTGTTATAATATTAGAGATAACTACATTCCATTGTGGATCATTTGTATATTTAGTGATGTTTAAATACAATATGATACAAGGTTAGGAAAGGGAGACAGAATATACATATGTAATCAAGTTCGGTGGATTTCAGGTAAATACACTTATTTAATGACCAAGACAAAAGAGTTATCTGACATGATCAGTTGCAAAGGCTACCTCATTTCTGCCAGTTAAATTAGATATTTTCCACTCACGAGCTCTCAGAGACAAAATAAAGTAATATTGCAAACACTTACAGTTTCTTAAATCCCTTCCAGAATCGTTGGGCCATTTTCAATCTTTAAAGAAATCAACAGCTTAAGTGTAAAGACTCAAGAAGTAATAAGATGAGTTCGTCAAAGAAGTAAATTCAAATCTTTAGATAATCGATTCAAATTCAAAAGGAAATAACAGAAGTTTGCATTTTCAACGCTAATAGCACAAAAACTTTGCATGAAATGAGAGGAAATAGAACATCCTTTTTTACTGTTCGAAAAAACCATTGTTATACATAGCAACGTAACAATATAAAAAATATTACTATTATAACATTCAATGGTCTCTACGCGAGAAGGTATTGTTGATGTTCATTGTTTAGAGTTGTTATAATGGATTTCGGTGACTAATAATGAGACGGTGCCAACAGAGGAAAACTTATAAATATAGATATATATACAGGGGTTGGACAAAAAAATATGAAAAACCTGTTAAAAGATAAAAATTTGTATTAATTGGCCGTTGGTCCTCCTTTTCCATGAAATACAGCTTGTATCCGACGTGGAATTGTCAAATACAAGTCACTTATAACATTCAGATGGATACGATCCCACTCAAATTGCAAAAAAAGTCCCTTATATAGAAAGTGTCCTTGAGGGGGGAATCGACTGCGCATCTTGTTTTGCGAAATACCCCACAGAGGTTCAATTATATTGAGATCAGGGGACTAAGGGGGCCAGATCAGGTGCGCCATTTCATCGTCGTGTTCATAAAACCAGTTTCGGCAATTCCACTGGTGTGAATAGGGGCATTATCATCTTGGAAGACTGGTCGTTTATCAGGAAACACAGTTTGCAACATTGGGTGAAGATGGTAGGCCAGAATACTGACATAATCCTCTCCTGTCACAGGGCCATTCAAAACACCAAGTGGGCCCAGACCACGATTTGTTGATATCGCACCCCAGATCATCACTTAACCGCCGCCATGCTTAACCGTCAAGACTGTCAACTTGATAGGTGTCTGGTGGCGGTCTCCAAATGTAAACACGTCCATTTGTCGGGAATAATCTGAACTGCGATTCGTCTTACCATATTACAATCTCCCATATTTGTTGTGTCCTACTTTTATGTGACACCATATTCGTCGCTTCAGGGCATTGCATGGTGTAATCAATGGTTTTGAAATAGCCGGTCTACCATGAATATTTGCCAGATGCAGTAAACGCCGGATAGTTTTTGATGAAACTGCTTCCTGTAGATGTGTGTTCATCTCAGATGTTATCTGAGATGCTGTTGTCTTGTGTTTTATTTGCCACAATCCACTTTAAAACCCCTCTGTCTCTATCATTCAACTTCAATTTTCAACCAATTTTGTGCTTTTTAAATGATGCTTTTCCCTGTTTCAAATATGCTTAGATTAGATTAGATATGATTAGATTTTTGTTTCACTGCAGTGCCAAGAATGAAGAATCAGAGAGTTCATTTTTGTCTTAAGTAACATCGAGAAGGGGACTGCATTCCAAAAAAGTAATGCTTTCTGTATGGTGATTAGATTTTTGTTTCACTGCAGTGCCAAGAATGAAGAATCAGAGAGTTCATTTTTGTCATAAGTAACATCGAGAAGTGGACTGCATTCCAAAAAAGTAATGCTTTCTGTATGGTGATTAGATTTTTGTTTCACTGCAGTGCCAAGAGTGAAGAATCAGAGAGTTAATTTTTGTCATAAGTAACATCGAGAAGTGGACTGCATTCCAAAAAAGTAATGCTTTCTGTATGGTGATTAGATTTTTGTTTCACTGCAGTGCCAAGAATGAAGAATCAGAGAGTTAATTTTTGTCATAAGTAACATCGAGAAGTGGACTGCATTCCAAAAAAGTAATGCTTTCTGTATGGTGATTAGATTTTTGTTTCACTGCAGTGCCAAGAATAAAGAATCAGAGAGTTCATTTTTGTCATAAGTAACATCGAGAAGTGGACTGCATTCCAAAAACGTAATGCTTTCTGTATGGTGATTAGATTTTTGTTTCACTGCAGTGCCAAGAATGAAGAATCAGAGAGTTCATTTTTGTCATAAGTAACATCGAGAAGTGGACTGCATTCCAAAAAAGTAATGCTTTCTGTATGGTGATTAGATTTTTGTTTCACTGCAGTGCCAAGAGTGAAGAATCAGAGAGTTAATTTTTGTCATAAGTAACATCGAGAAGTGGACTGCATTCCAAAAAAGTAATGCTTTCTGTATGGTGATTAGATTTTTGTTTCACTGCAGTGCCAAGAATAAAGAATCAGAGAGTTCATTTTTGTCATAAGTAACATCGAGAAGTGGACTGCATTCCAAAAACGTAATGCTTTCTGTATGGTGATTAGATTTTTGTTTCACTGCAGTGCCAAGAATGAAGAATCAGAGAGTTCATTTTTGTCATAAGTAACATCGAGAAGTGGACTGCATTCCAAAAAAGTAATGCTTTCTGTATGGTGATTAGATTTTTGTTTCACTGCAGTGCCAAGAGTGAAGAATCAGAGAGTTAATTTTTGTCATAAGTAACATCGAGAAGTGGACTGCATTCCAAAAAAGTAATGCTTTCTGTATGGTGATTAGATTTTTGTTTCACTGCAGTGCCAAGAATGAAGAATCAGAGAGTTAATTTTTGTCATAAGTAACATCGAGAAGTGGACTGCATTCCAAAAAAGTAATGCTTTCTGTATGGTGATTAGATTTTTGTTTCACTGCAGTGCCAAGAATAAAGAATCAGAGAGTTCATTTTTGTCATAAGTAACATCGAGAAGTGGACTGCATTCCAAAAAAGTAATGCTTTCTGTATGGTGATTAGATTTTTGTTTCACTGCAGTGCCAAGAATGAAGAATCAGAGAGTTAATTTTTGTCATAAGTAACATCGAGAAGTGGACTGCATTCCAAAAAAGTAATGCTTTCTGTATGTGGGACTACAAAGGTAATTGGTAATTTTTTAGTTAACGTCGTACTAGAGCAACACAACGGGCTATTGTTGACGGTCCGGGAACAAAGGAATTGTTTATTATGAATTATGCCAACCAACCGGTCTAGTGGTCAAGGTGTTGGTCTCTGGATCGGAAGGTTCCTGATTCGAATCCGGGGTTAGGGCATGGATGTAAATTGTGCTGTCCTTTGTTAGTGACAATGATGGTCCACCCACTGGGTGCCCCTTCACAAGTGACCATCACTTCTGGCCTTGCATAAGGCTAAAATGACCTCGGTCAACTCTGTACTTTGTATTGTATTGTATCTGTATTTGTCTTCGCAATTGTACTGCCTTGCCATTGGAAATAAAAAATAAAAAATAAATTATGAATTGTTGCCATAAAATCAGACAATAAATTCGGAAAAATACTATTCTCAAATGGCAGTATTAAAACGAAAATCAAAGCAAAGTGGACAGAACTGACCTATCGTCGAGGTGTTGTCTTCCAGCATGACAATACTAGGTCACACATTTCGCTGAATGTCAGACAAAGACTTATTGAGTATGTCTGGGATGTTTTGTGTCACCCCACATATTCACCAGACCTTGCCCTCTTATATTTTCACCTCTTCAGGTCACTTCAAAATTCTATGAACTGCCTAGAGTTCAATTCTTTGGAGACTGGCAAACAGCACCTCGTTAACTTCTTCACAAATAAGCCTAAGGATTCTTTAAAAAAAAGGAATTTTCCAGCTGATAGAAAGATAGCAAAAAAAGTTGTAGTTCACAATGAGACTTATGTGATTCAATTAAATTTTCTTACGTTTTTGTACTACTTCGTTGGTATTTATCTTAATAAACGCGCAGAACTTTCCGGATGACCCCTTATAAAAACTGATGCGTGAATGTATGCATGTTCCAGCATAACTATGGAACGCCTGGAGCAATATGAACCAAATTTAACACATATGACTTATTATCTTAAAAAATGTAATGTGGGGGTATGACACCCCTAGGGGTGGAGTTTGAAGTGGGTGACATGTAAACATAATCAAAAAGTAATAGTGTCGAATCCATAGTTTTCGGGGTCGCCAAGATAAATTGTGACACTCCCGATTCCGTTTAAGTCCACGTTGAGCTCCTTTCAACATGGGAGGTGAGAAGGGGTAAAAAGTACGTTGTCCAAAATGACCGAGATTAGTATAAAAACTGCTTAACATGATAAATATTTGTTGTTATAGTTTTATGGGGGGGGAGAATCTGGTCATTTCAGGTGGGCAGCGGTAACACAGTTGGAAGAGCAACGGATCGTCAACCGGAGGGTTCCGAGTTCGAAACTCGGTTCAGCCAAAATCGCCGTGTACACGGGGGCTAATTCAAATTAAATACTTGTATGTCATCGCCTCAAATTTCCTAACGTCAGCGTGGTGGAGGAATTTGGAGTGAGGGGTACCAGCTCAGATGTTGACCTCGTCATCTGGTTCAAAATTTGGAGGTCCTTGGATCTTTCTCTTAGGAAGTGATCCCGGGCTGTCTCCAGTAGTCCGTTATGTTTCTCCAGTACGACGCAAATTGCCAGTACGCTACATGTCATTTCAGGAAAACGTTCCAAAGTGACAAAAAGAATAAGTAATACTGGTACATTCCCTTTTGTCTGTGGCGTACCTGGAAATCATTTGTTACGCAAAAGGTATCTTCAATATTAGATTTTGTGTTACAGCTGCATGTACTGTTGGAACAGAGGAGTCTTTAAATTAAGAATTTTCAACCGTAATTTATTGGCAAATGTTGCTTATGCCTCCATGGCTGAATTTGAAAATAAACTCGTATTGATTGTGTAGAAATTCGTTATAATCAGAATACCACGACTACCTCAAATGTTTAACATCTATTTCTATCGGACAGATGTATTTTTACGAGACAATAAAAAGCAATTAAAGCTACAGGATCAAGGGGACTCGTTAATGAGAAATCATGTTCCTGTAGCTTTAATAATAGATAATAACAGTGATAATCAAATTCCAAAGCTAAAAAAATGCCTAGGTTTGTGAGCGAATCTTTACCATTACATGAATATAATTATTTGTCAAAAGTTTAATATTAGACCATTGAAAGGAAAAATAATCTTACAGAATTCAAATCGTTTAATCATGCTTAAGGAGTACTATTTGAGTATCACAGATTTAGACAACTGAATTTTAGCAGGGTAGGTTTCTCTATTCAATCTTTGGGATCTTTATAGCGTCTTATTTGGTCTAATAAAGAATGACTCCGTTGACATAAATGGATCTAGCACGAAGGAAAGAAAATTGCTACCGGGGTCTTCTCAATTGCAATTCTACAAGGATTTTTATACGGAGTGAAAAGGACCTTCCCACCTAGGAAGAGACGTGTTGAAGTCTCTTCTCTGACGGACTGTAATAGGGGAGCAATACAGTCTGGCTGCATCAAGTTGACATCTGAGTAATGTGACTTCAGACGAGTCTATTCGTTGAATCAGGACTCAGGTTTAGAGAAACCATGTGCTTCAACAATCTGTTTCCATAGCACCCATTCTGGCTCTTAAGTTTATCGTTCCGTGCCGGAAATGAAAACAGTGATTAAAATTTGTAGAAACAAGTACAGTGAAACTTCGATTAACAATCATTCGGAACATGACGGTAACATGCCGGTAAATCAAATAGACGGATAACAGAAAATCCTTAAACAACAACCCACCCCCATCTATTGCATATGAACAAATGATAGAAATTCTGAACTAGAAATACACTGTACATACACTATATGGACAAAAGTGATATGACACTTCAGACGTTCTTCTTCTAGATCCACCCTAGACCCACTCACCGTTAGGTTTAGAGCAGGGCTCGAAATACCCGGGTGCACAGGTGCACTGTGCACATGAAAATAAAATTGTGCACCTAATTTTTTCCAGCTAGGCACACCTGTGCACCTAATTTAAAACCTTAGGTGCACCTGTATTAAAAAATGCATTTCGAGGCCTGGTTTAGAGTGTTATATGGTCTAGGGGTAAAAGGCGGGGACTTCCACCGCAGCACGGAGGAGTGCCAGAAGGCCCAACACCAGTCAGTCACTCGAATTGAGTGCTGAATTAAAAAATACATGGGGAAACAAGCCCAAAGAAGACATAGTACTTCTGGTGTAACCGGGAATTTGAGTTATGGAGAACTACACTAAACCTCCAGGAGAAAAAAACCGGGTAATAAATAAAACTCTGGCAACACGCCAGGAAAACATCAATACAAATTAAAATAATAAACAAAATACATAAATACACAAAACGACAATAGAACACAACACAGTACAAACACATAAAACACATATAGTTAAAAGTTGGTTTTACCTTGAACAATTAACAACAACTCAAAAAAAGAATAATGATTATGTTTAATGTTGAGGAATGAAATAAATATTATACTATGAGAGATGTAATGATTATTTTAATGTACAATGCAATATGAACGTAGATCGTAGTAACACTTCAGACGTTAGAAGGAGGATCCATCTTAGTGTGGGGTTGGTTTCTTGGTTAGGACTCGGCCCATGGCTTAATGCATCTGGTAACATGAACGCTAACGTATTCCTCGACATTCTGGATAATTCTTTCTTGCCTACACTATGACAATACTACGGTCATGATGGTTTTGTCTTCCAACCTGATCGAGCTCCATGTCATACTGTGTACTGGACTAATGTTCTGACAAATAAGGTACCCCGATTTCAATCCAATCTAGCACTTGTGTGACGAATTGGAGTGACGAGTATGACACCACCACGTACGTCCTCCTTAACAACAATCTCTTCTCACAGCCTTGCAAGAGGCATGGTCAGCTATTACTGCCCGACTTCAGAGAACTTGTAAAAAGTATGGTGCTACGAAAAAGGCTTTAACGTTCCTGATCAGCATGTAGTCGGACATCGTCTTTCGTATATAGCAAAGGGAGTGTGTCGAATGAAGGGTACGACTTACCATACATACATGATGTACCCATCTCCATACATATATCAACCATCTACAACATACCTGATGTAGCGGTTGTTGTTGAGAGTATCTTAAATATTTTACAGCCGGGATCGCCTATGATAACCAACAGCAACCACGCCATCACACTTTCCAGTATGACGCTTTAAAACGCATAATAAAAGATGGCGTTTACCACAATACCGTCCAACCCCTAACCGGCCATCGTTGTAGTCCAGTTTAAAAGCGTGACTCGTCAGAAAACCCGACCTAGGTCTGTACTCATCCGCCCATTGCAGCCAGAGGTGACGATGAATCAGGTTCAAGATTATAATCCACAAAGGAATTCTTGCCTGAAGTGCTCTGCGCAGCACTGGCGGTCGAATTGTAGAAACAATCAATACCACAAATATAGAATGTCTATAGTGCTGTGCTAAAGCACTCGAGAAGAAACTGCACGGTCCGTCAATGCTATTGCTGATGAGTAGGGCTCGGATTTTGCATATCTTCTTTTTAACCCCTAATGTTGATATAAATATGTATTGAGTGCTTTTTTACCAATTTGCAACAAAAAAAAACACGATTTTGTTTTGCATGTTTTTGCATATTTGGGATTATTTTGCATATTTAGGGTTCTTTGCATGTTTTGTGCATATATAAACAATTTTTTATTACTCATTTATAAAATTTTCCATTTTCAAACATTTTTACAAAAAAAACTTCAAAAAAGTTTTTTAAAGACTTTTGCTTTGTGCGTTTGGAAAGATTTTCAGAAGCAAAACACATTAGGGTTGTTTGGCCTGGCCTTTTCTTGTTTAGCCAAAAATGTATAGATATAAGAGGAAGAGAAAGATAGTAATGAAAGCATAAGCACATGAAGCAAAACATATTGCTTAGTTCTATAATAATCGAATTGCAACGGAGACTCTCAGTCTGCAAGCTACTTTGATCAACACAAATCAACTGCGACTCACAAACAAAGAGTGAAAAGGGATCGAAATGTTAAGCATCTTAAACTTTGACCCGATAAAAGGCTGTTGAAGTCAGAGTCTCAATAGTCAGAGAAGAACGAGATGTTCCAAGATCTCTGCGAAGCAATGTTGAAATCAAATATTGCTCTTAATAAGTTGGAGAATGAACATTTTAGAGCCTTCTTGAAGAAATACGCAGGCAAAGAAATTCCCCATGAATCCACACTTAGGAAATATTACATTACGCCAGTGTACGAGAAGGTGATCAAAAGGATACAAAATGAGATAGGTGATTCCATCATCTGGATGTCAATTGATGAAACGACTGATCCTTGCGGGCGATATGTAGACCATGTAATAGTTGGGAAACTCAATTCAGAGGAAGCTGGACGTGGTCACCTAATTTTATGCAGAGTTGGAAAAAACTAATCACTCCACGATCGCCATGACAGTGGGTGAAGCGATTAATATTTTGTGGGGGTTTCACGCGCAGCAGTATGGGGAGGAACGATTGTTGACTTTTGTTACGGATAGTGCAGCCTTCATGCTGAAGGCTGGAGAAAGCCTAAAAATGTTTTATCCCAAGATGATTCACCTAACGTGCATGGCTCATGGTGTCCATCGCGTTGCAGAAGAGTTGAGGAATAGTCTACCTGATTTGAATAAATTAATATCTTCGAGAAAAAAGGTATTTGTTAAGGCACCTAGCAGAGTAAGGGCTTTCAAAAATGCATATCCTAATATTCCTCTACCACCTGAACCAATAATCACAAGATGGGGCACGTAGATTTCTGCGGCTAATTATTTTGCTGAACATCACCAAAAATTGAAAGAAGTGATTTGAAGTTTTGATGATACCGGGAACCAAGCTATTGTGAAAGCAAAAGCTGCACTGAACAACTCTTCTGTGGTCCAAAATGTGGCTTACGTCAGATCCAATTTTGGCAATTTTCCTGATTTAATTACCACTCTGGAAAGTAGAGGAATGGATATGTGTAATTCTGTGTCTCTAATCGATGACTTGATTACGAAAAGTAAAGAGTGGAACGGGCCCATCGGGGAAAGCACGAGGAAGAAGCTGGATGCGGTACTGAAAAAAAATTCTGAATGGAAGACTTCTCAGGCTGTGTCAAAGATTTTGAATGGAGAGGTTGTACCAGAATGTGAGTTGACGGACCCTCAAGAAATACTATCTTACCGATTTCTTCCCATCGTCGCATGTGACGTGGAAAGGTCATTCTCCTCATTGAAGAACGTTTTAAGTAACAATAGACGAAGTTTCAAGGTTGAACCTTGAAAAAACATTGATTATTCAATGTAATTTCAATTAGTTGGAGGATGTTCAGGGATGTAACTAGACTAGTTTTCGCCCGGGAACACCTCCCCGACAACACCTGTAATCGCCACCACACATTAATTCCACAAATTCAAAATTTTTAAATTCTACAAAGATGGTAAGGACTTGATTTCAATTTTCAAAAGTAAATCGATTAATTTGCAGCAATTTCCTTGACAAATAATCGAACCGTAAAACTGACGTCTCAACAAGACACTTTTAAAGCTAACCGAATTCAGTTTCGTTTGTCGGCGCATCAAAGCCACTTGGAAAACAGGAAACTTCCGAGACACGAGCCCGTTATCCTAAACTTCTTTGCTCACATCAGACTCGTGCAACCCTTTACACAATTTGCATTTAGTTCCTTTTATAGTTTTTGGTTTTTGTAGTCAACTAATAAATTTTCCTCTTCATTTTTTATCATGCGTAAATATATATACTAGTAAAAAAAGTCGTTGGCATGTTTAGCAACACTACTCATTCCGTCGCGGGCACATGTCCCGTCTACCCACCTAGTTACATTCCGGAGGAAATTTGAAACGCTTTAATTTTAATCTACATTTTCCCCCAACGATGTAAAATTTATAAATTTGTTGCTTTGCATATTTTTTATTATCTATAACTGCACTGTAAAAATAAAATTGTGAATTAATTGAATGAAAGTGTGGTTCAATTTCACGTTATTCTATTCACTACCCCTTTTTGTAAGAATTAATATATATTTTTTACTATTTCGCATATTTGGGGAGTTTAGTGCATATTTTGTGATTTTGAAATGCATATTTCAGGTCATATTTTTGCATATCGATCCGAGCCCTACTGATGAGATGTACTATCAGCTCGAGGTGTCACATTTCGATACCTATAGTCGGATTTTCGACTCACCCGACACTCTTCAGTCAACCGTTTCCACAATCCCGTGGCCGCGGTAACATAATAATTTTTAAGTAATAACTGTAGGTAGGTATTTTAACGTCACACTGGAACATCACACCGGGCTATTGGCGAAGGTTTGGGATCAAACCCATAGGGAAAGATCCAAGGATAACACAACGTAATTTTGAACTATGGTTCGATGAGAAGTATTAACTTCAAGTATATTTCAATAGCATACATTTCTAATTAAAATTATTAAGTAGAAAAAGTCTTTGGATTCAAAGTTTATCAGCAATGTCCTACATAACAAGGGGCACCGGTTGGAAGAGAAACTGATTAGCAACCGGATGGACGCGAGTTCGAAGTAAACCGAAGACCTACGTGTGCAAAGGGTGCACGCTATATCTGTTGTAGCCTCAATGGTCTTCACTTTGGCATTGTGTGGAAGTTTGGAGAGTGGGGCGCCAGCTCAGATGTTGTTCTCGTCATGGGGTTGTGTGATTCAAAATTACGTGATGCTGTATTCGGATCTTTGTGTGTGTGTGTGTGTGTGATAGAGAACAAAACTATACATAATCTTACTAGCTATTTCTCTCTTTTTAAAGAGGCTTAGTTATGAAAAGGATCATCTTTGTTCAACCTAATAGTTTTTTTTGTGTCAAATCTTACCAAAATTTCACTACTAAAAAATAATACTTTTCACACTCTCTTGTATTAAAATCTAGTATATAGTCTTGAAAAATGTTTTTAGAAGAAATAACATGTAATCATGTTTACAAGGTTATCTTTAAATGTATCACAATGCAACAAAGTATGCTTACATTTTTAAAAGTTACAGTAACTGATATTTCATCCTATATATTGCTGTTCAGATGAGGTTTATCATGAGGCTATAGACATTGAAGAGGCTGTGGGAAACAATACCAGACCAAGAAGAAATTCCAGATCCAATAGCAATAATGGTGAACTGGATGAAATCTTATTTATGGAACAACATATGGCCTACAACGACAACCACAATGGTCGTGTTTGCAAATTTTTAAAATGTCTTTATGAACTGAAACAGGCATAGTGACAGTGGTACATGGGGGTCGACGAGCAGGGGGCGGAGCCACCTAGAAGTGCTATATGTTGATGACCTAATGATTGCTGGTTCCTATGAAACAGTGGTCATGGTGGTGATACAACTTCTAAGACATGAGTTCGAAATGTCCAAGGCTTAAGTTGTGAAATATTTTCTGGGCATATGCATTACGTTTTCTCACCAACAACTTTGCTTAGAGGAAAAGGCTTATGTTGAGAAAATTTTAAATAAATTCAAATTGACTTAGTGTAAACCAGCCGACACTCCTCTAGTGCCTAAAGCAACACCATCATGTTTCGTGCAAGGTGAAACTTTCCATGGGCCAAATCGGGAACTTGTAGGTGCATTATTGTACCTATCCATGACAACACATCCATGTATTTTATATTCTTACAGTCTGAGCAAAATTCAAGTGCAACCAAACAGAAGCTGCCTGGACTGGTCTAAAAACAGTTTTAAGATACCTGAAAGGGACTTTAGAACTTAATCTGGTGTTTCATATTTCTAACAGTGATTTTATTATTAATGCGTATGTTAATGCAGATTGGGGGCTGATGCACATGACAGAAAATCTCTATCAGGGTATACAATTTTCTTAAATGATTGTCCTGTGACTTTATGTGTGAAAAAGCAGACATCCATTGCATTATCCTCTACTGAGGCAGAAATTTTGACTTTGGCTAAAGCTATGCAGGATGTATTTGTGCAACACAACATTAATTAAACACATATTTTAAAGCAATAATCAATAAAAAAAATAGTTTTTATTTGCAATTCAATCTGTTAATTTTCAATATTTTTGTAGGAAATAAATTTTTACAACATTGTTATAGAATATGCAAAAAAGACCTAGGGAGAGATTTTTTAAAATTTATTTCTTGAGTTTTCATTTTAAAAAATATTTTACTCGTTATGTGTTAAATTTCTATGAAAATATCAAATTTTTTTTATGTTTATTAATTTTTATAAATTTTCTGAACTATTCATAAAAAAAAGCTCTCCCTGTGTCTGTTAAACAGTTATTCAAGACCGAAAAAATGTAAACATTTTAACTCTTAAGTGTATTTTATCAAAAAGCCTTAGTACTTTGAACTTTGACAAAATTGCAAAAAAACTGATTTTGAGATAATCACATTTTAAGTACAAAATACAATAGAAGTTAACAAAAACAACTTACTTTTTGCTAGAACTATTTTTTTAGTAAATTCTATTACATTAAGACTCTTATCAAAACAAGAGTTTTTACGGTAAGCTCGTATATATTTTTTTAAAGCCAGTTATAACTCTGATGACAACTGAGTAATTTTTAATAATTCACTGAAAAATTATTAATTTCTTGTTTAAATAACTGAAAAGAAAATATTTTATTGGATCAGTACTATTTTAAAATAAACCTTCACTGGAAAACCACACCTTCTCTTTTTCTATAGCTATTTTTTCTGTAAAAGAGCCTTTTTTTTTGTATTGATACGCATGCGACGAAATTTTGCGCTATTTTTTCAATGTGTTTCAGTCAATGACGTCACCACAAGTTTTACATGAGGACCTAGATTTTGTCCTTTAGCTTTTGCCGATTGATAGAAAAACCAGGAGCCTACACTTTAAGGGTATGTAAAATGTTTGGGATAGTCGTCGGTACATACACTATGATATAATGTTGCATAAATGGAGGTTTTCATTGAAACCGAAGCCAATGGTTAGCAGTCGATTATGTACTTGGAAGGTCAAATAAAAGTTAAAAAGCTACTGTTAGCAATTTCCTTCGACTCCGAAATTTTTTTATTGAATATATGATGTATCGTTTTATCCAATAAACCAAAAAACACTTTTTGAAAAAAAAAATTTCTTAGAAATTTGGGGTTTGGGTCTTTTATAAAGGAGCGGTGAGTCATGAAAAAGAGCTAGCTCTTTTTATTGAGCAAGCGGATTCGATCCCTGAAAAGAGTCATTTTTCAAAACACTACTGCCTATGAGGATAATCAGTTGGTCATTAAGGCCATATTAAATGAATATAATTGGGCCAGATTAAAACACTTAGATATTAAATTGAAGTATGTTAATGATATTGTAAAATTATTAAGCATTTATATTGTATATGTTGCATCTGAATACCAAATTCCTGATTTGTTTACAAAATCTTTACGTAAACCGTACGTACTGAATTAAAACAAAAATGTATGTTAATGTGATTAATGGAGGGTGTTGAGAATAATTACTAACTGTAACTCATCTTTGCTTAGCAATCGGGTAACACTTATTCTAATTGTTTACTTCTGTTGTGTCACATGTTGTTGTTTGTATTCTTATTCATGACTTTATCTGTCACAGTTGTTTGGAAAAGCATTGGCTGGTGAGGCAGTTTGGGATGGCCGAAGAATTCACCCATCGGATAATCTGACTTGTTGAAGGGGTGACTCCAAAAGAGTGTCAGCATTGTAACTAATAGTCTATTGTACCTGATTGGAATGTTTGACAGTTCCCATGGTTTACTGTGTCCTTAGAACAAAAAAAAATTATTCTGTGATTTGTGAATTTTTTAAAACTTATGGCAAAATCTATTTAAATGAAATTAAAGTTTCGGGAAGTAATTCATTTTGTGATGAAATCCAAATTATATAAATCTGAACCAGTTCTTAGAATTACACACCATGCAACTGTTTATCAAGTTGTATTGTAATACAAGCATCAGCTTGATGTTTGTGTTCATTTTACTGGTTTGAGATATAGATTATACAATTGGCAATAATGAGTTTTAATAGCCCTAGATTTCTACACATGAGAATTGGAACAATAATTTAAAATATGCACTTAATAAAATAAATACAATTATTAGCTGTGATATATCAGCAGCTTAGCTAACATTTTTGACTGAAAAAATTTTTCTAAAACATTTTTCTGAATTGAAATCGCAATAAAAATGCCTGTACGTGTTTTATGTTTACAATTTTTTTCAAGCTACCAAGGAGCACATTTAAAAGTGGATATCGATTTTAGAATGTTTGATTTGATGATGGATGCCTGTTTAGGTTTTAAAAAGCCAAGTTGCCCACAATTTTCTTTTTTGTACTATACAATACAACAGTTAAACAAATTGTAATAAAAACATGTTTTTAATAATTTAAAATTATATGTTCTAAAATATTGTATTATATAAATATTTTTTAATGATTAATATTTTTTAAATTTTACAAAATTTAAGATGGTTGTAATCTTGTGTACCCTCTAAATAAACAATCACATGCCATAAGAAGAAAATTGAATGAAAATATCCCAATATTATGTAGCAGATATTGAATAATGTTGAAAAAGGACGTCGAGCAGTATCTTAAGCTAATATTGAGCAATGATAAAAAACGAACATTAAATGTCAAGAAAACGATATCTATCAATGTCGTAAAACGACATTGGGGCGATGTCGCCCGGGAAGGGGGGGGGTCATTTTTACGTAGGACAATGTCGGAAAACGATATTGAGCAATGTCGACAGCAATATTGGCTAATATCGGAAAACAATATCTATCAATGTCGTGAAACGATATTGGCCAATGTCGGAAAACGACATTGGGGCGATGTCGCCATGGGGGTCATTTTTACGTAGACCAATGTCGTAAAACGATATTGGGGCGATGTCGCCAGGGGGGTACATTTTTACGTTGGCCAAAATTGGCCAACATTTTTTCTTGATATTGGCCGACATATGTGTGCTACCTGGGTCGTATAGTGAAAATATCCTCGAAACTGACTTGCCTCAGTGTGAACAATAAAGCACTGAACGCAATTCTTTTAAATATTAAAGATAATTTATTAAGTGGTTTAACAAGCAAATTAATAGATAAATAAAAGGGGCCCCCAATAAGATACAGAAAAATCACTGTTCATAAATAAAGACTAAACACAAGATAATAGTCCAGATGAAAGGAGATGGAGACCGGTGGCAAAACCCGAAGAACGCGCAACGGACTCGGCAAAAAGTCTCGGAAAAACGCTCTGAGATTTCTATCCGTCAGGCATGGGGTTCAGTTGTTCAGGAGTTTTACGCAGTACATCCAGACTGTTGGTAGACACAACCCATGGAGGAGTTTAGATGCCGGATCCAGCAGTATTCTTTTTCTTCCAAGTGGCCCACGATGTCGCTAGAAAAATCTTTCAGAACATATCCTTCGCCAGGTCGCCGGTAAATTTTATCAGTCCCAATTCTCGGCCTCCTGTCTGTTCGTTCAATTCCTTCCAAGGTAAAAAGTGTCCTCCTTGTCGGTGAGTCTCCTTACTTCTCTCGTGATTCTCACTTAAAAGAACCCGCCAAATCATTCAACCACCATTCCGAGAAGTGCGCCACCATAACCCCCCCCCCTCTCGCGAGTGGACAATACATCCGGGTGAAAATCCACACCTGGGCTGGAATACTAACCCATACTGCCAACTACGCCAGTACTAATGAGCGATTTACCCCCAGGCCACATTCCTCACCCACGGGTTTCCACTGATAACCTTAAATGGGTTTTCTTTTCTCACGGCTATCGTGAGAAAATTTCGAAGAGCTTACAGTTGGCGTAAAGGCCGTATAGAACAAATTGTAAATACACACATGCACAACAATAATTAAAAGCATACAAAATTAATTCCTTAAAAACAGGGACGTGCCAACGTTTTGATAATGGTAATTGGTAATGGTAATTTTAGTTAACGTCGTACTAGAGCAACACAACGGGCTATTGACGACGGTCCGGGATCAGTCCCTTAAAGGAAAGATCCGAGGACAACACCTCGTAATTTTGAACCACGGTCAGATGACGAAGCAACACCTGAGCTGGCACCCCACTCTCCAAACTTCCACGCCAACCCAACGTGAGGACTTTCGGCCACGACAGATTTAAGGTGCACCAGCCGCCTCTACACCATACGCTTACAAACATCCATGCCCGGACCCGGATTCGAACCAGGAACCTTCCGATCTAGAAGCTAACACCTTAACCACTATACCGGTTGGTCGGCACCAACGTTTTGAATAGCTGGGGGGGGGGGCGAGCATAGGCGTAACTAGGGTTGTTGAATTGGGGGGGGGGGTACTTCCACCCGAAAAGTACCCCTGTAAAAAATGGGAAGAATAAATTAATTTTTCCATATTGATTAATTATTACTAATAAATTATAAACAGTTAATTAATTTACATATAAAGATATTCATCAATTAACACTTGATTTTTAAAAATCATATTTTTATTTTCTTTACACAATA
Source organism: Metellina segmentata (assembly GCA_947359465.1). Taxonomy (NCBI): domain Eukaryota; kingdom Metazoa; phylum Arthropoda; class Arachnida; order Araneae; family Tetragnathidae; genus Metellina; species Metellina segmentata. The sequence continues at coordinate 100,418,166 of OX375874.1, forward strand.
TTTACTAAATGACTTTAAGGTGAATTTTAAAACTTACAATACATTTAAATTAGAAATTAAAAAGTCGATTTTTTTGTAAACGTCTCGATTCTGAACTTTTTAGATTTATATTTGATTTGCTTGAATCACACATGGGTAAAAATTATTTCGATTCTGACTCTGCCGCCTCTGAGTGCTCATAATTTTTTTTAAACAGAATCTATATTTAAAAATTCGGTTTCAATGAAGCACAGTAGGCAATATTTTTTAAAACCAATGAAATAAGATAAACATTAATTTTAAAAAAATAAAAACTAATAACAATAATTAAAATATAAAATGTATTTGAAAATTTGGTTTAAAAAAGCACAATTGACAATAATAAAAAATTCCATTTTTAATCGAAAAATTTTCCTTTGACCTTTTACTCTGCATAATCTTGTATGAGTTCTTTAAAACAAAATTTAACACAAAACTCATTTTCGATAGTTATAGTCAATCTACTTAGTCTATGTAGAGTGATTGTGGATCTGAAATAATTTTGATGATTTTTAATTTGGAAAAACTTTTTTCACCACTTAAAACTTACATAGGCAAAGTTTTAAAATTCTAAGTGCAATATTAATATAAATATGATAGATAATAATAAACCCCTGCGGAAAATTATATTGAAAATTCCTCGTTTTTTACGAGAATGAGGAAACTGTCTATTAATTAAATTTTAAGGCTCATATGTCGGTAATTGGTAATTATTAGTTAATATCGTATTTGAGCAACACAACGGGCTATTGGCGACGGTCCGGGATTAATCCTTTAAGGAAAATATCCGAGGACAACACCTCGTAATTTTGAACCACGGTCAGTTGACAAAACAACACATGAGCTAGCACCCCACTCTCCAAACTTTCACACCAACCCAACGTGCGGACAACAGATTTAAGGTGCACCAGCCGCCTCTACGCCATACGCTTACAAACATCCATGCCCGACCCGGATTCGAACTAGGAACCTTCCGATCTAGAGGCTAATACCTTAACCTCTATACCGGTTGGTCGGCGGCTCATATATCGGACGAACGTTTAGAATATAATGGTTCATTTAGCCAATTTATTAGATTTATTATTGTCTAACATTTATCAAAAATTAATTTTTACTGCTTAGCGACCGCAAATTTTGTTCATACTACTTATATGAAAATAAGAATGTTTTTGTTAACTACAACTTGGAAGGTATTTTTATTGGAAACCCGTTTTTCTATAATTGGGTATTACTGTTGTTTTAAGTTAGAAATATTTAAGAATCTCTACTAAATTAAAAAGAGTTACCACCGCCGCTGTCGCAGGATTGAAAACTGGGTTTTTTCACTCGGTTCTCAAGATGGTTTGTCGATTGAGTACAGATCAGAATATTACGAGATTAACATGGTTTATTCAAAATTGTAGTGGGAACAAAATGGAGATGGTTTTTTTTACTGATGCGGCTATCAGTTTAGGGTGCATTAAGTGTTAAAGTAAAAAAAAGCGAAATCACTTTCGACAGGAGTGTTGGTTTGCAAAGCAACAAGTTTTAACAATGCACTGTTCTCACGTTTCCGTCACTTAATTACTTCACAAATTCAAGTGTTCACTTTCAAAACCTTAAGCTCGGAACCTCACTCGTCAAGGAAATTCGTAAGACTAAATAATCCATCGGGCAAAAATTCAGAACAGTTCACTTTCAGGCAGTTTTCTCGTATTTACTTCAAATAAGAAAGCCGACAATTTAAAAGACCCAAAATTGTAAATCATCAAAATAAGCAATGGCAGATTTGTTGCGATTTCCGGAATGCCCTTATCTTCAAACGATATTTCCGTCAGTTGGTCAGGCGCTTCTTGTCCAGTTTGGGACCTAGGGCAATAAAACCCTAACATACAATCCGTCAGTCGGTCATAAAAATAAATCGCTGTTCTCAAGACATGCCGTCAAAGACTTGGTCGAACCCTACAATGCATTTAAAGGATTCGAAAATGAGATAATCATCTCGTAGCATTCAAGTGCGAGCACTACGTGCATTCATTTTGGGGGTAGAACCACTTTAAAGCCGTAAAATAAAGTGATAAAGTATCGGTATGTGTGCTTGGCCACCTATCTCCACATATTCAGAGGAAGAATTTAATCTTTTGGTACCTTGGATCTTTGAAACAATTTTTTTTCACTTTTAGTTAAATATAAACTTTTACTACACAAATAAAATTTGTTCGAAGTTTCTTGATAAACTTTTCATACATTTACGTGTTAGAAAACTTTCAAATTCGTTATTTTCAAAATCTAATTTTGTGTTGTCCCTTGACCCTTCATTTATTACCCATTTCGGGGAATATATCGAAGCTCTCATTATGCGCGCTGCCCCCTCTGTGCTTCTCTCTCTCTCTCTCTCTCTCTCTCTATATATATATATATATATATATATATATATATATATATATATATTAATGGAAGGGAGGCTGCTAACTGCGTAGTTTATACCAAGGGCGCCCCCCACCCCTCCCTGTGCATTTTTTTACAAAAAAATGTCCAAGACTATCATTTAAACAATTTTAAATAAATCTATTCAACAACGCGCTGGAGAAAAGTCATAAACCTTTCTGAAAAAACCTTCGTAAAAAGTTTTTTATGTTTATGGATATGGATATTGAGGCATGTGTGTGTGGAGATGTACTACGGAAATGACTGCGGTAGTTGTTTTGTTTTAATTAAATGGTTTGCAGTAATTTGGTCAATGTCGCCGAAGAGTCGACCAACTATCTTGAGTACATGCAGAGTGTTGACAATGTACGAAAAAATCTTCATGTACTATAATTTTTTATTTGTTTTTATACATTATACATTTTTTTACACTAATTTTGCGCCTCACCCACGAAATCGGCTGTCCAGAGCAAATGCCAAGTTTGCACTCCACTAGATCTGGGCCTGCATCTATTGACAGGAAATGAAATTAGTCCAAACTTGCTTTAACTGTACTTTTTAATGTTACTTTTGAAGTTAAAATGTTGATAATGTTCCTTTATAGTGTGTGTGGGGGGGGGTGCTAAATATGGCTTTCGCCACTTTTCCTCAGTGACAGGAGGGACCAAATACCCCTGCCCTCCTGTTGACAAGTGCCTGTTTGCCCTCCTCTAGATCTGGGCCTGCATCTATTGACAGGAAATGAAATCATAGTCCAAATTTGCTTTAACGGTACTTTTTAATGTTAATTTTGAAGATAAAATGTTAATAATGTTCCTTGAAAGTGTGGAGGGGTTAAATATGACTTTCGCCCCTTCTCCTCAGTGACAGGAGGGACCAAATACCCTTTGCCCTTCTGTTGACAAGTGCCTGTTTGCCCTCCTCTAGATCTGGGTCTGCATCTATTGACAGGAGATGAAATCAGAGTCGAAATTTGCTTTAACGGTACTTTTTAGTGTTAATGTTGAAGATAAAATGTAAATAATGTTCTCTGATAGTGTGTGTTTGGAGGGGCGAAATATGGCTTTCGCCCCTTCTCCTCAGTGACGGGAGGGACCAAATACCTTCTGCCCCCCCCCCTGTTGGCAAATGCCTGTTTACCCTCCTCCAGATCTGGGTCTGCATCTATCGACAGGAAATGATATTAGTCCAAATTTGCTTCAACAGTACTGTTTAATGTTATTTTTGAAGTTGAAATGTTAATAATGTTCTTTGATATTGTGGAGGGGCGAAAGTCATATTTCGCCCTTTCTCCTCAGTGACAGGAGGGGCCAACCCCCCCCCCCCCTGTTGGCACGTGCCTGCTTAAAAATTAACCCAACAACAGTTAGACTAAAAAATAATTGAATGATGAAACTACACTGCCAACACTCAGCTGACTCGTACGACGGAGATTTTACCGCCCTGTGTGTAAACGCTATATTTCAACAAGTGGCGACGGTTAATTCTCCGCGGCGGAAAAATCCGCTGTCTGTGTGATCGCCCATACACTAGAGATGGGCGATCCGCTCAGGAGCTGACTCAAAGAGTTAACTCTCTTGACGGAGTGAGCGAGCGCTGATTCGTCAAAAAAGAGCTATAGCTCTTTTTTAACCAATCAGGGCTGAAGAGCGGTAACTCTTTTTTAACCAATCAGCGCTTCCACTCTCGAAGAGTCATTTCCGCATGCGATCACCAACTCAGTGATTCTTTTTGGGAGTTGATTCTTTTGGGAGTTGATTCTTTTAAGGAGTTAACTCTTTGGCTCTTTTCGATAACTATCGCTCTCGAAGAGTCAATTCCGCATTCGTTCTTTTGCGCTCCCTAGCTTTTTGTTACTTTTTTTAAGTTTCAAATTTTTAAATATCTATGTATTATCATAAATGTTATTTTTTTTAATTTAATTCAATTTTAGATTGAAAGGGTGTTTTTACGGCTTAAGTCATGTCACGCCTTTTAGCACTAATTAAAACTAGTCTTAAGGTTGTTATTAAAACATATTCTAACAGTTATTATGTTATTCACTTAACATTAATATAATAATTATAATAAAACCTTGATTTCTCGGGAGTGATATCATTTTAATAAAGCTACACAAAATTAAATTAAACGTAACTCGTTTTTATTGCATTGCCTTCACAAAACAAGGCATTTTGAAAATATTTTATTAAAAGACAGGGAGGGGACTTGGATTTTGAAAATCTTTGGGACAACGAGTATTCGAGGGTATTATATACCTATATCTTAAAATAAATAGTTAAAAATCTTAAGTACTTTAATAAATTATTAATATTTTTATTATATGATTTTAAAATATCATTTAAATTATTAGGAAGTCTCATTTGGTAACTAAGTGGTTATAGAAAGAAATCTTAATGTATCCAAACACGTCCAAGACACTTTTTTTAAATGTGGTACAGAAACATTTTAATGATATTTTTATGTTTTGTGTTTTAAACAATAGCAATGGGCTATAAATATTAAAAGTATATATTAATAATTTTGTAAAAATATGATCATTATGTATGAAATTTTAAAGAAATGTGTCAAAAACTTCAAATGTGCTACATGAAAATCTATTCAACCAATTTGAAAAATGATGCTACCAAAATAAACTACATGCATATTTCTAGGGAATGAACTAGAATAAAAGGATATTTAAATAAACAACAATTTTACAAGTGATTGAAAAATGAATAGAAGATTTTTATTAGTTTTACAGTCCTACTTCTTAAATAAATAGTAATAATTTAGAAACTTTTGAACTCAGCATAATTATTCTAGTTCATTCACTTGACAACATTATAAATAACAAACTCTCAAAAGTTTACTAGAATCCAGTTATAAGTTTTTGTATTATAACATTTGAAGTGAGGAAATAATGCAAAAAGATTAATTTAGAGTTAAAGGTAGTTTCAAGTGCATCGCTTGCTCCCTTGCGTTTGCTCTTTGTGTAAACAATTTTGTTCTTCCTTCTCTTTAAAAAAGTTCACTCCATTTCCAAAAGAGAAACCATTTAAATATTTGAAAAAACTTTCTAAAATTATATTTGCAAAAAAAAGTAAGGTTTAAATTTTGATTTTGCCATGTTTTTGGCCTTTTAATGGCCATTTCCAGTGTTTTCCATTCTAACTTCTTGTTTTCCCGCCTTGATTAAAATCTTAATACTTCTTTAAGTAATTAACAGAGAAAAAATTAAATATGTTTTGGAAAGTCAAATAAATACTCTATCCAATAAAATCGAAAACTTTTTTAGAATTCTTGGTCAAAAATGAGATTTTTAACGTGTTTGGATATTTTAATTGCTACTTCTGTAATCTCAACGGGTTCATGACGGGAATTACAAAAGTAGAAGTGTCCTCAAAGTAATTTATTCTTTATGGACAATTTCAAAGTTATATGAATTGACATGGTTTTGGGCCATCTTATGCCTTAGCAATTAAATTTTACAGCTTAGCATCCCTATGCTGCAATGCCTATCGTCCTCGGGCCCCGTCTCCCTCCTTTTGTTGATTTTAGAGGTAAACTGCGCAATTGCTGGATGAGTGAGTGTTTCAAGTGTTGTGTGCGTGGGTGTTTCAAGCACGCTTGGCGTCTCTTCGTCTGAACACATGCGCTCACGTGACAACGAGGGATGTTCGATGGCCCAAACATATTGTATACATTTCGATATGTTATATACATTATTATATATCTCAAAGGAGCGGTGAGTCATCAAAAAGAGCTAGCTCTTTTTAGGGAGTGAGCGGTTCCGATCCGATCCCTGAAAAGAGTCATTTTCCCCATCACTACCATACACATCACTTTAAGAGCAGTTTACACACACAACGGATTTTTCCGTGGCGGAGAATGCACCGCCTACGATCACAGGAAACGAGAGTTTACACACAGGGCGATAAAATCACCGTCATACGAGTACTCAGCTGACTGTTGGCAGTGTAGTTTCATCATTAAATCAATTTACTTTAGTCAAACTGTGTTATTTAAATTAGTTATTGCTTTGTGTAGTTTGAAATGAACAGAGAACAAATTCTAGCTTTATTGTTATTCCGTTGTCGAATGAAGGGTCAAAAAAATCAACTTATTTAGGTTCATCCAATTAATGAAAGAAGGGAGGAGGTTGGAGCTTTCTATACACGTTGTTTGAACAGTTTGGGTAGGATTACACGAAATTCTTCAATTACTTCAGAATGTCGATGACTTCCTTTGACGGAAGTCGTAACAAATCGATAATTAGGTCACTCATGTTCACAATAGAATAAAAAACAATTGATGCTAAGACAACTGTGTTGCACACACAAAAATAACTCTCTGAGCAAAACAATTCTAAACAAAAACAAAAAAACAGCCGTGTATGTGAACATGTATTTGGTAACGTACGCCACTAGTTAATAGGCGAAGGTCAAACTGCCGTCGAAGCTAGTGGCAGTTGGCGGCTGCATACCTACCACTGATCGTTTATTTTTCCGTTTATTATATAAGCTCTAATTTATTTTAGTGCGTTACTATTGGAATGGCTGCGACGGTCAATTCTTCGCTACGGGAAAATCCGCCGTGTGTGTAACCGGCGTATGGGTCAACTTCTGGTGTTCGTATTCATTTTCTAGAACATTCGATAGTAGTCACTATTATTATAGAAATTTTCAGAACAAACTGGAGTTCCCTTAACCAAATCCTCTTGCCTGATACAATATTTACATTTAATTGAAATTTTAGTTTATACCCACTTTGGCAACGTTTGGCGAGAATACAAATCAGACAGCTATATTTCGGCATTCATTCTTTGGAATTTTTATTGGCAAAATGCTGAAATGGTATTCGAAAAGCAAGCCAAGTGATGTCAAGTTTACACTTGCAAAACCCAGGTCGTAAACTAAAAAGGAACTTCCTTAAATGTGTTCGCCTCTAGATCGAAAAATTCCTGGTTCGAATCCGGGAATGGATGTTTGTAATTGTACGGCGTAGAGGCGACTGGTGCACCTTAAATCTGTCTTGCCGAAAGTCCTCACGCTGGGTTGGTGTGAAAGTTTGGAGAGAGTGGGGTGCTAGCTCAGGTGTTGCTTCGTCATCTGACCGTGGTTCAAAATTACGAGGTGTTGTTCACGGATTAATCTATCGAACGGGTGCGAAATGCAGCGCCCGAGGCGGGTAATTAGTGTGTGTTCATGGTAATTTTGTTTGGCGAGTTATCGCTATTTGCAACTATCACATTTCATTAGTTATCGCTTCCTTGGCAAATACTTTGGCGCATATTTTGGCTTTGGCTTCTTTGAGACGTTTTCTCATGGAAGTCATTAGTGAGTCATATTTTCCCCGTCTTTCGAAATACGAAGAATTGCTGGGGAGTGAGGACGCCATCGGGATGGTGTTGTATCATTTTTTTGTAGTATTGTGTGGACTGTGGGTTCATGTGTTGAAAAGGAGAAACTGTGCAGCTCTCTATCTTTTTAAATTGTGGAGTGGACAAAATGCTACGATCCCCCTGATTGATCAAAATACAAAACCCACTTTGTTCAGAATAAATGCTGACAAAACTGGCCTAATTTTGATTGTTAGCTGTCCAAAAACTTTTTTTAATTGCGAAACTTGTATTTTTTTTTTTTTTTTTTTTTAAAGATAAATTTACATGAAGGGAAAAACACTATTTTGAAACTAAAAAACACTATAAAGAAAACAATTTTTTGCAAGAAGCAGTGACAGCAGATTTTGTTACGGGTATGAAAACAGGAATATTTCCAGCACTCGCAAGATTTTTGACTGATAAGAAAGAAAAATTTTATCAAGTGTTTTTCGGAGAAATAAAACTGTTTGATCGTTTAAAATTCTAACATAGTGGGTGTATCGTTTTCGAAACAATTTTGTATTGCATTGAATTTGAACTATTTTAAACTGTCTTCACATGTTTGGAAATGCAATATTTACTGAGATAAAATTAATAAATATGTCGAAAATTCATTTACTGGTGTATTCGCGTTTTGTAATTACAATTAGAATGGTAATGGTAATTTTTAGTTAACGACGTACTAGAGCAACACAACGGGCTATTGACGAAATTACAATTAGAATTGATGAATTAGTACTGATAATTTCAACTGTCGTGTTTCTCAAATTTTGCACAACATTAGTGTTAGCAGGTCATATAACAAATATTTCAAACGTTATTAATTATAATTATTTATAAGTTTTGAGTTTAGACACAGGAATTTTAGCATAAAATAGGTAAATTTAATGTATCCAAAGTTGGGGTTTTAATATTTCATACACATTTTTCAAACTGAAATGGTCAAACCTCCATTGATTGAAAAATAGACTAAGCGATCGGATAATTAACTTTTTATGACGCTTTAAATTTATTCAAATTGTTTTCACAAATTCCGAGATTGAATGTCCAGTGTAAAATTCAATTCAGTTTCCAGTGTATATTTACATAGTATAAATTAATAAATATCTTTATGTTCAGGTGACCTTGAGCGAACAATATTTTTTGATAATTTAAATATTTGCCTTTATCATAAAAATAAGTTATCTAGTCCTTATCTATATCCTTATCTTCATAAAAAGCACCTATTCTTGACCAAGGAGAGGCAATGGAGTCCTGATCAGATACCAACTCTCTAAAATGAGACTGAACAAAATAATTAATGAAAAATTAAATAAAAATGCGATGCATAACCTCAAAGTTGAAAATAAAAGTTATGTATAATCAGGAAATTAAAATGTATTAAACCTGAACCCGTAAATTTAACTTGAATCAAATTACAAATAGTAAAATATCGATTAACTATTTAATAATCTAAAACTAGTTCTATATATAAAACCACTTCCTTAATTGTCTCTATAATCTATATAACAAAACTATTAAATACATAAACCAATTCTCGTTTCGCTGTTCTCTATACAAATCTATACCGTTTGACCAATCCACACCAAATTTGCTATACTTGCTCTTTAGAAACCTGCGAGTAACATAGGCTACTTAATAACCCCCATTATATTTCTCTTGGGCGTGCAGAGACGCTAAAAACAATACGAAACCCCCATATTAATAATATTGAGTATTTTTACGATGTCAGACCAAATTTGATACATTCATTCTTTAGAATCCTGCCAGAAACAGGCTATGTATGAACCCTCGTTCTGTTTGTCTTGGGACGAGAGGGAGGTAAAAAAGATTCGTAATCCAAATAGGTAAGTAGTTACATATTTAAAGTAACGTCGAACTAGAGCAACACAACGGGCTATTGACGACGATCCAGGATCAATACCGAAGGGGAAAATTCGAGATCTAAATAGAAATAACGTTCAGTATCTCTATCACAATTTAACCAATTCACAATAAATTTGGTACACTTAATTTTTAAAGGTTGCGAGTTCGAATCCAACAAAAACTATCTTGTACAAAGTAAGGTGAGGTAATTTTAATTAACGTCGTACTAGAGCAACACAGCGGGCTATTGACGACGGTCCGGGATTAATCCTTTAAATAAAAGATCCGAGGACAACACCTCGTAATTTTGAACCACGTTCAATGACGAGGCAACACCTGAGCTGGCACCCCACTCTCCAAACTTCCACATCAACCCAACGTGAGGACTTTCGGCCATGGCAGATTTAAGGTGCACCTGCCGCCCCTAAACCATACGCTTACAAACATCCATGCCCGGACCCGGATTCAAACCAGGAACTTCCGATCCAGAGGCTAGCATCTCAACTACTATACCTGTTAGTCGGCTCAACCTGTACCAGGGGGGGGGGTGCAGGTTAAATCAGTCGTAGTCTCAAATATCCTCACTTTGGCATGGAAGTTTGGAAGGTATGTATTTTAATTAACATCTCACTGGAGCAAAACACAGCAGGCTATTGACGACGGTCCAGGATCAATGCAGACGGGAAAGATCCGAGTACAACACCACGTAAATCTAAACCACGGTCAGATGACAATGTGGAAATTTAGAAAGTCTAGTGCCAGCTGAGGTATATCCTCGTCATCTGACCATGGTTCTAATTAACAAGTTGCTGTCATCAGACCTCTCTTTCCTTCGGAGTTGATACCGGACCGTCACCAATAGCCAGTTGTGACGTTAATTAAAAAATACCATCATAATTTTGTGTGTTGAATTTTTTCGGACGACCAATCGCAAATGGCCGACATGGAAAGGGCATGCCTTCCTTTTTCAGAGACTTGGTATCATGCTGTGCCTCAGTTTGCTTGAGGCGTGGGAAAAACGTTCTGTTATAAATTTCAGGTAAATGGTAAATGGTAATTTTAGTTAACGTCGTACTAGAGCAACACAACGGGCTATTGACGACGGTCCGGAATCAGTCCCTTAAGGGAAAGATTCGAGGACAACACCTCGTAATTTTGAACCACGGTCAGATGACGAAGCAACACCTGAGCTGGCACCCCACTCTCCAAACTTCCACGCCAACCCAACGTGAGGACTTTCGGCCACGACAGATTTAAGGTGCACCAGCCGCCTCTACACCATACGTTTACAAACATCCATGCCCGGACCCGGATTCGAACCAGGAACCTTCCGATCTAGAGGCTAACACCTTAACCACTATACCGGTTGGTCGGCCATAAATTTCAGGATGTCGATTGAATGAGCCAATTGAAATTTCATTTTCAATCGCAGACCCCTTCATCGGATTATTTAGTGGGTCGACTTCGAGGCCGGTATCTTTTTCATTCCTGTCTATCAACGCTTTGAACAAATTCTGATACACTCATTGAGCAAATATTGTTTAAAAAGAACATATGGGAATGGCTGCAAAGGGTTACTGATGCAGTGAAACTCTAGTTTTCTAAAAGGGATGCTGATGAAAACGTAGGCAATCTTGGTGTGAAGAACATTATGTTAACCTTTTCAAACGCAGAATCTGAACACCGTCTGTAGGATTAATTGGTTGGGTCGGAAATTGAATTAGAGGCCACTGGCTTCATCAAAATGGGTCGGTATCTTTCCCATTCAATTGACACCTACAGGTTTAACGTGCACCAACCCCGATGCACTTTCTACTTTTGTTTTCCCCCATGTCAAGCGATTGGTGACTCAGATGGTCCGTGTCCAGATTCATGTCAAGCTTGGGGTCGGGAAAAAAATAAAACCTTTTTTGACCTTTGATATCCGATCAGATAAGACAAAAATTTGTCAAAGAATTTTTCTTTCCTTTTTGACCGATGGGCTATAAAAGGTCTCGGGTCCAGAAAAAGTTTTCATACCCTTTTTAAGATTTTGGCTGGTGGCTATACATTATAGTTTTCTATAACTACTGTTTTGCCACAAACCCTGTTTCGCGGTTTTACCAGGCATCTGTCTATCCTCAAGGGATTTGCTTCGTGAAAGGCGATTGTTCGCTATTCAACAGTGTAGTATTCGTTTTTTCACGATAAAATTTAATATGATTTGAAAATAAGAATCGTTGAAAACATAGCATGCCTTTTTTATTTGATTTTATTGCTGTATTTAATAAAAAATATAGCATCTTTTGTGCATCATATAAATAGATTATAATTCCTTTGCGCTAAGTTCTTGTGTTTAATTAGCGTAGCACAAAGATGTTATTTAGTTATGTTTACACATATTTGAGTATGTATTCAATTCATTGAACGCGATTAACACTCTATTAAGAACATCCTATTTTATTTTAAAATAACCCGTTTGCAACTACAGATTACGTAGAGGATTTATTCTTTTAAAAAAAATCAGGGTCATCGTAGTTGTTAACCTTTACTCACCATATGCAGATCCATTGTGAAATATAAAAGGACAACTATACAAAATTGGAAATAATTAACTACAGTGTTGTTTGAAAAGTGCATGAGTACGTGTACTAAGGAACATAACTAGAGTTTTTATGAAAAACTACAAATTAGAGCAACCAAACCGCAGGAAGAGTTCTTAGATGTGAATGGAAATGTTCTGCAGTTAACTTTATCATAATTTCCACAGAATACCTAATGTGGTGTAGTCGAAAGTATTTTAGTTAAAACAAATTTGATAACAATTTCAAGAGATTAATAGAAATGAAGCACAGGTTGTATCTATTATTTCGAAAGTATCGCCAAGACATATTGCGAGGAGTACTAGAGTTTCGAGAGGTTTCCATTGAAGTGTGTGTGCGTGTGTGTGCGCGTGTGTGTGTGTGTGTGTGTGTGTGTGCGCGTGTGTGTGTGCGCGTGTGTGTGTGTGCGCGTGTGTGTGCGCGTGTGCGTGTGCGTGTGCGTGTGCGTGTGCGTGTGCGTGTGCGTGTGCGTGTGCGTGTGCGTGTGCGTGTGCGTGTGCGTGTGCGTGTGCGTGTGCGTGTGTGTGTGTGTGTGTGTGTGTGTGTGTGTGTGTGTGTGTGTGTGTGTGTGTGTGTGTGTGTGTGTGTGTGTGTGTGTGTGTGTGTGTGTGTGTTGAATTCTTCAGTTTTTTTAGTCTTGTTTAGCGATTCATAGAAAATATACGCGCCAATAATCCATAAATAAAATTTTAAAACAATAAATATCAAAACTATATTTATTTCCTTTGTGGAGAAGGAAATCCGCGTAGGGCTCCGGATTACGAAGTGGCCCCCGAGGTCTTAAAATGTCTATTCATTAGTGTTCGAGGAAATATGTGACAGCGTCTTTACAATGTGCTTCTTTAAGTGCAGTGAAAAGAGTTTCTAATATACAAGATGGTCAGCAAGAGGGGCAGATGCTGTATTAGCTATAAAATTTCGTTTCACCCATAGAAAAGAGACTTTAACTGGAAGTTGGATAAAAAAAACTATAAAAATATATAATTTACAAAAATGCATTAATGTTTGTACTTTTGAAGATGAATTTGACAATTTTTTAATGTTTCTAAAAGAAAGCGAGGACACCATAAAACCCACACCAGACATCTATCGAGCCTTCAAAGAAATGTTTTGCACATTTGCGAATGTTGAAACATTATTTAAATTTTTTTTAACAGTTCATTTTGTTATGGGCGTCAAAAGAAAGATCGTTTTTTGTTTTAAAGATTGTCAAAAATTAATAAAGGAGTACTATGGGAAAAGAAAGATTAATTGATATGGCCATTCTGTAGATAGAGCAAAAAATTTAAAACCGAATTTATAATGCCAAAATAATTGACGAATTCGCAAAACAAAATTCGAAATTCATGTAAAAATTTTTTTTAAATAAATTGATTTAATGTGTTATGGTATGGAATTTTTTATTTTCTTTTTGCTAATAACTCAATGAGAGCTTTCTTGAAACTTTTTTCTTCCTTGTGTTTGAAGCCCCCGAAAATTTTACCGCTTGGGACCCCCACTTGACTTGGTCCGAAACTGGGAGAAGTAAGCTCCATGCAAGAAAAATTGTGACTAAGCAATGGATTGCATGGAAAGTAAAATTTTTCTGATTTCTCTCATTTGAATTAGTATCACTAAGAACATGATGAACATATATAATGTTCAAAATATATTCTTTATTCATTAGATTCATGTTAAACCATTTGTAAAAAGTATATGTAATAGGCAAATTAAATTTTGAAAAAGAGCTTTATTTTAAACAGCATACAACAATAACTTCAAAATATTCCTAAAAGAATGTACTAATAGAAATAAGCTAAAGGCATTTGCAAACAATTTTTAGGTGAATTCGAACATTACATATATGTCTTATTTTTCAAATCAAAAGGAAATTTTATCATGGAGCAAGAATTAGTACTTTTTTCTATTAACACCAGAAGTAGGGAAGTGATCAGTATGACCGCAAATTAATTTTAACGATGTATAAACATATTATTTTCCCACCAAGGGCCGTGGTAACCTGTTTGCTAGAGGAGCGGATTAGCAATCAAAAGGTTTGGAGTTCGAAACTCGAACCAACCAAAGGCTTCTTCAGAGGCTTTCCCTTTGGTTTGTGTCTGTTTGGGGGCATTCAAATGAGCGAACAGTAAGGGGTGTCATAGTTATCGTGCATTCTCTTGAAAAGAACGTGAGAGAGTGTGAAAACAAAACACTACACGAAATATGGCATTGGGACAATCATTTTTTCCAACGAAGAATTTATAAGAAAGCTAGCTCCATTTTGTTTATGAAATAATAAAATTCCTGTGTTCACACTCTGTGTTTCAACACCTCTTCCGAAATATTATGAACATCTCTTCCCAGACCGGGATTCGAACCAAGGACCAAGAAGACGTGCGTGGATAAGGGATTATTCCAATTTCCGATACAGTTACGCTCCTCATTACTCGCCGACACTAGATCAGTTCTCGTTTACGCACACACACAAAGAATTGTGTAATTTTTCCAGACGTTGAGTAATAAGTTTAGTTTTGAGATATTATTCCATATTGAGTAGAGAGTGCTTAGAGATTCTGTGCATTTGTTTGAAATCTCACACCCGATAAGTTTAGTTTGTTTAAAAAATTCTATAAAACGTCATTAATTGTTGTTTGTGATACCTCTACCCCCATTAACTAAAGCAACTTCAAATAATATAAAGGCGAGAGAAACTTTACAAACTAACCCTGTGGTTAGGATGGATATGTTTAAACCATTCATAAATTTCTATGGAAAGGGGACTGAGGGGAGGGGAATTATTAAATTATGAGCCAAGGTTTCTTTTATCATACAGAAAGGCGGCATATTACAGTATAGTCGGGGGGTCTCCTTCTAGTATTGGTTTGTTATTTTTATATTATTAAATTAAAACAATCAAGGCTTTGTAAGCCGTGGAATATTTTTTTGTAATGTGTGGGGTTGGTTGTTGAATTTACCTCGCACTGGAAGTAACAAACACACGGGTTATTGGCGACGGTCCGGGATCCATCGCAAAGGGAAAGATCCGAGGGCAATACTTGGGTAATTTTGAGCCACGGTCCGATGACGAGGTGAACACCTGAGTTGGTACCCACTCTCCAAAGTTTTACACCTAACCAAAATTCGAAAATTTGAGGCCACTACAGTTTTAACGTGCACGAGTCCCCACCTGCACGACGGTCTTTTAGTTAGTTGGAATTCCCAACCCTCCGTTTGCTAATCCGCGACTCTTATCAAACAAGGTTACCGCGGCCCCTACAAGGCGGGCTATGATAAAGAAACTGTGTGTGTGTGTGTGTGTTTCTAATACTTTTAAAAACCTTCTCGTAGTCGCATGGTTAGCCGTGTTACACATCTCCAATGAGAAGACAGATAATTTGTTTTGGCATCCCGTAAACTCGACAACACTAGATCAGTTCTTGATTACGCAAACTCACAAAGAATTGTGTAATTTTCCCAGACGTTGAGTTATAAATTTAGTTTTGAGATTTTATTCCACATTGAGTTTTGCTTAAAGATTCTGTACATTTGTTTAAAATCTTACTTCCGGTAAGTTTAGTTTTTTTTTAAATACTATAAAACGTCATTAATTTGCGATGTCTCTACCCCTTAACTAAAGCAGCTCCAAATAATAAATGCGAGAGAAACAAAACTTAAAAATTATTCCGATTGAACGAAAGTATAGTATGGATAGTTGTTGAGACATTTACTTTTTTCAAATTAAACGTAACGTCAAATTATTTTAACAACAATCATCGAATCGGTCAAGCTCTTGCACATTTTCTCAGACGGTTGTGGGGCACACACAAAAAAATCCATTCCATTGTTAGCACGTGCTTTGCATTAGTTTCTCAGAGACATTCGTTTCTACCTTGTGACCGCGATTACGCAGTTCCATGTTGCTACCAATGGTCACTTACGCTAGTCCTGTATGGGGATTTCCTGCGCTGAAACTCACGTGAAAGAACAGCATCACTCCAAAACATCACCCTTCGAATAGCTACAGACAGCCCATTATTCTACCGCAATATAAAAATTAGGGAATAACTAAACATGTACGCGAGATCAAAGAGTTTATAATTAAACTCAATACCAATTTCTACGCAAAACTCTCCAACCATAATAACGAAGCTATACTCCAAATCCCAGATACTACTACCGCAGATAAAAAAGTTGTTCAACAAACGAGATCCACTCTAAATAAATTAAATTGATGTTTGTTCATTCCTTTTCCTTTTCCACTTCAAAATTGATTCAGAGTATGCCCTGATTTTTCACGTTCTGCCCCTCAGGGCTCAGTAGCACCGACCGGATGTACAACTGGAATCTTTCCCAATGGGGGTACAGAAGATTTCTCAGAAAAGTGTCTACTTAGGTCAGCCGTCCAGCCTTTTGTCAAGACAGCTGCGGACATCCATCCCCGTAGGCAATAGCTCATTCTTCCTGCACAGAAGTTCCAAATTTCGTGTCCTCTAATGAGACCCCCCCCCCCTATGTGAGGGGTCCGGATCTTAGGAGAGATAAAGATCCCAACCCCGGCATTCCTGTCTTTGTTAGCTCTAGGTGCATTTGCATTTTGCTGCTTTGCACCGGGATCGTCTAGACTAGATTAGAATTTAGGTTGGTGGTTAACTGGTTATTATAGTTGCTTGCTCGTTTTCAACTACGTATACGATGCGAACTGAAGCGTATGTAACTAACGGTTAGATAAAAACATAAAATTGTTATATATACATCAATTTTATACATAATTATACATATGGTTTATACACTGGGTTGTACAAATAATACTGTCAATTTTTAATTTCTAAAATGGACAGTTAATTTTATGACTGTTTTCAATAGTAGTGATCAATTAACAAAATTTTGTATTATAAAACCAGTTACATATAAACAGATGGGGCATGAAATTTCGTTTTATTTAATTTTGGCTTATGAATGGACGAGGATTGGATTGGATGTTAGGGTTTTAAGACGCAAGGATCATATTTGTCCAGACAACATCAAATAAATGAAAGTACATCTGAATTTTTACAAATGCAGATGAAAGAAATACTCCCGGAGTAAGTTACAGTAATCAAACCAGCATCGCCTACAACTCGTAGTTTACAAGAACAGTGGGTAAATTACTAAGCCACGGTGGAACTCAAGGCTATGGAAGGGAAAGGAAGTCT
Source organism: Metellina segmentata (assembly GCA_947359465.1). Taxonomy (NCBI): domain Eukaryota; kingdom Metazoa; phylum Arthropoda; class Arachnida; order Araneae; family Tetragnathidae; genus Metellina; species Metellina segmentata. The sequence continues at coordinate 100,435,568 of OX375874.1, forward strand.
ATAGGCACAGAACACACAAAAGAGGCACAATAAATCTGTGTCAGAACTGATGAAATATCAAAACTATATTTGTTCAAATTCAATTCTAATAGGTTCTTGGAATTCAATTTTAAAATAAAAAGTATTTCGATAATTTAAGAAATTTCTACAGAAATACTATTAATGGATCAAAGTGTTGCATATTTGAAGATATGACAGTGATTGGAAATTTTCCCTCCCACTCGCTCAGATATCACTATTTGTTTTTGTATAAAATTATAGTGTTTGGGGGAGTGCTTCTTAGACAAGCTAAGATGTTTATTTTGGATTTCATTTCTTCATGGCCATTGTTTAGAGTGTCCACAGAAAAAGTATTGAAAAATCAAAACAAATCCTTAACGGCAATATTTAAATGTTCGATGCCGTCATAGTAGTGTTAAAAGTAAACTTCTCCATTTGAACAGCTGAAAGAACATCGGATTAGCAATGGAATAAATAGAAATTAAATCGAAATCAGAATATTTAACTTCGAGAGTTATCGAAAATAAGTATCAATTCGATTTTTATTTTGAAGTAGTGATGCAGTTAGTTTATTTATAGTCAAGATACCTTTATCTTGACCTTTAGGTAACAGTTAAAGGGTAGCACACGTTGATGGATGGTCCCAACGTGGGAAAATAATTAAGGAATCCCAAATATATATATATGTATTTTGTAAGGTGAAGCTATGTAGAAAGTGTGGCCACTGAATATGACACATGTCTATTATTGCAGTAAGGCCTGACACCTGCTGAAAATGTTTGAAGGGGTCCTATAGATTTAACATTTTACATTTGAAGGTAATGACACAGACCAAAGAAAAGCATATATGAAATGATACGCTCTCTTGCTCTACTCACAATACTATTTCATTGCAAACAGCCTATAATGCCTCATCTTGAGGGCGACCCCATGAAAAAGCATGGGATTCAAATTTTATCAATGACAAATTTGAACAAGTAACAGTGCAAATAAACGATCTGGGAGTGTGTACAATATAACATTTTAAGTAATTACTGGGACAATAGTAGTTATTTTTTGTTTAACCCTCCAAGTGTGTGTGTGGTGGGGTTTCTACGAGATATCTCGTTCATCATCAAGAGTTAACTAATTTTGCCAATGACGATAGATTTGACGAACTGACAAATTTTGAAAATGACGCCTTCAACAGCTGACCACTTTTTCTAGTGGCAAGATACCTCGTCCATCAAGAGCTGACCAATTTTGCCAATAACGAGTTATCTTGTAATCAAGATATTGTATTACCGATATTTTTGGATAGGAGATCAAGATCTGAAGAGTTTTCTTACAATGATGAAATTTTTCGTCCGTCAGTCGGTTTTGCTACTAACGAGGTACCGCATTGAGCAATCGCCAGAAGGGTTGAGTGTGTACATCTCCCTACCCATGTTATCCATGCCTTTCTGCATAAACTATAAAAATATTGGGATTGGGCAAGGAGTTTGAACCTCTTAAATTTGTACCGCTGTCGCCGGATACAATGGCTTTACGACCTATTGAGTAAAGTCATCTGTATGTTTGGCTATTCATATTACCCGTATATTTGCAATACTCATTTATTTCATAATTAATTTGATGAGGCCGGTCCCATCAATAAAAGGTAGCCCTGTCGGATAAGCAACGGATTAGCACAAACTTTGAGCTGCGAATTCGAAACTTGGTCCAGTCTCAGACCGTCATCTACACGTTAAATCTATCATGGCTGAAATGTCCTGGCTTGGTATGGAAGTTTAGAGAGTGGGTGCCAGCTCAAGTGTTGTCATCATTGCAAGGCGTTATCCTTGGACTTTTCCTTCGGGATAACGGCCGGACCGTCGCCAATAGGTCGTTGAGTTGTTTCAGAGGGACGTTAATTAACTACCCACCTATCCATCCATAAAGATATTGGTGAGGCAAAGGGGTAGGGTCCCTAGGGTAGGCATCCTTGCTGTTGACGTAATAACATCAGGTCAGATTTGATCTAAGCGGATTAACAACCCGAGGGTTGCGAGTTCAAATCTCTATCCAACTAAAGACTAGCGAACGTAGGGGCTGGTACATGTTAAATATGTGGCCTCAGATGTCCTCACATTGGTATGGTGTCTTAGTTTGGAGAGTGAGGTACCAGCTTAGGTGTTGTTCTTGTCTTCTGACCGTGGTTCAAAAGGACGAAGCGTTGTCCTAGCATTTTTCCCTTCGGGATTGATCCTGGAACATCGTCAATAGTGCGTTGCTGAAGTGAGACATTAATTAACCTCATGTTAGGTTCATATGTCATATACAAATTGTCGAAATCTCTCTCGGGTGTATGAATTGTCAAATTAATTGTCGTCATGAAAATCTAGACATAAACATTTGTAATTTTTTCATTGACGAATTCTTGTTTCATTCTCGCAAAAATGTTCTGGTTTTTGATTTAAAAAACAAAACACACCAGTGCTGTTTATAAAACTATTTGAGACTTGTGGAATGTGCTTTACTTCCATGTTGCGGCGTTCCTTCTGAAGTAACAGAACGTGTTTTGGAATCAATTTTATATTTAATTTCATGTTAGCTGCCTTTCTGGCTATTCAATAATGGCCTGAAATCAAAGAAAATAAAACTGATTATTTTCTCGCAATTTTTCAAGAAATAGAAATAAAACATTTAATAATTTAGTGGATGCAAAACATATTCATACCCCAAAGAAAGCATGTAAGGTGTTTTTTCAATATTAAACACTTACCTGTCCGATAGTGAGGCATAAGTTAATGGCTGACTTACATAAGCGTTCTTATAAAACTCGCGATTTCTCGTTATTTCTGAAAATGAAGAATTTGGTCTGATTAAATAATTGTATCGTTTCTTAACTCGTAGCACCGTTTAAACACAAAACGCAAAAAAAAAAAAAAAAGGGGGATTATAATCTACTTATATAAAAAAAAGGATGTGTTTGTGTATATTTTCCATACAAATCTACTCCGTTTGACTAATTCACACCAAATTTGGCACATTTATACTTTATAGTACTGAAGATAATGAGACGTTCCACCACCCTAAAAGTATTAACATTTTTACTAGTCTTATACTAAAAACTTATGCTAATGACCTTTAAGGAGTGATTAAACCAAAAGCTGGTTCGTTACATACCTGTCTTTAAAATTCTTTAACAGCATGCTAGCAGGTGACTAAATTTTTAAAAATCTGAATTCCTCAAATCAAAAGTGTAAACTTTTTTTTTTTTTTATTTCTGCCATATACTACCATTTAATTATAAACATTTCAGTTTCAGATAAGAAGCAAAATATGTTTCAAGATAAATTTGTCGCATAATGCCTCAAGGGGATACAGCAGAGTTGACGTCTCTCTGTCCTCTATACAGATCTACACGGTTTGACCAGTCCACTCCAAATTTGGAAAACACTTATTCTTCATAACTCTGGGGGGAACGTAGGCAACATATTAACCCCAGTTCTATTTGACCTAGGTGTTCAGTGGGATTTAAAAACAATTCGAAATCCTCAAGGGAATTACATTTTTAGATTATTTTTACGATCACTGAATAATTCACACCAACTATATGGTAGGTACATTCATCCTGTAGAAAACATTGGCTCTTATATATTAACCCCTGTTCTATTTTTCTTAGGTTTTGAGAGGGGTAAAACAATTCCGTGATCCAAATTGGAATAAAATATTAAAGATATATATATATATATATCACAATTCGACCAATTCACAACAAATTTGGTACACTCATTATTCGATTACTGTGCTTAACACATGCTATATACAGTTGCAGATTTAGGGAGGCTATAGCCAAAAGCTGCTATAAGTTTACTTTCTAAAATAACTAATTCAATTTGAAGCTTTGCACTATTATGTGATAAATCATTATTGCCTTTGTATTTCTGAAAAGGTGCTACATGCAAAATATAAAACCTACTGAATATACCACCAACTAATAATAATCAGTAAGCTGTCTGCTCCCTTAACCAAATGAGGAAATAATATTTTGCCGAGTAGTATGTAATGAGTGAAATGATCAGATGTTTATCAATGTTACACTTCTATTATGATTATCTGAACCAAAAGAAATTCATTATTGATGACATATGAAATGATCACCAAAAACAAACATCATTTAGTTGGAAACATAACAATTGTTTTAATGAAAAAGTCAACAATGTGAATTTATAATCATGGTGCAGGGAAATTCTTTACAGGCTCAGGTGAATTGTTCCTGAATTTGCAAAATCTTTTACTAGCCATCTTACGTAAAGGAAATTTATTATTCATAAATTCAATGATACAAAGCTCTGGAGTTGCATCCTGAAAAAGAAAATTTCATTCTGTTTACCCTTATCCTGAAAGAGAAAAATTAATTATGTTTCCTCTTGCATAAAAATACAAATTTTTCCAGTAGAATCCTAAAAACAAGAATCGTTTCTTTTTACACACGGATTTTTTTTTTTATAAATACACTCAAGTAGTTGCCATGTTACCTGACTTTGCCTACCAACCTACCTGAATTTTAAGGGCATATCTTGAATGGCTACATCTCAAATTTCCCACTTAAAATCATAGCAGTAGTGAGTATTATGAATGTTTGAGATTACTTTAAGATAATTCGTATTCACTTCCTACTTATGTGAAATATTTCTTGACAATTTAATCCAACAATCTTGACCTCATTACATCTTATAATCATCACAATGCAAATGATTGGCATATCTTGAAATCGCTACATATCGAATTTTCCACTTTAATTCTTAGCAGTAGCTAGACTAAAGAATATGCAAGATTACTGTATCCATACTTATTTGCTGCTTAGTTGAAATATTTGACATTTTTTTTTTAATTCAATAATCTTGAAGTTTTATTACATTTTATGATCTTGACAAAGCAAATTATTGAAGTAAATTTTTACAACCAGAAGCTGTCTTGTATTCTCAACATTTAATTAAATTAATTTATTGCTAGATGGGTAATCAGTAGCTACAGAGTTTAGTTCTATCTGTCTGGTTAAAGTGAGGAGGGCATGAAATCAACCAATCTTCCAGAAGATTTAAAGCTTTACAGATTTGATTTTTCCGTAATTGAATGTAGTCTTTGTAATTTTGAGCAGAAGTTGTACAGCAGTGTTCATAAAAATGAAACTTTTCCAACCAATAGAACCCAGATTATTTTCATTTAAAGGTATAAATAAATATTCATTATGGGCAAATTGTTCTCCAGCCAATTGAGATAATATTTCATTAGTCTTGTAGATATAATATGTTTCTAAGCACCTGGCAGCTGAGGAATTCGTGCCAGAAAGAATCATAAAAATCCATCAATAACACTGTCAGGAAAATTTGAGACTCCTCAATCCTGGAATGCTTTGACAAAACAGTGATCCTACCTCCAGGGTTCTTACTACTGGAAGTTGGAAGGCTATATTGTTACATTGAAAACTAGGAAGTTTAGTGAAAAAGAAAAAAGAACTTGTTATCCAAGTCTCATCTAAAGAATGAATATGGAAACAATGTTACACATTTAATAATATTTGATGTACAATATTATAGAAATTAATACCTGCATTGAACAGAGAACCTTCTGTAACAATTGTAGAATTCAGTTCAACAGCCTTGGGCTCAGGTGGATCACAGGTTGAATTAAACTCTCAGATGAAGAATTGAGATGTAAACTGAGCAGCCTTGACATACTACCTTTCCAAGTGACTGGGCCTTGCCATACTACCTTTCCAAGTGACCGGGCCTTGCCGTACTACCTTTCCAAATGACCGGGATTTACAAAAAGAAATATCTTGCTTCTTTTGGCAGTAGAAAAATAGCCTGTGGTTTAGAAGATAATTTTTTGTGCCATACTACCTTTCTAAATGACTGGGATCTACAAAAAAAAATATTTTGCTTCTTTTGGCAGTAGAAAAACAGCTTGTGGTTTAGAAGATAATTTTTTGTGTTCACTTTCTGAAGAAAAGGTCTCATAGCTTGCTTTTCAAGGGAGAGGTAGTTATCGGGAGATAATATAGCTGAAATCACAATGCCCGTCTCTTGATTACAGTTTATTATGTTTTGCAACAGGTCCTCAAATTTTGAGAAGCATTTCTCAAGGCAATATAGGTGTTATTGGTACTTACATGAACCAGAATCAAGACACGATTCTTTTAAAGATGAAACCTTTTTTGTTACACGCTCAATGGTGATTCCTGGAAAAGCTAGAATATATATTACATTACCATGTCATTGTGATGGTAAATACTGATTTTTCCATACTGATTTCCGATTTTACTCTGTATTTGACCATCGAATCCACACCAGTAATTAAAACCTTCATAGTTACACTACAATTTTTGGACAATTTACAGACAGGAAGAGCAACTAAGAGAAAGGCAGAAACTAGTCAAAGAAAACAATTAAAAAAAAAAGACTGCACCACAACTGAAGACTGCACTCAATTTTTAAAATGCAAAATGAACTCATAAAATAATTCAATCAAGAGTAAAATTCACGAAAACGAACAATGGAAACATAACAAAATGAAAAGCAAACAGTAAAAAAATTTGAGAACTGACAAACACAAGGAATACAGTTTACACAAAAATGAATATCATGAACAAAATAACTTTTAAAATTACGTAATAATTTGCAAAAAAAGGATAAACGATTCCAGGCAAGCTTCGCGATATCAAGGAGCGTAATCAAATCTACCGACAGGCACTGAGCGACGAGCGTCGTACTCGTGAGCGACTGGCGTGATTTAGGCACTACAATGCATTCCAAAATCGAAATTTGCTTAAATCGAATTGGCTCCCATGCCAAAAAAGTTTTTGAGCCAAGACCGCGAATCTATAGCAACCTCCGAAATTCTATAGCAACCTAGTGTGCCCCTAGGCGCTGCATTAAGCACCCAAAAGAAACTTTCTTTACGGATATTTCCCTTAAGTGATTGATCCCGGACCGTCGTCAATAGCCCATTGTGTTGCTCAAGTATGACGTTAACTAATAATTACCAATTAATTACCTTAAATGTGTTGTCGTCAACATATATATATATATATATATATATATAAAGTTAGTGGGTCAACAATACGTGATTTATGACGATCCAGGATCAAGCACGAAGGGAAATAAACGTGAACACCATGTTATTTTGAGCCACGGTCATGTGGTCGAGTCATCTGAGCTGGCACCCCACTCTCCAAACTTCAATAATGTCTGGAAGTTAAGTATGGTAATCTAACTTTCTAACTGTGTTTGTAGCATGCAGTTACGTTTTTCAGTAAAAGGATTCAATTTTTGTGGTCTAAAGCAAACCTTTTATGTCCTTTTAAGTCCACACTGCAAGTTCCGAATCTTTCCCATTGCGATTGATCCCGGACCGTCGTCAATAGCCCTGTGTGTTCCTCTAGTGCCCTGTGTGTTGCTCCAGTACGATGTTAATTAAAATACCTACCTTCCTGTCGCACTGTAAAGAAGTTGTGTTTTAAGATCAAGCACACGAGTTGATATCCAAATTTAATCCATGTTTGAGCCGCCGACCAACCGGTATAGTAGTTAAGGTGTTAGCCTCTAGATCGGAAGGTTCCTGGTTCGAATCCGGGCCCGGGCATGGATGTTTGTAAACGCATGGTGTAGAGGCGGCTGGTGCACCTTAAATCTGTCGTGGCCGAAAGTCCTCACGTTGGGTTGGCGTGGAAGTTTGGAGAGTGGGGTGCCAGCTCAGGTGCTGCTTCGTCATCTGACCGTGGTTCAAAATTACGAGGTGTTGTCCTCGGATCTTTCCCTTAAGGGACTGATCCCGGACCGTCGTCAATTGCCCGTTGTGTTGCTCTAGTACGACGTTAACTAAAATTACCAATTACCAATTACCATGTTTGAGCCACTTCCCTTAATGAAATCAGAGCAGTTGTGCTGTAATTTACTCAATAAGTTGGCAACAGAAGTTAAATTGTTTGTTTACCTTCTTCGCTTTCACATTTTTGATTTTTCAATTTTACTAAAAGATCTCTCCATAGAAAATGCAGTTCCACTGCAAAATAAGTGTCTGATGATTGCTGTTCAAACTATTAGACACTTTTTATACTTCTCATATTTTACAAGTAATTTTATTTTGTATAATCGTGTAAAACCAGTTACCGGTAGTTTAAACAGATCGTAACGTTATATGACTCAGAAACGTACTCTTCATTTTTAGTTCACATTTCTGTTTATAGTAACTCCTAAATTAGCTGTTCCTCACTCAAAATATCTTGAAATGTGTCCTTAGCCTGACATGATCACATGGTGACAGCCTCAAATGCTGCCTTTGTAGATAAATTTTTCAAAGAAAATGGAAAAGTGTTTCAAATTAAATAATTTGTCTACAATTGTATGATGGCGAAAACTTTTGCGAAATCGGTTGCTTTCCGCACTGTGTTGGGTGTTATTTTCGCTGTTATATGTCCTTATTTGACCGTGTAGCAGATTTTTATTGGCGCTAAAATATCAAGTGGGCATAATTTTGTTTTTGTTTCAATTTTTTATCCAGTACTAGGGGACCCGCCCCCTGCTCGCTAACGCTCGCCAACCCCTGGAAAATTGCTCTGCAATCCTCATTGGTTCGCTGTGCGAACCTATGCTCGCTTCGCTTGCATCAATGAAGATATGTGTCCTAGCAGAAGAATTGTTTACAAAATATGGTATTCCAAAAAAATATTTTTCAAACCTAAATTTGCTGTATTTCTGAAAAGATATATACAGTACCTCTAGAATCAGAATTCAAATGAAAACTTTGAGCAAATTTTGACTTGAAATCTGAGCACTGCTTTAAAAATTGAATACCTAGCATGTTGTTTGTGTGTACATCACCAGCACTTGATCCACCCACACTTTTTCATTGAGTTTAATGTCGGAAGTGCAAGAGTCTTGTTGAACTATAATTGTTGGCCCTTAAAAGGACCGTTTTCTAAATGGCCCTGAAAAGATCATCTGCCTTCATTGATTTCTATCATGCAACAGCTTGACTAAAATTAATTTTTTTCAGTAAAATTGCATTCGATAATTTCAATTGAGGTACGTGGCTTCTTGGTAAACAATCGTACAACGTTGCCAAAATGCAATAACAAATAACATTTTTTTTGCACACACATGAGAGAATTATATGTATAAATAAGATAACTGCAAAATTTCATGAAAGCCATAAAAGTTTGAAAGTTATTTTCCCTTAAACATTTTAAAAAAATCATAAGTGTTTAAAAAATTTCTTTATGAAAAAAAGAAAGCAAAGTTTTACAAAAAACTTTGATTTAGCTATTTGATAAGGCTATAGATATAACTGGTGCAATTCTTGTAACTTTCAAGGTACAGCTACTGTACTGGCCGTTGTCTAAGTTCCGTCTTGGCCTGATCAAGGTACAACTGCTATACTGGCCATAGTTTAACGGTTAAATCAGTATTCAACCTTTTCGTAATTGCTACACTCCTATTTTATCTGATTTTGTGCCAATGTAAGTTACTATCTTATTTAATTCTAAACAATTATTGATGTGGAAACAAGACTGATTTATTAAAATATGTGATGTATTTCGAAATGGCTTACTCAAATACATGGTCCATTTTATAGCATGATTAGATAGATAATTGCTGGAAAAGTTATAAAATAGCTGCATTATTTTCTTTTAAATTTCCTTTAGCTGCCCTGCTTTGTTTTTATAATATACTAGCGTTGCCCGTGCCCTGGGTGTAAGGTATTAATCTGGTGTAAAATTTTCCGCAGATTTCAAATCCGTTAAAGATTTATTCAATTTAATAATTATTTATTCAAAGAAAATCATATTTTTAGGTATCAATCTAAAGTAAAATTTTCCGTTGATTTAAAATCCGTTGAAATTTTTAATCTATCTTTAGCAATTACGTTTTTACGGTTAAAAACTTAACAATCTCAGTCAATATGTTTTTTATTTCTTGCTCTCCTTGAAAATGAGAATGGAAGCAGAAATGGAATGGGAGAGGAAATGTAATCTGTTTCTTTTTTTTAACGCGAAGGGCAGAAGTTGCAATCTGTTTGTTTGTTTTTAGAAAGAGAAAGTTCACGCGTGTCATCACAATCTCTTGTGAAAATATAAAAGATTAAAAAAACTTGGCATGGTTCCAAGGAAAAAGTCCTCCGTGTTTGAAGAACCCGTTGGTGAATAAAACTATTAAATTCATTTAAAAATCTTCTAGATTAAATTTAAAAATTTCGCAGCAACCCAAAAATTGCAAAAAATTTTAACTACCTGTGTACCAAATCTCATTGCTGTAAGTGCCATAAAATCGTCAGGATTTTGCGGCCGCAAAAAAACAGACAAACACTCCCTTTTATAATACAAGAGATGATACAAGTTTTTATAACACATGATCGGTCTTAAATTTCACAGCACTTCTGAGGTGCCATGACAACGAGTTGAAAAGCACTGTTCAAAAGCAAAAAAAGTTCTCCCCCAAATATGTTGTAGTTTCAGTTTTCTGTGCTTTGTTTTACATTCATGTGCATTTGGATTTTATAGTTATTGCTTTTCTAACTATTTTGGGGGACCGCTGTAGCCTGTTGGAAGAGTAAAAAATTAGCTGACATAGGGTTGAGGGTCCAAATCGAGCCAAAGACTCAGGTACAAAGAGAGCTGGTGCACGTTTAATCTGTCATTGGCTTAAAGGTCCTCATGTTGGCTTGATGTAAAAGTTGAGAGAGTTTGTGCCAGTTCAGGTGTTATCTCGTTATCTGACCATGGTTTGAATTTTCATGACCTTAGAGTTTGATCCTGGGCTGTCGATAATTGCCCATTGTGTTGCTCCAGTATGATGTTAATTAAGATTGATACCTATATAGCTATTTTTGTCAAGTTTTTTTTAATGAATGCTGATTATTCTTTTCCTTTAGGGTTCAGCTTTGATATAAAGGCTTTCTGGCCATGCCTGTGCCATTGTTTAATAGCACTGGTGACATTCCTCTTCAATTTTTTAAAAAATTAAGACCTTCCCCTTGGTTGATGACATGCAGGAGTTCTATTCAGGAGGCAATAAGTTATGTCTTGTCCACTGAATTTTGGAAGAACTATTATAGTAATTGTGATATGACAATCACATCAGATATTGTTTTGCCCTAAAAGCGGGGAAACACAACCTACAAGCTATTTGTGTCAATGTACATTCCCCTAACAAATCCCTGAACTTGAGGAGACCCCCTCGATTCTGAGAAAATGGAACGTGTGCGCTTTCACCCTTCACACAATGAGGTTGATATTTGAAATGGCGCAATGACTCGGCCAATGGAAGGATTGACCCTCTGGCAAGGTTAGGGCTTAGCACCCTGAATATTGAGGGAAGGTCAGAAGGGGAGAACGACAGGAAACGAAAACGCTAAAAAAAAAGAGACGGAGCATCTTTCGGTTGTGGCCAACCATTTTTTCAGAAATATGGTATCTGGATACCAATATCCAGTTTTGACCTCAGATTCGATCGGAAATAAATGGAGTTCTCAATCGGTATTGGATAAAAATATGAACATACCTTTATATACCATCAGGTTGAAGTGAAGCATGGGGTATACAGGTTCCTTCTTTTGGAGTCAGGTGGTTCTTTCCATCTAATATCTAGAGATTTCTAATATTGGTGATGACAAAGTAAAGTCAGCCGTTTTCTGTGTGGTAACTTTGTTTATTCATTTATTCTTTCAATTTGTCGATGATACATTCTTTTTACAGTAGTTACCATATTTCTGGAAAAATGGTTGGCCACAACCGAAAGATGCTCCGTCTCTTTTTTTTAGCGTTTTCGTTTCCTGTCGTTCTCCCCTTCTGACCTTCCCTCAATATTCAGGGTGCTAAGCCCTAACCTTGCCAGAGGGTCAATCCTTCCATTGGCCGAGTCATTGCGGCATTTCAAATATCAACCTCATTGCGTGAAGGGTGAAAGCGCACACGTTCCATTTTCTCGGAATCGAGGGGGTCTCCTCAAGTTCAGGGATTTGGTAGGGGAATGTACATTGACACAAATAGCTTGTAGGTTGTGTTTCCCCGCTTTTAGGGCAAAACAATATCTGATGTGATTGTCATATCACAGTAATATGTATCATTTACAATGAATGTGAAAAGACAACAGCTGGATGGAGCTTATTTGTGTTTTTAAAGCTGTTTCTTTGTTGCTGCAAACAAAAGGACAGCTCGTTATGACCCATACTATAACCATTCCTTTCTAGTGGGGAAAGCATGTTTTGTCTTATAATTAGCTTTTAAAAGTCTTGCTGAGATGCCTCTCGTACTTTGGTAACGTCATCGTTTCATTTATACCTGTACTGAAAGTTAGTGTTGAGATTTTATAAATATATAGCTTGTAAAGTGAACGTCCAACATCTGTGTATAATTTGAGCCCTTTTCCTTGTTGAAAGACTTCACCAGCAACCTGTTGTGTTGCTCCAGTGCGACATTAACTGAATACCTACCTTGTTGAAAGCATGTTTGTACTCCTACAAAACACTTAAAAGATAATCATTGTAGCATTCGTTTTGATTAAGGCGCACAGATTTTTACAGCAGGTTCAGCTAGAATACTGCAGTATATGTCCAAATCATTTTTAAATTTCATGACTGTTTTATATTATTATACTTTTCTAATTAAACATCATGATTCATGTTTGTTATACAATATCCTTCAAGTTGGTAGAGAATTTATATAGTGCTGTCAATATATGTCAGTTTTGGTAACATCTTGTTTTGATTTCAGATTGGAGTGTCAACTAGGTGTCAGCATGAATGCAAGTACTGATGAAGAGTACCTGATATCACAGATACTGAATGCTCTTAAGTCAGACATTGCAGCTGCTAAGTCATGGATGATATTCTCCAAGTCTGCTTACCCCCAGAGCTTTGCTGTTCTTTTTCAGTGTTACAGAATGGAGTGCGACGAAAAAAACCTAAACGAAAGTGCAGTGTGTTTAAGCGACTTGATCAAGAAGTTCCCAAAAGAACCTGCTCTGATCAAAGAGCTCAGGAGCATTTCCAAAGCCCTTTGTTCAGATGCAGACAGTTGTCTGAAGACCATTTTTGAACAACTGCCTGAAGAGATAAAGTATGAAGTGATGCTTGCCGTGACACGAAGTGCACAAACCATAGAAGAGCACTGTGAACTAACACTGTTATTTCTTAAGAGAATGCCGAATGCCAGACTCCTCCAGCATGGCAGTAATATTATCGACACTCTTCTGACCGCCGAAGACAGACCTGGTACGCACATACCCATCAACCTATTTCGGAAAATGCTTGTGTTCGATGCTCTGCCATTAATGCTGAGAGTGTCTCAGTTTGACTATAAATTCAAGATCATATTTCAGCTCCTGCAGAAAGCCATGGAATTCTATGTCTGTTGTATGTTCACCTTACCAACGCCTCAGGACGCCGCAATCAGGAAAGAGGTTATCAGCCAGTCAGACAGCAATCCAGATGAAGGCTGGAAACCTCTTTTTAAACTGCTGGAAATGGTCGCTCTGAGGTACCGGTGGAGTTATCCGGAGATGTTTGTGTCGAACTTCAGCGATTTGAGCTTGCAGCAGCTACTGTCCTTGTTGAAGAGGAAGAACAAAACGATTGCCAGTCTGAGCAACGAAAAGCACAGGCGAGAGGAGATGTCGGGCTACGAGGAAGCTTACTTCTGCCTTGTGGTGACATTCTTTTATTACTTGTTCTATTATGGGAGACTTATCCTTCCAAAGATGCTTTTGAGCTCCATCCCTGGACCTTATAATTATTTCCTGATGGAAGGAATCACCATTCCTCAGGAGCCAGGTCACGTGGCAATAGGTAGCGAGTTCAAGCGAACTGAGAGAGGTTACTTGGTCGTGAGCAAATCCGCACCCTCCGATGTTTCAGGTATGCTCGTTCCTTCTTTTGTCACTGCGGTGGAGTGCTGGGAGCTGTTGCATCGCCACCAGCACTTGATGAAAGAGTTCAAAATCCTGTGCAAGAACATTCAGCTGGAGACCTGGCCTGTTTTCCAGGAGTTTTACATCAGCATGTTGATGTACGAGAGGGCTCATCGAGAGGCTATCGAGCACCTGAGCCGAGTTCAGGACAGCGTTATTGACCTCACTGTGAAGAACAAAACGGCTTTGCAAATTGCCAGCTGCTGTTACTTTCTAGGAGAATACGAGCGCTGCCTCAAAATCCTCTTCGAGGTGATCGTCAATCTTCCAGAGACCTCTTTGAGTCTGATGAAACCTACTCTTGGTAAATGCCCGGCGCGATTCATGTACTTTATGGGTTACAACAACCGAGAGATCTTGCAGTATTGTGTCTCATTGCTGCTTAAGCTCTACAAATCGAAAGAAAATGTGGACGACACGTATAAGGACGTGACCTTTGGGTACATGCTTGTCCTGATGCAGTATGACTTAGACCACGAATATGAACTACTCAACAGGTGTATCGAGACTATTAAAAAGGCTAAAAGCTTCTGCTTTCAGAAGTTCTTCAATTACATTATAAATGTGGACATTTTGGAGGAAATTTCATATCTAGGAACACCTGCTGGGGGAAACGTGAACTTGGAAATCTTATCCACTCCTACGTTTCAAGCCAGTAAGCAGCGTGCAGTCACACGAGGAGTTAACAAAGGTGCAAGAGATGACTTGAAACAAGCTTTCGTGAACCAGATGGCTCGTTGTTATGACAACCTTGACAACCTCTTCATTGAATTTATAAAGGAAGAACACACTTTTCTTCTGTTACCATTGACAGATTCATTGTAATAAAAAATACATTAGGAAAGATAAATGGTTGAACAATGACAGTTCTCTTTCTGTCATTTTGTAGCTTTTCAATTCAAAAACGAATTAAGATCATTATGCTGGAAAATACTTCTGTATGCTGGTTTTTAACTTTTTTAAATAAAGGATTACACGATACGGCATCCTAATAAAATGCGTATTTTCATTACCTTGATTGTTAATGTATTGTTACGTATTGAGTTACTAAGCTGTGGATTAATCATTTTGTCACAATTTCTTCTGGAACAAACTCGAAAACCCCAGTGTAAAAAGAAAAGAGGAACCTGTAAAACATATTTCAGAAGGGCTTGTGCAACATTTCTGTTTTCCTTTCTTAATCTTATTAAAATTCACTTAAATTACTATCCTCGTCAACTTTCTTTTAAGATGTTTTCATGATCTTCGAAGAATTTTCAATTATGTGAATCGAGCTTATTTAAATATTAGGTTCTTATAATTCAGAGTAAAAACTTTTGTGTATAGTTAGTTGGCAATAGTTATAATCACTAGCAAATATAGATGGTGTTATCTGTCTAGTTGACCCAGTCACTACAAATTATAATAGTATAAATTCTTTTCCTTCTGGTATAACATTTCAAATATTTGCAAAACTCCTATCATGCCTTCAAAGGGAAATAAAAAGTGAATTTTGCCAAACAAAATTTCTATATTCACTCAATGTTATTTTATTGTTATAAATACTTAGCAAACAATTATAAAGAAATTTCTGAAATCAGATCAACTGATACATTACTTTTGTATCTTTTCATTGATCCTGATCTTTAAAATTTAGTTTAGTGATAAAATATAAGAATTTTTGTAAAACTGTTTTTAAATCTTAAAATAACTAAATTTTAATTTATCAAAACTAGTGTATTTTTTGATGATTGTCTTACAAATGAACTCCTGGATGTTCTGATTTGATGTGTACACTAGTTTTATTAAAAACTTTCAACTAAAAATTTTATTTCATTTCAGTTGCATACCAGAATGAATATTAATCTACTGAATGTAAGTTGTATTAATTTTGCCCGTGGCTACATATATTCAGAGAAGAAACAAAGTCATTTGAATTTAAACAAGTTTTATTAAATGAATCACATAAATTTTTTTAACCATTGTGAGTTTTTGAATGAGTATAATATAACTCTGACTGATTTTGTGGCTCAATCATTTACTGCCATGAAATATCTGTTAAACTAAGATATTTTGCACTTGCATTGATTAAAAACTCATTGAGGTTTGTTTCAATGCAAAAATTAGCATTCATATTCCTAGAGATGTGGTTGGTTGGATCATTGTGTATCAGGTATTTTTACAATATTTATGCATATTACTAAGGTATTCAGACACCCCTAACATGCAAATAAAGGCAAGAATGCAGGATTAAATTTACGTGTAACAGTAAAGGCTAACTAACACCAACACACACTCCCGTGCCTAGTGTCGTATGATATTTAGAAAATATGTTTTGATGTGTAAAAATGTAAGGTTTTGCAAACAGTTGTGTTAAAAATATCTTCTGGCGATAGAAAATTTCAAAATGATACTATCATAGATTATATAAAAATGTAGCAAATTTTCACCATCTTTTGACAGGTTGAAGTTGTGAAGTCGTCCTATTCAAATTTTATACCTAAATATGTATTCGTATTTTTTCCTCATCTGATCCACTTTTATAGCAATCATTCCAATTCCATGTCCTCGCTAATATTTTTTTCCGTGTTGTTTCCCAGTCGCTATTTTCTACTGTTTCTTATCTTGATGGTACAGAGGTTTCATTCCATTCGTATTAATTTCCTCACTTTCAGTTTTCTTTCCATCGTCACCTCCATGTTTGTTATCCCTACTGTTACCATCACCGGGATAATCACTTCCATCTGCATCGTCACTAGTGTTTGTTTTCTTTAAGATTGTGTGGACACCTGTCGCCGCAACGCTACCTGCCACCACAGCAACATTCGTAGATGCCGCCAACCCTGCTGCCCCGACGCTCTGAAGCACAGCAAATCCACTGCCAGATGCTATAGTTCCACCAAGAAATGTGCTTTGGTAGAGAGCTGCTAAAGAGTGGGCAACTATTCCTCCAGCCCCAAAGCCCATTGCAGGAACAGCTAATGCTATTCCTCCGAGCACTCCACCAGATAATAGAGCTGCTTTTGCAACGAACACTGAAAAACACAGGGAGTGCTTTACTAAAGTCACTGAAGAGAAATTTTACTATTTCTAATTAATAACACTATACAGGGTGGTCCCGAATTCATGGTACAAACTTTAATGGTAGGTACAGGACATTGTAACAATGATTTATTGTATAGGAATGTATAGTCGCAAGTGACGCGGTGAGGCGAAAACAGGGGAAATAACGATCGAAAGGAAAAACAAAGATTTTATTGAAAGCGTTGTTGACAAGTGTCATGTTTACAGTAATTGTTCAAAATTGCGTCCACCAGTATCAATACATGCTTGACAGCGTCGGTGGAGCGATTGGCGTACACGTTCAAAGATGCCTGGTATTTCACGCACACCTGCAGCAGCTACAGATAAGCGAGCGACGAGATCCTCATCTGAGTCAACTGGAGTCTCATAAACAAGATGCTTTAGATGTCCCCATAAAAAGTAATCGAGGCTCGATAAATCGGGAGATCGGGGTGGCCAAGGGACTGGTCCACCACGCCCAATCCATCGAGTACCAAACGTGGCATTCAGGTAATTCCGTACATCAATGCTGAAGTGTGCTGGCGCCCCATCGTGCTGAAACCACATGCGGTTACGAATGGCGATCGGAACATCGTGCAGCAGTTGTGGTAATACTTCTTTCAGAAAAATAAGATAGCTTCCGCCAGTGAGCCGCGTGGGTAGTAAGTATGGGCCAATCAAAAAGTCGTTCACAATACCAGCCCACACATTAATACTGAAACGTTGTTGAAACGCATGTCGACGCGTTGCATGTGGATTATCGGTTGCCCACACATGAGAATTGTGCGCATTAAAGACACGCTCGCGTGAAAATGTCGCTTCATCTGTATATAGCACATAATCTACCGGCTGCAACGCACATTGCTGCATCACCCACAGGCAGAAGTTCACGCGGCGAGGATAATCTGCCGGATTCAATGCTTGTACTTTCTGAAAATGGAAGGGGTGTAAGCGATTTTCGTTTAACACTCTGCATACAGTCTGATGACTCACACCTACGTCACGCGCAACAGTTCTTGTGCTTGACTCGGGTCTATCAGCCACAATGTTCAAGATGCTTTCTTCCAGCCTTGGAGTGCGTACAGCTCTTACTCGACCAGCGCCATGTCTGTTGACGTCGAACGCACCTGTTTCACAAAGTTGACGATGTAACCGTTGAAAAATTCTATGATCCGGCATTCGTCGATCAGGATACTCCGCGCGATACATTCGAAACGCAGCTCTGCCGTTACCATTTGCACGGCCGTACATGTAATGCATGTCTGCTTTTTCTGCATACGTAAAGTCACCCATCGTTTACGGCAGCACAATTGTGAATGGCGCTTTTCCCTACTGCGATGCATCATGTTCAACAGCGGCTAGACATCTACTGCCCTCTACCGGCAATGATACCAACCGATCACTCCATTTCTCTTTCCTTTTATTTCCCCTGTTTACGCCTCACCGCGTCACTTGCGACTATACATTCCTATACAATAAATCATTGTTACAATGTCCTGTACCTACCATTAAAGTTTGTACCATGAATTCGGGACCACCCTGTATATGGACAAAAGTATTTGGACACTGCATGTTTATAGAAAAGTGGTTTATTATTCTATTTAGTAACGTGTAGGCTCTCCTTTTGCTTGTGTTACAGCTGCAACAGGCATACTTTCCACGAGATCTTTATGTCTGGGCAGGAATGGCTCACCATGCCTCTTGCAAGGCTGTGAGAAGAGATTGGTCTGAAGATGGGCAGTATCGTACTCGTCGCTCCAGTTTGTCCCACAAGGATCAATCGGATTCAGATCAGGGCTCTGAACAGGCCAGTCAAGAAAATTCACCTCATTTTCAGAAACCCAGTCCAGCACACGTTTTGCAGTTTGACATGGAGCTCGATCCTGTTGGAAGAAACAGCAATCATCGCCGTAGTATTGCCATAGTGTAGGCAAGACGAATTATCCAGACTGTCGATGTGCATAAAGCAATGGGCAGAGTCCTAACCAGGATAAACAACCCCACAACTAAGATGGGTCGCCCTC
Source organism: Metellina segmentata (assembly GCA_947359465.1). Lineage (NCBI taxonomy): Eukaryota > Metazoa > Arthropoda > Arachnida > Araneae > Tetragnathidae > Metellina > Metellina segmentata. Next base: position 100,454,568 of record OX375874.1, read on the forward strand.
CGAATTTCTGCTGTGTCCAAATACTTTTGTCCATATACAGGGTGGCGACAGAACCGGGAATTCAGGGAAATCAGGGATTTCTCAGGGAAGAATCATTTTCTGGAAAAATCCGGGAAAACTCAGGGAAGTTTCGTTTAACTCAGGGAAAAAGTTGGAATTTCGTTTTGCAAATGGCACCCATTTGGTACTTTTCCGTTAGCCATGCGGGCGCCACTTTGAACCAAAATCAAAATGTCGCCAATTTTGTTTTCATTCCGAAAATGAGAAGTGTATTTTTTACGTAAACATCCAGAAAAAAGAGTTGTATACATTGTATACTGTTTTATTAAACCTGTAACCGAAGTCTACTGCTGTGCCACGTTCCCTAATGTCAATAATAGGAACGTAGTGCCTTGCGGCTTTAAAAAATACTAAAGGCCGGAAAAACCTGCAAAAGTTAAACATCCGGTTCCAATTTAATCAACATTAAAAAAAATCATTTTTTTCTAAAATACCTAGATTGGCGATTTTCCAAAATTGCGCCCGGCTAACGAAAAAGTAGTCATTTAGATTATGCATATGTTTTTTATTACATATGTGTTAGAAGTTATTAATTTGTTTCGAAAATTTTTGAACTCTGAGGTTTTTTTTGTTGTTGAAAAGTTTGCGTTCCCGTTACAGTTCTTTTCGTGATGGATTCGTCATTGTCAAATGCGGCCAAAATCGTTTGCGAAGAGATCCATTCGGCGTGACGTCACAATCTCCTATGAAAATATAAATATTTAATTGAAAAATTATTTATTAAAAGAAAATCAAACGTATAAGGTATCTATCTGGTGTAAAATTTTCCGCAGCTTTGAAATCCGTTGATGTTTTCATTTTATTTTAAACAAACGCTGATTTAGAAAAAAGCACTGCAGAACGCCAGTCATAACTTTAATTATTTCTTTTGCTTCACCCGAATTCGTTACTTTTCAAAATGAATGAATCTCGAATCAAACGAAGGTCATTCTACTCGGCGGCGAAATTCGTATTGGAAAAAATATAAAAGTTACAATTTAAAAATTATTTATTTAAAGAAAATCATATTTTTAGGTATCGATCTATTGTGAAATTTTCCGCAGATTTCAAATCCGTTGAAACTTTTATTCTATCTTTAACGATCGCTGAGATAGAAAAACGCAACAAAGAACGCCAGTTCGAACCAGAACGAACGAACTCGAATCCGTTGCTCAGGAAATCAAAATGAATTAATCTGATCTTTTAAACCACGAAGGTAGAATTCTTCACGGCGCCGGCGGCCAAATTCGTATTGGAAAAAATATAGAAGTTACAATTTAAAAATTATTTATTTAAAGAAAATCATGTTTTTAGGTATCGATCTGTTGTAAAATTTTCCGCAGATTTGAAATCCGTTGAAATTTTTCTTCTATCTTTAACGATCTAGGAGATCGAAAAAAGAACTACATAACTCCAGTTAAAACTTTATTTGTTTTGTTCGTCCGCTAAAATCGTTGCTGATACTAAAATCGTTGTCTTTATACCGTATGCCATTCTAAGGAAAATAATAATAATTAAATTCCAATTAATTAATTTTTAAATGTTTTAGATTAAATTTTAAAATTCGGGGGCGATAGAAAAATTGCAAAAAATTCGGACCACATGTGTGCTAAATTTCACTATTGTAAGTGCCATCTATTCGTCAGGACACTGCGTACAGGACAGACAGACAAACACTTCCTTTTATAATAGTAGAGATGTACCGAGCGCTGGCGCCATTGACGGATGCAGGGGCTGATGGCTGCTTTTGCAAACACATCAAAATAGTTTAAAATGTAAAATTAAATTTTCTATCTATAACTTTATATTATTTGGTCTATTATGGAATACAATTAAAAATATTTTTTACTTATCTTATTTTTATTCATCTATCAGTCTATAGTTTTTTTAGTTCATCAAGTGTCAAGTTTATCATAATTACGGAAGATTTGTTCTGCGAACGGATGGAGAAACTCAGGGAAGTTCATGAAAAATACTCTGGAAATCAGGGAAAACTCAGGGAACTTTTTACTTCAATTTTTGTAGCCACCCTGATATAGTGTATATTGGAATGATATTACTATTTTTTATACACCATACCATATTTTTCCAAAAAATATATTCAATAGAATTACACGCCTTAATAACTAATCCCAATTTGGGTTTTACCCATTTTGATAGATGTGGTCACTGAATTTTAATGGAGGCTATTATGGGCAGTACTACTCTCTCATGCCACTCATCTATCGTTAGAACCTACTGGCCTACAGATTTAACAAACATATACATGTATTGTAAATAGGGAGTTTCATTGAACAGCTTGTGGAACCCAGAATCTTCCACTAAGCTCCCATGGAAGAAGTTAGTAAGTGCAGTAACTTGTTGAATTAGTCATATTGTCGCCCTGTAGCAGATACTCTATAACTGGCATTTTTTTAAAGACACTAAATGCTTATTTTCGTGACAAAAAAATACATTCGTGTTATCTGCTTAGAAAATATACAGCACTCAAAAAATGCTTTAATTTTTATTTTTGACCTAAAAGTGGTGTTGTCAGTTAATGAGTTTCTGCTCTAACCGATGAAAGACTACTTTTTTATTTCATTGGTTACTGTAAGAATCTGAAAGAAAAAAAAATTTCAAAAGCATTGGATTTATTTTTATTTGCTTTAATTCCGATTATTTTATTTAAATCTGATTTTTATTATTTAAATAATTCCTTGCCTGTTCAAGTTTATTTGTTGGACATGAGACACAAATCACTGTAGTTTCCAGATAGTTTTGATTTAAGCATTAATATATACGACTAGAGGGCCAGCATAGCGTTGCCCGTGACAATTCTTTTCGTATCCTTACTGATACTGAAAACGTTAAATATAAACTGTTATTTTAAGAATGAGTCCCCAGTTATACAGAAATATGCCAATAAATTAGATTATAAATATTGGACAATAATTTTTAGATTAAAGTCGAAAATTCGGACTACCTTAAGTATCGATCTGGTGTAAAATTTTCCGCATATTTCAAATCCGTTGAAATTTTTACCCTGTCTTTAACAATCGCAAAGATAGAAACCTGGACAAAAGAATAAAAACAAAAATAAACGCCGGTCAAAAATTTTTTTTGGTTTCGCTTTGCTATAGTTGTTTGTGTTCTGGAAATGAAAGGAAAAATGAATTTAGAATATGATCTCTTCACGCTGTTGCCATTCCAAGAAAAACATAATAAATATATGCTAATAAATTTTAAAAGCTTTTAGATTAAATTTTTAAATTCGGGCTTTGCATAAAATTAGGACTACCTGTGTGCCAAATGTCATTACTGTAAGTCCTATAGATTCGTTTGGATACCGCATATATGCACAAAGATGACAGACACTTCCTTTTATAATAGTAGATTTGTTAAAAAATTATTTGTAAGTTAACAAATAATGAGACAATACATGAAAATACATAAATTTGAAATAAAATATACCTATTTTTCAAATTCTCATAGCATTAACTGATATTTCTTTGAAATATTACGAGCTAACGAAAAGGGTTTATGCATAACATACAAGAAAATGAATCTTTTCTCTATGAACAGCATAAAACAAGTGTAATAGCCTCCCCCAGAACAGGTAAATTCAGTGGAATTTTGAGCTTCCAATAAAAAAAAATATCAACAGTTCAAATAGCTTTCTACTGAAATCCATACAATCTGTTATCTCAACAATTCCATAAATACAGAATACTTATGCTTGCTGCATAACGAATTCCAAGGGATTGATGCATTAAATTTTTAATAAAATTTAAATGAAAATTAACCACTAAAATACAAAACACTGAAAATATTAAAATTGGCTATTATGCTTTACATGCGAAATTAGAACGATACTGCAGAAAACATTTTCGTTTCGTTGTATCGTAAGTGTAAGTATAATATTTGTAAACAAGAACACACTACAATCTCTACTATTATAAAAGTGTTTGCGTGTGTAGACTGTCCTGACGAATTTATGGCACTTACATTAATGGGATTTGGCACACGGGTAGTCCGAGTGTTTTGCAATTTTTGTACGAAGCCCGAATTTTAAGATTCAATCTAGAACATTTTAAAACTAATTTAATGGAATTTAATATTATTATTGTTTTCTTTAGAATGGCAACACCATAAAGAGATGACAGATTCTAATTTTGTTTTTTCCATGTTTCCGTTTCATTTTGCGAGGAACAATTTTTCAGCGGACGAAAAAAAGCAAATAAAAATTTAACTGGAGTTATGTAGTTCTTTTTTCTTTCTCCTAGATCAGGGATGGCGAACCTATGACCCGCGTGTCAGTCACTGACCAACACGTTGGTTTTTATAAACTTATTATCATCATAATATCATATACAAAAATAATTTCATTATCTCTCGAACACCTCTTTTAAAAATATGAAGAAAATACAAATGTTAATAAAGAACTTAAAAATGAAAAAATTGCATAAATGATGCTTGTAAAATATTTTAGATTTATTAGATATACATAATGCTGTTTTAAGATTTATATGAATGCCAATTGAGTAGAATATGTAAATTTATAAAATACCGCTTGGGAATGAACAGAGATGTGATAAATACTAATAATAAAGACATTTATTAAGGCTCCTCTTACATGAGAAGCGTAAAACGCGCGTTTGGCGAGGCTAGCGAGGTCCGGCTTCTTCAAGGTCGTAAAGATAGTATCTTGAATTAGAGGAATAAAAAAACATGATAAACGAAAATTTGCACAGTTATTAGAGGATGTCGAGTGCCAGTATTCAGGGATTTTGACATACAACAATGTTCGATAACTCAAATCCGGTCACGTTCTTAATTGGTTTGTCACTTTATTAGAAGAAATTACTCTCTTTTTGAATGAAAAAAAAACAATAATTTTGACGAATTTTCAGATATAGATTGGTTAAATGATTTTATGTTTTTATGCGACATCACACTCGGCATTTTAATGAACTGAATAAAAAACTTCATGGAAATGAACAAATTGGTTTTAATGATGTTTGAGAATATTAGGATATTTATGACGAAACTTGACTTCTTTAATAGGAATTTGGAAATGAAAATCATGAAATATTTTCCTCAGTTACAAAAACATTTTCAAAACACAATAACAATGGAAAATACGCTTGACATTCAAGAAAATGCAATAAAAAATATTTTATGATAAAACAGTAAATAAAACAAGGCTTGAGGAGAGATTTAATCAATTTAAAAGTATGAAAAATATTGCAAGCAAATTTGATAACTTGATCTCCGAAGTAGAAGGGAAAATGTATGAAATTAGTGCAAATTAGAATGATCCCACAATAATACACAGTCCAGTCACATTAATGTGACCGCCTACTTTCGACGTCAACGTGAAATAACCAATCACAAAAGGCAGGTGGCAGCACATTGCACTGGAGTGTATATAAAGGATGTCTATGGGCATCGGAAAGCATTTATATAATGATTACGTTATAATCCAGAGCATACCAAATTGGATCAACCACTCTTTATTTTTATGTGTAATTCTTTCATGTTATATTATTCAGATATGGGATTAAAGCCCCTACGGGGACTAGGTTCCCTAACACAAACCTTAGATTTCCTTAGATCGGAAAGCATTTAAATCGTTGGCGTAATGCAGAAACGTAGCGATTTATCCGACGTCCAAAAGGGCATGATTATTGGCTTTTGGGCCAAAGGTGGAAGCATTTCGGAAACGGCTAATTTTGTGAACTGTTCGCGTGCCGCCGTGGTAAATGTATACCGTGCATGGCAAAATGAGACTATCCAAAATCAGCGGCGTGGCACATGTGGTGCACCTCGGGCTATAGATGACAGAGGCGAACGAAGGCTATGGAGATGCGTTCGGGCGAATAGACGTGCAACTGTGGAGCAACTGACCGCCCAGATGAACCAAGGGGCTACCAAGAGTGTATCCTCAACAACGGTTCAGCGAACGTTGCTGCGCATGGGCCTCCGCAGCAGACGCCTGATTGATGCACCTATGCTGACTGCTGTTCATCGGCGACGAAGGCTGGAATTTGCACGCCAGTACCGCAACTGGACGTCCACAGAGTGGCGACAGGTGGCTTTTTTCCGATGAATCACGTTTTATGCTCCAACGGACAGATGGACGTTGGCGTATACGGCGTGAAACGTCTGAAAGTAAACACCCTGCAACAATTACCGGAAGGATCCAGGCTGGAGGAGTGAGCATTATGTTTCGGGGAATGTTTTCCTGGCATTCAATGGGTGCACTCATCATTGTGGAAGGCACGATGGATCAGGACAGGTACGCATCTGTCCTTGCGGACCATGTCCACCCCTGCATGCGAATTATTTTTCCTCAAAATGATGGAATCTACCAGCAGGACAATGCGAGGTGTCATACAGCTTACAGTGCATGTGCGTGGTTCGAAGAGCACCAGGATGAGTTTACCGTATTCCCCTGGTCAGCAAACTCACCGGATTTAGACCCAATCGAGAATCTGTGGGACCACCTCGATCGGGTTGTTCGCGCCATGGATCCTCATCCGCGTAATCTAGCGCATCTGGCCACGGCACTGGAGTCAGCATGGCTCAACATCCCAGTGAACACCTTCAAAAACCTAATTGACTCTCTTCCTGCACGTCTCGCAGCGGTCCGCTCTGCCAAAGGTGGTTATTCTGGCTTTTGACAGGAGGTCACATTAATGTGACTGGACGGTGTATTATATTAAACGTTTTTGGATTCTATACCAAGTAATTTTATATCAATGAAGAAACTTGTTAATGCTCTTTTAACGATGTTAAGATCCACATATACATGTGAAAATTGTTTTCTGCGATGAATTTTGTAAAGTCTGTCAATAGAAATAAACGCTGAAATGAGTTGACTACAAATTGGCGTTAAACTAATGAGTACTGAATATGAACCTAATATTAAGAAATTATCTGACAAAAAAAAACAACAGATTTCTCATTAAATATATAATTTAACTTTATTGTACATACACCTGTAACTATATATCTATTAAAATATAATATTTCATAAATATATGTTGTTTTTTCCTTGTTCTTTAAAAATCAGTGTAGGGGCTGGGCATTATGTCTCCCATTTTATATCGATTTTTTGCTCTTCTCTTGCAAAAGTAAAAGTTGTAAAACAAAAAGGAATCGTTTACTTTTCAAAGGATTAAAAAATTGAGAACCAAAAAAAAGTAGTTTTTTACCATGCTACCTCGCCTCTGTCCAAGTAACCCACGAGCTAGTACTAAAAAAATAATAAACAAAATTTAACCAACTTCTTGAAAAGGTTCGCCGTCCCTGTCCTAGATCGTTAAATATAGAGTAAAAAATTCAACGGATTTGACAACTGGTGAAAATTTCATACTAGACCGATACCTAAAAATATGTTTTTCTTTAGTTAAATAATTTTTAAATTGTAACTTGAGTATTTCTTTTATCCCAAAGTATAAATATGTTGCTTCAAAAAAAATTATTTTGGAGCTAAAAGGGTTTGTTGCTATGAAAAACTTTTGCAAATCAATCGAAATTGTATCTATTTTTTTTACAGATAGGTAAAAATTAAGTTTTGGGTGCACCGCAGATATTTAATAATTTGTTAAGTAATCCATGAGATGAAAAGAGTAGAAAATCGCTAGCCCAGAAGAATATTATACATTAAACGCAACTCTGAAAATAGCAGTGCACATAAGTGTATCAATGTGTGAAAAAATGAAAAAAGTTGTGCTTAAAATGTGTTTAGTATACCCAGGGCCCGATTTAGAAAATTTGGTATAGTAGGCACAACACGCAGGAAGGGGGCCCCCTATGTTATCCGTTCATCACAAAAAATAATTTTAGAACAATAATTGGTACTTAAGTATTTGACTGTTGACCGTTTCAAAAATTGTTGAAAAACATTCCAGAAAATATGAAAAGTTATTTTTGTTTAAAATTTTTAGATACTTTTGAAATTTTGGGGCCCTTTAAATTATGGGGGCTTTAGGCCCGTGCCTCACGGGCCTAATGGTAAATCCGGGCCTGAGTATACCAACGTTTTTTTAAATACTTACCTGCAACTTCTTTGAGAACGTTTGCACCTTCTGTGTGTGTGTGTGTGTGTGTGTGTGTGTGTGTGTGTGTGTGTGTGTGTGTGTGTGTGTGTGTGTGTGTGTGTGTGTGTGTGTGTGTGTGTGTGTGTGTGTGTGTGTGACTCTCTCTCTCTCTCTCTCTCTCTCTCTTCTGGGAGGGAAAAAAGAATATGTTAAACTCTCTCTACAGTTTAACATAAGGGCAATAAAAGTTTATTTGAATAATATATAGCTTTTTTTTACTTAAATATAAGTAGTTTGAAAGTACATGGTGTCCATAAAAGAATGTCCCAGTTTCAATGGTATATTATAACAGTTTAATTTAGACTATTTCCAACAAATCATAAATGAAATTGAAGGTAAACTAACTTAGTTTTTCTTACAAATGTATAATATGTGCACCTTTAGTTATACGGCACACATCCAACCGAAAGTCCAATTCTTATCGTAACAGGGGTGGCTTATCTGGTTATGTTGAATGAATGGCTATTTCCCCAATTAGTAGAGGGTGAACCTGTAAACTTTATTTGGCAACAAGATGGAGCCCCTCCCCATTGGAATCTCTTTGTACGAGAGTGGTTGAGCGTCGAAGTCCCTGGCCGTTGGATTGGTCGTAATGGTCGTGACGACAGAGTTTTTTTTCGCTGGCCTTCACGTTCACCTGACATAACGCCATGCGATTTTTTCCTTTAGGGATTTATAAATGATCGTATCTACGTTCCGCCGCTACCTAAAGATTTGCCAGAGTTGAGACACAATTAAAGAGGCTATTGATTCCATTACTCCGGACTTGTTGACCAAAGTGTGGGAAGAATTGGTCTTTAGGTTAGATGTTGCCGTGTAACTAAAGATGCACATATTGAACATTTGTAAGAAAAACTACGTTAGTTTACCTTCAATTTGATTTATGATTTGTTGTAAATAGTCTAAATTAAACTGTTAGAATATACCATTGAAACTGGGACATTCTTTTATGGACACCCTGTACTAAGCATTTCAAATATGCAAGCTGGTGACTAATTTGTATTAAGATGAATAGCATTATCTTATTACCTGCAAATATATATTTTCATCTCAAAATATAATCCCAAATTTAATAAAAATATACGTTATCGATTTAAAAGCTTTTAACTCATTGTGATGCATAGTTCACTTAAACAATACATCTTTATTTAAAAGTCGTGTGCCATTTACTTTTTCTAGTCTTTAAAACTTTTTTACATTTTACTGCATATTTACAATAGAGTGCTAAAGTTTTATTAGGAGGGAAATATATTGTATGCACTATTTATGTTGTATATACATCATTTCATAGCAATAAATCTCAAGATATTTAGGGGTATTCTGAAATTTTTCTGCAGGTTAATTTGGCTCACTGATGGACTATCGAATAAAAAACTTTTTGTCCTGCTTGGCATTTAAAATTTGTGAATACAGTAATAAAATCTTTTAGCAATATTTAAACGTTTAACCAGATTTATTGTTTGTCAAACAAGGATTTCTCCGACAAAGTTATTCCAGTTTTATTATTTTTTTAAATGGCTGCTAGAAAAATAGTTTTAAAAAGTTACAAAATATTAAATCTATTGAAAGAATAACAAACCTGTGGATGAATTTCACTTCCTGGTGAATTTTTTTCATCATCGTAATCATCAGTCTCTGTTGCTTTGTCATCAAGACAGATTTCACGATTTGAATCTCCACGTTCTATTTGAAAAATACAAGATAATGAATTGAAGTTATGGTTTGCTTGTAGAAAAATTTCATCAGTTTGTGAAATCAGTTTAATTAATGCTATGTGAGTGGGGTGAGTAAAACTACTTAATTTATTTCTGATAAATACACTCATTGCCATAAAAATTTGCGCACGAAGAAATAATTGTGGGATCGTAACAAAACTTGGCATGAAGGTACATGTCAGCCAAATATGAAAATGATTATAAATGCAGCGTGATTGCGCATTGCGTTATGCCACTAGAGGGCGTTGAACTTCGCTCTCCTTGGAGTATAAAACAGGTAAGCAGAGCTAGTTTGAGTGTACTTAATCTTTTGCAAAGGAAACGCTCAGGTAGACATGCTGTTACGCCGCCATCGAAGACAATATGAGCAGCTGTCAGAGTTCGAGAGGGGAAGAATCATCGGGATGACTGAAGCTGGGTGATCAGCTCGGCGAGTAGCTCTTCAAATAGGCCGTTCTGATTTTACTGTGAGGAGGTGTTGGGACCAGTGAACAGATGAGACGTCATTTACACGGCAACCAGGCTCAGGACGCCTTCGACAGGCCAGTCGTCGAGAAGACCATCACATCATACGAAACGCACGCGTAGAGACAACTGCCTCATTGGCCCCTATCCAGACATAGGCAGCACCTTCACTACGGGCCCATGTGTCTTCCCGAACCATCGCAAGGCAACTGACTGAAGGACATCTGGTATCGCGGCGCCCATTACATGTGCTGCCAATGACACCCACCCACCGATGCCTCCGTTTGGAGTGGTGTTGTGCACGACGGGATTGGACTGCAACGAAATGGAACCAGGTCGTCTTCAGCGACGAATCTAGATTCAATTTGAGCAGTGATAACAATCGTGTTCGTGTGTGGAGGCCCGTGGTGAACGCATCAATCCTCCCTTCGCTTTACAGCGACCCACCGCTCCCACAGCTGGTGTGATGGTATGGTGTGCCATTGCTTACGATACACGGTCTCCCCTAATATTGATCAATGGCATAATGACAGCCCAGTGGTACGTCCACGACATCCTTCAGCCACATCTGATGCCACTCATGGCAGGGAACCCAGGATCCATTTTTCAACAAGACAATGCTCGGCCACACACAGCAAGGATGTCACAAGACTACCTCCGCCACATTACCACCCTTCCTTGGCCTTTCCGATCACCAGATTTGTCACCAATCGAGCATATCTGGGATCATTTGGGACGGCTAGTTGGACACCCTACGAGTTTGGTCGAACTAGAGGTGCGTTTACAGCAACTGTGGAACGAGATATCTCAGGACATCTTACGGAACTTGTATGCCTAAATGCCCAGTCGTATAGCATCGTGCATTCGCGCTAGAGGGGGTCCAACAGAGTACTAAAACTTCCGTACATTTGTACTTTTTTCTGCAATAAAAATTATCCTTTTTCTTTGATTTTCTAATCACTTACTTATATCAAAGTAGTACTTACGTGTGTAAAATTTCGTTTCATTTTGACGACTTTTTCTTGGTGCGCCAATTTTTATGATAATGAGTGTATATAATAGTATGCGTTTATCAGATTGCCCTTTAAATATAGTATTTATTTTTACCCCTTTGATCATTAAAAGCGTGGCTTATTTAGTTTTGCTTTTGAATCTTACCTGCTTTGTTATTATTTTGTTGTGCGTTATGTGTTTGCTTGTTTTCTGCAGTCCTTTCATCCTTCTTTGAGGCTTTATACAGTTTAAGCGAATACTCCAGTAATGACACGTCTGTTTGAGTTTCTTTGTCCATAATTAGCTGATTTCAGGAATTATAGCTATTTCTCTAAGCGATCAAATATATTGAATTAGGCATTTCCATATTACAGACCACAATTAAGTAATGAATTTGTATACCCTATTTTTAAACATAAATTTAACATGACAGTTGTATTTTTTGAAAAATTGCTAGTTATCTTCATTGGAGACAGTGAAATCTGTTGCTGAATATTGGAATAAGTTTAAGTACTAAGTGTTAACATTTAGACTACGGTACAGCAGTTGTAGCTAGATCGCGCCAAGAAAGATCTTAGACTGCGGAGAGGTACCTTAAAAGAGTTATAAGAATCGCTCCAAGAAAAAATCACGACAGTTATATCAAAAGCCGTAGTCAAAAGGTTACTAAGATAAATTAACGAGCTGCTAAAATTTAGGTTTTGCAAAACATTCTTTGAAGCTAAAAACATCCGTTCAGATATTTTCTCGATTTTCAGGAGTTGTAGCTATTTCTCTAAAAAAGCAACTAATATGTTGAACTAGGTGTTTCCTTATTATATATCACAAGAATTAATTAATTTGTATATATTCCCTATTAAATATAAATTTTAAATATCAACTGTATTTTTTGTAAGATTGCTAGTGTGTTTCATTGGAGACAATGAAATCTGGTGCTAAATATTAGAATAAACTTAAATACAAAGCGTTAATAATATAAATTACGAGTTCTTAAATTTAGGGTTGCACTAAGTATTCTTTGAACCTGGATATGACTGAAAACATGATCGTTCAGATATTTGCTCGATTTTTGGTTGGTTGGTTTTGGGTTTTATGGCGCCACGGCCATATTTGGTCAGGCTACGCCAAAACAGACCACAATAAGTCATTGCGAAAAAAATAGGTTGGAGAAGAAAAATATAGATTGCGCATCCTGGGATAACGATCCTTTCCCCCCCCCTGTTTACCAGAGACAAGAGTAGATCACTAGGATTCCTCGGGTTCTTGAACATTGTTGTTTGGTTTGAGTTTAATGGTGCAAAATCCAGCTCGGATTTTGACAGAAAGAAATATTCTTTCAATTTGGTTGACAATTCGACAATCTATAAAATAAGATAAGAGTATTTGTGCCCATAAATCATGTTATTTAAATTGATTACATCTCTTTGATTCTCCGGCCAGACGAAAAAGAACGTGGGTCACATGGAACCACTTGAACCTCGACGGTCAAAGGCAAGAATGTCTTTTGGACCAGTTTCCCAAACTTTTTGGGCTTAATGTCCCCATTTCAAAGTCAATTAATCCCGCTCTGGTTAACTCAACTAATTACAAATTGCAAGTGTAATTTTTTTTTAGATTCACCAAAATATTTATGCAGCTGCATGTATTTAGAAATGCTAGTTTGGAATTAAAGCTACCTGGAACTAAAATTATTAAGCTATTAATATAATATTAGAAAAATAAACTGCACATAAACACACTAGATTGTCAAAATTATTGGTACTTTAACCCTCTCGACGAGGTCTCTCGTCATTAGCAAAACTGACCAAATTTAGATTGAGATATCTCGTCATTAGAAAAAAACTCATTCTATCAGGATCTCGTCATAAGTAAAATCGATCAGTATCTTGATGACGTGAGGACACGTCATTTGGGAAATTGGTTGGATCTTGAAGGGGTTGAAATATCGAGTCGAAACCACTTGGAGGTGTTTTGTATCAATCAAATATAGTATATATACACTACCCTACAATAATGGACTGGATAGCAAGATGTGATGGTATAAGGGAAATAATACATGTTTTAAAAGGTGGGGTCCCCCACGTGCTGCAATTACACTAGCAACCCTTCTGGACATACGTTCAACAAGGTTTTGATACACAGCTATGGGTATTGGTGTCCATTCCTGCTGAAAGAATGTCGCCAGATCAGCTGTAGATTTCGGACGTGGTTCCCTGGTCCGTAAGCGTCGCTCTTACTCGTCCCACAAACATTCTATGGGGTTTAGGTCGGGACTCCAACCATACCAGGGAAGACGTTTTACATCCATATCTTGATACCACTGCTGGACAGAGGCTGCAACATGATACGGAGCGTTGTCATCCGGGGAGTAACATTCGTCCATTCCATAAGATTGCCAAAGCGTAGGAAGATCCTGATTGTCCAAAATGTTGATGTAGGCGTAGGCGTTCAATGGGCCAGGAACAACCTGCAAAGATCCCAGGCCGTACCACGAAAAACTCCATCAAACAAGTAGTGGGATTTTATGGAAATCCGCTAGCGTCCGATCCATTATTGTAGGGTAGTGTATATAATTATTTTTATGAGAAAAATATGCGAGCCCTCTTTTGAGCTTCCAATTCGTCTATATTATAGGCTCTAATTTCATAAGAAGCACGCTTTCCAGACGTTCCTCTTTTTATTTCATAAGACCTTGTAACCCTCGAGCTAAATCCTAATCCTACGCGTATACTCACTAGATTATGTGTTTTAAGATCGATTTCGCAACATATTCTTACTTCAATACTTGGCGTGGTGTGGAAAGTTTAGAGAATGGGTGCCAGCTCAGATGTTGCCTCGTCATCTGACCGTGGTTCCAAATTACATGGTGTTGTGCTCGGATCTTTCACTTGAGGGATTGATCCCGTATCGTCATCAATAGCCCGTTGTGTTGCTCCAGTGTGACGTTAATTAAATGCCAATACTGAAGGGTTGTTTTTGAGGTAATGGTAATGGTAATGGTAAGTTTAGTTTACGTCGTACTAGAGCAACACAACGGGCTATTGACGACGGTTCGGAATCAGTCCCTTAAGGGAAATATTCGAGGACAACACCTCGTAATTTTGAACCACGGTCAGATGACGAAGCAACACCTGAGCTGGCACCCCACTCTCCAAACGGTTGTTTTTGAGACAAAAGTGTAAAGATATGTATGAATATTCTAATTAGTAACTTATGAAAAGATTTTATTGAAAAGCATCATCTTTAGCATGTGGACCTTCATAAAATTCAATTTTCAAAAAGTATTTCATAATTATTTTCTCAAAACTGGGTGATTTGACTCTATACTTTAATTGAAACAATAAACATAATAATTTAAATTGAAATATACAGATAACAGCATACATACCAACTTGTACTGTTTTACGTACAATGTACTAATTTTGGCTTTGTTGTACTGGTAACGGTAATTTTTAATTAACGTAGTACTAGAGCAACACAACGGGCTATTGACGACGGTCAGGGATCAATCCCCTAAGGGGGAGATACAAGAACAACACCACATAATTTTGAACCACGGTCAGATGACGAGACAACACCTGAGCTGGGACTCCACTCTCAAAACTTCCACACCAACCCAACGTGAGGAATTTTGACCTCGACAGATTTAAGGTTCACCAGCCGCCTCTACACCGTAAGCTTACAAACATCATGCATTGACCAGGATTCGATCCAGGAACCTTCCTAAAAAGAATTTTTAGCAACTAAATTTTTCGTCAAAGAAACGGGACGAACTTTTGCCTTAACCCAATACAATAAATCTGTTGTCAAACGGCAAAATGTTTCCCAAAAAATTGAGTAAGTCCCATTCTTTTGAGTCTGGTTTGTTAATGTTTAGAAATTGGCAAAATGTCGGATGTCTTTTTCTTTCAGTTCAAGAAAAAACGAAGGTGGAAAAAATGTAATAAATCAAAAACCACAGAACCACATGTTGAATCTTAAATCTTAAAATTGCTGTCGCGAAAAATTAAAAAAATGACTTATAACATTTGCTATTTGAGCACACAAATAGCAACTATGTTCAAAGAATTAAATCACATTTACCTGAGTATTCCTAGGCAGTTTTATTTTTAATACCAGCACTTTGTATTGTAGGCTTGATGCTTAGAAAAATGAATAAACGCGTATCTCTTCGGTATATTTAACGGTCCACACGAGGAAGGGGATTTCCCGATATATCCTTCTAGTGTATGTAAATAGAACCAATCAAAAACACAAAAAAGAATCCTTATCTGTGAACCTACCAGATGAGCCAATACAGCACGCACTAGACTGATAAATCTAAATCTAAAATGGTTAGTCAATATCAGGGGTAGGCAATGTGGCTCCCAGAGCCGCATGCGGCTCTTCGTTGAGTTATATGCGGCTCCCATTGAAAATTTAAACCCTTCCTTATTATTATTTTAGAATTTTTTTCAGGAATCTTGTTAAATTGACTAAGTAAGAGAAGCGTTAAGTGAAGCGTGAGATAAGTAAGAGAAGATGAAAGAGAATCAAGCATTGCAAATGCCTCCCAAATCTACTTCTATAATTGAATTTCAGAAACTCGTGCCATAATCAAAATATCCACACTTAAGGAAAGCTGTTTGCCGTCTGAGGGGGGCCAAGTTGCCCGTTGGCTAAGTCCCGCCTACGTAATTGAGGAGCTGGTTGCTGGAAAATTCCTTTGGATTTAATTAGTGGACTGTATGGGCATACTAAAGATTGCTACTAGGTTTAAAGTAAAATTTATTTGCAGTTAAAAAATTATTTACACGATGATTTGGATTGGAGCGAAACTCTTTTCCATACAAGAGGTTGGGAGCACAGTAGTGCGTCAGCTGAGTTCGAATGCTATCTAGCGTCTGACAAAGAGGGATATATTTTGGTGAAGTTATCGCCTCATTGGCGAGTTTGCAGCTCGCCTATTCAACCATAGACACTAGGTTCTAACACCGCCTAATTTCAATTTTTGGTACAAGAACACACACTTTGGTACAGAAGGTTGAACTCCACAATGAAGTTCGTGAATTCAAAATATCGTTCCCAGTTGACCATTCATCATATCACAGAATTGCTGAGGACGACTTCAACAAATTTTACGTCAAATTTCAAAGATTCGATCAAAGTTCTTCGAATAGAAAACCCAAATACACTCTGTAACAAAAAAAAAATCGACACACCAAAAAGGTGCACGATTACAGTGGTGCCGGGCTCGATCAACTTGGAACTAGGGATGCGACATCGATGTCAATGTTTTCAAAACATCAATGTTTTATAAAAAAACATCGATGTATTGGAGTCGATGTTTTAGTACCATCGATGTTTATACTTGTCGACGTTTCTTTGTTGTCGATGGTTTATTTTTAAATGAAAAAAGTACCGTTCTAAAAATTTAAAAAATAACCAAGTACCATAATTTTTACAATCAGCAAATTGAACATACTTTTAGACCAAAGTGGCCAAGGGTGAGGGGCCTGAAAAGTAGGGATGCGACATCGATGTTAATTTTTTCAAAACATTGATGTTTTATTTAAAAACATCGTTGTATTGGAGCCGATGTCGCATCACTAGTTGCTAAACCAGTTGTAAGAAATGGGGCAAAAAATTTAAATACGTTTGTGATGAAACATCGATGTTTAAAAACATCGATGCTTTTGGGGCGATGTATTTTTAACATTGATGTTGCAAAACATCGATGTTTTGCTGTCGATGTCGCATCACTACTTGGGACAGCGCTTACTGGGGACATATAGTCTTTAGTGACGAGACCCGTTTCCAGCTGTGATAACAGCAGACGTGTCTGGAGACGTACAGGACAGCGTGAGATTCCTGCCCTTACTATCGCACGTCACACAAGTCCACAACATGGTACGGGGTGGTACGGGGTGCCATCTGCTTTGATAACCGAACCTCTTTGGTAGTCATTTCTGCCACACTTAGAGCAGTGGCACGTAGACGACATTCTACGAGGAGTTGTGTTACCGTTCCTTTTGCGACACCTTGTGCTTTCTTTTCAACAAGATAATGCCCGACCACAAACGGCATGTGTTTCTGTGAACTGTCTTCAAGTTTTCTTAACACTTCCTTGGCCAGCTAGGTCTCCTGATCTGTCTCCCATAGAGTACATTTGGGAGTTATGGGAAGGCGATTGCAACCATCCCGAAATGTGGACCATTTATCCCGACAGTTGGAGATAATTTGATACGAAATTCCGCACGACACCATCCGGGAACTTTTTCAGTCTATTCCACGCCGAGTGACAGCTTGCATCCAGGAGAGAGGTGGACCATCGCCTTATTGACTTCTGTCAGGAAAACCTTCCTTTTCTCAATTTTACTAAGCCAACATATTTGATTCGTACTTTATGCAAATCTTATCACGGTTATGCAAATCTTGTCACGTGATCTTTCATACTATTATAAAAGCGGTTGCAATCTGTTGAACCAGAATTCCCGCCTTTAATTCCCGCTCGCACTTGTTTGATCACGTACCCGCCTACTTGATCTCTTCGATCAAGTTATTAGATTTTACTTTTCAATGTAACTATGCATCGATTGTAATCTTTTAATCTTAACTTAAATCCATTTGTTATCTTTTGAATAAATTCTAGTTTGGATTTTTAAAGACTTCGTCGTGTGTACTTTTAGTAACTTATATTTATACCAGCCTAATAGGTGATAGTTTATTTTAATTCACTGCGTGATAACTCTAATTGATCTTAAAATTCAATCGACTTCCATCCTTTGTAGCGCTCAAACTCTGAAGTAAATCATTCAATTGTTCTAACAATTTAATCGTTTGTTTTTCTATGTTTGTTCTTCGCATCTACCAATTTTTATCGCAATCGAACAACTCCTTCTTGGTGCGTCATTTTTTTATTTTTATTTTATAGAGTGTATATTCTTATATGTGTACTTTACACAGCACTAAAGAATTGTGTAGAATATGTAATCGTATTAATTAAATTCAATAAAATTTTAATTTGTATATTTAGAAGTATGTAACTGTAGTATGGCTCTTTATAATATATGAAAAACCGGAATACCCCTGGTCTATATCGAGCATATTTTTTTTCGAAAGAGGAGATGGTTTGTTCTGCAGGGATGCTTAGTAGGTTGATTTGGGGTTTTATGGCACACGATATCCAAAAGAGAATAAACTGTGCCAAACACATAGAAAAAAAAAATTTGTGATTCAAACTAGCATCCAGACCAACATTAAAAGAGAAATGCAATTAAAAAAACCCAAATGAGTCACATGAAAATTAAGTATGAAGGTAAGATTTTTAATCAGATGAGAAATCTAAAAAAAAATTTTAATGATAACTAAAATGAGCTGGTTTATCTTATATGATAAAATTCATGGAATTCAATTTAAAATCTTAATTATAAATATGATAAAAATCCTGAATGATGGAGGAGGTTGACACAACAGGTCTGATGAAAATAGTGATGACGTGTTAAAAAATCGATTGTAAAATGGTTTGAGACTAGGACAAGAGTTTAAAATATGACTCATGGTAAAAAGCTGTTCTATGATGGTGAGTATTCTTCCATTAATAAATGTCTCTCGAATGTCCGATGTGAAGACGAGTAATTAAAACATCTAGCCGTCTAGATTGTAATGACGGACGGAAAGAAATGGATATAAATACACTATGGACAAAAGTATTGTATGCAGTATATTAAAAGTATTGCAGCAGAAATTCGTAGGAGGATCCATCTAAGTGTGGGGTTGCTTTTCCTGGTACCTCGACCTTCTGGGTAATTCGGCCTTTCCTACACTATGGCAATACTACCGCGATGATGGTTGTTTCTTGCTACAGGATCGAGCTCCATGTCAAACTTCAAAACGTGCGCTGGACTGGTTTTCTGAAAATGAGGTTGAATTTGCTTGACTGGCCTGTTCAGAGTCCCGATCTGAATCCGATCGAGCACTTGTGGGACCGACTTATGTTCACGGATGAGTCGAGATTTGCCCTGGAGCCAGATGACAAACATGTAAGGGTCTGGAGAGAACAAGGCACACAAAATCGGATCCAGAACATCATCGAGCATCACGCATTCTAAGGTGGAAGCATCATGGAGTGGGCCGGGATTTCGTTGGGATATTACCTGCACATCTATAGACAGGGTTCTGTGACGGCTGTTCCAGTATCGGAATGAAGTCCTAGAACCCACTGTGAGATTGTACGCTGCAGAAGTTGGTCCTTCTTTTGTTTTAATGAATGATAATGTGCGTCCACATAGAGCTGGAATCGTCAACGACTACCTGGAGAGAGGGGATTGCGCGTCTGGTTTGGCCGGCGTACTCGACCGACCTTAATCCTATTGAAAATCTTTGGGATGCCCTCGGCCGTGTTGTGTCTGCACGTTTCCCACCCCCAGCTACTCTCACAGACTTGCAAACTGCTCTACAGGAGGAATGGCTATTACTTGACTCTGGGGTAGTTGATCACCTCATGGAAAACATGGTCACACGCTGTAAATTTTGCATGAGGATGAGGGGTGGTCACATACCCTATTAATGTCGGTTTTATTTATTTGTTTTGGATTTAAACATCATTTTGTTAATGACTCCAGTATGACTTCATTTTATAATTTATGAAAATTCAATATTGTTTTCATCTTTACATTTAACTCTTTGTTTTGTTTCATGCATAAACCTATTTGCTACTATCCTGCCGCATTTCGTGTCAACCAAAGCTGTACTTATCATTTTTTTCGCATTTTACCTTTTGTGCTTAACTTTTGGAAGTGAGTGTATACGTCATTTTGAATCTAAAGGAGCACTTAAGTTATATTTAATGTATGTGTTTTCAAGCCAGTTATGATCATTCGTTAAAGTTAGTGTTTTTAAGCAAAAAAGTACTGTTTAAATTTTTGATCTCATTGAGTTCTTATACGTGTATTTATACAACATTTATATGCCGCATGCATAATAATAGTATGATGATACTTTTTTTAATGCTCGGCTGACGCTTACAAAGGGCGAACGGATAGCTATTTGTGAAGGAACACTCAAAGGGCAAGACGCCGTTACTCCTACAGAGATAATCTACAACATCCAAACTGTTACGAACCGGGATTCGAAACCAGGACCTACTGGGTGTCAGTCAAATGCTATTATCTCTATATTAGTTAATTGCCAATGTATTCTAATACCTAATAAAATTTAAAGTCAAATTTTCGTAAATTCACACATTTAGCTTGTAATAACTACAATGATGAGCATAAGGCCCGGTGCACACATCCTGTTTTTCAACATGCAGTGCAGTTGCCGCAACGCAAGTGCTGTCTGAGATACATTAGATCCAATGGAGCAGTGCACACATGCCTCCAGCGCCGCTATGGCGACGCACGTCCTATTTGCGTGCAATTTGTACCGTAGTTCCCCAGGGCGTCGCACATGAGTCTGCGTTCTGAAGTACCTTGTTTTCATAAACAAATGGAATATAAATAATAATTAATTGATGGTTGTTTTCAGTAACGTCTATTTTGTTTCAAAATATACTTTTTTTACACCAAGTAAGCGAAATAAACACGTTTTCTTCGATAGAATATTTATCGCAAATGGCGCGAAATGAGTTCGTGCGTCAATTCACGGCTATGTGTGCATAGTTGGGCTTCGGTGCCGCAGTGGTGCCGTACGTTGAAAAACAAAATATGTGTAGCGGTCATAAGAGGCAGGTTCGGATATTTCCCTTAAGGGACTGATCCCGGACCGTCGTCAATAGCCCGTTGTGTTGCTCTAGTACGACGTTAACTAAAATTACCATTACCTAAGAGGCTGGCATAAGAGTTTGGAGAGTGGGTTACCAGCTCAGGTGTTGCCTCGTCACCTGACCTTGGATCAAAATTACGTGGTGCACACTAATGGCTTAGGTTCGGACGGTGGTAACTAGTTGTAAATAAGAGACTGGCATAAATCAATAAAAAACAAAAAATCCTTTTAAATTATTTTATTGTACAGTAGTGATTTTTTTTCCAATACCAGTTTATAAAAGTATCTTCGTTAAAACATTCCTTGGAGAGAATGCGGCCTTCCTAGTGTAAACCAAATGCACCGTGGGATGAACTGCTCTACATCGCAACCACCGTGAACTAGGTGAGAGACATGACTTCCTACAAGACAGAAAACTGGCCTGGCCCGAATTTACGGGTCGTCTTGAAGAAGCCAAGAAACTTCAAGAAGTCAACCCTACTTCGGTACAAACAAGACTCGGAATTCACGACGGTTTTAGTCTATCAGTTATTTAAGAGCGACTCCTTTAGCCACTAGTTGAGCTACGTGCACTAATACTAGTTAAAGGATATCCAAATTGGTCAATGCAGAGTGCTGCTGCAAGTTCCATACTGCTTCTATCCTCGGTTGAACTGCACACTTTTACATGAACGCAGGTAGTCCTAAAAACGTCCCTCGTAGCCCCAATTTCAAAATCTAAAATTTGTTTTCTTGCAATAAATAAATATTGACAAGGAAACTCGTTCTACAGAAACTTAACACAGGGAAATGTCGCGGTCATATTGGAGCATTACTAAATTTCACTAAATCATTATCGTCTTTATCACTATTTTTCTTACGTCTTTTACGAATTGCTCTATTTCAGCTCAGGAAGACGAAAAGAGACACTTTGTTTCTCGACACATCTTTCGTTTTTCAGAATTCTGCATTTTTTTCATGGGAATTTCGTTTCTGTTTGTATATACCTTAGTCTTTTGCATATTGCCATACTTTATTCAGGAATTAAATGTATGTATTTACATCCGAAGTAAATTGTAAGAGCTATTAAAAAGTTAAAACGAAGTTAAAAAGTATTTTCTGTACAACTTAAATGATTGCATTTTTCTATGTACGAAAATTTAAAAATTATTAGTGTTTATACAAGTGAATTATTCCAATTCACTTTTCAATTAATATTTAACCATTTCAACACGATCAACGCCTTTTTATTCAGCTTGTGGGATAATAAAAGACAGCATTATCTTATTTCATCATCTGACTCAAAAAACTCAACGGTATCATTCTTTTTGTATCGTTTTTTTTTATCTATTTCACTATTTTCTGTCTGATCTTCTCCCTTGCTCATTCTGACTACCAGCATTGCTATCATCACTGGTTGAATTACTTCCATGTGTATCGCCTTCACCTGTTCTTGTTTTCTTCTTGCTCTCAAGAACTTTACTCACGGCTGTCTGGACACCTGTCGCCGCGATGCTGCCTGCCACCACAGCGGCGTTCGTAGATGTCGCCAACCCTGCCGCACCGATGCTCTGAAGCACAGCAAATGCACTGCCCGATGCTATGGTTCCACCTAGAACAGTGCTTTGGTAGATAGCAGCCAAAGAACCCGCTGCTACTCCTCCGGTCCCAAAGCCCACAGCAGGAACGGCTACAGCTATGCCTCCGAGCACTACACCGGATATTATAGCTGATTTTACAGCGATCACTGAAAAACAAAGGCGTTTAACTATTATATCTGGGTTGATACAAAAGTTCGTCCTGTATCTTTTTATTTGACAAAAATTAAATAAATTTCCAAAAAATAACATTTACACAAGATAGTATATGTCGCCCTGTTCGATGACCTTTCTCCCTGTCTCCGGTAGCTGTGTAGCGAGCTTAGCCACCACTACAAAAAGGGGTGGGAAACATGCAGACACAGCACGGCCGAGGGCATGCCGAAGATTTTCAATCGGATCTAGGTTGGACGAGTACGCCGACCAAACCACACGCGCAATCCCCTCACTCTCCAGGTAGTCGTCGACAATGGGGACGCTCATTATCATCCATCAAAACGAAAAAAGGCCCAAGTGCTGCAGTGTACAATCTCACAGTGTACCGTCACAGAAACCCGTCTATAGATGTGCAGGTCGGTGCGATATCCCAACGAAATCCCGGCCCACACCATGATGCTTCCACCGAGAAATGCGTGATGTTCGAGGATATTCTGGGGTCGATTGCGTGTGTCTTGTTTTCTTCAGAACCTTAAGCGTTTGTCATCCGGCTCCAGGGCAAATATTGACTCATCCGTGAACATAACGTTAGCCTAATCAGACACAGTCCAATTCACATGTGGCCAAAGCCACTTTCATCGTGTCCCTCCGGATCGGATAGAGTAACACAAACTCATGGTACCCGGGCGTACAGTCTATTCATGTGTAGCCTTCGGCGCACAGTGGTGGCAGATATCGTCTTACCAATGGACGGTGCAACCATAGATGCCACACCATAGATGTCAATATATCGATCTTCTGCGGGGGTTGTAACTCTTGGGCGACCAGCCATAGGTCTTCGAACAACTTTTTGCCTTGTTTGGAATTGTTTCCATTATCGTGAAATGACGGAATAATGAACGCTGAAGCAAAAAGCAACATCAGTGATTGATTACCCTGCTTCAAGGCGTCCCACAGAACTCCAGCGCTCACTATCTGCCATTCGTCTTCTGGAAGCCATAGAAACAAGTCTGTTTTGAAAACTAATCGTACGAAAGTTCTAAACACTTTTTATCAGCACTCTTACATGCAAGTCCTCTAACTCTTCATGCGGGCTTCTTATACAACTTCTTTTTTTCTTCTTTTTTTTGCATATTTCTCGACACGAAACCGTGATTGGCTGCTACATAGCACATTTACATACTTCCATCTACCTCTGCAGCAAATTGCAGCCTCTCAAATTCAGATTGGCTTCTGAAAATTAACATTTTCCTCTCCGTGCTTAACTTTTAGCATTGATTGTAATATAAATAACATAGGATTTATATAATTTTTGTGCAGTGAATTAAACAGTGATATTTTCAATCTGCAATGCTTTAATATTTGATGACAGTTTGAAGCAGCTGGATGAAATAAAGATAAAAGAACCAAGCACTTTTCTCTTTAGTCTCGGAAACCACTGGTGAAATGAGTTAATTGACACAAAAGTGGCGTGTATTTGCTCACGTGTCATTACTTTCTTAATCTAGGGTTTCAATTAAAGCGTAATATCTCGTGTGAAATTTATTTTACACATTAACGCTTTTATATACTGGTTGATGCAAAAGTTCGTCCCGCTTTTAGAATTAGATGGCATTATACCGCAAAACCGAAGTGTGATCTGCTTCACACGGGTAGGGTTTTGACGTTATTTGAAAGAAGGAATTTCAGCGTTCAATTGTGTTATTGAGTTGTGTTTTTAAATGTTGTTAAGCATTCAAAAAGGCAGATAATCAGGAGCATTTTCGACCAATTATGCTTTTCTTATTTTCGAAAAGGCAAGAAGGCTTCTCAGACGCAAAAGAAGACATGTGTTGAGTAAGGTAAGAGTACCGTTAACGATTCCACGTTCCGTTAGTGGTTCTTAAATTCGTCACATGGATCAGTTCTTGAGCCAGAAACATCAGAATTTATATGAGCGCGGCATTACATGCAGCTACAGGAAAGAGACGGACTAAGGTCATCGAACAGAAAGGCAGATACTACATTAATTAAATGCAATTTTTAGTAAATAAAATTATTTATTTATTTTTTATTTTTGTGAGAAAAAAAATTATCAACCCAATTGTTATTCAAATAAGAAAAAAAGCTATTCATAAACAAATTAAAATTAAATATATTCTGTTCCAAATGAATAAATGGATAAGTTTGTGTGCGATGCACACATGTGAAATAAAAAATTATTTGAATTAAATGGATGGATTTAGTTTTCAATTAATGAAAGAACTGTGATTTAATTTCAAAAACTGGTCATAGAAGTCATAAAATGAAAATTTATATCAAATACTTACATCCAACTTCCTTAAGCACCAGCTTGGCTCGTGTTTTCTGGAATACGAAAAGGATTTTAATCAACTTTTCTACGACGCATTGAATTTGTACAATTTAACCTTTTGAAGGGTCCAATTACATCAGACGAAATCGAAGCTTCGTAAACACGCAGGTAAAATATGCGTTAAGTCCGAAAACATTAAAAAATCAACTAATCAAATCCTGATTTAAAGTTATGTATATTATAGGTCGATTGGATGTGATTGCACAGGTGCCATTTTTGACCATACTACGTCTGACACAAGACAATGACAAGTAATGGACATTCACAAACAAGGAAAGTGTTACTGACAGAGAATAGAGGAATACACCCAAGGAACCGAACCTGCAACTCGCAGGATGCTCGTGCAGAAGACATACCCACTGAACAACGACGGCTCAAATATGGCATTTAGGGAACCAAGAGAAAGAAGGTCGAGCAATTGTTATTTTCTAAATAAATGCTTAAAGGGCGTTATATTGGTAAACAAACGCTATTAAGAAGGGGTGGGGTTTACTGAGTTTTGCACGTGGGCAGCTAATACCTTAGGCAAGACCCTGAACACGATTTACTGGTGTACGAATTGGATTTCTCATCTTTTGGTCTGTAAACATATTTCGCTATTTGAGAAGTCCAGAATAAAATGTAAATTTTACTGCAACGGAAAATTCCTGTTGTGTTCTAAAATGAGTTTTTAAGAAAATCATACAGTGACCAAAAACCAACATTTGATGAATTTCGTCTTCATGTGTATCATGAGTAGTTTTGTTCAAATGAAGTTATACGATAATTCGTCTCGCTTGTAAGTTTCCACAACTAAATTAGTTTCAGTTATTTCAGTTTACGTGAGGAAAAAAAAAAGAGAGATACCTCAAAAATATTTCTAAAATCAAACTAACCACAAACCTTGTCAGTTTCTTCGCCATCTTGTTGCCCGATATCCTCACCGTCCGTTTCAGTTTGTGTTGCTTTGTAATTACGAACGTCATCGTTTTGTGAGACTCCAGGCTCTATTTGAAAGAATACAAAAGAAATCAGAGTTGTTGATGTAAAGCTCAGAGGAATAATATTGATCAGAAAAGGGCTCAAACAATTGAACGACAGTTAACGATCAACTCCATCTTAATTGTTTTAAGACTAAGGGGCTCCGCCCCCTGCTGGCTATCACTCGTCAACCCCATTTCCTGAACCCCAATTTCATTTCCTGAGCTCAAACAATTCCAGCGAAGGAAAGCAAAACAAATAAAATAAAATTTTGACTGGCATTGTTTAGTTCTTTTTTGTAAAATCGTGATCGTTGAAGATGGATTAAAAATTTCAATAGTTTTGAAATCTGTGGAAAATTTAACACCAGGTAGATACCTTATGCGTTTAATTTTCTTTTAATAAATAATTTTTCAATAAAATATTTATATTTTCGCAAGAGACTGTGACGTCACGCCGATTGGATCTCTTCACAATTCGAATTTGGCCGCATTTGACAACGCCTTGATGGCTGTTATCCAATAGGCTACGAATTCGTTGTAATCACCGGTTGTTTGCGAGCAGTGGTCACACCAGTCCCCGCGAAAAGAACTGTCAAGGGCAACGCCGTGCTGGCCATGCAGTGGCTTAGTCGGACAAAAGCAGCATAATAGGTCGAAAATGCTTCTTATTTTCTGCCATTTTCAATGCTTAACAAAATTTTAAAATGCAACCTAATTGCACAATTTTTTCCCCTAGTACTCACCGAAATTCCTTCTTTGAAACAACATCAAAACTTAACCCCTTGTGAAGTATTGCAGATAACACTTCGGTTTTACGATGCAATGCCATCTAGCGCCAAAAATGCGAACTTCTGCAACAACCCAATAGTATTATTTTAAATTTATTTCTGAAACTTGCCTGTTTTATTATTTTGTAGCACTCTGTACAGTTGCTTTCTATTTGCTGAAGTTCTTGTATCATCATTGGAGACATTGTCTTTCTTGTTGAGTTTAATGTTCCAACATCTCTGTTTGAGGTTCTTTATCCAAGGCTTGACTTTGCTCATGATAGCTCTTTCTAGACAGAGATATAATTATTATAGATATAGACGGATCTTATAGACAGAGTTATAGTTCTTATAGATAGAAATGCGGTTCTTATAAACAGAGAAATAGTTCTTATAGATAGAGGTGGTGGATCCTATAGCTAGAGATTTAGTTCTTGTAGATAAAAATGTAGTTATTTGATGGAGTTAGTTCTTATATAGAGATGCATTATACCATAAAGTTATAAATGTTTAGTGTATACGCCTTTGTATTACCTTCTTAATACTATAGTAACGTCATATGGAAAATTGCTATTTCCAAGATGGCATTCACCAAATACTTGGGAGGTTGGTATTTTAATTAACGAAGTACTTGAACGAACACAACGGGTTACTGATGACGGTCAAGGACAATAGCTCGTAATTTTGAACCACGGTCAGATGACGAAGCAACACCTGAGCTGGCACCCCACTCTCCAAACTTCCACACCAACCCAACGTGAGGACTTTCGGCCACGACAGATTTAAGGTGCACCAGCCGCCTCTACACCATACGTTTACAAACATCCATGCCCTTGCCCGGATTCGAACCAGGAACCTTTTACATACCATGCGCCAATTTTTTTCACATACGAGTTCAGATGCGCCATACAATTCAAGCACCTTTCCTACCTTACGTTAATGGTCTTGACATATCCTAAGTAACTTTATTAATAAAAGTATGTTTATCGACATAATTAATATTTTAAAATGAGTTAACTATATTGTATGTAAAACAATGTCTATTACAGAGAATTCTTCAAATTTGAATCAGTCATTCGCGACCTCGTTTTCCTTTTAATAAATTTCATGGATGAAAATGCTTGATCACATCTGTATGTCGTTCCAACACGACGTATATAACTTTTTGCAAATTTTCTAAGCTACGTGTAATGAATGTTTACAGTGTAATGAACGCCAGAAATTAATCATGTCAGAAGCATTTTGATCGGAATAATAAAGCTCATGAAACTTCAATTTCAATAATGAATTTGTTTTGAAATTAATAAGTACCATTTGTATGTTACTAGGCATTTTCATTACGTTTTGTTCACTAAGTGAAAATGCTTTATAAATGCGAGCACGTAGTTTTCTTCTGTAGCCAAATCAAGAAAACGACTTTCAAATGACCCTTGTAATAACTAATTTTTATATATTTGATCAAATTGTTATTATCCGTAGCACATCCCTCTGTAGTATCTGCTCTTTCAACTGTGGAAATTGAATCAAATCCTAATTTTCTAACTGAGAGATGAACTGATTTAATGTAATTTTAAATGAATTAATGCTATTTACTAAACTAGGAAATAATTTCTTCTTACCTTGTAGAGTCGAATTTAGATAATTGAGATGGCTAGTACATCAACTAAAAATGCCAATTCAAATAGCCAGTTGTTATCAAATAATAGGAACCTTTCATCAGGAAAGTTCAATTTCCTGTTCTCAAAAATTAAAAATACCATTTTTTAATTTCTAAAGTCTACTCAGAACCTGTCCTCTAGAAAGCCCGCGCTACTCACAATAAAGAAAAGGTTCACTATATTCCAAATCTAATTATTCAATATTCTCTGAATTCTCGGCTGCTTAATGCTCTTGTTCTAATTTTAATCACACATTTCACAACCGGTAACAAAACATGCTGCATTTTTTTAAATTTGACACACAGTGCCTCTTTGTGTATAATACATTGATATTTTAGTGGAGTACGATTTAAAAAAAATTTCCAAGCAAAGTTGTAGTGCCATTGACGGCGTACCGTCAGTACACATACTGATTAGTACAATAATCTAATTTAGATTTTCTTGGCATGATTTTACATTTTAAATATCTCTGATCCTCTTGTTTCATCATGAAATAACTCCAGACTGGCAAGTTCTTCAAAGACATTAAAATTATAATCAATTCCTCTTACAAAAATGCTTATAACTGGACTACATCAAATATGTCCATTGATTCATCCAAAGCTAGTGAAAAGTCTTCCAGTTGTTGAAATACATCCAGAGAGAGTTCCACGATACATCTCGCATTAGTCTGCCTTGGTATAGCAATTTCGTCTGATTTCTTTGCAATACCTTTATAACCAAGATGGCGTGCAAATATTTCGAGACAAGGCTTCTCCGTCAGAATAGGTTTTTTTTTCGCCAATGTTAAAGCAATTCCATAGAACGCTTCTCGAACGACTTCAACTTACATTAGCAAAAATATTTTGTATTCTGAAATCTTCCTTTTTTTAGTGACATATTCTTTACATAACTCCGACCCGAGAACAAGTTTAATTTTTTCTTCTATGTTAGCCTGATCCTGTGTTTTATAGTGTTTATTAAAATAATGCCTTCTATTATGTGAAAGAGTAGTTTCACAAACAATGAAAAAAAAAACAATTTTCCCAATGGACAAGCTGTCTTATTTCTAAAATTTTCTTACTGTTCGTTAAATTCACTTTTTCTCTCATACTTTTTGCGCTTCTTTTGCTCATTTTCTTTTGCACCGTGATAAATAACAGGAATGTAAAAAAAAAAAAAAACATTAAAAAGTACAAAAAATCTTGAAAAGAACAAACAGATCACAAGAACGTGGTGTCTCACAGAATATAAATTGCAAACTTAAAAAATTGCGACGAAATGAGGAGTGAGAAAGCTCTATGAATTGAACTGAGAGAGACCAGGTTTAAAAAAAATTGGAGGTAGTCAGGTCAAAAATGATTCTTTTTTATACAGTTTGTCATGGAATGATGGTCAATCCTGATACGGGTCACATTAGATTGAGACTTTTGTCTGCTATCAGGTCGAATTTTAAGATTATAAAACTAATATGTGTCAATAAAAAGGGAATATGTAAGAAAGAAAGAACAAGCTTTCAACTCACAAAAATTATCAGACAAGAAACTTTTTATTTTTTTTAATGAAAAGTATTAAAAATACAATGACAATCTCCAGCAAAATAGATACTATATAATTTATCAAATCCTTTGTCATAAACTACAACAAACAAACTCGGCTTGATTTAATTAACAAAAATAAAAATGCCAATATATTTAAAAAATATTAAAATGCTAATAAAACAGAAACATTCCCTAAATTATGACAAAAACCAACACCAGTAAATAGATAACCTCAAACATCAATAAAATCTTCTGCATTCATGTATACAACAAAGAAAAAAAACTGAAGCAATATTAAAGATGGAAAATATAAATAAATGGCATTTAGACAGTGAATTATTTGAATGGTGAAATCCATTACAGACAATACAATTCAAATTTAACCTTTACGCTGTGGCGCTTAGATTTTTTCAACTGTCTCACAGAACGTCTCTTTCGCCTGCATATCCGACCCCCCTAACCTAATTAACTAACTTGAGTGGCATTTACGACGGACGATCTCCTTTCATAGTATTGTGTGGCGTATTATTCGACGTGAGATAGATACCATTGCGACCTTATGCCTTTCCCCCAAAACTCACAGTCGACAGGGTAGTGTACCAAACAAAAGGAGGAACCCTCTACAAGGTCAGTCGCTGATATATCGTAAATGGTGATCGATGCCAGCGGTCACTTAAAAGTGGGATAACATCCACAGTACACAGATCTATACCATGCCGCTAGTGTAAACGAAATTTTAATGGAAACAATTGTTGATCTGCCACAGCGTAAGGATTAACACATTTTCCCTCTGAGTGGTTTCAATGAGATATCTCGTACATAAAGGTCTGGTCGGCCATCTTCCACCGAAAAATTATCATGTCCATCCAGATTTGGTCTTAATGAGGAGACACCTTGTCGAAAGAACCAACAGGAGAATTGGTAGTACCAAAGGATAAAAACCAGGCACGATTTGAGAGCAACGGAATAAGCTCAGGCATCACGGGTACAAAAATATATTAAGCAGTTAATTTCCATTGTTTTGCACCACCAGTTCTTGACAATGACAACAAAAGCCCTCTACTTCTTGCTCCCGAAAAATCTGCTCACTGCCGTTTGGGCTGACACCGCAGCCGCACTAGCAGCAACGACAGCCGCTTGTGTGGACGCAGCCAGTCCAGCTGCACCGACGCTCTGACACACAGCAAATGCACTCCCAGATGCCACATACCCACCAAGAGTGCTCTGGAAAGCAGCAGCTGCCGATCCAGCTGCGACCCCTGTGGCCGTAAAGCCGGCGAGGGGAAGGGCAATGGCAACACCACCGAGGACGCCGCCGGATATGAGAGCGGTTTTGACAACAAATTCTGCAATACAAATGGAAAGCATGAGTTGGTGCAGAGAAATGTTATCGCTATAGTTTATCCAAGTTAATTAGTGCATAGCATCTGTGCATTAAAGCTTTCTTGATTTCTTATATCTATTAAAGGCAACATGTCGTTACATTTAAATAATATTCCAAACATATTAGTGTCGTTTTCATGACCAAATCAATCGACCCGGGTAATTCGAGGGTAAAAGGGATTTTCGAAGAATACCCGCGTTGCATTATGGGAAAGGAGGGTAAATCCAAAAACACAGGACTTGACTAGGATTGAAATCAACCCGCGTATTACCTCGCTTATTCCCCACGTATGTGAAGCGGAGTAGAAAAAAACGTTTTACTCTCCTTTTACCCAGGTATTTGGCTCATGTAAACGGTACTATTCACAGGATTCCCATTCTATTTAAGAAATACAATTCCCTGAATATTCCAGACAAATGTTTTACAAAATTCCAGGTTAGACTTGAGCAATTCATGACATTTTTAAGGTGGAAAAACCAAGAAATAATTTAGCCATTTAATAGCCCCCATTAATAAAAACCAATTTAAGAATTATACACTGTAAAAATTAATACACAAAGTACAAGTAATATTGCATTCAATAATCCAACATATTTGACACAATTCAATTTGTGATTTAATGTATCATAGGGATGAAATTGTTCAATTTAGGCAAGTGGACGAAATAAAATTATTTATCTGTTAAATATTAGCTGTTACTTTCAAAATAAGTTGAAAATTCTATTAATAAAATAAAGTGACACGGAACTGGGTACAAATCTTATTTGCTAATTTTCTCCAAAGCATCTGAGAAGCCATGATCAATCATTTTCCAGGTCATTCAGGTAATTTTCCAGGTTTTAGACAAAAATGTGCAATTGTCACCTTTTTGGGACAAAAATAAATTTGCTGACACGTGGAAACCCTGTATTCAGTAAATTAATTTAATTCCTATAGATAAAATCATTCAAAACTATAAACAGCATTTTTAGTTTTTCTGCCATTAATTCTAAACTCCAACAAAAAGGCACACCTCGTTCAAGTAATTGCGATTGTATTGTGAAACTCTACTTCAATTTCCACCCTACCCTTGGGATTCAATGGCGATTCGACATTTTTAAATGCTAAACCTAATTTTGATTGTTTAGTTTTCTGTGCTAATTTCTACCTTCCAGATTTCTCGTGGATTTCTGTAATCACACTGCTGAAGGACTACATCAGAGTGGTGATAGGTCTCCCATAGTTTCTGCAATATCATGCAGCTTCATAGTCAAATCAAGCATATTCAAACTAAACACCGAAATTGGTGAATAAATTTCATAATGGCCGATTTCATATCGTTTCAAACCATTGTTACCATCTAACAAACACATAATGCCCATACATGAGCCGCATACATTAGTGAAATATACAATACACAACCTATGTCCCATAAATTCCAGGATTAATCTAATAGAGCCTGAAATAGTTACAACTGGAAATTTGCATGTGTGCTCCTGGGAGCAAGTGACTACAGAGCACTGTTTGACATATTCGAAAAGAAGGGGAATTACGGCCAAATGTTACCAAGCATCCCAGAGTGGACAACGGGTCTTGATCATCGATTTGTTCGGATTAGCTGCAAAAGGCAAATCAGGATCCCGATTTCTGTAAAAGAATTATTGCTGGGAGATAAACCCATTTAACATTATTGATTGTAGTATTGATAATATTTAACAGGACTACAGATAGTGTAAGTTAAAAAGTATCTAATACAGCATTAACGCACATACCCTTTTGAATATACGATTCAGATGCATACTATCGTTACATACAAGACTAATTTGTAAAACCTTTCCTCGATACTTACTTCCGACATTCTTAACAGCTTCTCTGATCTCCTCTCGTTGTTCCAATTCTCGCCTTAGATCGTCAAGTCTAATGTTGTCAAAAGTCTGCACCTAACAAGGAGAAAGTTAATTTAAAAATATCACTATCAATATTCTTACAATTACCCCACTGTCTAAAATAATGATTAACAGGCAGCAATGATAAACTCAAACAACTTTTGAAAATATCTGTGACTGTTGGTGAGGTTTTCACAAATTACAAAGCCTCCTACACTAATATTGCCAATAATGCTCGCTTTAGAACATTCTACTCTTAACTATTAAGTTGAAGGATTGATTTTAATACTAAGTCTAATAAAGGATTTTAATCTTTTCTTTCAGGGCTCTATGTATATATCCCTTTGCTATAATCTTCACTTAGTGAGAAGGCAGTACCAAAGCTAAATACTAATGTATTGGTAACCAGTTTTCCAAGTTGTGGGGCAATTTGGCATGTTACTCAGATGCTATTTCAGGATGTTTATTTAAAAAATAATGTAAGCATCAGCGAAATGGTGATAAATTAAATTAGCTCTTACCTAAAGTATTTTTTTTTTGTTAGTTCATTTATGTTAACACTAAACACTCCTCTTATAGTCATGTTAAGTTTTCACATGTTCCTGTTTTTAAATCGAACACATTGAACAAATATTTATATTTTTTAAATCACCCCCCCCCCCAAGATTTACCTGTTTCCGCTTGTTAACCGGACACGACTACCTTCAAAAGCACCTACATAGGATTGGTGCGGATACCTCCCCGATCTGTCCGCTTTGTTGCGATGGTCTTATGAACAGACAACACCTTGCAGAGTGCTCTAATTTACAGGATATTGACATCAGGGATACTTCTCCCCAAGGACTTTCTTCTTTCTATTGGACGGCAAGAAAGGATATGGCCAAAAGACCTTGAGCTGGACGTAGGATTAAAAAAAATATTTCAAGATGGACCCCCAAGACATTACATTAACAAAAGAGGTAGGTAGATAGCTATTTTAATTTACGTTGCACTGAAGCACAACACAAAGGGACTATTGGCAAATGTCCAGAATCAAATCAAAGGAGGAAAGTAAAAAATTGGTAATTTTTAGTTAACATTGTACTTCAGCAACACAACGGGGTATTGACGACGGTCCGGGATCAGTCCCTTAAGGGGCCGAGGACAAGAGCTCGTCATTTTGAACCACAGTCAGATGACGAAGCAACATCTGAGCTGGCACCCCACTCTCCAAACTTCCACGCCAACCCAACGTGAGGACTTTCGGCCACAACAGATGTAAGGTGCACCAGCCGCCTCTACACCATACACTTACAAACATCCATGCCCGGACCCGGATTCGAACCAAGAACCTTCCGATCTAGAGGCTAACACCTTAACCACTATAACGGTTAGTCGGCCCCGAGGAGGAAAGATCCTAATAATTTTTAACCATGGTCAGATGACGAGGTCATACCAGAGCTGGCACCTCACTCTCCAAACTTCCAGCATGATGATATTTGATGCACAGACAGATTTAAAATGCACCCCCCCCCCTTTGTACATGATGGTTTTGGGTTGGATTCAAACTCACAACCATCCAGTTGCTAATCTGTTACTCTTCCAACCAGGCTACCACAGCCCACATTTACAAAATAAAGGATATTCATAAACATGTACTGTTTACATACCTTTGAATTGTTCTTATAAATTAATTTATCATATGACGTCCCCTGTATCATGTTGTGGATTAAATTTTTATGACTAGTTGCATCATCTTGAGGGTTCAGGTTGTTGCTTTGATATTCATTTGAACAATTACACTTTTGGGGTTTTAGGAGTTCATTTGAAGATGCAGCTTGTTTTATAGGATCTTTCAATTGATTTTGTGACAAATTATTTGGTATACATGTATTTTCCTTGAAGTTTTCAGTTTGTGTTGCCTTCACATTCTGATTTTCTTCAAATTCTTCACTTTCTGAAAAAAAAATACATGTGGTTATTTTTTTAATCTCTTAATACTTTAAACAGTCAAAATGCATAATAACTTCCCTTTTTTAATCAAAGATAGCTTGAATTTGCAAATAGCTTAGATAAAAAATGAGCTACAAGTGATGTTTCAATATTTAAAAAGTTGAATTGGATTGAGAACAAGAAATATTGCCAAAGCAAGTTCAAATGGCTAAAAAATTTACACTTAAGAGAACTATTTTCATGAGAACAACTTGAATTCATTTGTGTGTGAAGTGACTACATACATAGAAACATGTATGTGTTAAGATTTTTACAATCAATAAACAGGGATAATCATTCATTCAATATCAATCACTGCTGTAGCAAGACAAGAATCCCATTCCAATTCAAACTTCTTCTAGATTTAAGTGATAAAAATATTAATGCATAGAAATTGAATGACTGATAAAAACAGTAAAAATTGTAACAAGGTGTTAAAAGAATCCGTAAAGTTATCAAAAGTAGTACTATGCACTACATGGTTGTTTTATCAAATGTGTAAACAAGTACTTGTATAATACTTTAATTGACAAAACTCAATAACATTTTCACTTGTCTGTTTGCACTTTGCACCATAAAACCCAAAATCCAATCAAAATTTCGGAAACAATGAAAACCATCCAGAAACTAATAACAATACCTAATATATTATAAAACACTAGCCACTGTGTGACTAGCCTGGCGTTGCCCATGCCCATGGTGTTGGTTGCGAAGCAGTAAGTCATTAATCTGGTGTAAAATTTTCCAGATTTCAAATCCGTTGAAATTTTCAATCTATCTTTATCAATTCCGATATTACGAAAAAGAATTAACAATCCCAGACAAAATGTTTTTAATTTTTGCTCTCATTCCCTGAAATGGAATAGGACAGGAGATGTAATGTTTCTTTTTTTTTAACACGAAGGGCAGAAGATGCACGGCAGAAGACGTGATGTCACAATCTCTTGCAAAAATATAAAAGATATATTCAATTTAAAAATTATTTATTTAAAGAAAATCATATTTTTAAGTATTGATCTAAAGTAAAATTTTCTGCGGATTTCAAATCCGTTTTTACTTTATCTTTAACGGTCTAGGAGATAGAGAAAAGAACTGACTCCAGTTAAAAGATTTATTGTCTGGCTGGAAAATCATTCCTCCGCACAAAATCAAAGCGGAAACGAAAAAAAAACTTCTGAGCGTTCTCCGCAATGAAAAACATATGGTTTACCATGGTTCCAAGGATGAAGGCAAGGTCACTTCGGCTGCGGATTTCAAATCCGTTTTTACTTTATCTTTAACGGTCTAGGAGATAGAGAAAAGAACTGACTCCAGTTAAAAGATTTATTGTCTGGCTGGAAAATCATTCCTCCGCACAAAATCAAAGCGGAAACGAAAAAAAAACTTCTGAGCGTTCTCCGCAATGAAAAACATATGGTTTACCATGGTTCCAAGGATGAAGGCAAGGTCACTTCGGTAGACAAAGTCAATATTGGTGGGTTTCTTCTTTCGTGGAAGAAAGGCGTTGAAAAACCGATGGAGAATAAAACTATTAAATTCATTTTTAAATCTTCTAGATTGAATTTTAAAATTCGACGCAACCCAAAAATTGCAAAAAATGTGGACTACCTGTGTGCCAAATCTCATTGCTGTAAATGCCATAGAATCGTCAGGGATTTTGTGGCCGCGAAAAAAACAGACTAACATTTTCTTTTATAATATTAGCGATTTGTTGAAGTTGAAAACTATGTGGTACTTTCTTATTAATGTAGCACCCGAGCTTGAATCGTCAAGTGACCAAGATGCATTGGTGAGGTAGGTTGTAAAATCTCGCCAAACATTTTCTGTCCTAAAGAAATAGTAGGTACATGTTTACATCATCCAATTGCTGTTTCTGATGAATTATGAAAGCAATTTTTGAAATATCCAGAACGCAATACCACAAAGATTAAAAATATTCTTAGAAAATATGTCTATTATTATACCATTAATTTTTATTTCTCGATTACATGTTTATGCTTCACGAGGTCACCACTTTGGCGAAATCTTAACTGCGACCTTGGTAATCATAATTGCTGGGGTCACAACTATTTTTTATAACCTTTCTCTCCTATTTTACAAAATTACGACTGTAAAGTATTATAGAATACTTACCTTCCTTATTACAAGGTGCTTTGTCCGTGATCAACTCAAAAACTTCAAATGGAATATGATCTGTCTGGGTTTCCTTGCACATCAACATGATTTTCCCTTTGCAATAGCAAGGAATAGATTGAACTAAAAAAAAAACAAAGATACACTTTTGGTTGAATTTGTATGTTTTCAAGGTTCCATTTTATAGAGCAGTGATAGTAGTTAAAAGGTTCAGAAATTGAATTCTTAATGCTCAAAATAGTTATTTTAGGTTAAGGGTATTAATACCAGCACAGGTCAATAACACAGAAACCTTTTAGTACCTTCAATAGTTTTGCAAATTAAAACTATGTAATTTATTGAAGAATTCATATACTTAGTCCTAAGACGTAGAAAAAAAAAATCTCAAGAGGAAGTTTTCAAAGAATATGAATTGAAATATAAGTCACTTAGATGTATAAACTGTAGAAAAAGTTGTCCCTTTTGGTGCTTAACATCTGAAATCAATGAACAAAGCATTTTACAACTTTCTGGTTAGAGATGAAACTTTATTTACTCCTACCCTTCGTTTTTATCAAGTTTTTCTGGTAATTCCAGGTGTTATGTATAGTTGAAATCTTAATACAAACTAATATATTTTAAAAATACAAAACAGTAATCACAACTATTGATAGTTTTATAAATCTAATTTTAAGATGTAGATAACTAAATCAACATTGCATTGGAGCAAAACAGAGGGTTATTGGCTACAGTTCAGGATCAATCCCGAAGGGAGAGATCAAGGACACCTCCAAATTTAAACCATGGTCAGATGACACAGTTAACATCCACGCTAGCATCTCATTTTCCAAACTTTCATCAGGCATTTGAGACCACTACAGATTTAACATGCACCAGTCTCTGGTTAAATTGAGTCTTGAGCCCTCTGGTAGTGGATTTGCATTGGAACAACACAGAAGGTAATTGGCAACAGTTCAGGATCAATCCCGAAGGGAAAGATCGAGGACACCTCTAAATTTAAACCATGGTCAGATGACAAGGTTAACATATGAGCTAGTATCCCATATTCCACACTTTCAAACTACAACATGAGGTAATGGTAATGGTAATTTTTAGTTAACGTCGTACTAGAGCAACACAACGGACTATTGATGATGGTCCAGGATCAGTCCCTTAAGGGAAAGATCCGAAGACAGCACCTCATAATTTTGAACCACGGTCAGATGACGAAGCAACACCTGAGCTGGCATCCCACTCTCCAAACTTCCACGCCAACCCAACGTGAGGACTTTCGGCCACGACAGATTTAAGGTGCACCAGCCACCTCTACACCATACGCTTACAAACATCCATGCACGGACCCGGATTCGAACCAGGAACCTTCCGATCTAGAGGCTAACACCTTAACCACTATACCGGTTGGTCGGCCCACAACATGAGGATATTTAACTAATGATAGTTTTATGGATATTTGGCGATTGATAGTTGACATCACTACAGGTTTAACAGGCATCAGCTCCCATGAACTGTGGTTAAATTCAGTTTCAAGCCCTATGATAGAAGATTAGCCTCCAAATTTAAACCATGGTCAGATGGCAAGGTTAACATATGAGCTAGCATCCCATATTCCACACTTTCAAACCACAACATGAGGATATTTGACTATTGATAGTTTTATGGATATTTGGCTATTGATAGTTGACATCACTACAGGTTTAACATGCACCAGCTCCCATGAACTGGTTAAATTGAGTTTCAAGCCCTATGGTAGAAGATTAGCCACTGGAGGGTTGCTCATACATTACCAGAGGGTGGAAATGACTGTTGATAGTTGAGACCACTACAGATTTAACATTCACCAACTCCCATGAACTGTGGTTAAATTGAGTTTCGAGCCCACTCGTAGTGGATTAGCAACCATCCAGTTCCTAATCCACTACTCTTCCAACTGGGCTACAGTGCTTCTAATCTAAAGAAATTGATGTGAAAGTATTTTACAACTGTCTTGCCCTAAATATAAACTGGATACAAGTCTGATGAACTGTATTGGTTATTCAGCCAAACACTGTTTTTCAGAAAAACTTTAGACAGTACATGTTAAATGTATCAATAGTTTGAATACAGAAACAAATTTTTTTCTTTCAAAACTTCTAAAAGTTATAGATATTTGTTGCAATAGTGAATTAACCTCATTTTACATTATATACATAAATTATACACTTTGATGTCTTAAAATTTTAAATCTACTGCTCACTTCAAAAATGACAAATAAAAATCTACATTTTTGGATTTGAAGGAGAGTATTACTAATATATGAATTGAGATCAGCTGTTGTTCGACATCTATGACTTGATGACAACCAATCTGAAACTCACAATTTTGTCTTTTTAGTGGTAAAAAGAAGTAAAAAACCTGAGGCAGATGTCAAATAAATTGGAATCTATGAAATTCCAGCATAATGAATGGACTTATACTGAAGAATAATGTTTCAATCTTAATCCATTCAGGGTAAATTTTGGTTTTATTTGAAATTAGATATTTCATGACAAAAATGAAATGAGCCTGTATCCGATTTTCATATTCACATGTCTTTAAAAATTTTCCAAAAAAAATATCAAGACAAAATGAGATATTTTGCTTTTCTCTGTTTATTTTTGATGTGGAGAGAACGAAACTATAGTGTGGCTTATTTTTTCATTCATATTTTAATTCCGTTTTCCAAAGGATCAATAAAAAAAAGAAAAATATTTACTATTAGCTTGAAAATGTTTTCACGATTCACGTGTGGATGAAGTAAACGAATTGGGAGTGTAAAAACGTGACTTTAATCTTAGCAAACTACGGACACAGGTAAAGGGAAATCCCTTGGCACTGTTCATGTTTCTGTTTATTTTTGATGTGGAGAGAACGAAACCAAAGTGTGGCCAATTTCTTCATTCATATTTTTATTCCGTTTGTCAAAGGGTGGATAAAAAAAGAAAGATATTTACTATTTGCTTGAAAATGTGTTCACGATTCACGTGTGGATGAAGTAAACAAATTGGGAGTGCAAAAACGTGACGTAAATCTTAGCAGACAACGGAGACAAGGAAAGGGAAATCCCCTGACAGGCGCCTCAATCCCATGATAGTACTTTACGCAAGTCGAACTTGATTGGCTAATCGGATCACATGACCTAGATACGTATGTCATCAAGGTTTATAGTTGTTGGCGATTTATCTCTTCCTTTCTGCTTTCTTCTTTTCTTTTCAGATCCATGGCTATGGGTGGGTAGAGGTGGGAGCCGAAAATTGCATCCTTTTATTATATAAGTTAGTGTTTTATGTATGCTTTTTGTTACATCAGAATGGTCCTAAGCCAGCGGTGGATACGACACCAACATCCTAAAGCAAAGGGGACGGCAGAGGGGCGGAAAAATATCAGCTGGTAGTGAGTTCAGGAGTGGTTCTTAGATTATTTATGTAAAATCAACGGAAGCTTGGAAAAATATGAAAATTAGGAAAATTAAAAATTAGGAAAAGTAAATTAGAATAAAAAGGAATTAAATTGGAATTTTTTAAAAATAATTTGGAGGATCAAAAATTTTTCCGCCAGCTGGGTACGAACTCGGGAAGTCATCCTCCGCTGCCGACGCTAATTTGAAGGTGGGTGACTTTAGCCATCAGGCCATCGTTGCTTCACGAAAAGAAGTTCTTTAAAGTATCCCAGGTAGCACAACAACATTGGCCAACATTCTACCAATATTGGCCAATGTTTTGAATGTCGAAATTACGATATCTGTCGATATTGGCAGATATCGTTTAGTTTTATAAAACGAGGAAGACTGTAAATAACGCTTTTAATAACATTATAATCATGTAGTAATACTGTAAATAACGACCCCATGTTGTCTTACCCATATTTTTTATAATTTAAATATTACGCAATTTTTCCCGATATTGTACCGATATTTGGCGACATTGTGAAAACAATATCCAAAAAACGATGTTAATCTAATGTTGGCCGATATTTAATTTTGAGCTGAAGCTATGCTTGGTCACGTGTTCGTTGTTTGGGTTGCCGACCGCCATCATATTATCAAAAATTGACAAGCGAACACGCATGTTACTCAGCATAAAAGTTTTTCTAATTATTTTTTTTGGCACGTAACGGGTGAGATGCAGCCGCCGAGCCCGCGGCGATTTTTCGCCGAATCTTGCAGTGAATAAGAGCAGTCATCCCTAAAAGTGCAAGTCCTATGAGGTAAGGATATTTCTGTACATTATTTTGCAATGTTAATAATATTTAAATACGAATAATTAAACATATTCACTTGTTCCAT
Organism: Metellina segmentata; assembly: GCA_947359465.1. Taxonomy (NCBI): domain Eukaryota; kingdom Metazoa; phylum Arthropoda; class Arachnida; order Araneae; family Tetragnathidae; genus Metellina; species Metellina segmentata. Next base: position 100,496,257 of record OX375874.1, read on the forward strand.
TGATGAAGTTTTAGCCCGTGTTTGTAGTTTGTTACATTGTCAGTATACTATTTTTTAATGTGTAAATATTCATCGGTTACTGTATCAAATTCCCAAGTTACATTCGATTTTGTGCAATGCTATTTTCATCTTTTATTGTTATAGATGATTTTGTTTTGGAAAGTAAGTTATTAGTATGTCAGCAGAGTTCTGTTTGCATTAATTATTAATATTAGTGGGACATTTTCAAAGTAGGTTTAAATATATTGTTCAAGCATAACAACATTTAAAAACTTAACTGATTTTTGTTTTATATAAAGACTATACCAAATGTTTTTAACATTAAAAAAAAATCAATCAATAAATTTGAGATGTGAAGCTTTAAAATTGTGACCATGGGTAAAACTGCTTGTTCTTTTCAAGTTTTGTGTGATTTGATTAATTTCATTAAAAAAAAAAACTAACTTCAAAAGGTGAAGTATTGTGAATATTATTCATTCTAAAAAATTAGTTTACACCAAATTTTTCTTCTAAAAATTAATAAATCATAAATTTGAGTGTACCAAATATATACTTTTTGTCCTAACTTTTTATCATTTAAGATTTATAACTTTACAAAAAATTTGCAGCTTATATTCAGTGATAAAACAAAACTATACATAATTTTACTAGCTATTTCTTTCTTTTTAAAGAACATCAGTATGCCATCACGACTGGTTTTTGTCATTGTTCTCCATAGGGAAATGAATCTATGCACTAGATGTTAAGACTGTTTTGAATGGTGAACTCGATGAAATCTTATTTAGGGTATAACCCATGGGCTACAACGACAACAATAGTCGTGTTTGCAAATTTTTAAAAAGTCTTTAAAAACTGAAACAGTGACAGTGGTACACAGGGGTTGACGAGCAGGGGCGGAGCCCCCTAGTAGTGCTGTATGTTGATGACCTACTGATTGCTGGTTCCTATGAATCAGTGGTCATGGTGGTAATACAACTTCTAAGTGATGAGTTCGAAATGTCCAGGCTTAAGTTGTGAAAGATTTTCTGGGCATATGTATTAAGTTTTCTCAGCAACAACTTTGCTTAGAGGAAAAGGCCTATGTTGAGAAAATTTTAAATAAATTCAAAATGACTCGGTGTAAACCAGCCGACACTCCTCTAGTGCCTAAAGCGACACCATTGTGTTTCGTGCAAGATGAAACTTTCCATGGACCCAATCAGGAATTTGTAGGTGCATTATTGTACCTATCCATGACAACACATCCAGATATTTTATATTCTGTGATAATTTATATTACTGTCTGACCAAATTCAAGAGCAGCCAATAGAAGCTGCCTGGAGGAAGAAATTTTGGCTTTGGCTAAAGCTATGCAGGATGTATTTGTGCTACACAACATTAATTAAGCACATATTTAAAGCAATAATCAATAAAAAAAATTGTTTTTATTTGCAATTCAATCTGTCATTTTTCAATATTTTTGGTGAAATAAATTTTTACAATATTGTTATAGTATATGCAAAAGACCTAGCGAGAGATTTAAAAAAAATTTATTTATGAGTTTTCATAAAAAAAATATTTTACTCGTTATGTGTTAAATTTCTATAAAAATGTCAAATTTTTTGTTTATTAATTTTTATAAATTTTTCTGAGCTATTCATACAAAAAGTTCTCTCTGTGTCTATCAAATAGTTATTCAAGACCTAAAAAATGTAAACAGTTTAACTCTAAGTGCATTTATCAAAAAGCCTTAGTACTTTGAACTTTGGCAAAATTGCAAAAAACTGATTTTGAGATAATTGTATTTTAAGTACAAAATACAACAAAAGTTAACAACTTATTTTTTGCTAGTGCTATTTTATTTTAGTAATTTCTATTACATTAAGACATTTATGAAAACAAGAGTTTTTACAGTAAGCTGATATATATATATATTTTTAAAGCCAGTTTTAATTCTGATGAGAACTGACTGATTTGTGATAATTCACTGAAAATTATTAATTTCTTGTTAAATGACCTGAAAAAAATAATTTTATTGGATCAGTACTATTTTTAAATAAACCACCACTGAAAAACTGCACCTTCTCTTTTCTACAGCTATTTTTGTTCTGTAAACGAGCCTTTTTTTGTATTGATACGCATGCGACAAAATTTTGTGCTTCAGTCAGTCATTAAGGCCATATTAAATGAAAATAGTTGTGCCAGATTAAAACACTTCGATATTAAATTGAAGTATGCTCATGATATTGTAAAATTATTAAACATTTATATTGTATATGTTGCAACTGAATACCAAATTGCTGATTTGTTTACAAAATCTTAACGTAAACCTAGACTGAACTAAGACAAAAATGTATGTTAATGTTATTAAGGGAGGGTGTTGAGAATAATTACTAACTGTAACTCATCTTTGCTTAGCAATCGGGTAACACTTGTTCTAATTGTCTACTTCTGTTGTCACAGGTTGCTGTTTGTGTTCTTATTCATGACTTGTTGTCATGACTTTATCTGTCAGAGTTGTTTGGAAAAGCGTTCGCTGGTGCGGCAGTTTGAGATGGCCGAAGAATTCACCCATCGAATAATCTGACTTGTCGAAGGGGTGACTTCGAAGAGTGTACCTGATTGGAATGTTTGACAGTTCCCAGGGTTTAATCTGTCTTACAATAAAAAAAATTATTTTAATTGTGATTTGTGAATTTTTTTTAAACTTATGGAAAATTCTATTTAAATGAAATTTGTAAGAACTGTTCATTTTTCTGCCAATATGCAATGTGCCCTTTTTTTTTCTTATTTAACATTTCTAACAATATTGAATTTTTAACAGAAGTTTCGGGAAGTAATCCATTTTGAGATGAAATCAAAATTATATAAATCTGAATCAGTTCTTAGAATTACATACCATGCAACTGTTTATCAAGCTGTATTGTAATACAGGCATCAGCTTGATGTTTGTATTTATTTTACTGGTTTGAGATATAGATTATACAATTGGCAATAATGAGTTTTAATAGAATTAGATTTCTACAAAAGAAATGGAACAACAATTTAAAATATGCACTTAATAAAATAAATTAAAATATTAGCTGCTATATATAATATAGCTGCTTCCGGCCTCGTAGTGGCCAAAGGACAAGTCCTTAGTGCCCGCCATTGGAAGTAGTCCACCATCACTTCCGGCCTTGTAGTTGCCAAGGACAGAAGTCCAGTGAACAAAAGAAAGACAGTGATGAAAGACATGAAGGCAACGACAATAACGAATCATTCATAAATCTTTGAAAATAAAAATTATTTTAGTCTTTAATGATTGCCATTATTTTAACATTTCCAATTTTATATATTAACCCCTTCACCCTAAGTGTTTTTCTTTGTTTTATTGTAAGTAAATAGCATGACTGCCAATCTTCTGGTTTTTATAGCCTTTTTACTCGGTTTTTCTTGTCTAAAATTATACAACTGTTTTAATGTAACATTTTATGCCAAATGCAATTTGTGTAGAAACAATTTGATGATTTTATAGCTAATTTCAACTTGAAAAACTCAACAAAAACCAGAAGATGGGCTGCTATGAAATAGTAAAAGGACAAAATGCTCTCTTGTATCTGTTTCCTGAATTGAGCTATGTCAGGAAACAGATACAAGAATGTCGACAAAGTGTCAATTGAAATGAAATGATTGATAATGAAAGCCGATATAAAAATGTCGGAACACTATATAAACTGCTATAGAGCTAAGGGCAAAGAAAAGATATCAAAGTTGTATTGGATTATGTCATAATGTGTTTAATTATGTCGAGCAACGACATCATCCGATAAAAAGAGGGGGTCATTATGATATCATTTTTTGTCGGAGCAGATATTATACAATATCTTTTTACGATATCATCTGATATTCTTGTGCCACCTGGGTATCAGCAGCTTAGCTAACATTTCTGACTGGAATATTTTTCTAAAACTATTTTCTGAATTGAAATCACAAAAATGGTACCTGTACGTGTTTTATGTTTGCAATTTTTTTTCAAGCTACCAAGGAGTAAATTTAAAGGGGAAAATGGATTTTAGAATGTTTGATTTGATAATGGATGCCTGTTTAGGTTTTAAAAAGCCAAGTTGCCCACAATTTTCTATTATGTACTATACAATACAACAGTTACACAAATTGTAATAAAAACATATTTTTAACAGTATAAAAGAATATGTTTTCTTTAATGTTCTAAAATATTGTATTATATAAATATTTTTTTAATGATTAATATTTTTTAAATTTTACAAAATTTAAGATGGTTGTAATCTTGTGTACCCTCTAAATAAACAATCACATGCCATAAGAAGAAAATTTAATTAAAATATCCCAATATTATGTAACAGATATTGAATAATGTTGAAAAAAACATCGAAAAGTATCTTAAAAGCTAATATTGAGCAATGATAAAAAACAAACATTGAATGTCAAGAAAACAATATCTATCAATGTCGTAAAACGACATTGGGGCGATGTCGCCAGAGGGGGGTCATTTTTACGTTGGCCAATGTCGGAAAACGATATTGAGCAATGTCGGAAAACAATATCTATCAATGTCGGTAAACTATATTGACAAATGTCGGAAAACGACATTGGGGCGATGGCATTTTTACGTTGGCCAATGTCGGAAAACGATATTGGGGCGACGTCGCCAGGGGGGGGGTACATTTTTACGTTGGCCAATATCGACGGCAATATTGGCCAATATTTTTTCTCGATATTGGCCGACATATATGTGCTACCTGGGATAAGTAGCCTTAATATAAGTTGGCAAGAAATACTACTAACAACAACCATACAACATATATATGAGGAGCAAATCAGAGTCAACTTTGTCGGACACTTACGCTGAGGCGCTAGTGTATGTATTGTATTTCTACGAAACAACGCGCATATTCAAAATCAAATGGTTACTGCAACAATGAGAATGGCAAGATATCCAAGTGAAGCCAAGCCCGTAAAACTAGCCAATCAAGTTGGACTTGCGTAAAATACTATCATGGGATTGAGCCGCTTCCGTGCCAGGGGATTAGAAGCGGCTCAATCCCATGATAGTACTTTACGCAAGTCCAACTTGATTAGCTAGTTTCACGGGCTTGGCTTCACTTGGATATCTCGCCAATCTGATTGTTGCAGTAACCATTTTATTTTGAATATGCGCGTTGTTTCGTAGAAATACAATACATACACTAGCGCCTCAGCGTACAGCGTAAGTGTCCGACAAGTTGACTCTGATTTGCTCCTCATATATATGTTGTATAGTGGTTGTTAGTAGTATTTCTTGCCAACTTATATTAAGGGTACTTATACTTTAAAGAGCTTCTTTTCGTGAAGTAACGATGGCCTAATGACTAAAGTCACCCACCTTCAGATTAGCATCGGCAGCGGAGGATAACTTCCCGCGTTCAAACCCAGCTGTCGGAAAAATTTTTAGATCCTCCAAATTATTTTTTAAAAATTCCAATTTAATTCCTTTTTATTCTAATTTACTTTTCCTAATTTTTAATACCCTTTTCATATTTTTCCAAGCTTTCGTTGATTTTACATAAATAATCTAAGAACCACTCCTGAACTCACTACCAGCTGATATTTTTCCGCCCCTCCTGCCGTCCCCTTTGCTTTAGGATGATTGTGTCGTATCCACCGCTGGCTTAGGACCATTCTGATGTAACAAAAAGCATACATAAAACACTAACTTATATAATTATTAACTTATATAATAAAAGGATACAATTTTCGGCTCCCACCTCTACCCACCCATAGCCATGGATCTGAAAAGAAAGCAGAAAGGAAGAGATAAATCGCCAACTATAAACCTTGATGACATACGTATCTAGGTCATGTGATCCGATTAGCCAATCAAGTTGGACTTGCGTAAAGTACTATCATAGGATTGAGGCGCCTGTCCTGGCACTGTTTAACAACACCAAGAATTGCCAAATCGAGCGATAAATAAAAATACCAATTATCTGGAAATATATTTAGCCCATTGTTTCGGCTCCAGTGAGACGTTAATGAAATACCTACCTACCTGTGTAGTTTGTTTGTTTACATATTCTATTTGTGTGTGTTTTGGTCGATTGTTGCTCCATATATGGTTCCTGGCACCCCACTTTTCAAACTTCTACACTACGCCAACATGGGAACATTTGAGGCCATGCCATGACTGATTTAACATGCACCGATGGTCTTCGGTTGGTTTGGAACTCGCAATACTCCGTTGCTCTACCAACAAGGCTCAGGTGTTGCCTCGTCATCTAACCGTGGTTCAAAATTACGAGGTGTTGTCCTCGAATCTATCCCTTAGGGGATTGATCCCGGAAGGTCATCAATAGCCCATGTTGTTCTAGTACGACGATATTTAAAATTACCTTACCAAAACGATTGGTTCAGTTTGAATAATAATTATTTTGGGTTTTCTCTCATACTTGAACTTGATGTTGAAAGAGTTCGTTGTGTTATTCCAATGCGACGTTAATTAAAATTCCTACACTCAAACAGTAATAATTGGCCGACCAACCGGTATAGTGGTTAAGGTGTTAGCCTCTAGATCGGAAGGTTCCTGGTTCGAATCCGGGTCCGGGCATGGATGTTTGTAAACGTATGGTGTAGAGGCGGCTGGTGCACCTTAAATCTGTCCTGGCCGAAAGTCCTCACGTTGGGTTGGCGTGGAAGTTTGGAGAGTGGGGTGCCAGCTCAGGTGTTGCTTCGTCATCTGACCGTGGTTCAAAATTACGAGGTGTTGTCCTCGAATCTTTCCCTTAAGGGACTGATTCCGGACCGTCGTCAATAGCCCGTTGTGTTGCTCTAGTACGACGTTAACTAAAAATTACCATTACCATTTTTACAAACAGTAATTTAACTATCAAAACTGGCATCGGTACTGACAGTATCCAAGTGAATTGAATTCAATAAAGTTGTAAAATTACTGTTGTGTTTATCAAATATTTTATATATAAATGTTTTAAACAAATTAAAAGTATATTGATTTGAAGTTTTAGTGAGAGAACGTCAACGCATCAAAAAATACGAATTGTTTCAAATAAGTGTTGAAGAGTAATGTGCTCCCCCATTGGAATTGGAATTGATCTCCTAATTTAAGATAAATTTGGTGAGAATATTGAAATATATAACTATCTTGAAACTCAACAAAGCCTTTCTGAATATTTCAATTTTTCAGCTTCACTTATTTTGTTTCCTTAAAATGTTGCACTTTATTACAAATTTTCATTGTTGTGGGATTGAACCTACATCATCTGGAATGGCCTTCCTTTCTTTTCGATAAATGTCGTTTGTTTTCATTTTTGACTTTGAAATAAGTGCTCATTGACAATATCATTTTCTGGCAATCTAAGAACTGCATAACATCCAAATATTGCTTGTCTAAACAGTTATCTATTATAAATGTCTTTTTTTATATCTGAGGAAACACATAAATTATTTTTAAGAGTTACATATTTGCTATATTGTAAGATGTAAAGGATATTTTGCTACAAGGAATATTGAAATAATTTTTCAATATGAGTGACATTACATTTGGTTTCTAAGTCATAGTTTTTTGTGCATGAGACATTTCCATGAGGTTACACTGTAAAATAGTGCATTGCTGTGTATAAAAAATTACAAATATTTGTAAGCCTACTAATATATTCTGAATTGCTCTTGTACAAAAGTCTCCATATTTTCAGGTTATTAAAAAAAATCATTGTTTAGAAACATTTTTATTTCGTTCACTTACAAATTTTATAAAGGACAGCAGTAGCCTTTTTGGAAGAGTAAGTTGGGAGTTTGAAAAACTCAATCCAACCAAATACCGTTGGAATAAAAAATTACAAATATTTGTAAGCCTACTAATATATTCTGAATTGCACTTGTACAAAATTCTCCATATTTTCAGGTTATTAAAAAAAATCATTGTTTAGAAACATTTTTATTTTGTTCACTTACAAATTTTATTCAAATTTATTAACTCAATCCAACCAAATACCGTTGGAATAAAAAATTACAAATATTTGTAAGCCTACTAATATATTCTGAATTGCTCTTGTACAAAATTCTCCATACTTTCAGGTTATTAAAAAAAAATCATTGTTTAGAAACATTTTTATTTCGTTCACTTACAAATTTTATAAAGGACAGCAGTAGCCTTTTTGGAAGAGTAAGTTGGGAGTTTGAAAAACTCAATCCAACCAAATACCGTTGGATACTTGGGGGAAGGGGGGGACTGGGGCTTGTTAAATCTACTGTATTAAATATCCCAAGTTGCCCTAAGAATGAAAAGAAATTATTGATGGACAGAATGTCTAGGACTAAAAATAGTGATTTTAATAACTCAATAAATATTTCAAAAATCAGCTGCTCTCGATGGCAAAAAAAGTATCTTGGAACTGACAAGAATCCTAATTCATATCAAATGTGTAAGTAAAATGTAATACTAACAGACACTTCACAAAGATCATCAAACATTTGCATTAAAAAATTTTCTAGTTCTGTCACTTAACTAGTTTTCTTTTCAATCTCGATTTTGAATTTTGGTAAACTGAGTACCTACAGAATTCCAAAACAAGTGAAGCAAGACTTATATTTCTGCCTCAAATCTGATAGCAAATTCTTTAAGTATAGTTCACTTGTTATTTTTGGCTAAGTGCAAAAACCTTAAACTTACCACATGAAAAAGGTTTAAAATTAAATACTTGTTTGAAAATTTTAATTTTTTTAAATTTGTATCAAGTATTAGGTTAATTGACCTCTTCCCACAGGAATACTTTCAAAATGAATTTTAAGAAACATTGACTGTCTTATCAAAAGTAAGAAATAACTCACTGATAACAAGTGCTTCTTTGAATTGTATTGCAAAAGACACTACTTGGACAAAACTAATCACACTTTGTTTCCAAACTCTTTGTTTGCTATTTAACCCAATTTCAGATTATGTCTTATCAGATGATTACTTTTACTTTTTCTCATTTCTGAAGTTCATTCAAATTGCTTTTTTATTTTTATATCCATGTGAGTATTGTGGAAAAGTACATAAAATTGAATACAAAATTTTTGAAATATACATGTAACTTTGTTTAGATTACAGTTATCAGTGTTTGATAATGGTTAGGATAAAAAATATTATCATTAGTGATAGGTTTGTTATACTTTTATATATAGCATAGTAATTCAGCATAGTAATTGTCTACCACTATGCTGAAGATGTGGATTAAATTACGTAATTAATTTCCAATTTAATATTTCGCACAATTATAGAAATTTGTGTCAACTTCTACAAGGATTCTTGATTTTTTGAGAGAAGCATTTTAAAAAGTGTTACTATATTTGTAAAGATACTTTAATGTTTATTGGAAAATAATTTTAAATATCCTGATGTAATTCAGGACTGCTGGGATTAGAACATTCAATCGAGAAAGAAATTGAATTTAGTATAAGTTTGAATGCATTTTTTCAGTACAGATATATTCACCTATTTCCTATTTACCCAGCCTTTTTACAAGCTTTGTGTTGTTTTCAAGTAGAACAAATATAAACAAAATACCCACATTTTATTCAAATGAGCTGTTTTCCCATACTCTGTTATATGCATTAGATATTTTCTTTGGCAATGAAACATTAAAAAAAAATTTTGCCAGAAGAATTTTAATTTATAACCAAAGTTTTTGTTTATTTGAAAATCTAAAATTGAACTACTCTGTCAAAATGCTTAACAGATTGAAGAATCTTAAAATTGAGATTTGGCTTCATAGGCTAGACTCGTATTTCATGATGATTTGTTGAGAGAAAATTAAATTTGATTTTCTAGAACTGAATTATTTTCATTTCATCGATAATATTTGACTGAGATTCTGAAATCTTTTCAAAAGTTTTTCCTTTATTTCAGTTCCTTTGACTTAGAATTATATGTACCTACTATTAGCCACTAAGTAATTGAAGCATAGAGTATTTATTGTTTGAACTTAAATGAAAATTTAAAAACTCATGAGATTAGATAGGCGATATAGTTTGCACAGTTCTTAAAAACTTTTCAGTCTTATGTAAAGTCAAACAAATTTTTTTTATTTGACTTAGAATCTCTACTATTATAAAAAGAAGTGTTTGTCTGTTTGTTACCGCAATATCATGACGATTCTATGGCTTTTACAGCAATGAGATTGGGCCCACAGGTAGTCTGAATTTTTTGCAATTTTTGGGTAGCTGCGAATTTTAAAATTCAATCTAGGAGATTTTAAAATTAATTTAATAGTTTTATTCTATAACGGTTTCTTTAACATGTTTCTACCGCAGAGATGAGAAACACCAGAATCTAGACTTTTCTACCCACGTGACCTTGCCGTCAGGCTTTGGAATCATGCCAAATTTTTTTCACTGCGGTGGGTTCTAAATTTGTTTCTTCCGTTTCCGCTTTCATTTTGCACAGAGGAGTGATTTTCCAGCAGAGGATAAAAACAAAGTTATAACTTTAGTTATGTAGTTCTTTTTTTTTCTATCCTCTAGACCGTTAAGGATCGAGTAAAAATTTCAACGGATTTGAAATCTGCGGAAAATTTTACTTTAGATCAATACTTAAAAATATGATTTTCTTTAAGTAACTAATTTTGAAATTGAATATATCTTTTATATTTTCACAAGAGATTGTGACGTTAGGTCTTCTGCCATGTCTGCCCTTCGCTTTAAAAAAAAAGAAACAGATTATATTTCTGATCCTATTCCATTTCAGGGAATGAGAGCAAAAAAAAAAAAAAAAACGTTTTGACTGGGATTCTTAATTTTCTTTCGTAAAATCAGAATCGCTAAAGATCGATTAAAAATTTCAACGGATTTGAAACCTGCGGAAAATTTTATACCAGATTAATAACTTACACCAAAAACTTTGGCAATGCCAGGCTAGCCACACAGTGGCTTGTAATATATATGAGCAACAAAAGAATTGCAGCATAGAATATTTATTGTGTAAGCTTAATTGTAAATTTAAAAACTTGTGAGATTAAATATGCATGGATGTAGTTTGTACAATTGTTTAGTTTGAAATTGTATTGAATTAAATTATTTAGTTTTAGTTGCACATTGGACATAAATAAATAATGCACGATAATTAATTTTGTGAATGTTATCTTCCAGATCTAAATGAAATATGGGTTGCTGCTTTAGTTGTTTCAATGGTGGGGAGAAAAATTCTCAGGTAATTATAGTTTATTTTTTATTCACGTTGTATTAAAATGTAAGGAGTAAATTTTTAGAGGCAGTAGTTTCCTCTGTCTTTTCTTTCCACTCTTCGATTATTTAGTTTTGTTATTTCTTGTAATTAACCATTGAAAAAATGCTTTGCCAAAATACAGGTTTCCCATAAGTCTTTAAAAGGCTTGATTGTTCATTTAAGGGCTCTTAAAATTTAGGGTCATGGTGACTCATTGGGTTTGTCCCCTGCGCTAGCAAATTGCAGTACAGGCTTGATTCTTCCTCGAGTATATTTCTAATATCCTTATCACTTGTCTTCTATCCATTTACTTCATGTTAGTCACTGCTTGGCCAAATATAGTCCTTGCACCCTAAAACCCAAAGCCAACCTTAAAAAGTCATGATGTTTGCTGAAATCCTTACAATATTGTTTATAAGTCTTAACAAGAACACTGCATATTTTACTTCACCTACCTTACTTCACCTTAAAATGATTTAATTTCTATTCAAACAAGTTTGTTTCTCTTTCATTTTAATGTACATTTTCTCGTTCTTCCTTATTTGTTCCTTGCATCTTGTAACTGTATGATTTAAAAAAATTGGCTTAGTTTACATAAATTTATTGCAGTCTGGGGAACCTAATGAACGAACTACTCTACTAGGAAACCCAGTGAGTAACAGTATTGGTAGGCCTTTATTCAAGTAAGTCAAAAATATGTTTTCTAGAATCTATGACATATTTAGTAAAACGTGTTTTGCAGGAGAACATTTTTCCAATACTACAATATTGCTTACAATTTGTGCGTTCATATCCTCTGTAATGAAATACTTATTTTTTTATGCTGTTAAATTGACCAGGGGTTGTTATAACTCAGTGGGTCCTTATGTTTGTCCATTAATTGACATTGTCTGTTTTGTGTTTGGCTCAGCTTGACAAAATTTGGTCCTGCTCCATAAAACCTAACTATCTCAAATTGGCCAATGGAACTATGAAAAAAACATTACGTGCATTATACAGACTAACATTTTTGCATAGACATAGTAAATAAGAGTTTTTTCCCTGCACAAATCTTAATGTCGATTTAAAATTTGTATTAATTTTATTGTTAATGTATCTTATGTAATTTCATTTCGTTATATAGATGTATTTTGTTATGTATGATTGTTGACAAGCCTTTGTCGAATTTTTGTTTTCTGTGGGATATTTATCAATTGAGATTTAAAGAAACGTGCATACATTTATGTATTCTTTCCTCGTCTTGATCATATTGGAGCAGTTTGAGTACTAAAATTTATCGTCTTAACAATAAGGCAAACAGCCTTCTGATCATTTATAATGACTTTCTGTGACATAACAAGTGCCACTTATAAAAATTTGGAATTTTTTTTTTAATTTTCTACTTGTCACACAATAACATTAATCATAATAAATTTGGTTATCACCTTGTTATTGCTTTCCATTCATTTTTAGGGTTATAAGTTGCCACATATTTATAAAGCAATGCTTTTATTCAATTCAAGTGCGTTTTGAAACATTTCCATTTATTTAAATTAGCTACTTCAACACAGAAGTTTTACTCCGAACTAAGATTTAATAGACCATTTAATTGATTTTGCAAAATTCCATACTTTTTACTGTAGGAATCATTAATACAGCCTTAACTATTTTTGATGTAATCAAATATACATTTTGAATTCACTGGGAATGTTATCTGATTGAATTATAGAATTCATTAGTGAAAATATTAGCCATGTGTTTACTCAGTGTTATTTTAAATAGTGTTTTATATTTTCTATGAAATTTGGCAAGCAAAACAACTACCTTTTTGTTCAAAAGTGGCTTTTTATAAAATCTTTTTTAACAATTTAATATGATACTTTGTCACAAAAAAGTAATATTCACAATTACTTATACAGGTTTTACTTGAAATTATTAGTGAACTGAAAATTAAACTTTTGAAGTGAAATAAATTGTATACAATTTTAACTATTTGCATCTTATGGTGCTCATAAACAAATTACTAAACTTCTGTGGCCCACCAAAAAGATATTACACTTTTTACCATTCTGACAAAAAATAGGTATAATTTTTATTAATAGAAAAACTACTCTTTTCGATCCAAAGTAACTTTTTAAAATCCTTTGCAACATTCTAATTGTAATAACAGAATAATATGAGTAATATTTGAAATTATTTGTGGACTCAAAACTAAACTGTTGGAGTCAGGGCTAAAAATAAGATTTATAAGCTGGCAGCAAATATTGCTGTAAGCTTTTACAAGCTGGCAGCAAAAACTATTCAGCTAATGGCAAAACCTAAATTTTCCACACACAAAAAAGGTAAATTGCAGTTGCAAATTTCTTGCTAAACTTTAAAACAATTGAATGTATTGTGTATTGAGAAGGAAAAAATCACTTCACTTTTCTTGTAAGTTTTCTGCAATTTCATATGAAACTCTAAAATAAATGAGATAAAAAAAACACTCAAATAAAATATTGTAGACACATGTTCATTTCCATATTATCAAGTTTAAGAAGGCATCAGTCAATTATTAGGCTAGAGAAAATTGCAATTGTTTCATAACTACGTAGCTAAAAGCAAGTATTGCGATCACATGCACGAAACCATTTCTGAACTGCTCGCTCAGACTTAAAATCTTAACGCAAAGGGCCGTCCTCACTAAGGCACATAATTTTTTCTTTTTCAAATTTTTTTAATAGCTGGTATTTAAAAGAGAAATATTGAAACATTTGGTTTCAAATACTTGCCAGCAAAACTTGCCATGAGAACCATCGATCGCAGCGATGATTTAAACCAACTTGCGGCATTTGAAGTGGTTGCCACGACCTATTTTAAGTCCTGATCGGAGTGAAATAATTTTTTCATTATTTAAACCATTTCACTATTCACATTCGCCCGACACACCTGTTTGAAATCTGCCGTAGACCTGAAGAGTCCACCTCTCTGAGCTATTGTTTTTTACACATGGAATGAAGGATGCTTTCTTTGCAGAGGTTTCACTGTATTGCTTTCAAACATAGTATACCTAGACAGTAACCTGGATTTCTTTCTTTTCTAGTCAAGACTTTTCCGACATAGTTTCTGGTGAACTTGGAGACGAACAAGCTGCACTCAATAAAATATTGCATCAAACTTCAATGTGAGTACTCATTTCAAAGCATGGATTTTCATACATGAGTGATGAGCTTCTGATATTTTATTGGTGTAAGATGGTTGTAATTCTTATATGTCCTGCTCATTCGTCAATATCTAATTCAAGTGGCAAAAGTCCATAATGATCCAATAAAGGTGAAAATTAAGAAATTTTGTAAGTGGCCAGTGGACTTGTTTCATTCGGTGGCCACTATATATATACACTACCCTACAATAATGGATCGGACGCCAGCAGATTTGCATAAAATCAGACTACTTGTTTGGGGGTGTTTTTTGTGGTATGGCCTGGGACCTTTTCATGTTGTTCCTGGTCAATTGAATGGTGACGCCCACATGAACATTTTGGACAATCTGGTTCTTCCTACGCTCTGCCAATTTTATGGAATGGACGTATGTTACTTCCAGGACGACAACGCTCCATGTCATGTTGCAGTCTGTCAAGCAGTGGTATCAAGATATGGATGTAAAACGTCTTCCCTGGACTGCTCAGAGTCCCGACCTAAACCCAATAGAACATTTGTGGGACGAATTAGAGTGACGCTTACGGACCAGGGAACCACATCTGAATTCTACAGCTGAGCTGGTGGCATTCTTGCGGCAGAAATGGACACAAATACCCATAGCTGTGTATCAAAACCTTGTTGAAAGTATGCCCAGAAGAGTTGCTAGTGTAATTGCTGCACGTGGGGGACCATCACCCTATTAAAGCATGTATTCTTTCCCTTATATCATCATATCTTCCTGTTTGGTTCATTATTGTACTGTAGGGTAGTGTATATATACAATATGAAAATTGATTTTCTCACCTATAGGTTTTCTCATTTGATGCCAACACTACGGAAATTGCCCAGGTCGTGTGCACACGCAAGTGCTAATCTTCAGCCTTCTTTCCCTAGATTGCTCTGCATTTTTTCCCTTTATTCCAAATACTATTTTTTCATGTTTATGTTTCCGTGCTTTTTTTTTTCTCTTAAAAAATTTTTTTTTTTTTACTGTCCTCGGAAAAAACCCATAAAATTGGAGGTTCGACTATATAAACTAATGTGTTTATGAAGTGTGGTGCCTGTAGGAAAAATTTTCAGTCTCCACTTTCAAACATTTAGTGGCAAGTCGCTACCATTAATTTTCACTTTTCTGATCGGTCCCTAAATCATAAATTTTGTCACGAAAATTTATCATTTTTTTATGGCAAGAACAAAGGGTGGCGATAGCTGAACTTAAACAAACTGGAAAAAGAAAATTGCAAGCAATGCAAACTGCAAATATTGAACAATTTGACTAAGAAATTATGCAAACTGAAAATAAAATAAAATTGTAACTCCCCAATCCAACCACATTCTGAGACAGTTTTTTTAAATACATAAATTGATGTATAATTTTTTTACTAAACTCATTTGTTGCATAAAACATAAAAATACAAATTTTACATGACAAAATGTTTTTAAAGTAATTGTTGTTTTCTTCAATTTTTATTAAAATTTCAAGTATCCAGTTAACAAAATAATGAATATAATATAGAGTATTTGTTTAATATGTGTTCATCTACTATGGTTTGCCTTTTTTTTTTTTTTAATTTATTTAGAATACAGCTTATTAAAGATGAAATTTGATACTTTATCAAATATTGTATTAGATTTTATGGGTTTAGGATGCATAGTTTTTGGTGATAAATTCAAGGCATTGCTTATGTGCCATTATATCCATGATAACTTTATGGCCACATTCTCTCTGGGAATATTAGCTTTTAAAACCAGGTGCTAACCTTTTTTTGTTATTTTTGTACAATAGATCAGTGGTTCTCCACCATTTTGTGACTGGCTCAGTAAATTCTTTTATAAAACAAGGGCCCTGGGTCATAACAAATTTACTTGTAAATACCTTTTAAATATCATACATTATGCTAGCAGTATTAAAATTATGGCACAATAATAAAGAGTATTAGTACTCTTTGTATTCAGTGCTGCATGTTGTTATTATAGCTCATCAGCTACTCATTATATGTTGACTACCTGAATCTACCTAGATCCCCTATAGTTTTTCTTACAGCCGACCAATAGGTCTAGTGGTTAAGGTGTTGGCCTCTGGATCGGAAGGTTCCTGGTTCGAATCCGGGGTCAGGGCACTGATGTAATTGTGATGTCCTTAGTTAGGGGTAATGATGGTTGCCCATTGTATGCTAGCAATCGAGTGCCCGCCATAATTTTTAAAAACAAATTTTCTTACACTTGTGTTAGACTGCTTTTATACAGGAGTATAATAATAAATCACTTTTGGAAAGATGCTAGAGTGTGTATACGAAAAGTCATTTATGTTCTTTATACAAATAACTCAAAGCCTGAAACACTTACCAAAGCTTTTAATTATTTACTTAATGTTTTACAAAGACATGACACCAGAAAGTGACCCAGAGTGAAAATGATTACATAAATTATCAGTTTCTTCACAGTACAATTGCGGCCAAATTGGTATGGTAGTCGATGCATTTGTCTGCAACCCATTAGGCCATCCAGGATTCGGATCTTGTTTAGATGTTGGGGATTGTCCCTTTTAGGAACAGTGGCAACTTACCCATTGGGTTCTCCCTCACGAATAGCTGCCATCTTTCACCTTGTAGTGCTAAGATGTCAGTGGTCGGGCTTAGGAAAATAAACCTTTAAAAAATAAGACACAACTTGATGCAGTGGTCGGGCTTAGGAAAATAAATCTTTAAAGAATACGATACAACTTAATGCATAAAATCTACTAATTCAACTCATTTTTAGAAAACACATTAAAATTTTCTTTATTGCATTACTTGTGCTGATTTCATAAAATCAAAATGCCTATTCAGAGGAAATCTATACAAATTAATTACTGCAATATCGGCTAATAATGTAAATATGCTTAACAGTGCATGTGTGTATCTCGGTTTCAAAAGAAAAATTACAGAATAGTAGAAACTAGTTGCTTTATTTCTAGTTAAAGTGATCTAGATTTGTATTTTCCCTTATCACGTATCACACTATGTATCTGCAACTTTCAATGAGCGATGGCCTGAATTTGCACTTATCTTTTGCTTAAAGTTTTTTTTAATTATTTTGTTCATGCTTTGGATATTAGTGTAACTAATTTTGTTCTTTTTAGCGACATCATTGATGTTTCTGCCATTCCTACTCACATAGAGCAAAAAGATTATATCAATCGTGTAATGCTTTATCACAAGAGGCTGGTGTCTGTGCAGTTGAGGCATACGAGTAGAGAAAAATTGCTTTTAAAAGATGTTCCTTATCCTGAAAAAATTCTGTCTGAAAACCCTTTACTATTCAGTGATATGCAAAT
The DNA here is from genome assembly GCA_947359465.1 of Metellina segmentata. NCBI lineage: Eukaryota > Metazoa > Arthropoda > Arachnida > Araneae > Tetragnathidae > Metellina > Metellina segmentata. The sequence goes on from OX375874.1 coordinate 100,513,925, forward strand.
GGTGAGTTGGAGCTTTGTATTTTTTTTAAGAACTTATTTGTTGTATTATAGTGGAACTGTTTCCCAAATTGTAGTTCACAGCCCTATACTAGGCCTTAAGGCAAGTATTGGTCCACAGAAAATATTAAAAAAGTTACTGAAGTGTTACAAAAATATTCAGTTTTATCCGAGCGATGTATGTTTTGATTGCAGTAAGTTGTGACCAGAATGCACATATATTCCTAAGAATTCGAAGAATTTATTTGGTTAGATGGGCTATTAATGGTCTATGGGTAGTTAATTTTTGGTTAGATTTATAGAAAGAGTATCCAAATTTTGTGTTTGGCAATTTATGAAACATGTTGTTGATGCTTTTTCATTTTTTCGAAACATATGTTAGCGCAGGGCTTGAAATACCAGGGTGCACTGTGCTCATGAAAATAAAATTGTGCTCTTAATTAGGTTAACGTTAGGTGCACGCAATGCGCCTGAAGTTAAAAAAGGGGGGAGGAAACATGTTTTTATCTTATTTTGATGTTTGAACAAAATTTTAATATCGACCTATCTCGTTCTAAGGGAACGTAATTTAAATTCCTAAATACACACTAAGCAAAAACAAAATCGCTGAGCCGTAACGGGTTTATACATTGCAAAGGTTTACTTGTTTCACTGCCTCCAGAATTTTCCGATGATCGAAACATTTTCCAGATGGCTCTGTTGAAGCGACAGCCATGCGCCGGAGAGAAGGGAGAATTTAGATGTTTAAATATTTTTATTTACTAACTACTACTGATCTATATAAACATACTCATCTAATAAAGTAGTTTACATCACATTAATGCTCTTATATTACGTTTTTTTTTTTTAAATGTGCACCTAAAATATAACCTGTGCACCTAATTTAAAATCTTAGGTTCACAAGGTGCACTTGTAGTAAGAAATCTATTTCGAGGCTTGTGTTAGAGCAAATTAGGTATCAAAAGAAAGTTTTAAGACTAGAATTAACTTTTTTCTTGTCATGGGGACTGAATATATCCTTCACATTCTTTGTATGTAAAAAGTATCTTTTGCATTAGACACTATGCTAATTTTCTTTTGTAAGCAATAAATTTTTAATTTTATATTGGGATTCGTAAATATATGAAGTCTAGTTGAGTTTAACTGTGATCAAGCTAATTAGTAACTATCTGATCAACAAATTTGTGGAGGAGTTTCTTTTGTAATAAAACTGAAACTTTATATTAGAGTTGGCTGCAAAAAGAGTTTCAAAAATACCAATCTAGCATGAAAAGCTTGGGAAACATTGCTCTAATATTTTCTAAAAGTGTTTTAGAATATTTGAGTATGTATATAGAAATCATATTTTTTATACTTCCAACTAGGATAACAATTAATATACTTGTTTGATCTTTTGTTGCTCATTGTTTTTAATTAAAAAATTGGTACAATCAAGCATCACTATGAAATCATGGGTATTGATTTCATAAAAAAAACTACTTTTGATATCTGTATTGAACAATTACCGCATTCAAGTTTTAAGAGTATTAATTTTTTGATAGTTCATCAAAAGATAACCTATAAATGTAAAACAAATCCTTTTTGTTTCAAAATCACAAGTAGTATATTTAAGTGCTTGAAAATTACTTTTACTTTTTTGCAGGTGCATCACATTAGAAATCTCATGTATAATGAAAAAGCATCATGTTGGTTAAAAAAATGCATAATGCTTGCCTGTCTTTGACTCAATTGTTTTCACATCTCTTTATTTTATTTGCTGCTTTAATATAATCTTCAACATGGACCATTAATACTTGCAGCACAATCTCAAGAATTTGTTTAACTTGTTTGAGTAAGAATTCTTAAATCGTCTTTTTTCCCACACAAATCTTCTCATAAAGGGAAAAACTAGACTTTTCCATAGTGACTGTTATAAATACTGTCACAAATATTCATATCATTCTCAAATTTTCCAAAAGCTACCAATTACCATTTCTGATCAGAAAACAAACAATGTTCTGAATTAAAAGTGATCCTTTATTTAATATTGCCCAAAGAAGAGAAAACAGGCTGTACAGTCAGGCATAACTACTGCTAACTGTATTCGTAGAAAACATCCTGTCTGAATTTCCAATATGTCTGTGGGCGATATGTTATAGACTATAGTTACTAAAATGGTTGCTTGCGGTGTTGTACACCGGCAATTTAAATTACCTTGGATCTCTTAATTAGGGAATTGATCCCAGACCCTCGTCAATAGCCCATTATGTTGCTCTAGTATGATGTTAATTAAAAATTACCAATTTAAATTTTCAGCAGATTTCAAATTCGTTGCAATTTTTAATAAACAAATCATAGAAAATCTGTTGATTCTTGTATTATCTCTCTATATTGAAAAAAAGTTGCCGCCGACGCCGCAGGATTGAAAACTGTGTTGTTTAGCTCGATTCTTAAACAATTTCCTGAGAAAGTACTTGGCGAGCAGGGGGCGGAGCCCCCTAGTCTCTAAAATCCATCTAATACACATTTTACTGCAATGCCAAACAAGTCTCCATTTTCTAAAAATTAAGAGTTTTAAGTTTTGGAAAAAGGCAGTTGAGAAAATTGAATTATTTTATTTTCATTATTTTAACTTTTTGTTCACATTTTAAACATCTTTACTGTCAATATTTTAATACCTCATCACCAATGTGTTACCTTCTTATTGTTAGGTCACACCCCTCACCTGTCACTTTTTACCTTCCTACACCATTCAGATATTTTATCACATTTATAATCCATCTCTTAAATTGCATTTCTTTAAATTTTATCTAAAAAAGGGGTACTTCATCTTAATTCTTATTTCCATTTCAGGTAACTCATTTGATTTTATTAATTTTTTCTTCACTTTTAATGTTGATGTTTAGTTGCTATTTTGCTGCCTTTTAAATATATCTTATTGAGCTATTTGATGTGTTTCGCACAGCTTATGTACCTTTTGATGTGCACTACTAGAACTCAAACCAATCTGAGGTACTTGGTATCCCTCTGGGTTAAATTGGAGTCTCTGGTATACAAAATACAGTGTACTTATTTCAAAGTATTTTGGATGTATGTTGAATGCTTATAATATATGTTAAATATGAATTTTTTGTAATTTAGATGTGGGATACGTTCAACGATGTCTCCCAATCCCTCAAAAGAATAGAAGTGGAACCTCAAGGCGATCTTGTCACAAAATTTGGAGTATCCTGAACTAAGTAACAACAGTTAGATTTAGGGTTTCCTCTTGCGTGATGTGCTGTGTCTGTGTCTTTTCGACACGAATGCATTTAAAGTTGTTTTTCTGACTACCATTTGAAAAAATTTCTATCCAAACAGATGAGAAGACATTTGTTTCCCCATTCTTGGTTGCGAAAATTTTTCAATTCTCTTGTTTGAAAAGCAGCATTGTAATTATATTCTAGTGATGTCCCAACTCTTGCCATTCGAATCGGTTAGAGATAAGTCTTTAGCGTATTGTGTTATTTTTACAGCTTAACAAATTAAAAGGAAGCAGGCTTCACAGTTAATCAAGCACGTTTGACTCAGATGTATTTTTATTAATGCTGTAGCCATGAAGAAAAATTTTCATATTTTAATATACTTTTCAGCTACTCTAGGATAGTAATTACTCAAATTAATTTTATTCGTACAGTATTTGTGAAACTGCATTTACTGTTTCAAATGGAAATAACCGTAGATATATATACCCATTTGCACTATGTCAAATGCCAAAAATAGGTTCTTTATAGTTTTGTAAAACTAATGATGTGTTTTTGTGAATGAGCTGTTATGATTGTTGTAAAAAGGACTGGACTTTACACATTGTAAAGAATTTGAAGTTTTAACTTGGCCAAAAATAAAGTTTATTTTATACTATGTGAATGCTTTTATTTTGATTCCTTGAAAAAATTAGTATATGACTTATAGATAATACAAATTTATATTTAGTACACATTTGTTACTCTTTCATTGTATGGGGCTTTGGAAATATTTCATGTTATTACTATTCATTAATGAACATTAAATTTTATTGCTATCAGAAAATATGGCTGAAAATGACGCTTTGGTGTGTTCATTTGACATTAAATAACCCCATAAGCATTAACATTAAATAACTTAATAGGCATTGCATAGGTTTTTTATCATTTTTCAACCCTTCTCAAAAACTCAGATTTTCAATGAGCTGCAGTAGCCTGGTTGGAAGAGTAATGAACTAGCGAGTGGAGGGTTGTGAGTTCGAATCCAACCAAAGACTCGAGTACAAAGGGGCTGGTGTGTGTTAAATCTGCTGTGGCCTCAAATGTCCTCACGTTGACATGGTGTGGAAGTTTGGAGAGTGGACTGTCAGACAGGTGTGAACTTTTTCTGATCTCGATTCAAAATTACGTGGTGTCCTTTTCCCTTCGGTGGTTGATCCTGGATCATTGCCGCCGACCAACCGGTATAGTGGTTAAGGTGTTAGCCTCTAGATAGGAAGGTTCCTGGTTCGAATCCGTGTCCGGGCATGGATGTTTGTAAGCGTATGGTGTAGAGGTGGCTGGTGCATTTAAAATCTATCATGGCCGAAAGTCCTCACGTTGGGTTGGTGTGGAAGTTTGGAGAGTGGGGTGCCAGCTCAGGTGTTGCTTCGTCATCTGACCGTGGTTCAAAATTATGAGGTGTTGTCCTCGGATCTTTCTTTTAATGGACTGATCATGATTTTAATGACCATCGTCAATAGCCCGCTGTGTTGCTCCAGTACGACGTTAACTAAAATTACCATTACCTGGATCATTACCAACAGCCCATTGTGTTGCTACAGTGCGACAATAATTAAAATGCTTTCTAAATTTTCGTGACTTTTCGATAAGTTCGGCAACGTTTTCTAAAAATTCGCCAAAGGTCAACGAAAATTTAGTCTTTTTTTTTTTGCTATTAGTAGAGAAATAACTAACGCCATTTTGGAATTTTTGGTACCATGTTGTGGCAACCATTTAAGAAGTACATCGTAATATGGTTACTAGATTGTGAAAACCTTGTTGAACCTGAGCCACTAAAATAGGGTTTCACTTTTTTGCTGCTATTAAAAAAAGTAATAGTAATATTTCACAAGGGCTTTGGCTATTAACTCCAGCATTGAAGGAATAGGCTTATTACATACCTGAGAAAACCTTTCAACCTGTGAGCAGTATTGCTATTTCAAAAGGTGCATTCACATTGGCGTAGTGTGGAAGTTTGGAGGAGTTGTCAGCTCAGGTGTTGCCTTATTGTCTGACCATGGTTCAAAATTATGTGGTGTTCTTGCATCTTTTCCTTTGAGATTGATTGCTAATAGCACGTTGTCTTACTGTAGTGTGACGCTAATTAAAATACACTACCCTACAATAATAGACCGGAAGCCAGCGGATTTTCATAAAACTTGCATACTTGTTTGGGGGTGTTTTTCGTGGTATGGCCTGGGACCTTTTAATACTGTTCCTGGTCAATTGAACGCCGACGCCTACATGAACATTTTGGACAATCGGGTTCTTCCTACGCTGCTGCAATTTTATGGAATGGACGACAACGCTCCATGTCATGTTGCAGCCTCTGTCGAGCAGTGGTATCAAGATATGGATGTAAAACGTCTTCCCTGGCCTGCTCAGAGTCCCGATCTAAACCCCATAAAACAAGTGTGGGGCGAATTTGAGCGACGCTTAAGGACCAAGGAACCACGTCCGATATCTACAGCTGAGCTTGCGACATTCTTGCAGCAGGAATTTACAAATACCCATAGCTGTGTATCAAAACCTTGTTGAAAGTATGCCCAGAAGGGTTGCTAGTGTAATTCCAGCACGTGGGGGCCATCTCCCTATTAAAGCATGTATTATTTTCCTTATACCATCACATCTTGCTGTCCGTTTTATTAAGGTATTCTAAGGTAGTGTACCTACCTATCTCGAAAAGTTTAGTGATTAAATTTGTATAAAGTATATAAAACATGCTAACAGGCAGGTAGTAGAAAATATCAACAGAACAAGTGAAACGCGTCAAGTCAATTTTTAAGATGTAAGTTTTTTAACTTTCCGAGATTTGGGGATTTTTAGACTCATGAAGTCAACAAAGTCGTTTTATCTTTGAAAATGATTAGATTTGTGAGAAACACTTGGTGAGTAGGATTTTTCCCCTTCGTTTTCTAAGAATATTTATTGAACTTAGTGTTTCACTTGTAAACCATGACTTATTTGCATTTAAATTTTTTTAAATAAATAAGCAGGTAATGTGGTTTAAAAAAACGTGAAATAGAGAAGAGTCAAATTATTTAATAAAAAGATACCAGTTTGAAAACGAAATAACAAAGAGTTAAAATTATTTTTTAAGTACTGCTCACTGTTTACAATGATCAGTAAAGAAAAGGTTTTAAAATTGTAAGCTTAAACATAGTTTTAGAGTAATCATAATTAAAACATCTTACTCTCTACTAAAGTAGGTATTACAGTAGTAAATTTAACTCATGAGAAATTTTAATTTTGTGTTTTCTGTATGATTATCCAATATTCTCTAAACCATTGCTCTCCATCTTAATTATATCTAGCTTTGTTGAACAATTTCTATCTCATTAGCATATTTACTTGAAATGTCCATGTGTTATGACCAACTAAAATGATCGTAGTTACAAAAAAAAAAGGATTTTCGGTTTCTTCAGTAATGCGTTGTCATCTATTGTTCAAAATTTCGTCCCGTTTTTTGACAAAATTGAAGAAAATTTTATTTACCAAAAAGTTACATTAAATCAATATAGTTTGTGCCGTTCTGTTCGATGTCCTTCTCCATCCCTCCGGTAGCTGCATCATCCCGCGCTCATAGAAGTTCTGAGTTTTCTGGCTAAAGAACCAATCCAAGTGATGAAACTTTCTGAACCACTTACGACACGTGGAATCGTCAACGGCATCTTCCCCCTACACTAGAGTGCCTATATAATAAGAGTGGCGACATACGGGAAACACTTTCTGATTGGCTTAGAGACCTTTTCTACCGCCCGAGGCGGTCTTTTCCTAGCTCCCGTAGACTTAACATGGGAACGTTTTGTGTGTTCGAGAAAAACGTGTGTATATTAAATTAAAAAGAAAATATAGCTTTTTCATGTTCCATTTCGTGTTCTAGAATGTTTATTTAGTATTATTTTAGTGTTTTGTCAGTATAAATTTGAAGACTTTTAAAGTAAATGGCTTTTTTTGAACAACATGGTGTTTTCCGCAATCTAGGTTAGCGCGTTGTGCAATCCATCTCATCAATTACGCATGTAATTGAGCGTTTATATGATTCATTTATACCGAATGTATCCATATTATAACAATCATATGCTTTTTGTTCTCCTTGAAAAGTTATATTAATTCGCCCAGCAACTTTCTTTGAGACGATTCTGGTAGAAAAATGGCTGCCGCGCATGCGCATTGGGTCAAATTTGGTCCCTTGTCGCCACTCTTATTATATAGGCACTCTACCCTACACAGCACATCTTTTGCGTATGCGAAGCATTCTTGCCTTTTCGGAAATAAAAAAAAAGCATTCTATGTCAAAAATGCTCGTGGTGTGCCAGCTCGGGTGTTGCCTCTTTATCTGACCGTGGTTCAAAATTACGAAGTGTTGTCGAAGGATATATATTCAACTTCTTGGATTGATCCCAGGGTTTCCACGGGTCAGGAAAAACCTGGAATGAGGTATTTTCACCTTTTTTGTTTCAATTTTATTACATTAGAGGATGAAAATCCATGAAAAATGACGTATATATTATTGAAATTGGAAAACTATTCCCCGATATATTAATTTTTAAATTTCGTTTCCGGTATTGGCGGTAAAAACAGGAATTTCGTTATGGCTGCTCCGTGACGTAACAGCGCATAGTAACCCACTGCGCCGGCGTTGCTATGGTTGTTTACATTCGTTTTCGCTTAATTAGAATTAATACAGAATTTATTTGTTTCCATCTTGATTGTTGCATTTGGCAAAATGTTTATTTTTTGGACAAGTTCAGTAATGATACTTAGTGTAAAAGGGCTTTATACATTTCTAAAACCTTTTCCAAAACTTCGAATATAGCATAGTTAGTAGTAGTTCTGCATAGTTTTTTAAATTATTAATTGAACCTTTCACTTGTTTATTTTTTATGATTGCCCTTTTGTAAACAGTATTTGTACTTGTGATTTGTTGGTTCATGAAGTACTTTTTATAAACAGTTACTATCTTATTTACTGCTGCTTATGAAATAAATTTGCGAATCAATATAGACACGTGTTGATTTCATACAAGAGCGATTGCGAGTGTACAGGGAGCATAGATGAGAGATGTAAACAAAAGCTCAGCTATGCGCAATGACGTCACATCCAATGGCGGCATGTTTTCGGATCACGTGACTTTGTTTCGTTTTCAACAAAATAAAAATTGATTTTATAATCATTTCAAAATTATTTTGAAAATTTAAACGCAATACTTAAGGATTTTTAAACTTAGAAATACTAGAAAATATCATTTGTAAGCAAAACCCTCGCACATGCAAATACCTCATTGCTAGAGAATTTAATTTTGTCCAAAAAAAAAGTTGAGGGAAATTACGTATTTTCGTCTAAAACCTAGAAATTGCCTGATCATGGCTTCTCAGACGTTTTGGAGAAAGGTAACCAATTTGAGATTCGCATCACTTTATTTTATGAACAGAATTTTTTCAAAAGAAACAGCTATTTAACAGGTAAATAATTTTGTTTCGGCCACTGGCATAAATTGAAGAATTTTTGATATATTAATCACAAATTGATTTAAGTCAAATACTATATCCTACATTAATGAACCGGACAGCAAGATATGATGGTATAAGGGAAATAATACATGCTTTAATAGGGGATGGTCCCCCACGTGCTGCAATTACACTAGCAACTCTTCTGGGCATACTTTCAACAAGGTATTGATACACAGCTATGGGTATTTGTGTCCATTCCTGATGCAAGAATGTCGCCAACTCAGCTGTAGATTTCGGACGTGATTCCCTGGTCCGTAAGCGTCGCTCTAACTCGTTCCACGAATGTTCTATGAGGTTTAGGTCGGGACTCTGAGCAGGCCATGGAAGACGTTTTACATCCATATCTTGATACCACTGCTTGACAGAGTCTGCAATATGACATGGAGCGTTGTCGCACTGGAAGTAATATTCGTCCACTCCATAAAATTGCCAGAACGTAGGAAGAACCTGATTGTCTAAAATGTTCATGTAGGCGTCGGCGTTCAATTGACGATGAACAACATGCAAAGGTCCCAGGCCATACCACGAAAAACACCCCCAAACAAGTATGCAAGTTTTATGCAAATCCGCTGGCGTCCGGTCCATTATTGTAGAGTAGTGTATGTTGGATTATTTGAATGTTATTTTAAATGCAAAATTACCTTGTTGCCTTGTGTATTAATTTTTACAGTGTATTATTCTTAAGTTGGTTTTTATTATGGGCTATTAAATGCTAAAATCTTTCTTGGTTTTTCACCTTAAAAATGTCGTGAATTGCTTAAGTATGACCTGGAATTTGTAAAAATTTGTCTCGAAAAGTCGGAATTTTATTTCTGTTCGATTTTACAATGACACCTTGCGCTAAAAAAACGGGACGAACTTTCACATCAACCCAATGTGATACAAAAGAGAGATCTCTTCTCGCAAAAAGGACTTTAACTCTGGTAATCCCCCTCACTGAGTGGCCTTGTTCATTGCCATCCATGAAAGGAGGCCATATAGGATAGGTGTTTCAAATATCCCTCCTGTGTATAGATTGCAATCCGGTCCGGCGGATTCGGCATCATTTGGTTACCTATCGGATCCGATAAACCCGAATTTTAAAAAAATTAAATAATCGTTTATTCAAACCCTACTTTAAAGTCGAAAAATCGTTTATTAAGCAGTTAATTGTGAATTAATCAATTTTATATTTTTCAATCATCAGTTTGGAGGATTCTAGCAAAAATAATAAATTAAATTGTCAACAATATTTTTTTAATAAAAAGGAATTAGAAAAGCAAATTCTGCAAGAAAATGAAGACTATTGCAAAAAAAGACAAACTTTAGAAAAGAAACAAATTTTAAGAAAATATTGAAGAAAGAAATTATAACTTCGATTTAAGCAATTTCAAAGAATTAAGATTTCCCTTGTTTGTTATGTTGACCAAAAACTGCCGAAGAATAGATTTTTATGTTAGTATGAGACAAGGTTATGTACAATTTGTATGCCATTTGCTCAACGACATTAGGTAGACTACTTAATTTTTGATAGATATAAAAGTTCTACGTATAAAACAAACTGGTGTTTTTTGGTGTGGAAACTAGTAAAACTGATCATCATCAATCGTTTAATACTTACTACTAAAAGTACTAGTAGTTACTGTAATTAATTGTTGGTGATTGATTTCCTATCTAAGGATAATTAATAAATTTGATTTTCTAATGCTAAAATAAACGTTTTGTTCGTCAATTTGGAATAACATCTTTTTACCTATTTTCACTCAGCCGATTTTGGAAAAATACATATTGGTTAGATAGACTTATTAACAAAGTACCAATCCGGCTGGATTGTAATACCTACTGTACTTAATATCGCCTACTCGTGTTTGCAAGCTACTATGCGCGACATCTATGCGTTTATGTCTACCTTGATGGTCTATGGTTTTGCCACACAAAGTACCACCGGCAAGTTTCCTATCAGTTATATCAACAACACTATTGCATCTGAAGTATTTGAAGCTGTGATCAACGCATTTTTTTGTCTCCAATCCATTCAAGGAATATCCAGGTAAGTGTTTCCAAATCATAATTTCCTTTATATGACTTGAAAGTAGATTAAATACAAAAAGGTAGGTATGTATGTACTACTAGCAACTCGTTTCGAATAGTAGCTCCTAATTTCGCCTGGTGGATGGTAATAGGTACAGGGGTAGGCGATATTAGGAACCCGCTCTTGAAAATTCTCTTGGGAAACTTTTTGCAGTTTTACTTGTTAACTTAAACTGACATAAGTAAAGAACTCATGATCTCTTTAAACCAGAGGAGAATAATTCCTAGTAATATTCATTTAGTTTCCAGCTTAATTTCCCAACCCAGGTGGCTGAGATACAGAGAAATAGTTATAGGGTAGGCGATATTTGGAACTACTACCCTACTTACAAATGCATTGGTAATAATTAACGTGGGTGAAACGTATTTATTTAAATTTTTATTTGTTAAAGGAGTCATGTTAGCTAGCCAATGTCTAGTCCGGTAGCTCCTTATGTGTGTAGGTTAATTAACTATTTCATCACAGGCCAAAAGGACACAGTTCTTTCAATTGCCAATAAGACTAATGAGGAGAGTTTCTTTGACCTGTTTTGTATCTCACCCATTAATTGGTAGAAGGTCCAAGGACCTCATGACGTAAGTGCTGGAATTAGCCATGTTTCAAGAACAAATTTTCTTTCTTCAGAGGCATGGAAGTGAAGATTTTGGGAAGTATAAGGGGATTGTAAAATATTGAATGCAAACTTTCGGCCCGTATTTGGCGCTAGGTGGGTTTGCATCGCATAAACAAAGTGTTATCTACTTCATAAGGGTAAAGTTTTGATGTTTGAAAGAAGGTTTGGTATTTTTAATTAACGTCACACTGGAGCAACACAGCGGGTTATTGGTGATGGTCCGACATCGAGCTCCGAAGGGAAAGATCCTAGTTTGAAAAAAGGAATTTCAACGAGTACTTAGGACAAAAATTGTCCTATTTGAAATTTTTTTTGTCAAGCATTAAAAGTGGCAGAAAATACGGAGCATTTTCGACCTATTACGCATTTCTATTAACGAAAAAGCAGGGATGCTTTGCATACGCAAAAGAAAATGTGTTGTATACGGTGAGGGTGCCGTGAGTGGTTCAGAAAGTTTCGATCCTTAGCCAAAAACCTCAGAATTTCTACGGGTGAAGGAGGATGTAGCTACAGAAGAGAGATGGAGAAAGGTCATTGAGAACAGAACGGCACATACTGTATTGATTAAATGTAGTACTTAGTAAATAAAATAATTTTTGTCAATACGACGACGAACTTTTTCATCGACTCAATACAATGTCTACCCTCTGGTTCCATTACAGTTAATTTTCATGCCTTTAAGATGCCCTGTTCTTAGTCTGGGTATTGTGGTGGTAATTTTTTTTTCATTGGTGTTGATTTCACAACTGTGTCACACAACATATTACTAGCTGAATAACCCCGGCGTTGCTCGGATTTCAAATATGATCGGGACAGCTAAAATATGACCGCAACCTTTCCCTGTGTTAACTAAAATACACTAACCCTGTAGAACTTGTTTCCTACCGCGTCAGCCAAAATATAACCGCAAGATTTCCCTCTGTAAACTCAAATACGCAAACCATGTAGAACGGGTTTATTGTCCATCTCCAAGTCCAATTATTGCAGGAAAACAAAATTTAGATTTCCAAATTGGGGCTTCGAGGGGCACTTTTAGAACTACCTTGTGTGCCAATTTTCGTGGCTACAGATTGGTCTGAAGGCAGGAAATAAATAACCATCACCAATTGATCTCTTGGTATTGGTAAATTTGGTATAGAGGCCATAAAGCGAAACTGAGGTCGAAATTTTAACAAAGCATCGGTACGAGTTATTAGGGTTTATTCAGTATTTAATTCTCTCGCTTCTTTTGCTAGTTGATCTCTTGGTATAGGTAACTTCAATAGATGCCATAAGGCGAATCTGAGGGCACCCGTCTTAAAATTGACATGTGAGAGCATCTGTCGAAGCTAAAAAAATCGAAACGTCGTGGCCACTCAACACGGCATGAATGAAACGAAAATAAATAAAACGTAGAGGCAGTTTAAACAAACTGCAGTAGGTCGACGGGGGGAGTAATCTATTTCTAGCAGGGTTCTGGCACACGTTCGTTCTCAAAACACGTGTCAGTCTGTTGCGGTGGTTACATAGCGAAAAGAAATGATAAATTTAGCTTTTTTCCAACAAAATCATCTTACACTCCTACATATCCTAAAATGAGGTTGATGATGGAAACAGTTCTTTTCGGAATGCGATGGCTTCATGCGATTCGGTTCAGCTTTCTGGATCAGTGAGGTTTCGATTCGAGAGAGATAAAAAAAAATTATGGGCTTTATGGAAGCAGTTCTTCTCCTTAATTGATGTATCGTTACCACCACGCCAAAAGGCATCAATCTGTATTTTAGCCGGTAGGTAGGTATTTAATTAACGTCGCACTGGATCAACACACTGGGCTATTGGCGACGGTCCGGTATCAACCCTCGGAGGAAAAGATTCGAGTACAACGCGTAATTTTGAACGACGGTCAGATGAAGAGGTCAAGCCTGAGCTGGAACCCATACTTCCGCACCACGCCAGCGTGATGACATTTGAGACAGATTTAACGTGCACTAGTCCTCTGTACACGACGTTCTTTGGTGATATTCGAACACCAACCAGACTTCCGCGGCCTGTTTGAGTATCAGTAAAGGAATCGCGACTGCCCTATGATATATTGCAATACATTTTGGTATGACTATTATTTTAGTTTTCCAGTGCCATACATAATTTGTTTCTATCTATCACTGGGAAGCCGAAATTTTGTCACTTCTGTGTTGGGATGGAAAGACTACTGGAATACTGTCTTATAAACATTACTTGTAAGATAGATGTCGAGCAGCTACTTGGAGAAGTCAGTCGACCTTGGGTCAGTTGATTTCTGAGTAGGTGGGAATGCGTGTTAGTTAGGAGAAGTCTATGTGTGTTATACGTAAAAGTATCAACGAAGATCTCAGTGGTTGTTTCCATAAGCGAACTCGTTTTCTATGTTATCGCTTTCAACACCGAATGATACACTTGGAACCAGATTCCGTGCTGAGCATTCCAATTGTTATGTTGAATTGTTTAATTTGTCACCAATTCCCTAATTTAACTAATAGACTCGTTCAAAACCACGTGACTCGACAGTCTTCTCACGGAAAGCATAGCATGTTTGTGTTTTCAAAATACTTATAAATTTTCTTATAAATCACGAGGTGCAATCTGAGAAGTCTGATCTGTTTGCCTCCGATGATGCCAAGTCTAATAGGTATTAGTAATCAAGAGCAAAATACTTCCTCCCTTTAACAGATTCTATTAGATGTATTCCGCATATTTTTGTTCCTTCCAGTTTGTGAAAGTGAGCACTGGGAAAATTAAATATTTAATCATGGAATTATCCACAAATTATCGTCTCGCAAACGTAACGTATGGCTTGCAAACAAGCTGGAGATTCGACTCTTCTGACATGTATAGGTTTCTAAAGGTAAAGGACTTGAATGGTCATCCATGAGATAACCTCATTAATTCGTAATTTCTACCCAGAGTGAGTAGTTGCGGTGATAATCTGGAACTGAAGGATGCTTGGGGATTGTGACCAGTATCTTCTGATTCGTGCATCGTATTCTATGTAACACTTTTCGGACTCTGTCTCATTATACTCTGCAGAATTCGGCTGTATGGTTGTGCAAACAAAATAAGTTTTTCAAATCTTTTATGACTTAAAATTTTATGCGTACATGCGTGTTTTTCAGATTGCAACTCAGTTTTATTTTTGAATGCCCGTCCAATAGAACGTTACTCACCCAATAGGACACTACTAGGGCGGATGTGTGAACCACTTTGCGTTACCCTGGGGCACCATGGTGGGCAGGTTGGTGTGGACACTGTAACGATTTAACTGTCTAAAACTAATTTTGTTTAAGAGCGTCCGAGGGCGCCACTAATTGACTATTATCTATGCGCCCGATGAGCTTCGCCCGAAGTATTGTGTTGAACAATATGTTAGAAGTTGTTTTCTTTGTATTGAAGTGTTTTTTATTTTTTTTTCGTGTAGTAATTAGTAATGCGGTGTTTTGTCCCAGAAAAATAAAAACGTTTTTCTATGGGAATAATGTGTCTGTGTATTTAAAATTGCTATCTCACAATCAACAGATCTGGTGGTTAAGGTGTTAGACTAGATTGGAAAGTTCCTTGTTCGAATACGGGTCAGTGTATGGATATTTGTAAGTGCATGGTGTTGAGTCGACTGGTGCACCTTAAATCTGTCATGGCCGAAAGTCCTCATGATAGGTTGGTGTAGAAGTTTGGAGCGTGGGGTGCCAGCTCAGGTGTTGATCTTGTGATCTGACCGTGGCTCAAAATGATGAGGTGTTGTCCTTGGTTCTTTCCCTTCAGGATGGATCCCGGCAATCCCCTTAACCGTCAATAACTCTTTATGTTGATTCAGTGCAACGTTTATTAACTACCTACCTACCTCTTTCATTGCTATCTTTAATCTCTATTATTATAAAAGGAAGTGTTTGTCTGTCTGTCTGTGTATTGTGTGTACTGTCCTGACGAATATACGGCACTTACAATAATGAAATTTGGAACAGAGGTAGTCCGAATTGTTTGCAATTTTTCTATCTTGCACGAATTTTAAAACTTAAACTGGAACATTTTAAAATTAATTTATTGGAATTTATTTATTATGGTTTTGCTTAGAATGTGACAACAGTATAAAGAGATCACAGGTTTTAATTTATTTTTTCCGTTTCATTTTCCGAGGAACGATTTCAGCGGTCGACTAAAACAATTAAACAGTTTTAACTGCAGTTATGTAGTTCTTTTTTCTATCTCTGATCGTTAAAGATGGAATTAAAATTTCAACGGATTTGAAATCTGCGGAAAATTTTACATTAGATCGATATTAAAAATATCATTTCCTTTAAATAAATAATTTTTTAGTAGTAACTTTTATTTTTTTTTCCAGTACGAATTTGGCTTTCCCGATCGAGGTATCACAGATTTATTTCCTGCCCCCAAACGATTCGAGCAAAGCGAATCAAAACGAATAAATAAATTTTTGACTGGCATTTTTTAGTTCTTTTTTCGTAAAATCGGGATCGTTAAAGAATATGCGGAAAATTTTACAACATATTTGATTTTCTTTAAATAAATAATTTTTCAACTGTACCTTTTTATTTTTGCAGTACGAAAATGGGCGCATTAGACAATGACGTCACGACTGCTAGGTCCTTTGGAATCGTATTCGCTATTGTGACCTCACGAAAAGAACTGTCACGGGCAAGGACAATTTTACACAAGATCTATACCTTATACCATTTGATTTTCTTTTAATAACTAATTTTTCAATTGGATATTTATATTTTCGCAAGAGATTCTGAATTGACAAAAATTGAATCACTTCGCAATGCGAATTTACCGCATTTAACAATGACGAGGCCATCACGGCGTTGCCCGTGAGTTTGGTTTGCTTCGCAAACCAAATGAGAATTCGTCACAATCATCGGTGGTTAGCGAGCCGTGATCACACCTGTTCCCACGAAAAGAACTGCCACGAGCAACGCCGCGCTGACCATTATTGGCTAGTTAATTTTAAAAATTCTTAATAATTATGTGTAAAGTTTGGAGAGTGAGGTGCCAGCTCAGGTGTTGATCTCGTCACCTGACCGTGTTTGAAAATGACAAGGTGTTGTCTTCGGATCTTTCCCTTCAGGATAGATCCCGGACCGTCGTCAACAGCCCGTTGTGTTGATTCAGTGTGACATAAATTAACTACATACCTACCTACCTCTTTTATTGTAACCGTTTATTAATTTTAAATTCGTTTTTAATTATGATATCGAGGTGAGCTGTTTTCATTTACGTACTTTTATTTGATACGTCTGTTCCATAAAATAAAAATTTGGCACATTGGAGGTATTTTCAAATTGTAATAAATGTTTTTGTCTTCTCGATTCCGATAGATTCGCCGGTAAATTTCAAAATCTAATGATGAATCTCCCTGCTCCATCCGTGAGCTTATATATATAATACGGGACTCCTCCTGCTCTTGAAAATCCTTCGCCAACCAGTGAATCAAGTGGCTACTTACGTCACAAGTGTTGGCGCTTCGCGGCTGCAATGTTTTCTTAATCTAAACGCAGGCCAGACTCGAGCTAAGTATAGCCTCTCCCCATCGGCCGAGAAAGCGACTTCTTACACGAGATTCCATTCTCCCACCTAGACACAGAGAGAGCGGGAGCGATGAAGTTTAATTGCCGCAATCATTGCCAGCAATCCGGACGATTAGATTGATTCTGTTGTTGGTTTCAGAGTGGTTGGTTTGTCGGTCGTTTTTTAACCCGAATTCTTAGACCGGCAGCTACGGTTTAAAGTGTCAAGTAGTGGATAGAATTTATCTTATTTCTATCAGAGAGATAAAACAATCGCGTAATGAAAGATGCCTGGACTATGATCAGAACCTGTAAATTTGCGTGTTGTGGAAGCGTCTTCGACTTCTGAAGATTGATTGGCTTGCCATTTTTTTACCGGGATCTACAGCTTGAAGGACATGAGAAGAGTTCTTTTATTTCTGCAAAGGGAATCTGTGCTCGTATTAATCTGATATTTAAGGATGCTCCGATTGTGATCAGAAGTGAAGTAGAAGCGTCTTCGACTTTTGAAGATTGATTGGTGAGTCGTTTTGCTGTCATATTTTGCTACAGGTGGACAAATTGGACCGCATTAAAGGAGCCAGGGAGTGGATTTGGTGTGGTAGCAGTCTGGTACTGAAGGATGTTTGAATTGTGATCAGAATTTTCAGATTCGTGAATTGAGGTAGAAGCGTCTTCGACTTTTGAAGATTGGTGAGTTGTTGTGGTGTCGCTTTTTTTTACGAGAAGACATATTAGACCGAAGGATTAAGTAAAGGAGTGGATTTGGTGTGGTAACAGTGTGATACTGAAAGATGCTGGGAGTGTGATCAACACATTTGATTGACTACTGTGGTGGTATCTTCGACTTCACAAGATTGTTTTGTGAGGTTTGTCAAAGTTTCAAGGAGTGGATTAGAGCTGCTATTTCTGTCAGAGTGAATAGTTGTGGTTATAATCTGTTACTGAAGGATGCTTGGAATTGTGATCAGTATCTTCTGATTTGTGCATCGTGAGCAGTGACTCCAACTTTACCGTGGGTGGTTCATTTCAGTCCTGATGGAAGAATACTCTCCTCACGAGTGCAGGGGATACCTGGTGACTTTGCAGAGCGCGCTGCTAGCCGAGTGCCAACAGGTGGCCGAGCGCTGCGAGTTCTCCCGTGCGAACATCATGGAAGTAGGCTGCTCCTACGGGGCCACCACGTCCCAGATATCGGGCTACTGGCCGCAGAACCGCGAGGTGCTGGGGGTGGACTCGAACCGGAACGCCATCAACTACGCGTTCACGTTCGTGGCGGACGAACAGATGGACTTCGCGTACGCGGACATCGAGGACCAGGCGACGTTCGACCTCACGTGGGCGGGGAAGTACGACTGGGTGTTCTCGTCGCAGGCGCTGTTCTTCGTGCGGGACCACGCGACGGCCCTCAGGAACCTCATGTGGTGCCTGAAGCCAGGCGGCAAGTGCTTCATCGCAGTGCCGGCAGCCAAGCCAGCCGACTTCCATGCCGCGGCAAAGAAAGTCATCGGCGCCGAGTGCTGGAAGCAGTGCCTCGAGGTGAGTTGAAAAACCCTTAGAATTGTTAATACGCGGAAGCAGGGATATAAAAGTAACGGACTAGCAACCAGAGAGTTACGAGTTTGAATCCAGCCACAGATCGTCGTTTAGAAAGGAGGCTGATGCATGTTAAATCTTTTGTGGACTCAACCTCACATTGGCATGGTGTGGAAGTGTGGAGAATGGGGTGCGAGCTCAGGGGTGTAGCCCGGTAAGAAGAGTAACGGACTTGCAACCGGAGGTTGCGAGCTCGAATCCAACCAAAGACCCTCGCGAACAAAGGGGGCTGTTGACAGTTAAATCCGTTGCGGCATCAAATGTCCTCTCGTTGGCATGGTGTGGAATTTTGGTAGGTGCGTATTTCAATTAACGTTGCAACACAGCGGGCTATTGACGACGGTTCGGGATCGATCCACAAGGGAAAGATTCGAGGAGAACCCCGAGGACTGCTGGAAGGGGGCGGATGTGGACGGAGCTCATGGGCCGCAAGTCCTCTGTCTCCGGGTCAGTTCATAAAGTTCTTGACAGTTTTGGAGTTCAGGAAAATTTTATTATAGGTAGCGTACATAAGGGAGGTGCCAGGTAACAGGTTGAGTCAGGTTCGTCAGGCTAACCCCGAGGAAGTTTGGAGAAAGGAGTACCAGCTCAGGTGTGACCTCGTCATATGACTGTTGTTCAAAATTGTGTGGTGCTGTCGTCGGATGTTTACCTACTGGGGTCGATCCCGGACTATCGCCGATAGCCCGTTTTGTTTCTCCAGTACGGCGTTAATTAAAATACCTACACACATGCGCAATTGTTCAACGGAATACCATGACAGGTAGGTAGTTGAATTGACGTCGCATTGGAGCATCACAATGGACTATTGGCGATGGCCCGGGATCAATCCGTATGTGAAATATCCCAGGACTACGTGCGAACGATGATCAGGTGACGAGGTCTCCTCGGGTACCTCTTCAGGTGTGTACGGAACCCTAGTGATATATTATTTTCCCATGGAGCTTGTTGACTCTGGTAAATATGGGAATCGCGATCCCTGGATGCCCAAGCGATCTTTTCTCTGCTTTCTTCTCTTAATCCTTTCTGTTCATAATTTCTTACATTGTTTTGTGTTTAGGGTAGTTTGGCCCTTGCACCATAAAATCCAAAGCAAACCATATGACGAGGTCAATACCTGAACTGGAACCGCACTCTCCAAACTGCCTAGTCATGCCAACGTGATCGAATACCTTGAAACGAAACACGTCGATTGGATTTGGTTCAACCAGATGTATTCTGGTCAGGATGGAGGCATAAACATTTGGGAAATTTCGGGTATGGGGTGAAAGTGAAACCCCAATAACTTTTATATGCGTTTTCGGAACTCTATTATGTTTATGCAGATCGTTTCCGATATTATTGGTGCAGTTGTAATATTATACTTAGCCCGTCTGTAGGTGGTGGCAAGGCCCGAGTCAAAAAATAAGCCGGTCTCTGTCCATTGTCCTGGTGGTTATCCTCGTATCAAAATCTACCCAGTGGTGATCAGACTCTGATGTAAAAACCTGTTCCAAACCGTTACCATTTCTAAGCGAGGGATAATTTGTTTTTACTACTTGGGTCTTCATTTCCCTTTGCAATAAAAGAGAACTTTCGTCTAGACGAGGTAAGGTAATGTTAATAAACGTCGTACTAGAGCAACACAACGACGGTCCGGGAACAATCCCCTAAGGGAATGATCCGAGGACAACACCTCGTAATTTTGAACCACTCGTCTAGGCGAGATATCTCGGCATTAGAAAAATATAGCAGGCAACGGACGAGGTATCTTCTGGAAACCCCTTGAAAGGTTTTGCGCCAGAACAAGCCAAATTGAGGGGCCCTACATATTTAGTTGCTCGTATTATCTGAACATTTGTAATATTCACTTCTCATGTTTGGAGACCAGGGAAGTCTCAAACATAAAAACATTAGTAATTTGGTAATTAACATCGTACAAAGCAACACAACGGGCTATTAACGAAGGTCCGGGATCAATGCCTTAAGGGAAAGATCCGAGGACAACATCTCGTAATTTTGAACCACAGTCAGATGACGAAGCAACACCTGAGCTGGCACCCCACTCTCCAAACTTCCACACCAGCCCAACGTGAGGACTTTGGGCCACGATAGATTTAAGGTGCAATAGCCGCCTCTACACCATACGCTTACAAACATCCATGCCCGGACCCGGATTCTAACCAGAAACCTTCCTATCAAGAGGCTAACACCTTATCCACTATACCGGTTGGTCAGTAAAAAAAAAAACATTAGAAGAGAATTTCCGAACGACTTGGTAGGCAGGGAACTATTTAAATTAACGTCGTACTGGAGCATCATAGCGGGCTATTGACGACGGTCCGGTATCAATCCCCCGATGGAAAGATCTGAGGACGGAATCACGTACTTTTGAACCACGGTCAGATGACTGTGTCACGCCTGAGTTGGCACACCACTCTCCAAACTTCCACATCAGGCCAATGTAAGGACATTTGAGGCCACGGCAGATTTAACGGGTACGAGCCCCCTTCGTACATGACGGTCTTTGGTTGGATTCAACCTCGAAACCCTCCGGTTTCTAGTCACTTACCGCGGCCTAATTTTAAAAATAATCTCTTTAAATGTAGTTCTCAAGTGTAGTAGAATTGTTTTAGAGTGCGATTGGTAAAGGAGGCAGTTGAATTTACGCCGCTTTGGAGTGACATCAGGCTATTGGCGACGGCTCGGGATTATCCTCAAAAGGAAAGTCCTAGTAATGTGTATTATTTGAGATTTGTTTTAAATAAAGGACTTTATATACTCCAAGACGATGATAGGCCGTATCGAAGACAAAAGTGACACCAATTCCTTTAATTAGCGAATATCAGAAAATATTACCAGTGTTTACACATAATTTTGTCTGACTCTTGTACATAAGTAACACTTTTCTTACTGGGATGAAAACATAATACCTGGTATTTGGGTATTTTTAATTAACGTCACACTGGAGCAGCACAACGAGCTATGGAAAAAAATATGGATACATACACTACCCTATAATAATTGGGCGGGCAGCAAAATGTGATGGAAAAAAGGAAAATAAAACATGCTTTAATAGGGGGTGGTCCCCCACGTGCTGCAATTACACTAGCAACACTTCTGGGCATACTTCCATCAAGGTTTCGATACACAGTTATAGGTATTTGTGTCCATTCCTGCTGAAAGAATGTCGCCAGCTCAGCTGTAGATTTCGGACGTGGTTCCCTGAACCGTAAGCGTCGCCCTAAGTCGTCCCACAAATGATCTATGGGGTTTAGATCGAGACTCTGAGCAGGCCAGGGAAGACGTTTTACATCCATATCTTGATACCACTGCTTGACCGAGACTGCAACATGACATGGACCGTTGTCGTTCTGAAAATAACATTCGTTCATTCCATAAAAATTCCAGAGCGTAGGAAGAACCTGATTGTTCAAAATGCTCATGTAGGCGTCGGCGTTCAATTGACCAGGAACAACATGCAAAGTTCCCAGGCCATACCTCGAAAAACACCCCCAAACAATTAGTCGGATTTGATGCAAATCCGCTGGCGTCCGGTCCATTATTGTAGTGTAGTGTATTTGTAAAACTAAAGCAAGAAGAACTAGTCAAAATCTTTATACTTACTAATGACCCTAGAAACTCAGCTTACCAACAAAGATTTTAAGGACGTGCCTGGTGTGGCCGGGAAGGGTGAAATTATACATAACTGACAATACACATGGTATCTTCACTTTCTTTAAGGCACTGGAGGAAATAAAAAAAAAGGAATTAGATTTTACCAAACAGAAAATCTTTATCCGACATTATTAACCGTTTAAAACTCATTATTTGCGTGTACTCAAATTATAAAGGGCGGTAGAGGGTGTCCCGAAATGCCATGCCAATTCGACAGTTGTCTAGTCTGTAATTGTGATCAGTACAAACTTTGAGAAGCTCGTCCGTTTCCATTTATAGCCCCACATCAGACGATCAGATGATATATGCGAGTTTCGCATTCGTGTAGCGATGCATGCCGTTGAAAATTCGAGCGGGGAATTACGCATTACGCCACCGAAACGACGTTTTCGACTGACATAAACAGCGCCCTCTACCACCTCTCTGAAGCATTTCCAAACACACGTTCCTTGATTTAAAAAAAATGTTTATTTTGTGGCCGCTCTAACACCGTTTACATCGTCATCTGACCATGGTTTAAAATTTCGTGGTGTTATCCTCGGTTCTTTCCCTTCGGGATTAATCCCAGATCGTTGCCAATAGCTTGTTGTATTGCTCTAGTGCGACGTTGATTAAAATACCTGTCTGCCTGTCCACCTTTTACAATTTGGCCAGCTAGTTTCAAAATGCCCTGTATATAACAAACTATTTGCAACTTTTAAAACTGAAAAGGGCTTAAGGCCACTGGTGAGCCCTTGGACTAGGTTGGGTTTTATGGCGCAATGGCTAAGCTACGTCTAATCCCGAAAGACAACGTCAAGTATATGGGCATATACATAAGAAAAGTTAATGACATAGAAGAGAGAAATACACCCAGTGTGGAATCAAACCTGCGCCGTCAACAACTCGCAGGTTGCTGGACCAGTGGGCAAAGCCACTGAGACACCTCATGTTCAGTAACTGATTTCATTGACTACACAAGACAAGCCAGAAAATTTCTAAATTGAATATCTTTAGAAAGTAAAGCTTTCCATCCTTTTTTAGAGTCGTGGTAGCCCGGTTGGAAAAGTAATGGATTAGCAACAGGAGGATTGCGAGTTTGAATCCAACTGAAGACCGTCGTGTGCAAAGGCGGCTGATGCACGTTAAATCTGTCGTGACCTCAAATGTCCACACGTTGACGTGGTGTGGAAGTTTGGAGAGTGAGGTGTCAGTTCAGGTGGAACCTTTTCATCTGACCGTGATTCAAAATTATGTTTGGTTGTCCTTGGATTTTCCCCTCCAGGATGAATCCAATAGCCCGTTATGTTGCTCCAATGCGACGTTAATGAAAATACCTACCCCCTCCTTATGTACAACCGTAAAAAAAAAAACGACTCACCCGATCGCAATTGCACAGTTTACATCGCAGAACAAAATGGAAGGTAGCAATCGATGGGAATTAATTGTTTTCTACAAATATCAATACTTAAAATTTAACTAAGGGGCCGTCTTCATATTAAATTAAGTGCTTTCTCCGATAAGTTCAAAACGAACCCCCCATCTTTTATCACAATTTTGGATTCTACACGCAATTTCAGGCGGATTTGTTGAAAACATGTAAAACGACTTAAAATTGACTGAGAAAATTCATAAAAACCATTAAGGGAGTGCGTAAATGTTCTGAGTTAAATCACATCATAAATCTCTCTATATTAAAAAAAAGTTACCTCCGCCGCCGCAGGATTGAAAACTGTGTTGTTTAGCTCGATTCTTAAACGATTTCCCGAGAAAGTACTGATCGGAAAAAAACGAAATTAACACGATTTGTTCTTCATCGTATTCCCTGGACAATTATTAAAGATTTTTTTCCGATGCGGCTATTAGTTTAGGGTTTATTAAGTGTCAAAATTGAAGAAGCGAAATTTCTTCCGCGAGTGAGCAAAACACATACAAATTTTCAGTCTTCAGCCGTGAGTTTTTTTTTAAAGAGTACCTCTCAACGTAAATTTTTGCAGCTCGTCGAGTTTTTTTTTAAATTTCAATTTGGTTCTTGATAATATTTTTTTGAAATTCGGGACATTTTTGTTACTTTTTTTTAAAACTGCCGTATCTATATTTCATTAAAATTTGTTTTTAATTTTTAAAATATCGCAGTATACCTCAGAATGTACTCTTTCTTACGGTACTATTATTTTTGAAATCGGTTAATGATTAAATTGGATGCGATCAAAAGTGGGTCATACAAAATTTAACCAATTTAACATTAGGATATCTAATTTTCAAACACTTATAAATCGGAGAAAAATCCAATAAAATTGATAATTTTTCTTCTTCTTTCCGTCTGAAATTGTGTGTAGAATCCAAATCTGTGATAAAAGATGGGGGTTCCTATTGAAATTAGTGGAGAAAGCACCCAATTTAATATGAAGACGGCCCCTTAGACAAATTTTAAGTATTGATATTTGTAGAAAACAATTAATCCCCATCGATTGGTACCTACCGTTTTGTTTTGCGATGTAAAATGTGGAATTGCGATCGGGTGAGTCGTTTTTTTTTTGACGAGTATACCTGTTCTTTCTTAAATAACAAAATAGATCCAAAATTTTGAAATTATTCTTGAGCTTGTGCATAAATTTCGAGAACTCAACTCGATTTGGTAATCCCATAATTTATTTTGAAAACAATGATTCAGTAGAAACAAATTTCACCTGGGTGGGATTGCTTACATCTCATTCTATGCTAATAGTACCTGATTGCATAAAGTTCCTGAGTACAGAATAAAACAATCTCAAACTGTTCCCTGTTACTCCTCCCTGTCCTCCCAAACAAGTATTCATCTCAAACTGTTCCCTGTTACTCAAACCAAACTGTTCCTTGTGTAGAGCCATGAAATACAATAACATACTTTTTGAATGAATTATTACCTTTTGCCATTGTAAATTCCCATGGCTAGGTACTATCATTATGACAGCATCATTTAATCCCATCAAAATTTCAACAAAAATAACTCACTTTGCCCTTCTGATTAAAAAGTTGTTTTTATAAAACAATCTAGATTTGCTTAAATATTGTGAAGTTTCACTATTTGATTCAGCAGAAACAGTATGCTATTAAATTTATACTTCCAACAAATGACACAGAAAAATATACATCAATTGATGTATTTCTTTAATTTCAATCAACATTGTGATACTTGTCCATGTTTCAAAGTGTTCATTAAATTCTATCTTTCTAGCCTATTTCTGATCTGGTATCAGATATAACGGAAGCAAACTGCAACAGGTTGTGGTTCCACCATCCTCATGCGGACAGGGTGTACTCGGCACTCCTCGAACAAGTTGGTTATCAAGTCTTATACACGAAGCTTTTCGATTTCCGTTACATATTTTCCTCAGCAGATGAATACAAAGGTAAGGATTACAATTAAAACATTTTCGATGCTTCTCTTTGTACACTACCCTACAATAATAGTAATGGTAATTTTAGTTAACGTCGTACTAGAGCAACGCAACGGGCTATTGACGACGGTCCGGGATCAGTCCCTTAAGGGAAAGATCCGAGGACAACACTTCGTAATTTTGAACCACGGTCAGATGACGAAGCAACACCTGAGCTGGCACCCCACTCTCCAAACTTCCACGCCAACCCAACGTGAGGACTTTCGGCCACGACAGATTTAAGGTGCACCAGCCGCCTCTACACCATACGTTTACAAACATCCATGCCCGGACCCGGATTCGAACCTTCCGATCTAGAGGCTAACACCTTAACCACTATACCGGTTGGTCGGCCCCTATAATAATGGACCGGTCATCAATATGTGATGGTATAAGGGAAAGAATACATGCTTTCATAGGGGGATGGTCCCCCAAGTTCTGCAATTACACTAGCAACCCTTCTGGGCATACATTCAACAAGGTTTTGATACACAGCTACGGGTATTTGTGTCCATTTCTGCCGCAAGAATGTCGCCAGCTCAGCGTGACACATTTAAATGAGCCAAATATGGAGTCAACTTTTGCAAATGATTTCAACATTTACTCTGTAAATACAAGAGGTTGAGGGAAAAGTTCTTACCTTAAATCTGATAAATATATAGTAGTTGATATACACTTGAAATATGCCGACCAACTGGTATAGTGATTAAAGTGTTAGCCTCTAGATCGGAAGGTTCCTGGATCGAATCCGGGAATGGATATTTGTAGGCGTATTGTGTAGAGGCGGCTGGTGCAACTTAAATCTGTCGTGGTCGCAGGTCCTCACGTTGGTTTGGTGTGGACGTTTGGAGAGTGGGGTGCTAGCTCAGATGTTGCCTCGTCATCTGATCATGGTTCAAAATTACATGGTGTTACTTCGAATAGCTTAAACTGGGACGGTGGTAACTATTTGAACACACTTGAAATGTAGAAATTTGATAATGCTTTAATTTTACTTTTTTGAATCAAAATGTTACTTTGGAGTGAAAACTTGATATGTTTAAACACAAATAATTGCAATGTTGTGTTATTAGTATTGGAAATACAAAATTAAGTCTTTGCTTTACAAAATTGTAAGACAAAATAAAAAAATACTAGTTACCAATATTTTGCTAAGCAAGTATGCAAGCCACTTTTATCAACTTCACTGTAAGGCTGAAAAAATCGCCACCAAAATGACTTCCATTAATGAGCATTAAAATAGAAGCATGGGAAATTTAATTAAATTACATAAAGTTATCATTTTCTAAGCCTTATTATTTTAAAAGCATTTAAGCGGCTCTTTCTCCGATTTATGCATTCATCCTAAGCCCGTCGTGTACAAAGATGGCTGGTGCACGTTAAATTTGCTGTGCTATCAAATGTCCTCACGTTGGCATGGTATGGAAGTTTAAAGAGAGTTGAGCACCAGTTCAGGTGTTCCTTCGTCATCTGACCGTGGCTCAAAATTAAGAGGTGTTGTCCTCGGTTGGGTTCCCTTTGGGATTGATCCCGGACCGTCGCCAATAGCCTGTAGTATTAATCTAGTGTGACGTTAATTAAAAAATCTACCTACTTTCAATTCCTGCAAAATG
The DNA here is from genome assembly GCA_947359465.1 of Metellina segmentata. Lineage (NCBI taxonomy): Eukaryota > Metazoa > Arthropoda > Arachnida > Araneae > Tetragnathidae > Metellina > Metellina segmentata. The sequence goes on from OX375874.1 coordinate 100,541,159, forward strand.
AAATCTTGAATTACCATTATCTATACATAAAATTTTTAGATTTGGTAATTTTTAATTGACGTCGTACTATAGCAACACAACGGGCTCTTGATAAAAGCGTTCGGATATATCCGAATCCCCGAAATTTTTAGAGTAAAAATTTTCTTTGGGGTTGATTGGAAAATTATACTTATTTGTACAGTGTCCTAAAAGTTCCCGTACTGACAATGTGTGAATTTATTATATAAAAGAAAAACTTTAAAACAATTATTTTTATGCTAATGGTAAAAAGCACTTTTAACCTTAGTAGAAAAAAAATTTTGCTTACATTTATAATAACTGTTTAAAATGTCGGCCCTTTTCTTGGAGGCAAAGCTGAAGTCGTTTGCTCATATATTTAGAAACGCGTTTCAAGATGCAGGGAGTGACTTCTTGTATCCTTTAAGTGATGGCAATTTTCAGATCACCTATTGTTTGATGATTATCTTCATTAACTTTGTTCTTTAAATATCCCCACCAAAAAAAAAAGCGAGGAATGCTCAGATCAGAGGATTGAGGTAGCCAATGGTTTCTTGAGATGAGTCGATCGCAATACCATCGGCACTAATAAAGCCGCTTCTCATTGTACGGTGACTTTTAGCTCCTGTAACATTTTTACACGGTAAGCAAGAAAATGCAAAGTTTTTAAAGCCTTATGTATCGATCCCTGTGATGTTCCCATTTCTTGCGGCAAACGCCTCACGGATTGAATATCCTCCGTTGAGTTTCTTGCACAAAGTCTGGTGTAACGACTTTCGGAACCTGTCTCACGAAATCGCCGAACGATTTGATCTAACGTATCATTACTTAGTATTGCCTCATTTGGATACTTATGTCACCAAAATTCTTTACATCTTTTACATGATTTACAGTCAAAATAAGCCTCAAACAGCGAAATTTTCTGAATGCGTGATAAACTCATCTTGCAATGAAGAAAAAAACGACGTGGAACTTTATTATCGCACAACTTGAATGCGAAGAAAACCAAAGGATAAATATTAAAGACTCGATAAAATTATAAGCAGACGATAAAATTCAATAATTCAAAAAAAAAAAAAAAAAAAAACACGAACGATAATTTTTTTTAAAGTTGGAGTACAGGAACTTTTAGAACACTCTGAATATATATAAAAAAAACTATTCACCTATAACTCATTGCAAAAACATTTTGCAGCCTGCCTTCGATGCCTCCTCCGAAAACCACTCCAGTACCTACCTGAAGAGAAGAGAGAAAGTGTTTTTAAGGAATTCCAAAAGACTGCAATGAAAAAAGCCAAAAAGACCCCCGGTGGATCAGTCATCTGGAATCTCAAATATGCCATCGTGCTTGCCAAAAGACCTGAACTCTGAATCGCAGCAGTCAGTGGCGAGGCGAATCAAAGTTAGTTTTTACAGCATCTCTTTCAAACACAACATGTGTTGTGTAACTTTATTTATTTGTAAGGAAACAATTTCTGTGTATTCTGTACAAGAGTTAGAAGGTATTTATAAAGAGAATTTGTATGGTCCCTTTTGTGTGTATTTTAATTTTGGTGGATTTCAAGAGAAATGCTACTAACAAATTGTACAGTCGCGGAAAAAAACGAACCACTCCTCTTCATCCGAGCAATTTTAACAGCTGAGAAATTTCAAAGATGGCGCTTGACAGGAACCTAATGGCTGTTATAAATTCAAATGCATAAATTTGCATAAGGGGTCGTCTTCATATTAAATTGAGCGACAACTTCATAATTTCCAATGGGAACACCCTATTTCGACACACAATTTGGAATTCATATCAAAATTTAACTTCAGAAGCCCTCTCTATCTAAAAACTTTTTGATGGCCAGCTATAGTAGTCTAGTCTGATAGGGTTCCTGGTTCGAAATCGGGTCAGTGTATGGATGTTTGAACTAGGGATGCGACATCAATGTCTTTAAAACATCGATGTTTAAAAAAAAAACATCGATGTATTGGGGTCGATGTTTTTCCGTTGTCGATGTTTTATTTTTAAATGAAAAAAGTACCGTTATAAAAATTAAAAAATAACCAAGTAGCAAAATTTTTATAAACAGTAAATTGAACATACTTTTAGACCAAGGTGATCAAGGGTGAAGGGTCTGAAAAGTAGGGATGCGACATCGATGTTTTATAACTCGATGCTTCTGTACTATGAAAAAACATCGATGTATTGGAGCCGATGTCGCATCACTAGTTGCCAAACCAGTTATAAGAAATGGGGAAAAAAGCTTAAATACACTGAATTTTAAAAACATCGATGGTTTTGGGTCGATGTATTATCAACATCGATGTTTTAACTTTTGAACATCGAAGTTTTGCAGTCGCATCAATAGTTGCTAAACCAGTTTAAAGAAATGGGGGAAAAAGTTTAAATACACTGAATTTTAAAAACATCGATGATTTTGGGGCGATGTATTAACAACATCGATGTTTTAATTTTGAACATCAAAGTTTCAAAACATCGATGTTTTGCTGTCGATGTAGCATCACTAGTTGCTAAACCAGTTTTAAGAAATGGGGGAAAAAGTTTAAATACACTGAATTTCAAAAACATCGATGTTTTTGGGGGTAATGTACTATCAACATCTGTGTTTCAAAACATTGATGTTTTGCTGTCAATGTCGCATCCGTAGTTTGTACGCGTATGGTGTAGAGGCGGCTAGTGCACCTTAAACCTGTCGTGACCGAAAGTGCTCACGTTGTGTTACTGTGGAAGTTTGGAGAGCGGGGTGCTAGCTCAGGTGTTGCCTCGACATCTGACCGTGGTTAAAAATGACGTGGTGTCCTCGAATCTTTCCCTTAAAGTATTGATCCCGGACCGTCATCAATACCCCGTTGTGTTGCTCTAGTACGACGTTAAGTAAACATTACCAAATAAGAAATACATTATATAATACACCAAGCTTTAAGATTGATAAAAGATTAAAGGCTTAAAAAAATCAAATGCCCAACGTTCATCAGAGGCTTCAAAGTACTTTATTGTCATTTCTTATAAAATACGGCATCATATGCTAGTACAAACTCACTGTCATAGAGAAAAGCTTATAGTGAGTTACTAATTAAAAATTCCACACTTCTGTAAAATATATTTCATGATAATAAATTTCAAGTAAATAAATATTCAATAGCACAACAATAAATGAAGAATGATACATAAAATCTTTGGAGACATGGTCATATACTCAATTGTTGCATATTGTCAAATGGTTATGCACGAAAGAAACTTTGAATTTGCAGGAGAAAAAGATCGAGTCAACCAATCTTAGAAGAACAACTTCACTTGTCCTCATTCTACATCAAAGCTCTATAGTTCGATAAAAAGAAACAAAAACCACAAGGATTGGTTGTAAGTAAGAACTTCATGGGACAGGCTCAGCAGTGGCTCACTGAGCTTGACCAATGAAAACACTTCCAGCGGCTACCATCATTTTATGGCACTTCTCCAACTTGGTTTTGTCGCTGAGCCTCTGAAGAATGCTGGCGGCTTCGGCAAGCATGCATTCCTTTTCACGGGGGTTAGAGATGACGCTATCGGGGAAATGTTTACAAGCCAGCATCAGAGCTTCGGCTTGATCACGCTCACTCGAATGGTGGCTCTCTCCGTTGTTACCTGCAAGTTAAATAGACGCAAACTGTTAAAATCGATACTATAGCATAATTCGGAGCTAGCAGACCCATGCATAGTATGTGCTTAAAAAGGGTTTTCTTTTCCTTTTGTGAAAAAAAAATATTTGTAACAATTTTTATTCTATATGGTCTTAAGATCTCGTGTGCCAAATTTCGAGACAAAATTATCAAAATTACACGATTTAGTGCATGGAAGTGGAATTGGCCATAGTCCAGGATCAACCCGAGAAAGATAAAGGACACTGTGCAATTTTTAACCGTCGTCAGATGACGAGGTCACACCTGAGCTGGCACCCCACTCTCCAAACTTTCACACCATGCCAATGCACCAATCATAATTAAATGAAAAGCCAAAATTGGCAATAGTTTCTCGTAGAGGTATATTTTTGTTTACATCAGTTTGGTGCCATTCGCCAATATGCAAATAATGTTGCTTTCTGTGCCACGAAGCTAGTGAAATCTACACTACCCTACAATAATGGACCGGACACCAGCGGTTTTGCATAAAATTCCATGTTTTTCGTGGTATGGCGTGGGACTTTTGCATGTTGTTCTTGGTAAATTGAATGCTGACGCGACCCACATGAACATATTGGACAATCAGGTTCTTCTTATGCTCTGGCAATTTTATGGAATGGACGAATGTTATTTCCAAGACGAGAATGCTCCGTGTCATGTTGCAGAATTTTTCAAGCATTGGTATCAATATTGTGATGTAAAACGTCTTCCCTGGCCAGCTCCGAGTCCCAACCTAAACACCATAGAACAATTGTGGGACGAGTTAGAGCGACTCTTACGGACCAGGGAACCATGTCCGAAATCAACAGCTGAGCTGGCGACATTCTTGCAGCAGGAATGGACACAAATACCCATAGCTGTGTAACAAAACCTTGTTGAAAGTATACCCAGAAGGGTTGTTAGTGTAATTGCAACACGTGGGGGGGGGGCATACTTCTATTGAAGCCCGTATTCTTTCCATTATACCATCACATCTTGCTGTCCGGTCCATTATTGTAGGGCAGTGTATATAAATTGCGAAACTCACTGAATTTATAGTAGTTATTTTGAAATAGGTTTTATATAAAATGGTGGATACTTGGGATTACACAAGTCTACTTATTGATTCCTTCTTCCCAAGATATTGGAGAAAATGGCAAGTATTTTTTAGGGTCGATATTAGGTGTGTTTGTTATTTTTCGACGAGTCATTCCATAGCACAAAATGGCAAAGTTCCAAAACAGGTGTTTTGCAAAGCAATTATCTAAACAACTACGAAGTTGCCAGGGTCTCACTTACTCTCAACATCAATCACGTTGGTTGTCTTGGGATTTTTTTATGGCACAAGGGCAGTCTTTGACGCATCTGTGCCAAACAATGTCAACTAAATGGTCATAAACACACAAGAGTTATCGACACAATAGAGAGAAATCAATCCTGACTGGAATGGAACTTGTGTAGTTCTTAACTTGCACAGTGGGAAAACTTAGTGACCCCACACCGTATCTCAGTCTGGATTCCAATTTTAGTGGAAATTCTAGTTATCATGTTGAATTGGAAACATCCTGATTACTAAAAATACTTTTATTTATTCTAGTAGAAAAGAACGAAAATTAGAAAGTTTAATTATATTGTTCAGCTTACTAGTATAACAAAAGAAATAAGGTATTAAAGACAAGGAACTGCATGAATTTTTAAAAAATTACCAGAGCAAGTCTGTAATCTGTGAAAATTACAATTGGAAAAAGGATAAAAATTTTGAAAACTTTACCTTTCGTGCAAATTATAGAGGAAAACTTATTTCTTCTCCTCAGACTCCGGTCCAACATCTGCTGGGTTTTAACAGGGTTGGCACCAGCCATTAGCCGAAGCGTAATTTCATACAGATGTACCTAGAAAGGATTATTCTGTATAATATGATAAAATAAATCACTGCTGGTAACAAAACAATCACATTTTGCTTGGTTTAGCCTAATAGTTTTGCATATTAATTTGCTTATAAGGTTAAGTGTAGCAAGTACATTTTTGAGGAAAGTGCGTAGCGGGTCTTTAATATTGGAGCCGACCCATTCACAAAGCTGTGTCCCTTTCCTTCCCCTTCATGTCTTCTTATCAAAATCACAAAAATTTCCATAACTGTAATTTTTTTTCCAATTTTCGAATGTCAACCGGAAAAATTTTCTTCTAAACTATTTGCCCCAACATCATTCTCCAATCAATTGGGCAATCTTTAGAGGCTAGGTATGCATTTACCCCGCTACAATGAGATAGGCGTGTTCCTTGGACCTTGAATTTTGAACCTTCTTAAATAGTTGCTTTTGAATATGTATTTTGAACAAGAATCTATCTCTATTCAACAGCAAAAAATATAGGCTTAGTGATGAAAATAAATTTTATACACCTTTTAAATCAAACTTGGTAAATTTTGGAATACACTTGAGCCACTTTACCTTAAGTGAACAATTTCTCCCCCGATACTGATAGATAATATTTTAATACAATTTTGCTATTATATGCATAAGGTAAGGTAATTTTAATAACTAGAGCAACCCCATTGACAATGGTCCGGGATAAATTTCCTAAGGGAAAGATCCAACGACAACACCACGAGATTTTGAACCATGGTCAGATGACGATTCAACACCTGAGCTGGCACCCCTCTCCAAACTTCCACACCAACCGAACGTGAGGACTTTTCAGCCACAACACATTTAAGGTGCACCAGCCGTCTCCACACCATATGCTTACAAATATCCATGCAATTACCAGGTTTTGAACCAGGGACCTTTAGAGCTAGAGGCTAACACCTTAACCACCAAACCAGTTGGTCTGCTTATATGCATAAATGTGAGAAATTTACATATAATGCCCAAAGGATTGATGTAAGTCCTAAACACTGTCAAACATTATTCTTATCTATTCTAAATGATAAATGATGAAATAAGATGTTATCTAAAATGATTGAAATAAACTTCACATAAAATAATAAAATACCAACTTTTTACTATCCCCACTTAAGTTAGTATATAATGTATGTATGTCAAGTTAGTACATACCTTGGAGTGAATTTCTGGAATGTGGTGCAAGAGACGCCTCAGACACCTCAAATCTTCTCGATATCCCTCCGACACACCATACACTTCCGATGCATTGGCCTCGTTGGATTTATATTCTTCAAATACCTGCTTTCGAGTGCTCAAACCCCAATCAATGCTCAAGACTTGAAATGCCTACATAAAAACATTTTTTGTTTCAAAAATACAATTAAATAGTCCATATATTAAATTCATTTTGTATTAGTATTCAATACAATTATTTTCAGTATCCTCAGAGTAGGGAGGTCAGTTAATTTCAGTTGAAAAGGGACATAATTGGGGTGTTAAATGAGAAGCAAATTTGTAAATCTATTTTTATCATGCACTCGGCCCCAGCATTTCCAATATAGTTAAACTTCAACTAAGAAAAAGAGAAAAATTAAAGAGATTTAAATCGATTATTTTAATAATCACTTGATTTGAATCATGATTATTAAAAAAACCACTTGATTTGAATCACGATTATTGAGAAATAACTTGATTTGAATCATTACTTTTAAAAAACTACTTGATTTTAATCATGATTTTTTTTAATAATCACTTGATTAATCAAGTTTAAAATCAAGTTAATTTAAATCGTCATACCCTGTCAGTAATATCGGAAATGTTTATGGAGAACACATTGAATATTTATTAAATGAGCTTCAGGATTTCAATTTTATTTATTGATCATTTTACCTGTACTAATGGTGGAGGCATCTGATGAAGGGAGTAATTCAAGCTGTCCTTCACAAGGCTGCCAGCTCTGTCGCATAGTAGTAGAGTTGCGCTCGGCATTGAAGTAGGAGTCATGCAACTTTTACGTGCACGGAAAGAGTACAGGACAGCAGAGGGTAGTGGATGCCTGGTACAGAAAATAAAAGAATATCTATAACGCCGCTTGAGCCAATTTTAACACAGCTAATTGGATGCAAAAATGCAAGGCTTTGATTTGCTACTTTTTTAATATTTATTTTTTTAATATGATACAATTGAAGAGAATGAAGACCAAAAATGACAAAATAACTTTTTGTACTCTAAAGTATCTCTAAGTGGTAATAGGGAAGCAAAAACCAGTCCCTAGGGGCAGATATAGCACCTTGAATTGAGCACATAAGTTTTAAGAACCACTCTACCACTTATACAATTTTGTTAAATTTCTCAAAAACTTGATTTTTGGACTTATTCCATTCTTAAACTTGACGATTCAATTAGGTAGGTAGGTATTTTAATTAACGTTCTAGTGAAGCAACACAACAGGATATTGGGGATGATCCAAGATTAAACCCAAAAGGATAAAGCCACGTAATTTTAATGACGAGGCCAGATGTGAACTGGCACCTCACTCTCACGCCATTAATGGGCACATTACACAGGTAATCTGCAGATTAGCTTATTTGTTCCGTTAAAGTGTGGAATCATCAACAAAAAAAAAAAGAGTATTCTGCACTTTACCTAGGTAATGTACTTATTAACAGCTTTCGAATCGTAAAAGTTTGTTTCTCGAATATCCTTTCCATCCTTCCCTTTCTCCTTCTGCCTCAGTTTTCGAAAGCTCGTGTCACTGTCTGTTTCCATTTTCTCATAATTTGCATCGGCTGTGAGTGCTAAGCATAGCCAATTCTGTTTTGAAATTAGTTTCTGCCTGTTAGTACGCGAATTTTGTGTGTCGTGATTTTTTTTGAGCACGTAAATTTAGCTCCAAGAATGAAAGCAAGCACGGAATCGGTGAGTAAAATGAAAAACAGATTCTTATTGTCATTTTAATGAGTGTCTAGTAGGCAATGTGCAGATTACCTAAGTAATTTGAGAATTGGAACAATTTTCCGCACTCTTTAATGGATTGGCCTCGTTAATCTGCACATTACCTAGGTAATGTGCAGATTCTTATTATATCCATACTTCAGCAGTAACTGTTACATTATTAGACATTTCTTCTTTCTGTTTGCCATTTTTCTATTCAAAAAAATCTAAACTGCAAGTAGAAAAATAGGGGCAAACCGAAAAAAGGAACAGAGTGCACAAGTGAAACAGTTAAATGGGTAATCATAGTGACAGCATCGAAATGAATAAATCTCACTTACTGCGAATGCATCAACTCCTTCGGAAAATCTTCGACGTCTTGATACAATTTCTCGGCCTTGTCGTTCTCTCCGAGTAGCCAGGAAAGAGCGACGCCTAAAACAGATGCCCACCAGAATGTAACACGATCTTCTTGTCTCAGGCTCACAGGCTTCGAGCTCTGTAGAGCGGAAGAAAAGTGACTGCTTTCGGTTACATAGCAAGAGTCTTTCAGCAGCTGAATGCAGTTAGATATGACTAAACTGGTGGGGCAGCTCCTAATCGACAAAGCAGACATTGATTCAGTTGAAAAGATGGAACTTCAATAATAAATTAATTAATAAACATTAATAAAAGATTGAAATAATTAACCAAATATATGGCACAAAATGCATTTACAATAACAATATTTTAAACATTTCTTCATGTTCATAAAAATATGAAAAGTTAGAAACAACTGTGCAATAAAATCAAAAACAGTACATACATATGCATTATACTACAGATCTTTGGTCAGTGTCAATAATTTAGAGAAAATTATCTAAATTATAGACATGGAACTTTTCATCTTTAGCATAAAGATGAAAATGTTGACAAGATTCAAAATGCATGGCTTTGAAAACACAAAATAATAATAGACTTAGAAATTGTTTAATGTAATGCAAAATTGGCATGCATATTGTAGGAAAATAGTCCCCTCAGTTCCCATCTCACGCGAGGAATTATACAGTATCGGTGATATGCCATGTCACATTATTGCTAATCAGACGATATATGGACAGTGCGAAAGCAAGATCTTCACGCAGTAACCAACAAGAGCAATGACGTGCTCTTCTGTATGTTATATCGACGCCGACGTTTCATCCCCTCTATGTTAACTGTTCATTGTTTTGTCAAATGCTCCTTTTAAGTAATAAAGTTATTTATTAGTACACTTGCAGTTTTCTATTTGATCTCATAATATTCACCTTTTATATTCTATGTTTTCATCCAAATCCATACTGGGTGAAATGATGCTGAGAACTATCTTTTCCAGCAAGAATTCTCGGAATGCACGCGATGCAAAGCAGAGAGGATTCACTGAAAAAAACATGAGCAATTACTTTTTGAAACACGATATATATTTAAAAAATAGGAATGAAACAAACAAATGAGAACTTGATCAAATTAATTTATGAGCAAATATTCTACATAAATCTAATTTTTTAATAAAGCAGAACATTCATAAAAATTACTTGAATTGGGAACCGAGCTGAAAACAGTGCCTTCACGGTCATATGTCCAGTTGCCATTACGGAAGAAAGTTTGCCCCATGGGATCGAAGAGCCACCTTAAAGTTGGCGGCACCATGGCATTGTTGGAAATGTAGACTCTTCGAGCTTTCTTCAGCAAATACCACTAAAGAAAAGAATGTATTAATGCAAGGAATAAAAAGTAAGTTTATAAAAGAAAACAATAATGCATTTTGAATAGCAATACCCACTTTTTTTATCAGTGTGATCGGCAGTGAAAAACCAAAATTTTACTTTTAACTCTAAAAACTGGCCAAGAGCACTGTCAGAAGATGAGTGTGAACATCAAACCCGGGGACAACACCATGCCATTTTGAACCACTATCGGATGACAAGGTCACACCTGAGCTGGCCCCCACTCTAAAAATTTCCACACCATGCCAATGTGAGGACATTTGAGACACCGACAGATTTAACGTGCACAAGCCCCTTTGTACCTGAGTTTTTGGATGGATTTGAACTCGCAACCCTCCTGTTGGTAATCCGTTACTCTTCCAACTGGGCTACTGCTGCCCAACAAATGTGAAGAGAGGCATCAAACAGCAGTTAATACATGTAATTTGTATCAATCACAAGCACTCATCGGCAATTGGCAACCACCGTTTAAGGTAAATCATAACTAATCCCTATCAATAGCATTTAATGAATTCTGTGACAGTCGATTTTAAGTTGTTTATATTCGCTGTTGCCATTCGACAATATACAAATAAAGTCAATTTCTGAGCAAATGTACATTAAAGAAATACATATATAGATTTAAACCTTACTGTTTTAATAATCTTGGTTTTTCTAGTAAATAGCTAAATAGTTTACATCATATAATAAAAAAAAACACTTATAAATATAAAATTACATAAGTTTGGGTTTTTCTTTGGATTAATATAAAATTATAAGTACATAAAACACAGCCATTTGCAGATATAAATTGATAGTGATTGATTCTACTTACTGTAACAAAATATAATTTCCGTGGAAAACAACTAATAAAACTCATTGCAGAAATGATATAAACTTCCGCCATTTCTTCAATTGACATCAAAGACTCTGAATCCTGTCCTAAATTGAGAGCATTAAGAGACAGATATATGCGCTCCAGTTTGCTTTCGGACAAAAAACCTGGAAAAATAAATTATGAGCTATACAATAGATTTAAAATAAAAAATGATTAGAATACATCCCAGATGGATGTGTTTATTTTTCAGTCAATTAATCGATCATAATATTTATTAAAACTTTATTGCCTATTTATAATGCACTTACTGTTGAATTTACTGGAAGCTTGAGCAATGCCTAACTCCTCAAGTTAGATATCTTGTTAACACAGATATTAACCAGTAGTAAAATAGTCAAAGTTTGGAATAATTTATTTATATAATTTTGTCAATAAAAATTCTAAAAAGGTAGCAATTTTAGCGAAAAATAATAATTTCCCTTAAGAAACAAAAAATACTCACCTAAAAGGTGCAATTGTTGTAACTTTTGATACACCAAAGCAGCATCTTTTGAACTTTCCATTAAGAGTGAATGGCCTTTTGGTACAAGAAAAGCGTTGATTGCTCTTTGAACTCCAGTAAAATGACTGAGTTGCCTTATAAATTGCCAGATGACTCCCATCACCAATTCAATGGTGCTACATGGAAACGGTCTTCCCAGAGCAGTTAGACATAGTTTTAAATGAGAGACTGATGGTGGATAATTCTCCTACAGAAAAAAGAAAATATCGAACCATGAATATATAATTACTGCATTTCCCACAATACCAAGTTTTAAGACAGATTTGAAAAACATATTTTGAAAACAAATTCAACATTATTTCATTACTAGCTGTAAAGTTTGTTCAGATAAAAATACAACAGGTTCTAGGAATCATTTATTGCTATTCAAATGCTCATTACCTTTTGCATAGTAAACACAAATAAGTATGCATTGAAGAGCAGCCTTGATATGCTCAGTGCTTTAGTTCTTTAAAGTGTTATTGCATCTTGTTGCTATTAAATATTTAAATTGAAATGTGTTCAAATAATTCAATTGAAACTTGATTAGTTAATGCTTTAAGCAGCAGATGCTAGAATTGTTTTACGTTTTATCGTGTTATCAGTATTTTCAATTAATTTAAGACAGGTGTGTACAATTTTTTGTTCTTTTACAGCTCTTATCACACACAAAAAAATCTTGCTTTAGTAATCTGTAAAATGTTAATGAACATTTTGTTTTTTAACCTTATAAATTCGCTATCATTTTATGTTAGTGCATGCAGTTAGTACTTTTTAGATGTTCAATGTCTTTGCGCATCCAAAGGAGTTTGAAATTATTCTCTCATGAAGTTAAAAAACCCAAATATTATGTAATTAATACAATACTAATGAATAGTTAGTGTTTATCATTTTAATAGAAAATTGCATCCCATCTCTAAATGAAATTTGTATTGCTCTCGGAAAGATTTTAATATAATGGCAAAGACATGCAGAATCAACCTAATCAATGAAACATAGTGGGTACAAAAGTATTCAATTGAATTTCCATTTCTTACTATTATCTTGGATTTTATAATGATTAAGTTAAAATTATGATAAATTTTTTTTATCACAGATAAGTTTCGTCAATATAGCATCAAATAATCAAAGAAAACAAAATAGTTTTTTTCTCTCTCAAATAGCTAAGTTGAAAGTTGGGCAAGCAGATTTCATTTTATTTCCGTTCTATCTTATCACGGCCCTTTCCTCCAGCCACTTTCAACTTTAAATATATGTAGATAATAAATCAGACAGCATAAAATATAATAGATGAAATAAATGCAGAATCCGTCCCCCATACCACTAACCAGAGTTCGTATACTGAGCAGAACTGTGATTGTAACTTTAATTTTTCAAACTCATTAGTTCTTGTGAGTGACTGAAAAACACATTTCCACATGCAAGTGGAGTGCCATCCATACAACATATACATGTGCAGGCACGTAGGATGTGCCATGATCCACGTAACCTTTTTTTCCTCATCTAATTTTAGAATGATTAAATGTTGAGTTAGTCCTCATCTCTGTGTCATCCAGCTTCACATCTTAAACACTGTGCTACATAAATATGCAATGTATGCAACAAAAAAGAAAACCAACACCGTTTTAGTCATAAAAAATATTAACATTCTGCAATATGATTCACCCATACAAAGAACAGTTGAAATACGAGAATAAGAATCATACTTCTTGGTAAGACAAATCAGCTTGTTTCCTATGCCTCCAAAATGCAGTGTAATTGTTGGAATCCTTTTTCAGAACAGGTTCCCCATACACAAACAATTTCAGTAGACACGTAGTAATGAAGACTAAATTCAAACCCCATGGAAATACATTGGAAATAAAATACTTGATCCACCTTCCTGTAAGATTAGGGAATGGTAAGAATAAAAAGTAACTAAAATACTATCATGTTTGAAGTAACTGATTGGCAAAAAAAAGGAAACCACAATTTTGGGTCACGTGGTCAGTACTAACGGATTAAAAACAAGGCTCAGTCAAAGCACTTGTGAATTAATATATTTAGTAGCATAAATTTTAAAAACAGTAGCAAAATTAATCGTGAAGCTTATTTTAGAAGCAGTTTTAGTTGCACCCAGCAGCTACATCTTTGGCAGGGTCTTTGAAAAATGAAGTGCTGAGAAGTAAGAAAAATTTGGCCTAGCTTGATAGTTCACGATTTCAACCAAAAAATACTACACTGTTTTACAGGTGCCTCATTAAAGCTCTGAATGTAATGACCAAATGTAATTGATACCATTGGTAAGCAGTTGGTCAGTCATAACAACTCCTTTTACCCAAGTGATGAGGCAAAAGATGTTAATTTTGTGACTGAAACAGATTAATGCAATTGGATAAAAAAAAAAGGGGGTACCTAATATGCTAAGACCTACGGATAATTTTAATCAAAGTCGTAAAAGTTTTCAAAACAAGAGCGTTTGAGATGATTTTGCTCCCTTAATAATTACAACCCCTTGTCGCAAAGGTTGATAAATAGCAGCAAAAAATTTGTCAACAATAAATCAGGGTGTCAACTAAATTTCTGTAGGCCCATTTAGGGACTTTCTAAAATAAACGTATGATCTGATTTTGCATGATTATGTGGGTCCGTTAAACGCAATTATGCTTTAAAATCACACTTTTTTATTGCTTAGTCTAATCTTGAGAAAAGAGGACGCTAGCATCAAATGTCGGCTTTACTAAGCTGTTTTCTAAATAAAATGTTAAAAATAAAGACAAACCACATAAATCATGTCAAAGTAGATGGACAATTAACAAATATGTACTATATCTTATATTCACTATTTTTGTTGTTTTCTATATACTTTAAATTTTAATAAAAATAGAAAAAAATCAACAATTACTTTTAAAATATTTCGTAATGTAAATTTTTTATTTTATGCATCAAATGAAGTTGGTAAAAAAATTATAAATCAATTTGTGTATTTAAAAAAATTGTCTCTGAATGTGGTTGAATTGGGGGAGTTACACCATTTTCCTTTTCTTTTCGGTTTGCATCATTTGCAATTTTCTTATTTTCACTTATTTAAGTTCAGCTAAAGCCACCTTTTGTTTTGGCCTTATTTTTTCCCTTTAAAAACCATCCATAAATAGACTTTTTCTGATAATAAAGAAAATAGAAATTTTCGGAAGAAAATTTATGATTTCAGCACTTTTGGGACCCGTTTTCCGTTTATTTCCGGGACCAGTAGTTGCTGCAAATGTTTCAAACAAACATTTGACCATACAGACACACTCACAACAGTGATACATTGGCATTAATTCTTTTAACAAAGAGGGACCAACTGGAAATAGCTTAGTTGCCAATTGCTGGTTGGTCGTTTTGGGGTCTATGGCACAAGGGACATATTTGGCCATGCCTGCACCAGACACAAGGCAAACAATATCAAGTAATAGACACACAATGAAAGTTTTCCCGACACAGGATAGAAACACTCCCAGGGAGAAAACCATGAGAGATGTATTCAGATCACAGGTGTACTGTTTTCAAGATTATGCAATACAAGATTGCAACTATTTCATTGCCTTATGCAGTATTTAGCAGCTGGTAGTTGGTTGAAATTCGGGGCAATGAAAAAAGTGAAGCTGTGATAGGAGTAGAAGCAGTGTTCACTATCATAAAGCTTCATACAGTAGTTGGAAGAGATATGCATCGCACTGCCAATTTAACTACTCGCCGCGTGAATCAGACATCACATCTACCAATCACCAATTTAACAAGAGTGAAACTCTGTCAACCAAAAATTACTTCAAGGTGGAGTTAGGGTGCACTGCAATATACATACCTTGGTAGAAAAGGGGCCAATTTTGCAAGTTCAAAGGAATCCTTTATGATAACTTATTTAATAACTTTTAGTATTCATACAACATACAAAAAATACTTTCCCTATGTTTTGATACTTTATTTTTAGACAGGGTAACAGTGGCCTTTTACTATCTTAACTTTCATTTCCTTGAAGAGTTTTGTGGACATAAATCAAAATCAGTGAATTCTGACATTGGTCCGTTTTCTATAATGCGCGCACACACACACACATATTATTGTATCGCAAGCTTAGCTGATTTTAAAAATGCCAGTTAAGTTCAACAAAACTGCATTAACTGAATTTAACATACCTTCAGAGCCATTTTCTTCGGACAGAATAGCTCTACCAGTCTTTGAAGACGGGTCCATTCCTTCAGCCACTTGTAATCCAGTTTTCGTTAAGTAAGAGAACGGATTGAACACCATAAAGGCACACATGAACATGCACAGCATGACTCTGCTGTGGTCCAGCATCCCCCGATTTGTGAAGCTATCATTGCTGTCCTCCTTGTCCAATGTGATGCTGTAGGGTCCAAGGCTGTGGTTGTCGTTTGAACCGTTGAATGGTGGGGAATCTTGGTCAGAGTAGTACATGTCAGTAATGCTATTAGATGGGCTGCGTTCTGGGGAGCTTATGTCAGATGTTGGAGGGGTGTAATCAGCAATACTTGGCGGAACAACAGGCTTCTTGTCCAAAAGATCTTCGAGACCTGTTTGAGTAACATAACAATACAGCTTAATTTTGTGATTTCAGAGCTGCTAGCACCGACTTCACTGTGTATTCTACACATGTGAAATGCAATGGTCATAAAATAGAAATTAAATAGAATAGAAATAATAGACTGTTAATCACACAATTTTTCCAAATGTTCTCTAAAAGTCAAAAACCTAACTAACACCAACTAGTGTTGCAAGACACTGTACCTCTACAGTTTTGGAGCCTCATCTTCAGGGCTTGTTTGCAGACTGTTTTCACCAGGACACAGCATAACTGCATGTGGCATGCAATGTTAATGTCCACCAGGTTTCACTTCTAAGGCCTACCATTCAACAGATCTGTCAACTATTAAACACATCTGGTTGGTCATCGCCCAACAACTGGCACACCAGACCATCTATGGCTACACCAGAAGAACCTTGGCAACATGTGGAAGCATGGACTGACATACTCTAAACATAAACCCAAAGCCTCTTTCAATGCAGAGATGCGTAGCAACAGTTATAGCTGCTGTGGTGGCTACACAAAATCCTGATTTCTTTGCTTTTCACAGGCCAAACTAAGCTCTAATATCACTCATTTCATCCTTGTAATTTATAACATTTGTATAATAAATACGGCTTTGATATCTCTAGTACTTCATGGGGTGACATTTTTGATGGCCAGCAATGGAGATCTATAAGTGATAGCTTGGCAATTGAGTTAGATACTGATACAGACAAGTATGGATTGGTACATGAGGTCATGAGAGGAATTCATTATCTGAATAATTAATAAAGTTTTTCCAATAGTGCTTATTTTGAAAAGAAACCATACACATATTATGGTTCCCACGCCTTTGTCGAAAAAAAATTCAAGGACTTTTCAAAACCTGAAATATTTCTTTCAAGGACCTAAAATTTTTTATAGCGACCTAAAACAAAGCATGTGCAAAAGTTGTCAATTGGAAAGAAAAAAAATGTTTACTCTTTTTTTAAACTACTGACAGTCAAAGAAAAGAGAAAAGGTTGTCATCAATTTTGTTATAATTTGGATTTTCTTTTATCACAGAACCTGTGATTTTTTTTGCAAAGTCGGTTTCTCGTCTCAATGCTAACTATCAAGCTATTTGCATACATATCAATTTCGGTCGTGCGGTAAAATATCGTACGATAAATTCTTTGGTGGCACGAAGAAGAGTACGGGAGCTTGCACATGGTTCGATCGACACACGACACAATCTCCGTTTTGCTCTCATCCACGGCCACTACAGCAGACGGCTTTTATTTTGTTTGATTGATCGTGATTTATTTTGTTTGAGAAACAAAACAAATCCAAAGTTTTGACTGCGGTGTTACGGCTTTTTTGTTCTCTGGTCCAAGTTTCTATCTTCACGATCGTTAAAGATAGTAAAAATTTCAACGGATTTTAAATCTGTAGAAAATTTTACAAGGATACCTTAAATGTGCTTTTCTGTAAACAAATAATTTTTCAATTGTAACTTATTTTTGCAATACGAATTCGCCCACATTTGACGAAAATATTCATTATGAACACAAAAAATGTCTATTGGAGGTTTTCTATCTTCGCGATCGTTAAAAATAGAGCAAACATTTTAACGGGTTTGAAATCTGCGAAAAATTTTACACCAGATTGATACCTCAGGTAGTCCGAATTTTATGCAAAGCCTGAATTGTGAGCGTGCTTGAAGAAACTTCTTCGTTTACGAAAACGGATAATTCAGTATCCTAAACTGTTAAGTTTTCATTCTTGAACGTACGACGTCAATTGTATAATTTCTTTAAAAATTAAAAAAAAAAATAAAACAGCGACCCCCTTCAAAAAACTTAATATATTTTCTTCATCAATCACCCAAGACAATTTTAAGAAATGTTCAAAGAGGCGGAACTCTTTCATGTTTGTATAGTTTATGCAAAAAAGCGATGGGACGTCAATGAAACATGGTGTATGACCTTGTGTGTTCATATATACATATCACATGGTTCATGTATACATCACCCATTATGGTTGTTCATATATATAAAACGTGGTGTCAAAACACGTAACACTTCAGAATGACGCTCAAATTGCGCACCTGCCGTGAAGGAAACTAGTTTGGACACAAGTTCCAACGCAATTATGTACTAGTCAAAACAATCAAGTACTTTCAAGGACTTTTTACCAAGTTTCGTAATTTTCAAGGGCCCCTAGTTAGGAAAACAAAATTCAAGGACTTTTCAAGGACCGTGGGAACCCTGCATATACTTTTTAGGAGAAAAGAAACATGGGATGTGTAAAACATTTTTATCATACTTTGTTTTTGAGCAGCCATCTTCAGAGCTAGGTTCTCTTGTTTCAACTTGGTATTGGCATTTTGCAGAAATCTAATATAATCAATGGCTTTCCGTAAAACAGCGGATTTGTTCAACTGTAAGAAAAATGCTTCACTGAAAAGGTATTTAAACAAAAGAAAGCAAAATATTTTTAGCTTTCTTGCAGATAAGAAGCTTTATAAACAAGATACATTTGATGGAAGCATTAAGAGAAACATACAAAACATGGTAAAAGATTGTTCTTTCAATTAAACATGAATAGATTTATCTAATGTTAGATCAACTTAGGTATATTCCGAGTTTTCTAATGCAGTATTCTGAGATAAAAAGCTGGATACAGTTCATTAAAATTTAATACAAAAAGACAGTTGTTTTAATAATTGATTTTAAGTCATAAAATCAGTTTCGACAAACTTTCATACATTTTTAGTGCACTTTCATTTTTATTGTATTATGTTAGATCAAGAAAAACAAACTAAAGGAACTGAACTCTTCTGACATCACTTTCTTTTGTAACTTCCTCATTGGAGCGTGAGAAAATTGTGACCAAAATTAGATGTCTTTTGTACTGCAGTAAATATGTGTTTGTTAACACTAGTCTTTTTTCATTAGTCTGCTACAACATCAGTGCTGTCCAACTTGTCCTAAATTTGATGGAATTAGTTCCAGTTGTTATATTTTAAAAAACTATACCAAGATGCAAAACTGTAAATCTATTAAAAAAAGCATAGAATCTTATAAATATTATCAGATTTAACTTCTTATTTAAAAAAAAAACTTCAAGTAACAGTCGATTGGAAAATTAAAATTCAATATAACAAATCGACAAGCCCATTGACAGTCCTATTGTATCCAACAGAATTTAGTAGCCCAAAAAACATCAGATGCTGAGAACATCTGTTTAACTACACTGTGCTTATTACAGTGTTTGTCATTGCTCTGATGCAAACCAGAGGAGCGGGGAAATTTATAAAGAAAGATATATTCAAATTCAGCTAAAAATTACATTAATTGAACAGAGGACTGCCACAACCAAAGCACTTCTAAAACAGTAGCTTAAAAATAGTTGCAAAACTATTCTTCTCTTAAACCTCTGAATGTCATGAGATTTTCTTGTTTTGTGTAGCATCTATGTATCTTGGAAGCATCTGTATATGCTGGGTTCAACGTATGTAGCATCTATGAATGCTGAATATAATCTTTCTTTTTTTAAAGCTCTACATCAAAACCTGGCAACACCAATTAAAAGAGAATAAATTCTTGCAAACAAAAAGAATGTTGTTTTGCTTATTTGTCTGATGAATTTATTTGTGGCTGAAACAAGGATTCATGCTATTGATTAAAAAATAGGGGAACTTAATTTTCATTGACCTGATGAATTTTCATAAAAAGTGGCAATAACCTTCAACATTACAGCCTTTGAGACAATTTTGCTTTAAAAGATATCTTTGGTTACCAAGATTGAAAAATATCAGTAAAATGTTGTCTTTTAGTTGCATGTGGCATCCCTGTATATCATCCATTAAAAAAATTAAAGAAAGCAAAGTCATGACACCTTCAACAATGTTGAGTATAGAATAAAATACACTTGAAGAATAAAATGAGTATTTTACAAATTAATAAAAATACTGCAAGTCTTTTACAGCATCTAGTTTCCAGATGCTGTAAAACACTGTCCTCAAATGCGAACTGTTAGCTAGGTATACACATACTAATAAAATTTGTGTCTCCGTCCAGAGCAAAACGGAATCTGTCATTGTTGTGCAACGGCATTTTCGATCACGATTTAGAAAAGAACCTCCAACTAGAAAATTAATTTATGATTGGTTTAATAAAATTGAAACTTTAGGCTGTTTGTGCAAAGTTCCAAAGTCAGGACAACTAACTGTGTGTATCGGCAGATGTCATCAAAAACTTTATTCATCCAACTGGATATTAAAGTCGAAAAACTTTACTGTCTAATCGGATGGTGCACCACCACACTGGTCAGGTGACATGTGAAATTACCTCTATTAACATCTTCTACACCGATGGATTGGACAAAGCACCAAGCCGACTACAGCATGCCACTAACCCAATGGCCACCCCCAGATGCCCTGATTTAATACCATGTGACTTTTTTTCTTTGGGGCTACATAAAGGATAATGTATTTAACCCTCCTCTTCCTGTTGATCAAGCGCAGTTGAAACAGTGTATCGCAACCCCTATCACTGCACTTGCTTCAGACACCCTAACATGCGTCTAGGCAGAAATGGGTTACCAGTTCGATGTGTGTAGTGTGACTAAGGGTGCACACATAGAACATCCGTGACTGTCTCTAAAAAAACTTTAAACATTCACCTACACTTCTGTTACAGGTAACATAAAATATCTTACATTGTCACTGTTATATAGTACATTGAAATTGTATACTTACTTATGAATCACCCTGTATATATATATAAAACTAGAATGTTAAAAAATAACAATTCAGGCATTATTAATGAGAAAAAAATAAGGTAATTGAAAGATAGATACCTTTGCTTCACCACCAACAATCATGTTTTTCAATTCAATTATCTTGTCATTAATGCTACTTCTATAACGCCTTTCAATAGCATTATGAGCATTCTTCTTCTCCCCTTTTATAATTGGAGGCTTGGGAGAAATCCTGGAAGAGAGAAAAAATTTTGAAGTTACATATTTATGTGACATTTATTCAGAAAGCTTAGTGAAGTTAAAAATATTCAATTTTATTGTCTCTCTGTCTATATATTGATGTGAGGCAGAATTTTGATAGTTAAATTTGTTTTTGTGTACCATGAAATGAAAAAGGTAGAAAATTGGTGCTACAGAGATTGGTAGCATGCGAGTACATGGTATAGAGAATCTTAATTGCAGTTAGTAATTTTGTCATAACCTATATCAGGGCTCGAAATACCCGGGTGCACATGAAAATATAACTGTGCACCTAATTTTTCCCACTAGGTGCACGCAGTGCACCTAATTTAAAAACTTAGGTGCACCTTGTGCACCTGTATTAAAAAATCTATTTCGAGGCCTGACCTATATCATAAAAAGATCTATAATAAAGAACTTGATTTTTTAACTGATATAGAAGCATCAGTATTTCATTTTCAGTTAATGGGGATAATTTTTCCATTTAACTAAGAATCTACTATTATAAAAGGATCTGCATGTGTGCAGTGTCCAAATGAATCTATAAGACTTACATATTGAAATTTGGCACACAGGTAGTCCTAATTTCAATGCAAAATCCCAATTTTAAAATTTAATCTAGACCAATTTTTAATTAATTTATTGGCATTTATTTATTATTTGTTTTCTTTAGAATGGCAACAGTGTGAAGAGACCAGATTATAAATAAATTTTTTCCTTTCTTTTCCTGAGCACAAACAATTCCAGAGAAGCGAAACAAAACGAATAAAATTTTTTTGACTAGCATTTATTTCTTTTCTTATTCTTTAGTCCTAGTTTCTATATTTGTGATTGTTAACGATGGAGTGAAATCTATGGAACATTTTTCAGAATCAATACCCCTCAGGTAGTCCGAAATTTGTGGACATGGAAAAGAACTGTCCTGGGCTGCATTGTGCTAGCCTGCTGGTAAAAATATTTCCCACAAACCCACAGCATTCAGAAATTTTAGCTAATGAAGTCATGGTTTATATTTTACAGACATCATCTTTCACAATCAGTAAATTAAGTGTCAACTTTACCTTCATAGAGAAACTGATGAATTGTCAAAAACTAGTCTTCTACAAGGAATCATCCCTTTCCTATCATTTCCTTTTCAGGAAATTGCATATATATATATATATATATATATATATATATATATATACATATATACACATATAATACTGATAACACTGCCATGAAGAGGGTATTATAAGCAACCTATGCCCCATATTAAACAAAATGGTTGGGATATATTAAAAATGAACTCTTTGTGAGAACAAAAACTATATGTTAAAAATTGTTATGCCCAAAGAAAATGTTCATGTATTTCTCTTGGTGAATATTATATAAAAGATTACCAAGAGAGAGACCCATTAGATCTATACTTAAAACATCTTTCAAATTTCTTGTGTTTTCGAGCACATGGTAACAGCATGGCATGGTATTTGGTAATTTTTATTACCACACTGGAGAAACACAATGGGCTATCAGTGACAGTCAGGGATCAACTCCTGAAGATTAAAAGAACCAAGGACAACACCACGTAATTTTGAACCACGGTCAGATGATGAGGTCACACCCTGAGCTGGCTCCCCACTCTCCAAACTTCCACAACATGGCACAGTGAGGGAATTGGAGCCCATAACAGATTTAACATGCACCAGCCCCCTTTGTACACGACGGTCTTTGGTTGGATTAGAACTCGCAACCCTCCAGCTGCAAGGCCTTTGCTCTTACAACCGCAGCCATGAATTGACAGCATGGAAAATCACACTTTGGCCATTCTTACCTGTTTATTGGCAGCTTGTCTGCATCTAGAAAGACTGGAATACCCGTTGTCAATATGGTGCCATTCTGTGTGGTCATTACTGTTTGGATAGGGGATGAAGCTACAGAGGCGGCGATGCCTTGACTGCTGGGAGATATTGTCGCCGTGACGATTGGTTGAGCAGTTGTATACGTGACAATCTTGTTTTCATTTGTGTTTTTCAAAAGTTGTGCTTGAAGAAGCAACTAAATAAGAAACACGCAAAGTTATGAAAAAGATAATTGATAAATTATATTGATGTTGAGTTCCAGTTTCTATTTATTAGTAACAAATCAAATTAATTGGATAGACAAATAAAAAATATTTTTTCATAGAAAACATTTGAATTCTGCAGTAATATTTAAAATAATTGATTGAATTTAAAAATACTAGATCCATTTGGAAACAAAAAAATTCTTGGTAAGAAAATGCAATAGGATTACAGTACAAAGTCCCAAATACGGAATCATCCAAAATCAGGATGTTCTGCAAGCCGCTGGTTTTTTTCTCTCACTTTTTTACATCTTTCCAATAATTTTTAAAGAACAAGGAGTTAAACCTGATTTTGTAGCAATCCCTGAGGGTTGGCAAGCATAGACGAGCAGGAAGCGGAGCCCCCTTGTTATTATAAAAATTTTAGAAGCAAAACTCAAAAATAATTCACTGTAAATTTAAAGATCGACATTCATATTACTCCAGAAAGTCTATTATGGAATATAATTCAAAGCTGAACATATAAAAAAAGTTTGGTATAAATTGAGAAAATACATTGTCAGGAACACTCTTTTGAGAAGATTCAGTTAGGAATATTTTGTTTAAACCTGAAGTTCATGGTCACATAAACATGCTTTACAAAATCATGGGATGTTTTAGCACATGTTAGTTCACAATGAAACAGTAAATATAAGAAACATGCATCAGGTGAACACACAGATGTACATGAGTGCATGAACTCTTGAAAGAAATTATGTTTAGTACAAGACTGGGGTCAATGAGGGACCCATCAAATAAAATAAAGGCTAGAAAAAATATAAAAATAACATAAAAGAAATACTGCTCTAAATCATCAACCATGACAGATCTATCATTATTTAAAAAAGATTGTTATGACACATCTTAAAATTTAACTTCAAAAAATTGGTTTTGAGCAATTTGAAATTCATGCTACTTTTTAAATTTCAATAAAGATTTCTTTCTACCCTTTTTGAATGTTTTAGTAAAAATTGGGTGTACTTTGAATTGCTACAAATTTTGGAATTATTTTCAAAGATTCACATTCATTATCTATTGAAAAATGGAATTCCTTAGTATCCATCAATTGTATACTCCATAATAAATATATTGTTGTTGTTGTCGTGCGGGCCATATATGGCCCAATTGGGGGTGCCATTGCCCCGGAGGGTTGGACTTCTTCATGCATGACACATCCGTTTTACAGGAAGGACCTTTTCACACATCCATTCACTCACACATATAGTAATTTAGATCCCAATCAGAGGCCGATAACCTCCTGATCAGGTACCCCCAGAGGTATTGATTTGGTATGGGAACATGGGGAACTTTGTGACCACGACCTATTTAACGTGCCCCAGCCACCATTAGTGAACACGACGGTCTTTAGCCAGGTCAAGCGACGATCTCGCAACCATCAGAATTGCAGGCTCCGCCGAGGACAGAACCCACAACCTTTCCGATGCGAGCCCGACGCTCTACTGACTGAGCTACCGCGGCTCAATAAATATATTGTTTTCTTATTGTAAAAGCTGTTACATCAAAATGTTACTTTGCGAATTTCAAAGAGGAAATCAAATACAAGGTGACTTAAACTGTTGCATTTGAAAATCTAAAAATTGGTTACAAAGTAAAAACATATAGAAATTTTAGGTTATACTTTCTTCAGTTAAATTATTTTCATAGCAAAAAGAATTATATTTTGACAGGCTATCACCTTTATAAATTGAAAATTCCTTAAAATATAATTCTTGAATTTCATTCACCTCAGACAATCAAATCAATTAAAATTTTGTTAAACATCTCAAGAAAAAAGAAATTTCAGAGCCCTGTTTAATTTACAGAGAAAGACCCTACAGTTTGATTAATGAACAGTCATATATACTGAAACTGTATCTTCTAGAAGCGTCTTCAATGTGGGTAAGTGACCATCGTCGACCTTTTACAAACACTGGTATCCAACATGTCTCTGCGAAGGAACGACTCCTATCACACATAGTGGATGGGAGAGCAAAGTACCTAGAAAGCTGGATTTTTAATTACGACTTTCCTAGGGCTCTAATTGTGACTTTTCTAGGGCTTTAATTGTGACTTTTCAAGGGATTTAATTGTGACTTTTCTAGGGCTTTAATTGTGACTTTTCTAGGGCTTTAATTGTGACTTTTCTAGGGCTCTAATAAATTGTGACCTTTCTAGAGCTTTAACTTTGACTTTTATAGGACTATAATGGTGACTTTTCCAGTGATTTAATTGTGACTTTCAAGGACTTTAATTTTGACCTTTCTGGGACTTTAATTGTGACTTTTTCTTATAAATTTTTACCAAGGAGGGAATGAAACAAAAACTGCTTTGTTTTCAAAAACATTTATTTTATGTAACCTGCGGAAGGATTTTGATTGGTCATGCCTGTATTAGTACTTGTGTCATGTGTTTTAGTACTGTTATTCAAACTTACTTGCTGCACTTTCTGCTGTGGCATCAGAGCTAACTGCTGCAAGAGCAGTTGTTTCTCTTCCTGTTCCTTAAGTAATCGGATTAAGTCACTCGTCAAATTGGCGTCGTTTGATGGCAGTATCCTTTTACGCTGATTTGCAGGCTGCACTATGACCTTCCTCGCAGGTTGTGGAACAATGGTAGGCTGAGTATTGGGTGTGATGGTGTATTGCATGAGGTTGATGGAAGTTGGCAGTTGCACCGTCTCAGTCCGAGGTTGTATGACCTGAGGTTCGAATTTCAACTGCACGCTTTCTATGGGTCGCGTTTTCAAGATGGGAGTAGAGTGATTGAGAATCGAGATATTGTTCAAGTTGGAAGAGTCCTGTTGGAGAACGTGTTGAGGAGAGTCATACAGTTTGCTGTCGTCTTGTAAACCAACAGAATCCAAGCCTTGGAATAAGTCCAGTACTAGATCTCGGTCCATGTCCGAGGAGGTGTTGTTCAAGTCGAGTGGTTCCAACAATGCATCCGCATCGAAGAGACTCCCTCCATGGTCATTATCCGTATACATGAAATTCAGCATGTCTAAAGAACAAGTGATTTAAAATAATAAAAATCTTAATAAGCAAAAAAAATGGATGGGGCTGTGTCAGAACACAGCCGATAGGTTTAAGGCATAGGATACGTTAGTAAGACCATATGGTGAATAAGTAAGAAATTAGTAGTACACTGTTTTAATTTCACACATCAAATGTTCATCGCTCCACACATATATCACAATTGGTGAACTCGCTGTTTCATTACAGACCTCTAAGGGTTGAAATCCATCATGCGATAATGAAACTTTTATGTCATCAGGTATGTTATTTGCGTCGAACAGAGCGGTGGAGTTACTTGGCGCACTCGTATCAGACATTTGTTTATTTTGAGGGTGCATGACAGCTATAATTTCAAGAGCTCCCACCGAGCCCATTGACACTTAGCATACGATGTTCAGATCTTCTTGATCTTTCTCACTGTTGATGTTTTCTGTTGTTTATTATCTATATATTTTGATGTTTAAAAAAGGTTGCTATTTTCTACACTTTGAAGTCAGATATCTAAACAAGTGGTACAGCTACAGTCTACGTTTATGAGCGGTGTCAACGACCTTGGCAATTTTTTTTTGGCGCACTTCTAAAGTCGCCAAGGAAAGAATTATTTCAAACTATTTTTCTTTCAACCGTAATAACAGATGGGTTGCCTTAATCTACCGTAACTCATTATAAGAAGTGAGCCAAAAAAATTAGTTTGTTGCCACCGCTCATAAACGTAGAGTGTAACTGTACCAAACAAGTATTAAATATTTAGATTTTATTTCTATTATTATATATGAAGTGTAGAGATGAAACAAATCACACCTCAAATGTTGTGCTCGAATAAAGAAGGCCGGAGCTAGACTAAATTAATGAGAGCGACAGTGCACATTTTCATGACTAAACTTTGTGCTGCGATTGCATTTGCCGATGACATCAGTGCAAGATCAATGAGTATTTATAACATGCTTTATTAAGTGCTTCTATTGAATGCGATACTCTTCATTTATGTAACATTTATATAGTTCAAGTTATTAAATTTTTCGCAATTCCCTTATGTGTGACACTCGAGTATTAAGTGTGGTACCCCAGTACTCTATGTCAAAAAAACATGCATTACTTGAAATGTAATTATTTTTATCTAAGCTTTAAACTTGAAGTAGGCAAAGGTTGACTGCTATTTTAAATCCAAAAACTGATTTATAACAGAAATTTCTAAAATGGTTAAACTCAGTAAATAAATTGTTAAACCTTCTACGATCAAAAGATTTCCAACTACTGTGTAATTACTTTCCTTCTACAATACACACTAAATGCCTAAACAACCACATTTATTAGGTATTAGTAAAAAAAACACAACTTTGAAACAAAAAGTGCTTCATAGAGTTTGGTTACACTGTTATTTTTATAGCAAGTTAATAATTGTAGTGGTGGCAGAAGCTTGGATTCAGTTTTTCTTTAACATGACAGTTGGACGAAATTCTGAAACGCTAAACTACTATCACCAAAAAAAAGATTTCTTGGTGGACAATGTTGTTCGAAAAACGTCGAACGAAGAATTACTCATTACACTTGAAAAATTAATCCAAAGCAAACTGATTCTTGCGGAAGAAAAAAAAAATATTTGTTTTCAGATGACATGAGAACTTTAAGCTCTTTCTCCCAGATCTTATTAGATATTTGATCAACATACATCGGAATATGACTACATTCATAGATCAACCATACATAAACAGTTTATTTATAGATAAGAAGAATCAGAGAACAAAATCGTCAGACATACCATCCATATCGGTGGGCATTTCGCCCTCCATCCTGAAATTTGACAATTGGTTACTAACTGAACTATTAAAATTATTTTCAAGAAGTAAATAAACACTATGTCGTCATAGTCACCCCATACGAATCGTACGTTTCAGCCGACCAATCAGATTTATTTCGATGTACATTGTAGGTTTATGCTACAACTGTGGCATAGCTACAGCTGTAGCGGTGGCGTTGCTACCAGATGGCTTTTCGGCACAATGTGAAATGGAACGCGACAACACTCACTTTTAAGTGCATGTTATGGCGGGAGATCTTGGTGTGTTGAATTGGAGGAGAGCAATAAATTATTAGAACATGGGTACCATAAACGACAACATTTGTGCATCGTGTAATAGCCAATTGAGCGTGAACGGGAATTCCGAGTTTCCAGAGAACGTATTCCCGTATTCGATTAACGGTGATCTAAAATACTAGTCACATGATGAACTCCTCAAAATTATAATCAAAGTTTCAAAGAGTGATACCGGACCGAAACTAGAAATGTTTTTCGATTCCTGAAAATATTCAGAACGAAGCCTCGTAATTTGGAACCATGGTTCAGGTGACAAGAACAGCACCTAAGCTTGTACGCCACGTTCCAACATGTAACACCATGTCAACTTGAGGATATTTAAGACCTCGACAGATTTAAAATACAACAGCCTCCAGTTTTTTTAAATATTTAGCATGTAATATGGCTAGATTAGGTATTTTAATTCACGTCGCAATCGAATCAACACAATGGGCTTTTGGCAACAGTCCGGGTTTAAACCCGAAGGGAACGATCTGAGGACAATATCATGTGATTTTGAACCACCGTCGGATGACAAAGCAATACCTCAGCTGGCATCCCACTCTCCAAACAAGCATGTAATAAAAATTACGAAATTCATAATCGCAAAAATTACGAAATT
Source organism: Metellina segmentata (assembly GCA_947359465.1). Lineage (NCBI taxonomy): Eukaryota > Metazoa > Arthropoda > Arachnida > Araneae > Tetragnathidae > Metellina > Metellina segmentata. The sequence goes on from OX375874.1 coordinate 100,570,049, forward strand.
ATATAAATGGATTGAAATAAATCCAAACGGACTAGTAACTAAGACAATAGTACAAAAACGCAGCACTTTCCACTATGAAACCCATTTTCCTTTTGTAGGGCACACAAAAATGAACTAATTCATTATATTATTAATTCGAATGCTACAGGCTACAGGTAAAAAATAGTAATCTCTGGAACACCCAAAAGTAGGTATTTCCATATTCAAAACTTAAGCCGACCAACCGGTCTGGTGGTTAATAGGTGTTAGCATTTATATCGGAAGGTCCATGTTTCGAATCCGGGTCAGTGAATGGATGTTTGTAAGCGTATGGTGTAGAGGCGGCTGGTGCACCTATAATCTGTCTTCGCCGAAAGTCCTCATGTTGGATTTGCGTGCCAACTCAGGTGTTGCCTCGTCATCTGACCGTGGTTCAAAATTACGTTATGTTGTTCTTGAATCTTTCTCTTTGTGGGTTGATCTTGGACCGGCGTCAATAGCCAATTGTGTTGATCAAATGTAACGTCAAAAAATTACCAAAACTTAATGATTTTGAATTTTTCAACAATTGTTAACATCCATGATACTTCTCCTTAGTGGGTACAGCTAAATTAAAATGATTTGTGCCACTGAATTAAAATGATCCAGTTTTAGTTGTCTTACTTTTTATTATACATTACATGTTGTGCTATTTTCTAAAAATATATGAAGAAAAATTTTTGAACCTATTTATATTTCAAATAGTTTATTCTAGACATATTTCATCACAACATATACAAAAACATGAACACATAAATGAGAAAATGCATTTGTCTGCATCAAATCTAGGAACAGGAATTTCTGAAAATAAATGTTAAGGAAACAAATTTCAAAAAATTATTTTAAAATGATAATTGTTCCAAGACCAAGAAACATGTTTTAACATAGTGTATACAGACTTGTGTTGAATTTGAAAAACAAAACAAGAACGTAACAGCAATTTGAAATATATAAATTCAAGTCTTAAGATAATAAGCTATAGTACATTATTATTGAAATTTTGAATTTAAAGATGTTATTTATTTTATGAAACACCCCTGAAATACCATACCTTGCACAAATACTTTGTCAAAAGTGCCAAAAATAGTGAGATGACCGAGTCAAATGATCAGCACTTCCAAGTTAAATTCCTTTTAAAATGGTTTCCTAATTGGTAGACTGAGGGCAAGTTGTTAGGACTAGTGCCTGAATTGAAAAGAGTGGCGACAATTCACAGGAAAAGTCGTCTGCGCAAGTGCTAAAACTTAATCGGGCTGCCAGGGAAAGAAAATTGATTAAAATTGTAAGATTTCGCCCTGCTTGTCATCTTTATCACCCCTTAGGCATCCTTTACGTTTATTTTATCGGTAACATTTGTGATTGGTATTACAGAATTGATACAGTTTTCGACATTTTAAAGGAGTTTTCGCAACAAGTTTAAGGTGTCCAAAGAGGTTTACTCACATTTTCAAGGCTATGAAAAGAAAAAAGTTTTTGTCACTTTTTGATAATTTAAGAACTTAATAGTAATTGTCTCACACATTAATAATTTAAAGTTGTGTTTATTCAAACCTAAATTACATATTTTTAAGGTGTGGTCTTTACAAGAATTTCTGTATTCAATAAGTTTTAATGGTACTTTTCATGTTTTAGTACGATCGTGAGGCAGAATGTTCAAAAGTGAAATGTTGAAACAAAGATTAAGTTTTTTAAGGAGTAAGATGTAAAAATAAGAAGTTTTGTTGTTGTCCTCGTGCGGGCCATATATGGGGACTGCGGAAAGCGATATTTAGGCAGAGTCCGAAAATCGATAATCTGGCAAAGTCCGGGAATCATTGATGATTGGATAAAACCGTTTATAGGAATTATGGGGAAACCGGTAATCTTTGATATTTTCGGAAAATTCCAAATTTCGAAGATCCGGCAGAGTCCAGAAAATTCCGAAAATTCGGCAGAGTCCAAACATTGAATCTTTTCGGATAAGTTGAAAATCTTTTGATATTTCGGTAGAGTCCGAGTTCGGAACTATGGCAAAAGACATAATATTTGATATGTTCGGAAAACTCCAAATTTCGAAAATTTTGACAAAGACCAAAAAAGGCTTTCGGAGCGGAGGATTCATGCAAGTGCGGATATACTGACACGAGAAGTTTTCTTGACTTTGGAAAAATCCTTGACCCTCGGGACTTGGAAAAAATCATGGTCTTGGAAATTTTTCAAATCATATTATACACCGAGGCACATTTGTACCCCCGCTCAAGTAACGGCAGGGACCTCCTCGTGGTGCGGTCTGGTAATTGACTGATTAACGTCAGTCAAGTTAACTCCTGTTCGTTTACGTATGGCTCCTTTAGGCGACTCTGGTTTAAACCGGTATACTTGAGGGTAGAAGGAACGCTTGCCAAGCCGCCCTGACCTAAGATAACTGAAACTCACAGATGAACCGAGGCTTCACAACTGAGAACCTTGTTCGAAGAAGGGAAGAATGCCTAAACCTTGTACCTTGGTACGCCCCTTCCGCTTCGATGGAGTGAGAAGGGAGACCCGGTTAAACCCACCAGGGTTGCCGGAGTTGTCCGTAAGGACACTGGTTGGTAACTAGGGCAGAAGGCTGTCGTTTTTTGGTGTTGTTGGAAGAGTCGCCCCTTATAAGAGGCGCGGGGTAGAGCCGTGGGCTCGAGGCTCACCCCTTAGTGCGGATGTTTTAGGCTGAACCGCTCTAAACAGGAATCGCTAAGGCGTCTTGTGGCTGGGGACGTCGAAAGTCGGCCAGGTGCTCAGGCTTCTGTGTCTAGCAAACGTGGTCCGGAATTGATATCGGCAGACACCCGCCGCTCGGACCGTGAGGTCACTTGATCAAGCGGAATGCCGGTTGGAGCCGAGGCTATTTTCACCGGTACTCTCGGGTTCCGTGTAACCGGAATAGCCGATGGTGGGCGGTGGGTGCTTCTCTCGTCGTGGGGCCGAGAGCTGATTGATTTTATTCGGAGGTACCTGGCCGGGGCTGGCGGGCTTCCGGTAGGCGGCTGGCGATTTCGGATTACTTTCTGACGGCTGGTTATCGGTTCGGGCCGGCTAGGGTAAGGCTGTAGGCTCGTCGGGAGTAGTGACCCGGCGGGTAGGGGCAGGCCGCAATCCTTCCGGTCAAGTAGCGGCAGGAACCTCCTAGAGGTGCCACCCGGTTACTAGGATGGCTGGAGACTGTCCTACTGGGTTTTTGACTGCTCTCCGGACCTACCTTAGTCAAATACCTGCACGCTTACGAATTTAGGCTATCTGGTAGGCGGCAGAAGACTACATATCACCGTGGATGATGGTTCCGGTACTACCGCCCCCGGGCCGGACATTAGGGTGAGAGAACAGTCTGCTGTCCTGCTGGGCTACTGAGGAGGGGGCACTCTCCTAGTAGATGCCCGGTGGTTCTCTTCAATGCCGCTTAGGCATTATACACCCATCCGAGGTGTACACGCTACTGTCCGTTGGGGAAGTAGTCGTGGGTCAACCTAGACGGAAAGCTGGTGGTGGCTTTTAATGTCCGGGAAGACTGTCCGTAGGGATGATAGCAAGATGAAGGGGCCGAGGACCCGAGATCCGGGCAAAAGGATCGGGGGAGGGCTCTGCGCACTTGGGGCGATGTGCATCCTGAACCAAGTAACTGATAAACAGTTAGTAACTTGTTATCAGTTTACGTAGACAATGCTTGGGGTCCCTAAGTGGACGCGTGTTGGTTCCAAGGAATGAAGAGTGATGGCCCCCACCACTCGGACCGCGGCTCTTTCTGGAGTTGCAAGGGGACTCCATAACTCCGACGATCATGGGTCTATCCGTGTAGGAGGAATATGTCAGTCTCTAAGTGGCGAAGCCGCTCTAGCCAGCAGGCTATCGGTTTGGGTCGTAGGAACTGGCACAGGGCGATGCCGCTGTTCCTGCGATCAAGTAGCGACAGGAACCTCCTTAGGTGCCACACGGAAACTAGCGGTGTCGGGACCACTCCCCGGCTGCCCTAGGCCAATACCTGTACGCTAACGAAAGAAGGCTATCTGGCGGACGGCAAGGGTCTGCAAGACTCCATAGATGATGGTATCGGTTACCCACGGTACCGGATAAACAGGATGTTGGGGCAGCCTGCTGTTCCGTTGGGCTACTCAGGAATGCCGATAGGTTCCTAGGAGATGCCTGGGTGTGCGCCTCTGACGCCCCTCGGCACGAATCTATGAAGAAAACTTTTCCGGCTCGAAACGGACCTAAGGTTGACTGATATCATTGAGCCGGACCACATATCTTCAGCACACACATTCCGGGGTCGACCACGTCCACGCCCTATCGTGTTCATCCTGGGCAGATAAGGGTTTTTCGGACGGCGCGTCACTAGGCCCACTTCTCAATTTTCTCATTAGAGGCTTTCCCTAGCTTCGGCTAATCCGCTGTGGGTTTTCAGTAACTCGGTACGGAGGGGTCTGCTTCCATTCGAAGGAAGGAAGGGCCATATATGGCCCAATTGGGGGTGCCATTGCCCCGGAGGGATAAGAAGTTTTAAGGGTATATTTAAAAACTAAAATCATTTTAAAAGGAGTTTAATGGAATGACATTACCCCATGGAGCAATTTTTATTTCTTTTAAGCTGCTTCTAATAAAAATTCTTAGAAACTCAACACTCCTTTTTTGCTTAGTGAACATAGCAATTTAAAATACTTAAATATGTTTAATAGTTCAGCAAATTCATTGTTGCTAATTATATTAGGTAAAAGGTTAAATCTGGAATTTTACGAAACGTTTCAGTTAAGTAGATAATTCTTCCAAAAACAAAATTTAGATTATTTATATTTAGAATCATGAGCAACATTTTCATAATAATTATATTTTCATTCATTTAATCAATGGACAAAAGAGAATCACAAGTCATCCAATTTAATAATTCAGTATTTTATTTAAAATAATAAAAATTAACAAACTAAATCACAAATACATACAGCAGGATCATAAAAACTTGAAAATACAGTTACAGGATTGTACTAAAATTGAAAATACAATGAACTAAATTTTATTGGCTAGAGCTCTCATGGCAGAGCTTTTGCTAGCCATTAGCGCAGTTTTTCCCATTTTTTGTCTTTAGATGTTTTAATTGCCTTACGATTTGTTTGTTACCATGTATTTTCAGCCTAAAATAAATAAAGCGATGAATAATTTTTGCTTTCAAGTTGGGACATTTAGGCAACTTAAGGGTTTGGATTTTGTCATTTTCACTAAGAAACAATAAACAATTTTTTCTGATTGAAACTAACAGGGCTCTAAACATTAATTCCATTGTACAAAACAAATTAAAAAATATTCCAATATAAACAAAAACTAAACAAGAATCTTCGTATTGTTTTAGATTAACAGGAAACTTTATCTTTAGAAATTACACTACTGAGACAAATATCACAGACAACATTAAATTTTTTTATGCTTGAGACTGTATCCTGCAATATTGTATAAAACATTTTCTTCCGCCACACTCAATATGGTTTGAGTTCCTTTGTCCCAATCTTTTGGAAGGACAATCTCAGGAGTGATCTTTGTTACACTGGTGCTTTTAAACAACTCTAGCATACCAGGTAAAAACTCTGCATCACCAATATCATAGCTGCCCCCACATTTTTTTAAGAACTAAGCTATATGCATATAACTTTCAAACTTTTTTAAAATTGCACTGCTGTAGGAATAATTTGCTTGGATCTTATCAAGCTGAAGAAATTCTCAACATATTCTTGACAAAATCTAGATGTTAAGATGAATTTGAAGTTCTTTTCCCCAAGTAAATAGGATTGTAAATGTATGATGGATAGAATAGATAAAATGATGCTAGTTTGAATGGGTTTCAAAACTTATTATTTTATTACTTTTATTTTCGACTTTTAAGTTTTTGAATAAAGCAATGGTTTTATCTAACAAAATACTATAGTTTTAATACATGCATCACTATTGAATTTGCTAAGGGCCATGACGGGGTGCCTGGAAATCATCAGCATGAACCATTTATGAACCAGGCTGTGGTTTTCAAATTGCCATTCTTCAACAGCAATAAAATTTAGAACTGCACTAACATCACAGCTTAGGACATTAGTTCCTTTGGACACTTTCATCTTATCAAAATGCTTATTATCTAATTGGGACTCAGTTAATTTAGGTGTTAGGGACAATTCCACATTTTCTTGATAGTTTAACAATATTTTTAGGTGTTTACATTCTATAAAGGGAGATGGAAGATTATATTGATTAACAATGAATTCAGGTAAAAAGAAACGTTTATTATTAAGCAGGCAAGATTTAATGTTCTTTAAGATATGGGAGTACGTCTGCCATAAATGTATTTGAAGAATCACAGGGATTCAATATGAAAGCATTGGGGTAACCAATTTTCGAACATGAAATGCCAGTCTTTCCACAAGGCTCAATTCCCAGATCCCATGTTAGATTTACAATTTGTAGCCCTATTTCATGGCTTTTCTTAATTAAAGAATCAATTATTCTTCTCAACTCTACCCCACACGATTGCCCGTTAGTAAAATAACATGTGACTACCAGCTTCTAGTGAGTGCTAATGCCTCCAAGAATCAACACTAAGGCATGATTACCTTTTCCCGTCTGAGAAGGAAAGGTAACATCGCCAAAGTAGGTTTTAGTAGAGATGTCAAAATCAGTGCTTTCAATAAAGAACATCTCATCTAGTGCCAAGTTACAAATTTTTCCCTGCTTAGTAGCAAAAGTTTTAACTTTTATTTCTAGCAGGTGGAACACTTCTTCTAAAATTCCAGATTTGAATCCGATGTGTTGAAGTCTCCTCTGTAGAGTTCTTATTGAGGGAAATGGAAGTTTTGCTTCAAGCAAATGGTTGTAGCTACTAATGCCACAAGAAAATTTTATGCCGAGAGCTACTTTAATGGCGTCATCAGACCATTTATGGCCTGCCATTGATTTCTTTTGCAAGGCCAAAAGCTGGTCATCATGGAAAATGACACTAAATTTAGTTTTTTCTTTACTAACCTACTTTTGGAAAGAAATTCTTTGTTTGTAGTTTTGTTGGGTTTTCTTGGGCAACATAAGTCTTTAAACACACATTCTCTCTCCTCAATTTGAGGACTTCCTCCTCTAACTCAATATTTTATTCTTTAAAGCAAGAGTTGCTTCCTCATCTGAATTGCGGAAAAGTTTCTTTTTAGTAGAAACTTTTTCGAGAGCAGCTTTCCTTTTACAAGGCTCAGGCGTGTAACTAAATATAGTTGGCACAGCTGTAGCCTTCAATTTCTTCGAAACAGGGTCTAGCCACTGATTAGCATGAAAATAAACCTGTTGAAATTTAAAAAAATTAATTAACCATTTCTTTGTGATACAAATTATAATTAAATGTGTGCACAGTAAAAAATTATAACTTTGTTTTTATTCCCATAACTCATAAAATTATTCTTTAAATCATTTTTAAAAGATTTAAGTTTAAATAGTGTTCCAACATTCGAACTACATTTCATTATTGTAACAAAAACTTGATCATTACTATAACAAATTGATTTGGATCATCAAAAAATAATGAATGTAAAATATCATGGGAGAGGATATCATGAAAATATCATAAAAAGAAAAAAATCGAAGCTTAAGACTTGGATAAATATAAAACTGTATCTCTATGTGATAATTAGATAACTTTTCTAAATCCAGGATGAATCAGTAATTAAAATCCCTACTATATCAAATGATTTCAAAAGCAGAATATATATATATATATATATATACTATATATATCACTTTTTATTATTAGTACCTGAATATGTACTGTCAGACAATTGTTGCATATTAATAATTGCATAGACAATTGTTGCATATAACCACCACCCTTCTAGCAAATTCAAGTAATCCATTTGAGTTGGGTATAAGTATTAACTTTTTGTGTTTTAAAGATGCCCATTAGCAATAATGGGAATTTAGTTTACATATGTATAATGATATTTTAGAACACAGTACTTCACTTTAACATTTAATTCTTCAATACAAAAGCTTAGCAATAGCCTAAAATTTTACAAATTTTTCTGGTTTGTTTACATCTAGTTGCTAGGTGCAAAACCTCAATGACATTATAGATAATTTAAAGCACAAATTTACCTCACACAAGAAAGAAGAATTTATAGGCTCCCAATTCAGCCGTTTGACTTTCGAGGCCCATAATTTTCTTCTTTGAGGATATCTTGGGAACACTTTTAAGGCAAAACTGTGCTGTGATCTATTATTGCAGTTGAATGCTGAACAACCAGGCATCTAGTATAATTATTATAAATATTTTACAATCAGTTATTTTAGATCAAAGATTAATAGTAAATTATATATCTTCTTCTGATTTCAGTATAACCTTTCTAAGCTTTCATTAAGTATTTAAAAAATTGAATTTAAGAAGGTTAAAAGAATCAAAGTTTGATTGAGATCATAACTCTAAAAGAAATGTAAAAATTTAAGTCAAATTATAAAGCCAATTTAATAAGTATAAATAAACTTCAAAATAAACGTAAATTTAAAAAATTCAAAGCTCCTTAACAAAATACATATATAGATCTTTCAAAACATTAAAAAAAAAAATGCATTTCTTATAAATCAACGGCCAACTATTTGTTCGAACTCTTTGGCATGATTTTTAAAACTACATATATTTTTTAAAACTGTTTAAATTGAACAGTATCCCTATCTAGTAAAGCATTTGTATTTGATTTGCACTGATGCATTTAATTAATTTTGGAGGAAATTCTTTCGTAATAAAACACAAATTGAATTAATTTATTTCTATTATTTTTTACTTAGTCAAAAGCAAAATCTTAATTCAGAATGCATTAGATCAAAAAATTTGCAGATTATAAGCAAATATCAATCTAAGCTAGAAAAATTAGACTGCAAGATATATATTGTATATCCAGAATAACAATTAAAAATTTTACATTCATTCACCAAACCATGCGTTACCGATGATGGCAAACATTGGCGATTAAAATACAATGCCAAACATATTAACACAGCTGTTACTCGCACACTATTTACACTTTCAAAATCTTGCATTTAACAATAGTATGAATAAAATAGAAAGATAAAATCAAGGTTTCAAAGTGGTGCACACCTTTAACTGTCTAAATCCTGCTGTTTTACAAGCACTTCTCTTGACTTTTGTTTTTACGTCTATGGGAACTAATTACCAAACGCTCGAGGCGGTAAAATCTAGATTTCCACCAATCAGATTTTGTCACCCAATTGATGCCACTCTTCTAATTCAGGCACTCTTAGTTTGTACTAAAAGGAAAATGTGCACCAAAAACCAAAACTACACATCTTGTACAATCTCTTTAAAAAAAAATATTTAAACATAGTAAAGAAACAGATAACTGATCCTCTTCAGAAACTAAATTGAATAAATGGAAAGGTTAACATTTTCAAAAATTATAACTTCAAATTAATTAACTCAACATTATAAGGATTTGCTAGGCACTTTTTTTGCTAAACAAGCTGAACATTACGATTAATAGAAACAAAATAGAAAAGTTTATTACTTTAAGATTGGGCAAAAAAATGGCACATTGGTCACGAAAGGTAACAGAAGAAAAGTGGTCTCCTAATTATGATTTTCCTTGTGGTTTTTGAAACAAATTCTTTCGATGTCTTCCCAATGTACTAAGAAATGAGTTTAACATACACAAGACACCTTTCAGAATATTTTTTAATCACATACATATTATAAATTTAAATACAATAGATTGATTTCTACACTGAATTGCAGTGGAGATGCAATGTTTAGATTTGCAAATTCTGATTGTAATTACACTCCAGCTCTTAGAAGGCAAATGATCTTGGTTAGGACCCTTCTAGATAAGCACTCCCTTTTCCTAAGTATAACATTGCCATACATGAAAACTCATAGGACAACTGTCATACAACTTTTTTACCAATCTTTGGGACTGCTATTGCTTTCTGTATCAAATGATAAACTCAGAACCAAAACCTGCAATAAAGGTGGCAATTGAGGATGTGTACTGTTGTTTCAATCTCACTTAATTGAATGGATATTTATTCAAATTCAAGTGACTCAAATGCTAACACATTAGAACCAGATTATATCTGTTTGAAGAAGGTTTGCTTTCACAACTTTTTTGAAGGCTGTAACTAACTCTTGACTATCATAATGAGTAATGACAGTTGTGTCATACCATGCATGTGATGAAAGAAACAGATGCATTCAGAAAAGTATCCAATTTCTGTCAGTGTTAATGATCATCAGTTGAGTTAGAGTTGTAGATGATCCATGCAAGGTGTCTGTGCTTCCCAACCCAACATGATCTCAAGTCGAAATTATCTCTATGATGTTCAATGCATGCAACAAAATCATGCTCAATTCTTGCATGTATTGCTGGATATAGCAGTCCCATGACCAATTCAGCCTGAAAATTTGGCAACTAGAATGAGATAAAACTTGGAAAAAAAAAATACCATATTCACAATTTACTTGTATGTGTTCTTTACATATCACTTCAGTTTGAGTTCTTCAAATGAGATTAATTTTATATTATATATTATTATAAATCAAATAAAGTGAAAACAATAAGAAAGTGTATTGATTTTTGAACTGATCGATACCTTGAAATAAAAACAAAGTTTTATTAAAGTAAAAATGAAACATAAATCCTTAAGATTTTGTTATACAATGGCATACTTCAATATTTTAAAAGTATTTCAATTCATGTTTAAATGCGTTACCATATGCATTTTCAAATTGCCATTTTGATTGAAACCTTTACCACACAAATGACACTTATAAGGACGAATTCCAGTGTGAATTAGGACGTGTCTTTGTAGATTTTTTATCCATGTGAATTGTTTCTTGCAAATGGGACATATGGTAGGGTCATCTCCATGAGATAAGACGTGATTTACGTAATCAGATTTTAGCCATGACTTATAAGGACAAAGTTGACAGGAATACGTAATATAGTTTGCTTGCTGAGACCTCTTCAATCTAAAAGAGCCTGAAATACAAAAAAGAAGTTGTTAGCACATTTGTTTGCTGTCAAAAAATTGTTAAGATAGAGAAAAAAAAACATAAACTGCACCGCCAGATATTTGTTGGAAGAAAAAAAATATTTTCATAATATACTTTAATCTGAAAAAAAAAAAAAAAAAAAGACAACCCACTTGGTTAGTTATTTAAATGGCCAAATTGCATAAGCAATAGATATACACAGCAGAGGAACATGTTACAAAGAAATACACCCAGGGAGGAACAGAAACTGCACAACCTACAACTCGCAGGTTGCTAGTGCAGTGGACATATCCACTGAGCCACAATGGCTCGGTTGATCTTTCTGTTGCTATTAACGAATAGCTGGCTGGTAGAGCTTTTTAACCCTATGAAAGAAAAATAAGCACAGTTAAGTGCTCACTAAAGCATTCCTAATGTTGCCAATTAGCTATCATTTGCTAAGCTCAGTGCAGGATTGGGTAATCTTTTCATAAAAAGGGTATGTGCTAGTTATTTTTATAAGGTATTGATATACCTTTAAGGGAGGTTGAAATAATGAATTAGGGGCTGTTAGTTAACTGTAATGTCATAACATTGAATTAGAATGCTTCTAATGCAACACTTTAGTATGAAGGTGTGCAAAACAGGGATCTGCAATTTCCAGCTTTGATGAAAAGATACATTTTGAAGCCTCCTAATATCATAATTTAATCACCATGTCCCAGGTTTGCTCTTTTGGTCTACGTAATATAAAAGGTAATTTTTAAGTAAAGCATACTAGAGCAACACAACGGGCTATTGACGACGGTCCGGGATCAATCCCCTAAGGAAGAGATCCAATGACACTGCCATGTAATTTTGAACCAGTCAGATGACGAAGCAACACCTCAGCTGGCACCCCACTCTCCAAACTTCCACACCAGCCCAACATGATAATATAAAAAGATTGCCATGGGAAGAGGACCTGCTTTACAAGAACAATCTTTTCTCATTAGCAGCTTCCGGTGGCCATGCCTCATTGCTTCCGAGTTCAAGGTATCAAATAGGTGTTTTTGTCAAATAAACAAGCATATCACACTCATTGTCGAGTGAAGTTGTTACATGAAGTCGGATGATTCATGTAACAACTCACGTCACGAAGCATCTCATTTCCCCAGGGTTTTGAAAAAAGTGAATTGAGGCAGTGTTTTGATTTGAAACAATTCTTTTGATCAAAAATAAGCACCAAGAGCTTGTTTTTGGAAACGACAATACAGTATTAGTACTTTGGAGAAGTAAACAAACCCTGTATAGTAAACTGAATGCAGGTGTAATTTGTAATAACATGTCATCCACCTGTATCTCATTAAAAATCTCTAGCACTGGATTGAACATTTACCAAGCATTTCATTAAAATATTAGAATTTTTTTATAACTAAAAAAACTGCATTCAATACCGACTATCTGCACTTGGGTAGGTAGGTATTTTAATTAACGTCACACTGAAGCTTCACAATGGGCTATTGGCTACGGCCAGGATCAAACTGAAGAGAAAATACTGAGGACAACACCACGTAATTTTGAACTATGGTCAGATGATGAGGTCATATTGAGCTCCACTCTTCAAACTTCACACCATGTTTGTTTTTGTGCGGTTAATATTATATTGGGGTATGCATGCTAACAAGGCACATTCCTCATTACATGTAGATGTTTCATTCATGTACATCCAATAAAACCTGCTTGTGCATAAGCACATGAAGCATAAAAAAAAAATGTTCTACTCTTGATTGATTGATGGCATGAGGGGGCATCTGACACTGTGAGTTTCAATCCAAGTTGGTGTCATTTCTGACCTTTCCAAATGGGCTGAAGTCCCAATAGGGATGAAGTATATGATTGATGCTAAGTCTCCTAATAAGGAATCCTTTGGTTGACAATCAGCATTATGCTATCGTAGGTAACAACTCCTGTGATAGCAATACAGCTCGTGCAGGCAATGGGGAATCCCCAAAAAGCAATCAGGAGTAATTAAAATAGCTTCATTGCTTTTGAAAATTATAATAAATAAAAGCATGTAGTTTATTCAGATGAAAATTATATTCCAAATGGTTTTGAAACGAATATCAAAGAAAAATTATGTTTAAAATGAGCAATAAATTTTAAAATAACACATTTATTCCTTAAGACGCGGAATATGTTAGCAAGTGCTAGTTTTGTGAAAATGAATGAGACGAACACTTGTAATAATGTGAAACAAAAGTACTGTGGCATTTTAAAATACAAAGCTAAGTTTTGAATTGCTCTATGTTAGTAAAACACAAGCATGTGCTGAAGTCATTATACTGTTTTATTGAACAGAACTTTATGTATCACAACTATAGCTAACATGTCCAAATTCAAATGTAAATATATATTGTAGAAGTTATAATAGATGCTATGTAAAAAGAAAAAAAATTTGAAATAATTAAAATAAAAACAAATATATTGTATGAACAGCCATTTTAAAGACAGAAACAAGAGGAAAGGCCAGCAAAAATTATGCAGAAAAGTTGAAATATTTCCTATTATTTTAAATAGGGTAGTTTGGTATATGTGTGATGACATGTAGTTTCAAATGGCCACTTTGAGTAAAACTCTTATCACATGCAATGCACTTAAATGGACGAACTCCAGTATGAATGAGGACATGTCTCCGAAGACTAGGAACACACGAGAAAGTTTTTCTACAAATTGGGCACGAGTTTGCTTCATCTGTTCCATGAGACAACACATGAAGTTCATAATCCGCCTTTTTACAAGTTGCATAAGGACAAAGCCTGCAGGAATACATAGGGCTGTTTATTCTTCGAGTCCTGTGCACTGTGGAAGAGCCTAGAAAAAGGAATAATTTATACTAAAGAAAATAATCTACATAAAAATTAATTTTAAAAATGTTACCTCTTTGAAAACAATAAAATAAAAACCATCACTAGTTAGAAATTTTTTTTTAATTTCAAATAATGTATTTGACAGCAGAAAAATTGTATCCATAGCTGTTTGCAACTATGCATGCATCAAGGTTTTTTCTCATCACTTAGAATATACATATATATGACTGCAAAAGTATATTCTAACACTGAGATTGCTTATCCCTTGATTTCCACAGGAATTTAAATAGAATTTGCTCATCCCATGGAACAAGACACAAACAATATCAAACAAATCCCAAGAAACACTTCATGACTTAAATTTATAAAACGTTTGATTTGATTTATTAAAAATAATATTTAGAAAAACAATAATTTTCCCTGTAAATAATTATAACTTGTCCAAATGCAAAAAATTGAATCTGAAATAAAACTAAAAAATGCCAATCTGACAAATATCACTTAATTACTACACTCTTATCATTACTACAGTAAAATTTACAATTAAAACGATGTATGTTTCATAATAAGCTAACTTTAAAAGTTTTAAATGAGATTGAAAGTGTAGTAGTCCATTTTAATCCATGTAGTAGTCCATCCAATCTAGTACGAACTTCTTCCTGCATCATGTGCATTTTCAAATCGCCCAATTGAACAAAAACTTTACCATGATGACTAACAAGATACAGTATAGGATTTTTGTCATAAGGCATAAGGACAGTTATATGTAAACAGCAGTTTATACTTGAAATATGTTCATCTAAAATATTGATTAATTTTAGACCAAATATTTACTTTGCAATGTAAAGTTTTACGAAAGTTACCAAAAAACAATAAAACGTTTACAAATTTTAAACCATTATTTGCAAAACAAAAACTGACAAGTCGTAACTTCAACAATGTTTTTGACTGGACAAACTGACAAGCAAAATCTAAAAAAATAAACCAAGATTTAATGATAAATATTGACATTTTCGACTGTAATTTTTTGAGAAAATTGATTGTTGGTTTCTTTATTCTCTTCAAGAGCTTAATGGAAGATTTTCCGGTTCAGTATTTTGACTACTGAATACATAGGACTTCATACCAAATTAAAGCACTAGTATAATTAAACTAAGCAAAAATCTTTCAAATCACGACCAAGTTCAACTTTTCATCCTTTTCGTAAGAAATATATTTAAGTAGCAAAGGAACAAGTCAACTTTTATTTTCTCTAATACAAAAATGAGGAATAATAAATTGTAATTCTAACTTGTGAAGTACGCAAGATTTGAGAAGATATCATATCATGGTACACATATTAGCTGGATGTAACACCTGACGAAAACAAGAGCTAAATTTCCAACAGATTTAAATGCTGATACTAGACAATTGAGAACTAGATACTTTTATAACGCAGCATGCAATGAAGTCATGTTTGTATCTCGTGCTTGGTGTTATGGATTCTACAAAAGGTCAACATATTTTTCAGCTTGTATGGAGTCAGATAATGAATTGCATATTTGCTGCAGTTTATTTATTGACCAAGTGCTTAGATGGTAAACCCTTCTTTGTGTATGTATATTAGCAATATATATTTGTGTAATCCTAAAATGCAAATGGAATAGGCCCCTTTCTTTTAATTAGTTATTGTAACTGTTGCTTTTATCAAAAAGTTAATTTTTGAAAATCCAATTGTCAAGGCATGTAGAAATGTAAATTTTACAATAACCCTTATAGGTCATATGCAACTTTCTCGTATATGTCACAACACTAGCGAGGAAACGAGACTGAACAACTAAAAATTCGCCGATTGCTGAATGTACACATAAGGGACATTTAAATACTTATGCAGAAGCAGACAGTACTTGTATTTATGCATTTTTATTTAACGTCTCATTGGAGCAACACAAAAGGTTTTTTGGGACAGTCTATCAAACCTGAAGGGAAAGATTCAAGGACAACCCTAAGTATAATTTTGAACCCGTCAGACGACGAAGCAGACAAGACATGGTATTACTTAGGTGATGATTTGAAGTATATCTTAATATTTTAATCCCACAAAAATAAATGGACTACATCAAAATTGAAAGTACAGTGATAAAAAAAATTTATGGATACTGTCAATTCGAAAGACATTTGATTCTTCTGGTGATTCAGATGAAGGCTAAATTGAAATCGAAAAAAAATCAAGGGCCAAATTTTTGGAAATGTTCAGAAGCCTATAAATTTTAATTTAATGACAAGTAATGTTCATGATGCTAATGTTTGGTAAGGGTATGAACTTTTTTAGTTACAATATAGTTCTATGTGTGACATAGCATTTTAGGAATTGTTATAGTGAAATCAGTCGATTAATAATTTTTTTTTGTATGCTTTATTGTTGTCTAAAAATATTAGCAAACATTAGCAAGTAGTTTTAAGTTTTTATTTCAGAGCTTTGTTTCATATTGGGATACAACAAAAGTCAGATTTGAGGACCAATACATCTCATATTGCTCATTACTCTCATCATTCTTGGCAATAATTTGTAACTTTAATACCCTATGTTTATTGCCAACTTAACAGATATTTTTGATTTTATATTAGATTTTGAATATGTATAAAACTAAAAGGTAACAAATTTCTCATGAATAACAAGGTAAAAATTTTCACACACTCAAACAAAAAATATGTCTTAATAAAAGGTTCACTATTTTTAGTGATTATCAGTAATTTCAAAACATTAAAATCACTGATTGCCTTTACTTTTGCATTAAAATGCTTTCATGAAATTAATTAAGAAAATTATCACATGTATCATAAATTCACAAAACATCTATTTGAAAGAACTTTCATGACAAAAGCACAAATCATTTTTCTTTGCATGAAATAGAAAATAATTGTTGTATGGATAAATAAGTTAATACTATTTGTGAAAAATCATAAGCAAGAGTAAAAAAAAAAGGTAAATTTTTAGAAAAATAATAAAAATTCAATTTTTACAAATACAAACAACAAGTCATTCTTTCCTAAAACAAATACAGATGATTGAAATTGAAATTAAAAAATATATGAAATGCTTTTAAACACACTAAACTTGCAGTTCCAACATTTAATGTTTTTAAACACAAAGACCGAAAATGGAATATTAATTTAAAGGAAACCATTAAAATTCTTTGTTGAAACAATAAAAACAAACACAGAGCACTATTTTAAATAAACACTTGTTGACTACAGTGACTTAAAAACAATACATATGTGATACTTTAAAATGCAAAGTTAGATTGATAACACAGAAATCGTTCACATAGATACGCAAATGCAAGAAAATTATCACATAAAATGAAATAATGATGTCAAACAGAAAATAAAAAGTCAATAAGAACTGCTGAATGTAGAAAAATTCAATTCCTCCAGTGTAAAAGTTTTATGAACTTGTTTCAAATGCATTTTTAAGTTGCCTTTTTGAGTAAAACTTTTACCACACACATGACACTTAAATGGGCGAATTCCAGAATGAATAAGAACATGTGTTTGAAGGGTATAGATACATGTAAAAGTTTTATTGCAAACTGGGCAGGTATTGCTTGAACCTGTGCAATGAGATAGCACATGATGCACATAATCAGCTTTTTGCTTAGATGTATATGCACACAGTGAACACGCATATGTAGGATTGCTAGTGTGGTCTTCCGCATATGAAGGATCTGAAATAACAAAATAGCCATGCTTTTAGACAAAACCATTAAATTAAGGCAAAACATTTGATATAACTACATATTCTTTTGACAAAATAATACAAAAATTAAAGAAAATATCTGTTTAAAATGTATTTTTATTATATAATAAATTTGATCCAGTTTCACTTAAGCTATGCTAAAACTAGTATAAATGCTTTGTTTAAAAATGTTATTAAATAAAATTACTTGTCAAATATCCATGAGTATATCTTCAATTAGAGAGAGAGAGTACTTTCCATTTATGAGACATATAAATTAGAATTGTAAAAGTTGACTCTTAATTCTAAAAGATAAAAAACACATATTTTTCAATAGCTTTTTAAAGTTTTCATTACTTTTTTGCTGCTATTGCAGCCTAGCCATTATTGAATTTAGTTTAAGAGACCTGAAATATGAATCAAACAGCTAGAAAGTTTGCATCTTGGTGCTCAAAGGCACTCGATTTTTGTCATTAGAAGTTCACTGGAAAAACCTAATGCATAAAGCTAGTGAAATGGAAAATTATTATGCAATCTTTTACTAATGAATGCTTTTAAATTGTAACTACAAATTAAAAAGCATTTTAGAGTAAAATATTGCATCAATAATTTTACTCTAGAAAAATCGAATTCATTTGGAATAAGTAAAACTTAAAAATAGGAATCATCAAAGGATCCAATAAAATTTATTTAGAACATGTTAATATGTGCATTTGATGCCAATCAACTTTTTGACAAATATACTTATGCGTGCAAGTACTTTTTGTTAAAGTAAAATCATATTCTACAATGCTTTGTCAATCTTTTAATGCATGTATAGAGTTGATTTATAATCTATAAAAATATAAGACATTAAAAACCTCCTACATAAAAAAATTTGAACATATGAGTTTAATAGTATTACATAGGTAATTAATTTATAATTTGTAAAATGAGAATTAGTTTATTATTCCTCAAAGCAACATTTTCCAATTAATTTATTTTAAAAGCAAGGATATAAATTAACAGTGAGTTCAAAGTTCTATCTATATGTATATTGTTTAATAAAACATGTAAGGTAAGATATTAAGGTATGTAAACAGACATTACAAAATTTAAGACAGAAAGTCAATGATCAAAAACATTTATTAAAATGGTCAATATTCTTAACACTTAGATATGTACACCAGGGCATTTTAAACATTTTCAATCAGACATTAAGCAAATCATCAGTGTAAAGAACATCTATATGATTAAATTAGACATTTTTAAAATTCAAGACACTATATTTTTAAACCAATAGTCTGAACTTGGCTGTACAGATTCTGTGTGTGTGTGTGATTAAGGTACATACATACTATACTCTAATATTTTTGAATAAGAATTACAGAATAAATTGATAATCAAAATATAATTTTTAAGATTTATTACTAAAAGAAAAATAAGCCATAAGACATGTTTCTTTAGTATGCATTAAATCTGAATCTGTCATAAAAAGTTATCAAGATAAGTAATAAATTAGCTTAAACAGTCATCTTAGAATCTATATAACTTTCGTTCCTGTTATATAGCATACAGTGTATAAAAGTTTACAACCTTTATAGTTTGGCATCTAGTTTTTCATGGCCCCTTGAAATTTTGAAAGTAAAATGACTATGTCCTTTGCAACATTTAAACTACTTAACACTGACTACAATTGTTTAATAAACTTCTATACATTGGATAATTATTGGCAGAATGCATGGAATCAACACGAATAAAAGGAATTGTTGAAATAGCAGAAAAAGTAGTGTTGAGAACTCAAGAAAAGTCTCAGTTAGCTTGAATTAAGTTTAAAGTACTTAAGTTGAGACATGCAAGTTTAAATAATAGATAAAGCGACATTATTGGTGCATTTCTAGGAAAAATTTCCATGCCCATTTCATTGTATACTCTTACTGTTCCAAGGAGTCTAGTTGATCATGGAAAAATCCTGTGCCACTTTCTAGGTGCCCTGAGCATGTCTTTGTCTTCAATGGCTGATAAAGGTGTTTTGCCAGATTAAAAAGGAATTTTAATTATTCCTTTATGAAAGTAAAATTCTGATTAAACTAATTCACTTCTCAGCATGTCATGAATGACGAACTTACACACTAACACTACGGAACAAATTTAGAAACAATAAAAAAAAACTTCAAAATTGTATATACATTATTCGCAAATCCTTAGGTTTGACTAGACCAAAAAAAATATTTTTTTTTTTTAGAGTTTTTTATTATTTTTTACAAAATTTAATCTGATTACAAACTGTATGATGCTGTCAACGGTTTGCTTTTTATTTCAAAATCGAAACATAAAAGTAGAACTAAATATTTTCTGCTTTGAAGCAAATCAAAATGTAAGACAGCAGTTTAGAAAAAAGTATTAATAACAGAATAAGTATAATTCAATTTTTTAATTCCGATTTTACATTTTGTAGAACAAAGCACGTACACAAAAACAACATGGAATAGAATTAGTATATAAATTGATTCATGCTTTGACATTTATCTATAAATTAACTAAAACTAACAAGCACTTTTTTTTATCTAACTAAAAAGTACTGTGTTATGATATGTAGGTAAAGGAATACACTACTTTTTGGCATACATTACTAACAGAATAGCTAAAATAGTGCAATATCCCACATTTTGAAACTTAAAAAACACACATCAAGTCAGAGATATTTAACATTGAAAGAGGGATAAAATTTCTAGAAATGAGACTAGCTATTCAAATACCAATGTGCAGAAAAAACTATGAATGGATGGTGCACAACTTGATAAATTAATTTTTAATTAACCTTTACGCTGCGGCGTTCAATTTTTTTTCAATCGCCTCTTCTCCAAACCAACTAACTTGAGCGATAGAGTCGTGAATGGCATTTACGACTGACGCTTTCCTTTCATAGCATTGTCCAAATGCCACTCAATGGAAACTGAGGGAAAGGTTGCAAAAGTTTTAGAACACTTCTGGGATTTCCTCTTTTGCTCCCTTTTTAACTCCCCATTCTGTTTAGATCAAGCTGTTTAAATTTTGTTTGGATTAAAATTCGTTTATGGAGATCTTGGAATATACTACTTTGGAGGCAATAACGAATATGAACTGCATTTAATATTTTCATGATAGTTTATTTCCGAAATTGTCAGCATGATTATGTCTCATTGTTTATATTCTCCATTATCGTTTTAGTTCATAATATTCATATTTTGGGTAATAAATTAATCGATGGTCTAATGTATCTGTATTACAAATGAATCCCAAAAGGCAGATAGTTTACACGTAAAATACAGCACATATAAGCACTTACGTTTCGTTCTTGCTTTGGGAGTACTATTTTCTTGCACATGATTAACTTTTATTATTTCATGAATTCGTTAAATGTGATTAACTAATGAATGTTTGCTTTACCTGCTGCATTCAACAGGCTCTCAATTCCTCATAAGAAAAGTTCTCTATATTCTACTTTAAATACTTATTTATTTCAACTCAATAGAACCTTGTTATGAAATTTAAGTTACACAATGGGTTGCTATTTTAATACTTGTTTCAAAGGTTTTAATTTAATTTAAAAATCAGTTTTATATTTCTATCATAGATAAGAAATATATAAACAATAAATGACCATATAAATTTCATTATCAAGTGAGGTCCAATTTTAGTGCTCTTATAGCGATAAAGTTCTTATTTGAGTTTAGAAAATCACTAACGATAAAAACTAATGTCACCCAAAACATTAATGTGAATTTTCTATATGAATATTAATTAACCATGTGATTTTAAAGATTGGAAAACCATCTTCGAATTTCAAGTACATCTTATATGAAAAGTTTATGTACAATCAAACTTGTATAAAAAATATCATTGGAATAATTTTAGATTAATAATGTGTTGTCCGGTTCTATCATTATGTTAAGATCATGAAAAACGGAGGCTTCTTTTAGATTAAAATAAAATGAAGGCGACAATTTTGATGTTCAGTATGCTTAAGAATTAAAATATGACTTCTTTTTCAACAGATAATTTTGTGGAAACCAAGTAAAAATCAACCAGCACAAAGATGGCGATTTGTACAGTAAAATGCTTAATAGTTTGAATATGAATACATTATCAACATTAGTAATTAAAACCTGGAGTCTAAATTTGTGAAAACAGTAGCAGTATGTCATTGTGAATAAACGGATTTGAATATTAATAAAGTACCACATAATATATAGTATTGAAAGCCTGTTGGAGGAAGATTGAAAATAGCGCTAACATTTGAAAAGTTTCCAATCCAAGTGGAGATAAAAAAGAGGAGCGTACAACCATTCTGTGTTGAGTGGTGTTTTGAAAATAATAAAGGAATCTGCTTCTATAGTCAACGTGAGAATCATCCTTTACCCCTCGAGCCAGATTGCTGTCGGTATATTTTAAGGCATTCTACCAATGATAAAGGAGGGTTTAATATGTTATATTCTACATACTCAGATGTCATCACTTAACAAGAAGGAATGCAAGAGGTCATTGTGATGGTTAAAATAAAGATTTGTTACACTAGCTTAATAATTCTTTTTGAAGTTTTGAAGAGGGGTTCCCACTTTCTATAGGAAGTAATAAACACTTTCGAGAAAGCACGAGTACAGTTTAAATTCCTCCTCTTTCTCAGTAACCCATAACAGCTTACTTTAGGTGATCAATGTTGCTTTAGGTTTAAAAGATTCAAATATTGGCATGGTAACCACATCATTGATTAATACAATGATAACACACAGGCTGCCTTTTCTCATATCATATTTTATCACACTTTTGTGAACGGGGTACATTTTTGCACAAAAAAAATAAGAGCAAATACAACCTTTGACAAGAAACTATGCGAGGACTTTCATATTCATTTTTAGCTCAAACTTAGTTTACTCTGCAAGTGTTTACTACAGATCTGTCATATCAGTCTAACGTACAATATATAGTTTCTATAATCGATTCTGTAGTACAGTTATCAACTACAAAAGTATTGTGTTTGGACACAAGATCCGTCTCAGGATGCTCAATTTTGTATTCAGAGTCACAGTCTGCAAAACTTTTTTTCATCTAATTCCTTTATAATTCGATTTATTTCTTCTAGTGTTAAACCTCTAAAAGGCTGAGCCCTTTCAGAAGTAATATTTCTCTTTTATATTCAAATATGAAAAACACACACAAACAGTAAAATTTAGTTAGTAGTGAAGATATTTGGTGTTAAATCACATGTAATTGCAATGGTAGTGTTAAGAATAGCATTGAATGAGAAAAGAGCTCCCATAAATTTCCTTTTGTAGACTTATTCACCGTAGCATAAAGGTTAAACACAACAGCAAAATCACGATCAAATTCTCAAAAGATTTTCATTAGTGCTACATGTTAATTAGCTTGTCAATGTTAAGCATGTTAATTAGCTCAGATTTTATAAGGCTATCAAAGCAAGAGTGGCGTAACCCACCAATTTCCCCAATGAAGATAAATGCAATTTTCTTGCTAGCATATTTCATATATTCTCATTTAGTGACAAGATGATTTGAAATTTTGTTTCTTAGTGATAAATTTGCACAATAAAAATAAATAAAAAGTTTTAATAAAAGGTGATACATTTTTTTTTTCAGATTTTTGAGGGTTAGGCCACTTTTGCTCAGGTAGCCTCATATTCAAACACACATATATATATATATATAACTGAATTTACGGCTACATTCTAAAGGGGAAATGTTCTCTGCTAGGCGAAATGCAATTTCTAATTTTATGCTTGCTGTTCAGCCTTATATATTTAATTTTTTCCCCAGCAATGTTTATTAATTTGTCTTGAGTATGTTATATTGTCATTTAAAATGAAATAATTAAAACTACCCTATTCCTGTTTTTGTTTACTGTTAGTTGGGCCAGAAAGAAAATTTAACTACATAAAAATCTAAATATAATATAAGCTAAAATGTCACTGAGGCACAAAAAGCTGGTACTGAAACAAATAGCACCAACAAACAAAACTGCTCCAAATTGGAGCTGAAGTTTATTGCTATGGTTATAATAGAAGAGTACCATACTTTGAACAGCCATCAATTTTGCGTCTACCTAGAACAACTTGTTTTAAGAAAATAACACAGAATTAACTGTACAATTTGTGCTTTATTTTTAAGTAAGTTTTTCTTGGTTCTCGTAATATTGAGGAGTTACTGCCCTTTTACTCTTTAACTTTAAAATTCTACATATTTAATAGTAATCGGGTGTTCAGAGAATTAAGATGGTTTAGTTGTTTGTGTTTTTATTGTGATAGGGCATATTTGGCCAAACACAAGACAGATGTCACATAATAGACAATTTTATCGCAGAATTTTAAAATGAAAAATCTTAAAATATTTTCATTATTTTTATACCAAATTTCTGTGGTAATTATTTGAACTTATTACTAGTAACATATACAAATTAAAAAAAAAAAAAAAAAATGAAACTCTAGTCCTTTTAAGATGGTTTAGTTGGGGTTTTATTGTGATAGGGCCATACTTGGCCAAACAATACAGATAATGTCACATAATAGACATAGATACACAATGAAAGTTTTGTAGACACGGAAAATACAGGGAGGAATTGAACCTGTACCTTCTACAACTTGCAAGCACATCTGGCAAAACCACTTGAGAATCCACCAAATTTCAAATTTTTTTTTAGCCAGGGTTTAGTTTTACTGATCAGTAGGGCAACTTTTTGTTGCAGTAAAAATGGAAAAAGTTGCATTTATCATTCCCTAAAGTTGCATTTATTTTTGATACACTAAATTCTAAAATAAATTATTCGTCAAAAATGAAAAAATTATAAATATATTGACAATTTTAGTTGTGTACAACAGTATTATAATACATTCTTAAACACAGTTGAATGGTCGATCCTTGGCCAGTCATTTCTTCAACATTGAAAAACTACGCCAGCCGCAGTCATATAATGTGCTGTATCGGATAGCAGAAGCGCAAAATCCTTTCGTTCAACATTTACAGGTTTTAAAACGTCATGTACAAGTCGAACAACATATTGATGATCAACACTCACCTCGCAAATACTGCAGTCGATTACGCAAGTTTCCTCTGGATTATCAAGAATGGCAACCAATGTGTTAAAAAGTTACTTCTCGATATTTATGTCACTTTCGTCTGTTAGGACGAACACCTTCTTTCCATGAACTTCTTGTTTGATCCGCAATACTTCGTCGTTCGCAAGATCAGACACACGCGATCGTAGGGTTGGTTCAGAGGGCAAAAAATGAAATAGTAATTTAATATTAATTAATTTTAAGCTAGATTTTAGAAAGTTGCAGGTGGTTGCATTTATGCAAAAAGTTGCATTTACGTTGTGATTATAACTCACTTATAATACACCCCATGTAGAAGGAATTTTGGTTTTAGTACTTTACATGCAGCCTAGAACGTGTGAAAAAAAGTTGCATTTGTTGCAAAAAGTTGCCCAACTGATCAGAGTTTCAGGTCGAGACCTTCACACAAAATTATAGAATGCACTAACAAGTGAAAGTCAAAGACAAATAAAACGAACATAATGTAAAATTCCATAAAGCAGATAAATAAATTGTTACAAGGCCATGACAAACAATTTAAATTACTTAAGTTTCAAGGATTTGTTTCTGTGTGTTTTCATGTGAATTTTCAAATGGATTTCTTGAATGAAATCTTTGCCACACCGTTCACATATAAAGGGGCGTACAACTGTATGGGTCAGGACATGTGTTCGAAGATATGTACTGCACACAAACTCTTCTTTACAAACAGGACATGTGTTGGGTGCATCTGTGGCATGAGACAACACATGACTTATATATTCAGATTTTTGCCACCATGTAAAAGGGCAAAGTGGGCACGAATAAGTCGGAATGCTTTTACATTGAATAATTTTCACACTGAAAGAATCTGAAATAGCAAAAAAGTTATGGGTTTAGTATGAGTAATTAGAAGCAGCAGACAGCATAAGAAGCAGACTGGAATAAATACTTTAAAATTGCAAAATAAAAATTAGCTTAACCTACAACTAGTATCTTAAACTTCTGTTTTTAAATGTTTAAAAAAATATAGTATCATAGTAGAAAATACATAACTATATACATCTAATTAGTTTAAAAGTAAAAGGCATTAATTTAGAGGAAAAACATTTTTTTCTTGCAGTTTAGGAAAGTTGGTTATGGTACAGATTTCAATAGCTAATGAACACAAGTAAAATATTTTACACACATCATAAAATGCAAAACTGCATTTTTTATCATACATAATAGTCATTTAATAAAAAAGCAATGGTTATGAAATTGGCATACATAGAAAATATTCAAAGCATATAAATTAAGATTCACAGAATCTATATCAACACACCAATACATTTTTAAAATGCATTCTTTTCTGTATAAACAAAAATAATCACTAAGTAATAAATTAAAAAACAGTAATACCAACAATGAAAACAGTAAAAATGTGCACAAATATTTCTAACAAAGCGGTTAAAAATTAGTAGGGTATACTTCACTGCATATGTGTAAGCATATGCGTTTTCAAAATACTTCTTTGGGTGAATCTTTTACTGCATAAGTAACAAGCAAAAGGACGAATTCCAGCATGAATCAACAAGTGCCTTTGAAGGTTTTGTTTGAGATTAAAATCCTTTTTGCAAAAAGAACATGAGTAAGGATATTTAGCAGGAAGACTCAAATCTGAACGATTTGATGTTTGCCTTGGTTGCTCGGTTGAAAATATTTCATTTCCAAACGTGACACCTAGAAAAAAACACCAAAATCTGGAGATATAAATACGTAATAACACAGAATTGCATCAAATTACACAATCTGTATATTAGCTAAATTGGTTGACTTTTTTATGGCACAAGGGAGATATATTTGGCTATGCTATGCAAATCACAAGACAGACATCTTTAAGAAATTAATGTACACACAAGGTATGTTTTACAAGCAAAGAAGAGGGGAAATACATTTATGGAGGAATCGAGTATGTGCCGCTTACAACTCTTGCTTTGCTAATGGATAAGAGCCAAGTTTTTCGTTTTTCGTATTATAAGTACAAGGTAGTATTTGTGATTTGACAAAACTGCTAATTTAAAAAAACCTCTTTCCTTCAATTGCCAAATGAGTTGAAAAAATATAAATCTTAACAAAATCCCACTTTTAAATTAAAATAATAATTATAATACTGAGAGTTAGTAATAACACACTCAAAACAGAAAATGAAAGTATCAGTAGCTTGAGACTAGTGCAGAAGACTCATTAAACTCTCTCAAAATTTTTTTAAACAAATGGTAGAGATTTAATCATTGACATCGAGACCGATTGAAATAAGTTTAGATTTCTGAAATGAAGTAAAGCAAAATATGCACTTTAAACTCAAAGGAATTCTTTGGATACAAGATGTCATTGAGAAAAATGAGTTAAAAGACAAATTGAAATAGTAAAGTGAAATGAAATGAAAGAGACATATTCAGTAAGTTTAATGTGTGCCCATTAAACTTGACTTTCAACTAAAAAATAGTTTGCGAGAAGATCCACGATCAAAATTTTTTTTTCTACAAAACACTTTAGTATGTAACACTTGACTTAGAATTGAGGTTCACAACTTGCAGGCTGGTGAAGATTTTTGTGGCTCACATGAATGGTAATTAATTGCATAAAAATTGATTACCTTCATTTTAAAACATATTAATGCTTAGGGAATCGAGACTCTTTAAAAGTATGTTTATATGCAAAGAATGGAACTGTATTTAAGCATGCCTATTCTTACATAAAAAAGTACTTGAATCTTACCCCTACGAATCCAAAAACACTTTTCACCTATCTTTCCAAATACATGGAAGTTAGCAATAGGTAATGAGTCAAAATTTCTGGGTCAGAAAATGTAACAATTTTTTTACTGTACAGACAGAAACATGCAATCACTCGAAGATTTGAATGAGAATGCATTGTTACATAAGTTATTGTTTTCAATGATACAATTTTATAGAAAGATAAATAATTGATAAAGCATTAGTTCTATTATTAGAAATAACCCAAGTAATTGGTGTAATTTTGAAAGTATATAGTTATCAGCAAGAATTCATTAATAAATGCGTCTCCCCAAGTTCATGCTAAACTAGAAAGTGGACCTGCAAAGGGTCCGAGTTGAAGACAATTGATGAATTTCAAAATCAATGGTTTTGGTAGAGCTTTGATATACTTTTTTGTCTAGAGTTTGGTAGCTAATAGCGTCAAATGAAGGCAACCCTGCTTTATTAGGATTATGGCAACCTCGTGAAGTTAAAATGTTCATATCCAGCTCTTTTCATTCTTGAATATTTTGTAACGCGAATCCTTTATTTTTTTTGGTTCAAATTGTGCCTTAAAAGATCTTATGATTTCATTGTTCCTTTTGAATTTGTATTCCGATTCTTTTCCCTTCCTCCAATTTTGAAGAATTAAAACTAGGTTTGTATTTTAAACATGGCATAATGCAGTCACATCAGGTTGTAACATTTCTTGCTTTGATTTGAATCTTTTATTAATCATTTTGTTTGATTTTACCAAGTATTCTGTATTTAGCATTGCAGATAAGTTACAGGGTGGTTCTATTCTGAAATTTGAAGTTTATGTTTTCTGGGGTCATGGCAAATTTAGGAAAAGAGGGAGTTGCTTATCATTTATTCCTTTTTTGGACATTTACCTCTTTAAAAATTATTTTTATTAATTTTTTTATATTTTCCGTAAGTTTCCAAAGGGTATTTTAAAAAGAAATTCTTCATTGGTGACATAAAAAGCATGCTAAAAACAAAACTACAAAAAAAGTCTTCATAAAGCTGTACTATAGTTTTTGATAAATGGCATGATTTCAAACCATTAACAATATAAATATTTACAAACATTTATTAACTATAAACTTTCATTGAACAAATTACTACACATCAATGAATGAAAGGAATTTAAAAAATTACAAATGAAAATTGAGTTGTTATTATTTTTTTTGACAAGTAGAAGGCGTTGTATGTAGAGGTCTTGCTTAATTTTCTTTATATAAACATAGTTTTTAACTATGCAATTGAATTGTGCATAATTATGCATAATGAAAATTTTCTAAGTAGTTATTTAAGCTAGAACATTTTTTACAAGCAGAAAAAAAAAAGAATTAAAACAAATAAATTGTCACCACATAAATAATATTTTGTTGACATAAATAATATGTTGTTAAAACCCACTTTCAATTAATTTTCATAAATCTTTTTACAAAAGCAGTACAATTTATCATTCAATTTCAAACAAATTTAGATATGTAAATCAATAAACAAGGATAACATCTTATCAACAAAGCAAGT
Organism: Metellina segmentata; assembly: GCA_947359465.1. Classification (NCBI taxonomy): domain Eukaryota; kingdom Metazoa; phylum Arthropoda; class Arachnida; order Araneae; family Tetragnathidae; genus Metellina; species Metellina segmentata. Next base: position 100,598,979 of record OX375874.1, read on the forward strand.
TAAATTTTCAAAATTAGCACTGTAAGAATACAGAAACGATAACATTAAGGAAAATACACAGATTTCATCATACTATCAGTTTCGTGAGAATGCATATGTTCCTCAAAACTTTCATAGCTCTTAAATGTTTTAGAGCATTTCTCACAAACATAATCCTTGTTCCCAAAATGTTTTAGCACATGGGCTTGAAGAATGTGACTCTGCGTAAAAGTGTGATTGCACACTGAGCAAAGGTACGGACGTTCCCCAGTGTGAGTACGTAAATGCCTCTTCAAGCTATATGACCTCTCAGAAGAGTATTCACATTGGTGACATTTATAGACATTGTTCACTTTATGCAAAGCTTCAGTTGTAGGAAGAGAACCTTTCCCACTTTTCTTTTGATGGTCATCGGCACCTAAAAAAATATACCTGAGTTTAAGAAAAGAAAGCTCACTACAAGTCAATTTGCAGCATTAAGTTCATGGCTTATCATCTAGTTTTCTTAAAAGTTTTTTACTTTGCTTGAACACTGACCAATTTTATGTAGTCCATTACAGAAGGACCTTAAAAATAAGGAGATATAATTAGCATCAAACTGTACAGCTTCTGGCTTGTTTTCTATTAAAAATTGAGATTTTTTATACAAAACAGAACTAGGACAGTTACATAGATTTCAAAAAAAGTTTTTAGTTTAAAAAAAAAAATAATTAATTCACAACAAAGTAGCAAATATTTCTCAAATACCTAAAGTAAAGTGGGGCAAGTGCATACCAACACATTTACCAAGTTTGATTTATAAGGTCTACAAAATTTATTTTTACCACTGAACCAATATTTTTTGCAGTGAAATAGAGATCAGATTCTCCACTCAAAATACGTATTCAAAAGCAACTGTTTAATAAAATTCAAATTTTCAAAACATTATGGAAGGTCCAAGGTACATGTGCCCCACTGCAGAGGGGTAAATGCATACCTAGCTTCCAAAGATTGCCCATTTGAATGGAGAATGATGTTAGGGCAAGTGCAAATAGCTTAGCTTTTAAAGATCATACTGCTGGTTGCACTAAAATTGGAAATAACAAATAACTGAGTTATAGAATTTTTTATCAATAAGACATAAAGGGGAAGGAAAAGATGGCAGTCTGATTTTTTTTGTTTGGCTCCAAAGTTATAGACCCACTATGCACTTAAGCTACGGTTTCTTAAGAAAGCGAAGCCTTTATCTAGCAGCTGTGGATGACGTCACTTGTTTATACAAACAGATGGCATTGGTTTCCTAGAGACCGTTTCTGGTGAGCGTAATGAATATTAGCGGAGTCGCCATTTGCGTGATAATCGTCATAGCGGTCTCAAACAGTTGGGGAACATTTTTTTCTCTTGTAGCAGCAACATTTTATTTACTGTTTAAAACAAAATTTTTTGACTGGCATTGTGTAAAGTTAGTTTTGGTAAAATCGGGATAGTTAAAGATGGATTTAAAATTTCAACGGATTTGAAATCTGCGGAAAATTGGACGCCAGAACGATACCTTAAATGTGATTTTCTTTAAACAAATAATTATTTAATAAATAATTTAATGTGGTAAATAACTGAATAAAAATGTTTTTGGTATCGATCTGGCTAGAATTGTACGCTGATTTGAAATTTTCACTCTATCTTCAATGATCCTGAAGTTAGAAACTTGGACTAGAGAATAAAAAAGCCAATTTGTTTCGTTTCTCATATAAAATAAGCCACCACATCGTCTGTATTGCACATTCTCCACCTTATTCTGTCTGTCAAGTCGACACCTCTGGTCTAAGTTAAGACGGCCGCCTAGTTATGCCAGCGGCATCATGATGGATCACAGCTACTAGATAATGGCTCCACTTTCTTAGGAAACCGTAGCTTTACCCCACTTTACCTTACAAGAAAAAAGACATAACTTTTGCTTATAGTAGCCATAAACCTTCAAAGCAGTGCACGTTAGTGCATGCAGTTCAGAAGGATTCTGTGTGATGGATGGTACACTCTAAATACTTTGAGGAATGGATGTCTTGGGGTCAGGGTGGTAAGTCTGACCATTAAGGATCTTCTACATACTGTGTGATGAATGTTTAAGACCATGTTCAAACTGAATTTTCTGAGCTGCGTTTGAACGTGCCACTTGGGTAACTATTTGCACTCGGATGTCGCAAAATTGGCCGCAATATAGCAGTTAATTTAACGAGTACAGCTGCAATCTGTGTCTCGTTTGGTGCCAACATCTTTAATGCAGTTATTCTGATTTTTATGACAACCTCAGCGTAAATTAATTTATGCTAAAGATTATTATTTTCTGTTGAAGAGTTTTTGTAAGAATTCTTTCCTTGGCGACATAAAAAGTGCACCAAGAGTGTTGCCACAATCTAGGTATAGAATGCAGCTGTACCATTTAACGTTCTGAATGTAAATGGTTAAAATTGCTAATACATTTAATTTCCAATGTGAACATTCTGTCCAGATTGCAACAGCAAATACAAAATAACTTAAAATTTAAAACAAAAGTTTCTAATATGAGATGAAATTAGGTTTTAGTCATGATAAAAGGGACCAACATTCAAAATTGTGAAAAAATAATTAAAAGACACTTTTAAGACTGATAGGATGTTACGAGACAACCAAGAGGACCTTGTTGCAAGGTTTTGTACTTATTATAGTCAGAGACAACTGCTTGATTTAGTAATACAGATTAATGTAAAGATACAGCTGCTTGTTTTGCACAAAATACTTCACAATTTTACTTACTCACTGACTTAAGTATTTGAGCCCCTGAAAAAAAAATTCAATAAAAAAATTACTCTGAAAGATATATTAAAATTATTTAATATGGGTAAAAATATTTAAAAACACTTATATATGTTTAATAAGCATAAAAATGCGATAAAAATTTCAATATTGCTGGTTATTGACAAAGAAATATGAAGTTTGCAGACAAAACGTATTTTTTTTTACGAAAGCAATTATATTAAGCAAGTAGAAATAAACAGGAAGTTTAAAACATGTAGTTATATAGTAGAAGACATCCGATAAAAGAAATGAAAGTAACTAGCACACATAGCATATTTTAAGACGTTTTAATAAGTTTCAGAAGCATAAAAGAGTCTCTCGTTCAAAAAACGAAAAATATTATTGATTTTTAATACATTTTTTCACAAAGCACTAATTCTCAAAAAACAAAATTCAATGAGAAATACCACGTATTAAATGAATATAATAAGACTACAGAAGCTTAAAATAAGGAAAATAATACAACAAAATAAAAAAAATTCTCAGAGGAAATTGATGGTGAACTCTGCTTTAAATCTATAATTTTAATTACGCCACCCGGAATTCTTTTTTCCGAATTAAAAAAGTAAACAAAGCTTAGTTTCGGTTATGGGTACTGTACTAAACTGGACAGTTTTACCAGTATTGTTCACATATATGAACAACTACACACAGCGAGTTGTGTTGCTCAAGTGCAACGTTAATTAAAATACACATTTACCTATTCATGAACTATATTATTATTTATTAATAGCCCGTTGTGATGCCTCAGTACAATGTTAACTGACTACCAATTACCATATTATAGTTTATTGGGCAGTGGTTGCCCAGTTAGATGAGAAACAGATTAACAACTGGAGGTTTGAGACGTCGAATCCAACCTAATATCCTCCGGTACAAAGGAGACTGGGGCACGTTAAATCCGTCATAACCTCAAACGTCCTCACGTTGGCGTGGTGTGAAAGTTTGGATGCCTCGTCATCTGACCAGGATTCTAAATTACGTGGTGTTCTCGGATCTTTCCATTCGTCGATCTTATTGGAACATCCCCAATAGCATGTTTCGTTGCCTCTTCAAATAGCGGATTGATCTCGGATCGTTGTCAATAACCCGTTGTGTAGATAAAGTCAGATGCTAATTAAAAAATTACCAATTAACGTGCGACGCTAATTGAAAAAATGACCGTACAAATACCCTCACGTACATGACTATCTTCCGTTGAACGAAGTTTCGAACTCACAAACCCTATGGTTGCTAATTGGTTGCACTTCAAACTTGGGCTATCTTGTTCTGTTTTATTTGTTAAAATGCATTTGGCATTATCGTTCAGTTTCAGAGGGCATGGTAGCCTGGTTGGAGGGTATTTTGTTATATTTCATTAATGTTACACTTGAGCAACACAACGGGCTAGCTACTGGCGAAGATCCGGAATTAAAACCTGATGGGGAAAATGCAAGGCGATAATTTGGTAATTGGTAATTTGCAATTAGCGTCGTACTATGAGCAACAAAACGGGCTATTAACGACGGTCCGGGATCAATTCCTTAAGGGAAAGAACCGAGGACAACACCGCCGTACAACCGGTATACTGGTTAAGGTGTTAGCCTCTAGATCGGATGGTTCCTGGTTCGAATTCAGGTCCGGGCATGGATGTTTGTAAGCGTATGGTGTAGAGGCGGTTGGTGCACCTTAAATTTGTCGTGGCCGAAAGTCCTCACGTTGGGTTGGTGTGGACGTTTCGAGAGTGGGATACCAGCTCAGGTGTTGCTTCGTCATCTGACCGTGATTCAAAATTACGAGGTGTTGTCCTCGGATCTTTCCCTTAAGGGAATGATCCCGGACCGTCGTCAATAGCCCGTTGTGTTGCTCTAGTACGACGTTAACTAAAAATTACCCATTACCGAGGACAACACCTCGTAATTTTTAACCATGGTCAGATGACGAGGCAACACCTGAGCTGGCACCGTACTCTCCAAACTTTCACACCATTACAACGTGAAGACTATCGGCCCCGACAGATTTAAGGTGCACCAGCCGCCTGTACACCATACGCTTATAAACATCCATGTATGCACTGACCCGTATTCGAAACAGGAACCTTCCGATCTAGGGAAAATATAACTAAAACACCACTTTGAACCATTATCAGACGAGGTCACATCTGCGCTTGCACCCCACTTTTCAAGCTTCCACATAACTCCAACATAAGGGCATTTGAGGCCACGACAGATTTAACGTGCACCAACCACCTTTGTACTCTACGGTCTTTGGTTAAATTTGAACTCGAATCCCTAGGGTTGCTAATCCGCTACTCTTTCCACCGGGTTCTTGCGGCGGTGGCAGCAAAAGATTTCCTTCTGTTTCAGAGTATTTCGACGTAGGAAGTGCACATTCGAAATTGGAACTAATGTCCGATTAAGATTAGCGTCAAAAATAAATTTTGTTCTTAACATCCTGTTCTCTTCATTCAGTCAGACTTGCTAATTTTTGGATTGTTACTTTGAGTATTGATCTCGAGCTGGTCCGTCTGGTCAAATAGTCTGCCTGTATTGCTCCAGTGCGAATAATTTCAACTACCTACATTACCCTTTGTTTGCAAAAAGAGATGTCAGGCTTCAATACACGCTACTCCATTGATCAATGGAAAGCGTTTGGGTAGTGGAAGTAAAACTGTTTCGCATGTGATGCTAATACGTTACTCTTCCAACAAGTTTTTGCAGTCCTCATCACTAGAAGCCAGCATCATCGCCATCCCCAGTGACAAGGGGACCGCCTTGATCCAGGTAGGTAGGTATTTTCATTAACGTCGTACTGGAACAATATAACGGAGTATTGACGACTGTCCGGGATCAATTCCCCAAGGTAAAGATCGAAGGACAACACCATTTAATTTTGAACCACGGTCAGAAGAAGAGCCAATGTCTGAGCTAGCACCCCACTCTCCAAACTTTCACTCCAAGCCAACGTGAGAACATTGGAGGCCACGACAGATTTAACATGCACTAGCCCCTTTGTACACGACGGTGTTTGGTTGGATTCAAATTCGCAACCATGTTCATAATCTGATTCTCTTCCAACCGAGCCACCGTGGCCCGCCTTGATGCATGATGCCTTGGTGTTTTGTGATTTCTGTATTTGATTTGTTAGTGGTGTTTGTCATAGCCAGTAATATCCCTTAAATCCTTCCCAAGCCCCGTTTCCTGTCTTTATATTGCTGTGTGATGTTGTATTCTTGAGATATACTCTAATCAGTCGTTGCCGAAAGTCCTCACGTTGGGTTGGTGTGGAAGTTTGGAGAGTGAGGTGCCAGCTCAGGTGTTGGTTCATCATCTGACCGTGTTCAAAATTACGAGGTGTTGTCCTCGAATTTCCCTTAAGGGACTGATCCCGGACCGTCGTCAATAGCCCGTTGTGTTGCTCTAGTACGACGTTAACTAAAAATTACCGTTACCATTACCACTCTGGAGATATGCAAAACATTTTTTTTTTTCGATAACGTTAACTGATATTGCTAATTTTTGTAGCAGTTACCTATTTGCAACTGGTTTTTAACAGCTTTGTTAAAATTAAGAAACTAACACTAGTATTTCATAGCAACACATCCTTCAGAACTCTAGAGGAGAGGGGAACGGCCTCCAGAATCTACACCTCTGGTTATGACACTGACTATTGAAGTTGGAGCAGAAGAACAAACAAGATGTTTCTGGAAACAGTTGATCCATCAAATGCTCAAAAAGTAGCTCTCGCATGACTAAAAATTATTAAATTAAATTTAAAAAATTCAAAATTGGAAAACATTAAAAAAAATTATCTGTTTTTTTTAAATTTTTTAGATTGCTTTTCTGTTGATTACCAGTTTCTACTGTTAAAATTAATAATTTATATCACATTCTTACAGTTGACAATAGTTGTTGACACAACATTGAACAATAGTTTCTTGATGTGAAAACTACTTTTTGTTAAAGATTAATTTAAATTAAAAAAAAAATTTAATTTTACTTGTTAAATTCTTGTGATTGAATTTAGATTAAAAACCTAGAATCATCCATTATTTTAGTAAAAAATTATTCCGAATTATTTCGTGCATTATGTATCCCTAATGAGCATGTTAAAAAGAATACAAATCATTCGAAAGTATCAAAAGCACACTTGCCTGTTCTTTAAATAATTAATTTTAAAAATGTATTAATTTTAAACAATTAATTTAAAATTTTAAAAGCATTGATTTATAAAATTATGTATTCTAAAAGAACTTTTAGACGCAATCCTTTAAAAACCACGAAGTGACATTTCTATCATGGCACGAATGGGACATGTATATTCTTGGATTGAGAGGTAGGCTGGGAATAATTTAGCGCAAGAGCCGATATTCTGCGATTGAGACATAAACGACAAAGTGACAAGTTTGATTTCAATCAGTATTCTTTTAAATTTAAGTCATGATTTAAATTGGCATACCCTGTTTTCAATATAATTTTGGGGTGAACTAAGTACAAGCATAGTTCTTAACTTATTTGAGTAAAATAACATGCATCTTGTTCAGTTATTTCATTTTCAATATCATTAAACATTACAATAAGAAAAAAGAAATTTAAAATTTTTAATTTAATCAATGTGATTTATCAAATACAAAAAATGTATTTATGAACAAGGTAGGTAGGTAGTTGATTAAATGTCACATTAGAACAACTCAATAGGCTTCTAATAAATTAACTAAGTTCACAAAATCAGAAAAAAATCTATCAGATGCAAAAAAAAACCAAAACATATTTAAATACAAATGTTTCTTCAAAAATGTTTTTGATTTCCAGAAACAAAAGCCGGCCTTCCAACACGTAATTCATCCATAATACATCAGTCTTATTTGAAATTAATTATCTTCGACTTTATTTCTCCTTTCCGTTCATTCCGGAAGATGGACACACCGGCTAATATCAGGAACACTCTTTCAAAAGATTCGAAATCTTAAAGATTCGATTTTTACACTCGTTATTCGGTGCACCGAGAATTTGGCGTCTATGGTACTAATGTTTTACTTATTTATCGCTTTTCTCCAATTACAACGCCAAGCCCTTTCTCGCCAAATCGTGCACCCAAAAATTTTGTGAGGACGGGGGAGGGAGTAGGTAACATTGTACTGAAATGCCACCGGTCCCTATTCACTAGCGTCAATCAGCTTGCTAACCCATTAACTTAAAAGGTATGAGGCTTCTCGCTCATTGTATAGCCAGCTCACTCATTAGAAAATATATTTCCCGTTAAGAATGAATTCATTTATCCTCGATTAGGTAGGTTGATTTTATTTCGCACTGGAACGGCAGAACGCGCTATTGGAAACGACCCGGGATCAATCCCAAAGGGAACTTGACGAGGACACCTCGTAATTTTGAACCGAGGACAGATGACGAAATGGACACTTGAGTTGTCACTCCATTCTCCAAACTTCCACACCACGCAAATGTGAGAACGTTTGAGGCCACGACAGTTTCAAATTGTACCAGCCCCCCATGTACACGACGGTCCTTAATCGGGATCGAGTTTCGAACTCGCAACCCTCCGGTTGTTAATCCGTGACTCTACCAACTGGGCTATGTGGCGCTATAACAAAACAATGCTGACTTTTAAAGACAATTAAAATTATAAATTCAATTTTATTAACCTTGATTGTAAATAAGCGAATAGCCATTTTCAAGTAGTCTACATTTGTTTTGATAGGTTTGTTTTCTAAATACATTTGTTTTAATTTTTTAGTCATTGTATTTTTTAAAGTTCAATTTTGCAATATTACTTTAATTTTGCTTTAATTTGCAATAGTAATAATATAATATTAAAGTCATTGATCTAATAATAAATATAGTAATAATATTAAAGTAATTTGCAATATTACTTTAATTTTGCAGTTATATCAGAGCACAAGATAAAAATATCTAAAAAAAATAAAAAAATGTTTTCCGATTAAATTTACTACTACTTTTAGTTGAGCATGAAGCTTTGAGAAAAAGCAGAATATTGTGTGACTTACTGTACGTCGGTTAATGACAATATATTCTAAAAAAGTAGTTTTAACATGGATGTGATATTACATTTATATCGGATAAATAAGAATCCACTCATTTGTAGTAAAAACCTCATTTGAAATGAAAATTTTCAGTGTCGCGATGTAAATATGCACAAGAAAATTGAAAATAAACAATTTATACACAACATTCAGTATCTCAAAATAACTGTGAATCCATAACAGTTTATATTTTAGCTGTATTTTGTTACCGTAATGTTTGTGGTTACTAAAGGAGAAAAGTAAAAATTAGACTCGTGTGTGTGTGTTTCGTGTTATCGTGTCTGTATTTTCTAACAATTTGGACAGACGTGTATTATATAATTTTCAGTATAATTCATCGTGATACACACATAATTTAAACGAATGGATTGCATGCAGACACAAAAAGTAGAATTCGATTCTATATAATTTAACCACATTTATAAATTCTCTGACTTTGGATCACGTGTGTAGGATGTTAATCAACAAATAATTCGACGGACCACCGGCTGCCTTTTCGAATTTTACTACACACACAACAAATACGTACAACTAGCCACTGCTTGCCCAGCACGGCGTTGCCCGTGACAGTTCTTTTCGTGGGGTCAGGTGTGACCACTGCTCGCTAACCTCCGGTGATTGCTACGAATTCCCATTTGGACAAACCAAACGGAAATTCGTAGCCTATTCGATAACAGACATCACGGCGTTGCCCATGGCACTACAGTTGAAAAAATAAATTTAATAAACAAGCGGTTGAATGTAAAATAAAATTTGAATATGAGGCCCTAAAATTTAAACGCTTGGAGCCCCCACTTGACTTGATCCGCCACTGACCACAAGCAACGCCGTGATGACCTCGTCATTGTCAAATGCGGTCAAATTCAAATTGCGAAGTGATCCAATCGCGTGAGGTCACAATCTCTTGCGAAAGGAAGAATATTTAATTGAAAAATTATTTATTAAAAGAAAATTCAACGTATAAGGTATCTTATCTATATTGTGTAAAACTTTCCGGCAGATTTCAAATCCGTTGAAATTTTCAATCTACCCTTAACGATCTCGATTTCACAAAAAAGAACTAAACAATGCCAGAAATTTTTTTGATTTGTTTTGCTTTCCTTCGCTGGAATCGTTTGAGCGCAGGAAATGGAATCTATTGATTTATCAACAGCAAAGATCAAATTCGTATGGGAAGAAAACATAAAAGTTGCAGTTTAAAAATTATTTATTTAAAGAAAATCATTTTTTTAGGTATTGCAGATTTAAAATCCGTTGAAATTTTTACTCTATATTTAACGATCTAGGAGATAAAAAAAGAACTACATAACTCTAGTTACAACTTTATTTATTTTTTTCGTCGGCTAAAATCATTCCTACGCAAAATCAAACGGAAACGGAAAAAATAAATTTAGAAACTGTCATGTCTTTATGCTGTTGCTATTCTAAAGAAAACAATAATAGTTAAATTCCGGTAAATTAATTTTAAAATGTTCTAGAATAAATTTTAAAATTCGTACTTTGCACAAAAATTTACAAAATATTCGAACTACCTGTGTGTCATTACTGCAAGTGCCATTGATTTGTCAGGGTATTAGGAATGATTTTAGAGTCAACATTTTTTTGACAACCAGAACTCCAGTAGAACTGAAACGAAATACTTTACGAAACAAACAACCTTTAGGCACTTAAAAGTGCTTAAATTTCGCTTCTTTCGTCCCAAATTTTCCATTCTAAAATTGGCCGCTTTAAACTCGAGCTTACTCAGTCTACTTGAAACCACCGGTTCTAGGTATGATTTTAAAGCTAACCTTGATAATCTGATCTCCAATCCAACTGAAACGAAATACTTTACGAAGTAATCAGCCTTTAGAACACAGACAAGTGCAAAATTTGCTTATATAAAGTTACTAGCCAATGCGTGGCCAGCACGGCTTTACCCTTGACATTTCTTTTTGTGGGGGCAGGTGTGACCACTGCTCACTGATGCTCGACAACCCCTTCGTGATTGCTACGCACTCCCATTTGGTTTGTTTCGCAAACTAACTCCACGGGCAACGCTATGATGGCATCGAAATGGCTAATATTAACAATGTAAATCGAAACACGTTAGAATCGGAAAACTTGTCATGGTTCCAAAGGCATGTTGTTGTTGTTGCTTATCCTCTTTAAAAGGCAGTCGGCCTAAAAACGCTTGTGACGTCAGCGGTCGAAAATAGAAAATTCGGCTAGCTTGTTCATTTGAGGTAGGGGTGACGTCACATTCCGGAAAAAAGAAGGAAAGGTGAAAAAACTAATAAATTAATTTAAAAATGTCCTAGATGAAATTTTAAAATTTCGGGCTGGACACAAAAGTTGCAAAAAATTAGGATTACCTGTGTGCCAAATTTCATTATTGTGCCATCGATTAACAGTACAGAGAGAAACACTTCCTTTTATAATAGTAGAGATCCAACCAAGGCAGCCCATTGTAAGAGAATAAACTTCATTCCACTCTCGCATCCAGGCTATTAATTGGAGCTAATTTTCATTAAACTAATAAAGGAAAGAATGAGGGAAAAAGCATTTCTTAATCCTTCTTTTACCTCATAGTTTTCGCATATTTTCTTTCACGTCTTTTGATAACCCGGGACGGTAATTAACTGCAGCTCTAATCCTATCAGGGACTTCCTTTATCACCAATTGCGCAGTTTTTTCCCTCCTCTTACCCCTTCTTTCCCTCTTATTTTCCCTTCCCTTTCGCAGATAGAAAAGAATTCATCATTCAGGACATTAATTAATCAAATTCTGAGGGTGCTAATATGGTCGAGTGGCTGAACATAATGAAGTTTGATGATCCCAAATGCTTCGATATGTTGTCCTGTCAACGGCTCCAGTGGGTTCCGCTCCGGTAAAAGACACGACCGTCTTTAACAAGACAATCGAGCACCTGTTTACGCAATCTCGATTCAATATCTTGAATAAACTTTGAAAAGCATATTTTTTTAATGGCTGATTGAATGCGTCCATGAGCCAACAACAAAAAAAAAGAACTTTTACCCTATTACTGGCGTTTTTAACAAGATGAAGTCAAGCATTGTTAATGAGATTACGGGACGGAGAGTTAGTGGAAGAAAAATATACGTGTGCAATGTTTGGGAGTAGCGTTTTTAATTTAAAAAGATAAGATAGGATAGACGTACACGGGGCACGTCGGATGTATTATGTTTGATAGAATTTCTGCTCCGCGGCGCTTTTTTTGGGGATATTCCAGGAACCGAAGAAAGATGCCCCGAAATTCTTCTTTCCGAACCGTGATTAAAATTATCCGGTTCTGAATAAACCTTGGTTGTGGTGCCGAAATAGTTCGGGAATTTTTTTTTGCTTTTATTATTAGTTTTCCCAAAAAAGTACTGAAAAACTCTTTTTACAATGCTTTATTTCCAATCTTTATCTCAGAATACTTTTATGTATAAAAGATGGGAATTCGAAAGAAACTTGGAAATTTAGGGATGAAAAACATGTTTAGAATTATCAATGGCAAAAGAGGGGCTTGTAAAGAATATGTCCGCATTGAATGTCATTTTCTATCTTACGTATGCGTATTTGTATGCAAATGCAATATTAATATCTGAATTTATTTTTGTACAAGTTATATATGTGTGTATTTTAAGAAAGTTTAATCTTTTCTGCATGTAAGTACTTCTGACATAAGAAACTTAGTAAGAATCCTTCAAACGTACTTTTCTCGCTTCTTATACAATCAATGAGAAGATTCTTCAGTGTAAACATAAAAACGTATACATTAAAGTATACTTCCAGTTGACCCAATTGATTTATGCTCGTTTTGGCTTTGTTTCGCGTTAAATTTTGATAAAAAGAAGCAACATGCTGAAATTGCATGTAAGTATTATGCCAAGCAACGCCACACGTTGTGAATGGTTGTCAAGAAACTAGCGCTTTTCTGTGTTTTACTTAAACCCACACAAATATAATCAATACACTTATGAAATATAAATTATCTATTTCAAGCAAACAAAATTAGCTTAACGATTTATTTGATGCTGTTTCCAGTGTTGTAACCTTAGCTTTGTACAAGTTTCAATCCATTTGAAATCGATGAATTACAACTATCATAAGTTTCGAAACATAAGATACTTTTTATCAAGCTGAATATAGTGGTGATGTCTTTGCTATGGAACATGTTTCCTGCACATATCCCCAACGTGACGTCATATTTTAAAAAATACGATTCCAGCACGTCGATGATATTCCAAAGACCGAATTTCTACCTGATATCTGCTAGTGGTTTATATCGTCAGTTAGATTAAAAGTCAAACGTCACTAAAACGGCCACGAAATACGTTTCAAGATAACTCCACTATGTCTCATGCGAGAGTATCTAGTAAAAGAAAGTAAAACAAGTCTGATTTTCGCCTTGTTTGCTTGTATACTCTGAAAATCTCTCTCTCATGAGTTTTGTCGAAGTCTTTTAGGAGAGGTTTGATCCCAATTTGCATACTTATTAAATCAAAACGAGTTTTGCTGTAGTCTCATGCCAAATATTTCTTGTAACAGTCTTTTCTCACCTTTAGAGGCACTGCTTTACGATCCCATTCCCTTTTGGAGTCCTGACAGATGAGACGGTTTAACAAGAAAATCTCAAACAGTTTATCAATTGAAGAAATACGTGTTTAGTCTTCCTGACACCTGCAACTCGGCCATGTTCCAACTCCCGATATTGCTATCCTTACCTTCACATCCCTATAACTGGTTACCAATGAGTATGGAAGGCGTTTCCATCACGCTAAATATAGGTGACGGTAATACAGCGGCAATACGCGTTTCCTGTACGTATTATTTGTGAACGTGACGTCACACGGCTTGTTTTTTGAATACGATTTCATCACGATGCCAGTAAAAATTCCAAGGAATGAATTCCAAATGGATATATGATAGCTGATTGGTCAACGCAAATTAGGTAAACCGCCAACTGGTTTCAGCGAGATATCTCGTCCATTAAGATTTGTCCAATTTTGTTAACGAAAAAATCGACAGTAACTCGAGTCGATTTTTTGATGACGAGATCAAGATCTGGTCATTTTTTTTCGAATGACGATCGTATGATGTACTCCGTCGAGACAACCACCTGAAGGGTTAAACTCCAAATGTTCCAAAAGGGTGGTCAAGTGCATTTTAAGGTAACCACGATATGCAACATGCGAGCAATATCAGAAGTAATGTCTTCGCAGAGCGTCAGGTTAGCTTGTTTGCTTTGAAAATCCCTCCAAAGCCTTGTTTTCATTTAAATACACCATCAGTTTCAACAGAAAACATTGGTAACAAATTGTTTTTAATAGGTGCTATGAAATAAAACGCCTTATCAAACTGAACAGTACACGATTTTTTTCTCGAAAGAAAATAAATAATTTCTTATTGATTTTTCAAACCACACATAAAAACAGCTTTATCTACCGGTGTAGTAATGAAGTTGTTATAATTATAACGACGTTATTATTTATAAAGCAAATAGCAATCCCCCACTATATTTTAATAACAAACATCTAATCCACTCGCACATAATTATTCGACACGACATTAAAGCCCTTCCTCTTACGCAACAACGCAATCAAATATAAAAGGAATATTTGCTTTGTGCATTACCGGATTTTGCCATTAATTAGGAAGCTAAAATAGTTTTCAACCATACATATTAATATTCTAAAGTGAGTATGCCTTCCACAAGTCCACCCCGGATAGGAGCAAATTAGAATTTTGTTATTTCGCCCGAAACCTGTAATCACTGTCCCCCTTTATTAACATGCAAATGGAAACGCGAAAGCCACGCGACATGGGAGACAAATTGATTTTTGATGAAAAACGGAACACGAAAATATATCCTCGGAGGGAAGAGATAATTAGGAGATAATGCAACCTTCGGCATATTTTTATATATATCTATCACCACCTTTACTCCACCATCCCGAAAACCTCCGGTTTGTGTATTTATTTATTATTAGTTTTTTCCCCTCATCTTCGTTCTCCCGTGGCGGCACAAAACCGTCCTAACTTGGCAATCCTCCGAAGAGTTGGGAAAATGCGTGTTTCGCGTTTTTGCTCTGCGATGGATTTAATTACGCGCTTTTGCGAGTGCTTGTTTTGTGTGATGTAGCGGACTGTTTGCTTGCCGTGGAGGGTTTTGTTCTTTGGCCGCTGTTGATAAGCAAACACGGCCGAAACATGTTCGTGTAAGCGTGAAGAATGTTTATGTTTAGCCCAGCGACTTGGACGGGGTTAATGCGAGTCGGGGCTTGTGTCGAGGAATTAACAAATAGGAACAGAATCCAAGAAGCATGGGTTGGAACTACCAGCACATTCTGCAGGGTAATTTTTACGTCAGGTTTGCTCGAGCAAGCGAATATATTGTATTTAAATAAGTCAGTTACGCTATGGCAACTTGCATTATATTCTGCATGTATCTTTGGCTCAGATCAGAAACTCTTTGAGTGACAAATAAAAAAATATCACAGGACTATTAGGTTTTAGGTCAAGGATAAAAATTCTCAGGATTTTGGTAGCTTTATATTTTTGTTCAAACATATTATAATCTGGTAATGTGTTCAATTATCATCACGAAAACAAGCATTTAGTGTCAGATGCGAATATTTTATATTTAAATAAGTCAGTTACGCAACATGGCAACTTGCATTATCTTCTGCATGTAAAGTCGGCACAGAGCAAACATTCATTAACCAGTTTTTAGGTTTAAGATAAAAATTCTAAGCATTTTGGTAGCGTTATACTTTTGTTCAAACATATCACAGAGGCTGTTCGCACATTTTTTAGACGATTTTGGTTAGCGGTAATAAAAAATCGTTTGCTGCAAAATAAATAATTGCAGTTGTACTATGTTTTTAAAAGTCAAAATTATCGTCTGCTGCTTGAGAAGTTTTTTATATTCAAAATGGCGTTTTTAACGAAGCAGCGGTTCGAAGGCTATATTTATGCTCTTTCCGAAGAGAAATGTTCATATTCCGTTATCCAAAAACGATGTGAGAGTCATGGTTTTGTGATATCTAAAGCGTCGATAGGACATTCATTAACCAGTTTTTAGGTTTAAGATAAAAATTCTAAGCATTTTGGTAGCGTTATACTTTTGTTCAAACATATCACAGAGGCTGTTCGCACATTTTTTAGACGATTTTGGTTAGCGGTAATAAAAAATCGTTTGCTGCAAAATAAATAATTGCAGTTGTACTATGTTTTTAAAAGTCAAAATTATCGTCTGCTGCTTGAGAAGTTTTTTATATTCAAAATGGCGTTTTTAACGAAGCAGCGGTTCGAAGGCTATATTTATGCTCTTTCCGAAGAGAAATGTTCATATTCCGTTATCCAAAAACGATGTGAGAGTCATGGTTTTGTGATATCTAAAGCGTCGATAGGTAATATCGTCAACAAGAAAGGAAAAAAACGTCAAATTGGAGCCTCAAGTGGGACAAAAATTCCAAACAAGTATCCAAGGAAGAAACGGACATCTTCGACTATTGCAAAGGTACGTTGTTTAATGTTAAAAGAAAATCCCCCTAGTCAAAGGACAGTTGCAAAATCATTAAAATGCTCGCTGTCCACTGTAAACAAAATGATAAACGTTGATTTAAATCTTAAGAAAGCTAAAAAACGCAATGTGCATCGTCTTTCTCCAAAGCATATCGCTGAACGCAGGACACGCTGCCGAATTCTATATGAGAAACACTTATCCAAAGAAAATTGGAAAAAAATTGTCACAATAGATGAATCATGGGTGTATTTAAATGATTGCAGCAAAAAAAAGAGCCATTTATTATCATAAAAGGGGAGAAAAAAATTTAAGTACATGGTTCACAGAATCGAAAGAAAGACTTTCTAAGGGATTCATGATTGTTGCTGGTTTTTCATATAATGGCATGTTAAAAATAAAGAGAGCGGAAAAAATGTCAAGATTAACTCCAAATCCTATCAGGAACATATTTTATCGCCAATTTTTCTGAATGAAATACCATCGCTTTACCCACAGTGCCATCAATCTGTGGAACTCCATCAAGACAAAGCTAGAAGTCACACATCAAAATCCATTGTAAATTTTCTAAAAGAAATGGAACAAAAAACCGGCATCAAGGCCATACCCTTCACTAATATCCCTACTAAATCTCCGGATGTATCACCTATGGATTTTTGTGCTTTCGGACTTTTAAAATCTGCATTATCCAAACGTCGTCCCACAACCCTTACAGGACTCTGGAAAGCTATTCAGGAGGAATGGGATAGAATACCTCTTCTGACACTTCAAAAGGCATTATTATCCTGGAAATTACGGTGTCGAAAGATAGTTCAGAATAAGGGCTATCAAATAGAACATTTAAAACACAAGTATCTTATGTAATTTAGTTTTGTGAATACAATATACATTGTTTAAAAAATGTGTGAACAGCCTCTGTATAATGTGACAGTTTGTTCATTATAACGTTTACGAGCATTCAGTGTTAGAAGCGAATATATTATATTTTAATAAAAGTCAGTTACGCTAAGGCAACTTCAATTATCTTCGGCATGTATCGTCTGTGCTCAGAGCAGAGACTCATTGACTTAGGCCCGGTCACACATCCGGTTTTCCAACGTGCGGCGCCGCTGCCGCAACGCAAGCGCGGTCTGAGATACATTAGATCCAATGGAGTAGTGCACACATGCCGCCGGCGTCGCACGTCCAACTTGCGTGCAATTTTTACCGCAGTTCCCCACGGCGCAGCAGCTCGCCACACACGCGTCTCCGTTCTGAAGTACCTTGTTTTCATAAATAAATGGAATATAAATATTAATTAATAAATGGTTGTATCCAGTAAAGTCTATTTTGTTTCAAAATATACTTTTTTGTACACCAAGTAAGCGAAATAAACACGTTTTCTTCGATAGAATATTTATCGCAAAGGGCGCGAAATGAGTACTTGCGTCATTTCACGGTTATGTGTGTATAGTTGGGCTTCGGTGCCGCACTTTGAAAAACCGGATGTGTGCACCGGGCCTTACAAATAAACAAATATTACAGAACGTTTCTATTAGTTTTTAGGTCAAAGATATAAATTCTAAGCATTTTGGCGGAGTTGTATTTGTGTTCAAACATATTATAAAGTGGCAATGTATTCATTAACAACATAACAAGAATTTAGTGTCAGAAAACGCACTCCCGAAAAATTTCAGTTAACGAGTTTATGCTCTAAGCCAGGGTCTTTAATCTTCCACAGCTTTGGAACCCTTCTAGGTTATAATACTCTTTAAGGAACCCTAAATTTAGATAACAATAAAAGACAGTGTTTTCCAAACTTGGGTTATTTTTTCAAGTTCCATCTAAGCACATGCTTGTACAGATCACGAAAAACCGTGGTAGTCGTAGACCATTCTCTGGGACACACTGGTTTAGAAAGTAAAGAAGTACGAAATATAAATTTTCCGTGAATCAAGTGAATACAAAAAAAATTATTACAGCTGTCAGGACAGCGAGTTGTGTTATCGGCAGTTATGGATATTTGTTTCAGTAATAAAACTGTTGAATTTAGTCTTGGTAGTCTGACCCATAAACGCGAAGGAACTCTTAGAAACTTTTTTGGAACCTAAGGATCGTTATTCTAAGATAATGCGCGATTTCAAAATATTGGGGTTAATAGGGGAGACCTGGTCTAGTAGTGACATTATCGAGATTTTTGATATTAGCCTTAAGATTTGAACTGAGTGAAACACTTTAGTGCATCATATCATTAGAGCAAATCTTGCGTAATATATTTAGAAAACTACTATTAAGATTATTAACGTTTTTCATAACATAAAATGAAATCTACGTAACCTCGAAATTCGTCACAACTTGCCCCGTAGTGGGGCTAATAGTGACATGCTTGGGGCACATTGTGACACATAAATGACACATACAAATACATTGTAACATATACAAATTATGTACGAAAGGTAGTTAAATTTTGGGATATTTTAAATCAAGAATGATAAATTTATTCATTTATAACGTTTTTAACACAATGAAAACACTTTCAGGTTTTTAATAACACTGTAAATCAAATAAAAAATAAAATAGTTAAATTATTAACATTTGTATACTTGTAGTCCTTTATAAAAATACTTTTAAAGACACTTAACAATAGAAATAAAAGGAAAAAAATTGTGTTAATCAGGAAAGAAATAAAAAGTAGGCCAACACTAATCTTTGGCCATATTGATCTTTGACTCGGTAGTCTACTACAACGTGTAGGCCTATATCCTAAAGGCCTACCTATATTTTTAATCACTCATTGTCATCGCTTGTTTCAGAGTTTGATTTGCAGTTAATACAAATATAATATGGTTCATTTTTGGTACATTGAAATGAGCCCATCTTTTACACGTCATGTCTCATCAGTCTATCCCGTGTCTAGAAATTTTGTATTGCTCCAAGCAAATTAGACATAAGCAATTTTCGTTATCTTCAGAGCTATCCAAATCTTGTTTCTTCATTTTTTTTAATAACGTAGGTGTAATTTTTTTATGCACTGTTTGGCCTTTCCATATAATTTCTTCTTTTCTTTTTCTTTTTCAATTTGTTTCCTGCGTTCTCTTGCTTTTTGTTCTGCTCGAATTTTCTCTTCTACATGTGTGCTTGTTTGAATGGCAGATTTCACAATATAAGTATTCAAATAATGTTAGGGAAGTTTACATACCGCGGTATCCCTAGTGGCAATGACGATTCCAACGTAGGCCACAAAATTTACTTTTGAAATAGAAAACACGATACATATTTTTATCTCGAAAACAATGCAACGCAAAACTTCCAAACATGCACAGCACACTGAGACAATCAACCTGTTCACTCCCAGGACGCGACAGGTGCTGCAACCTATCGGCTCAGTCAGGAAGCTCAATGGCACAAATAACCCCGGTCTCCCCTAATCACTTTTCAAAGTTTACGTCAATATCTAGTGTCTTATATAGGTGTTTCATAACGAATAACAATAGCAAATCCAAATTAACAATATAATTTATATATGTACAGCCACCAATCAGAAATCACAAACATGAATCAGAGTCATACTGTTTTTGAGTGCGCTTTTTGATGAAACAATTGAATTATCATTCAAAAATCTGCAGCGTCTAACCGGTATTCATCACGAATAAAAGAAATCAATCCAGATTAACACAATGCGATGCATCATCGACTTGCAAGTGAAGCACACCATGTCAAAAAACATAGTTTTGAGAAAATGAAGCAGGATTTCAACCTTTCAACTCCCTCAGATTTAAGTGGCTCAAAATTGCTTGATGTTGTCCTCGGGGCTTTCTCTTTATTGCTAATCCCAGTCCGGTTGGAGGAGCATCGGATTTTCAACCGGAAGGTTACGAGTTCGAATCCAGCCAAAGACCGTCGTATACAAAGGGGTTGATGCCCGTTAAATCCGTCGTGACATCAATAGTTCTCACGTTGGTGTTGTGTGGAAGTTTGGAGAGTGTGGTACCAGCTCAGGTGTTGCCTCGTCATCTGAACATGGTTCTAAATTACGTGGTGTTGTCCTAGGATCTTTCCCTTCGGGGTTCCTCCCAGACCGTCGCCAAAAGCCCGTTGTTTTGCTCTAGTGTGACTTAATTTAAGTACCTACCTTCCTCGCATAATACATATTGAGGTTTCCTTAAAAAGTAATCTAGAACGATTTGTCGACACTTTACATTAAATCGAGCTGGAGTCGACCAATTAAAAATCATATTCGTGTATTACATTCTGAATTTTTTCTGGCGTTTCAAATGGCGAACGTGCTGAAATCGTATTCGGAAAGCTTTCGCACGTTCTTTCACAAAAAGACACTATCACCACCTATATTTAGTTTAACAGATGAAACCTCTCAAAAACTAGGTCATATTCGTGCATTACATTCTGAATTTTTTCTGGTGTTTCAAATGGCGAACGTGCTGAAATCGTATTCGGAAAGCTTTCGCACGTTCTTTCACAAAAAGACACTATCACCACCTATATTTAGTTTAACAGATGAAACCTCTCAAAAACTAGGTCATATTCGTGCATTACATTCTGAATTTTTTCTGGTGTTTCAAATGGCGAACGTGCTGAAATCGTATTCGGAAAGCTTTCGCAAGTTCTTTCACAAAAAGACTATGATCACCGACATTTAGTTTAACAGATGAAGCCTCTCAAAAACTAGGTTTCTAACTTCATATCAGATTAATTTTTGAAATGTTTGTCAGCAATAAAAATTAAAGATAATTTTTTAAATATATTTGAATATATATTTCTACATTAGTAAACAAAACACGACTCCTGATTAATTATTCTTCACGATCCCCATTTCTTCACTTATAGCGTCATAATTCCTACTTAACATTTCATAATGTAACAATCATACTTCCTGACGTTTATGAATCGTGTGAACCCATGTTCACACGTAGCGGCATCTATATTTTTACTATCCCCACTTACATTTAATCTGACAGGAAAAAACCTCTCAAAAATAAGGTTTCTAACTTCATACTGAATTAATTTTCGATATGTTTGTAAGCAATAAAAGGTAAAGGTAATTTTTAAAATATAGTTGAATATATATTTCTCCATTACTAAATTCGCTTTACATCATGCACCAATACACACGAATCTTCACACCGTATGATTGGATTTTCCTCGGCTCCCGATAAAATATTCTTCATGATTCCCATTTTCTTCACTTATAACGTCATAATTCCCATTTAACGTTTCATAATGCAACAATGATTCTTCCCGACGCTAATAAATCGCATGAACCCATATTTACAAATGGCGGGGTATAGATTTTACCATTTAATACCTCCGATTCATTACCCTGTGAATAAATACCTCTGCTCTTAGCAAATGATAGGCGCGCGATATTCCAGGAACAGCTGGCGACTATAGGCGCTGCTGAATTCATTACAGGACATCGCGAGAAGATTTCTCTGAGGGTTAAATTAATGACAAAACTTTCCGTTTTCCATAAATTAAGACTCCGGAGAAGTTTCCCTGCAAGAATTTTCTGCGCGAACTGAAGTGAAGTGGCAGATCAATCCCCCGATTCTTAACTTTCACGGATCACGATAGTGCGAGGGAACACATATTTTTGAAGTGCTCTACACGCGTTTGTGGAAGTGTTCGAAATTAATTATCCGAATGCATGGTGCGTCGCTGTAGTTCGGAGTGAAGCTGACGTCTTTTTCTGAGTTTGAAGGTGCTTCACGCAGACTGTTTGGAAGTGCCCATTGTTCACCGTAGAATATTAGTTTACCACATATAATTATTACAGGAATAGAATTATACAGATATCGATGAGAGATAAGTATCAGAACGGATTTTTGTAATGGATTACATGTGTATTTAACTTCATGTATTCTTGTGTCGATTGCATGTTCTACACCCAGGTGCAGAATTATATTCAGCGTTCTGCAACACAACTTCAAGGAATTGCGATTGTCTGCAGGCACTTTATCCGAATTTTGATAAGTGCAGTAAAATAAAAAACAGACGTAAAACACAATTATCGGCTAAATATATGTATTATATATTTATAATAAAACATCAAAATTAAATAACTTGCTTTATTGAAAACCAAGGCATACTTTCAGAATTTTCAATTCTGTCGATAACTTTTGAAGTTAAATATTTTGTCATTCACACAGAAGATGTATTCGCGTTTGATAAATGTTAATTGATGATAAAGTGTTTGTGGTAATTTGGGCGATGTAGAGAAATTGTTCCGTAGCTAGAAAAGAAAATAAAGGTGTGGCAAGTAACGCGCTTTGCACTGCAGAACATCGTAGCTTATGATTGAAACAAAATCAGCCAAATTTTGATAAAATTAAGGAAAAATTGTTCTGCGACATACGTTGCAGTTTTACGCACTTTCTGCTCCCGGGATTCTACCCTTGAAACCTTTTACGTTTTCCGTGTGATTATCTTTTCTATATTTTTCGGCCCTCCATTTTTTTAACCACCGTAAGCTCTTCCGCTTATTGCTTTTTTCCCCTCTCGCTGTATAATCGCGTTTGGCTCAGCTTGGCTCTCTTTCTATATGATTTTCATTCAGTGCAAGAGTACTTGTAAACAAATTGAAGCTACAGACACTCCTCACTTAACGACAAAGCTCCATTAGTACGACAAGGTCGTTAAGCGAATTTGACGATAAGAGAGAATGTTTATCATTTTTATTTATTTTTAAATAAAGGTATTTATGAAAAAACTGGCATATTTTAGATAACTATCCAGAGAAATCATAACATACATTATGGCATGGGATTTGTCGAGTTTAACGCCGGTTGAATTGGCCATTTGAGATGTTAACACTAGCAAATCTGCTGGACCGAAAAGAAAGGAAATCCCTGAGCTGAAGAGCTGATCGTAATTCCGAGAGGTTGTTGTACAGGTAGGTCGTTAAGTGAGGAATATCCTTCAAATATAAGATACCAATATAGTGATTATTTTCTCTTTCGTTCCTTCAATCAGCATTCATATTTTTACACGTAACTTAGTTTATAATTAATCTAAACTATTTGCAATTTTTAGTTTTTCATCTACACATATCTCGAAGACACATTTCTAAAATGATTCTAAGCTTACTGAATAGGGAAATAAATACATTTTTACTGTTTATTAATTTGGTATTCGTTTCCCAATATTAGTGTTTTAAAATTTCCTCTTCAAACTTGGGTCATGTTGGATACAATTTTTAACTTCAATGAAAATACATTCATAGAATTAATTTTACATCATGACATTAACGTGTCAATGAATATAAACTAATTAATTTCCGTTACTAAGAGCAGAAAAAACGTATCAAAATTTTAATGATTGAGTTTCAGAACATAAAATCAAATTAAATTCAAGCATGTTGATATGGATACTTGACAAAGGATACAATTTCAATGAACGGACAAAGCCATTTTCTAATTAAATAATCTTTTTTTATACTTTGATACGTGTAAACCTGACGTTGAATTGTTTTTCCAGATGTCATATGATTGCATAACGAACGAAATATCTTAGGCTACTGTGAGGAAAAAACATATCAGCTCCGAATTATGATTAGACAGAAATTTATTTCCGAATACTTCCATTAGGGAACATTTCTTTAGAGGCAAATAATCTTAAAAAAAGGAATTTAATTTCCGGATCCATATTAATTAATCATACATTTCATTTCAAGTCTTAAATTGTTAAGAACTCTAATTGTTATTTTCTCAGTGCTGTAAACAATGAGTCGCCAGTGTTTGAACAGAACTGGCAATTCAACTAGAAATAAAACAGTTGTTGTTAGGCATTCATAAATAATTAATTGAACATCCATTAGTTCTTTCCACCCCAGTTTGCTCAGGATGTTTAAATATTTAACATTCTTCACAGAGAACAGCTCTTTTTCCCTCTGATCTTTCTGTATTTACGTTTAATAAATCACTCCGAGAAGGGAATAAAAGAATAATTTTTGTCGTATATTTGATTTAATCATTTATTAATGCCCGATTTTTGCAAAACAGCCGTCCACCGAGAGTTTTTGAAAAATTGACACAGGCTTGTTTGCTGAGAGACGAATTAATACTTAATACATGACATAACTTAGGAGTAATCCTTCAAATTCGGAAAAAAATCCGTGCAGAGACAGCTAATAGGGAGAATTTAAGTACTCAGGAAAGGAAATAACATTCAAATACGACAAGATATGACACTATTCATTAATGGTAAAATGTGTCATTCCATCGAACGGGACAAATAATGTTTTTGTTTTCTTCTCCAGCATAATTTGATATAAAAGAGTTTTATCTGTGACAAAAGCTTATGAAGTTTTTAATATTTAATTTCTCTTATTCTGATAAGCGAAAATAAAATCTTGAATGTATACCGTTAATAAGATTTGATTTAAATTCTGTTTGAAGGCGGTTTACTTGCTTTCTAGTTAAGTATTTATATAAATTGGAAAATTCCACTTACACGAAGGTTTGCTTTGTTTTAGAGGAAAGGAACTAATTTATTGGTTTGATTTCAAAAGAATCCCATAAGCATATTTTCAATCATGTTTCACATCTTAATCAAGTTTAGAGAGTGGGGTGCAAGCTTAAGGTGTGATCTCTTCATCTGACCGTGTTTCAAAATTACGTGGGTTGTCCATGGGTCCCTTCAGGTTTGAACTTGAACTGTCACCAATACCCCGTTGGGTGTTGCTCCGAAACGACGTTAATTAATATACCTACCGACCTTCAAATCTTCACCATTTAGTCAAAGGTCAAACTCTAAAGTAATACTAATTTTCAAGATTAATAAATAATTAGTAATCTTGATGATTAAATACATATATTGATCTTGATTATTAAATACATAATTATTTATCTTTATTATTAAATACATAATTATTTATCTTTATTATTAAGTACATAATTATTTATCTTTATTATTAAGTACATAATTATTTATCTTTATTATTAAATGCATAATTATTTATCTTGATTATTAAATACATAATTATTTATCTTGATCAGAGCTAAATAAAATTGTTTAGGTTATAAAGCGACAGCTAAAAAAAATATTTTCCCTTTAAATTCCTTTTGCAAAGGTATTTTGTACAGAAAGATTTAACAGCAAATACAATACACTAGGGGGCCCGCCCCCTGCTCGCTAAAGCTCGCCAACCCCCGGAGGATTGCTTTGCAATCCTCATTGGTTCGCTACGCTAACCTATGCTCGCATCAATGAAGACATGTGTCCTAGCAGAAAGGATTGTTTACAAAATATGATATACCAAAAAAATATTTTTCAAATCTAAATTTATTGTATTACAGAAAATATATATACAGTACCCTGGAATCAGAATTCAAATGAAAATTTTGAGTCGAAATGTGAGCGCTGCTTTGGAAATGGAATACCCAGCATGTTGTTTGTGTGTACATTTCCATAAAGCACTCTTGAGTCACCCACACTTTTTTATTCAGTTTGTTGTCGAAAGTTATAGTGCAAGCGTCTTGTCGAACTATAATTGTTGGCCCTGAAAAGGACCGTTTTTTAAATGGCCTTGAAATGATCCTCCGCTTTTTTTTGAATTATAATTTTAATCTGCAACAGCTCGACTAAAATTATTTTTATTTTTCAGTAAAATTTCATCCGATAACGCTATAAATTCAATTGAGGCGACTTCGTGGTAAACAAACAATCCTACAATGTTGCCAAAACGCGATAACAAATAACTTCTTTTGTGCGTGCCACGTAAGAGAATTATATATATAGATTGCAATCAAAAAGTAGAGAAACCTAACATGTACAGTAGCAACATATACTGTAGAAACCCAACATGTAGAGCATATACTCTGGATCGGAAGGTACCTGGTTTGAATCCGGGGTCATGGCATGGACACAAAATGTGATGTCCTTAGTAAGGGGTAGTGATGGCCACCAACTGGGTGCCCCTTTACAATTGGCTCATCGATTCTGGCCTTGTAGTGACGAATTATCAGTGTTCAAGTGTCCGCTGTAAAAAAACAGTAGCACTTAATAGGTAGGTATTTAATTGAAGTCGCATTGGAACAGCATCACAGGATATTGGCGACGTTCTGGAATCAAAGCCAAAAGGAAAGATTCGAGGACAATACCACGTAATTTTGAACCACAGTCAGATGACGAAGTCACACCTGAGTTAATATGCCACTCTCTCAACTTCCATACCATGCCAACAAAAGGACATTTGAGGCCACGACAGATTTAACGTGCTCCAGCCCTCTTTGTACACGGCGGTCTTTGGTTGGATCCGAACTCCTGTTGGTAATCCGTCACTCTTCCATCCGGGTTACCGCAGCACCAGCACTTAATAAAACAGAAATCCTTTCTTCACAGAGAAGCTCATAATATTAAAATCATAACGTCTTAGTGCAATGTTCAAGGTCAAATATGATGGTTCTTACATTGTAACTTCCCATCTGTGAGATTTTCTTTATTTTAGATAAAAGAATTTAATTCAAAGGAAAACAGAAAATGGTTTGGTTTCAAAAGTATTTTAAATAATCCCATCAGCATCTGTGCAGCCATTTTCACTCCTTCATTAGTTTTAAGAAGGACATTTAGTTAAATATCAATCCAAGGTCAAAATTCAAAGTTATACCAATTTTCAAGATAAATAAATAATTGTTAATTTTGAATGGTTATTATGGTGACATTTAACAAAACTCTTCTCATTAACTTTTATTTCGTAAAATTATGTTGCACATAACGATTTTTCAGCTAATACAATGTAATCGAATAGTCGTGCAACCCAACATGTACGTTAGTATACAGTAAAACAAAAAACCATTGCTCAACACAGAATGATAATATGTCAAAAATCTTAATGTTTTAGGACAGTGTTCAAGGTTATAGAGGACGGCCACAGCGGGTGTTCTATCCAAAAAAACTTCAGCCAAATCGGAAGGGCAAGACACATAGCGACACGCGCAGACCAATTAGAGGTGCTGATGCAAGTGGTGAAAACGCTCTGATTGGACTGCGTCTACCTTGCGCTTCCTATTTCTTGCAGAAGTTTTATAGTCACCGTTTCACTGAAACGAGAAATGAATTGTGTTATTGCTGTCTTATTATGAGGTTCCACGTTTGGATATTTGAGTCCAAATTTTTTATCCCACGCAAATTCTCTGCGAAAAACTGTTTAACTATGAGTACATGCTGGGTCTGGGAAAAAAATACTGCTTGACACTAACAATTCTCTACAGCATTCCACTATGCTGTGCTTGAAGTCAATACACAAGTCAATAAAATGTTCTAGGTATACAGGGTCGCAACAAATATTACCAGATTTTAATTGTTTATACAGTGTTTACAAAATATCGTTCAATTTGCTGTCAATGTTCATAACGACTTACATTAACGTATTTTTTTGGTACTTCTTTCCTATTTTCAAATTGATGACCATTTTGTTCTACACAGTGCTGGGAACGAGAAGTTATGACTCCTGTCTTCCTCGCATTTCGCCAAATACCACTCACAAAACTCAACTCTCCTATCCGAAATGTATGTACAGTATATTAAATATCGATTCTCCTATCTCAATCTCCTATCTGGAGTTTATAAAGTATATTAAATATCGTACAATTTGCTTTCAATGTTTATTTCGACCTACATTAACGTATTTTTAACTCTCCTATTTCGAGTATATAAAGTATGTTAAATATCATCTCTTTTAGCACAAGCCGACCAACCGGTATAGTGGTTAAGGTGTTAACCTCTAGGCTCCTGGTTTGAATCCGGGTCCAGGCATGGATGTTTGTAAACGTATGGTGTAGAGGCAGTTGGTGCACCTTAAATCTGTAGTGGCCAAAAGTCCTCACGTTGGGTTGGGGTGGAAGTTTGGAGTGTGGTGTGCCAGCTCAGGTGTTACTTCGTCATCTGACCGTGGCTCAAAATTACGTGGTGTTGTCCTCGAATCTTTCCCTTGAGGGACTGATCCCTGACCGTCGTCAATAGCCCGTTGTGTTGCTCGACGTTAACTAAAATTATCATTACCATTACCCGGACCGTCGTAAATAGCCCATTGTGTTGCTATAGTACGACGTTAATGAAAAATTACCATTACCATTACCGGAATCAATTCCAAAGGGAGAGAACCGAGAACACCACCACGTAATTTTGAACCATAAGATGGGAAAATGAGCCGCAGAAACCCGTATTTGTAGCGTCACCAGAGGCGGTCATTTGATCGATGCCTAGTTCCACAAATTGTTAACCATAAAGTAAAGAATATCGAAACAAATTAAACAAGAAAAATTCCAAACAAATAATGCGCTTATGTTAAAAACACCGTATACATCGAAACTACAAAACACCAGTTTGATGTGTAATTTTGGTAAGGTAAGGTAAAGTAATTTTTAATGAATGTCGTACTAGAGCAACACAACGGGGTATTGACACGGTCCGGGATCTATCCCCTAAGTGAAAGATCCGAGGACAACACCACGTAAGTTCGAATCACGGTCAGATGACGAGGTAACTTCTGAGCTGTTTAATTTTGGATAAGTAAGAGTTCGTACAGTAAATATTTTCGAACTTATTATTCTAGACTACACCCAAAAGAATCCCGACTGCGTGCTGATTTAGTCTTTGACCATGCTGAAGCAAAATGACTGCATTCCCTTGAAAAGGCTTAAATCAACACAAACTCGCTTCTAGAATTTACATTTCTAACGTGCAAAAGCAAAATCTAAAACATTCTTCTAGCCTTTTCTTTTAACTGAAAATTCGAATGCTTGTTTAATTAATGAATCACCGCAAACAGAGGAACAGCTCAAATAAGTCAAACACTCGTACAATTGTCACTTCACAACTTCTAATCTCCAAGATCACCCTATGAATTAATTCCCATCGACCCAAGCTGCGGGACCCAAATAGACGGCGCGTTGGAATAAAGTAATTTCCCGGCACGAAGCTCCTTCCACCTCTAAATTAGTCCACGCTCACAGTCCAATGGTTATTCACTCTCACACCTTGTCAACAGGCTGAATGCAAAGTACCTCCCCCCTTCCTTATTGATTGGACTCCTCGGAAGATTCTTATTCTGGGCCACTGGAGCATGTGTAAAGGGACGTTGAGGAATGCACGTTTATCCACAGAGCTCGCGGGGCTCGTTAATTATTATCAGGGGAGGGGGAGGGGCTCTAGGAGAGGCCTCACGTGTCACTCAGCTCATTTGTTGCACTGCTTTTCAATATTCTGGGGCCTAAGTTAGAAGGAGCTGAGTTGGAGAGGGTGGGATGAGAACTCGTTTCTGTTGTACACGGAAGCTTGTGACTCCTATTGGAGTAATGTTTGATGCTCCCGTGTTTGTTTCAACTCTTATTACGTCCGTATTCTCAAGTCCGAGTTAACTCGAGGATCAACGAAAATCCCCGTTATCGAAAAAACCGTATTCACAATGCCTGATCCGTGGTTTAAACTGCCGTTTCGGTGTTACATTTTGATCCTCCGAAATCGGCGAGTTAACTCGCGAGTTACATTTAACGCATGCGCAGTACTATCTTTTTGCGAAGGAAACGAGCGAACAAAATGGATGACACATTTCATTTTAAGCTCAAATACAGTATTCTTGCGAAGACTGGACTGGACCTATCATTACGGAGCACCTACCGACCAAACGGTATAGTGGTTAAGGTGTTAGCCTCTAGATAGGAAGATTCATGGTTCGAATCCGGGTCCTGGCATGGATGTTTGTTCGCGTATGGTGTGGAGGAGGTTATCTGTAGTGGCCGAAAGTCCTCACGTTGGGTTGGTGTGGTAGTTTGGAGAGTGGTGTGGCAGCTCAGATGTTGCCTCGTCATCTGACCGTGGATCAAAATTACATGGCGATACACCGAATGGCTTGTGCTGGGACGGTGGTAAATAGTTGCATTACGGAGCACCTTCTGCATAGCAGCTCATCTCCTCATCATAGTATTTCTTAAATGGAAAAATTTGAAACATAATTTTATTGAAATTCAAAAGAAAAATGATAATAATAGTAGCTGCGAAAACGTTTGGCGAAACGATAGATGGCGGCACCTCCGTCCGTCTGCAGTCTGATTCACGGCGGACGTTCATATGAAGAACACCAGATACCCGCTACCACCAAGACAACATTATTGAACGACACCGTTACGGTTGTGCAGGCTTGTTCGTTTGGGGCAGAATTATACTGGGCTCCAGAACAGATCTAAATGTTCAAATCGGAACCATGTGAGAGGCCAAATTTATCGGGAAATCATTCTGGAACAACATGTACGTATGTTTATGGGTGACATGGGCGCATAATTTGTGTTTATGGATGACAACGCCTGTCCTCGCCGTGCAAACATTGTAAACGAATGCTTTGAATCTGAGGATATCAACCGTATGGAATAGTCAGCATTCTCACCTGACTTGAATCCGATAGAGCATGTGTGGGACATGCTTGGACGACGAGTTGCAGCCCGTCAACCACCTCCTACATGTGTACCGGAACTTCGGAGAGCATTGTTTGCTGAGTGGAGTGATCTTCCCCAAGATCAGCTCGATAATTTGATCCTCAGCATGCCTAGGCTTTGTACGGACTGTATTTCATCGTCTGGGTGACATACAATGTATTAATCACCATACCAACCATGTCATGTTTTTGTAAGGTCGATATTTTTAGTAATTTCTCCAGTGAGCAAAAATCGTAGTTTTTATGAATGATATCATACATGCACCATCTTTTTTGTTCTTTATCTTTTGTTTAATAAATGTACTCTATGAATAAGTCACGTTTGTTTTGTTTCTAAACCTTTATTTGCCGAAGCTGGCATTATCCTTAATTTATGGACATGAGTGTAAAATAAATATTATTCTGTTGATTTGTTACGAATGAAAGAAAATTGACAGTACAAGTTACTTTTCACACCTCCAACACACACCCATACTGACATGTACTAAGATAAATCGGATTACATTCATTTGTCAAGACATTGTTTACAATTATTTCTTGCAAAATTTAGGTTTTCATAAAAATACAATTTGGAATTAAATACCTTTGCATTTCTTTTCCTAAACCCAAATTAAAACGCCTTATGCGTTCTATTTAATCACAATTTGGAAACAATTCTACGGCGAAGTGCGTGCTTGATCAGTGTTATTCGGGAGCCGTAACCATTATTACGTGATCGTGAGGAGACGGTAGTAACCAATCACAACGAGCGTCTCATTTTAATCCCCGGATCACTTAACACGCCGTTTGAGAATACCGTTCTTGATAATCTTCGAGTTAACTCGTACCCGCGGATCAACTGATCCTCGAGTTAACTCGAGATTTGTGAATATGGCCGTTAGTCGTCGATTGGGGGCATGTTTTAGAAATTCTTAAGATACACGTTTTTAGTCAATAGTGTAAAAACTTCAAATTGACTGGCGATGGTGATAAAAGCATGTTAATATGGCATATGTGAGAGATTTGCAATCAAGTTGGAGTTGAGGGGTGTCTTGAACAGCTCCACTACTTTTAGCGGCCATGTTGGTGCGAAATCGCGTATTATGATTTAGCCAACCCTTTTCCCATTCCGAGAGCGAACTGAAGCGAATAAGCTTCAGTTAGCATTTGCGTTCATAAGGTGTGGTGTCGTCGTCCCTAAACGGCAGCGTTAAAACAGTACGAATCGTACCCAAGGAGAAGACAACCTACAGCTAAGATATTTACGTTCTTATTATTCCAAGAACACTAAGAAATATATACAGTATTTACATCATCACATTAACATCATTATTCCAATACATCAAAGTACACTGAAGAGCCAAAACATTATGACCTCCTACTCAATAACGTGTTGCGCCTCCTGCCTGCAAAACAGCTGCAACTCGCCTGGGCATAGATGCCACAAGTTCTTGGTACATGACTGGAGGCAGGTTGTACCAAATGTCTAAGCAGCCGTCACGCGAAGTCGAGATATTAGGACATGGTGGTGTTTGAGCTCTGAGCTACCGCTCCATGACACCCCAAATCTGCTCTATCGGATTAAGATCCGGCGAGTTAGGTGGCCAGGGCATTAAGTGGAATTTGTCAGTATAGTCCTCGAACCACTCCAACACAATCCAAGCCTTGTGACATGGGCGTTGTCCTGCTGGAAGATTTCATTTCCAATTGGGAAGACATAGTTCGCAGGGTTCATGGTCTGTTCTACCACAACTACGAGTCCCAGAGTCGCCCATGATAACGTCTCCCAAAGCATAATACCGCCACCACCAGCCTGTGTATGACCTGCTGTACAAGAGAGGAGCAACTGTTCGCCTGACAGAAGGCGTAACCTGACACGACCATCGACGTGATGAATGAGAAATCGGGATTCATCTGACCAAGAAACTCTTCCACTCATCCATGATCCAGTCTCGATGTTCCCGGGCCCACTGTAGGCGCAGTTGACGATGACGCTTGGTCACCAGAGGCACACGAGTGGGACGTCTGCTGCACAGTCCTATATCCAACAGTGTACGCTGAACTGTGTGTTCCGAAACACTTGCACTTGGACCTGCATTGTATTGGGCTGTCAGCTGAGTCACTGTCTCGCGACAAATTTGCTTTACCAAGCGGGACAGTCTCCGACATCCTTTTTCTTTAATGACGCGTGAACGACCAACACCTTGGCGTTTACTGATGGTGTCACTGTCATTTATCCACTTTGCATGAATACTAACAACGGCAGATCGTGAACAACGTACCAATCGTGCAGTTTCGGTGATACTCGTTCCGAGTCTTCGGGCCATTACGATCTGTCCTCTATCAAATTCGCTTAGATCAGCAGCCTTTCCCATCACTCGCAAAAGTATGTGCAAGAGTGATTATTTACCTTCTCTATCAGCAATTAAATACCATTCTCACTTAATCACGTGCAATCTACGTCATCCAGACGAGTTCATTGAAAAATGTGGGGATGTTCATAATGTTTTGGCTCGTCAGTGTACATATCGTCTGTCCAGGGCGGTGAACTAGCCTCACCCGTTGTATCAACCGTCTCTAAAGTCGTCTCAACGTGCTCTTCCGTAGTCTAAAAATAACCCAATGGTAAAAGTCAAAAACCAATCAGATCATCTGGACGAACCCCACCTATTCTTCTCAAGTCGTTGTAATGCATATGACGGAAGAACAACAGTTGGTGCCAAACAATGAAAAATCAGAATATATTCGACGTTCCGATGACACAATGGAGTAGGCTAAGCACCTGCCTTTCAAGTGACCCTTCCTAAAGGTAAAGCACAATGGAGCTTCTCCCGATACCACAAAGTTTTACAACCTTGTCCGTTTGCCTTGTGCTTTACTATCTTGTCTACTTGCCTTGTGCTTTGTGTAATGTGTATGTGGTGTGTGTTTGTAAAGTTATAACCTTTTAATTATATCAGTTTTATGGTCAATAACGTAAAATATTCGAGAAATGTCTAATAATAATAATGACAAAAACATGATTAAATTGATCTGTGAGAGAAGGGGTTTTCAGTTTAAGCATAAACAAACTTTAGAAAAAAAAAACTTCTGGTTGAGAATGAATGTGATGTATCATCATTTTCCAGATGTTTAGAAATAATTTTTATTATTAGTGAATGTTCGAATTGATTTCACATCGAAATAGCCTACATCTCATGGCTATTTCGATGGATTGAATTTTGAGTTTAAGGCTCAAGGCTCAAAAAGGGACCAGAATGGAATTAGCCATCCACTATTATAAGAGCCAAATACAAACGTAAGGAAAACCACAGTTTAATGTTAAGACGAATTTTATCCTCTTGTAAGTATCATCTGCGTAAAAATAAATGTTATCTTTACTGTCGCAAAATATGGATCAATTCGTCACAACACTATCGTTTGAAAGTTGTCACATAAAATCATTGCTGAATAAGCAGTTTGAAGAACATTTATTATCTCTTGTCTGAAGGGATTAACTTAGTTGTGAGAGCTCTACCGCTGTTCTTACTAACTAAAAATTAAATGTCCATAAAACGTGAATCTAACGAGACTTGCAAATGCGGACAAGTTCTAACATGATTCATAGTAAAAAAAACCACCCCAATCTTAAATCCATCCACGCAGCAATCAAATATTTCCTTCGAGCGAAGTATTTTTATCATAGAACTTTTAATGATACCTTCGGGAGGTTTTTCAAGTCTCCAGAAGGAAAAGATCTTTGGCGGCATGCATTTTTTGCGCAATTATTTAGACACGAAGTTATTAATGGAATAACATTATCAGCCTTTTCCATGTTCCAATTGCCATTCGAAAAGAAAGCATCGAAAATGTGCAAAGCATGCAGAAAGCAGATTTTTGCTATCTTTCGAAATTCCGAATAAAATAAGCAATATACCATTCGTTTAATCGCGCGCGCGCGCGCGCGCGAGAGAGAGAGAGAGAGAATTCCGAGGAAATTAAGAAATATATTAAAATAAATCTGGAATGAATTTGGATTCCGGAGTAAATTATCATTATCGTCTTATATTATTAGTATTAAAACGAAGGTACAATGATTAAATAAGAAATACAAATCAAATATATACACACATTCGCCCTAATAACAATCAAGAATAGTTTCTTTTTAACCCATTAAAAACGACTTAGAAAACAGTTACAAAAATTAACTTTTTATCTTATAGCTTGTTTATTTAGATCAATTAAAATGTACATTGAGTTTTAACAGATTTTTTCTAAAATTATTTTTATGATTTTTTAACTGGCAAGTTTTCTGACCAATCGTCTGTAGTGTGTACATAAATGTAAAATTATTATATATTCTACAAATTTATACAAAAAAAAAATAACTCTTAAAAAAACAATGAAAAATTTATAAAACATATTAAAACAAACAATATGAAGCAATATTGACCAGTTGTTGATCCACATAGATGGAGCCACCTTCTTCAGATACCAATTTCAGTGGCTTTGTATTTTTTCTCCATAGTATTACTTTTAGTATTTAAGGAAAAAATTCACAAATGAACAGTTTATCCAAGTATATAATCTAAAAAGCAATTCAATATTCATATTTAATAACTATTATGTAAAGCAATCCCATTTTTTAGAACGAGCATCACCCCTAAAGTTCAAACACTTGCTGCATTCTTGGTTTAGAATAGGCTGCGAGATAAGTCTTATCACACTCAGGATGTAGAGGAACCTGATATTTCTGGCATCTATAGACTGACGTTCCACCACGAATTTTGCATCGTCCAAACTTTTGGTCTGACCTGTAAAGCCAATGATCCCGTCTATCATATATTTGTTGGTCGGTTGCATTATTCTGCAGCACTAAAGATCTTCCTGGATCGATGGGAGGTGTTCCAAATCTTCCCAATACTTTTACAATAGATTTTTTTTTGAGATTGGAAAAGTAGTGATCGTGTCAAAATGTGGTCTATCAGTTCATCGGTAAAGAAACGCTGCAGACTCTGTAATGGGAATTTTTCAATTTCGTGACATAAATCCATGGTAGTTGGTTTGTACACGGGAATAAAATTCTAGATTTTTTTTCTAGAATCGTTTCTTTTCTCTTTGTTTTTTTAGGTCTCCTACTTTTGTATTTTATTCGCTTCGGCCTCTTTAGGTTAACAGAAGTGTTTGGCAACGATGTATCATCTGCACCGCTCTTTTCATGGTCTAATTGACGATTTATTTCACATGTGGTGGAGAGTATTCTCCACGGTAAGTGATCGATATCTCTGCAGCTCGTCATCACTTGTGTCGGAATATTTGCAAGTCTCTACATCAGCATCTTCTCTCTCTCAATAGAGGGCCTTATAACGACATTATTATATTTGGCAGTTTTATGGCCACTATCTGACTCAGAATTACTGTCGAGTGCAAAGAACACATCTAAAGCTTCATTTAGCATAAGACTGAAGAGGGGAGGGAAAAATAAATATTTTGTTTAAAAAAATTAAATATTCACCTAAAATATTTTATTTTTAGATCGTAATTAAATTCTAACCCTGTTTAAGCTTTGAAATCAAAATAAATAAGTAAATCGGTATTGGAACCTTCAAAGTAATAACTAACTACCGATAGTACCGAACTTCACACATCCGATGATTGGCAAGAGTACTTGACAATCAACAATACGTCTACCTAACGTCTGTTTAATGAGTTTCTTTGGATTTTTTTTAGTGTATTAATATAAACACAGTGGATTCATGTCATTATAATAAAGCACGAAAAACAGTTAAAAAACAGTAATAAAAGAAATTTTTTTGCCTCTTTAGCGATGATGGACGAGACATCATTAGCTCTCGCATGAAATTCTAGCTTTGAACCACGTTTTCACCGACAAAGCTATCTGGAAAATACACAACCAGTGCAGCATTTTGATTGATTGATTGTTAGAAAGAAAAAAACACTGAGGGGAACCACTCCCGCCATATATTGGCAAAGAAAAAATTAAAATGTCGAATGACAAATTTTCTTATCAACCGCCGTTAATGGGTAAAATGTAGTCATTGCCATATCTGAGCTATTTATCATTAATTTATTCAAATTATGTACAATTATACTTAGTATGAGCTGCCAGTGCTTAATTTATTCAAATTTAGTGCAGACCATTTATTAAAATACACCAATTTCTTAAGAATTGTAGGTACAAAAACTCAGAAAATTTTCTTAAACTGAATAAAAATATAGCATTTTATCTTTCATAAAATTGAGAGCCTTGGTAGTCCGAAAGACCGTCCTTTACAAAGGGAGCTAGTGCACATTAAATCCATTGTGGCCTCAAATGTCCTCACGTTAGCTTGGCGTGGAAGTTTGTAGAGTGGGGTACCAGCCTATGTGTGACCTCGTCATATAACCGTGGTTCCCTTTAAGATTGATCTAGAATCCTCACCAATAGCCCACTGTGTTGCTCGATTGCAAAATTAATTAAAACACCTACTTACGATTCAATCTTACTTCACAATTCCAGGTTCGAGAAACTTTTTATCGGAACAGCTATTCCTTTGTTGAGTTGAGATGTACTGGAGTCACAGTCTATGCTGCCATATCTGGATGTGTAATAAAGCTAGATTTATACTAATACTACTAATGAATTTTACTAGCAATCAATTCTTTAAAACTCTGTTAGTATTCAGATATTTTAAGTTTTTAGATATTCAATTAGTTTTAAGATATTCATCCACGGGTATGCAGAACACAATTTTTAGAAAAAAAAAAGAATCTATGGAAAGTAGGTATTTAATAAACGCACTGGAGTA
This sequence comes from Metellina segmentata, assembly GCA_947359465.1. Classification (NCBI taxonomy): domain Eukaryota; kingdom Metazoa; phylum Arthropoda; class Arachnida; order Araneae; family Tetragnathidae; genus Metellina; species Metellina segmentata. The sequence goes on from OX375874.1 coordinate 100,636,511, forward strand.
ACATAATGGTCTATTCGCGAGGGATCAATCCCGAGGGAAATATTCGAGGACAACATCACGTAATTTTTAAACATGGTTAGATGACGAGATCAACAACTGAACTGGCACCTCATTCTCTTAACTTTCACATCACGACAAATATTTCATTTGGAATATGTTAGTTGCATCTGTTTTGAATGAGCGATATGAACAAACACCTCTTAGATGACAGTGGTTCTTGCTACAACTTTCACTCTAGGGTGTGTTGCATAAACCACTTCAATGAACGAAACGCAGATCCATAATATTCTTTTCGATACATTAGTTTTGATAAATTACTTTAAAATTGCAATGTCCTGATTTGTTGACAATATATAAGGATTATTCAAAGGTTTGTCGGCTAAGGTTATATTTCGGGATCGATCCCAGATCGTCACCAATAGCCCATTGCATTGCTTAAGTGCGACGTTTACATACCTACCTACCTAGGTCATATTTTGCTACGCAAGGTCTAATTAGACCTACATCTACGAATAATACTATCGAAACAGAAGCGGTTTAAAATGTAATTAACACATGAGGAAACTTACTCACATGAGAAACATTAACACATGAGAAAACTTAACTTTCAGGATTTATCAACTGTGGTAACCGTCAAATGCCCAAACATCCTACGTGGGATATTTTACAGTATGCTGAATACAGAGCGTAGAGTACATATGTATTTCAGAGTGATCGTAATTATACATATCTCTATTGGACCAAATTCAAACAACTTTGGTGTACATATTTCCTTGAATATAATTGACTTGATTTCTAATAATATCTCGAGGCTAATTATTTGTCCTCAGAATATTAAAGTTAAAGGTACTGTTCGCAAGGATATCAAATGGCAAAATTTCTAGAATGATGCAGTGGCGAATGCTGCTTCCTTGATAGCAAATTTTAAAGGGCTATGGCGCATAACATCACTCCTCAATGGGGAGTGATGCTATACGCCATGACCTGTCACCAATCTAAATTGTAACAACGAAATTCTTTATTTATTTAAAGAGATTTCATAACTTATGTAACATGTATATTAAAATGAAATTGGTTTCAACTTTCCCAGGAAATGGAAACTTTTAAAATGAATCTTTCATTTGGAAAATGAAATATTGTGTTATATAAGAATGTACACTAAACTTGGTCTCAATTTGTCCAGAAATCTAAATAATTTTTACCATTTAATTATATAATCACCTAATAATTTAACAATATATTAGCGCTTAAATGGCAGTTCTTTCCTCTTTTCAATATGTAGTTTAACCTGTACCTGTCTGTATGTATATCTGTTCAATACGTAGTTGGTCTTGAAAAGAACATTGATACCTATCAGAGGATGTAACAATTCACTGCAATTACATAGAAATTAAGAATTCTTAACTTGATGGCAGTTATGTTACTCTCTTTTCAATTTGTAGTTTAAGAATTTAAATAAATGTTACAGAGCAGAAAATGGAATGTATGATGTTTTGCAAGTATAAAGATATTACGACTTCTTAGCTTCATACATGTGCCGATTATTATGAAAATGGTCTAAATAATATATTACATTTCGAGGTATTTAAAGCTTTGAATTTTAATAAATAAAAAAAAGTTAACAAAATATTTCAGAAAATATTTGCTCAAATAATCTAAAAAGTTCTATAATTATTTTTGCTTATAAACAACTTTCGAGTGCTGTACGAATTAAGGAAATAATGAACTAAATATTTTTAAACTTTTGACTTGGACCACTTTTATAATCACCGGCACATGTATGTGTTCTGTTTTTGTATTATCCATCTGCAATTTAATCTTCATAAAAAGAACTCTGATACACACATAGTAGGGAATATGATATACTGGTGTAAGAAATTAAGAGAATTTCCAGACTTGGTCGATTATCTATAGAACTACTGTACCGATTTTAATGAAATTTGATATGTACATACATTGATACAATACAAAACAAAGAACCATTCAATAATTGTAATACACACGCATGATCGTGCTTAACACTCGTTGGAGTCGGAAGGTATGAAACAGCGGTTGCACAATAAACAAAAAAATGGTTTAATAGGGGATATGGCCGCCCCCTCTTACAGATATACAGGTTTCGCAGCGTGATTTCATACTTGAAATAAGGCAGTTTATCATTTCCTGGTTCCAATAGGTCCTACGTGTTCAGAACCGCTGTTTTCATTCACTGGATGGTTCTCGGAGGGGGGTTGCGAGTTGCAATTGCCATCCCCAGAGCGCCCCAGACTTGCTCTATAGGGTTAAGGTCTGGAGATCTGGCTGGCCAATCCATCCGGCGAATATTCTCACTCTCTAGAAATTCGTCGACCAGAAGAGCTCTATGTGGCCTCGCGTTGTCGTCCATTGAAATGAACTCAGGACGAACTGCACCCCTGAAAAGGCGAACATGGGCTCCAAGACCTCATCCCTATAATTCACACCAGTCACACTGCCTCTTTCAAAGACATGGAGAGGTGTGCGGCTATGCAACATGATGCCTGCCCAGACCATTAAACCTCCTCCGCCATAATGGTCGATTTCGCGGACATTGGAGGGTACGTAGCGAGTCCCTGGTTCTCTCCATATAAACGTACTGCGAGAATCGGTGTTTAGGCTGAACCGGGACTCATCAGTGAAGAGAACGGTCTCCCATTGATCGATACTCCAATCTCTATGCTCTCTGCACCATGATAAACGGATTCTAATGTTCGTAGAAGTTAGCGGGACGCAAACAGCAGGTCTTCTTGCGAACAACCCTCTCTCAAGAAGTCTTTTGGAAACAGTCACCCTTGATACACGGGTTCCTGTGACTACATACAAGTCACGAGACAGATGAGAAGCTGTAGCACTCCTGTTACGCCTCGATATAATCGACAAATGGCAATCTTCTCTGGCCGTCGTGGCTCTTGGACGACCTTGCCCAGGCTTTCTCTCGATGGATCCGGTATCCTGGAACTGTTTCCATAAGTTAAACACGACGCTGGGCGTTAAATTCAACTCTCTACAAATTTGGACTTGAGATTGGCCTTCTTTTAGCCTCCCCACAATTCGCCACCTCATTCCATCATCTAAACGTTGGTCGTTACTCATTTTTACTGTTACAATTTGAAATTAACCGATTGATTCAAAATAATACCAAGAAATTCGCCGAGGTGTGCTAGCGAACGAAATGCGTCTTAACTTACGCGCGCTTATAAAGCCTGTTTCTCTACTGGCTCCGTCTACACACACGTATACGCTTACGTATTTGACGCACAAGATTTGCATTTTTGTTTAGAAGCAGTGGTTTTACATTCAGTTCAGTTCTTTTCATGAAATTCGATAAAATATGCTTAATTCTCTTATTTTATTTCACCAGTGTAAATGAGGAAATTACAATGAAGTTATGAATTCTTAACTTGATGTTTTCTTGTGTGTGTGGTTTTGTGTGTATTTACAATCTGTAGTTTAATCTTCATAAAAAAACCACTGATGTATATCTACTATTATAAAAGAAAGTGTTTGTTTCTCTGTTTGTCTGTTTCTGGGCCGCAAAATCCTGACGATCTATGGCACTTTACAACAATGAGATTTGGCACACAGGTAGTCCAAAGTTTTTGCAATTTTTGGGTGCGGCGAATATTAAAATTCAATCTAAAAGATTTTAAAATTAATTTCATAGTTTTATTCTCTATCAGTTTTTCAAACACGGATAACTTTTTCTAGTCATGCGACCTTGCAGTCTGGGTTTGCAATCATGCCAAGTTGTTTTTCATCCGCAACATGCAGAGAAGTATTTTTTTTCGTTTCCACTTTGATTTTGCTCTATTGATTTCCCAGCCATGCGATAAATCTTTAAATTGAAGTCAAAGTTCATTTTTCTGTCTCCTAGACCGTTAAAGACAGAGTAAAAATTTCAACAGATTTTAAATCTGCGGAAATTTTCAGTTTAGGTTGATACCTAAAAATGTGATTTTCTTTTAAATAAATAATTTTTTAATTGAATATACACTCATTGCCATAAAAAATTTGCGCACCAAGAAATAATCGTGGGATCGGAACGAAACGGCATGAAGGTACATGTCGGCCAGATATGCAAATGATTAGAAATGCAGCGTGATTGCGCATTGCGTAATGCCACTAGAAGGCGTTGAACTTCATTCTCCTTGGAATATAAAACAGGTAAGCAGAGCTTGTTTGAGCGTACTTCATCTTTTGCAATGGAAACGCTGAGGTAAACATGCCGTTACGATGCCATCGAAGACAATATAAGCAGCTGTCGGAGTTCGAGAGGGAAAGAATCATCGCGATGATGGAAACTGGGTGGTCAGCTCGGCGAGTAGCTCGTCAAGTAGGCCGTTCTGATTTTACTGTGAGGAGGTGTTGGGACCAATGGACAGAAGAGACGTCATTTACACGGCGACCAGTCTCAGGACGTCGTCGACAGACCAGTCGTCGAAAAGACCGTCACATCATACGAAACGCACACGTAGAGCCAACTGCCTCATTGGCCGCTATCCAGATACAGGCAGCACTTTCACTACGGGCACCTGTGTCTTCCCGAACCATCGCAATGCGCCTTGCTGAAGGACATCTGGTATCGCGGCGCCCATTACGTGTGCTGCCACTGATACCCACCCACTGACGCCCCCGTTTGGAGTTGTGTCGCGCACGACGGGATTGCACTGAAACGGAATGGAACCAGGTTGTTTTCAGCGACGAATCTAGATTCAATTTGAGCAGTGATGACAATCGTGTTCGTGTGTGGAGACCCCGTGGTGAACGCCTCAATCCTGCCTTCGCTTTACAGCAACACACCAATCCCACAGCTAGTGTGACGGTATGGGGTGCCATTGCTTACGATACACGGTCACCCCTAATATTGATCCATGGCACAATGACAGCCCAGCGGTACGTCCATAACATCCTTCACCACATGTGATGCCACTCTATGCAGGGCTCCCAGGAGCCATTTTTCAACAAGACAATGCTCGGCCACACACAGCAAGGATGTCACAAGTCTGCCTCCGTCACATTACCCCCTTCCCTGGCCTGCTCGTTCCCCAGATTTGTCACCAATCGAGCATATCTGGGATCATTTGGGACGGAAAGTTGGACACCCTACGTGTTTGGTCGAACTAGAGGCGCGTTTACAGCAACTGTGGAACGAGATGTCTCAGGACATCATACGGAACTTGTATGCGTCAGTGCCCGCTCGTATCGCATCGTGCACTCGCACTTGAGGGGGTCCAACAGAGTACTAAAACTTCGGTTCTTTTGTACTTTTTTCTGCCATAAATGATCCTTTTTCGTGGATTTTCTAATCATTTACTTATATCAAAGTAGTACTTACATGTATAAAATTTCGTTTCATTTTGACGATTTTTTCTAAGTGCGCAAATTTTTATGGCAATGAGTGTATCTTGAAAGGATTATTGGAGGTATAACGGATTAACGGAGTGTATCTTATACCACGTCCTCTCCACCACCTTACATCACGGGCAACGCCGGGCTAGCCATGCAGTGGCTAGTAGCATATAAAGTAACGATGTTTTGCAAGTGTAAAGAAATTAGGAATTCTTTAACTTGATGTTAGATCTGTTTTATATTTTTAGTCCGTAGCCTTCATAAGAACACTGACATAGTACAGCAAGGCTCGAAATACCCGTGTGCACATGAAAATAAAATTGTGCACCTAATTTTTTCCCTCTAGGCGCACCTGTGCATCTAATTAAAAAACTTAGGTGCACCTTGTGCACCTGTATTAAAAAATATATTTCGAGGCCTGTAGTACAGGAAATATAATAATATGATTTAATCACAATAATTATGAATTCGCAATTTCATGCTAGTTCTGTTTTGTATTTTCAATTTCTACTTTAAACTTAATGAAAAGAACACTGACACATAGCAAGGAATATAATAATGTAAATAAATTGCAAAGATATTGTAAATTCACAACTTGAGTCATTATAAGCTAACCTTAAGCATGTAAACTGGCAATCTTTGAACAGTACAGAAGCGAGTTCTTCGCTGAAAATAGCATATAATTAGGATAATTCTTATTTCTATATGTAAAGAAAATGTGCAGCCCCGATAATCATTATTCATCTCATTAAATTAATTGGACATTGATACACCTTAAGCCTTCAAGACACTCATATCTGCATTCAGCCATCGATAATTTAAATTCTTTCTAACATTTCGAAACTTTGCTCAATACTTCTTTCTGGCAGATTTATTTGCAATTAAGTGAATGTGAATAGGGCGTTAATGTGGAAGTGACTATAATGATTACAATCCAAACAGACTTGAAGAAAAGCAAACATATTATAAGATAATTAATTGAATGTGGTCTTTAAAAATAGTGCTTTAAGGAGCTTTGTTTGGGCTGTAGAATAATAACTCTGCAATAAGCTAATATTAACTAAATTTACTTTTGAAGTTACAGGTTTATTTGGGTTGAAATTGCACAAAATAATATTATACAAAATATTTACAATAACGAGAGGACGAATTAAACATTTAACAGCATCTTCGTGTAAAATTTCGAAGCTTCTTGGGTGCTAGATTTCAGCTGACGAAAAACTGGTTTTTAACCTTTAATTGCTGTCATGGGTCTCACAGACCCCGAGTCATTTTTGGCAGGTCGTTTCCACCCCTTAAAGTGAATATTGGTCCCTGTCCTATTCAGAACCTTCCTACTACGTCCAACAGAAGTCACATTCCAAGACTGGTTTGGCTGTCCCAACTATTTCGTATTTCACACTGTTTGCATTTCCCTCGTGGTCTCTTAAACCCCTTCACAGCATTTGCGTTATCGTTCTTGTTGAATGAAATCGTCTAAGTTTGAATAGGGAATTTCGGCAGACAGCCTAAAATAGCAATAAACTTTACTAATAAACGACCTGTGTATCTTACACAAAAAGAAATTCAGGATATTGTTGATAATGTGTCGGAAATAGAATACTGGGACAGTGAAATTTCAGATAATATTATTGAAAGCGAACACGAAACTGATTTGGAAATTTATGCAGATGAAGATGAAGACACTTCAAGTGCGTCTTCACACGAAGAATATTTCTACGGAAAAAATAACTTCAAATGGGATGCCTGGGGGAAACTAATCGTGCCATTAGAACACCAAAACACAACACAGTTTTACAGTTTCCAGGGTTGAAACGTCCTGCAAAATTAGGTCCGAAAGCTGAGCCTGAAGAGACATGGAATATACTTAACATATAGTAATATAAAATATATTTCATGTTAATAATTGAATTATCTAAATTTAAATGTATAAATAATAATTATCTAAAGAATCTTTCATTAGTATATTATTTTTATCAACTTTATACGCACTTTACTGAGCGAGGTCTGAGAGACCCCTTCACACTAGTTACGAGACGGTTTGTGACACAGTAGTTAAGGGTTAAATAGATTGTTTGAGAAAACCACCTCTAACTGCAACCGAAAGGCTGCAGCTGGGTAGTGAGAGAAAAAGTGAGCAGGAAAGGAAGAACTACTTATTTGGGCTCGGGGCAGGATGGATATGCTGTCCCCTGCTCTGTAATGCTAAACTCACGATCTTGAAAATATTATCTATTCTTTCTGTTGTGATGACTAGTCCGCTGTATAAATAAACTCGCTGTATTCTAAGATCATGTGCTTTTAATCTGATGCCAATTCATCAAAGATCGAACCATAAATAATCCAATAGCTTGCTTGGAGGCTTCTGGCTGTGGGGTTTTCATTTCTTCCCCAACTTGGTTGGTAATTTTTAATTAATGACAAATTAGAGCAACACAACGGGCTATTGAGGACGGTCCAGGATCAATACCCTAAGGGAAAGATCCGAGGACAATACCACGTACTTTTGAATCACGGTCAGATGACGATGCAACACCTGAGCGGGCACCCCATTCTACAAACTTCATCAAAAAACCAACGTGAAGACTTTCGGCAACGATAGATTTAAGGTGCACCAGCCGCCTCTACACCGTACGCTTACAAACTTCCATGCACTGACACGGATTCAAACCAGGAACCTTCCGATCTAGAGATTAGTACCTTTACCACCAGACCGGTTGGTCGGCCCAACTTGGTTGGATTCATTATTTTAATCAAACTTTTAATACTCGTATTTTCTCCTTACTTTAATCATCAAATCGGTTACCTCAGTAGTAATTTTGGTTTAAATTTTTACGTTTTTAATTTTTAATTAAAGTCGCGCGTACTAGAGCAACACAATGGGCTATTGATGACGGTCTGGAATTAATACCCCAAGGGAAAGATCTGAGGACAATACCTAATTTTGAACCACGGTCAGATGACGAGGCAACACCTAAGCTAAAACCCCACTCTCCAAACTTCCACACCAACCCAACGTGAGGACTTTTGACCACGACAGATTTAAGGTGCACCAGCCGGCCTCTACACCACACGCTTACAAATATCCATGCACTGACCCGGATTCGAACCAGGAACCCTCCAATGTAGAAGCTAACACATTAACCACGAGACTGGCTTACTTTAGTAGAAGACGGGACAATGTCCATCTTACAAGTTTCTAATAATATCATATGTAGTAATTTTAAGAGTGTTTAATTTTAAATACTGCGTATGAAAATACTTACCACTGTTTTGGTCTTTTCATAATGCATTAACAAGAGGACATTGAAACTTTTTCTTTTATAACTTTTATTACCTTGAAGGGATTGGTGGACATAAATCATGTGAGTTCGGACACCTGCCCCTTTTCTCAAGCAGGAACAGAATCAATTCTGCATTACTTTTTTATTCCATTTACATTTATTATTCATTTATAAGGATATACAGATATAAATCTTTTGAAAATATTAAAAACATTTTATTAAAAAGGAGTTGGTTCAAATTTTACTTTCACAACACATATTCTATCCACCTTGCAGTGGAGTCAGTCCAAAAAAATATTCATGTGCCCTCATATACTCATAAAAAAGCCTTTTTCAGCAATTTCTTTTGACAAACTAACTACCGACCAATCGAGTTCTGGATTCTGCATAGGTAGGTAGATAGGTCTTTTGATTAACGCCACACTGGAGCAACACAAAGGGCCATTGGCGACGGCCTTGCATTGAACCCAAAGGAAAGCATCTGAGGACAACACCACGAAATGTTGAACCATGGTCAGATAACGGGATTCTGAATCGAAAGGTTCCTAGATCGAATCTGGGGTAAGGCATGGATCTTTTTCAGTGTGGAATGAATGTATGACCCCTTTATAAATTTGTATAATGTGTGTAGTGCAATGTGAGATGTATATAATTGGTCTGGTATGAATGTGAGGTGTAACTTGGGTCCCATCTCCTGTATAACGCAAATTGGATCACGAATCCGTCCTTGTGATGACATTAGAAGAACAAAGAATTTTCTACCTTTGTAGAAATAGAGACTCCTCCAAGACCATCTGTCTCTACCAGAGCTACACTAAACAAAATATAAAGCATTACATTCCATTTCAGAATAAATAAAACAGATACTGTGGCATAGCAACACTAATCCCATGCATGACGTTTCGCGTTTCCAAACTACGATCTCTTAAATGCAATTTAAACGGAGAGAACTAAAAACACACGAAAAGCTGTGTCTGATATTATTTTGACAAGTCGTCCTCGAGTTTCAAACCGAAAATGCACCCGTGGGTGCGTCTTTCACTGGCAGAACATCAGTGTCAGAGGGTAGCTCTATTTTCCTTCAGAACGAATCTCCGGCGACATCAAAAACTCTGACAGGTGTCTCTTTCCCTCTTCTTTATCTCATTCCCTCCGTTTTTGCCCCATCTACAGCAATCTTTTCCACTGCCCACCGTATACTGAGGTAAAAAAATCTGGTCTGGGAGATACTCGCTCTACACGGATCCGGAAAAAAGGGGAGGAAATGGCGGAAAATGAAAAGTGTCTGCGGGGAGAAGTCGAGTTCATTCTCCTGAAATGTTTGCGCATCTTACATTTTACGCTTGTCATGTGATATCTGGCTCGTTTTATCTTCACCTGAAGTGCGCTTCAGAGTAGTAAAGATTCACTTTAAGAGCTGTGGTTTGTAGGTAGCTGAATTCACGCCGCACTGGAGTAACGAATCGGGCTATTGGCGACGATTTGGGACTTGTCCAGGGGGGAACGATCCCAGAACGACGCATCGTAGTTTTGAATCACGGTCTGATGATGAGTTCAACTGTGCATTTTCGTGGAATGGTGATCATTACGCTTTGTGACCATTGAGAAAACTTCAGCTCTGGTTCGTAGGTAGTCGAATTTATGCCACGCTTGAGCTGCACATCGGTCTGTTGATGACACTCCGAGATCGATCCCGGTAATTTGGTAATTTCAATTAACGTCGTACTAGAGCAACACAACGGGCTTATGACGACGGTCCGGGATTAGTCCCTTAAGAGAAAGATCCGAGGACAACACCTCATAATTTTGAACCACGGTCAGATGACGAAGCAACACCTAAGCTGGCACCCCACTCTCCAAACTTCCATACCAACCCAACGTGAGGACTTTCGGCCACGACAGATTTAAGGTGCACCAGCCGCCTCTACACCATGATCCGTCCCGGAGAAACGACCCAAGATCATCGTAATTTTGAACCATGGTTTGATAATCAGTTCAATTCCTACGCACTTTCGTTGAGTGGTAATCAGTATGCTTTGTGACCATTGAGAAACCTTGAACTCTGGTTGGTAGGTAGTTGAATTTACGTCACTCTGGAACAGCGTATCGGACTATTGGCGATGACCCGGGATCAATCTCTGAGGGAAGGATCTCTGATCGTCATAATTTTGAACCGTGGTTTGATGACGAGGTCAACTCCACAATATGTAGTATGTCTCCATCCACAAATTTTCAAACAACTCTTTTTAGCTGTGTCCCACAGTAGATAAAACCACTGCCACCAAAAGATCTGTCTTGGGGCAGTGTTTAAACTCTAAAGTGTATCAACAGTATTTTTGTAAGGTATTAGGATTGCTTTGAATATTGACTCATGTTTTTTTATTGTTCTGCTCACATTTAAACAAGGTAATTTTTTTAAAATTAGTGTCTTTAACAGAGCAACACAACGGGCTATTGACGACGGTCCTCACTAACTAACTAACTAATACCAACACACACTCCCATGCCTAGTGTCGTGAGACACTGTACCAGTTTAAATAAGTGTGGTTGTATGAATAGGACAGATTTAAGATGCACCAGCAGCCTCTACACCATACGATTACAAACATCCAAGCACTGAATCGGATTCGCACCAGGAACCCTCCGATCTAGAGGCTAATACCTTAACCACCAGACCGGTTGGTCGGCATACATTAAAACAAAGAGACATGTGCTTGATGGTTTTCTAAACCATGAGAAAATGTTTATATTGTAATCGTTTAAGGCAGAAAAGGAAGAAATATTGTGTCAGGGTGTGGAGTCAAAACTGAATACAAAACGTGAGTCGCAACGAGCTGGAAATGCCTGAAGAAGTCCTATAGATTAGTTTTAACGCTAGAGGTGCTTCGGATTACTACAGAGAAGTTGCACTGACCAAAGAGGAGCATGAATATAATGATCTTGCCACCACACGGTACAATACTATCACACTGCAAACAAAGAAAAAGTGCACTTTCCCCATCATGTGGCATCGTGAAGGAGGGTTTTCCTATCGCGCAATAGCAGCTCGTGTGCAGCGGAACAGTTCCACAGCGATGCGAGTTTGGAAGTAGTGGACCGACGAGCACCGGACAACTTGAAAAACTGGGAGGGGATGACGGAAGGTGACGTCAGCGCGCGATGGTAGACACCTAGTCCACATGGCGGTGAATGACCGTACAGCTTCCTCCAGCCAGTTAGCAGCACTTTGGTCTACTGCTACAGGTGTACTAATGTCGGCTTCGTCAATTCGCCGACGTCTTCTGCACCGTGGACTGCGTGCAAGGATTCCTTTAAACAGGATCCCCCTCACGCCAAACCATCGACGGCTGCGTCTGCAATGGGCTCATGACCACAAAGCCTGGCGGGCTGATTGGCAACAAGTTGGTGCGCATACAAACAATATGGAATTCTCTTCCACAAGCAGACATTCAACATCTGTTTCACTCCATGCTATGTCGTATAGCGGCACTTATTGCAGCGTGTGGTGGCTACACCACAAATACTGATTTCGGACACTTAATATTGTTTTTTTGCTTTGAAAATATATTCATTTATTTGTACTAATACAAGACGTTTGGGTATTAAATTTCATTTAATTCTGATGTCTCCTTCATGGTATTGCATTTTTTACAAACAGCAGTATATATTGGAATTTCTTGTTTTTGTGTAGAAATTTCACGACCTGTATCGTGAAGATGATAAGTAACTAAAAGAACAAAGAGCTTCAAGTTCAGAAAACGCCATTTGTCTCAAAGTATATGATACTTTTCCGAAACTAGTTTTTTTTCATTTAAGTTTGTATTTGTGATAATGACATGGTAAAATACTTTCTAGCGAAACGCTTTCCAATCAATTGTTAAACGATGCTTATTATTTATGCAAAGCTGATTTGTATTTCTTTAACATCACACTTCTTCTATTATGCTTTTTGCTGTGTTTCTTTTCCCTCCAAATAAACCTTTTAATTGCTTCTTTTGAAGTTTTAAATATTTGAATATTATTTTTATGTGTAGTAAAATAACTTTATGTTTTACGGAATCGGAACACTTATTTATTGGGTAATCCGAAAAGTTCTGCAAGTTTTTAAGATAAATACCAACGAAGCAGTACAAAAACATAAGAAAATTTTATTCAATCACATAAGCCCCATTTTGTTCTATGACTTTTTGCCTTCTTTCTGGCAGCAGGAAAATTCCTTCTTTAAAAAATCATTAGGCTTATTTGTATAGATGTTATCGAGGTGCTGTTTCACAGTCTCCAAAGAATTGAAATCTTGGCCGTTGAAAGAATTTTGAAGTGATTTGAAGAGATGAAAATTTGAGGGGGTAAGGTCTGGTGAACATGGGGGGACACAAAACATCCCAGCCATACACAAAAAGTCTTTGTCTGACATTCAGCGAACTGTGGGGCCGAGCTGGAAGATCTCGGCGATTCGTCAGTTCTGGCCACTTTGCTTCGATTTTTGCTTTTAATAGTGCCATTTGAGAACAGTATTTTCCCGAATCTATTGGCTGATTTTATGGCAACAATTCATAATAAACAATTCCTTTGTAGTCCCACCATACAGAAAGCATTACTTTTTTGGGTTGCAGTCTTCTCTCGATGTTAAGCGGGCATTATCTACGAGGCTATTATTTCGACGCTTAAATTTAACAAACCACCTTCTAACTGTGGCCTCAGAAATAGCACTATGTTAATATACAGCACACATTTACGAGCGATCTGACTAGCATTTTTTTCTTTCTTAAAATCAAAGAGTATAATATGACGAAAATGAACTCTCTGGTTCTCCATTCTTAGCACGGCAGTGAAACAAAAATTATGCCACAACACATGCTATAGTTATGTAGTGTAAGCAAGAAAGACTGAATTTAAACATCTGCTTCAATCAATGTCCCTTTTAATCAGCGGTAGCAAAATAATAATAACAAAGCTAGCTTCGATTTGAAAGCGTGCAGAACTTTCCGGATGACCCAATATTACTTCACTTTAAATCTATACATCACTAATATGTTTCTTGGATATGAAATTTGATTTTAAAGTTTATTCAATTTATTTCACATTAGCAGTGAGTTCTCTACCTCAACACACATTACGGTGTTAATATTTAAAACAGGTTAAACAAGTAAATATAGACGTATGATCGATTCAGCTGTGGAGCCATCTATATATATAATTCTCTTACGTGGCACGCAAAAAAGACGTTATTTGTTATCGCGTTTTGGCAACACTGTACGATTTTTTGTTTACCACAAAGTCCCGTGCATCAATTGAATTTATAGCGTTATCGGATGAAATTTTATTGAAAAAAAAAAAGAAAGAATTTTAGTTAGGCTTTTTTGCAGTTAGATTTTAATATAAATCATAGAAAGCGGAGGATATTTTCAGGGCCATTTAAAAAACGGTCCTTTTCAGGGCCAATAATTATAGTTCAACAAGACGCTTGCACTACAACTTTCGGCAACAAACTGAATGAAAAAGTGTCGGTCGTTCGAATGCTGGGGAAATGTACACACAAACAACATGCTGGGTTTTCAATTTCCAAAGCAACGCTAACATTTCGAGTTAAAATTTAATCAAAGTTTTCATTTGAATTCTGATTTCAGAGTTACTGTATATATTTTCTGTAATACAGCAAATTTAGATTTGAATTTTTTTTTTGAAACATCATATTTTGTAAACAATCCCTTCTGCTAGGACACATGTCTTCATTGAGGCGAGGGAAGCGAGCATAGGTTCGCGCAGCGAACCAATGAGGACTGCAAAGCAATCCTCCGGGGGTTGGCGAGCGTTAGCGACCAGGGGACAGGCACCCTAATTTACTAGTATTTGCCTCTACGCATGCGCCGAATACTGGAAATAGAGCGGATAATTTAAATACTGATCCAATGTAGGAAGCGAAAAAGAATAAACTTACATTCTACCATACCGAAACACTTATGTAGAGGCTCACTTTAAATTTATGCATCGCTAATATGGATCATGAATATAAAATTTGATTTTAAAGTTCATTCAATTTATTACACAATGGAAATGGCGTACAATACATCACCAACAGAACAGGCGAAATAAAAAAAAGAACTCATCGACATCTAATCAATTCAGCCATTTACGAGGATTGCTCCAAAACCATTTATCTAGTATTTTTCATCTTCATTTTGCATAAGTTCAGCTCACTGGAAGTTGGGCGGAGAATTTAAATACTGATCCAACGCAAAAAGCGAAAGATCCGAAGTGAATTCTATAATTTAATATCGAGAATTCCCATCACACAAACGAGCCAAATTTGCCAGAAACCGCGCCATAAAAGCATTCGAAACCACCTGCCGAGACACTATAGCCTCTTCCCCTCACTACAAATCGTCGAGTTTCGTCTGGGTTTACTCGATTTGCGCAAGTCTGGCATCTTCCATACTTTTATTACCCAACTTCTTATAACCAGTCCCATTCGAAATTCAATTTGCATGGAAAAGGAATAAGAAATTTTATGCGACTCGGTGTGGCATCGGGGGCTCATTTGAATATATCTTCAGAGACTCCGCTTTTAGGCAAACTATGTTTGTGCAGGGAGGTAAGCGGCAATATACACCAATTTCCCGGCAAAATGCATCATTCGGGGCTGTAAGACTTGTCTGATCTCTCGTTTTATGTCTCGCTTAAGCGGCAGATGTTTTACATCGTTTTTGAACTTTTCCAGGAAAGACTTTCGCGATGTTTATCGATGCCAAGAGCCTGATATCGATGGAAAGGTCTTGTGCTATCTGTAGGGTTGATGGCTTTTCAGAGTTTACTTTAACTGCCGAGTAATATCAATTAGGTTTTTCCGTTCTTTTCCGCCTTTGTTGGAACGATCTTATTTTAGTGTTGGGTTTGTGGATACGGGGGTGAATAGATGGGAGAGATCGCATTCTTTGGGTTATGGGGAGAAGTAAATAATTTTCTTTCTGGAGCAGATTGTAAAAAATGAAGGTGATTGGGATCGTTTTTTTTTTGTGATTGGAATACTTTCGGGAAATGTGCTTGCGATCTGGAAATTAATCTTCATTCTCTCTCTCTCTTTCTCTCTAAGGCTGGAAGAGTAACGGATTAGAAACTAGATGATTGCGATTTCAAATCCAGCCAAAGACCGTCGTGTAAGCTGGGGCTGGTGCACGTTAAATCTGTTGTGGCCTCAAAAGTCCTCGCCTTGGCGTCGTGTGCACGTTTGTAACGGGTTGCCAGCTTGTGTTGCCTTGTCATATGACCATGGTTCAAAATTACTTGGTACTTTTCCTTTGGGATTGATCCTCCCAGACCGTCGCCAATAGCTCAATATATATATATATATATATATATATATATATATATATATATATATAATATATATATATATTGTTTTGTATATTTGCTTTTAATGTTTTGGGGAGTAGATGAGCAATTTCTTAGCGTTTTGCGACTCATATACGTAGAAAACACCATATTGTATTGTATGGGTCAAGCTCCTATCTGATGACGCACTTATCCACCAACACTTTCATTTTCAAAAATTCCTTTTGTTTTTTATTTTTTGAATTTTCTCTTGTTGGTAGAAATTTTACATATTTTTCACCAAGGCTGGCGGCAAAGAAATTGGCGTTATTTGTTCATTGTCGAATGACATCAACGGGTGTAGACAATATTAAATCGATCGTCACGGAATATATTCGTCAGTTTTGACACTTAGTTTAAATATTTGAGGTATGGAGCTGTTGATGAGTTTGAGGTATGGAGCTGTTGAATCCAGAGCTCGTTACTTGGATGATATTCTTCAGAAAGCAATGAAAAATCTGGAAGATGAAAAATATGATTGAGAGAAAAAACTAGGTTAAGCGTTAAATTATGAAATGGATGAAATTAAAATAGATGTTCATAATATAATTGTAGTAACATGAATGAGGTGAATTTTTTGCCATAGAATTTCTTGCAAATAAGAATCAAAACCGGTAAAACTATACGAAATGCTGCTATATATTTTTGGATAGACTTGTTCAATTTAAAGGTACGAATTACATTTATGTGAATGGTATAAAAGAAGATATGAATTATTAGTAGCTTTCATTGGATACAAGCAGTTAAAACGTTTATCGCACATGCCATGCGCGGGTTTTCTAGTATAAAATAAACAATCAGACTGACATTAATATACGGATTAAAATATGCAAGTGCGCATCATACAAACAAAATATTTTCAAAATTTGAAAATTTGAAACAAATAAAACATTTTATCGTGACCATAAAGAGGTATAAAATTTTTATTTTAATAGGATGCACAGTTGGTCAAAACACCTAAATCGAGTCCAAAATTGTATTTTGTAATTTACAGATAATAAAATTGTAAGTCCACTTTTTAAAATGATCATTAGTACCTCTTTTTAAAACTTCAGAAATTTGGTTGCTTCCAATTAATTACTATGGTAATGGTAATGGTAATTTTAGTTAACGTCGTACTAGAGCAACACAACGGGCTATTGACGACGGTCCGGGATCAGTCCCTTAAGGGAGAGATCCAATTACTACACCTCGTAATTTTGAACCACGGTCAGGTGACGAAGCAACACCTGAGCTGGCACCCCACTCTCCAAACTTCCACGCCAACCCAACGTGAGGACTTTCGGCCACGACAGATTTAAGGTGCACCAGCCGCCTCTACACCATACGTTTACAAATATCCATGCCCGGACCCGGATTCGAACCGCGAACCTTCCGATCTAGAGGCTAACACCTTAACCACTATACCGGTTGGTCGGAGAATTACTATGGAGAGATATTCAAACTTGACATTCATCAACGTTGTAATGTATCCATTTGGGGTTCATTATTCCCATGGTATTAGAACAGTAGTATGTAGCTAAATGGTAGGTAGATATTTTAATTATCGTGTCACAGGATAACACAACGGGCTATTGGTGACGGTCAGGGATCAATCCCGAAGGGAAGGATACAAGGAAACGCCATGTAATTTTGAACCATGGTCAGATGAAGATGCAAGATTTGAGCTGGCATCCCACTATACAAACTTAAATACCAAGTCAACGTGTGAACATTTGAGGCCACGACGGATCTAACGTGCACCAGCCCTTTTGTACACGACAGTCTTTGGTAGGATTCGAACTCGCAACCGTCTGTTTGCTATTCCGATGCTCTTTCAACCGATCTGTAGCTAAATGGATCATAGATCGAGTATAGATCGGGATCGAGTATAGATAGTATCGATCTTCTTCATAGATCGGGAGGTTTTAAAAGGTTACTGATCGGGATGGTTAAGGTATTTGCACACGTTCGGAGCACTTTAAAAAAAATGCTATGAAGAAGCAATTTACTATTATTTGTAATTATTTGTGGTCAAAATTAATTTTACACTGTCAATAATTAAAATTAAAAAAATATATTTAACAAAAAGTGAAATTTTGTGTGTTTTTGTGTGTGAAATTTTGTGTTTTTTTTTCGAAAGTTTGAAAATTGATACAGGGTATATATGGTGTAGATCGTGTAGGAAAAGTGGTTATTTGAATGAATAAACAGGTTCGTGATCTAATTCCTAGATAGGTTATTTGGACATACAATGTTGGCCGTAAATGGTTTTAAAAAAATGGCTCGTGATAGGCTAATGCAAAGTCGGTAAGACGTCGGTCGTTTAGAATAAAAGAGTTTATGAAGATGGACTCACCAGATGATGTTCTTTCACTTCTCGAAGTTGATGCTGTGGGAAAACCTGGGCATGGTGAAATCAACCACGAAGAAAAGTCGCGACGCAAATACTGGAGAGTCAACAAATTCTTTATTCAGCTTCTAAGGGATCGCTGGTCACTGTGGTCGAGTTCGATGCCGGTGTTATGGAAGAGACATCCTTATTTCCCTCAGAGAGTGTCCATGGCTACTCATCAGGGGATCGGATCGACTACGAGAACGACTTTGAGGAATTGGTCGAGGAATTGATTATTCAAAATCCAAGGATTTCTAACAGGGGTGGATCTGGAGTTGTCCGTGGCTCGGAAGAACAGCCATACAGATGAAGACGCGTTCATTTAACATTGAACGATTAGAAATCGCAGTTTTGGGGCGAAAGCCGCAGCATACGATGAGTCCGATCATTCTATCTCCAAAAAAAAACGAAGACGAGAGGTTATCAGTTTTGGAGTGGAAACGCCGCCGCAAAGCAAAGGAGTCGCATCCCTGTCTCAATCTCAAAAAAGGAGACGAGAAGATCGTCAGTTTTTGGTGTGAAAAAAACCGCTGCAATCCGAGGAGTAGGATCGCTCAATCTCAAAAAAAAGACGAGAAGGTCATCAGTTTTTGGGTGAAAATCCAGCCGCAGAGCAAAGGAGTCTCATCTCTCTCACTGAAAAAAAGGGGGTTCCTTAGCAGAGAAAACCAGTCCCTACGTCTTCCTTCCGGGATCGCCAAAAACGAAGGTCACCCCAATACGAGGGGGAAATTAACGCCAATAATTTTATATACAGCACGCGGGAGAAAGACAGCCGGGGTTGTTCCTTTATCCCAACGGAATTTTTAAAAACCTCAGGAAGAAGAGAGCCAAATCACGCCAACATCTTCCGGTCATTAAGAAGTGTCACGTTGAAGGTTAAGTGGGGTGGATTTGACCTTGAAAGGTCACCAATTGTCCAATGAGGGTGGACAAGGTATAGATGAGACTGTGAGAATGATGAGGGGACGCTGTGCCCTAATCAAGGAAGCACTCAAAGTAGAATTCCAAGAAGGGAAAAAGCCTGAGAAAACCAATGTATGCTTTCAAGATTTTCGTTGTGTTAGGAAGCCGGGAAAGGGATTGAAAAAAACAACTCTACAGAGAAACTAGTTATTGCTCAAATTTCTTTTCCAAAAAATCTGGGGTGGTAGGAAAACAATTATAACATGTGGGGAAGGGTAAGCCTTCACCACAGTATACATTTAAAATTAGCAGCAAAATAACGTGATCAGAGTAAATTTCATTATGTTATCTAGCGCTTCCACTAAAAGTAGAAATATTTATAAAAAATAAAGGTTTTATGACTTATTGAAAAATTGTTAAAGGATTTTTGACCATTTTGCAACATTGATATTCAAATGCAAGCTCATAAATAAGAAAAAAAAATAAAGATATCAATTTGATTCTAGTGCATGCACAACAAAGCACTATTTCAAATGTGCATAAAAATTTTTATAAATATACATCAATAACTTTTTTAGTTATCATTTCTGGAATTAAATGTTTATGCCTAAAATGTAATTTTGAGAAAAATGTTTCTAAACAAAATCCAAAAGAGTAAAGATGATGCGAAATTCTTTTAACAAATAAGTGAATTTTATTAAAAAATTGTAGTGGCCAATTTATAGAAACATAATTATTACAGGTTTTAACTTACTATAACAGATAAAAGGTAGAAATTAAGGTAAAAATAAAATATTCTTATTATTAGTTCCGGTTTAGTTATGCTAAGTTTAATTAACGATTTCGTTCAAATTTTAAATTGATCTAACTTTGTTTCTATTAGTCGCACATTGAAAGTTTAAACTGTTTTAGAAGCACAAAAGTACAGGGAATTTGTTAGTAGAATAATAAAAAATAAATTGCACATTTTCGTCAAAATTGGCTTTTTCAACGTATGCAGATACCTTAAAGGTAAATAAAGCAATTATTTTAATGTACCCAGTCGGATATTTTAGGAATGAAACTGTCTAAGAGCTTACTGTTTTAAAAATAATATAAAAAACAGCTGCAGTAACAGAATCAGAAACAAAATAAATTATCAGGGCTAAAGAAAATAGTAATTTAAATTGAATTACTGTTCTGCGAATCGATATTATTTTTCCTCAACCTATGTATGAGACAGTGACATTTTAAATTGGAATTTATTTTTTAAAGAACTTATTAGATACTCTAATTTAAAATACAATTTGTATAATATTAAAAAAAAGCTTAACTTAAACTTCCTTTAATTTTATTTAAGAAGCACAAGTCAAGTTGGGAAAGCGTTCCACTCACATTATGAAATTTGTTGACACAGAAAATACTTCTCTTGACATTACATTGCTTTTAATGGAGTTAAACGTAATTTTAATGAACGCTTCTTTATAAATAATTAGATAATCAGAAGAAAAACAGAAACTAATTTAATTAAAATACTTTTCACTACCGCACTTTTCGACTGTAGTTTCCAAAAATACATTTACTTAACAATCAAACTGTATTCAGAACGTGAGTATTTTTTGCTTCTTCGTTATGGATTTTCTGAATGCGGAAAAAAATACCGTTTTCTGAAGTAAAGAACTATTTTATGCCTGAATTTAATCAAGCAATTCATTCATCAAAGTATTATTAATGTTTGAACTTTCAATTGAAAATCGATGCTCAATAAAAACTTTTGGCTTGCGATATTTATGGAAAGTCAATATTAGATTAAAAAAAAAAGAATTTAACGTAATAGAAGGACATTAATTACCATAGATTTTTTTTAAAATCATAATAGTAAAATTACTCTGCCAATGAAACTGCTTTTCGATGCTTTCATGAACTTAAAAAATTGCGTTATGATACCTGATAACGTGTAATGGTTTAGTCATAAATAAAAGCTAAAGTACACTGAATTCGGTTTTTACACGATAGATACGTTCTAGAAGAATACGTGAAAAAAAATTCGTCAGTAAAAAGACATTGCATCTATGGAAGAAAAGAAGATTGATTCCGTATTTAAACAATCATTAAAAATAATGATAAAGAGCCATATGAAAATATTCCTTCTAAGCTTACTATCGTATTTCAACAAAATACACATGTAATAATATGTAATGAAAATGTATCAAAGCAAATTTGCATTTTTGAAAGGCAAAAAAATCTATTTTACACATAACAAAATTTTATTCATTTTGACTTTCACATATGAACATTTTCACATTTTTTGATATTTTTCACTTTCATAAACGGCGCATACGTTTGCATACGACTGGAATATCACTGTTATCACTAGAAATATGTTGTGTGTTTGGCATCGTCTTCTTCCTCTATTAATGAATTTCTTTCTGTGATCTCTTGAGCAAAATCAGCGCGTGTCTCTTCTGGTGCTAATGTTTCACCGGTTTTAGGAAAGAATTCAGCTATTAATCGTTGATTTCGTGTTTTGGTAAGGCCGTTATATAATTCTCTGTACGAGGCTGTCAACTTCAGTTCACCCTGAAACTTTCAAGCGCGTTCCTCAGTGAGTCAAGTTTGACAAATGGACTTTGGTCTGAAACGATGACACCGTACAACGTAGATGTGCACCAAATTCAATAAAAACGTTGATGAGACATACGAGGGTAAGTCAATAAGTAACTACAATGTGTGTCTATTTTGTTTTAGAACGGCTCTATGGTTTTTTGTGCTCACCAGACGCTAGGTGTCACCGTTGTCTTCGCCTGTATTAGGTTGCAGCGTTATCACATCAGTCCGCTTTGCGCTGTTGCGAAGTAAAGATGGCCGCTCCCCTCTCTGTGTGCACCAACCAAGAACAGCGTTCTGTAATCCCGTTTTTGTTGTCTGAAGGTGTACCAGGAGCGGAAATTCATAGAAGACTTTTAGCACAATACGGGAACAATGTTTTGCCACTGCGAAGTGTTTACATCATGCACAGCAGGCTGAACTTTCACAAAGTCTGAAAGTTCCGAAACAAATCGATGAAGAGCCAAAGTGAAACCGTGTGAGAATCTGTCAGCATCTACTGTACTGTTGTGCGAACGAAGGTGAAACATTTCTCGGGCAAATCATCACTGGAGATGAAACGTGGATTCATCACTTTGAACCAGAGAGCAAAGGCCAGAGCATGGAATGGATGCACCACGGATCTCCAGTCAAAAAGAAATTTAAGAGTCAACCGTCCAAAAAAAAAATGATGCTCAGTGTTTTGGGACTCACAAGGGCTAATCCTGGAGCAGTACCTGGACAAAGGGTCAACAGTAAACCGTGAAAAGAACAGCGATATGCTGGTAAACAAGTTGAAGCCTGTAATTCGTACGAAACGCAGAGGGCGATTGTCGGAAGGCGTTCTTTTGTTACATGACAATGCGCTTCCACATACCGCCGCCTACACCGCTCAAACCATTCAAACGCTGCGTTTCGAGGTGTTGGAGCATCCTACATACAGTCCCGATCTCACCCCGTCAGATTATCATCTGTTTAGTCGATCCTTACCGACGATATTCCATCTGAAAGTAATATTAGTTTAATAAAGTTATATCAAAACAGGAACATAACGAAAAGGAATATAATTAACAATTTCTTCTTATCTGGAATCTAGCATTTTTTTATACACTGTCTTTTTCCAGTTGCCTATCAATTAGTAAAGCTCTTCAAAGTTGTCAGAACAATGTTTTCAAAGTAGTTTGAAGTTTTTCATTTTTAATGGAAATGTATTTGTTTTCTTTGGAAAAGACATTGGAGAGAAATATATATATATATATATATATATATATATATATATATATATATATATATATATATATATATACGTAGAGAGAGAGGGAGCTCTGTTTTGTGAAAGCACAGTTTAATTATTCTCAAAACTCGTTTAAAAGCCCTTTTGATACCATTAAAACAAAACATAATTTGTACCTGCACTTAGCATACTTTTACACTTTCGCAAGAGTTTAGTGTAACTGTTCTTGAGTTAAGGTATCACAGATCAGTATACTCTGTTTAAAGATGAACCACATACAAACTATCACTAAAGCAGCATATCGAATTTAATCATTGTCGATTGCGGTATTTTCAAACATCAGGAATGAATGTGTTTGAATCCTTCTTTGTTTATATATAACATTGGCCTTAGCTGCTTATTCTCGTGTAGTTAGTTTATTCTTGCTCTGATTGACTGATAATAGCGATGTGCAGGCATCAATCAACCAATCAGGGACTAGCACTGGATTATGAAGAATAGACCCTTTCTGCTCTTAATTCTTAAATCTTGCCATATTGGTAACTTGTTTTCAAAAGATAATACTACAAATACAAATACAAATACAAATATTGACGACCAGCTACAGGCTCGAGCCCAACAAGGCTGGTCCTTTGTTTATGAATTCCCCAATTCCCACTGACTATCCAATTGTATCTTAAATTCGTACACTCCCTTTGAATTAACTATATTTTCTGGCAACGCGTTCCAACTGTCTATTACCCTATTAAAATAGTAGTTTTTCCATAAATCCCGATTAAAATGTGTCTTATTCAATTTATACCCATGACCCCTTGTTCTGTTATCCCTATTGAAATTTAAGCCCTCTGTGTCCCCTTGTTTTACAAACTTGAAAAGCTGAATCAAATCCCCCCTCATTCTTCTTCTTTCCAGTGTATATATGTTTAGCTTACTTAAACGTTCATTATAGTCGAAATTTGCTAGCCCCTTTATTATTTTTGTAGCTCTGTGCTGAACCCTTTCAATTGATTCTATGTCCTTTCTCATATATGGAGCCCAGAATTGTACAGCGTATTCTAGATGTGGTCTTACTAAACCCTTATATAACGGCAAGATTATATTCTTATCCCTTGAAGTTACAGTCTTTTTAATATACCCCAATAACCTATTAGCCTTTTTACCCGCAGCTGAACATTGGTGACCCATTTTAAAATCCCTGTAGTAGAAATAATTACAAATTCGAAGCAAGGAATTACAAAGGTTAATTTGATAAAAAAAAAAAGGAAAAACCAAAGTGAGAGAAGTATAATAAAAGTAGAATCATAAATAAATACATTAATTAACATTATATAGAACAATAAACATCATTTGCAACTTAATGATTTGTTGTAAGATACTTCTTTAAAGTACTAAGAATGCAAAAAGAAATGTATTATTTTTAATGATAAAATAGTTACAGAAAATATCGCCTACCTTCCAAGTTTAACACCTCTTTTAAACCTGATATTCTTTATTTTCTAACAAAGTAACTCTTTTTCAGAAGGAAAAATTGTTATTTTTTGCGCTGTTATTATTATAAGGCTAGGAATGTGGAAGGTTTTGTCTACGAGCAAAAATTCAACAAGAGATGTTTAAACAAAATATTATCTCTAAACATTATGTATTAGAAATTAATAAAAGAGATTGAATTGATCGTAAAAAATCCCGACAAAATCTAATATAAACTCTATTTGGATTTCGTTTATCTTCTTGTAATTACTAGGTCTACTTAGATACATGTTTCATCATGTAATTTGAATATTTTTGTATAGTTCGAATATATCGAAATAAATTTAAGAATAATTGTTTCCAGTGCATAAAATTTATTATATTCATTCAAACATAACTGAAATGGATGGAATTTTTATTTATCTTTCCTAAGGCTTTTTTCAATTTGTTCTGTCTTAATATTTGTTTTAGTATGCGGATCATAACTATTTATTCAGCCAGATAACGAATACGCACTGAGCAGAACGATATGTTTGGTTTAATCTAAATAAGTATTGTATGTCGTCCTTGTGTTTGAATACGATAACAAGGGACAAAGATACTTATGAAGCATAAAACAAAATGTACTTGGCTAAAAATTTAAGATTGAATACCCTGATTTTAATCGTAAAAATTTCCAAAGGCGATTTGTTTTTACATGATTCAACTTTGCATATTTAAAGAGGGACATGCCATACCTGATTCAAAAATAATTGCTTTTCAGACTTTAGTAACACTGATTTATGCCCGATTCAATTTGTAAGTATAAAACGTCGATAGAAAAATGTGAAAGCCTCCTATTTTTTTTATAAAAATAAACCTTGTGTTATGATGCTCTTCTTTCACTGAAACAATTTATTACACTACAATTTGAAAGAGTATTGTGTGATGTAAAATACAATTTTTCAGTTCTTAAGATGAAAATATTCAGTTTCAATAGACTTGATAAAAAGGGAAATATTATAACAAGTATCTTCATTGCTTTGCATATTTGGAATTTGACAATAAGTTACAGTTTTAAATCTAAATTGAATTGATTTCTAAGAAATAGAAATTTAATAACTACTAAATCTCTTGTGAGAATTTGTCACAGACATTTAGGATTCTTAGATAATGTTCGACATTTTTTGTAACCAATTAATAATTGTACACAGAAAAACCAAGATTTCAGTTGGTTCAAAATGTTAATTACTTATCGAGGACGATAAAGTTGTTTTAAACTTTTTTATGGTTTACTCTAATAAAAATAACGGAACCGACTTTATTCCGTCTGAAAGTGATATTTGGTTACTTATCCGAAAAGGAACATTAAAATATTTTTTGTCTGGAATCCAGCATTTTTTTTCCAGTACTGTCTTTTCATGTTGCCTATCAATTAGTAAATCTCCTCGAAGCGGCCTTAAAATGAAACGTTTCAAAAGTTCGACTCATCATAGGGAAGTTTTATAATTTACTCATTAGAAACAGCAATAACGTAGCCCCCCAGCCAGTATGGTGGTTATGACCCTCGGATGCCACCGAGTGGGCCCGGGTTCGAATCCCGGATAAGGCATAGATGTAAAATTGGGAAAAGAAGTAGGACTTTAGCCTGGAATGGATTCTCGTCTTGAATGGAAAGCAGCGCACCCCTTCTGTTCTTTGGTGGGATCATCGTTTGTAATAATAAAATTCTTCTTACTAAATACTTCTTACCTTCTTACCTTCTGTACTTGTCTTGAATGCTTCTGTCCATTCCTTGCTTTCATATGTATCACAGAAGAACATACGACAACAACAACAATAGCGTATTTTGCTGGCGACTAATTGAAAATTCGACAGTATAGAAGTGAATAATAAGCAATATCGACAGTGTTTTTCGCAATTAAAACTCGTACTAGCAGGAGCTCCAATAATCCATCCAAAGTTTCTGTTATCTCTACTATCATAAAAGAAAGAATTTGTCTGTGTCTTTCTTTCTCTATGGTCACAGTCCTGACGAATCTATGGCACTCACAATAATGAAATTTGGTAGTCCTTATTTTTAGCGGTTTTCGGTTAGAGCCCGAACTTTAAAATTTAATCTAGAATATTTAAAAATTAAATCATTAGGTTTTTTTTTCACTTTTTTGTCCTTCTCTCCGGAATGGGACTTCATAGAAGAAGCGAGTTGATTTGCGATTTTCGACCGCTGACGTTACAGATATTTTTAGCCCGAATACCTTTGGAACCACGATAAGTTTTACGATTCTAGCGTGTTTTGATTTACGTTGTTGATAATAGCCACTTAGAGGCGGCGTTGCCCGTGGAGTTCGTTTGCCGAGCAAGCGAAATGGGAATACGTAGCAATCACCGTGGGTTGGCGAGCTTCAGCTAGCAGTGATCACACTGTCACGGGCTGGCTTGTAGTATATAACTGGTTACGATGGATTTCTTCGAGTTCTCTGCTTGAGCTGTTTGGTTGAGGTGTCTTAATTGTTGACAATGGTTTCTTCACAGTCGAGTTAAGTAGGAGTTACATTCGGATTAACTTCCATGGTGCTTAGTACTTCTTTCTATACAACATACAACATTACGTTGGTGCGTTTGCCCGGTTGGAAGAGTGAAGGATTAGCAACCGGATGGTTACGAGTTCGAATCCAACCAAAAGATCATTGCGTACAAAGAGAGCTGGTGCATGTTAAATCTGTCGTGGGCCCCAAATATCCCCACGTTGAGGAGGTGTGGAAGTTTGGAGAGTGGTATGGCAGCTCAGGTGTTGCCTTGTCATCTGACCGCGAGGTAAAAATGACGTGGTGTTGTCCTCTGATCTTCCACTTCGGGTTCGATCTCCGACCGTCGCCAATACCCCGTTGTACTGCTCCAGTACGACATTAGTTAAAATACTTACCTATAATACATTACGATAATGACGGGGATTCTCTGGCGGCTGCAGGACTATCAAATTAGAAAAAAAGTATCTGTTAATATGCACCGAAGTTCGCTCATTTAGCAATAATTAAACTGGAACACCCAAAACTGTTTCCAAGCAGATATATTGTTACTAATAATAAGAACCAGAAAATTACCAACAAGAGAGATTTGACATGTAATAGTCTCCAAATCATCACCTTTGTGCAATGTGTGTAAAACCACAGATTCAATTCATCACGTGCTATATTTATGTAAAGAATGTGATAAACTGCGTAAAAAGCTAAACTTAATTTGATGCACCTCAAATCTGTTTTCCACAATTATAGACCTCAGTCACGATACAGCGAACAATATAAAGGCAACGATTTTTTCTGTAAGCATTAGAGAAATCGACACATGGTTTAAAATCGAAAATAAATCAACTCTGCTCAGTCCTTCTTATCTCGTTAAACTATCTGCTCATCAGGAAACCGTTTGAAAGTTGCATAGAATGTTTTTAAGAGTCATTGACGAACAAACCTAAGACAATGTGGAGACGCACTGACAAGGTGAACACGTAGAGGAAATATAGGAGTAAGGAAATATATTGTGAACAATGGTAATCTTTTTGAGTGTCTAGAATCATATGACCAAAACTCGCAGTAACGTAACCCTTAAGACTACTTTCCTCTACCGGAAGGAAATGAGCACTCATCATCTGATTGGTCCACGGAACGGTAGAAAACGCCCATCCATTGATTAATCACATGATTGGTCCACGCGACGTCATAGAGTTTGTTGATTTAACAATTTTTGTCATCGGTAGAAATGTGACGCTATATCCACCCTGTGTGTAAGATGTAATATCACCAAACGAGGCGATAAGTTTCCAAATCGGTCACCTAAGTCGACTAGTAGTCAGGCCACGTGACTAGTAGTAAACATGTTGGACACAAGTTTTGAAGATCTTTAGTCTCCTTTTTTCATGTCTGTGGTTTAACAAAGTGAAACCAAATTCTATGTACTGAGGAAGTTGTCATAATCAAACAGTCAAAGTAAATTGTATAAGCAATAACCATGCGTCATAATTTCCAGTGTTTACTTCTCGCTGGAAAGTTACGAAAGAAAGTTAAGTGTTCTCGAAGAAAACAAATTGGAAAAAAGTATGTCGTTCATTTTAAACTATCACTTAATTTTGTTGAGTGTACACATGGATGTGTAATTCTCAATGGAAGAAAAGACATGCAAATAAAATAAGCAACCAAGTCAAGAATCAGAAGAACCAACTCTTATAACGCCGTTTCTGAGAAATGTAAGATATTTTCCTTTTCATTCTCCACAGCATTCGTCGTAAATATCATAAAGAAATTCTTCATTTATTCAAAAGCTGGAGAAATGAAGTAAACAAATTTTCCCAACTTTCTATCAGAAATAGAAAAAATTACAGCAGAGGAAAGAATATCTATATTTTTAAAATTTGGTTCTACAGAAAATAGCAAACAGTACCATCTGTGACACTAGCTCTGTGGTAATCTGTGGAATGTCATGTCATAATTAGTTGTGTGTGAGGCTTTCTTTTGTAGGTGACTGTTATAAAGCGAATCATTTTGTTTCCTTGCCTGTTCTACAAACAGACTGGGTCTTTTATATACGTTTATGCTTAGTCACAACTTGGGTATGTTTTGCCTATGTGCATAATATGATTGAGATTTAAGCGACATGGATGTATCTATACATTGAGAATCAATGTGAAACAAATAAACATTAAATAATATTAGCAAGAAGGAATCTATAAGGTGATAGGTAGGAGGATATGTAGAAGGAGAGGATTGATATATAAGAATACATAACAACCATTAAACATATAAGCATGGTATTTCTTTGTATATGAAGAAAATAAGATTTAATTAACTTCTGTTAAGCAATCAAACTTTAGTTAAAATCAAATATTTACATGTAAAAGCCATCTTAATTTTACTGGATGATATGCTTGTGACATTATTAATAAGTATTTATCTCATCAACATCTTATTCCTGCCAGTAGGAAATAATTAATATATTATTATCTTGAATTTCGTGACACTGATGAGCATAAATTCTATAAAAAAATGCTTCGTTCTTTTCGAATATGGGATAATCTCTTTCAAATTATGGCTTTTATCATAAAGCTAAGCAGTTTAAAAAATATATGTGAATCATGAAATAAAATTACCAGACATATCATCTCGAGCAAAGTCGGGCAGTTTCACTAATAATAAAATAAAAAGAACTTTTTAAATAATTCAGTAATCCAGACTGGATGTTTTAGATTTTAGCGATATAATCCTCAATTTAACACATAATATGTATCAAAATATATTTAAAATAGTTCTAAAACTACTCTACGAAATGAAAAGAATTATACAGAACATTTGAGAAAATATTGTAGGTATTAAGTAATACAATAAAAGATTCAATTTCCCTTCAACGGATAATTTTTGTTTACTTCAAAAATGCCATGTAAGCGATTACATTCCCCAAAAGAAAATAATAATATTAAAGTTACATAGGGAGGATTTACGAATACTTAAAATATTCCTTTTTATTCACTTTTACAAAATATTGTTTAATTACATATTTCATAACTCTTTTGTTAATTTCTACGAGAGCCGAAGAAAGAATAAGCGCCCGCTGATTCCCATTCTTTAAAGTGCCGTTCTCCAAGTGCCGTTTTAAATGCCGACGTTCAACGGTATTTTCTTTCATCCGGAACACTAAAATTTATTTTTTAATCATGCTTTTAAGACCACTTTCAGCACGGCTATGTATTAAAAGCTCATTAAAATTTCGGAATTCTCGAATTTCTCGTTAAAAGGGGGCCGAAATTCGGGAAACTCAAATTACTCGGGGTTGATTTTTACGAAACTTCGCGATGATTATAATTAGAAATAAAGAAAAGCCGGGGTTCAGACTCTCCTCTATCAAAAGAGTTTCAACAGTCTTCCACGAATCTATTTTTCTGCCTCATAACAATCATGCGAGAAAATATCTCCTGAGCACCCGGATGGTAATTAATTCGCGAAATAAAATCACTACTTAGCTAGCCGAAGAGTTTTGTGCTTTGTTTCGTTCGCGTTTCTCTCATTTCTCTAGTGAAGTCTCCCGATGGCTCCCACGAAGATCAAACGGTAAGATTCATTAAAAATTGTGGACAATGCGTTTCTATTTCGGAATGCGAGTCATACATTACATGTTTGAACGGAGAAGCAAAGACGTATATAAATTGGTAATGCATGGTGCAAAATTTTAATCCTGTAGAAATTATGCAAAAATTTATTTGTATACGAGGTCTGATCAAGTGCACCCGATCTTTGTCTAGAACAGTTGAGTATTTGGTAGTGCTATAGTATAATTAGTAGTGCATCAAAGTAGTAGTATTTCGAAATGTACTCTTTCTCGACACATTTATATCATTGGTTATTTTGCTAATGCAAGTCACTTTTTCTGGATCGCCATTGACTCATTCCAGCATGTCTTGGTAATTGTCAACTTACATGGACACAAATATGGGCGAACACAATACCAATGCTTACTAGATTCCATCTATTTGATACTGTTGTCTGGAGTCTTTCGATTTTTAGTAGTACTTCAAAATAGTACATCGAAATAGATCCTTCCTGAGTCGACACATTTCCCCCAGTGGTATTTCACTAATGTTAGCCTTTTTGTAAGTCACTTATTTGGATCGCCATTGACTCATTCCAGCATGTCTTGTGCAATTGTCATTTTATCCGGCAACAAAAATGGGACGAACACAGTACCGATGCTTTATGGATTCCATCATTCTGATACTGTTGCCTGAAATCTTGTTATTTTTAGTAATGCAAGTACTTAGTGGTGCTTTAAAATAGAACTTCGAAATAGACCCTTTCTGTGTCGACACTTCTCTCAGTGGATATTTTACTAATGCAAGCATTTTTCAAGTCACCTTTTTTGGATCGCCATTGACTCATTCCAGCATGTCTTGGGAATTGTAAGTTTATTTGGAAACAAAACTGACGAACACAGTATAGCACTTTTTCTTGATTCTTTCACTTCTATTCGGTTGTCTGAAGTCTTGCGATTTTTAAGTGCAAGTACTTAGTAGAGCTCAAAATGTATTTAGTACTGTTTTTAAGTAGTAGTACTTCGAAATAGACCCTTTCTGAGTCGATACTTTTCTCAGTGGATGTTTTACCAATGCAAGCATTTTTCAAGTCACCTTTTTTGGATCGCCATTGACTCATTCCAGCATGTCTTGGTAATTGTCATCTTACCTGGAAACAAACATGGTGCGAACACAATACCGATGCTTACTAGATTCCATCTATTTGATACTGTTGTCTGTAGTCTTTCGATTTTTAGTAGTGCTTCAAAACAGTATATCGAAATAGATCCTTTCTGAGTCGACACATTTCCCCCTGTGGTATTTCACTAATGTTAGCCATTTCGTAAGTCTATTTGGATCGACATTGACTCATTTCAGCATGTCTTGTGCAATTGTCATTTTATCTGGCAACAATAATTTGACGTACACGGTACCCATGCTTTCTCGATTCCATCATTCTGATACTGTTATCTCAAAATCTTGCTATTTTTAGTTGTGCAAGTACTTAGAAGTGCTTTAAAATAGTATTTAGAAATAGACTCTTTCTGAGTCGACACTTCTCTCAGTGGATATTTTACTAATGCAAGCATTTTTCAAGTCACCTTTTTTGGATCACTATTGACTCATTCCAGCATGTCTTGGGAATTGTAAGTTTATTTGGAAACAAAACTGACGAACACAGTATAGCACTTTTTCTTGATTCTTTCACTTCTATTCGGTTGTCTGAAGTCTTGCGATTTTTAAGAGTGCAAGTACTTAGTAGAGCTCAAAATGTATTTAGTACTGTTTTTAAGTAGTAGTACTTCGAAATCGACCCTTTCTGAGTCGATACTTTTCTCAGTGGATGTTTTACCAATGCAAGCATTTTTCAAGTCACCTTTTTTGGATCGCCATTGACTCATTCCAGCATGTCTTGGGAATTGCCATTTTATTTGGAAACAAAGATGAACACAGTACAGCATTTTTCTTGATTCCTTCACTTTTATTCGGTTGTCTGAAGTCTTGCGATTTTTAGTAGTGCAAGTACTTACTTAGTAGTTGTCCAGCTAAGCAAGCAGCACACACTCCAGTGACGGCTCCACACAGCGAACATTGACCTCAAGGGGAACATGATAGCGAAACCTCCACGTGGGGGTAGCTTCTAGGCTTGGGGTTGGCGCACTTTGCGCGGGAAAAAAGCCCGAGCAATGAGCCCGTCGTAATGTACAGCCTGCAGTGGGGACGCTATCCTTGGGGGTCCAATGGAAAAATACTGAAAGCATGACGCGGGCTAAAGTGTACCAAGTGATAAAAAAAAACTTTTTTTCGGGAGTTGTCTCTGGGCGTTTGGAACTACTGGACGTGAATTCTTGTACTCATCATCGAAGTGCTGGGGGATGGATCGGACATCAGACAGATATATTGAATTTAATTTCATTTTTATTTTAATTCAATTAAAAATGCAGCGATTGTCCCTATTTTGTATTTTTGATCAATTATGTAAAATTTCCTTGAAATCTGTGACAGTATATTTTCTTTCCTGATTACCTGATGTGTCATTTTTTTTTGCATGACTTTAATTTACTTGCATGATTATCACCACAATCACGGCCTTGTCAAAGTATGACAGTAGTGCTCAAAATGTATTTAGTACTGTTTTTAAGAAGCAGTACTTCAAAATAGACCCTTTATGAGTTGACATTATTCTCTCAATGGGTAATTTCATTGATGGAAGCAATTTAGAAAGACTTTTTTTGGGATCGCCATTGACGGAATTCCAGCAGGTCTAGTGCAAATACCCTTTAATTTGGAAATAAAAATGAGGCGAACGCAGTATTGTATTTTTCTTGCTTCCTTTACTTCTTGAAATGTCGTACAATCTTCAGCTTGAGGAACGACCCAAAGCCTTATGGAACCGCCAAAATTTACGTATAATCGTATTTGACAAAAGCAAATTCTAGACGAATGGCGTAAATAATTGTGGTGGAGGAATGTCCGAAGAATTGTAGTAGATAATATTCTTGTTGTCTTTCTCGATGCAAATTGTGGCCCTTCCATCATCTCAAGTTGGAGGTTGATTAGTTGGCTTTTATAGGTAAGAGTTATATTTGCAAGTACAAGACAAGTATATTGCCAAATACAAGACATACAAGATCACGCAATGAACACACAATCAAAGTTTTACTGACTTGGACTAGGACACCGCAGGTGTCCCCCTTACCCCCCGTCCAATAGGACAGGTAAAAGTGGTTTGTGATGGAGACGCTGCGGAAAGAATGGTTTGAGCCCACCGTAACGGAACGTGGCAGGCAGCTTTAGGCGAACCCTTGGCTGTGCGCTTCTGCTCTAGGAGCAACTGCGCCGCTGGTTTTTGACACATGTTTTACTGCAATTTGATTGTTAAATTGAGCTTTAATCAATTTTCATGAGGAGTGATGCCACCTATTGCTGAACGTTGGCAGGTGTAATCACCCTTTATCTATGTTCATTGTAAGAGCTTCTCTTGAGGGTGTACATTATACATACAGTGGTCGGACTAAGTAAACATGAGAATAGAAAGTTTTACTGACTTAGATCATCAGGTTATTACGCGATTACAGTGCCTTCTTTGGCCTCGTGCAATCGTAATTACAGCTGGAAACCAAAATTATACGAACGCCAGAATACATTTACAACCATACACCTTCATCGCAGCTATATAAGGAAAGAAACACGCATGTAGAAAAATCATAGATATGCAGTAGGGTCCTAAATTACATCTGCCTGCCTCTGGGCCTGTAGTTAATTAACACAGTAAAAATAAAAGTAGGACATCTTTTTTTATCAGAGTTCCTGTAACCTTATTTGGTTTAGCCGTAATCAATAAACTCTGTCAACCTTTCATTTCTCCCTATAATTGCCTGACTGAGATTTAATGAATATCTCGCTGATATAATTGACCCTATCACATCAGTCATGAATACGAATATGATCAGCTGTGAGTGTTAAACTTCTGTTGAAGTAAGTAAGAACAATTAATCAGAAGGGAAACGTTTCCTTCAATTCCATGCGGGCATGGATGACGTCAGCATTTTAGTGTCATCTACGTTATAATTAAATGGGCTTGTGGGTGGAATCGTTGTCGTAAGACTCTTTAAATGCTTGAGAATCGATTTGAGCAATTGATTATCTTACCGCAAACTGGGTTTTTTAATAAACTCTATGAATCGTACTAAACAGTCAATAGTTAGTCTTACATTCATTGACCTTGGAAAGAAAAAAACGGATCCTCACACCAAGTCAACGCTGACATCTGAGGTAGGGATGCGAAAAAAAACCATCGATGTTCAAATCTAATACGTCGATGTTGATAATACATTGCCCCAAAACCATGGATGTTTTTAAACATCGATATTTTTAAACGACAATGTTTTTAAACATCAGTGTATTTAAACTCCCTCTCATTTCTTACAACTGGTTTAGTAACCTCAAACATTAATGTTCGCCCGGGAGGGGGCGGCAGGTATTTAACTTGTCATTTGCCGTGTTTATTAATTTATGCCCATGGAGATGGTTTGCGAAGCAAACCAAATGTGAATTCGTAGCCTATTGGATAACAGCCATCACGAATTCCAATTTGGTTTGCGAATTTGTAGCCTATTGGATAACAACTGTGGTGTTGGTTTGCTTCTCAAACCAATGGGCTTTGTCCGTGACAGTTATTTTCGTGGGGGTCACATTGCCCGTGGTGTTGGTTCGCTTCGCAAACCAAAAGATATATATATATATATATATATATATATATATTGAATTGATAAATTATTTATTAAAAGAAAACCAAACGTAGAGGTATGGTTTCCTTCGCAAACAAAATTATGAATATTATGAACTATGGTTTGCTTCAAAAACAAAATGGAAATTCTCTGGCCTACTGGAAAGAATTCCTTGCAAATTCCAATTTGGTTTGCTTTGCAAACCAAATTATGAATATCATGAAATATGGTTAGCTTCGCAAATTGGATAGCAGCTATAGCGGAGTTGCCCGAGGTTCCAAATAGAAATTCGGGGTGACGTCATAATCTCTTGCGAAAAAAATATATTTTATTGAAAAATTATTTATTAACAGAAAATCAAACATATAAGGTATCTATCTGGTGTAAAATTTTACGCAGATTTCAAATCCGTTGAAATTTTCAATCTATCTTTAACGATGATGTTTTTTTTTTATAAAACATCAATGTTTTGACATCGATGTCGCATCCCTAGTTTTGGAGTGTTTTTCGAGGTATAACCTGGAACCTTTGGATGTTGTTCCTGGTAAATTGTACGCCGACGCCTATAAGAAGATTTTTTACATTTAGGTTCTTCCTACGCACTGGCAATGGACGAATGTTACTTCCTGGACGACAAAGCTCCATGTCATGTTGCAGTCTCTGTCTAGTAGAGGCATCAAGATATGGATGTAAAACGTCTTCCCTGGCGTGCTCAGAGTCCCGACCTAAAACCCCATAGAACATTTGTGTGACGATTTAGAGCGACGCTTACGGACCAGGGAACCACGTCCGAAATCTACAGCTGAGCTGGCGAGATTCTTGCAGCAGGAATGAACACAAATACCCATAGCTGTGTATCAAAACCTTGTTGAAATTATGTCCAGAATTGTTGCTAGTGTGATTGCAGCACGTGAGGGACCATCCCACTATTAAAGCGTGTATTCTTTCCCTTATACCATCACATCTGGTTGCCCGGTCCGTTCTTGTAGGGTAGTGTAGCTCGGTATGTTGCTCCAATGCGACGTTTATTAATTACCAACTAACGAATGCCATAGATTGCTATCTCACATACGGCAATATTATCTTAAAATTTATTATTTTATTAGGATTTACATAAATGTATTATAGTCTTACCAAAGCATGCAAAAAGCCGCTGACGCAAAATTTGACACCGATAAAGTTAAAATGTGTCTTAAACTTAACGATCAAAGAAATGCACACAAAGAGGAGGGTAATTAAAATGTTTATTCATTTCAAAATTCCAAATTTCATGGATTGGGCGGTTAATTTTTTTTTCAAATACAAAATTCAAAAGGCATGACTTTATACCATTATCGATTTGCCAAATCATATCTTCAAAAGGTAGTTCTTAAAGGTTTCCTTAGAAAGTTTTGAAAACGGATTCTGTGAAGCATTTCGTACTATTGTTGATTCTAATTAATGAATATATGGAGTGCTGAAACAACATTGAATCTGGTTGTTTCCAAAGAAAGCATTGTTTTCCCATGGCTTGTATAAATCTTTATCTGTTTGAACTTCTAGTTCCAAGAAAGTGTCGTAAAGAATGATGTATCTCATGCTGGCGTTGTTGACTATGATGGCATCATTTTGTCCAAAAATGAGTCCACGCTTCATACGATTTAAAATCAAATCCTGGTCAAAGTCTCCTCTTGTGAGACGGACAGAAGAACTGCGCTTCATCAGGACATAATTTGTTGTATTATTGAAGTGAGTCTTTCGACTTGAGCAGAATGTCTCAGTATCTGGTACTCCGGTGGTCTTGTGGAGAGTACGAATTGAAATTCGTTGTTCTTGTCAGAAGCAGACGATTCGCGTAATATCGCTCTCTTTCTCTCTCGGCGCAAGTTTGTAATGCGCATGCGCGAAGCATTGCGAACGGAGCGCGTATCAATATTCTTAGTTCTTAACTTTTCCCTTTCGGTTGTGTTCGCCTTGTGTCTCTTTTCGTCTTGTGGAATAAATTATTGTGTTCTAATTTATGTTGTATTAATTGCACACCAACGAACACCACAAATGGTGACCCGCTATTTAAGAACGCACAATACCTGAATCCGGATAAATTTTTCAAAATTATCCATTATTTTTCTTCAACGTGCTGTGAAGCCTTGGACTTAAAAATGACCGACGTCAGCGCGGTGAAAATTCCGTCCTACAACTTCAGCGACCCTGCACTTTGGTTCCACATGTGTGAGAGTACGTTCGAATTAGGAGTACCCAAACCAATAACGGACAATCGTACCAAGTTTAACTACATTGCATCCAACCTTCCTCCAGAAGCAGCGTCGACAGTTCGCGACGTCATCACGAAGCCGGACCCGACCGACCCTTACCAACATATCAAAAGGGAACTAATCAACCGAAGTGGCGAATCATCACACCAGGAAATTCGGAAACTTTTAGCTAGCGAACAATTAGGAGACAGGAAGCCTACTGAATTGCTCCGCATCATGAAGCGACGTGCCGAATCGCATCAAGTGCCAGACGAGCTCATGCTCGAACTTTTTCAAACGCATCTGCCAACGCGAGTACAGTCCATTCTTGCAGCCATAACTCCTCTGACGATCGAGAAAGCAGCGGAAGTGGCCGACCGAGTACTGGAAGTGACGCCGATGCCGGTAAGTGCTTGCTCAGTTGCCTCAGTTTCCATGGAAGATCGATTATTTGCAGAAATTGAAAAATTAAATCTGCGCATACATAACCTTTCTCGTGGCAGAAGCCGCAGTCATAATAAGCAACATCACGCGCCGGGTAATCGCAGCAAATCGCGATCCAGCCAAAACCAACACGACCAATGTTGGTATCATTTTAAATTTGGCGAAAAGGCCCAAAAATGCACACCTCCCTACAAATTAAAAAAAAAAACTACCGAGGCCTGGTGTAGAGGCGACTACCACCTTGCCCAAAAATTCTCATCGCCTATTCGTACGCGACAGACGTACTAATATACAGTATTTAATCGACACAGGTTCTGACGTTTCCATAATTCCCGCATCAAAATTACAAAGGAGAAATGGCTCGGAAATGACTCTTTCCGCAGCAAACACTTCCCCCATCGCTCAGTTGCTCAGATCTTCTTGTACCTATTCATAGCTGGTACCTCAGTAAAATACCGGGAGAGATGCTTGACTTCAATTGCAATATATTCTAAAGTACTCCTCTGCCATTGTCCCAAAACAATTTTTCATAGATTCAATGACGTTTCACGAACAGATTCAACGACAAAAAAGTTTACTTTAACTTCTTTTACACTGAAATAAGAGAAAAAAAGCAGTCCAGCATGAATTATTGCTACATGATATAAGGTAGGTAGGTATTCTGATATTGAAATCACAGTTTTACCTTTTTTGAGTGCAAAGCCGGATTGCTTCGGTGAGAGAGAATGAGGGGTATCTCCATGGCGAACACAACCTCCACAAATTCGTTTGGTTCTTGTTCACACCGCTCAACTTGTGAGAGTGAGAGCAATCATATAAAGCGCAAGGACTATTGGCGCAGAGGAATCGTTCACCTTGGCGGGATAATCATCAATCATCCCGAACATC
Source organism: Metellina segmentata (assembly GCA_947359465.1). Lineage (NCBI taxonomy): Eukaryota > Metazoa > Arthropoda > Arachnida > Araneae > Tetragnathidae > Metellina > Metellina segmentata. Next base: position 100,675,403 of record OX375874.1, read on the forward strand.
GCGGTTAAGCCACAAGTGAAAAACCGGTTTGTGCAAGGCCAAATTTATGGTTGTTGGCGATGCCGAGACTAGCTTCTAAGAAATTTCAGTTGAGGGTTTCTAGTACCACTTTGGACCCGGATCAAGGCTAGACAAGGAGGACATTTTTCTAGGCGCGATGCAGTGAAATGCGATAGACAAGCTAACCCTTCTCAACGATTTCTCATTCTGACTGGAATCTCCAGGAACCACCTTCTCTAACCTCGACGATTAGTGTTGCTGTCTTCATGAAATTCCTATAATTTAGGAATCCATCTACCCTAGGACCCGTGCCTGATCCCAAAGACGTCATCAGACCTAAAACTCCTTCTCCACTCTCCGAGGTTAATAGTGCTCCTGCAATTATATACTCAAATAATTGTTTACCAACAAACTATACGTAAATGAGTAAGTTCTATATGTTCTTATGTTTTATTTTATTCTCTCCACATTAGTCCTCCAAATGTTCTACAACTGGCGCGTGATTCCAAACCTTAGGGTTAGCTACCATATTACACACTGACTAAACCTTAAGTAAAGAAATAACCTGCCCATATGTATTTTAATTAACGTCGCACTTTAGCAACACAACGGACTATTGACGAAGATCCGGGATCAATCCCAACTGAAAAGATCGAGTACAACACCACGTCATTTTGAACCATGGTCAGATGACGAGGCAACACTTGAACTGGCACCTCTCTCTCCAAACCTCCACACCACGCAAACGTGGGGGACATTTGAGGCTACGATAGATTTAATGTTCACCATCACCCTTTGTACACGACCGTCTTTGGCTAGATTCGAACTCGTAACCCTCCGGTTGCTAATCCGATGCTCTTCCAACCGGGCTATTTCGGCCTCATGATATAGGGATGATAATACAATCTATATAAATAAGAATGGAGTGTTTGTTTGTACATTCAATATTTTCGACCCATTTCAAGTTTTCTATCCGTTTTGGACCCTTCTGATGCCGAATCCGCCTTTTTTTCGTTTGGTGTCTGTCTGTCCGTCTGTCTGTCTGTCTGTATGTTGTGCCCTATACACGTAAACGCGGTTTAAGATATTTTCATGAAAATTTGCATACAGTGAGTACTTATCTTCATTTAGTGAGTGGTATTGGTTGCGAAAGTCTGTCTGTCCGTCTTTCTGTTCTATGCTCGATTTTGTGTTTGTGTGTTTGTGTAGACATCACATGAATTGTATTCTAGATATTTGATTGCATTGTATTTTATTTTATACATTATCTAATAGTTTAGTGAACGTAATATAAAACATTTCTTTATTGTTATATTTAGTTGAGTTTCATGCTAAAACACCTGAGTAAGTATACTTAAATCAACCATAATTTGGTAGTTTTGGAAAAATTGGAATGTCTATTGAATATTACGATTACTTCGATTGCTTTACCAGTACTGCTGAAAAAGTAATTATTCTTCAAATTTTTTTTAATTTTTTTTATGGAATTTCATCTCTGATACTTCATTTATTTCGAGTCTTATTTTTATTCTTTGCGCAATGAAAACGATTTCCGAATATTTGGGACAGACGATATTTTTCAACGAACGGGAATGAACAAGATTCGTGCGAGCAGTGATATTTTCTGTTTCTTTCGCTCTGAATTAATTTCACATTTCTAAATTTTGTGCACTTTTAGCTGTAAGCTGTGGCATCTGTGCGAGATCAAGAGATAAAATTGAATCACAAATTAATATCTTTAGAACACTTTTTTGTTACATCTTTTATTTTGTTTTACTTCGCTGTTTCCAGTTTTAAATATTTATTATTTTAATAAATGTGTTTTCCTTCTCATCACACGCAACAGCACCACAAAGTATTAGACTTAAAAATGTTAGGTAAGTCAGTATAAATTTTCAGTAAATTTTAAGTGTAGTTATGCCATTATTGAAAGAATAATGCCGTTATTGAAAGAATAATGCCGTTATTGAAAGAATAATGCCTTTATTTAAAGAATAATGCCGTTATTGAAAGAATAATAATGTTTATTAATCCAAACTGGAACTTTTTCCAAAATTAAAAAATTTGTTGCAATAATGACAGGAGAATATTGCAAAATTTCACAATGTCGCATACCGGAGGCAAGAGTGCCACAAGTAAAAAAATATTATTTTGTTGACTATGAGTGCGAGAGCACCCGCCGTAAATCGTAATTTTAATTAATTGAGTTGAACATGAAAAGAACTTAAGAAAGGGAATTTCAGATCTTCCTATAAATCGTCTTTTATAGTAGTAACCTTAGTATCACCTTTCGTCATTTTGTAGCTTTGTCATACAGCAACTGTGTGATGTATGTGAAATGTATTACATGAATGGATATGCATGTGTAAGATTTGTGTCCAAAGTAAGTGGTAGAAATTATAAAGATGGCGAAAGGTGTTAAAATCTTATTTTAGTCTACGAGAAACTTAAGTCATTATATATTTTGATCATCTCTTCAATCTAGAGTAAACCAATTCAAACCGAGTAAGGTCGGGTATTTTGCTAGTACTTAATAAAACCTTTATTTTATGATTATGACTTTTTCAACAGTACTGCCTTCCTGACATTAAAAAATTCTTGCATTGAGGAATTTGCAGAAACGATGAAACTACAAAAATATGCCGAATTTATTTTTCTGAATGGAAATAAATACAAACACCATCCACTGATGTAGAAGTAGAGGAATACAATGTTCAAGCTTGCAGAGAACTTATCAAAATGACCTAGTCCTTCCATGCATCTGGATGCTGGTAGTCCCTCATTGATGTGGTGGTAGTCTCCACCTTTCCAACAAACTTCAGGCCCGATGATTGAAGTGGGGCTTTTCTTAAATTCTGCTCTTGGAAATGAAAGACGTAATCTCGTCTGTGGGTTGTTTCACCTTTTCTTACAGTTTCCGTCTTTTTGAGTGGGTCGCAGTTTTTCAGCCAGTAAGACTTCCTGAGGTTGGAGAACAAACGAGCGCTGCTTTAAGTCAAAGCTGAGTTAGATAATTTCATTAAGGTTGTCACGAGAATTATTAATTTCCGTGAAAAGAAGGTGGCTACGACTCAGCTCCTCTGAATTTGAGATGGAAGAATGAGAACTGTTTTTGTTTTCAGCAATGAAAATCGGCTTTATGTAATGTAGCTCGCCATTTTTTTATTTGTACGGCTTCCGTATAATAAATGTTTTCGTTTCTATTTCCGAGTTTGTGAAGTCATTCACTGTTTTAAAAGAACCTCTCTTTGTTGCCACACTTGACTTAAACTGAAATCACATGGCATCCACGACAGGATACAACTCAAGGTGGAAGGTGGTGTACAACTCAACTCCTCCCGAATTCAGAGGAGTTCCACTTTCATTTCACGAAAATTTTTAATTTTATCGTGACAAAAGTAACTAATTTGTAGCCGTGGGTCGAATTGTGGGTCCACGAACCGTTACAGAAATCAGGTTATCTATGAGCTCATCCCAAGATGGTGGTCACGGCCAGAAGAACAACAATGAGACTATCATACGAGATGTTTTTTACGTAAAACTAAATGTAGATGACGTTAATGATTTTGTGGTAGGACGTGCTTCCTGTACTTCTCTACTATTATAAAATGAAGTGTTTGTTTGTCTGTTTGCCGCAAAATCCTGACGATTCTATGGCACTTACAGAAATAAGATTTGGCACACAGGTAGTTCGAATTTTTTGCGAATTTTGAAATTCAATCTAGAACATTTAAAAATGAATTTTAATTATTTGTTTTCACGGAATGGCAACCACATAAAGATATGACAGATTCTAAATTTATTTTTCCCGTTTCCGTTTTCATTTTGCACAGAAGAATGATTTTCCAACAGAGGATAAAAAAAAGTTTTAACTTTAGTTATGTAGTTCTTTTTTCTATATCCTAGACCGTTAAAGATAGAGTAAAAATTTCAACGGATATGAAATCTGCGGAAAATTTCATTTCAGAACGATACCTAAAAATATGATTTTCTGTAAATAAAATAATTTTTAATCAGAATATGTCTTTTATATTATTGCAAGAGATTGTGACGTCACGTAAACTTTCTTTTCAAAAAAAAAAAAAAAAAAAAAAAAAAAAAAAAACTATACTGCATCTTCTGCTCTTTGCGTTAAAAAAAAAAGAAAGAGATTACATTTCCTATCCCACTCCATTTCCGGGAAGGAGAGCAAGAAATAAAAAACATATTGACTGGGATTGTTAAGTTTTTTTTCGTAAAATCGGAATCGCTTAAGATAGATTAAAAATTTCAACGGATATAAATCTGCGGAAAATTTTACACCAGATTAATACCTTACACCACGAGCACGGACAACGCCGGGCTTGCCACGCAGTGGCTAGTATTTCATACTGTGTGACCGCAAGTAAAATCCTTAAATTTCTGTGGTTTGTTTGTTTACACTGAAAACCCCACTCATATAATATTCCTGTGGTTTGTTTCTTTACCCTTAACGAAATGAGCTTATTAATTTAAAACACACAAAATATGCACCTATTATTGGTTGCAGTTTCAGTCTTAGTCTTGGGTTCGTCCTCTTTATTCACTATTCGCCTTGTTGTCTCTGCTTCCAAGCTCTTCTGAGAAGTGTTTTCCGTTCCCAAGATTGGTATGATTCCTAAACCGACAGTTGCCTCAAGTACAGGAATTATTTTGGTTTCCTTTTGGCTTTTGGATGGCCAAACGAAGTCTTTCTCGTACGAGCTGGTGCCCCAAAAGTCTCCGCGCTTGCCAATTGGATCTGCCCATCCCGAATCTTGCTTGAGGAATTCGTTACTTGTGAATGGGACCTGGACGAAGTCGTCGGTGTAGGAAGACTGCTTGTGATACCTCAGACTGGGTTTCGGAATAGAAGAGTAGGGTGTATCACCATACGAAGCTTTCGATAGGTTTGGAGAGTGGGATATTCTTGGACGAGGTGGCGGAGATCTGAATTTGTCTGTTGTTTCGCTGACAACTGCACAGTAAATCAAATGGTGGTGGTTAGTGATTTAAACATCTCGATAATAATCTTTTGGACAGTATTCTACGGGAGAAGAATAATCGAGAATTTTCTTCAAAGGGCATAAAAATTATAGAATGCCTAGCAATATGTTTTGGTACAGCTTCAGTCTACGTTTATAGCTGTGGTAACGGTCTTGACGTTTTTTTTGGCGATCCATCTGTGTATTTTGTTTTTTAAAGCAACCTCGGCAAGCGGAAAGTTACAATTTTCATTTTGAATATTCTAGAAAATTCTTTCAAAATCCGTTGAACTGTCGCTTCATTTCATTGGTTAATTTGAAATATTTCTTTAAATTCCATTGTTTTTTTTAAATTTTTAACTATTCTTTGATTTCATTGGTTCTTTTCTAATAGTTTTTCGCTAGTTGGGGAATTTTCTTTCATTTCAATTTATGTCACGATACAGTGTCGTCATCTCAGGTTGCATTTATATATTTTTGATTTTTTTTACGTATATTTATAATACTTACGCATACAATATTTAAAAAAAAAGTTTACAAATGTATTTCTGAATCTTGTTACTTTCCGTTGTAAAAGAAAAAGGTTTTTGAAAATAATTCTTTCCTTTACAGCATTAGAAATTCGTAAAAAATGCGCCAAGGCCGTTACCACCGCGATAACCGTAAACTAAAAATGTACCATAGTTTTTAGTCGATGAATGAGTGCATAAAGTTGGAAAACCTCAAGTTTATTAATGTAGTACTTCTAAAGTTATAATCAGAAATCAAAAAGATTAACATTTTAGTGTCACAAAAGAAGTAAACACTTCAGTTATTTTTGAACTATTTTCAACAATTTTGTTCGAAGTGTGCATTATTTACTTCCTTGACAAGATACGAACAGTTATATTTTCGAGTTCACTCAAAGAGTTAATTTTTTATACATTCTCAACCAAAAAATTTAATGTGTACATTGCACAACTATGCAAAAAAAAATATTTTCGGTGGTTTATTACGAATACTCGTATATGTTAAATTCTATGTTAAAGTGAAAATAAATTCATAAATTTAAACCTATTTGGAAGGGTTGAGCAAAAATGAAATTGAATAAATTAAAAATATATGCACTTCGAACTTATAGATAGCGCATCTATGAAAGTTACACACCAACGTATACTAAAAATACTCCTTTTGGACTAGTCACTCCCTTTAGTATTCAAGTCCACCAGAAAACCTCTTGTCATAAGGTGATACGGTAAAGACGTAACACCGAGGTATGTTTGTCACCAAGTAAAACATCAAAAGAAGACGGCGGCCATCTTGGCGATTCAATTTGTTATACACTCTATAACAAAAAAATCGACGCACCAAGAAGGAGTTGTCCGATGGAAACAAAAATTGGTGGATAGGACAATTATGTACGGAATAGAAAATGATTTATTTCAGAGTTACAGTAACGAGCTCAATAAGGTGTTGACCTGCATCTAGCCTGGATGCAAGCTGCCACACGGCGTGGCATAGACCGATAAAGCTCCCGGATGGTCTCCTGAAGTATTTCTTGCCAAATTTGCTCCAATTGTCGGACTACGTCATCAACATTCCCTACCGGATGCAGTCGCCTTCCCATCATATCCCAGACATGCTCGATGGGAGAGAGATCTGGTGATCTAGCTGGCCAAGGAAGTGTTTGACAAGCTTGAAGACAGTTCATACCAACGCGTGTCGTATGTGGTCTGGCATTGTCTTGCTGACAAATAAGCCCAGGGTACTGCGAAAGCAACGGTAGCCAAACAGGTCTCAGAATGTCGTCAACGTACCGCTGTGCTGTAAGTGTACCTCTAATGACGACCAAAGGGGTCCGGCTATCTAGGGAAATGGCACCCCAGACCATAACTCCTTGTTGAGGGCCCGTGTGGCGTGCAATAGTGAATGCAGGATACGCACGCTGCCCTGGGCGTCTCCAGACACGTCTTCGATGATCGTCAGGACACAGTTGGAAGCTGGATTAGTCGCTAAAGACTATACGTCCTCAGTCAGCATCATTCCAACCTGATCGAGCCAAGCACCACTGTAATCTGGCTCGACAGTGTGCAGGCGTGAGTGACAGGTGGCGTAACGGTCAGTACGAGCGTAGATTTCGCTCTCTCAGCCGTCTGTGAATGGTCATGGTGGACACTCGTGTGTGGGTCGCACGACTGATGGTTGATAGCGATGAATCAGGCGCTGTGACAGCTGATCTGACAATCACTCTGTCCTCGCGATCTGTTGTGGCCCTACGTCGACCGCTACCATCATGACACTGAAATCTGCCACTATCCACCCACTCTTGCCAGCATCTTCTAATCGCCGCATCGCTTCGACTCACATGATGAGCGATTCTCCGATTTGCCCAACCTGCCTCTTTCAAACTCTTAAAGTTGCCCGTAATGAGCTCGAACCCTTTGGAGAGGCATTTTTTCAGTCGTTGAAAGGTATCCTAAATCGCAATGCAGCAGAAATTTTTAACAACAGTTCAAGAACAACTCCTTATATACATCTGCTGGATGCGCAGTTCCGATGCGCTGGAGATCGCAACATTCATTGATTGGACACCAAATTTTAATCATTTGCATATTTGGTCAAAATATTTTTGAATGCGAAATTTCAAAGCAATCGGATGATTCCTTCTTGGTGCGTCGATTTTTTTGTTATAGAGTGTATATGGAAGTGAAAATGAGAAATGTACAATTAAACAAATAAAAGTAAAGAATAATTGGCGTAAACTAACCATAAAACTCGATAAATCGAAATTTTTAACCAATCATAAAACGAAATTTCATTGACATGGTTTGAATCTAAACGAACTTTCCCAGCATTGGGTTAGCTTATAGCTGGAACAAAACAACAAGGTTACCATGTTTGGCTATAAATCGCCGTTGCCTCGTATACTACATCTCACCCGTTGAAACAACACATTCAGCCCAATAGTAATGCAAATACTCTTGCAGCTAAATATATTCATTAAAAGAGGTTAGCAAGTTCTCGGAAAAAATTCACCTGATGGTAAAGGTTTATATCCAACTGGTGGTTTCAATTCAATTCTCATAATTGTATAAAATTTGGTTGCTTATTGATACATTGATTTCATAGGATATAGAAGAAAAATTTAATGTTATTTCTTCCTTGCGTTTGTAATTTTGAGCACTGGCTCTAACAAGTATTGTCGTTAAGTATTCTGTATATTAAATTAGAGATACATAGGACAAATGTTCAAAAAGAGGCATTTCCTTGTAAAGCACCTTTCATAGTAAGTTGGTGTACACATAAGGATGCAAATAGATGAACAAGTAAGTGAATGAAGAATCATTATTTCTTTATCAGGAACTTTGTTCTAGTTTATCAGTAAGTTTATAAGTAATAAAAAAGTTGGTACAGCTACACTCTACGTTTATGAGTGATGGCAACGGCTTGGCGACTTTTTTGGCGCACTTCTAGTAGCGAGTTACAATAAATTAAGGCAACCCATCTTTCGTTACGGTTGTTGTGGTTTTCATGGCAACCTCGGCAAACGGAAACTTTCAATTTACATTTTGAATAATCTAGAAAGTTCTTCCAAAATCTGTTAAAGTCGTTTGATTTCATTGATTCGTTTGAAATTGTTTCTTTCCTCTCATTGGTTATTTTGTTTTTAAAATATCCTTTGATTGCATTGGTCCTTTTAAATCGTTTTCTGTGATACCATTGGTCCATTTATCTGTATTTTGACAGTTGTGGAATTTTTTTATTTTACTATAATAGTTTTCACGAAACAATTAAGAGTTTTGTTTTTTTTGACCATTTTTGTTTTCGTTATTAATTACGAAAAAAAAAAAGTAAAAAAATTACGAAAGAATTCTGACGTTATCAGGTTGTATTATTTCTTGCTTTTTTTCTTTTGTAACTTTTTTTCTTTTTCAACATGCCCACTGTATTTAGTGTAATTGATAAGTTTCAGGGTATTCTTATCCAACATTCGTAGCTTAGTTTCTCTGCTGGCTCACAAATGTGTTTTTATATGTGCTTAAACTTACTACTTTTTGTGAAAGTTTTTAAAAAATATACTTTTTAAAGTGCTCGAAAATATTAAAAAAAAAGTGTGTTGTTAAAAGAAAAAAATTTTTTGACAGAAAAAGAGCTAGGAAATAAATCTTTTCTTGGCGGCTTTAGAAGTGCGCCAAAAAAATCGCCAAGGCTGTTGCCATCGCTCATAAACGTAGAGCGTAGCTGTTCCAAAAAGTTTATAAGTAAATAAAGTCTGTGTGTCAGTTCCTGGGAATCTCTGAGCGTCACGAGATTTGGAAGTATATTGTTGCTGTCTTCCTAAAGTCCACAAAATGAATAATTTTCTACATATATTTGTTGAAAGAATCCCAAAAAGGATTCTATTAGTCAAAAAGTCTAACATTGGTTACAAGTCATTCAAGAAAGACAGGTAGTATGGTGGAATAATGACGCTCAGATGGGTATAAGAATATCGAATAATCTTTTCGTTTAGGTAGGTAGTCAAATTAACTTTTAACTGAAGCAACACAACGGGCTATTGGCGGCGAACTGAGATCAATTCCAAAGGAAAAAATAAGTGGACTGTACCTAGTAGTTTTAATTCACCTTTTCCTATAGGACGTTATGAACGAACGCCACTTTTGCCTCTCTATATTTTTTTTTCTTGTTACAGACTTTTAACTAACGCTTGTGACAAGAAAACCTTGACATCAGGACTTTCTATAAAACTAAATGTAGATTGCTTTAGTGATTTTATGGTAGAACGGGCTTCTTGTACGTATTGAAGATTAAGTAACTGGAAGTAAATTATCGTTTACTAGCCGGGCTGCGCCGGCTAGCGTTCGGCGGTTTGTAATAGCTATCAAAACTGAATAAAACACGAATATTGAAGACATTTGCTCATTTGTGAATGAAAAGGCTAAATATATGTTTTACTCTATGTATAGGTAAGCCATTAGTAGCTGGCTTCAGAAAAATATTTTCATGGTAAATCTTTGAATTAATGAAATTTTTTGGATAGAAATGTTAGGAAAGGTTTCAGACCTTAGAAACATTTTATATTTACCAATACACTAGAACTAAAAACTGCAAAAATCAGTAGTCTCTCAACTGCTCAATTGTTGAAATGGTCATTATAGACATATCAAGTGTTACATTTAGATTCTTTGCCTTTCTTTCTTCAGACATGTAAAGAGTTTCACATTTGCCCTGTATAGATTGGATTGGATATGCTTTTGTGGCATTGAGTCCTCTTGAAAAATACCTCTCATAATGATACGAATATATAATATGAAATGAATTTTATTCCAGACTTTGTCTTACATGACTTGTGATAAAAATAAACCAACTAAGCCATCATTGAGCAAAGGAAAATCAGGAAAACCAACAGGAAATAGGCAATCAATCCTAGAGCACTTGTACTCAGGATCATGTGACCAAACTTCATAGCAACGTTCATCATCGGATTGATTCTAGCGACCGGAGACGACCCCATTCATTAATTTATCATCCGATCGGTCTGTGCCACATAGTAGTAAACTGTCAATTTGAACATTTTTTTCGGCCCCCTCTACACAACTACGTATTTACATATTTACTGTCATAAGTTGTTACATCACCAAACGTGGCGATAAAGTTTATATAAAGCTCTAAACCAAGTTTCCTAACCTTTTGTGCTTGTGGACCATCTGAGTCCTATCTTTACATATGTGGACCCCCATATACGCATATATTACTAGAGTCAAAAAGTACCTGGAACACTGTCATAAAAAAGGTATCACTTTATTAGTAAAAATTTATTACATCCCCTTCAAGTAATCTCCTCCGACTTCAATGCACTTTGGTCAACGCTTTTTCCACTCCTCAAAACATGCCTTAAAGTCGTTTTTAGGAAACCCCTTCAGGGTTCGTATCGAATTTTCTTTTATTGCATCAATGGACACAAAATGGAGAGCACAAAGAGGGAAAAAGTCCCACGGTCCTATATCAGATGAATACGGAGCTTGTGGAGCCGTATTTGTTGAATGCTTTGTCAAAAAAAAATCACGAATAATAATGGAATTGTGAGGTATTTCGCCACATTTCAGGTCGTTTTCGACCTGTCGTTTCGACGGATGATATAGGAACTTGTTCTATAATATATCTCATTGTTAAACGACGATCGCTAAGCACCAATTCTCTGACCTAATTGACGTGTTGATCATTAGTCGAATTCAATTCAAACTAACTATTTAAATCGAGAGATCTTAATTCACACAATATTATTGAAATGAATATTGATCAGAGGAACAAATATGTGTTCAACTCTAATTTTAAAGGTACACCTATTTAACAAACAGGGCATAGATATTTACCAAAAATGCTTAGAAGACCCATAGGTGAATGGTAATAAATTATCTTCAGATTAACAATGTTAAATTTTAAAGATAGTTTATTAATCTATATATATAATTCTCTTACGTGGCACACAAAAAAGGCGTTATTTGTTTTCGCGTTTTGGCAACATTGTACGATTCTTTGTTTATCCCAAAGCCTCGCGCTTCAATTGAAATTATAGCGTTATCGGATGAAATTTTATTGAAAAACAATGAATTTTAGTCGAGCTATTGCAGTAAATAATAGAAATCAAAGAAAACGGAGGATCTTTTCAGGGTCATTTAAAAAAAAAGGTCCGTTTTGGGGCAAACTATTATAGTTCAACAAGACGCTTGCATTACAACTTTCGACAACAAACTCAATGAAAAAGTGTGGGTGGCTCGAGTTCTGGGTAAATGTACACACAAACAACATGCTGGGTTTTTAATTTCCAAATCAACGCTCACATTTCGAGTCAAAATTTGCTCAAAGTTTCCATTTGAATTCTGATTCCAGAGGTACTGTAAATATCTTTTCTGAAAAACCGCATAAAATTTAGATTTGAGAAATATTTTTTTGGAATATCATATTTTGTTAACAATTCCTTCTGCTAGGACACATGTCTTCATTGATGCGAGGGAAGCGAGCATAGGTTCGCGCAGCGAACCAATGAGGATTGCGAAGCAATCCTCTGGGGGTTGGCGAGAGTTAGCGAGCCGGAGGCGGGCCCCCTAGTTCGTTATAAATTCCTAATAATGCTACCAACAATTTTGTCATTAAAACATTTCATTACGAAACATTAATTAACTCAGGAAAATATGTCAACAAACCATATGTTTTAAAAGGTCATAGTTTCGTTTCTGCATTTTTCTTATTTATAATTTTGTTCATACCAACAAATAGGCGTTCCTAATGTGTTCCTGCACGTGACCAATTCGTCAAAGTTTTCGATACGTACAAACTAACAAGATCATTGCGTACTGGGAATTAGGAACTGCTGAGTTCATCCTAAATGAAACTGTGATGAGACATAAAGCATGTTGTTTCTATACACAAAACTTTAACAATTAATCTATAGCTCCGGATTGTATTTGAAAAGAAAAAATACTCTTTGTAGAATTTGAAACAGTAGAAAAACCTCAAATTTTGCATTAAGAAAGAAAAGATCTAAGTAAACATAGATGAATGATTTTTAATTCAATATCTCTTGGCTTGACGGTCTTGTTTGTTCGTTATTGATAAAAAACTTTTGTGAAACATACCATACTCATAACTACTATGTACAAAAAATACCTGGATTCTAACTCAAAGATAAAAAAATTATTGATTTTTGTCAAAATTTTATCGATAGTAAATATACATGTTCTTCAAATACAATGTATATTTATAAAAAAGGATGTGTGCGTGTGTGTATTCTCTATACAAATCTACACCGTTTGACCAATTCCCACCAAATTTAGTATACGAATACTTCAGAACACTGCGGAAAACTTAGAATATTTATTTCAAGTATTCAGACCAATCAGCAGCCATGCAAATTGGCACACAGGTAGTCCTAAAAGTGCCCCTCGGAGCCCCAATTTTAAAATCTAAAGTTTATTTTTCTTCAAAAAATGGACATGGATAAGGAAACTCGTTCTACCGAGTTTGGGTATTTGAGTTAACACAGGGAAATGCCGCGGTCGTATTTGAAACCAGAGCAACACCGGTAATTCAGCTAGTGTCTCTTATAAAATACTAATATTTACAATTGTTCTTTTCATATAGCATGGACATCATGCTCCTCATCCTTACAGATTCGGATTAAGCATCAAGGATCACCATTTTGAGCAGCATCGAGAAGAGAGCGGAGATGGAGGCCGCGCAGTGAAGGGAAGCTATGGATTCACTGACTCCAGAGGTGTCCACAAACAGGTCAACTATGTACATTGCTGACCACGCCGAATTCAGAGCTCAAGTCAAGACCAACGAACCAGGTACTGCAAATCAGAACCCTGCCGCTGTTCACATCATATCTGATGCCCCTCTTGCCCATGGACATCTTGGCCTTGCAGCTGGACCAGGACCTGCAGACGTTCCAGCAGGAGTGTGGGATATGAATATGGTGGATTAAGCAATGGAGGCGTCGGATATGGAGGTCTTGGTGGACTTGGATTTGCAAGTGGTCTTGGTGGAGCTTTTAAAGGCTTAGGTTATGCTCGATATGGCAACTAAGTAGCTAATTAGCTTTACAATTGCTTTTGAATATTAAAACAAAATTTGTTATTTAAGTATAATTATTTGCTGTTTAATTTATTTACGTTAATTCGTTGTAAAAGAAAGATTGATTAAAAAATTTGCACATAGAAAGCAGAAATTTAATATATTACGTATTACGTTTTAGAAATGTTTTAACTAAATATTTGTTGAAGAAATAGTAAGAGTTGAAAGCAACTGATTCTGTTAGTAATTTTTCTTGAGATTAGTTTTCGAAATGAAAAAAGTAATATCTGTAAAGTGCAATGGATACTAAAATAAATAGAATAGAATATAGTAAAAGTACTTGATAAATTGTTTCGTTGTACAAAAAAGAGGTTTTGGGAGGACGATTTAAAATTATCTGTCAGAGAAAAGAAAATGTGTTGAATTTGCACTGTGTGAGATAGAAGGAAGGGATGTTTCTCATGAATATTAGCATCACAATTTGGCATATTACGTGGTTTTGAACTGTCTATAGATGGACAAGACGAAGAAAACATTATATTGTATTTCTGATCCCACCAAATCCAGTTCTCACACTCGTCATTTATGATTACTACTAGCCACTGCTTGGCCAGCACGGCGTTGCCCATGATGGTTCTTTTCGTGGGGTAATGTGTGACCACTTCTCGCTAACCCCCGGTGATTGCTACGAATTTCTGCAAACCAAATGGGGATTCGTAACCTGTTAGATAACAGCCATAACGGCGTTGCCCGAAGTCTTGGTTTGCTTCGAAAACCAAATGGAAATTCGTAGCCTATTGGATAACAGCCATTACGGGCAACGCTCACTGTCAAATGCTGCCAAATTCGAATTTCGAAGAGATCCAGTTGACGTGACGATTGCTGAGATAAAAAAGAAAAACCAATAACGCTCACCAAATCCCAGTGATTGCTACGCAATTCCGAAAACAATCGCAATGGTCCATTGTGTCGGTCCCGTGCGACGTTAATTAAATACCTACCAAAAGTGACGTCACTGTCTAATGTGTCCATATTCGTATTGCAAAAATAAAAAAGTTACAATTTATGAAGCAGGAAATGGAATCTGTGATCTCGATAACGAAAGCCAAATTCGTACAGGAGAAAATATAAAAGTTACTGATGAAAAATTATTTGTTTAAAGAAAATCAAATCTAACGATCTAATATAAACTTTTCCGAGGATTTCAAATCCGTTGAAATTTTTACTGTATCTTTAACGATCTAGGAGATAGAAAAAATAACTTCCTAACTACTAGTTAAAACTTTATTTATTTTTTTCTTCGACTTCAATCGTTTTTCCGCAAAATGAAACGGAAACGGAAAAAATAAATTTGGAATCTGCCATCTCTTTATCTCTTTATGGTGTTGCCATTCCAAGAAAAAAACAATAATAATTAAAATATCATTAAAATAATTTTAAAATGTTCTAGATTAAATTTTAAAATTAGGGCCTCGTTCAAAAATTGCAAAAAATTCGGACTACCAGTGTGCTGAATACGATTACTGTAAGTGCCATAGAGTTGTCAGGAACGTGCACATAACAAACAAACAAACAAACACTTTCTTTTATAATAGTAGAGGTAATGACAAAACCATCATTTTTAGAAATAATACATTCTATAGAATATTATTAACAAAATCTAAACTTCCAATTAAGTGTCTAAAAAGGTAACCTTTTTCAACCGCTGACACCTTTAATCAGAAAAAAAAAAGACCTCCTGTCAGCGTGTTGTGTAAAAACTACCAGAAATAGAAATATTGTTTGAAAAATATTTATTTCTAAAAGCTATAACACGAAAGCATACAGATTTTACTACACTTTTTTTGATACTCTTAAGTGCATGAAAAATATTTCAAAATATTTATTCTCTGTAATGCATCAAAAGTACTCTATCCACTTTAACCAATTAAAATTGCCTTTGAGTTGATTTATTAAGTCGCACGTGTATGCTGAGCATATATCAAGGGTCAATACTATGTTTGGAGTAATTTTTTCTAGTGCTTCATGGGGATTTGAAAATAAAATTTAAGTAAAAAAACCTTTTAGAAGTTAGGAAGTAAATAAATAAAAAGAATTGAATAGGCAAGAGTGTTAAAGTGTATAATATCCATTTTTTCCCCTCTAAATATGAAGGAGGCTGCTAATTATTTACATGTTGAATTAATTTTCAAATGTCTATGCTTAATGGTAATAATTTGAAAAGTAATTCGTAAGCCTTCATCACGTCCTCTTCGCCTTTTGTAGTATGTTTATTTTCACATGATCAATTTTGCTTGGAATGTTCTGCAAGGAATATTTTAGGTGGAATGTTCTACACTCTAGATGGATCACACCGAAGTATGTATAAACGAGTAACAGTAGCTGAACTATGTTCTTTTTTACATTTAACATTTTAAAACAAAGGTCAGGTAATATCTTAGTTTTTTAGGCGCCAACTTAGTTTCTTTATGTAATTGTATTCTGAGTGTGAGGGGAGATAGCAGCGTGCTCCGTAATTCATAAGAGGGATTTTGCCTTGGGGTTCAATACTCTTTTGTGTTACATTCTTCACAGGGAAGAATTGTCCATTGGTGATTGAATTCAGGATTCAACAGTAAAATTCATACAGTCCACTATCATTTGTCGTGTGTGTGTGAATTAACTTACTACCAAATGAGCTTCGACGAGACTTCTGCAGTATAAGACACGGGAATAAATTCAAGATATATTAAAATTTGAATGTTAGTAACATTTATTTTTGTAAGTTTACAGATTTCGTATTTCCGTCAATCCTAAATATTGTAAAACCATAGTGGTGTTGCCGCCCCCAAACGGTAGCATGAAAACAGCACGAATCGTACACAAGGAGAAGACAACCAACGGCTAAGATACACTCTATAACAAAATAATTGCCTAACCAAGAAGTAGTAGTCCAATTGTAATGAAATTTCGAAAGCAAAGACATTTTGAACGAACATGTGAATGATCAAAATTTGGTGTCCGAAGTATGAATAGTGGGAGCTCTAGCGCATCGGAACTGTGCATTCAGCAGGTGTATATGAGGAGCGATTCTCAATATGTGGTAAAAATTTATATTGCATTTCGACTGCGGATTCTTACGTCGACTAACAATGCCTTGCCTAAACATTCGTGCTCATTACGAGCATATGTCAGAGTTTGAAAGAGGTCGTGCTATCAGCATGGGGATATTGCCCTTCATATTCCGACACCCCAGACTTACTTTTCAACAAGATAATACCCGGTCTCACACGGGACGTGTTGTTATAAGCTGTCTTCAAGCTTTCCCAACACTTCCTTAGCCAGCTAGATCACCTGATCACTCTCCCATAGAGCACATTTGAGGCGTTATGGGAAGGCAATGGCAACCATCCGGGAATGTTAACCATTCAATCAGACAGTTGAAGACAATTTGGCAAGAACAAATTCCGCAGGACACCATCCGGAAACTTTTTCAGTCTACACCAAGCCGGATGGGTGACAGCTTGATTCCAGGCCAGAAGTAGACCAACGCCTAATTGACTTTCTCCCTTTGTAACGTTCAAAATATGAAATAAATCATTCAATTTTTCTAAAATTTTAATCGTTTCTTTTTCCATGTATATTCTTCAGATCCACCTATTTTTTTATCACAATCGGAAAATTCCTTCTGGATGAGTCGATTTTGTAGTTATAGAGCTTATTTAAGTTCTTATGATTCCAAGAATATCAAGAAAAATATAAATATACAGTACTTACAGGGGTTGGACAAAAATATGGAAGCACCTAAAAAAAATCATGTAACCTTGCCTAATATGGTGTAGGAAAACCGTTGGCAATCAAAACAGCTTGCAGTCTTCTTCGAATGGATAAATGCAGTTCCTGTATGCTTGCCAAGGGAATCTTGTACCATTCGTTCTGCAAAACGGTGGCAAGTTCTGATAAGGATGATGCCAGTGGATAGCGATCACGCACTTTCCTCTCCAATGTAGACTACAAAGATTCAATTATATTGAGGTCTGGTGACTGTGGTGGCCAGGGGATATGTGACAAATCAGCCTCGTGCTCAGGAAACCTGTCCTGGAAGATGTGAGCTGTGTGAACAGAGGATTTGTTGTCTTGGAAGACACAATCACCATTGAGGAATAAAGTTTGTACTATGGGATGGACTTTTTCGGCCAAAATTTTCACATAATCCTTGGCCTTAACGTGCACTTGCACATTACGTATACGGGCCTCATGATTCTGCACAGTAATCACGTGGCCCGCAGAAAACGACGATATGGCTGCCCAAACCATCACAGAACCTACGCGATGTTTAACTCTTGGCAACAAGTAGTGTGTATTATAGGCTTAGGATGGCGTTTGCCAGACGTAAACTCGGCCAGAAGAAGTGGAAAACAGTGTGAAACAAGACTAATCCGACCAAATTACTGTCTTCCATTGCTCCATAGTCCATGCTTTATGCCTTAACACCTCTTTTTCCTTTTACGAGCATTAACAACACTGATGAATAGTTTTTGAATTGCAACTCGGCCAGAAATAGTTTGCTTAAGCAGCTCTCTTCTTATTGTTTTTGTACTCACATCATTTGTGAGCACGACATTCATTTCAGCAGTAACTTTTGCAATCCTCCTTAATGATCATCTGTTACGATCACTCAACACACCCGTTCGTCCGCGCTGTGATTTAGCGGTTGATGCTTTTCCGCATTTCAAATATGCGGAATGAATCTTAGATACAGTACCTCTTGAAACACTAATCACTTCGGCGGCTACCTTGCTTACGAAAGCACCCACCCAACGAACTCAAATAATTTGCCCACGTTCGAGAGCTGTTAGCTCAGACATGATGCAATTACGACTTCACATAACAATGCCCCGACAACGACTGATCTGGGCAACGTATTTACGACTTCGTATGGGTGGAGTCAATATTCGAAAATACCAGCTCCATCTACACATTTCACTGGAATAAATATTTCTTTTCAAGCATGCATTTCACGAGGTGTTTACATATTTTTGTCCAACCCCTGTACATCATCACATTAACATCAGCACACCGACAACATTACTCCAATACATCAAAGTATGTATCGTCAGTAGAGGACGGTGAACCACGGGAACACCTGCTGCTTCTCGCTCACTATGACCGTCTTCTCCAACGACTCTCTGCCGCAGTCTAAAAATAACCCAACGGTAAAAGTAAAAAACCAATCAAAGATCATTTGTATGAACATCGCCTGTTCTTCTCAAGTCGTAAAGTTCGCGACGAAAGAACAGCAGATGGCGCCAAGCAATAAAAAATTAGAATGTATTCGGTATTCCGATAACACCATGGAGTTGGCACCTACCCTGCAGGTGACCCTTCCTAAGGGTCAAGAACAACGTAGTCCCTCACGATGTCACTTCGTAATAGGTAACCCAGTTGGAAAGTCGCGTATTGACAATCGGAGGTGTGCGAGTTCGAAACTCAATCCAACCAAACACCGTGGTATTTTAAAAAATTCTTTCAATGCAATTTATGTACTAAAGTTGCTTTTAGTTCTCCCACACACAGTCTAGCAGAATATAAAAAATAAAATTTAACTGCTTACAAAAATATTTAAGGTAGAAAGTGTTGATATACAGCATTTAATCACACCATAAAATTATTGCGTTATTATTCTTAAAATTACAAATTTCCTGCAATAATCTCAAGTATACAGCTAAAATCCTAAATATTTCAAAATATATAATTTTATAACCTTTGAAGAGTACTTGAAATTTGTAATTTCAGTAATTGCGGCGATTCTAAGAAACAAAAAATCCACAATGTGATTAAAAAGAAAAAATTTATTCCTTGTCTTTCTATTATATGATTATCTTCATAGCTATTTAATATCCATAGCGGGAGTATCGTAATCCACTGAAAGCACCACCAAGACCAGCTTCGTATCCAAGTCCACCGAGACAAGCTCCAAGACCATCTCCGTTTCCAAGTCTACCAAGACCACCTCCGTATCCAAGTCCACCGAGACCATCTTCTTTTCCAAATCCACCCAGTCCAGCTCTACCAAGACCACCTCCGTATCCAAGTCCACCATATTCAACTACTCCATAGCCTAATCCACCATATCCATATCCCACTCCTGCTGGAACTTCTGCAGGTACTGGTGCAGCTGCGAAGCCAAGATTTACATGGTCATGAGGGGCATCAGAGATGATGAAAACGAGCATCAGGGTTCTAGTTGGCGGTTCCTGGTTCATTGGTCTTGACTTGAGCATGGTCGGCTACATAGTTGACTTGTCTGTTTATACCCCTGTCATCAGTGAATCGTAGCTTCCTCCATCTCCGCTATCTGCACGATACTGATCGCCATGGTGGTCCTTCATTTTATAACTAAATTTGTATGGCTGAGGAGCATAATGTGCATGCTAAATCTATATAAATAAGAATGGAGTGTTTGTTTGTACATTCAATATTTTCGACCCATTTCAAGTTTTCTATCCGTTTTGGACCCTTCTGATGCCGAATCCGTCTTTTTCTCGTTTGGTGTTTGTCTGTCTGTCTGTCCGTCTGTCTGTCTGTCTGTCTGTATGTTGTGCCCTATACACGTCCACGCGGTTTAAGATATTTTCATGAAAATTTGCATACAGTGAGTACTTATCTTCATTTAGTGAGTGGCATTGGTTGCGAAAGTCTGTCTGCCCGTCTTTCTGTTCTATGCTCGATTTTGTGTTAGTGTGTTTGTGTAGACATCACATGAATTGTATTCCATATATTTTATTGTATTGTATTTTATTTTATACATTATCTATTAATTTAGTGAATGCAATATTAAACACTAGCCGGGCTGCGTCGGCTAGCGCTCGGCGGTGTGTAATAGTGCTCTTTTAAAACTTTTTTACACACCGTAATTAAACATGTTTTGATTTGTATATTTTATTTATTTTTATGAAACAATTCTTCAAATCATTGCGTATTCAATCAAATATTTAAGGAAAGTTGGTCGAAATATACATATACCGCTACAAAATTACCCATGTCTAGTGATATTTTGCAGGAAATAGACATATCATTAAAATCTAACTCCTAAATAATATTTCTGCAATAGGTAATATACCGGAACACATAATGCAAACAAAAATAAAATTCCAATCCTTGAAAAAAATGCAAAATTCTGAAAAAAAACAACCACGTAAGTATCTATTTAAACGTTTTGAATTTCGACTTCCTGAATATATTGTGAAATAGAATAATGCGACAAAAGACTTTTCAACGATATTGACAAAGACAATAATGATTTATTAACAAAAAGAACACATATTTATAATACTTGGGAATCCTCAAATACGTCCGCAATATCTCGCAGTCAACTCAAATACCCAAACACGGAATTCTAAATCAAATTAAAAAAGTAAACAATGATTCTGACGTGGCCAGATACCGGGTAGCAAAATTACGTTTAAATTACTTTTACATCAAAGAAAGAAATAAAAAGTCAGTTCAAACATAATTATTACAATTTAATTCCTTATTTTGCATATAAATTGACCTCGGCTATTTGAAAAGAGCAAGAATTCAAAATATCTAGGTTATTTTATTTACGTTGATTGTTGCCATTCGACGATACACAAATAACCTCGATTTCGGGTCCACGTACGTTAGTGTTTTATATATATAGATTTCTTTATTGTTATATTTAGTTGAGTTTCATGCTAAAACACCTGAGTAACTATACTTAAATCAACCATAATTTGGTAGTTTGGGAAAAATTGGAATGTCTATTGAATATTACGATTACTTCAATTGCTTTACCAGTACTGCTGAAAAAGTAATTATTCTTCAAAAAATTATTATTTTTTTTATGGAATTTCATCTCTGATACTTCATTTATTTCGAGTCTTATTTTTATTCTTTGCGCAATGAAAACGATTTAAGAATATTTGGGACAGACGATATTTTTCAATGAAACGAGAATGAACAAGATCGTGCGAGCAGTGATATTTTTTCTGGTTCTTTCGCTCTGAATTAATTTCACATTTCTAAATTTTGTACACTTTTAGTTGTAAGTTGTGGCAACTGTGCGAGATCAAGAGATAAAATTGAATCACAAATTAATATCTTTAGAACAATTTTTTGCGACATCTTTTATTTTGTTTTACTTCGCTGTTTCCTGTTTTAAATATTTATTATTTTAATAAATGTGTTTTCCTTCTCATCACACGCAACAGCACCACAAAGTATTAGACTTTAAAATGTTAGGTAAGTCAGTATAAATTTTCAGTAAATTTTAAGTGTAATACCATTATTGAAAGAATAATGCCGTTATTGAAAGAATAATGCCGTTATTGAAAGAATAATGCCGTTATTTATAGAATAATGCCGTTATTTAAAGAATAATGCCGTTATTTAAAGAATAATGCCTTTATTGAAAGAATAATAATGTTTATTAATCCAAACTGGAACTTTTTCAAACATTAAAAAATTCGTTGTAATAATGACATTAGAAGATTGCAAAATTTCACAATGTCGCATACCGGAGGCAAGAGTGCCACAAGTAAAAAAATATTGTTTTGTTGACTATGAGTGCGAGAGCACTCGCCGTAAATCGTAATTTTAATTAATTGAGTTGAACATGAAAAGAAAAGAAAGGGAATTCCAAATCTTCCTATAAATCGTCTTTTATAGTAGTAACCTTAGTATCACCTTTCGTCATTTTGTAGCTTTGTCATACAGCAATTGTGCGATGTATGTGAAATGTATTATATGAAGGATATGCATGTGTAGGATTTGTGTCCAAAGTAAGTTGTAGAAAATATAAAGATGGCGAAAGATGTTAAAATAAATTTTTATTCTACAAAAAACGTAAGTCATTATATATTTTGATTATCTCTTCAATCTAGAGTAAACCAATTCAAACCGAGTAAGGTCGGGTATTTTGCTAGTAAATAATAAAAACGTCACGACTTGTGAGAAATTTATTTTGAAGCATCACAATCGTGGTAAGTTTCTATGCCTGTTTACAAGAACATTTCTTATGTTACAGTGTGTTTTCAATATTTTGAACAATAGGTGTCGAACTTTATGAATTAATATGGAATTTGCTTTTGAAATGTATTCAATTTTGAAAAACGTGTTGCTAATTTTTTTACGTAACTGCTTTATTTTGTACTATTGATGTGAAGTACAACGAATGATTTTTTGCTGTTAATATAATTTAAATTGGAATTTGTGAAATTGAATAATTGGGCCATTTTTTCATTGTTTAATGTAAGAAATGGCTTATATTTGTATTGTTAATGAGACATGTAATGAAAATTGCAGAAATTTTAAAAAGCAATTATTATTATACTTTATTTAAAAATGTAATTTTTTAAGCTGAAATAAATAAAACTTTACTGTTTTATAAATGTATTTTAAAAGATGATCATTGAGTGACAAGGCCTCAGACATCATTGTTAAATTGTCCTCCTCTTCAATGTTTCGAATGAACTTTGAAGAACTAATAAACACGACATTCAAAAATTTTAGATATTACAAGAAAATCTGCCCCAAACTAATTAGCTTTATATTCAAATTTCATATATCTTTTTCATAAATTTGCTAATGAGATAAAAAGTAATACAGAACGAAATTTGGAATTTCATTTCGAAAAATCTAGCATTTAATGCGTACTCAAAGAGAAAGGCTAGTGTAGCTAAAGCTACAATAGGGCCTACAATCAAAATCTGAAAAATTCGGTCAGATGACGAACATAATCTGAGGTCGCACCCCAATTCTCTAAGAAAATTTAATTAATAGAAATAAAATACAAACAATATTTCATAATTATTAATAATAAAATAAAATTTTTATACATATAAATGTATTAATAAAAAGTATAACATTTAACAAAAGACTTTTGAGAGATGATGATTTATCAACTAAGAACGGTATTTCGACTTCACAAAATTTCACTGTGAAGTACGAAGATTTACAGCAAAATGTTGGGCCGAAAATTAAAATTAGAAGGCAAGCATCATTTTTTTAAGTGCGCATATTTTGATTCTGGCTCCAGTTTCCAAAATTCAATTATTTAAATAGATTTGTGCTGTGTTTGCAATGCCTCTGATCCCCTTTCATCTCTAATAACTCCAATTTCCCAGCTACTTTTTCAACAAGTATTACTTCAAAATTGGAAATCCCTCTTCAATAATATCACAAATAAACGGGTTCACAAAATATGCAAATGTAGATTTAAAATTTTTCAAATCTTCAAACCCATGTTTAAAAAATCTGTTTCGAATTCTTCCAATTTTTCTCTGTATGATCGTATTTATCTTCTTTGATATTAATTATATTTGCTTTTACTAGTGCAAAATGATTAAATAGTTTGTTTTTAAGATAGTACACAAAAAGCCGAAGTTTAGCTTTGAAACTGAATACAGTTTGTGACATCCAATATTTTTTCCTTTCCTTATGAAGCCAAATTAAATGTCTGCAAATGTTCTAGAATTTCTGTAAAGAACGTTAAGTCAAAAAGCCCTTTAATTTTCTAATTCTGAGCATTTTTCCCTTTTCTTTTGTAAATGCTATGCTAGGATTTAAGCAAAATAACAAAATAGCTCAAAATATTGTAAGTTGACAGTCATATTAAAACGTACCATAGATATTAATCACAGGGCGATTCATGTGTTTCGTAATTCACTCGCAACTCTTTAAAAAAAAGTTTTAAATTGACAGTGTGATTTGACATTTGTTCTAATTAAATTAACAATAGCAAAACAATTTTCCGCACATTTTTGTAAATGAAGTACTTTGCTATGAGACCTCTTTTTACCATAAATCAATTAGGATTTTTGTGTCCCACGACTAAGCCAGATTCACAAGATGGTGAAACAATGACACACAATTTCGCTTATTAACATAAAAGCGAATATTTACATGCAATGTCACTATTCTTCCACACATCATGTTTTCCTTTTTTGAATAGACTATCCGTTGAGCTTTTATCGGAATGTCTACATCATTCAACAAGTTATCTTGTAAATCAATTTCAACATCCGCAATATTTTCCTCAAATGGAATCAGCACCCAATCGGGGTTGTTCAGTAATAGTAGGTCTTTGAACCGAACTTGCATGTCTTCATAATTTTTTTTAAAGTGATCAACATACACAACACAGTTATCATCTCGTAAATCACTGCTAACTGAAGCAAGGTTCGGAAACTGGTCAAATGTACGGCGTGAGATATTAAGACTGCAATTTGAGTTTTCCTAGGAATGCATTAATGGCTTCTTTGCTAAATATTAAATCACAATCATATTTTTGCGGAGCTAATTAAGAGAATTCCGTTTTTCAAACACATCTGAGAGGCAAAATATGTCTATTTTCATGACAATCTATGTTCTCCAATCTCCCTTTCTTTTAGAAATGATACAATATGGTTCCAAAAGACGACGAATAGACCAAGACAAGACGAATAGACGTCTTTAGACAACCATCGCTCATCTGTATGCAGTATAAGACGGTCAACTCCTTAATTATCATAAAAAAATTTGCGAAAGAGACTATCTTGAAGAGTATTAACCTAATTGAGGTTCACAGCTTATATTACTAGAGTTTCGGCTTCATGAAGACGCCCATTTAATCTCTTCACCACCATATATTGGCGGTGAATCATGCAATGTATGCAAAATACTTTTGGCAATGAATTTTTTAAATGAGTTACAAGTACTCTGTACCTACCAACCATGGAAGGGGTGCCATTAGTAGGACAAGACATTAATTTTCGAATAAAATAGTATTTTTTTCTTTAAAATAAAACTGGACAGCCTTAAATATTGTTTTATCTTTAGTATTTGATTTGAGGAAGCTTGAAAAAAGCATTTCTTCTCTAAGTTGGTTATCATTCATATATCTTACATCTTCTCTCTATATAATATACATAAAAGGATGCGTGTGTATATATTCTGTATACAAATCTACACCGTTTGACCAATCCACACCAAATTTGGTGCACATATTCTTTAGACTACAGTATATTACATAGACTACTTCCTTTCTGTCTTCAGACCAATCTGCAGCCATGAAAATTTGCACACAGTTAGTAATAAATGTAACCCTCGAAGCCCCAATTTTAAAATCTAAAGTTTGTTTCTCTGCAATAAATCGACATGGATAAGGAAACACTATCTACAAGGTTTGTGTATTAGTTAACACAAAGAAATGTCGTGGTCATATTTTAGATCTCGAGGTCATATTTGAAACCCGAGCAATGCCGGGTAATTCAGCTAGTAAGCAATAAAAGTGCTTTATTGCCCAACAAAGCAAACATTGCAAACTGTTTCACTCGCAATTGAGAAATAAGTTGATTTTCTACTTCTCCAGACATTTCATCAATGCGTCTGGATAGTGTGTCCTCTTGCTCTCATAGGAATGTTAATGGTAATTCATGTGCATTTTTGTTTAACATTGTTGAAATTACAACTGATATCGAAGGCAAGAGGACAGTTTCATCAACTTTGTGGTATTTCAGAATTCGCTATCTTTTGGTTGATTTCATATAATGCAAATAAACTGCTACCTTTTGTTACGTGAAGATTATGTTTTTTTATTTTGTTTTATTTTTTAGATTGTAGGTAGGTAGTATAGTATGGTTAGACTATTGGAATTGTGATAATTTAGGATGAGTTGAAGTGGTTCCTTATTTACTAAAGTATTAGCAAGAGGACTTCAAAAGCAATAACCCTAGGTTTCCCATTAAAAATAAGGTGACTTCTCAAAAAAATCAAGAGATAAATAAGACTTAAGATACGACCTGTGATTCGGAGATGACATTGATTGGTTCTTCTAATTTTTGAGGAGAGTCTTTTTCTGATGAGGAAACCGGATTCGAGCCCGAAGACATATGAGGGTAGCTCCCTTGAAATGTATTGGAAATGCAATGGGGACAGTGGAAACGACGGCCACTTCCACTCACAGAATTCAGACAGGATGAGTGAGAGCAAATTCTTTTTATTTATCTTGAACAGAAGAGGGCCAACTTGCTATTCCAACTCAGTATCAGAGAGGGCCCATACGTCCATCCTTTGATGTGGTTTGAAGGGGTAGGTGCGTTGTTCAAACAAGGCAATCTCTTGCGTAGAGATCCCTGTCGGAGTAGGGCCTCAGCGAAAAATACACGGAAAAAAACAAAGAAGAAACCACACCGGGACGGTATTTCCAAAGGCCTCTACTCCTCGAAAAAAATTGAAAGGGTTGGAGGTAACTGCGGGATCAATGCAAAGAATTGCTGAAGCAAAATAAATGTTGAATAACAGGAGCGACCATTTACGTCAGGAAGATTGGTTTCGTCAGATGGTTGAAAGGGATGTTCCACGGGAGTTGATTCAGTTCCTTCGGTCAAACACTTCCCTTCCACTCCACGATCCACACAGTTACCCCGAACAATCCAGGCAGCCGCAAAAATTTACGTCCTTTGACCTTGGTGAAAAGTGAGAGTCTGAGGAAAATCACGCCAACACCTGTATTTATGGGATGAATGGAAACTGCGATTTTGTCGCCAATTATGTTGCCAAAACTCCATTTTTGATGGTTTATCTCCATCCGAAATCCAGTCAGAAACCGCCAAGTGGCAACCCCACTTTGCGTCCTCCCTGGGTCTGAATGAATGAAATTGAATAAAGTGGATTATAAAATCAATCTTTCATCATATCGACTAGAAACAACTATCAACATGACCACAAGGTCTTAAAGCACATTTTGACAGATGTTCAGAAGCCGTACGATCAAAATTGATGAAGTTAATTACCCTTATGATAATTGGATCTATGAATGAAAGTTGGCAAGGGGTTGACCCCTAAATTTGCGCACTTTTTCTCGGAATCGGCCGTCTCTTTGACCGTTGTAGGTAGAAGGAATGCAAGGGGATTCCAGCTTGTAAGCGTTGTACTTTTCCGTTGGGAAAACGAGTGAGTTTCAGAAAGCGTTCGTTTCGGTGAGTTTAGGGGGTGAATCCATGAAAATTGGTGTTGTCTGTGTAATTTTTAGGTTCGGTGTAGGTGCGGTGATGATTATGAATGTAACGTTTTCAATTAACGTTACACCTTTATTGATTGCTTGTATGCTAAAATCTGATCCAATTTTTTACTTCCCTGAATATTGTCGCGTGGGTTTCGGAAATACTCCATTGAAGTATTTTTCTTTTCGCTGTGCTTGTTTCTAAATGGTGACGAAGCTTACTTGGCTTCATGCTATCTTTAGACAGTACAGTCATACGTATAAGGCACACTGGGTTTATGATATTTTTTGGTGATTCAATGAAACCATACGACAGATATTCAGTCGAATAATGTCTTGTCTTCTTCTTTGCATGAGCCATAGGTAATCTGAAAACAATAATATTATAATTGACCTCAAATATTTAATGTTGGCAATGGTTGTAGTTACTGATAGAATTATAGTTCACTAGAACACAATACGTTCAATAACATAAACAATAGATTTCACTACAACTATACCGATTACTCATTATAGAATGCCACTCTGACTGACTGACTCGTTCTAGATCGGTGCCTACATAATGTTTTCTTTTAGAATTTTCTATAGAAAGAAATTTATTTTCCGTCAACTAAACAAGGTTCCAGAAAATAAGAGTATCTTCTAAGTGTGAATTTCTGGACTTTTCTTTGACATTATTTTATTTTACTTTATTAAATTATTTTATTTAAATATATTTTTATCACGAACCCTTTAGCTCATATAATAGACCTCCGACATGCATTTTTTTTCATGTGGAACCCTCAAAGCTATGGGCTCCTGGGGGTCCATGCATACCTCGGTTAGGAAACGCTGCTCTAAACCGTCTGGTAAATTGGGGAGCTGTGGGTCGGGAAACAAAGGTAATTTATTCACTGAGCTGTCACGTGAGTACTAGTAGAGACATGTTCTTAAAACATTTCAAGACAATCCATAGCAACAGTTGCCGTGTGCGGCAGGGCATTATCTTGTTGGAAAGTAAGTCCGGGGTGTCGTAGAATGTAGTCTACGTACCGTTGTGCTGTAAGTGTGCCAGAAATGACTACCAAAGGGGTCCGGCTATCAAAGAAGTGTCTTCAGGAGATGTCACGGTATCGTCAGGAGACACAGTTGGAAACGGAACTCGTCACTAAAGACTATATGTCCCTAGTCAGCGTTGTTTCTAGTTGAACGAGCCTGACTTAACTACTGGACAACTCCTTGGTACGTCGATTTTTTTGCTATTGAGTGTATTAAGTTGTGTCGCCGAGGCTGATTGGGTTGCTCACTGTGTTAGCTACCCTGAGAGTTGTAAGCGTCGCAGGTTCGATTCGTTCCTTGGTATGAATATCTCGTTCCTATTTGAATAAAGTTTTACTTAGAAGTGTATGTCCATTTATTTGACTAAATATGGCCTTTGCTCCATTAAATCTAACCAACAATCTATATATTAACTAGAAATACATTTATAGCAACTGCTACCTAAATCAAGAAAACAATGTACTTTATTTATCCCTCCTTACGTATCTACAAATATAAAAAAAAGAAACGTGGTATATACGAATCATATATGAAAAATAATGATTGAATCTTGTTTTATATATATATATATATATATATATATACACTGCTGGCTACCCAAATTGCTACACCAAGAAAGACAAGAGATATCACAACAAAATTTATTTTGTAGATAACATGTTGACCAAGTATCAAATGGTTAAATTTATAAACTTCTGTGAAGTGTGGTTCCTGCCAAAATCAGTAGCCAGAGTAGCCGCCATTGTTGGAGATCACCGCTGCCACACGCCTCGGCATGGATTCAAAGAGACTTTGGATGTGTTTTTGGGGTACAGTAGACCAAGCAGCTTCCACACGTTGCCAAAGCTGATTTGGTGTGGCAGCTGGGGTTGTAATCTGGGTCTATCGTTGAGCAACCATGGACCACATGTTTTCTATCGCCGAAAGATCCGGAGAGCGAGCTGGCCAGGGAAGCAATTCAATCTGGCGGTTGACGAAGAACCCTAGGACTATGCGTGCCACGTGTGGTCGCGCATTATCCTGTTGAAATATGGCTGTGGGCAAGCCCTGAAGGTAAAGAAGGACAACTGGCTCCAACACCTCGGAGATGTAACGCTGGCCGTTTAAAGTACCTGCAATACGTACTAGAGGAGTGCGAGAGTGATATTCAATACCACCCCATACCATAATACCCGGTGTAGGACCAATGTGGCGATGCATAAAGCAGCTGTTCAGCATCCTCTCTCCACAGTGTCTCCAGACTCGAATCCGACCATCGTGGTGTTGCAGACAGAAGCGTGACTCGTCAGTAAAGACAATTTCATTTCATTCTGCCGTCCACATCCTTCTTTCATCGCACCATTGGCGGCGGAGACGTCTATGGTAGACAATGGAGACAATGGTAGACGAAGCAATGGACGTCTTGCGAACAGACCACTCTGCTGTAAACGGCGTCGAATGGTACGCGCAGACACTGGATGATGCGTTACAGACTGAATGTGCTGTGCTATGGTTCGTGATGTGGCTAAGCGATCCGCCACTGCCATACACACAATATGCCTATCATCACGTGAAGTGGTGCACTGAGGTAGATGCGATCGAACACGTCGGTCCGTCGTACCCTCCTGCATCCAACGATCACATATCCACATTACAGTTTGGTTTCGTCCTACACGACTACCGATTTCCCTGAAAGATAATCCACAATCTCGGTAGGCCACTATCCTTCTGTCGAACTCGGATACTTGATCAAAAGATGACCGCTGTTTTCTACGAGGTACAATTGATCGTTTTTTTGAAAAAACCACACAAAAAAACACAATTGCCGTACTTGAAATGGTCGAAATCTCCAAGCCTTAAATAGCGCTTTGAAGTGGCGTATATATATATATATATATATATATATATATATTTGGGAAATGTAAACACTTTCACATATTTAAAGTTTATTCATAACATGAAATTGAAAAAGATGTTCCAACATCCCGAAAGAATAAATGATTAAGGATTAGTTCACTACGAAAACACGACATGTGTTGAATTCCTTACTTAAAATATACAAAGAATGTTATTAATTCTCTTAAAAAAAGACACCTGGAGGTAATGTATGAGACATTAAAGAAAAGAATACACACAGTATGGCTCATTTATCATTGTTTTTAGTAGTTTTGTCTCTCAAAGACAGTGAAAGTTATTAAAAGAGTACATGTGATTATTTTTGCTGTTTCTTAGCGTCTTGTCGAAATTAAGAGAATATAATCTCAATGAGGTAAAAGATCAATTTTGATACATTAAATTGAAAGAATCATTTGGAATTTTCTTTCCGAAATAGATATTTTTAGATTGCCTTTCACGATTTTCATTGATTCATCTTTTCTTGTGTGTGCTTTATATTTAAACCGTAAATTTTTTCATGCAGAACTAAGAACTAGGTTGCAAAAAATAGTCATAAATGATTTTTCCCAACAAGAAATTAAAGTTAAAATTGAACAGTAATTCCTCATTTTGAAGTAATTTGATTGATAAAAAATCCTATATAAAAAGTCATTTTCGTTTATTTTTTTACTTTAAGAATTGAAATATTTAAAAAAAAAAATGCTTTTTCAACGAAGCGCAATAGAATAGCTATGAAAAAGAAACATTAAATTCAATAAAATTCATCCCAAGCCCGAAATGAAAAATATCAGGACTACACACTTTTACCGAACTGAAATGAAATGAGAGTGGAACTGAAAAATAATATTCTTAGGAGACTTTGGAACTTCATTTTCGTGCCTGTGCAAAAGTAGAAAAAGAAACAGTGAATGGATTACAAATATATTTTTTCAGAGCAAAAAACAGAATTTAAATAATTTTAAATAACACTTTTAAAACCAAAACTTTTGAGATTTTTTAAATGTATAAAATGTATTGACATTGCTTTCCCAGGAGTATTTAATGAAACATTTTTTCATATCAAATTTCTTTTGTAATTTTTTCAGATTGTTTTCATATTGCGTTGTCTCAGATCACATGAGAAAGAGCGATTAATTCTATTCTGAAGCAATGATTTATTTTAATGCAGTATTTCTCAATCTACTTTGACTCATGGGACATAAAGAAGCTTTCAAAACTCACATTTATTTTCCTCTCGCATGTATGGTTCCTAGAGTTTTTTTTTGGTCCTGAATCCATGTATGAATGACAGTTCCAATCAATCGATGTAGAGAAGGAATTAAATGTCTCACCTTAAAATATTTCACATTTTCTGTACTACATTAGGGAACGATGAAAGATTCTAAAAAAGGGGACAGCTTCAGTCTATGTGTATCTTGGTGGAAACGGACTTGGCGCTATTTTTTGGCTCACTACTAATGTCACCAAAGAAATAATTATTTCAAAATTATTACTTTTTTCTTCAACGGAAAGTAACAATCTTCAGGAATTTATATTTAAAGCGTTAATTTCAGAATATACATTTGTAAACGCGAAAAAAAAATATACTGCATATGTAAATAATAAAAACACATACGTATATAATATATATTATGTAACCTGAAATGACAGCACTGTAACCGTGACATAAATTGAAATGAAAGAAAATTCTACAACAAAAAACCATTAAAAGAACCAATGAAATCAAAGAAAAAAATGTTAAAGAACCGATGAGATCAAAAGATAGTTTAAATTAAAATAACCAATGGAATCAAAGAAAAAATTTCAAACGAACCAATGAAATCAATCGAATTTTTAACGGATTTTGAAAGAATTTTCTTGAACATTCAAAATGAAAATTTAAAAATTCCGCTTCCCGAGGTTGTCTTAAAAAACGAAATAACCGGAATACAGATGGATTGCCTTTACCTGCCATAACTCGCTACTACAAGTGCGTAAAAAAAAAAGCGTCAAGGACGTTGCCACTGCGATAAACGTAGACTGAAGCTGTACCAAAAATTATTAGCAGTATTTGCAAAAAAACTTGTTGTTCAGATATTTTATTAACTTTACACTGGAGTAACACATTGGGCTGTTGGAAACGGTCCGGGATCAATTCAACCCTTTAAGTGAAAGATTCGAGGACTACGTCTCTTAGTTTTGAACCACGGTCAGATGACGAGGTCACACCTGAGCTGGAATCCACACCATGCCAACGTGAAGACATTTAAAGCAACGTTAGTTTTAACGTGCACCAGCCCCTTTGTACACGACTCTTTGGTTGGATTCGAACTCCTCCGGTTGTTAATCCGTTCTCTTCGAACAGGGCTACAACGGCCCACAGTAATTAGCAAGGAAGATAGAACTTTTCTACATTTTCTCACAGATCCAATTTTTTTCCGAATCCTTTTACGAGTTACTTGTGAATTTTCGACTTGATCGACTTGGTGATAATAATAACTTTAAAATATCCATGGGCAAATATAAACATGGAAAAACTGAAAGTTGTGAAATTCTAATTTCTGTAGGCAAATTCTTCGGAACCAAATAGACGTCAAAGAAAGAACTAAAGATTATATGAGGCAACCTCTTGACCCCCCCCACACTTCTCTATTTTTTGGCCTTCTGGTACCATATGGCCTTCTGGAACCCTATGGCCTTATGGAACCCTATGGACTTCTGGTGCTCTGTGACGTAGAAGCCAATTTTCATCTTGTCTTGTGTAGACACGCAATATCTTCGCATTTGCTGGTAAATGGCAGTGGCGATAGCCCGATCATTTCAAACTTTCGATACTATCACTATATAATAACACATCAAACATCCTCTAGGCAATAAATAGCGTAGCTAGAAAGCATGTTAAAGAAGCCCTTGTACCGTCATGTAAGAATTTGACGGACAGCTGATTTAAAATTAAACTATTTATTTACATAAATATTTACAAGATAATTATGGGCACAGCCATCGACAATCGAAACCTGCCTGAAGCCAAAGTAACACAATTGGCAAAACAGAGACGTCTGTCTCTCGTTGAATCTCGAGTCCGAATTCCCTCAAAATCCACGTTCGCTTCGCAGAACCGCCGCTGACAACGAGAGGGGGGGGGGTGAATTCCGAGCCCTCTAGAGATGTTTATGTTCCCTGCCGAAGAGAAACACCCCCACACAGCTGCGAAAACCGTCTCTCATGCCACCGCAAAAACGTGATCCCAGATACGAGACCGGGGAACCGCACGTGCAGAATAAAGTTGTTTTCGCATTCCGAAACATTCCAGCGTCCACGTGTTAGGGAAAAGGGTCGGCAAGTACCATATGGTACAACCGCCCCCACTACTGAAAAAACTTTTCCCAAAGGTGAAAAGTTTTCAACGTACGCATCCACAGACGCACGGATAATCACCCACTGGCAATTCAGAATAACAGATCACTTACCACCACCATATCCTGAAACCGTGACTCAAGAATATGTGTAAGGCAAGTTAAATCCAATCAATTTAAAATTCATATACCGGAGTAACTTTCTACTCCCTTACAGTATGGTCACTCAAGGCTCAAATACCAAATTAAAATAAAAACAAAATAAACACCAAACATTAAGACTTATACCAAATTCGTTAAAACTAAAACCAAATCACATTAACCACATCACATATAAGAATTTCGTTAAGCGAAACCCAAAATTTCAATACACAATACGAACTATACAAATTCCATTAACCAGACAAAAATACAACAAAGCATATTTCTAAATTCAATATTTTCGCTAAGCGAACCCAGAATAAACAAACCCCATACGAACTATAATAATACTTTCATTAAACCAACCAAAATACACCAAAACATATATAAAATATCAATCTTGTTAAGCGAAAACCAAATTCCTAAGTTTCACTCAACACACGTCATGAGTTGCAATTTTAAAACTACAAATCTTCGACAGTGGTTTAAAATGACAGAGTGAAAACATCTCCTAAACACAAAATTAATTTCCACTCTACACAAAACATAATTTAAATTTGCACGTAGCTTTTAGCGAAAAGTACTCGAGTGAAGAACATAGATGCAAGAAATCAATTCCACCATACGCAAAACATAATTTACAACTTTTAACATTTAAAATCCTCAGCAAAAGATACTGATATCATTGAATGAATATTTCATAATTACAAGGCTACCAATTTCACTCCGAGCAAACATGATTCACAATTTTAGCACTTAAAATCTCCAGAAAGAAAAAAGAAACATTTAAGTGAAATGCCATAACTACAAAAATCTCCATTTCACTCAACTCAAAACATGATTCGCAATAATATTACACTATACAACACAAATCTTCCTCAATTACATTTTATTTAGCTCTTTGAATTTTCGTGAAAAGCGCGACTCAGACTGTCGGCGTTCAAGTGTTTGTTTTTTTTCTTTCCCAGATCGGTGTTCGATCGCGGAATTTCCAATTTTTTTGGTCGACGTATTGCCAAAATTATCAATACCCTCCCGATTTCACATTCCTGCCAATCTCGTGACAATTTTATCTGGGGTCCTAACCAGTTCTCATACCGCAAGGTGTCTGGGGTTTTTATACTCTTCCCGTGCACCAATTCTGCCGGGGCGTAAACGCTGCTCACGTGTACCGTGGAAAAAACTAACGGTGTAAGTTGTGGGTCCCAATCTGATCCGGCTCCGGAACCTAACGCTAAAGGTCTTGGCTTCACCCGTTCACTCACTAGCAACTCTTTTCCTTTCCCCTTTTGGCCCACGTGACCTATTTCAAAAGTTTCCTCCTGGACGGAAACGGACACCTCTAATTCTTCTTCTAACCCTGGGCCACCTTCCGTTATCTTTCCCTTACTGCTATTCGGTATTTCCAGGAAAATCATTCCCGTCGTTTCACTTGCTACCCCCACTGGAAGAACCAACGGTTCTTTCGATCGCACCTTTGCGATAGCGGTCTGGATTACCACCCTCGGAGAGCATAACTTGGCTACTTGGGGACTTACTTTCTCCCCTCCAGAAACATCGTCGTCTCTCTGCCCCTTTAGTTCTTTTTTCTGGTCGTTAGCCTCTGTCATAGGAAGACTAATAGGCTCGCCCGATCTCAACTCCGCGTCGGTCTTATTTATCGCCAACGGGGCCTTTTTCCTGTCATTTGGCTTTCCCGCCCTTTGACAAGGATCACATGACCGCACATAATCTTCCATCTCCCGAAAACACCCGGGCCAATAAAAATACCGCGCAAGCTTATCCTTTGATTTCGTACCCCCCATGTGCGCCGATGTCCCTTCGTGACACAACGCCAAAACCTTTTGCCTTAACGCCTTTGGCACTACTAATAATTTCTGTGCCAGACCCATTCGGTCTTCTCGACCTTTTACAAGTATTCCCTTCTCAAATGAATATGGTTTATCCCTCTGATTTCGTTTTGGGTCGGACGCCATCTCTAACGCCTCTTTCAAACTAGGGCAATTTTCCTGCGCCTTCTTAAATTCCTCTCTCTTTACTTCCAGAAGCTCCAATTCCGTGCCGCTTGCCTCCGCCACGGGAATAACAAGCGGTTCGTCCAACCTCAATTCTGTAGCTGTCTTGTCTATCCCCGGCGAGGGCGAAATCGAAACTACTTGGGGGTTTTCCCCCTCCCCCAAAACATTCGCTTCTGACTGCCGTTTCTGTAAACGCGTTTGAACGGCATTAATTTGCTCAGTTTCCGAGAACTCATATCCCGTTAATTCGCGAATCATCTGAGCTGTTCGGTTACCTAAGATGTATCGTCGCACATCGGCGGTGTTTGCAAAGACAGCTGCCTTGGTAGTGATTGACCCAAAACCTCCTTCTACTTTCACTTCCGCTAAGGGTAACGAAATTTGATAGGAGTCTAGCGGTTGCTGAATCCACACGGTCTCTCCCGTGTAGGATTTGGGGTCCACGTAATTCCGGTGTACTAAATCCAAGGTCGAACCCGAATCTCGAAGGATGTTTATTTCTTTAGCGTTTACAGATCCCTTTTGTACATACGGCATCAATAATTCATGTTCGGCTTCCCGTCTGAGTCTATTTACCGATTCAACTGTCACCCTATTCCCCAACCTCGGACAATTTGGCCTTAGGTGGTCGCTCGCGTTGCACTCAAAACACCGCGGCGTGCGTCTCCGGTCAAAAGTGTCGAATTTCCTTCCCTGGGAACTAGGCGGGAAAAAATCGTTCTTCCCTCGAGCGGGAGCAGGATGGTATTTACCCTCTCTGACTTTGGCTGGGAAAGCGTACTTCCTTTGGGTTTTTCGAAAGGCTTTCTTTTGGGTTTCCGAATGTCTTCGTAGGAATCTAGCAGTTCGGCTAATTTGCCGGGGTTTTTAATCTTAGCCCAATCATCGAGGAAATGGTCCCTCACCTCCAACGGGACACGTCTTTTGACTTGGTCCGTTATCATTAAATCTTTTAAAGATTCATAGTCCATAACCTCCAACCCTCGAATCCACTCTTCCAGATAATTTCGGTTTTCGAAAATAAAATCCTTCCAAGTGCTATCGGGTTTTCGGCCATGGTGGAGGAATTTTTGGCGAAAAATTTCGGGACTCAACTTATACCGCTTTAGCAGAAGCTCTTTGACGTGGTCATAGTTTTCTGCTACTTCATCTGGTTCGCGTGCGATGATCTGCACGATATCCAGAGGCAATACCGGTTGTAAGCAAGACACCCAGTCTTTTTTCTCAATGTTAGCCCTCTTAGCCTGACGCTCAAACATTATCAGGTACAAACTAATGTCGGTCTGGTCTGAATCGAATTTGGGAACCAGTTTTAAAATATCTATTCGTGGTTTCCCCTGGGAACTTAACGAGTCGACGTGATCGCGGGGTTCTCGTCGGGATGCCTCAATCCGTAGTTTTTCAAGCTCAAAGTTATACTGTCTTTCTTGTTCCCTATCCCTATCCTTACTTGCTTGTTCTTTTTCCTGCCTCTCCCTCTCCCGTCTTTCCTGTATAATCCTTTCTAACGCCACTTTTGTGTATTCCTCATCGTAGGAATCGTGCGAGAGGATTAACTCCTTAAGTTGGGATGTCATTAATCCCGGAGTAACCGTTCTTTCCAAAAATTCCGCTAGTTCCTCTAGATCTTGTTTCCTACCTTTGCCCAAGTACGCCATTTCGAAAATTCAAAATTGCCAAAAAACCAAAAAATTCAATTCTTTTGCACAACACCCAATTCAATACTTTTTACGACATACCGTAATCTCACAACATACAATAATTTAGCAATTCTAAAATGCACAATACAGATTCAAAAAAAAAATACTTAAGCTAAATCAATTCCCTTTGGAGTGACCACACTAATTGAGATTAACAAAATTTTAGCTATTACACAATTCTTGAAACTTAGTCACAGTGACAAAATAGGGAAATGGCACTAACCTGTATCTGCTGACTTGGATCACTTGGCACCACTG
Source organism: Metellina segmentata (assembly GCA_947359465.1). Taxonomy (NCBI): domain Eukaryota; kingdom Metazoa; phylum Arthropoda; class Arachnida; order Araneae; family Tetragnathidae; genus Metellina; species Metellina segmentata. The sequence continues at coordinate 100,713,290 of OX375874.1, forward strand.
TCCACAGGCTGGACCACGGGTGGAAACACTGCACTGCACTGCACTATCTTCGGCTAAAAAGCCCACAAACACACTCTTCGGCTGAAAGCCCACTGGTGTAGGTCGTCTCGACCTCTTCCACAACGCGCACAAATAGCACTGCGCCACTGACGAAAAAACGGTTCGCGATGAACCTATAATAGCCGATCAAGATGATCTCTGGACGAACCGGTGGGGAATCTATTCCCCTGATGAACAGGACTTGTCGAGCTTTCCGTCGATTCCGCTCACGCTCCGTTGAAAAGGGCCGGCAACTCGAAACCAAAACCAGAACTTCTTGCGACGAGTTTTGGTGATGGATGGGGTCGGTGACTCCGGTACCTCCTTCTCGCTTTCTCTAAGACTAGGGAACGGTCTCCAGCGAAAATCCGAACTTCTGTTTCGAAGTTCTATGGTTTCAGCGAAAGTGACAATCCGACAGCGGAAATGACAATCCGAACTTCTGGTTTCGAAGTTCTATCGGCCTTCTCTTTCAGGCAAAACGGCAGGTTCGATTTACTTGTCGAGGCTGTTTTAATCTATCAACCCCGCTGCCACCAAATTAATAAGCTGTACCGTCATGTAAGAATTTGACGGACAGCTGATTTAAAATTAAACTATTTATTTACATAAATATTTACAAGATAATTATGGGCACAGCCATCGACAATCGAAACCTGCCTGAAGCCAAAGTAACACAATTGGCAAAACAGAGACGTCTGTCTCTCGTTGAATCTCGAGTCCGAATTCCCTCAAAATCCACGTTCGCTTCGCAGAACCGCCGCTGACAACGAGAGGGGGGGTGAATTCCGAGCCCTCTAGAGATGTTTATGTTCCCTGCCGAAGAGAAACACCCCCACACAGCTGCGAAAACCGTCTCTCATGCCACCGCAAAAACGTGATCCCAGATACGAGACCGGGGAACCGCACGTGCAGAATAAAGTTGTTTTCGCATTCCGAAACATTCCAGCGTCCACGTGTTAGGGAAAAGGGTCGGCAAGTACCATATGGTACACCCTAAACGTTTGAAAAGTTGTCGTGTTCCCATAAGCCATCATCACTAAAGTACCCATGTCATTACTTTGAATCGATGGCACTCTAGAATTTAGAAATATGACAGCCAGACAAAAAAAGTTTAAAGAAACTCGATACTAAAATGTCTTGGCTATCAACGCCCGTAAGCAATGATAGGTACTGTGAGTGGTATAACCTAATTGATTGCATTAAACTGACACAAAATCGATAGTTTAAAAATTTCTAAGGAAGCTGAAACATCGAAATAGCTTTTGCAATAGATACCGAATACTTTTTATAACCCAATAGTCTCAAATTGATTGCTCTTTACGAACCATGGAACTGAAAAACTCGTGGATGCGGTATTGCAAAGAAATGAGTTCTCGCAACTCGTTTCTGATAATCGACAAAGCTTGTCCTTCGGGTTGCTCTTTTAATAAATGTGATTTTCATCACCGATTAATTACCCCGTGATTAATTTTCCTTTAGCCCCAAACTGTTTTTGTCGTACGATTCATCACAGTCGCCCTCCGTCGAAGCCTCTCGGAGGGATCATTTAGCGAGGCAATAAATGGATCATTAATTAATACTTCGCCCGTAACGAGCAAATAAATTCATTTAAAATCGATGCTTTATCTTATATCTTTGCGAGGAAGACATCACGCGCTCCAACAATAAAGTGACAATAACTGTCAGATATCTGAAAAACAAGCCATCTCGGCGCCCACGAATTGGAATCTGATGCTCCTTAGTTTTTATGTGCCATCTGAAAATGGCACATTCCAGCTAATGACGTCATTACATCGAAGAAAGAATAAAACCCATCACAGAAAACTTCCAAACAATGTACAGTTTTTGCAATATACCTCAAATTATACAGAAAGATATAGGACGTATTTGGTCACCACTGGTTTCGGTCATCTGTAACCGAATCCCTTTGATTCATGTTCCAATGAATGTTCCAGACACAACGTAGTTCTCGTGTGGCCGAAGCAGAGATCATTCCATTCGACACAGAAGTGCCACTTGTTTTGATGTTTGTGCTTTAAAAAGCATAAAATCGAGACGACGTTATCGAGGCATTGCCACCATTCCATATAAATATCGTAAAATAAAACAAACCTCGACGGTTGACTGCTGCTGACGGAAAAAATCCACGAAATAAAATGTACTTTGAAGGAGATAAAAGTCCCAAAGAGTCATTTAGTTTAATGATAGTGATGGCATCGGGATTCCAGAGTAAAGTGTCTCATTTTCATTATCTTTTTAAAACGGTTCAAAGCTTATGACGAATCGATAGTTTGGCGAGGCGTATATGAGATTGGAATTGAGTTGTATTGATTGTGCAATGGTAGGCTATTGCATTGCTGTTTTTTTCAGTCCATACTTTTTTTTTTGATTTGCTAAGTGAATGACACATACTTCGTGAGTTGAAGTCGGTGAAGGCTTTTGGAACCTGAATTTCTGGAAACAGAATTCTGAGGATCTTTTTTGAATAGAATAAAATTTGATGGCCAGTAAATAAAACTATTTTACTGATGTAAAAAATTTATTGTAAAATATATCTCTAACTTAGTCTTAAAAAGATTGTAAGACTGAGCTCACATTACACTTTAAATGCGATTATATCTGAACTTTATTCAAATGGGATGTTTCACTTGTTATCACGAGGAAAAGATTTGTGTGGTGTTTATCACATGTGATAGATATGTGTAAGTTTATGCGTTAGGTTGAAAATGTTTATTTATAATCTATGTTTATTTAATACTATGCAGGGTTTTAAAACTGAGCAATATATTGTTTTACCCTTATTATTTTTTTGCTTCTTTCTAAGTCAATTATTTCCCTAAATTCTTTGATTATGATTTGATAAATCTGATGTCTCTAGAAAATGAGATTTTAATGAGACAAGTTGAAATTTATGTTATGAATGAGTAAGTTACCCAGAAGAAATGCATCAAGAAAATGAATTTTAATATAAATGGAATCAAATAATTCTTGCACAGCTGAATTGGGTTTTGAATTTAGTTTCAGTTGATTTGATAAACATGATTTTTCAAAGAAATTATTTTTTTTTTAACTTCATTAGTATTTTTTGATTTTATAAAGCATCAAAAATGAAAAGTAATCATAGGAATTCAATTTGGATATTGGAAATATTTCTTTACATTATGAGGTTTTATCTAGTGTTCTTTCGATTGTGCAATTCGATAAAAAACTTTTTGAAAGAACGGTAAAAAGTTGTTTTAAGATTTTTCGAAATTGAAATAAATTTATACAGCCGCCTTAATATATTACAAATGTAGGAACAGAAAAATCGCCTGTTGATAAGATATTGTAAACACAGTGTAATATTTTTCAATAAAATAACGTAAATACTGTGTAATATTTTTCAATAAAATAATGTAAGCACAGTATAATATTTTTGCAATAAATTAATGCTAACACAGTGTAGTAATTTTAATAAAATAAGAAAAATACAGTGCAATATTTTCTCTCTATCTCTCTATATTAAAAAAAAGTTACCGCCGTCGCCGCCGCAGGATTGAAAAATGTGTTTAGCTCTATTCTTAGACGGTTTCCCTAGAAAGTTCGGATCAGAAAAATACGAAATTAACATGGTTTGTACTTCCTGGACAATTGTAAAGATCTTTTTACGATGCGGTTATTAGCTTAGGGTATATTAAGTGTCAAAGTTGAAAAAGCGAAATTTCTTCCGCGAGTGAGCAAAACACATACAAATTTTCAGTCTTCAGTCGTGAGTTTTTTTTAAAGAGTACCTCTTCAACGTAAATTTTTGCAGCTCGTCGAGTTTTTTTCGAAATTTAAATTTGGTTCATGAAAGTATTTTTTTGAAATTCGGGAAAAATTGGGACATTTTTGTCACATTTTTTAAAACTTTCATATCTATATCTCATTACAATTAGTTTTTAATTTTGAAACTATCGCAGTATACCTCAGAATGTGCTCTTTCTTACAGTACAATTATTTTTGAATTTGGTTAATAAATAAATTCGATGCGATCAAAAGTTGGTGCTACAAAATTCGGAATCTTTGTATATTTTCGCTACTTTTTGTTAAAACCGTAATATCTACAGCTTAATACTATTACTGTTTAAATTTGGGAACATCACTAATTACATTACATTATACTGTTTTATATGGTACAATTATTTTTTAAATTGGTTAATAAATAAAATCGATGCAAACAAAAGTTGGTCAGACAGTTTTCAGAACTTTCAGATCGTAATTTCCGATTCAAAACTAAAACTGTCATATCTATATCTTATTACCATTAGTTTTTAATTTTAAAAACATAGCAGTATACCTCAGAATGCACTCTTTCTTACGGTACAATTATTTTTAAAATTGGTTCATAAATAAATTCGATGCAATCAAAAGTTGGTCACACAAAATTTGTATTGTTTAGTTCGCGGAGCAGGTTCCTCACGCATTAGAGGGTTGTATTTTTGACTATCGGGTTTGCCAGATATCAAATTTATCGTAGCAACAATTGCCATAAAAACGATTTCTTTTTACTTGGCGAAGAAAACGGCTGGCTTTTTTCACTCTGTTCTCAGACGGTTAACCGAGAAAGTAGAAAGTGATCGCAAAGTTAGGAGATTAACACGGTTTACTTAAAATTGTACAGGGAACAAGATGTAAAAGATTTTTTACTGATGCGGCCATTAGTTTAGGGTGCATTAAGTGTTGAAGTAAAAAAAAAAAGTGGTATCACTTGCGAAAGGAATATTGGTTTGCGAAGCAAACTGAACGGGATTGCGTAGCAATCCCCGGTGGTCGGCGAGCGTAAGCGAACGGAGGGCGAAACCCCTAGTTTGATAAAATAATATAAACAAAGTGTAATATTTGTTAACAAAATTATATTAGCACAGTGTAATATTTTACAGTAAAATAATGTAAACACAGTGTAACATCGTTCAATAAAATAATGTAAACACAGTGTAATATTTTTGTAATAAAATAATGTAAACACAGTGTAGTATTTTTCAATAACGTAATGTAAACACAATGTAATTTTTTTCAATAAAACAATATAAACACGGTATAATATTTTTCAATAAAATAATGTTAACACATTGTAATATTTTTGAATAAAATAACGAATACCAAATTTTCAATGAAGTAATGAACACAAATGTTTCATGAAATAATGAATAAAAAATTTTAAATGAAATAATGAATAAAAAAAGTTTTAATGGAAGAAGTCAAATGCATTTTCAACATACGATTTCATGTAAACTTTGGTATCGAAATATTAAAATTATATCAAACTATTAATTATAGTCTTTGAACAACGATTCTAAAGCGGATATAATAAATTTTTAGGCTTAGGTCTCTCTTTGTATCAAGAAGTTAAGAAAATTCTGATTTAATTTATACTATTTTGGGCATTGGGAATTTTTTTTATTAGGTACATTCACAAATTACTTTTAAAGAAGAAAAATTAAACATTAGCTTGAAATTTTAAACTAAAACTATTTGAAAAACAGGACTTGTTAATTTTAGTTTGATATACTAAGAGGGAAGAGACCCTAGTTATGACATCTACAGCTAAAATGAGGTGTTTAAGAAATATATCAAGTTAGTGCTGTAGATGAGAAAGTAAAAAGCCAATATTGAATTTAAGATTGATACTTGCTTTGTTGCGTGCTGGGTATCTTTATATTAAATGATTTTTGAATAATGCGAACATTTCTCTACTATTGAGGGAGTATATACAAAAGAAACAGAAGGTTGTTTTCCGAAATTTAACTATTATAAAAGATTCTTGTAAACAAAAGAGCAACATTAAAAAACGTTCTTCATTGATGTTACTTTAAAGTAAGCACAATACAGGCAAAATCGTGCACAAAAACCATTACTATAATGAAAAATGAGCAGAAAACTTTAAAAATGACAGTAAATAAAAGCAAAAATATGAAATATTGTTTGAGAGATTTTAAAAGGGAAATAATGAATAATAAATTACATTATATCTTCTTTTCCTTTGGTCGGTTAACGGTTAGACATGTTTTGATGTTATTATCATAGCAGATTAAACTTTAAGGCAAAACATACTGACAATGCATGATAAATGAAAATGATACTCTCATGCCAAGGCAATAGTTCTGTAGGACAATGAAGTTTCACTGATGGATGAAATTCAATGGAATATGAAAATATGCTGGCGATATTTTCAGTCTAATAGTCTGAATCTTAGATCAAGCAAGACATGTAGCCCTAAATCTTAATTATCCAGCAAAAATAATCCGCCATATTAATTAATGAGTAAGGCGTAAGCGACGAAATAATTAATTACTTCTCCCTTACCAGCAGCTATCGAAATCACTGATTAATTTTGCAACGCTTAATTAAGTCAGCCAAAAGCAAAGGAAACTTTATCACTTCGATTTTGTCATGCGCGTTTAATTCCATGTAGGTCGCTTTACACTATATTGACCAAATTTGCTGGTGATATGAACCCGATATACAGATGATGAGTAACATGTGTACTTGGATTGAAAAAATATAATATTAAATACAAAGAAATAATAATATTTAATTTAAGGTAGATAGTTTCCAAATCTTCACTGTGTACAAACGGCGAGACTTGTCCTAATAATAACAGGTAACTTGTGATGACGTGGATCACATTTTATCCTCTGTATACCATGGTTAAAGTTAATTAAAATATTCAAACACTTTCACGAAAAATTGTTTTAGCACAGATAAATATTACATTATGACATAGATGCAAGGAATCGAGTAATACAAGCGATAATATTTGTGGTAATACAGCAGGAAACGCAAGCAATGTTATTTATGACAAAATTGTGGAAAACGCAAGCGATATTTGTACACAAACCTGATGAAAATTAGAATGACGATAGTATAATTGAATTATATTAATCACTACGCAGTTTTCTAAGTTTGGGAACGCGTCAGTAAAATCTTTACATTTTTTAAAACTCCATTTTGAATCATCAATTGAGAAGTAGTTTTGAATCAGTTCTGTATTACTGGTTTTTGTGATATTGTTACCGAGACTGAGATGCGTTTTCGATTGATATTTACTAATCGTCTACAAGTTTCAGGGTAATCTGAAATTTTTAACGCTATGCTATTTCTGAGAACCTGGTTATCATGTTTATTTACAACATATAGTTCTTTGACACTTTAGTACGGTTTTCAGATCTAGTAAAGAGTCAAATAACCGTGGTGAAGTCCATTTGTAGGTGAGTACTCAATCTGTCAAGTGGCAGTACTGCCATAAACTAAAACATGTGTTCCGATTATTGTAGTTGAGTACTGATTTTTCATCAACATTTAGGATTTATAATAACTACGGCTGTTAGTATTGGCACGGAACTATAAAATCAGCTAGAATCCGTGCGTGCTAGAGATGCCAATTATGTGTGCCCAGTGTGCAAATATATTTCTTCAAACACTCACCTAATTCAATTTTACTGGTTCAAGACTGTAATTTGCTCCAACTTACTAGAGCCGGAAAAACTGTTTTGTGTGCATGTTCGCTTTACTTTACGTTTGTCCACACCCCACACAAAAACATATACCAACGCACACTAGTGGAGGATCAAATCAAGTGGGGGCTCCAAGTGGTAAAAGTTTCGGGGCCCTCAAGTTAGAAAAAAAAAGATTGACGAAAACTCATTAAGTTATTAACAAAAAAGAAAAGTAATAAAAAGTTTCATATTAAATAAATTTATTAAAAAACAAATGTTACACGAATTTCCGTCTTGCTTTATTACTTAAAAATTCGTCAATTATTTTGGCAGGGTGAATTCTGTTTAAAATTTCCTGCTCTATATACAGAATGGGCCTTTTAATCTTTCTTCTCCCTTAGTACTCCTTAAATAATTTGCTTTACCATTTCTTAATATTTTTAAAAGAAAATGATACCATCAAAAACCACACCAGATATCTATCGAGCAGCTAAAGAAATGCCTTGCACATTTCCTAACGTTGAAAGAGTACTGCAATTTTTTTAACAATTTCATTATCTAATACGTCAGGAGATAATCGTTTTCTGTTTTAAAGTGTGTAACGAATTATTAACTAATTACTTAAAATTTTTAAAAACGATTTTAAAATATTCGACTCATATGAGGCCTAAAATTGACTTAGGCTCGGTGCACACATCCGGATTTTCATCATGCGGTGCCGCTGCCGCAACGTAAGTGCGGTTTGAGATACATTAGATACAATGGAGTAGTGCACACATGCCTCAGGCGCTGCTGCGGTGAAGCACGTCCAAATTGCGTGCAATTTGTACCGCAGTTCCCCACGGCACGCACACGCTTCTACGGTCTGAAGCACCTTGTTTTCATAAATAAATGGAATATAAATAATAATTAATAAATTGTTGTATCCAGTAACGTCAATTTGTTTCAAAATATACTTTTTTTACACCAAGTAACCGACATAAACACGTTTTCTTCGATAGAATATTTATCGCAGATGGTGCAAAATAAGTACTTGCGTTATTTCACGGTTAAATGTGCATAGTTGGGCTTCGGTGCTGTAGCGGAGCCGCACGTTGAAGAATCAGATGTGTAAACCGGCCCTTAAGGGGGTCCAGTACCCAAAATCTTAAAAAAAAAATGTTAATTTTTTTATTACATTGAAGAATACTACAGATATTTATAAATAAAATGACACAAAAGTTTTATTTCTATCTTTTAAAGAGCCTGCAAAATTTGGAATTTAGTAATTTGACATCTGGGCATCGAACGATCTCATACAGAAGTGATTCATGGTGTTTTTTCAATCACGGTATTTTTAACAAAACAAAGCCTGAATCGCACGAAGTGGGTATTAGAACCCCTTTGACATCTGCCATCATTGTTAAAATGATGCCAATATTTCAAAGACTATCTTTAGATTTTTTGTTGGAAAGATGTAGCAAAAGGGAAACTCAAAATCAAAACGAATCACTTGATAACATGGTTTGGAGCCGTTGTCCTAAATACTTAAATGCTTTGAAAGGTCGAGTCCAGATTGCTACCTCCAGAGCTATTATGGACTTCAACAAGGGACTAATGTCTAGCATAAAAGATGTGCTGGAATGTGCTCGTGTCTTGTAACTGCGAAAAATTCTCTAATGCTGTCCAAACGAAAGGACTGTAAACGATTCAGGAAAGCAGCGAGGAAGTCAACTACTGCCTACAAAACCTACAGAAAAAAGTTCAACTTGCCAAAAGAAGCATTCAATGTAGGTATCAAGGCACAATGCATTAAAGGAGGTTTTAAAATAAAATTTAAGTACGTAAAAGTGTTTTTTACCAATTTAAAACTTTAACTACGTTTTTCTCAGTAATGCTTTTTTCGTAAAAATAAAATTTTCTTACTTTAAATTGATTTAAATGAAAAACTATTTGTCATAATTGTATGAAATTTTTTGCATATGTTTATCAAATATATATCTTTCATTTGTCTTCGGTAATTATGTATATGTATATTGTTTATACTTCTATAATTTTTCAAATGTTTTATGTTGTATTTTTTTTTGTACTTTTGGGGTTAAATATTAAAAAAAATTTAATTTAATTAAAAAAATTCCACGCATAACAGTATTCAATATGAATTGTCATAAGTAATTTAAAATAAAAACTTCATAATTTGACAACAAAATTTTAAGATGTATCAGTTTTTAACATTTTAAAACAATTTGAAATCGCCATAGAAATAACATTGAGTATAAAACGATTCTATACGCAACTCAGATTGCTTTACCAGTGTTAATCGAAAACCAATTATTAAAAAAATTAAATTGTAATATTTATGCTTGAACTGACATTTTATTTCTTCCCATGATGTTAATAATTTATAAATATTTGATTTATGAAGAAATATTATTTAAAACACATAATTTTATACAACTTTATTTTGTAATGGAACACGAAAGCCCAAAAGTAACCCATTGATCATAAAAGCGTAATTTTGCCATCCGGTATATGGCAACGTAAAAAGTAATGTTTAATCTTTTAATTTGATTTAGAACTCTTTGTTTGAGTATTTGAGTTGATAGCGAGGTGTTGCAATGATATATTTATGAATATTGTTAAAGTTTTTTTTCGAATTGTTCTATTTCAGAATACATTCATTAAGTCGAAATTCAACACTTTAGAATAAATATTCTTTTTAAGAATTCTGCATTTTTTTTAAAGATCGGAATTTTGTGTTTCTATTTGCAATGTTCCGGTATATTACCTATTGCAGAAATATTATTTAGGTGTTAGATTTTAGTGATTTATTTATTTCCTGCAAAATATCACAAGACATGGATAATTTCTTGGTGGTGTATGTATATATCGACCAACTTTCTTTAAATGTTTAGTTGAATACGCAATTGTGTGTAGATTGTTGTATCATAAAAATAAATAAAATATTAAATTTAAAATATTTTTCAGTGCGTAATTTTTTATTTTAAAAGGACAAGTAAATTAAAAAAATAACTTTACAATGAAATGAGCAACGTTAAAAAATGGGTAGTCATACGTTGTAATTCAAATATATTTAAAAATTTTGATATAGCTTTTCATTGAAAGACGATTAAAATTAATTATTAAATTCCATTTGTTTTTCGTGCTTCATGGGTGTTATTGAAAGTTGTACTCTATAGTCAAGTAACTACATCTATCATTCTAAATAGGTAAGTGCTTTCCATTTAGAAACCGAAATTCTGAATTTAAAAGGTACCGTAAAGGTTCAATTTAAAACTGTATGTCTGTTGGAGAAAAGGCAATTTTTAACAAGACTTTGTTGATCTTGAAATAATATCACAGTGAGTAATTTTGAAAAATTGAAATTGTTTGTTTTACTAGATAGAAAGTTGAGGTTGCTTACTCTATTTATTGAAGCTGTTCTTATGCAACTTAGATACATGTGAATCGTTCGTTGAAAGCAGTGATTTGCTTTTGTAAAAGCACTGTAAACCTTCTATTTATTAAAAAATTTTAGTCGGTTGAGTTTACTTTGTCTACCTTGATGACATTTATTTCTAACACAAACTCCGTTATTCCACATGCCGCTGAATAGAATTTTGAGTTAAAAGTGCGCGTTTACTTCAAACTAAATTAGTCACGAATACCGTAAATTTTTAGCCCTACTTACTTTAGTTTTACTAGTTAACCCCCCCCCCCCAAATGAAACGCGAGTTAATATGTAGCCTATCACACTCACAGGGTTCTAAAGTATAAGTGTACCAAATGTGTGGACTCGTCAAACAGTGTAGATTTGTATAGATAACAGACAAACACCAACTCTGGTTCATATAGTTAACAGAAGTTCCGTTATTCCACCTGACGCTGAATGGAATTTCAAGTAAAATTACGTTTGCTTCAAATTACATTAATCACAAATGCCGTAACAATTTAATTTACCATCCTCTAATATTAATGAAGAAATTAAATATATCGCATACTACGTGCAAGAATGTAACAAGTAAAACACATTCATAGAAAAATAAGTGCAAGACCAACAATTCGCCATTTTTCCTGAAAATGAATGCACGGGAATATTCGTAGTCACTCCAAAACTCAAATCAACTTCTGTAGTAGTCACCTTAGAAAAAAAAAACGTTTTTTTAGAACTGCGATGAAAATGAAATGGATTATATGGAAGGATACAACATATATTCATATTTGCATCCGAAATAAATAATTGTAGAAGCAAACATTTTTTCCGTATACTCAAATGATGTTAACATTTTTTTATAAAAAATAATTCATGATGACTTTTAAACAACACATAATTAATTCAACCCGAACAAAGCCGAGTAATTCTGCTTGTTATTGATAAAATGTTCTAATGACTTCAGTCGTATAGTTCCTTTCAATATAGAGTTCGCATTCCACCGATTGCAGTGACATTTAGCAGCATTTATTCTTTGTAAAATAGTATTCCAAATAACTGTCATTAAGGCGGTTTCATATTTGTCCATTTTCTTCAGATCTCGCCTCCATTATGGTAACTTTTTTTCTTCTTTTCAATTATAAAATTTCAATTAAAGTCTCTTTTATATGGGCGAAACCAAGTTTTATATCTAATACAGCATCTACTCTTGCTGACCATCTTGTATTCGAAACTCCTTTCTCTGCACTTAAAGACACTGTCACCACTTTTCTCGAACTCTAATGAAAAAACATTTTAAGACCCCGAGGCCCCTTCGGTATTCTGGGGCCTTACGCGGTCGCTTAATCCACTTACCTCTTAAATCCTCCACAGACGCACACGCACAACACACACATTCAAATAAATAATTACTGACACAAAAGAAAAAAATGCACCAATGGCAGTTACAGGATTAGAATCCATTCAGACTTCAGCTGACATGCTACTAGCTTATTAAATGAAAAAAAAGCATTGCCTGGCGCAGTTTGAAGAGGCTTGGCCCTTGCACAGTAAAAAAACACCCAACCGGACAATCTATGATTTGATTGCTATGGAAACTGGAAGTAGAAATATGGTTTATGTTTCATTGTGTGTTTAATTAACGTAATGAATCGAAATAGCGATTGCTAAAACTCTTAGTGTCTTGATTGCTCTTATCTGAAACTGCCCGTTCTTAAAATTTTAGTTATTCAAGCAAATACACACACAACACTAAAGATCTAGTTACTGACACATAAGCGAAAAATACACCCAGATCAGTTAGGATTAGAATCTGTGCAGACTTCAACTCACATGCTACCAGCTTATTAGATGTAGAAACACTTACTTTGGACTAGTCTACTTAATCTATTTCAGAACACAATTTAAACTTTGTCAATTTTATGGTTTAATTAACGTAACGAATCGAAATGGCGATTGCTAAAACTCAGAGTGTCTTGCTTGTTTTTATCTGAAAATTCCCCCTATTTTAAGTTTCACAGTTACTTCAAGCGAACGCACATTCAATTTCGAAGGTGCAATTAGAGTGCTCAATACAGCAGCCTTTTCCCAGAAAGAATATCTCATAACAACCAGCCGAGGCTACTAGCCGTTTCCTTGCCCAAGCCATTTCCAGTAAGTTGCTCTACCAATCAACGTTATTTTCCTTCGCACTTCTTAGCGATTCGGGGTAACTGATATTAGTGATAGCGAAAGGCTGCAGAGAAATTGAGTTGTCCCTAACGGCGTTTCTCACTTTCGTAGCGTAAGCATTTCCCTCCTTACGACCCTTTCATCAGCGAATAAGAATGATTTTTTCGCCATATGTGTGCGCTTCTTTCAGCCGCCATTTTGGGCCTTTCTCTGTCCCAGGACAATTGCGGCTTAACAAAGTTTTCGTTTAATCTCCAGGGAGATAAGAACCTTTATCAGATTTTGTAAACTGTTCGCTATGGAGCATCATAACTCTTTTTGTGTGTGTTTTGGTAGAGGATTCTGGCGAAACTCGGTTATACGTTTCTTTATCGAATTTGCTGCGGATGGGGCAAGGCTAAATGTTTTCTTTAAATTTATTACTTGGACATGGGATATACTTTTGTCAATACACCAGCATCGCTTTGGGGTTCATGGATTTTATTGGCTTTAAAAGTATTATAGGGGACGGTACCGGGAATTGACATCTGTTTCAAGGTTGAAACGATGACCGCAAACGTATATACAGAAAATTTCAAGACACGATCCTGTTTTGATGCGTTTGATTGTTTCGTGATATATTGATCGTTTGATTAAAGGTCGTGGTATGTGTGGATGTGGGGAGTTGGCATTTGATCACGTGATTTTATAGCTGGTTAACGTTTTCACAACTGGGGCCTTTAAGACTGCTACATACTAGGTCAGTAATTTAGTCGATTAGCGAGTAATTTAGTAACTAAACGTGTTGGGACGAAACTATTTAGTCGAGTAGTTTAGTAAAACGATTGAGTGGACTCGATCCAGTCAAATGGATAGAAGACGGTTGAGTAGTGCCTCCTTTTCCACTCCACTAACCACTAGCGTGCCACTAGACAGGTGTGAACACGTCTGTTCTGAAGAGTTCATTAGTTATTCGTTTTCATTCCTCGAGGCCTCTTTCTTGTGTGTGTTTTTTGTTAAAATATGCCTATTACATATGAGTTTTAAATTTTGACAACAGTTTGTTGATCGTCTGTCTCACTGATCATTTTCATCGCTGTAATTTAAATTTGTTTTTTTTCTTTAGTCAATAAAACTGTTCTGTTTAAATGTTCAACGTTTTTTATTCTATTAAAATAACATATTTATCGGCAACATGATTCGTTGGAGTGATGATACTACGGTCAAATTTGTTACTACTAATGTGGAACAGGAGTGTTTATTGAATGTGAAGTTTTCCCTGTATAAAAATAAAGCATCCAAGACATTTATCGAAGAGTAACGTTTATTGAAGAGTTAGAAAAAGCGATGGGAATACCGAAGTTTCACGAGAAGGAAATCAAACAAGAAATGAAACACACATTTTTAAACTAGAAGAATTAATTACCAGGTGTTGCTCAGGTTGAATTAACTAATGTTGATTGAAAAGTGATATGCCTAATCACTTCTCTTTCTTAAAAGAATGCTAGCTTCATTTAAAGGTACGGAAAATAATTTTTAATATCGTTTTAACTTTATCATCGTTTTTATTGACTTCGGACGCAAATATGTATACATGATGCATCCATCTATATACTCTATTTCAGATCATCTCTTTCATCGCGATTCAGCTTCGCTCTCTGCATCATCTTTAGCAGTCGACACTCGAACACCCACTAAACCATGTGTGAACAACCACTTGCCGTTTTCTCGTTTAGTAGAGCTACTAAATCACTCGCTACTCGACTAAAATACTAGTCTAGTGTGTAGCAGCCTTTAGGCTAGGCCTCCACGCGATTTTTCAGTCGTAAAAAATAAAACTCATTGTTTCAAATACAAGTGCACAAACTTGCGACTAAATAATCGCAGCGATTAAAAAGTTGCAACTAGTACTATTTTCACCTCGACGCTACTGTCGATCTATCCCAATAAATCACACGGACAGGCATGGACATGCACCCACTTCGGATAGTTTAGTCGCAGTTATGAAGCAGTCTTGTTTTGGTCTCTGTTTAAAACACAACAAGTACTTATTTAAAATGTCTGACAACGAATCTACCGGAGTAGATGATGGGCGAATATTAACTGTAATTAATACTGAGTTACTCATTAAAGATTTGAAAAGAATTTATAGAAATTAAAGATTGTTATTTACGGGACCAATTAGTTCAAACAATTCGTCGTGATTCAAAATTACGTTGTTCTCGGATCTCTTCTTTAAGGAATTGATCCCGAACCGCCGTCAATAGCCCGTTGTATTGCTCTAATGCGACGTTAATTGAAATTACCTTACCTTATACCCAACAATTCATCAAAACTAATTTTTGTCATTAGAAAATACTGGTTGGTTGATTTAGGTTTTATGGCGCAAGGTTCAGAAATGGACGAGCTGCGCCAAACGCCGGTTAAGATAATAAAATCTCCGTAGATGTAAAAATGTTAAAGTTTTATTTTTTTACGACAAAATATTTTGAAAAAAGTCAATAATATGAGTTTTAAATGCAGAGTTAAAATATGGTAAACAACACATGGAAGATAAATTAATGAAAATATGATGTGAAATAATAAGAGTAAAAGTTATGTATTTAAAAGTTGTGATGGTAAAATACAAGGGTTGTTCAAATGAAAAGGTACGAAACGACACTGTGGGTATAAATTAAGACTTTATACAAAGTATACACCATAGGCCTGAGCACAACGATCCAATTGATTAACGAGCCGAAGGATTCCTTGTTTCCAGAATTCCTGTGGCCTTGACGAGACCCAGTCCTTCACACCGTCCTTGAGTTCGTAGTCCGAGTTAAAGCTCTTCCCTTTCAGATTTTTTTAGGGGATCAAAAATATGGAAATCGCAGGGCAATATGTCCAAGCTGTAGGGCGGATGGTCAAGCTGCCCCCACTTGAACTTGACCAGTTCCGCGTGTGTGACCCTGGAGACGTGTGGACGCGCGTTATCATGGAGCAGAACCACACTCCGTGAGCAGCCCAGGTCTTTTGTTCTTGATGGACCTGCGAAGGCTTCGGAGTGTCTCACAGTACACATCGAAGTTAATGGTTCTTCTGTGCTTGAGGAATTCAACAAGTAGTGGACCTTGGACGTCGAAAAAGGCGGTGACAACACCTTCCCTGCTGACGCCACGGCTTTGAACTTTTTAGGGGGAGGTGACGACGCATGCTTCCATTGCATGCTGTCCCGCTTTGTCTCTGGCTGGTAGTGATGGCACCAGCTCTCATCAACTGTGACGATCCGCTCCAGGAAAACGGGGTCTTCATGACACCGAAACAGATGTTGAAGTGCTAGCCCCATACGCAGTTCCTTTTGCTGGTCGGTGATCTGCTTCGGAACACACTGCGCGCACACCTACCAATAACGCACACCTGTCGTGAACAATTGTCCACACTGTTCCAACGCTGACATCCACCTTCACCGCCAACATTCGCAATGTGACACGCCGATCACTTCTCACTAGGTCGTCCATATTGTCGATGAGATCGACCGTGATGAGTGTGTTTGCCTGGCCTGGACTCGGGTCATCAACCAAACTCTCACGGCCTGCACGAAAACGGGCACTGCATTTTCTCACTGACTTGTCGGACACACAGTCTTCCCCGTATACG
The DNA here is from genome assembly GCA_947359465.1 of Metellina segmentata. NCBI lineage: Eukaryota > Metazoa > Arthropoda > Arachnida > Araneae > Tetragnathidae > Metellina > Metellina segmentata. Next base: position 100,729,985 of record OX375874.1, read on the forward strand.
GTCACCATCCGGCAATGAATAAAGGCCGGTTTAACACCTTTCGCTGCTCCTCAATCGTCGAATTTTGCAATGTGAACGCCATCCTGATCTCATACGCACTGCCGCGTCAATTGGACGGCGCTCTTTATAAAAGCCTCTGCTCTCTCCTGCGCATGCTCCGATCCACGCCGGGGATTCCAATCGCATCCCTAGATGTCTTGCTACGTTCTCCCATTGCGGCATAGGCAAATATGTTAACAGTTACGTTGTTACGTCGTTTCGTACCTTTTCATTTGAACACCCCTTGTATTATGTCGCATGTAATAAAGTCAATGGCATTTAAAGACGGCAAAATATTCGGATGGGGATTTTCACCCACCAAATCTTGCAAGTTGAAAATTGAGCAACTATAAAATCTGTCGCAACGAGAGTTGAAACCAGGACATGGAATCAAAATGCAGTGAACAATAAAAGGTACTACACACACATCACACACATGGTCGGTAATACTGGAAAAACATTGGAGGGTGCACACATAAATAGTCAAATAACTGGTAAAACTACCCTTTCAATAATCTTTGATTTATTACTGGATGTACCCAATAATGATGCTTTCGCCGTTTACTTATCGCCTGAAGGAAAAGATCGACCATATAAGTAGTTTCAGTGACGTCCATTGGAAAACTGTTCTAATTCAGCGATTTTCTATTTTAATTGTGTGCATCTTATAGATTTTCTGCGACAGCGATTTTTTTTGGTCACCGTGACTAGAAATTGCAAGTGGAGGCCTCGCATTAACGAGGATTTTGGTTTAAGGGTTTATCGTTCGGTGCGGTAGGTATTTTCATTAACGACACACTGGTGCAACACAACGAGCTATTGGCGAGAGTCCGGCGTATGGAAGTCCTTTCTCGTGGCAATCTTAGCTACCTCTGAACTAATGGACTTCCCCAAGGTCATCTGATTTCTCACTGGAACTGCACTATTAGGCCCGGTGCGCACATCTGGTTTTTCAACGTGCTGCGCCGCTGTGGCAACGCAAGTGCGATCTGAGATACATTAGATCCAATGAAGAAGTGCACACATGCCTCCGGCGAAGCATGTCCATCTTGCGTGCAATTTGTACCGCAGTTCCCTATGGCACCCCAACTCGCCGCACACGCTTCTCCAATATGAAGTACCATGTTTTCATAGGTAAATGGAATATAACAAATAATTAATAAATGGTTTTATCCAGTAGCGTCTATTTTGTTCCAAAATGTACTTTTTTTACACCAAGTAGGCGAAATAAACACGTTTTCTTCGATAGAATACTTATCGCAAATGGCGCGAAATGAGTTCGTGCGTCATTTCACGGTTATGTGTGTCTAGGTGGACTTCGGTGCTGCAGCGGCGCCGCACGTTGAAAAATCGGACGTGTGCACCGGGCCTAACAAGGAAGTGTTGTTTCTTTTTGTATGACGCTGCAGTTGTACTTGTTTTTACTTATAAAAAAAGGGATGGGTTTACGTGTGCTTTGTCAACAAAGAATGAGACTTCTTTTAGATTTCTAAGCCCATATAAATCATAATAAATGCCAGGAAATAATTTGTCTTTAACAATAAGTGATGATTGAAACACGATTTACTTGAATTTCATTTACATACTATATAGTGAGATGCTGATTCTTTTATTATATAACTCTAAAATTTGTGTTTTATATTTGGGCTACAGATGGCAAAACTAACGATGAGATTTGTAGCATCGAATAATGATTCACACAATTAAAATCTTAATATTGATTACGCGTCTTCACCATTTAACGTTCAAGTAAATACTTCTCTGAAGTAATATAGAAAGGGGAATTTTTACATTCTTAGCAGTCGCAGTCTCTAAACAGTCTTTTCTCAGCCTTTATATCGATAACTTAATATGGAACACATAAGTTCTGTGTAAGCTGCAGACACATACACATTCTTTATTATATATAAATATATAGCTTTGTTTGAAAAAAATAAAAATTATCGTACCGTTTTTCTTACATAACTTTAGTTCGTAGAACCATGTATTTAATTTCAATAGATATATGAACAATTGAAAATGATAAGAGAAATTAATTTTTTGTGCGAGCGTGCAGGCGATCCTAGAATTATATCATAATTATTATTCAAGCGCAAACGATAATAGTGTGAACTGTAACCATGATAAAGAATGTGATTAATGATGAAAAATGAATGTGGAATTTAGGAGAATCCGAGACGGAGCGAAAAAGGAAGTTGATATATATTCGTTATAATTTTGTATCATCTTTAGTTTTATTAATAAATGTTTTCTTTTTCAATAAGCGTTCGGTTTCAATATATGCAACTAAAAAACCTATCTACAAAAAAATACTTAATACAATCGAAGTGATAGTATGAGGATCCAGAATGTGAATACAGAGAGTTTTCCTTTCCAAGGAAAATTAGATCACCACGCAAAATAAATACTATGAGTAGTGATAAGATTATTAGAAACACTATCAATTTCTTTTATAAAACCTGTGGCATTGAGATATTTTAAGAATTCAGATAATACCAATCGCATTGAAATCATTTTTTGAAAGAATAGTTTGTGAAAAACTGCACGGCTAAAATATCAAAATAGCTCTGAGAAAACAGTTTAACGACAGTAGGCTTCTTAGAAAAAGTTTCACGAAACGGTGAAAAATACTATTTTTATATCAAACATTACTCTTCATAGCTGCGAGGGAAGTAGAATTGATAAATCTACGAAACCAGATAACTAGTTATTTATAAGTTTCGGTTTTTTAATTCCTTATTGAACAATTTCATCCTGGCCATTTTGCGACGCTAAAAAATGTATTTCTGACACTCTTTTCAAAACAGCCTCGCAAAATGGCACCGGTGTGATAGATAGGTATTTAATTTTTGATGGTCACCCGAGGGCGTTTAAAGGAGAAAAATTCGCCGCAATATATCCCCCAGACGCATCAGCCAAGCCCCTTTTCCTCCACTTTTGGACGGAGAAAGAAGAAAAACTTCACCTTTCCTAAATACTCCATTTTTCAAGCACACCGAAAATGGCAAAGGGAAAAAAAAAAGAGCGAACGCAAAACAAAACCGAGTTCTTTCTTTCGAATTCTCTGCGGTTCGTTCTCGTCAATCGTCGCTGTTGCCAACGACTGGAAAGAAAAAAAAGAACATAACCGCCCTTCCATTTCATAGGTATGGCAACACTTCCATATTTCCCCTTAGATCTCAGAATATGGCACACATTCCATTTATTCGAAAGGCGTTAGAATGATGGAAGGAAACGGGAAAAGTTCCATTCCAAGGGAAAATGTGGCAGGATTTGTGTGCGGTGTTCCTCGCTTTCATGCGCTTTGACACCAGACTCACACACGACGAATCGAAATGCATTTCGAGTTGTTCGGAATAGTTTATGCAGTGCATTTTCCCGTGATCTTTGGATATTTTTATACGCGAAATATCTCTCGTTTACCCCTTGAAAAATTTAAAAAAACGATTTAGATAAAACACAGAATCCATCATTTTTGATTGAAAATACAAACATAAAGAACAATAGTACTGTTGTTAATAATGTATGCTGAATATTTGCAATGTGGTTGATATACGATACATATTTTCTACATGTAGTGTACCAGAAAATAAAACTTATGGTTATGGACGAGGAAAGACAAAAAGGATGTTATCAGTTTTGTATTATAATGGGACTCAATGCAACAGGGAGTATTTAATCATGTTGTTTGAGAGTATTAGAGTTATTTCTGTAAAATTTATTTACAATACAATGGTTAATGTAGTCTACTGTAGTTTTTTTTGTGTTGCAATAAAACCAAAGCATTTCGCGTTTGGGAATCCGAAGGATTTAACTCTTAGATCCTAAATAGTTTCATTTTTTTACATAAATTCCGTGGATGTTAAATTTACAAGACACGTAGTGCTCTTGGAATAAAAGTATGAATTAAAATTTGGTCGTTTTTGGAAATTAAACCTTAAAAATTCTGGTTGTGCTCAAGTTAAAATTCAAAATTTTGGGGGTACTCATGTGCAGATATAAATAGTATGTAGTTTTTTTGATTACCATCAATTATAGTTTACGATAAAATAAACGCTTTTGCAACGAATAAAAAACAAAACAAAAATGTCCAACATCTGAATTATGAAAAAATTGCTTGCATTTTACTTTAGCAGTATTTTGTTTTTAACCGTATATATAAAGTTTAGGAATTCAAAAAATTGCTGCGCCTTTTCCTCCTGCATAACGCATAACTAAAGCTCCATAGAGCTACCAAGTCACTAAAACTTTTCTTATGGTTTGGGAAAAGGCTTATGCTTTAGAACGATTTATAATACAGAATGAATCAAAAATAAAAACAAACGCTAAAAACGTTTAAGCTTCAATTAAACGAAAAACCGATTTCCTATCCATTACATTTCAAAGCTTTGAAATCTATTATTTTTCAATTTTCTGGAGATTCTGACAAATAAGAATATAAGAATTATCTACAAACTACGAACGGTTTACATAAAAAATAAGTTTTAATACATAAGACTTTAGAGGCTTTCATTTAAAACTTTAAAGGGAGGTAAAAACACAAAATAAAACCACGCCCACAGATATACATGTTCGGAAGAATACCTAGTAGCTCAATGGATTGATCATAATCGACGCGTTATTCTGGCACCACGATTATCTGATTTATCCACGATGACTTGTTTCTATGGTGATACCTCAAAGACATCGCACACAATACCCATTGCCAAAGATGATCTCATCGTAAAAATTGCTATCGACCGTCCGATAAAGTCAAAGAATGTTTTTTTAGCATGAAGGCAATCCATGCTTCGACGCTGTCAGACTTGTTTTACAGTTGGTGGTCGCTACTTCGAGCACCTCCAGGCAAACTGTTAGTGCATTAGTATCGTCAAACTAAAATTAGTCTACCAAAATAATATTCACATACTTACTGACTTCCATTTCTGCACGACCAACCGGTCTGGTGATTAAGGTGTTAGTCTCTAGATAGGAATGAGTGGGGTTCTTGATTCGAATCCGGGTCAGTGCATGGATATTTGTAAGAGTATGGTGTAGAGGCTGTTGGTGCACCTTAAATCTGTCGTGACCGAAAGTCATCACTCTGTATTGGTGTGAAAGTTTGGAGAGTGGAGTACCAATACATCTGACCGTTGTTCAAAATTACGTGGTTTTGTCCTCGAATCTTTCCCTCAGGGGATTGATCCCTGACCATCGTCAATAGCCCGTTGTGTTGCTATAGTACGACGTTAATTACAATTACCTTACCATTTCTGCACCATAATTTACCCTCTAAACATCCTAGTCACGCTTAAGGGTTCTTATTAATATATATATATATATATATATATATATATATATATATATATATATATATATATATATATATATATATATATATATATATATATATATATATATATATATATATATATATATATATATATATATATATGCTGTAATTAAATGTGTAACACCGGATAAAAATATTCGAATAAAGCTTTTAAAGCTTTTGCCAAATTCTGTAGAGCATTCCACATTGCCTTAAAATTTTTATACATTTCCTGAGATAATTTACACATTTGTAGTAGCCAGTTCTAAATAGCAGAGTTCCTCCTTAGACGTTCATAATGCTCATTTTATGTTTCGAGTTTCAGCTTCGCAAAGCAAGAACATTTTAAGATTCTTCAGTAATCCTATTAATTGCCACCCAAAAAAACCGACCTCAAAGTTTTCCAATGAGTGCCGAAATAATTAATCCTCGGAAAAATAACTATCCTCTCGAGAATCACAATTCCTTTCGGGTAACAACCGGTAACAGTCAAAAACTTGAACACGAGTAGAAAAGTTTAAGAAGTTTTATGAATCAGCGAGCTTCATCCTTCCCCATCAACGCAATTTAACTGCTTATTACAAGACGACGTTCTTTGTCTTCATGTCTGGCGCGGAACGGGGAAAATGGCGGTTTGTGTTGCTGCTTCGAGTGTTTGAAGTACTAGCTCCCTCATCACGCAAGAATACTCCTTATAACGGAAGACATTTTATTACGCCATTAATGGTTTAAAGAGAGATTGCGACAATGTCCCCGACACTTAAATTCCAGTAATTTTCCCCAACTGCTCCACTTCAATCTCCTTGACTTCCCAATTAGGTTCCGCGGCGCAAGCAAACTTTCCATTTTGTTTCTCATTACCCTCCAATGATGCCACTAAGCCTAATTAGAACCGTGTTAGTACAAAAGAAAGAACTGGATCGGAAAAAGAAGCGAGCGAACGAAGAGGAAAGGCAAAGGATGGTAAGAAGAACAGTTTTGCATTTACCTTTGAGTCTTTGCAGTTCTTACCCTTGTAATTTGACACGCTTCCTAGAAAATGGGGCGACTGGTATTAAGGAATGTAGAATAGAATGCTCTCTTCTGTGGTTGACATTGAATGGTCGAATCATTGAAGCATGGTTCGGTAGATAGGGGAAAAAATACTCTTTTTCTTACACCCGCTTTGCTTGTTACCATTCTTTTGGGATATGGAACTGGTCACAGATGGGTCTGTTCGTTTGAAAATAATCTGTTTAAGCCAGAGACAGCACACGAAGTATCTTTGAATCAATTGTTACTTAAATGTGTTGATGCATAAAAGAACATTTTTTAATCGTCATTTGCTTTGATTTCAACCATCAAAGGAATTAAAATGTATCTCAATGCTTTATAAAATGCTATATTTAAACTTACAATTTTTCTGTGTTGTCATATATAAAATAAATTTTGTGCCCTTTTGGATTATAGAACTGGTAATTCGTAATTTTTAAAATTAAAGTCAGAGTTTAAGTCAGAGACAGTGCATCAAGTATCTTTGAATCAATTGTTACTTAAGCGTGTTGATGCATAAAAGAACATTTTAAATCGTCATTAGCGTAGATTTCAACTATCAAAGGAATTAAACTGTATTCCTGTTTTCTATAAAAAGCAATATTTAAACTTACAATACTACTTTGTTCTCATACATAGAACACGTATATTATATGCTCTTTTGGATTATAGAACTGATATTTGGTATTTTTTGAATAACGTCGTACTAGAGCAACACAACGAATTATTGGCGACGGTCTGGGATCAATCACCAAAGGGATAGATCCGAAGGCAACAACACGTAACCACAGGCAGATGACGCGACAACAGCCCACTCTCCAAACTTCTACACGTACGTGAATATACCTGATAACGTGAGGACTTTGAACCACGTCAGATTTAAGTTGTACCAGCCGCCTCTACACCACATGCTTACAAACATCTATGCACTGACCCGGATTCGAACCAGAAACTTTTCGATCTAGAGGTTAACACCTTAACCACCAGACCGGTTGGTCAGCGATTATTGAACTGATTAAAGTTGGATGTCGAATGATACGAAGTATTGAATAAATTGTTACTTAAAAGTGTCGATACATAAAATGACATTTTACCATGAGTTATTTAGATTTCAATTATTAAAGGAATTAAAATGTTCTCCAATGCTTTATAAAATTTTATATTTTAACTTACAATACTACTTTGTTCTCGTATATAAAATATATTTTATGCTCTTTTGGATTATAGACTGATTACAGCTGGATGTCGAACAGTTCGTATAAAAATAAATTAGTTCGCTACTTATGTCGCGGGCGCCATTTTGTATGGGCCACTAAGATGGCATAAAAGAATATTTTAAACCATCAGTTCAGATTTCAACTATTCAAGTAATTATAATGTATTCCGAAGTTTTCGAAAATGTTTTATTTAAACTTATTACTTTGTGTGTAGAAAAAAATACTACATCGTTTTTATATGTACTTTGTGTGTAGAAAAAAATACTACATCGTTTTTATATGTAAAAATACTTCATGCTCTTGGATTGTAGAACTGGTTACGATAGGATGTCGAACTGTTTGTTTGAAAATAAATTGTGTTTAAGTCAGAGACAGCACGAAACAGAGTCTCATTGAATTCATTGTTTTTCAAATGTGTCGATGCATAAAAGAACATTTTAAGCTGTCAGTTTAGAATTCAACTATTAAAGGAATTAAAATGTGTTCCAAACGTTCTATAAGGCTGTATAAAAAATAATACTTTGTTTGTTATGTAAAATATACTTTACGCTGTTTGGATTATAGGTTACAATTGAATATTGAACTGTTCGTTTGGAAATAAAATTTGTGTCTATTTAAGTCAGGTACATCATTTGTATGTACCACTAATACTAATAAGAAAGTGCTATACCAAAAAGAACTACATATGTGAAAAAGAAGCAAGCAAATGAAGAGAAAAGTCAAAGAAGTTTAAAGAAGAGAGGGAAAAGCAACCCTGCAGCAGCATACCTTTAAATCTTTTCGCAGAAGTCAGATATTACCCCTGTAATTTGGTACACTTCCTGGTATGCAGGACAAAGAGTAATAAAATAAAAGAAACAGTGAACAAAATTCTGTGCTATTGTAGGTATCGAATAAGAGAATGATTGAAGTATGATTTAGAGATGGAGGTGGATCGGGTAAAAAAAGTTCGCTTGTTTCGATTCTTTTGGAATATGAAACTTGTCAAATTCCAAACTGATGTATTTATTTGAAAATAATATTTTTTAAATCCGAGATATCACGTTTATACGACACGAAGTCTCATTGAATCAGATGCAAATTAAATCAAGTAATGCAAGAGAATGTTTTAAAAAGTCAATTGTTTACATTCTAAATACACTGCTGTTTGTAAGAAATGCAACACAATGAAGGAATCATCCGACTGAAAAATGAAATTTGCAGCAAATGTCAATTATAGGGTGTTATGCAAAGTAGTAAAGTTTCAGAGTCCCCGAGCATGCGTGGTGTGAGCAGCGCCCTCTGAACTGATGCTAAAAACGTATAAACAGAGGACTGTAGCGGGACGTTGAAAATAGTGCATGGTTACGTTTTAGAGGCTAATGTTTAGTGAGACCTAAGTATGTCTCCACAACAAAAATAGGGTGAAATTTCAATAAAGTACGGAGTTTGAACGGGGGAGAATCGTCGGTCTTTGTGAAGGAGGATTTTCCTATCGCGTAGTAGCAGCTCGTGTTCAGCGGAAACAGTTCCACAGTGATGTGAGTTTGGAAGCAGTGGACAGACAAGCACCGAACAACTCGAAAAACTGGGAGTGGAAGACGGAAGGTGACGTCAGCGCGCGATGATAGACACCTGGTCCACATGGTGGTGAATGACCGTACAGCTTCCTCCAGGCAGTTGGAAGCACTTTGGTCTCCCGACACAGGTGTAATAATGTCGGCTTCGTCAATTCACCGACGTCTGCTTCACCGTGGACTGCGTGCAACGATTCCTTTATACAGGATACCCTCACGCCAAACCAACCTGCAATGGGTTCATGAGCATAGAGCCTGATGGGCTGATTGGCAACAAGTTGTCTTTTCTGACGAATCCCGCTTTTATTTGTGGAACCATGATGGCCGCATTCGTGTTAGACGCTATGCCGGTAAACGCTGCCTTCCAGAGTGCGTTATCGACCATCATAGTGGTCGAACACCCGGAGTTATGGTCTGGGGTGCGATTTTGTATCATGGACGATCTCAGCTACTACGAATTGAGGGTAATCTGAAAAGCAACAGGCGCGTCCGCGAAGTGCTAGAGCCCGAAGTCGTTCCCTTCCTTGAAGGCATCCTTGGAGCTACCTTTCAACAGAATAATGCAGGCCCACATGTTTCAAGGAATGTTCGAGACTTCTTTTCATCCCAACACATGCAACTTCTTCCTTGGCCTGCTTATTCACCGGATATGTCGCCTATTGAGCGCGTGTGGGATTTGATTGGTCGGCGTCTCGCTCGTGATCCGCGTCCTACAGCTTCAAAAGACGAACTTTGGGTGAGCATACAAACAATATGGAATTCTCTTCCACAAGCAGACATTCAACATCTGTTTCACTCCATGCCACGTCGTATAACAGCAGTTATTACAGCGCATGGTGGCTACACCATATACTGATTTCGGACACTTAATATTGCTTTTTTGCTTCGAAAATTTATTACTTTGTTTGTACTAATACAAGCCGTTTGTGTATTAAATTTAATTTAATTCTGATGACGCCTTCATGGTGTTGCATTTTTTACAAACAGCAGTATATTAAAGGTATTCATATATAATCAATTGTTTTCTAAAAGGATATGTTTTTACAGTGTATATGTATACTACATCCTTCTACATAAATCTTACTTTGTTAAGATTATTGGATTAAAGAGCTGGTTACCATACACGCACACATTAGATGTCAAGCTGCCAATTTGGACATAATCTGTGTTTAGGTTTAAATCAGGGGTGGCACTAATACATGCCGATAACCATGGTTGGGGAGGGCGCGAAATCGGGGTTGCCAAATTGAAAATATTTTTAATATAAGATAGGATTTTGTAGAATGTAGTTCCACCAGAAGAATATGAATACAAAATTACAGGACGCAATGCTTTTTTGTTTTCGAGAAACATCGATTTAAAATTTCACTGTATATACTGATGCTTACGAGTTTCGTGGGAAGCATGGCTAGGTGCATGATTACTGCGTTGTCGTTCTGGGTTCGACTCTCCCATTTGCAACAAGTTAATAACGTTTAATGAAAATTTGCATTCGGTTTATTTGATTCGATACACTTCTACCCTGTCATGTAATGCTACAACTCCAAGGAGGTGATAATAAAATGTGAAGTTGGTCAACTAACTCAAATTCCACGCGTAGCCACGTTGCTACTAGTCGACAAGTTGGTCACACCTTTTGAAGCTCCTCTCGATAGCAATGATGTATACTTATATTGCACGTCTATAAATGAAATTGAATCGACGTGAAGGCCTATTCAGATTCTAGGCTGTCGAGCCAATGAATTGTGAATAGTTGAACTCATATCGCACTGGTGCACCACAACGGTCTAATGACGATGGTCCGAGATCAATACCCAAACGGACAACACCTAGTAATTTTAACCCACCATTCAGATGACCGGTTTCAGGGATGTAGTGGAACTTGGCTGTCCTTCCAAAACAAGAAAAGATGCTTCATGCAGTTTCTGTGATCTGTCCAAGAAAGGCCAATGCTGTGATATAATTCATTTTAAAAAGATATTATTCGAAAGAACAATTAATCTTCAGTTGCATTAAAGTGGATGATAAGGCACTTTACATGCTTCTAATTTGATTCATATGCCGCGTTTGCTTCATCTCTTTCCTCGCACCCTGTATTTAGTTATAATTAACACGCGCGTTAATTTTCAGGTTCACAAGTCGTCCCAGGAGCAATTAGTCTAAAACGCGCGTTAATCCAGGCGGCATCGTGAAAAATGCGACCGACGCAATCTGATTTTCATTTTGGCTCCTGGACCCTAAGTTTATCATATAATTTACTGCCGTAAAAAAAACTATTCTCCTCAGCCCCGAAGCGACTTAAGTTGTCTCTAATACCACGGGAGAACCTTTAAATTGTCGGATAGAAGTCTACATAATTTATCAAATGCTGCGATATCGAAGCTCCTTGGGTACTCCCCGTTCTAATCTAGCGGTACGCTAAGCGCCGTGATAACATTTTCTGGTTTCTTTGATAACTGGATAAATGGTTAATGTAGTACTATGTATTTAAGTGATTGTTTTATTTATATCACGGGCACTGATCCAATTAAGGAGGATGGTAAAAAATTAATGATGTATGTATCGGAGACTTTATGAGATTTATGAGGTGAATTAAAATGTGTTTCTTAGCCTTTATCATGGTAATTAAACTGGAGTGTTTTTTCAAGCGTAATGTATGTTTTATAGTATGTCGTTAATGTTGTAAGATGCGTTTATTTTCATTACGGGTTTCGTTAGCCAAGAAAGATAACTAGCTATCGAGTGGTGATGACGATATATAGAGAATTAGATAATGTAATTAATAAAGAATATTGACATCCTTAGTTTTAGTGGGGTCTTAAGTAACCCTTAAATGGATTAATTCGATGTAGACTGAAAGGTTATTCGTGTAGTTGGATAATGTAATTAACCCTCTGTGTTTCACGAAATTTCCAAGTAGCCTAAAATTGCTGTTACTCCATAACAAACATATACAGTAGAACTCCAGCTATCCGAATTCCAGATATCCGAATCGCTTTGAGAAAAAAGAAATCGGCAAAATCCGCTTTTTAAAAGTTTTTTTATCTGCGAATGGATAAAAAGGAAGAGGACGAAGTGACAGTTGAGGAAATAAGAAGCATTATAGTGAAAATTCCTGGATGTTCTGAGTGCAGTGCAGAGGACGTAGGAGAGTGGTTGGTGTGGTGATTCTTCGGACAATGGATTTCAAATTCTCAGTGACCATGAACTGATTCAAAATGTGAGAGAACAACTCATTGATGACCCGGAAGACGACTGCTACTAAGCCAGACGCGACCGTGAATTAGAAAGGCGTTTGAATGCCGTGACACAGCGCTCAAATGGATGGCAAGGCAGGCATGAGTGCAACCATCTACAGCTACACACCGTCAAAAGCATGCGAGACTTGGTTGAAAATTGTGTGAAGTTTAGAAGTCTCGTAAAGGTTAGACAGTTCACTTTTATTGACGATAGCATGTTAGGTAGGAAAATATTTAATTAACGTCGCACTGGAGCAACAAAACGAGCATTGGTAATGGTCCGGGATCAACAACGAAATGAAAAGATGCAAGAACAACACCAAGTAATTTCGAAACAAGGTCGGATGACGAGGTCACACCTAAGATGGCACCCTACTCACCAAAAGTCCTCATCAGGCCGACGTGAAGAGGATAGCACGGAAAAAATAACGGGGAGATGTTAAAATAAAAAATAATTAAGGGAATTAAACATCATATAATATATTTAAGCATTAAACTCAAAAATTTTCTATTGTAAAAGAAATAAACAACTATACTTATTTTTACATCTTGATAGACTTGTTTCTCATTTGGCTTTTGCTACAGCTGAATCACGGTAATACTAAAAAAGTGATATTATTTACACTTTACAACCTTAAAAATCCAACGCTTATACATAAATAAAGTTCTTACGTAAGAACGCATTTGAATTAACTAAACGAAAACTAAAATAGAATAGTCCGGAATTTTAAAGGTTAGCTGCATTTTATTCTAAATAAAATAGTCTGTAAGTTAAATTCACAAGAAAATTTAAAGTCGAGAACATTTATATAAGACAGAAACTCTTAGAAACAAATAGACAATCTAACGCAGTTAAACGCTTAGATGTGATAGTATTTGTATAAAAAGCTTTTATTCCTGCAGTAGTTTTTATTGGCACCATGTCGCTTATGTTTGGCAGTTAAATTTATCTACAGGACTACTTTTCCTGTTTGATTCGAATAGTTGATATTCTATCAGGAGCTACTGATGGGGCAGAGAATTTCAGACATGCAACGATGGTTTGATGGTTACCATAGCAACTGGTAGTCTATTTATGAAATGAACTTTTTGGATATATTTGGGAAAGAGGGTAAAAAAGGAAGTTGGAGATGTTGGATGTCAGATATCGGAAAAATGAGAACATATGACGTCAGGTAAATACGACTCGGGAATGAAATATTTTCCAGAAATGCTGTTTCCTGACTTTGCGCAGCAGACTTCAGCTACTGCTGAGAAAAGTAGTTTTCTTGTTTATTGCTTATTTTCCTCTCTTGCTTAGGATGCCGGATATGGAACTCCTTAAACTTTTCAATAGTATACGAGCAATCATACATTTTAAACATCCCAATCCTTCTATTATAATGACTTAGGTTTGTCGTTTATAGAATAATTTAGATATTAACCATTCCAATACTAACATTTAGACATATATAGCCATTTTTTTCTAACCACTCCTTTCTACAAACTCGAGAATAAGTTGTTTTCCTACAACCCTCATAAAAGTCACATATTTTATTAGAAACTAGCCACTGCGTGGCTAGCACGGCGTTGCCCGTGCTGTACTTTGTAGGGTTAGGTGTGTCTATTGGGAACGTTTGTAAACCACCGGTGTTTGCTACACATTCCCATTTGGTTTGCTCCGCAAACCAACACCACGGACAACGGCGTGATGACCTCGTTATTGTGAAATTGGAATTGCGAAGAGAGTGAATGGGTGTGACGTCACAATTACTTGGAGGGTGGGGTGCCAGCTGAGGTGTTATGTTATGACCGTGGTTGTCCACGTATATTTCCCTTATTGGATTTAACTACGACCCTAGTTAATAGGTAGTTGTAGTGCTTGAGAACGTTAATTAAAAATTACCCAATTTTCTCGGATACTTTCCTTAGGCAATTGATCCCGGACCGTAGTCAAAAGCCCGTTGAGTTGCTATTGTACGACGTTAATTAAAAATTGCCTCGGATCTTTTACTTAGGGATTGATACCGGACCGTTGTAAATAGTACGTTGAGTTGCTATAGTACTACGATAATAAAAAATTACATCGGATGTCTCAATTAGGGAATTGATACCAGACCCTCGTTAATAGGCAATTGTGTTGCTTTTGTGTGATGTTAATTAAAAATTAAAAATTTCTTCAAATTTAAAATTGGTTGAAATTTGTAATAAAAACTTGCACAATTTGTGTTTATTGTTGTATTATTTTTAAAATCGATCTTATACACATGCATATATTACTACAATGGCAAAAATTGTATTTTCTAAGATTAAAAAAGAGATTTAAGTTTTTGAATAAGGCAGTTGAGAAAATTGAATGGTGAAAGGAGTGAGAAACATGCTTTTTTTTTTACTGAAAACCGAAAAAATGAGTTTATTATTTTTTAAATTTAACAACTGAAATGTGTATCTTATTTTGAACACAACAATGAAATGTGTTGATTTGGGCAACATAGTATATTTTAGCCCCAAATTACTTAAATAATAGGGAGACAGAAAAATTAGAAATATTTTTGTAAGTTGAGGTAATTTTGAATAAAACAGATTAATAGACCAAAATAAAAGGTATCTTTTTTTTTGTTGATTACAAAGAGAATTATTTTTTTGCTTACCTGAATTTTTAAAATTAGCAACGTTTGTAGATGTGAAATGTAACTTTAGAAACAATGAAATGAAATGAAATAAGTCTGTGCCATGTGCGAAAGGAAAACAAATTTTAAAAATGTGAATTTTTTACTTGATTATTTTTCCCCGAGAGAGTATATATGTACACTTATTAAAATAACCATATGTGGCAAGAAATTTAAGTGATATATCTTTATAAAAAGTAAAAAGGTATTAAATTATCTCAAACACTTGAGCGTGGGATAAACACGGTTGAATGAGACAGAGTTGTACGACTTTAAGGTGATTGTGCCTTGTTGATGCTGACAGTGAATCTTAAACGAACTGGGAACTGAACTTTTTTAAATTGGAATGGGGGATATCAGAAGTGATGATTGGTATTTAACGAATGAATACGTTTAAACTTGCAGCATGTCGAGTCACGATGGTGGCTTCAATAATATTTCGCATGAGTTTCTTGACAGAGTGTTGTGCCATTGCACAGTGAAGGTGGATTGATATTTGTGAGACGCATAATCGGTGCTCCAATATGTGCGAGAGTAGTCCAGATGGTTTCAATATATTAAAAAACTGTGTCGTGTGTTTTAAGGCCTCATTTGTGTTACGCGTAATGTGTATAGATTTGTAAATTGAAAAAGTACGGGGCAATTCTCGCAAGAGTTGCTTTTTGATGGCATTGACATGTTTATTTAATTGGGAAAGATTTGCCCTTTGGCACATCCCTGTATGATGAGTGGTTTGCTACAACAGCAATATATCGATGAACCACAGGGGTTGTAACCTTTTGGCTGGGGGGCACAGGTGTATGCACAACTGTTTGGCTTGTTTGCATAATCATAAAATCACGATGGTGGCTTCAATAATAGTTCGCACGAGTTTCTTGACAGAGTGTTGTGCCATTGCACAGTGAAGGTGGATTGATATTTGTGAGAAACATAATCGGTGCTCCAATATGTGCGAGAGTAGTCCAGATGGTTCCAATATGTTTAAAAACAGTACTTCCAATAATTAAATTTGGCACATAAGTAGTGTGAATATTTTAAAATTTTATAGTCCACCACGAATTTTAAAATTTAATCCAGAACATTTTAAAAGTAATGTAGTGAGATATTTAATTATTATTGTGTTCCTCCGAATAGCAAGTCTTCAATTGGCATTGACTAAATACGTATTTACTGTGCGTGTGTAGCTGCCCGATTACAGGATATCCCTTATAAAAATTTATTGCATTTTTAAAAGCATATTAACTATTATTTTGGATTATCATAATGTATAACATAAGTATATATATTTTTGTGTTTTCTCCATTTTTGGAACTGGATCACAGTTGTGCAATACGTTGTTTGTTATTGTTTCTGTTTGAGAGTACGATAGTTTGTATTATAATTTTTGAAGCGTATTAACTTTTCGTTTGGATTATTTGGATATCTTTTTCAAAAGCAGAGACCTGCTTCATCAATTTATTGTCGCTATGTAATCCGAGATTGTATCGGAGAAGGTGTGGTACATAACACTGAATCAGATTACTCAGAGTGCAACAGTATGCACATTTGAGAGATGCGCTGATAAACAGTGGAAATGGTGTAATAAAAAAACTGAAGTACACAAAAATGACTAAACTTCCAAAAAGATATAAAACCAAAAGTAAAAGTTTATGCTTTTGTAAATTTAAACGTTGCATAAATTATTAAAAAGTATTGGTATGCTTTTCAAAAGACACCCAAACACAGAAAAAAAAATAGCATTAAAGATCAACAATATAACAGCATTTCGCAATGTTTTTTTTTTTAATTTACAGCCCCCAGTATGCAAAAAAGGCAGTGATATAAGAAGCCAGCATTGGCAAAATGATGTTTAAATCCAAGACTACCTTTTTGGAACTGGATCACAGTGCAATACATTGTTTCGTATCATAGCGGATAAAAGTAGCCTCGCGAAAAGTTAATATGCTTTAAAAATCAAAATCCAAAGTATTGTAGTCTAAAAAAGAAACAATAACAAACACATTGCACAACCGTTATTCAATTTAAAAAATGAAGTAAGCACAATAAAAAGTTACTTATATAAAAGATTAAAAGTCAACGCAAACTAAAAGTTAATATGCTTTAAAAATCAAAATCTTTGTATAAAGTCGGTGTTGGTCTAACTACATTAAAGCAACAACGCAGTAAAATGACGACAATGCTATGCAAACATGACTGATATTTTCGTGAGGCAAAATATAGCAGTGTAATCTAAAGGGAGAAGCCGATACTAAACAAAAGCATAAAAACAGCATTTGTTTTAGTCGTATAACAAAACATTGTGGGGCGTACGTGAAAAGAGGCCGTTATAGCAAAATGCTATAACTTTGTTATTATTTAATGAACTTTTTTGTTTGTTTCTGTGTTTGAGTGTCTTTTGGAAAGAATAGCAATATTTAATTTTGATAATTTATGCAATATAAAAATTTACAAAAGCATCACCTGTTACTTTTGGTTTTTATATCTTTTTGGAAGTTTAGCGATTTCTGTGTACTTTAGTTTTCGTACAGCAACATTTCCATCGTTCATCAACGCATCTGAATCAGATGCGTCAAATGTGCATACTGTTCCACTCTTGAGTCATCTGATTTAGTCGTATGTACAACAACAAAAATGATAAAAATTAACTATACGAAAACCAAAGTACTATACAGAAACAAACAAAAGATTGCATAAATGAAACAAACCAGAAATTGCACAAAAGATCAAAATTAAATATCGCTAAACTTTGAAAAAAATATCCGAACTAAAAGTTAATATGCTTTAAAAATCAAAATCCAAAGTATTGTAGTCTAAAAAATAAACAATAACAAACGTATTGCACAACCGTTATCCAGTTTCAAAAATGAAGTAAGCACAATACAAAGATACTTATATAAAAGATTAAAAGTCAACGCTAACTAAAAGTTGAAAAGAAACAATAACAAACGTATTGCACAACAGTTATCCAGTTTCAAAAATAAAGTAAGCACAATAAAAAGATACTTATATAAAAGATTGAAAGTCAACGCTAACTAAAAGTTAACATGCTTTAAAGAAAGCAATACATTTTTGAAAGGATATGCAGTAATCGGGCGGCTACACGGCAACGGATACACACGCGCAGTAAATACGGATTCATTCAATACCGATTCATGACTGTTGCCATTCGGAAGAAAGATAATAATAATACAACATCGCATTAAATTAATTTTAAAATTTTCAAGACTAAATTTTAAAAATCGGGCTGGTCTATAAAATCGCAAAAAAATTCGTACTACATGTGTGCCAAATTTCATTAGTGTGAATGCCATAAATTCGTCATGGCACAACTTCGTGACACACACACACACAAAAAAAAACTTTACTTTATAATAGTAGAGATCTTGTAAATACTTTTTCTTTCAAATCAAAGCAAGAGCCTAATCCTGATTAACACAAGGTCTATTACTGATTATTACAAATTCTATTACCAATTATTACAAATTCTATTACCAATTATTACAAGGGTTATTACTAATTATTAAAAATTTTATTTGTGACTAGCAAAATACCCGACCTTACTCGGTTTGAATTGGTTTACTCTAGATTGAAGAGATAATCAAAATATATAATGACTTACGTTTTTTGTAGAATAAAAATTTATTTTAACATCTTTCACCATCTTTATATTTTCTACAACTTACTTTGGACACAAATCCTACACATGCATATCCATTCATATAATACATTTCACATACATCGCACAATTGCTGTATGACAAAGCTACAAAATGACGAAAGGTGATACTAAGGTTACTACTATAAAAGACGATTTATACGAAGATTTTGAATTCCCTTTCTTAAGTTCTTTTCATGTTCAACTCAATTAATTAAAGTTACGATTTACGGCGAGTGCTCTAGCACTCATAGTCAACAAAACAATATTTTTTTACTTGTAGCACTCTTGCCTCCGGTATGCGACATTGTGAAATTTTGCAATCTTCTTATTCTTTAAATAACGGCATTATTCTTTAAATAACGGCATAACTACACTTAAAATTTCTGGAAATTTATACTGACTTACCTAACATTTTTAAGTCTAATACTTTGTGGTGCTGTTGCGTGTGATGAGAAGGAAAACACATTTATTAAAATAATAAATATTTGAAACAGGAAACAGCGAAGTAAAACAAAATAAAAGATGTCGCAAAAAATTGTTCTAAAGATATTAATTTGTGATTCAATTTTATCCCTTGATCTCGCACAGTTGCCACAACTTACAACTAAAAGTGTACAAAATTTAGAAATGTGAAATTAATTCAGAGCGAAAGAACCAGAAAAAATATCACTGCTCGCGCGATCTTGTTCATTCTCGTTTAAATGAAAAATATCGTCTGTCCCAAATATTCGGAAATCGTTTTCATTGCGCAAAGAATAAAAATAAGACTCGAAATAAATGAAGTATCAGAGATGAAATTCCATAAAAAAAAATAATTTTTTGAAGAATAATTACTTTTTCAGCAGTACTGGTAAAGCAATCGAAGTAATCGTCATATTCAATAGACATTCCAATTTTTCCAAAACTATTAAATTATGGTTGATTTAAGTATACTTACTCAGGTGTTTTAGCATGAAACTCAACTAAATATAACAATAAAGAAATGTTTAATATTGCATTCACTAAACCAATAGATAATGTATAAAATAAAATACATTGCAATCAAATATTTGGAATACAATTCATGTGATGTCTACACAAACACACAAACACAAAATCGAGCATAGAACAGAAAGACGGACAGACAGACTTTCGCAACCAATGCCACTCACTAAATGAAGATAAGTACTCACTGTATGCAAATTTTCATGAAAATATCTTAAACCGCGTGGACGTGTATAGGGCACAACATACAGACAGACAGACAGACAGACAGACAGACGGACAGACAGACAGACAGACACCAAACGAGAAAAAGGCGGATTCGGCATCAGAAGGGTCCAAAACGGATAGAAAACTTGAAATGGGTCGAAAATATTGAATGTACAAACAAACACTCCTTTCTTATTTATATAGATTATTACAAGGGCTATTGCTGGTTATTACTAGGACAATTAGAAAGAATACTTCTAGATGTTTGGATGGTTAAAATCTAGGCCATTGTTTCGGTAGGTAGGTATTGAATAAACGTCGCACTTTAGCAACACATGGGCAATTAGCGACTCTTCGGGATCCAACACGAAGTCCATTGTTTTGGAAGTATTGGAATGATTAAAATGTTTCGTTGGTCCCAGCTTCGGAATGTACTGTGTATCGACACTGCATTTTTTGTCCAGAAAAACTGCTTTATAGTTCTATTTAGTAACGGGTAGGCTCTTCTTTTGCTTGTATTATATACAGCTGTAACACGTCGAGGCATACTTTTCACAAGTTCTCCGTAAGCCTGGGCAGAAATAAGTCGTCATGTCTCTTGCAAGGCTGTGATAGCTCGATCGGATTGAGATCGGGGCTCTGAACAGACCAATCAAGCAAATTCACCTCATTTTCTTTAAACTAGTCCAGCACACGTTTTGCAGTATGACATGGAGTTCGACCCTATTGGAGGAAACAACCATCATCGCAGTAGTATTGCCACAGCGGAGGCAAAGTCGAATAATCCAGAACGTCGAGATTCACGTCAGCGTTGATGGTACCAGTTACGAATTTCTGCAGTGTCCAAATACTTTTGGGCATATAGTATATATTATAGTAGTATATACAGTATATATATACTACTCATTTCCCTTTTCATTAATCTTAAATTATTTATCATATTAAATTCGCCTTTAATTTTCTTTTTTGAATACGTCTTTAAAATCGGAACAGCACTAAGGGCATGCATAAAAAGTCGAGCGGTACAAAAAAGTGCTAATTGATAATAGTGCTAATTGATAATAGGGCTAATAAAATTGTGTTTTGCAGACAAAGGTTGTCCGTACCTGATATGACATAAGACGAAGTGTGCAGACGCACTAATGTGAGAAGAAATCCCGCAATAAATCTAAATTATACGGTGCTGGGCGAGTTTTGGGCCAGTGTGACTTTGAGGAGCAAGTTCTGCGTAATTGGTGTTATGCGAAAGAGATCTATGCTACATTCACCAGAGATTCAATCAATAAAATTTCCCTCCAATATTACTATAAAACTGTAAATTAATTGTTGAATATTCGCTGTAACAAATCGTTCAAACTTCCTGTGTCTGCTTCATTCATCCCACAATCCGACATAAATCTGAGTATTCACGTCAAAACTGTGGGAATTTCCCAGGACATAAGAAAGACTAGAAGAAAAACATTGTGTTTTGCAGACAAAGGTTGTCCTTACCTAACATGACATAAGACGGAGTGCGCAGACGCACTGACATGGGAACGAATCCCGAAATAAACGCATTTGATGACGAACCTACGTCAAGCGTGTCAAACGTGCCACGCCAATACATTTTAAGTGACACACATGGTTTATGGACGGTGATATTTTAAAAAAAATTTAGAGACTTTTAAGTACTTTCCTCGAGTAAAAACTTCTTTTGAGAAGGCTGACACAACTGTACAAAATTAAATGGAGTCATACTTATTAAGAACCAGCATATTCTCAATTCGTTACTTGACCGATTCGGTGAAAGATTTATAGTCAATTTAGAAGCCTGGAACAGACAATTAAAATAATTAAGTATCCTGATGTAGTAGTGTACAGTGCTTAGGAATGAAATGATTTCCAATGGATGGAACTTGCAGAATTTCAAGACAGCATCTGGTCTCAAGTGTTAGTCGATTTGAGGTTCAAAGTTGAGAATCTGGAAAGAAATTGTTGAAAGAATGAAGAAGAGTGCCACTACGAACAAGAAATTTGGAGTGCTATGAACTGATTATCAGACACTTTTAGCACCTCGATAAATCTAGAGATGGCTTTAGGTACTTATAATTTTTCCCTTTACGTACTTCACTGAGATCTTATTCTTAGCGTTAAACAGTATTAAAACCAATAAAATAAACCGACTGACAGGTGAAGTTTAGTTGCGCTTGCTTGGGTTTGATCGTGCGTAACACTCGTTGGAGTCAGAATGTATGAAACAGCGGTTGCACAATAAACAAAAAAATGGGTTAATAGGGGGTATGGTCCCCTCTTACAGATATACAGGTCTCGCAGAGTGATTTCATACTTGAAATAAGGCAGTTTATCATTTCCTGTGGCAATTGGTCCCACGCGTTCAGAACAGCTGTTTTTATTCGCTGGATGGTTCTCGGAGGGGGATTGCGAGTTGCAATTGCTTCCTCCAGAGCGTCCCAGACGAGCTCTATAGGGTTAAGGACTGGAGATCTGGCTAGACAATCCATCCAACGAATATACTCGCTCTCTAGAAATTCATCGACCAGAAGAGCTCTATGTGGACTCTCGTTATCGTCCATTAAAATGAACTCAGGGCCAACTGCACCCCTGAAAAGGCGAACATAGGGCTCCAAGACCTCATCCCTATACTTCACACCAGTCACACTGCCTCTTTCAAAGATTTGGAGAGGTGTGCGGCCATCCAACATGATGCCTGCCCGGACCATTAAACCTCCTCCGCCATGGTCGATTCCGCGGACATTGGAGGGTAGGTAGCGGGTCTCTGGTTCTCTCCATATGAACGTACGGCGAGAATCGGTATTTAGGCTGAACCGGGACTCATCAGTGAAGAGAACCGTCTCTCATTGATCCATACTCCAATCTCTATGCTCTCTGCACCATGATAAACGGATTCTCCTGTTCGTAGAAGTGAGCGGGACGCAAACAACAGGTCTTCTTGCGAACAACCCTCTCTCATGAAGTCTTTTGGAAACAGTCACCCTTGATACACGGGTTCCTGTGACTGCGTACAAGTCATGAGAGAGCTGAGAAGCTGTAGCACTCCTGTTACGCCTCGCTAAAATCGACAAATGGCGATCTTCTCTGGTCGTCGTGGCTCTTGGACGACCTTGTACAGGCTTTCTCTCGATGGATCCTTTATCCTGGAACTGTTTCCATGAGTTAAACACAATGCTGGGCGTTAAATTGAACTCTCTACACATTTGGACTTGAGATTGGTCTGCTTCTAGCCTCCACACAATTCGTCACCTCATTCCATCATCTAAACGTTGGTGGTAACTCATTTCTACTGTTAAAATTTGAAATTAACCGATTGCTGCAAAATAACACCAAGAAATTCGCCGAGGTGTGCTAGCGAACGAAATGCGTCTTAACTTACGCGCTCTTATAAAGCCTGTTTCTCTACTGGCTCCGTCTGCACACACGTGTAAGCCTACGTATTTGACGTAAAAGATTTGCATTTTTGTCTAGAAGCAGTGGTTTCACATTCAGTTCAGTTCTTTTCATGAAATTCGATAAAATATACAAATTCTCTTAATTTATTTCACCAGTGTTTATCTGTTAGGAAAATTATTAATTACCCAACTTTTATATTACTGACTTACCTACACTCTTACGTTTAACTTTGCTTTAGAATGTATTTAAATACTATACGACTTGAGACTAGGGATGAGACATCGACAAGAAAACATCGATGTTCAATTTTTAAACATCGATGTTAAAAATATATCTCCCCAAAACCATCGATGTTTTTAAACATTGATGTATTTAAACTTTTTTTCCTTTTTTTTTAAAACTGGTTTTGTACTGGTTCAAAAATAAAACATTGACAGCGTAAAAACATCGATGTTAAGCAAACATCGGCTCTAATTAATCGATGTTTTTTTAATAAAACATCGACATCGATGTCGCATCCCTAGTTTTCAGACCCTTCACCCTAGGCCACTTTGGTCTAAAAGTATGTTCAATTTACTGTTTATGAAAATTATGCAACTTGGTTATGTTTTAATTTTTATAATGGTACTTTTTTCATTCAAACATAAAACATCGACAAGTATAAACATCGATGTTAATAAAACATCGGCTCCAATACATCGATGTTTTTATAAAATATCGATGTTTTGAAAACATCGACATCGATGTCGCATCCCTACTGGAAACGTGTTAACTTTTCCTGCGAGTGGAGGAGTTGAGTTGTATGCTCTACTCTTTGGGAAAATATTAATTCGTTAGTTGCGATTGCAACAAGTTACGATCTCAACTTCACTGATTCTGGATATCGTAATCTATATTTTTGTCAAGTTGGCCAACTGTAATTGTGTAAAATTTATGTATCTGGGAGTGTATTAATTGTATATAAATGTGCGACTTTATGAGTTGTTTCGTTGAAGGTTTGATCTTGCCATTCAATTGTTATTATGTTCATTTCACTTTCTTTTAAATAAATATACTTTTTAAGTTGGAGTTTGGTTTTTCTGTGACTTCAAACTCCACTGCTATAATTTCCCATCAATATCAACAGTATAATTTTTTTACTAGGTCTGAAAATATCACAAAAATAGGATATGACACGGCATCCAAGTTAAGGTACATTTTTTCCGGTTTTGGGACACATCGAGCTCCAAAGATTCACCATCACTGTCCTAGTAAGTCCTAGCATGGCAATTCATGCTTTGATGTTGTGTTTCTGTTGATGGTCGCAACTTTGAACACCAAGTGGGCAAACTCTGCAAGAGTACAAACAATTTCTGTCAAACTATAAAACTGGAGCTGATAGAGAAGCTTGGTTATCGCAACTTTCAGCATTTTCTATGAATTTCTAAACGTAAAACCAGTTTTACACTGAAAACTTAGGACTGATGATGTATGCTCTACAAGTGTATGTATGATGTATGTTCTACAAGTGTATGTATGATGTATGTTCACAAGCTTGTGTCTTTCCTTTCTGTACCCTCTATATCATATGAGTGTTACTTGCGGACTATCTCCACGCAAATATGGTTTAATTCTGTATTTTACACCTCTTTTAAAGAATATACAGGAAGTTTGGAAGCATTCTGAATAAGCTATAAAACGGAAATAGCTTCAAGGAATTCAGAGCGATTTCTTAGTACGTCTTTGTTTAAATGAAAGCGCTGCTACCAATTAGTGTTAAAAAAAAGCAACTATCTTAAAAAGATATTCCAACATCCCTAACGGCAAATTTTTTTTTTATCAATTTAGTCGAGTGATTAAGTAATGAGATACATTACGAGAACACGCGACATCTCTGAATTTTTCACTTAAAATTCGCCAAAGCGGTGCTATTAATCAATTCCCATAGAAAGAAACCTTCCACTAATTTATGAGAAATTAAAGGAAACATTACAACTAATATATGCGTTCTATTTTTCGTTGTTTTTCGCACAGTTTTTTTGGTTTGAGAGCCGAATTGCCCATTTATTTTCGTCTGCTGGGAACGCAAACCGATTGGAAAGTAGCGCTCATTTTGAAAACGCATTTAAGCCCATCGAACCCCATCCAATTATAATTGGGCACAGTTTTATGAAAGGGATTGGAGAGCCGGAAGGAAATTAAGGAGAATTTGTGAAGTTCTAATTAAAGGATTTGGCGTCTTGCTAAATTGATTTGCATAAAGCCCTGAATGCCATCTCCACCGAAGGGTTGCGAGTTTTCTTAAGTAAAAAAGTAAACGAAACGAAAGTCACTTTACGGAACAGTTAGTTCACCTGGCTTCAGTTGGAGTGCGAGTTGGGAAGACTATTGAATAATTGGATTGAAATTGAGACGTATTCTTTCCCCAATAACAAGCAAAGTCGAATTCTTAAAGGTACATGATTCTCGGGAGGTACATGATTATCCACACCATCTGTTATGGTAAAAATTGAGTAGAAATAATTCCAGAGAATGGTAAAATAATTATCTTCAAGAGCTATGAATCTAATTTTGCAATTTAATACCTTGAAACTTAAAGAAGCAATACGAATTCAATTTGAGGTTGTATAATCGATGGCGATGGATTTAATTTTACAATATTAATTAATCTCTGTAATATTTGCTTAGTTATAAACCACCAGTAATATAAGTTTGGAAAATTTAATTGTTCTGCACTAAAAAAAGAATAGTTTTAGAGTGATACTACTCAAAAAATTAGTTTTTTGGGAGTGTATTTTTATCAACGTCGCACCGGAACAACACAATGAGTTATTATGACGGTCCGTGTTAACCCCCTAAAGGGAAGAAACCAAGGACAACACCACGTAATTTGTAACCACGGTCAGATGGCGTATGCTTTTTGGAGTAAGTTATACGGGAAAACTACTTCTTTCCAGCAGCAAAGTGGTAAATATCTAAGTAAAACACTAAACCGCTAGATAGGTCTGCCATGTATTTTAATAGTTATGAAAACTTAAGTCCATTTTTACATCAAAATGAAATGGATTTTTATAAGTTGTGCCACTATTGCAGTCTTTGAGTGACGCACTTATTTGGACCAAAGTCCATGGACAAGCGTAAAAATTACGTGGTGTTGTTCTAGGATCTTTCACTTCGGGCTTGAAAAAATTAACGAATTAGCCACCGGAAAGTTGTGAGTTCGAATCCAACTAAAGGCTGTCGTATTAAAGGAGGTTTGTGCACGTTAAATCTCAAATGTCCTCACGTTGGCTTAGTGTGGAAGTTAAGAGAATGGGGTGCCAGTTCAGGTGTGACCTCGTCATCAGACCGTGGTTCAAAATTATTTATTGCCGTTCTCTGATCTTTTCCAACGGGTTATAATTCGAACCGTCGTCAATAGCTCGTTATGTTGTTGCAAGGCGGCGGTAGTTAAAATGCCTACCTACCCAGACAAGTGTTTGCTTATATATATTATATATATATATATATATATATATATATATATATATATATATATATATATATATATATATATATATATATATATATATATATATAGTACATAGTTTATGGTGAAATTTACATTACACTAGAGCAATATACTAATAGGCTAACGTATTATGTATGAGAGTTTTTCTGTAAAGTTAAACATAGAAGGCGCGAGTGTTTTGGCAATCTCTAAGGGAAACGGTGGCACAACTAAAATGAAATGTTTGGCGAATCGGCATATACAATTTCAAAGCATTAATTTACATTAAATATTTACGCGAAAGATAGTTAAAACGGTGATAAATCAAATTGACCAGATAAATCATATTCTTCAAACAAAAATTGACAAGGATTCCTGGAAGTCTCAAATGTTCTTGATAAGTTTATTTTTATACCTCATCAAATAATATTTGTAGTATCGATATTTTTCTATTGAACAAAATAGCTCTTAAATGGTTAGATGTAATGGTCCAACGTGAACAACGCTTTAATGATTCGAGCAACGAATCATCAGACCTGCATAGTAGTTATTAAGGAATTACTATCTTCTTTAGATAATTGTAGTGAGGCACCTGATATGAAATTCAGTGAAATGAAGTTCGTGCTCACTTTGGTATAAACACTTTTGTACAAAGGCTTTCCACAAGAATTCTAAGTGCTCATGCAGTTTCTTCGTCCCAGTTCTTTCCCTTCGGGATTGAATCCTCACCCTCACCAATCCATAGCCTGTTCTATTGCACTAGTACGATGGTAACAACCTACCCTTTTCTGTGTGGGAACGAGCTTCATTTAAATATATGTTGAGATGGTGAAAATGTTCATCCCGTTTTTTGCACTAAATGGCATTGCATCGCAAAGTGTTATTCACTTCATGCGTGTAAATTTTGATGTTGCTTGAAAGAAGGAGTTTCGAAGAGGGAAAAAAATATGTGTTTATGGTTGTGCCTTAAAATTTTTTCTAAGCATTAAAAATGGCAGAAAATAAGGAGAATTTTAGACATATTATTATGTTTTATTTTTATTTTCGTAAAGGCAAGAACGTAAGTTGAATTGTGTAGGATAAGGGTGGCCGTTTCCAATTCCCCGTGATATAGTTTAGATAGTTTCGTCATTTAGATCAGTTCTTTATCCAGAAACCTCAGAACTTCTATGAGCACGGGTGATGCAGCTACTGGAGAGATGGAGAAAGGTCATCGAACAGGACGGCACATACTACATTGATTAAATGTAGTTTTTAGCAAATAAAATAACTTAAATTTTTATCAAAAAAGGTACAGGGGTTGGACAAAATACTGTGAACACCTATGAAAAGAGCAATTTTTTTATTAATAGGCCGTTGGTCATACTTTTGCATAAATTACAGCTTGTATCCGACGTGAAATTGAAAATTCCAAGACACGTACAACATTCAGAGGGATACGTTCCCACTCAAATTGCAAAAAAGTCCCTAATTCAGAAAGTATCCTTGGAGGGGGGAATCGACTGCGCAGCTTGTTTTCCAAAATACCCCACAAAGGTTCAATTATATTGAGATCAGGGTACTGAGGGGGCCAGATGAAGTGCTCTATTTCATCGTTGTGTTCATAAAACTAGTCTCGGGCAATTCCACAGGTGTGAATGGGGGCATTTTCATCTTGGAAGACTGGTCGTTTATCAGGAAACACAGTTTGCACCATTGGGTGAAGATGGTCGGCCAGAAGACTGACATAATCCTGTAACACGGCCATTCAGAACAACAAGTGGGCCAAGACCACGATGTGATATCGCACCTCAGATCATCACTGAACCGCCGTCATGCTTAACAGTAGGTCGAACATAGTCAACTTGATAGGCTTCTGGTGGCGTTCTCCAAACGCAAACACGTCCATTTGGTCGGGAATAATGTGAACGACGATTAATCTGTCAATATTATATTCTCCCATTATAGTTGTGTCCAATTTTTATGGTCGCGACACCATATTCGTCGCTTCAAGGCATTGCTAGATGTAATCAATGGTTTTGAAATAGCCTCTCTACCATGAATATTTGCCATATGCAGTTCACGCCGGATAGTCTTTGATGAAACAGCTTCCTGTAGATGTGTGTTCATCTCATGGTATCTGGGATGCTGTTGTGTTTTTTTTTTGCCACAATCCGCTTTAAAACCCTGCTGTCTCTGTCATTCAGATTCGATTTTCGACCACTGTTGTGCTTTTTAAATGAGGTTTTTCCCTGTTTCAAATATACTGACATTACAGTCGACACTGTACTTCTCCCAACGCCTAGAAGGGTGGCCGTTATCGTTACTGAGGCTCCAGCAAGACAGGCCCCAACAATCATGCGTCTTTCGAAATCAGAGAGGTCAGCCAGAACGCAATTTTAACACAGAAATATATTTCGCATCCGACTTCTATCACTGCTAGCAGCAGACTACGTGTGTACTTTCTCATCCGCTAGGTGGAACCCTTCACCGTTAGAGAGTATACGAGAGGTTTCTTTCGAGTGATATTTTCGTTGGTGTGGAAGTTTGGAGAGTGGGGTGCCAACATCAGATGTTGCTTCGTCATCTGACCGTGGTTAAAAATTACGAGGTGTTGTCCTCGGATCTTTCCCTTAAGGGACTGATCCCGGACCGTCGTCAGTAGCCCGTTGTGTTGCTTTAGTACGATGTTAAGTAAAAAATTACCAATTCGAGTGATATTTTTTCACAAGTGTTCATATTATTTTATCCAACCCCTGTATGTCCAATACAATATCATGTCTATGCAGACCACGCCATTTGCTTCTGTATAAACTGCGTAGTTCGCCTGTTTAACGTCGGAGAGATCTGAAGTTTATAGAATGATAAAGTGCGAGATATGAAATCTAGTCTACAGATTCGTTGAATGATTAGAAAGTTAACTGCTTTTTAGTGCACATTTTTTCTTAACGCAGGGAACGCTGTAACGAAAAGTACTGTTTACAATATTAATCCACTTGCATTTGAATATGCAGTGGCAGTCCGTTGTATTGGGGTCTCAAATTTCAGCTTGCTGATCGTAGGCAACTGCAGATAAAAAAAATAAGGTTAATCCTAGAAACCTGGAAAAACTTGAAATCTTTTTTTGGCACATTCAGCAGCTGTTGCAATCCGTAGAAGCGAGGTCACAGTGAAAATTCCTGTCTCCTTTCTTGCTACTTTTATATGGTCTTTGTTCTATATCATTCAAAATTTTCTCACGCACTTCAGCTAGCTGAGAGTTTTAGATTCAGGGCTCGACGTCTTCATTTTGTTTTGCTTTTTGTAGCTGCAAGTGCGTGGAAATTTCACCCGTGCATATTGAATCTCTCGAAGATCAGCAAAGTGTCCAATGTCGCCACATATCCTTCACGATATTTTTTAATCAAGACAAGGTAGAATAAACAGTGAATAAATTTTGAGTTAAAACAAGATGGGTAGTTCGATATACGTCGCACTGGAAGTAACACAAATGACTATATAGCTATACCTGTCAAGTTTTACTTTCATAATGTCTGTGTGTGAACACTAATATATATACCTAGCAAATGAATCCTTAAATGTAGGTAGGTAGAAGGAAATTGTAATTAAACTACCTTTAGCAACACAAGGGCTACTGGCGACGGCCAGGGATCAATCCGAGATCCAGACAGATCCGAGGACAACTCATCTTAATTTTTAACCACAGTCAGATGATGAGATTAGCATCTGAGCTGGCACCAAACTCTTCAAAGGTCGTGTTGGATGAGTATCGGATTAGCAACCAGAGGATTGCGAGTTCGAATCCAACCAAAGACCGTCGCGTTTAAAAGGGGCTGGTGCACTATAAATCTTTTCCATAGCTTCAAATGTCCTCACGTTGGCATAGTGTGGAAATTTGGAGAGAGTGATGTAAGCTGAGGTATGATCTTGTTATTTGACCGGGGTTCAAAATTACGTGGAGTTGTCCTCGTGTCTTTCCCTTAGAGTTTGAGCCTCAACCATCGCCAATAGCCTGTTGTGTCGTTCCAGTGCGATGTTAATTAAAATACCTACCCACCTACGCCGACCAACCGGTCTTGTAGGTAAAATGTTAGTCTCTAGATCGGAAGGAGTGGGGTTCCTGATTCGAATCCGGGCAATTTTTGACGCTTTTAATTACCTTGTATCGTGATTATCCTGAGTTAGCAGACACGACGGATGCATCGAGCCCAACGAGAAGCGATTCTGTCTGGGAACTGCAGTCTGTGACGCTTTTAATTACCTTATATTGTGATTATCCTGAGTTAGCAGACACGACGGATGCATCGAGCCCAACGAGAAGCGATTCTGTCTGGGAACGGCAGTTTGTGACGTTTTAATTACCTTGTATCGTGATTATCCTGAGTTAGCAGACACGACGGATGCATCGAGCCCAACGAGAAGCGATTCTGTATGGGAACGGTAGTTTGTGACGTTTTAATACCTGTATATCGTGATTATCCTGAGTTAGCAGACACGACGGATGCATCGAGACCAACGAGAAGCGATTCTGTCTGGGAACGACAGTTTGTGACGCTTTTAATTACCTTATATCGTGATTATCCTGAGTTAGAAGACACGACGGATGCATCGACCCCAACGAGAAGCGATTCTGTCTAGGAACGGCAGTTTGTGACGTTTTAATTACTTTGTATCGTGATTATCCTGAGTTAGCAGACACGACGGATGCATCGAGCCCAACGAGAAGCGATTCTGTCTAGGAACGGCAGTTTGTGACGTTTTAATTACCTTGTATCGTGATTATCCTGAGTTAGCAGACACGACGGATGCATCGAGCCCAACGAGAAGCGATTCTGTCTGGGAACGGCAGTTTGTGACGCTTTTAATTACCTTATATTGTGATTATCCTGAGTTAGCAGACACGACGGATGCATCGAGCCCAACGAGAAGCGATTCTGTCTGGGAACGGCAGTTTGTGACGCTTTTAATTACCTGATATTGTGATTTTCCTGAGTTAGCAGACACGACGGATGCATCGAGCCCAACGAGAAGCGATTCTGTCTGGGAACGACAGTTTGTGACGCTTTTAATTACCTTATATCGTGATTATCCTGAGTTAGAAGACACGACGGATGCATCGACCCCAACGAGAAGCGATTCTGTCTAGGAACGGCAGTTTGTGACGTTTTAATTACCTTGTATCGTGATTATCCTGAGTTAGCAGACACGACGGATGCATCGAGACCAACGAGAAGCGATTCTGTCTGGGAACGACAGTTTGTGACGCTTTTAATTACCTTATATCGTGATTATCCTGAGTTAGAAGACACGACGGATGCATCGACCCCAACGAGAAGCGATTCTGTCTAGGAACGGCAGTTTGTGACGTTTTAATTACTTTGTATCGTGATTATCCTGAGTTAGCAGACACGACGGATGCATCGAGCCCAACGAGAAGCGATTCTGTCTAGGAACGGCAGTTTGTGACGTTTTAATTACCTTGTATCGTGATTATCCTGAGTTAGCAGACACGACGGATGCATCGAGCCCAACGAGAAGCGATTCTGTCTGGGAACGGCAGTTTGTGACGCTTTTAATTACCTTATATTGTGATTATCCTGAGTTAGCAGACACGACGGATGCATCGAGCCCAACGAGAAGCGATTCTGTCTGGGAACGGCAGTTTGTGACGCTTTTAATTACCTGATATTGTGATTTTCCTGAGTTAGCAGACACGACGGATGCATCGAGCCCAACGAGAAGCGATTCTGTCTGGGAACGGTAGTTTGTGACGTTTTAATTACCTTGTATCGTGATTATCCTGAGTTGTGGAAAGTTAAGTCAAATGAATATTTAAACAAAAACAAAATAAATATTGCTTTCCAAAAAATAGTTTATTTATTTAATCAGATTATACTGAGGAAAAATTAAAACATAAAATTAATATTCTGCGTACGATTCAGTATCTCACAGAAATTTAATAAATGTTAGTGAGCAAAGCGGTTTCTCAGTTTATACCACTCTTTGGATTAGCGTCTTTTTTTCCTTCTTCTTTTCTTTCTTCCGATTGCAGACAGTCAAATTCAAGGCAAGAAAGTCCAAACCTTAATTTGAAGCCATTATGAAACACAAAAATGAAACGCGTCACGTCCCTTCGAATAACATTAACGGAATGAGATTAACGGGTTGATTGAAGCTGTGGTGTTATGCAAATTAGAGACTACTTCCACTTCCACTACAAGAGACTCCTTACGTGCGTATCCTGCGTCATGCGTTCACGCTTTAAATAACTCAAGCTGTTCTTGAGATTTCAGTTTTGTAGTTTCGTAACCACCTCTGTTAGCACGCTGATAGGTTAGACATTAGTTAATGTATTTAATTTGTTAAAATTTAATAAATATTAAGTTTAAATGTTTCATTGAACTTAATTATATTCAGTCTAAATTCCCTACACGCTAAAATAATGCAACCGCACCGCCATGGCTAAAAAGCCATATGGAAGCACCTATCAATTTAAACCGTCAATCACATTGGCAATAAAATTGATCGTCTAGGGTGCCCTTAACAGTAATTAGTGTAGACTATAATACGAAAATATAACGGTAACTAAAGTGTTATATAACAGTAACTGATCAGTTTTCAAATAAATCTGTACCGAAGGGGTTAATATCCTTTTTTGTGTAAATGTTGGCTGCTAAAAACCGTCCTCCTGCGAAAGCATTCCAAATAACTTATTGAAAACCAATCAAAACGAACGGTGTCCTTCGCCACCGGGCATTCCAAAACGGAGGATATCCTTGATAATTATCCAAAGGACCAATCCATCAAGTCCTCTAATGCGAAGTCCTTATCACAGATGGATTGGATGCCAGCAGAATACCAATGGCATTAGACACTGGGTCTATGTTAACAGGGCGTAATTAGCACCATTACTGGTTAAGCCGTCACCAGAGATGGTGCAAATAGCACTAGTCTTGTGATAGTTATAGCGAGTCCGGTACTGATGGGATTGAAAATAGGGAAGTACAAGCAGAATTGGCTGTTTTGAATCCATAATAAGGGGAAACGAGGATATTGAGCCGTGCGTATCGTATTCTCTTTAGTCCCTTCATGATTGCTGTCTGATTCCACTCCATGAATACGTAATCGAGGTCATGTATGGTCATGGATATTGTCCAGACTAGATTGTGGACATTGAAATATGTAGTATTTTACATGGACGCGAAGGTTCCTGTGTTAATTAAGGATTTCAGAGCGACAGTGAAGTAAACCTCCAAAATCCCGAAAACTGTATAACCTCTTATTTAGACTGTTGAGAGTTAAGAAAAAAAAACGAACTGTAAACAATTTTGTTTTTTCAATTTAACTTTATTGCACACATTTAAACATGAAAAGGGCCGCGATATCCCGGTTGGTAGAACTTCGAATTAGCAACTGGTGGGTTGCGAGTTTGAACCCAAGCATATAAACCGTCGTGTACGAAGGGGCTGCTGCACGTTAAATGCGTCGTGGAATAAAATGTCCTCCCGTTGGCGTGGATGTTAGAAAAGTGGGGTGCCAGATCAGGTGTTTCTTCATCATCTGATAGTAGTTCAAAATCCCGGATTGATTCCGGACCGCCGCCTATAGCCCGTTGTCTTGATCCGGTGCGACGTTAACTAAAAATACCATACTATACCTTAAACACGAAAAATGACAGTTTAACAATGGACAGATTTAATGCGAAATACTGAAAGACAACACAAGTACAAAAAAATATTAGAGGTTGAGAGTTCGAATCCAACCAAAGACATATTTTTGCCATGGTTCTAATTTGAGTCAGTTCTTAGTATTGCTAATGCCTAGGTCCTTGTAAGACATTTGTTCCCGGATGTTCCATCCAATACTTATCTCATGCTATTTCAAGACAGATACTTTTCACAGGATGGAGAAAACTGATACAACACCAGTTACTGGAGCGTGTAATGGTATCAGTTAGTTAAAGGTTTGAGTTGTTAGCCCCCCGTCCAACTCAAAATCTAGAGAACCAGGCCTCCATATTTAAGACCTATTGGAGACAGGCTTACCCCAGACACTGGGCACCCATTCTAATGTTTACGACGTGCATCAGCTACATTGGGGCTATTCCTCTATCTCGTTCGTCACAAGGGATAAAACTTGATTTGGTAATCTTATAAAATAAGAAATGTATTCTTACACACAATAGTAACGATCACCTGCATTAACTCTAACTATGCACCTTCAGAAAAGACCGAAAATAAATTCACAAATGAAAAACATCTCAAAAGCAACTGTCCTATGGGAACACCCTACGTTTTAACCTGCGAAGACTCGCGCCGGGCCTATCAGGTCGGATTATTACAAAACCGTAGCACAGAAAACCAGCCCCCCCTTAATGGAATTATTCCAGCTTCACAGTAGCTGCATTTAAAGTCAAGCAGGTCACAACCACAGGCATTTCAAGAATTTCCCTCACCGTTTTCTCAGAAAAACGGTGTTCGGGCTTTCGAGGCCCTGGCATTTTCGTTTAAGATCGCGAAGGAGTACAGACGGATTAAAAATGGCACGTTATTTGAGCTATGATGATAAAAATTATACTTGATGGAACTGTTGGAAAAAATAAAAAGAGCTACCAAAAGAATTTATATGTGGAAAGAATCGAAAAGTGCATTCAACATTATTTGATATAAAAAAACATGACTTTGGTTTCCTATGTGCCAGAAAAAAAAAGAAACTAGTTGTCCTGTTCTCTACCCTGCATGATGATAGTGCCATTGATAAATCGACAGAAGAAGCCAAGCAACCAGAGATAGTAACATTTTATAATAAAACAAAGGGCGCTGTAGATGAAATGTCCTTTACATAGCTATTCTACAGCTAGAATAAGCAAAATATATGCCCGAGAACTGTTGTTGTCAACAAAAAAACCGGCGATTCAATATAGAAAACGAAGTTTGTTTATCAAAGAATTTTGTCAGAACTTTTGAAGGACCACCTTCAAGAAAGAAGTTTGCAACCATGAATGCGCCGTGAAATGCGAAAAAAACTCAATAGTATCCGGTGAAAAAACTGTAAAGCAACCTCGGCAAAAAAAAGTTCTTCAAGAAAAAGGTGCCATGTATATGACCTGATCAAAGGACAGGAAATCACAAATTTGCTGTGCAAAGTGTGGAAATACTGTATGGGCACAACATAGCACCGTCCTCAGCAATAAATGTCAGTGAAATGTAAATTTTATTTTCAATTTATTAATGTAAATAACTTAATTTTTTATAAATGAGTATTATTCCTAATTTTTGGGTCTTAAATTTCGTTTTTCAGTACCAATGTGACATATTTATAAATTTAAAATGCATTTTATAATGTAGAATTTTAAAAGCAATATTTATCCGAAAATGTATTTTTTATACTGCGTGTATAAATTTTTAACGGTAATTTTTTTTTACGTTTCATTAAAGAAAAAATTAATTTGGGCCTACGTAGCCCGGAGCGCGTCTTCATGTAACAACAAGTAGCCTGCGTTTCCGCGGGTTAATTTAAAGCAGCTAACAAGAAAAGCAGTTTAATTTTAATGTAATTAATCTCTGGAGAGGGAATGAAGTAATTTTATCGGAAGCGTCCTCCGAACAAGATTAAGGGGTCGAGAGAATAGAGTCGAAGTGTTTATGGATTGAAAGAAAATGTAATAAAACTCGGCTAGGACAAGTAGACTTGTTGGCAGACAGTAAGCAAGTGCTTTCCTTTGCCTTTCTTTGTTTGACTGTGACGAGAACAACGACATACTTAATTACCTTGAATTCAAAAATTCGTCAGACGCCTTGTAGGGACACACACGAATGGGTGTCTTTTTCGAGAAAAGTTTCAAATTAATTATTTTGTTTTACTTACTATTCACAAATGAATCGTTCGAGGGCAATTTAATTTGGAAACCACCAGTATATTCCAGTTTCATTGTTCTTTCTAGTACTAGTTACCCTCAGTGGTTTCCCCGAGGAAAACGTTTTAGATATGCTCCTTGTATGCAGTGTCTGAATTATAGTTGTTGAACAAGTTAATGTAATCTTGCGTTTCAAACACTGAAGTTTTACTCTGCTTTTTGGAGCACTTTAATGTAGTTTTTAAAGACACTTTCTCAACAAGAACAGAGTGCAATTCTACAACTCTCAGTGGTTTCCTCAAAGAAAACTTTCTAGACATGCTCCTTGTATGCAGAGTCTGAATTACAGAACAAGTTAATGCAGTTTTTAAAAGACAGTTTTCCACACAACAAGCAATTATACAACTGATAATTTTATTCAATTTAGCATACAGACAATAATGAATATAAATTAAAGTTGTGAAAATATTGAAAACACTGCGTTAAAAAGCGTATAAGATAAGTACTTATTTAAATGTTAATGGGGCATTGAGTCACATAGAACTTAAAAAGGGTGGTTCAAAATTTCCTGTACCGACTTTAAAATGAGGCAAGAACATAACATCCAACTGTATTCACATAGAGATATATATTCTTGATGTACGACATCGATTTCCTAGAGATCACTCTACTACAACACGGTAGTTGGTTAGTGGGTATGTCAATTCATGCGTCGACGCTGTCAAGCGTGCTTGGTGGTCTCAACTTAAAGCATCTGTGTGAAACTATGTGTACAACTACTATCAAAATGCAACATTCAGGCTCATAAAAAGTTGTTCAAATACTGACTGCCCTTCCTGCACTTTCTGGTACATCTGGATGCTTCTTGTGGTTAAAGAACTCTAAGTAAATACGATTAATTTTTTGTGTTTACTATACCCCCTTAAATTATACTCTGATAGTAAGTTTTGAAATACCTACTATAGACGAAGCAGTCTTCATAAAGTCACTGTTGTGGCTGTAATTGTCATCAATAGGCCAACAATGTATTTTGAACATGCACGGGGGGAATCTATGCGTTATATGTTAGGGAAAAGTGACCTAATATGAGATACTCGTGTATATTTAACGCAAAGTGTCGTTATCCACTGGAAACTAAGGAGACTAGAGCATTGCAACAACCTTCCACTTTGCAAGCCAACCAATACTTCAGTAACAACCTATATAGTGTAAAACCACTATCAAACTGCAACATTTAGGCTGATAAAAAGTTGTGCAAGTTTTGACTGCCCTTCCTGCATCCTCTGGCATACCTGGATTCTTCTTGGGGTAAAAGAACTCTAAATAAATACTATGTATTTTTGTGTTCCCTACCACCTTAAAATTTTGTACTGATAGTAAGTTTTGAAATACCTACTATAGACGAAACAGTCTTCACAGATAGAGTCACTGCAATCAAACAATCTTCCCGATTGCAAGCCAACCCATACTTCAATAACAACCTATATAGTGTACAACAACTATCAAACTGCAACATTTAGGCTGATAAAAAGTTGTACAAATATTGACTGCTCTTCCTGCACCCTCTGGCATATCTGGATTCTTCTTGGGGTAAAAGAACTCTATGTAAATACAATGTATTTTTGTGTTCCCTACCACCTTAAATTGTGTACTGATAGTAAGTTTTGAAATTCCTACTATAGACGAAGCAGTCTTCATAGATAGAGTCACTGCAATCAAACAATCTTCCCGATTGCAAGCCAACCCATACTTCAATAACAACATACAGGGTGGTCCCGAATTCATGGTACAAACTTTAATGGTAGGTACAGGACATTGTAACAATGATTTATTGTATAGGAATGTATAGTCGCAAGTGACGCGGTGAGGCGAAAACAGGGGAAATAACGGCCGAAAGGAAAAACAAAGATTTTATTGAAAGCGTTGTTGACAAGTGTCATGTTTACAGTAATTGTTCAAAATTGCGTCCACCAGTATCGATACATGCTTGACAGCGTCGGCGATTGGCGTACACGTTCAAAGATGCCTGGTATTTCACGCACACCTGCAGCAGCTACAGATAAGCGAGCGACGAGATCCTCATCTGAGTCAACTGGAGTCTCATAAACAAGATGCTTTAGATGTCCCCATAAAAAGTAATCGAGGCTCGATAAATCGGGAGATCGGGGTGGCCAAGGGACTGGTCCACCACGCCCAATCCATCGAGTACCAAACGTGGCATTCAGGTAATTCCGTACATCAATGCTGAAGTGTGCTGGCGCCCCATCGTGCTGAAACCACATGCGGTTACGAATGGCGATCGGAACATCATGCAGCAGTTGTGGTAACACTTCTTTCAGAAAAATAAGATAGCTTCCGCCAGTGAGCCGCGTGGGTAGTAAGTATGGGCCAATCAAAAAGTCGTTCACAATACCAGCCCACACATTAATACTGAAACGTTGTTGAAACGCATGTCGACGCGTTGCATGTGGATTATCGGTTGCCCACACATGGGAATTGTGCGCATTAAAGACACCCTCGCGTGAAAATGTCGCTTCATCTGTAAATAGCACATAATCTACGAAATCCGGCTGCTACGCATATTGCTGCATCACCCACAGGCAGAAGTTCACGCGGCGAGGATAATCTGCCGGATTCAATGCTTGTACTTTCTGAAAATGGAAGGGGTGTAAGCGATTTTCGTTTAACACTCTGCATACAGTCTGATGACTCACACCTACGTCACGCGCAACAGTTCTTGTGCTTGACTCGGGTCTATCAGCCACAATGTTCAAGATGCTTTCTTCCAGCCTTGGAGTGCGTACAGCTCTTACTCGACCAGCGCCATGTCTGTTGACGTCGAACGCACCTGTTTCACAAAGTTGACGATGTAACCGTTGAAAAATTCTATGATCCGGCATTCGTCGATCAGGATACTCCGCGCGATACATTCGTAACGCAGCTCTGCCGTTACCATTTGCACGGCCGTACATGTAATGCATGTCTGCTTTTTCTGCATACGTAAAGTCACCCATCGTCTACGGCAGCACAATTGTGAATGGCGCTTTTCCCTACTGCGATGCATCATGTTCAACAGCGGCTAGACATCTACTGCCCTCTACCGGCAATGATACCAACCGATCACTCCATTTCTCTTTCCTTTTATTTTCCCTGTTTACGCCTCACCGCGTCACTTGCGACTATACATTCCTATACAATAAATCATTGTTACAATGTCCTGTACCTACCATTAAAGTTTGTACCATGAATTCGGGACCACCCTGTATATAGTGGTACATCGCTTTTAAGATTTTGGAAGAATTCTTTTTGATTCGTCTTTAGACGCATTTGACAAGTTGCTAAATCAATTGAAAAGTTTTTACATAAATTATTTATATTAAACTGTCTGAATAACCCGGAGTTGCTGGGTTCCAAATATGACCGCGACATTTACACAGCGTTAATCAAATACACAAACACTGTAGAACGTGTTTTCTTGTCCATGTCCATTTATTGCAATAAAAAAACTTTTGATTTCAAACTTGTGGCTCTGAGGGGCACTTTTAGGACTACCTGTGTGCTAATTTTCAGGGCTACAGATTGGTCTAAAGACAGAAAAGAAATAGACTATGTTTTCCAGTGTTCTAAAGTGTAAGCTTACCATATTTGGTGTGGATTGGTAAAAAGGTGTAGATTTGTATAGAGAATATACACACCCACACATACACACGTGCACATCCTTATATATATATATATATATATATATATATATATATATATATATATATATATATATATATATATATATATATATTTATTTATTTCAGATGGCTGGGATTCATGAACAAGAAAACAAAAAGAAAGGAACGTAAACAAAAGAACAATTACAAAAAACATCAAAAAGTTCAAAGGATAGCCGAAGGCTATCACCCTTAGAGTCTTCTAGCTTCCCAGTAGCTCGTTGTATCAGTTTTTCCATGGAGAGCTTCACAGACACGCAGGTGATGTTTATCTATAGGCTCGTTGCTGTCACACAGGGGACTGACAGCTTCATTAAGAACGCCAATGCGACACAGATGCGCAGCACGGCAATCCTGCCCGGTAAATAGGGGAAAAGCAGCCACTGCCTCCCGTCTTGGTCTTTCAGGAACACCCAAAAAGCAGTGTATCCATATTTAGTTCCCATTTTAAAAAGGAGTTCATCCTGGTAGGTCGACTGTATAAATTGTTTTATCAATAATTTAACAGTGAGGAAGGAGGTTTCTCGTTTTATACAGTGTAGCATAGAACCCTTTTTGGCAAGAAAATCTTCCTGATTGTTATCATAAAAAGATAAGAATATTCAACAGCTTTTAGCGCGTCAAAAGTTTGAGTCAGTGTCCCAATCTTCGGAGAAAAACAAGATGTACCAAGATCAAGGCAATGTTAAAATCCAATATTGCTCTTTATAAGTTGGAGAATGAACATTTTAGAGCCTTCTAGAAGAAGTACGCAGGTAAAGAAATTCCTCTTGAATCGACACTCAGAAAGAACTACATTACTCCAATGTACGAGATGGTGATACAAAGAATACAAAATGAGATAGGTAATTCCTTCATCTGAATGTTGATGAAACGATTAACACCTGCTGGCGATACCTAATTTATGTAGTGTTGGAAAAAACAAATCACTTCATGATCTCCAGGACAGTGGGTGATTGTTAATAAATAAAATTGTGTATTAATTGAATGTAAGTGATACTAATTTTCACTTTATCCTCCACACTACCCTTTTTTAAGAACGAAATTTTTTTTTTTGCACTTTCGTATATTATGGGGTTTTAGTACATATTTTGGGATTTTTAATGCATATTCCAGGTCACATTTTTACATATCGATCCGAGCTCTAGCTCTATGAGAGGTCAAGGTCGTATTTTCAGTAGAGATTGGTTCTTGTTTGGACACTGGCCTTTTATTCTGAGTA
Organism: Metellina segmentata; assembly: GCA_947359465.1. Taxonomy (NCBI): domain Eukaryota; kingdom Metazoa; phylum Arthropoda; class Arachnida; order Araneae; family Tetragnathidae; genus Metellina; species Metellina segmentata. Next base: position 100,771,528 of record OX375874.1, read on the forward strand.
TTAGCCAGAAATTTATAGACTGACACTATCCTCCTTATTGTTTACATTTGAAATGAAACTGTCAAAGGACTTCCGTTTAGCATCTAAAATTGCTTTCTAAAAACTTCTACTTGTTTTCTCCAGAAAGTTACATCACTTGGCCTTCCAGTGAGTTCAGCCTATCACCTAGGCCTATCACGTTTTCTCTTCATTTCCACGAGTTCTGAGGACCAAAATCATATATAATTTCTAACATTGCCTCTAGACATGCTAGCCCCTGCGCATTTAATAATAGCTCTATTTATTTCCAGTACGAGCCAATCAGGATGATAATCAAAGACCAATTCTTCTTTCCCGAGTTCTTGGTCCAAAAGTTCTGTAAATGTTTCCAATTTGCATTCTTAAAATTCCACGATACCTTATGATGGTTTCCATTATGAGCCAAGGTACTTGGTTCGTTAATATTAATATAGGCAATAATGTGTCTATGTCCCTATCCTGGGTCTCCAATAATTTTCCGTTAGTGGAAGCACCCAAATCAGTGGAAACGCAAAGCTAATCGGGTGTGCTGCTAGTTCCATTATAGGGAAGGTAGGTATGAAGGTCCCCCTTACAATAAATGAGTTCTAGAGGGGTGGAATTTAGAATATCTTAGAGCTCTTGTCCAGCAGCATTTGAGTCCTGGTAGCCCCATCTTTTTGAATGGACATTAAGATCACCAATTAGTATTGTATTTTTATCGATGACTAGAATTGATAAATCAGGTTTGCTACAGGGGGGATATAGGCTGCGTAGATCTTAAAAAGGGCTTTGTTTTTCATACTTTAATCCGTACAATTTCACTCTTATCTATAGTTTCTCCCATAATTTTAACAATATCAAAGCCATCTGTAAGACCATTTCTAACTACGATTAAGATACCACAGAATATCCATCCTTTTATATATATATATAAAGAAAGCTTGGTGTCTCATATCGGGCAACTTTTTTCTAAATAAGCTTATTCGAAAAATGTTATAAATTTTTTTAAATTTTTTATGTATATAAATTTATTTTGCTAAATGACAGTCACCAACGAATTTAAAAAAGTATCGCATATTAAGTGACCTTACCCTACTGTTAGTGGCAGAACTTTTGCGCATCTACTGTTGCGAAACTGCAAGTGTACAACTACTGTCAAACTGTAAAATTCAGACTGATAGAAAAGTTGTTCATACCGATTATTTTTTCTGCACCCTTTGGCCCATCCGGATACTGTTTGTGAATATTCATGTCAATGTGAATACGGTTTACTTTCATGCTGCTAATTCCATTAAAGCTTGTACTAAACGTTTATTAAACCCTATATTTACGAAGCAATCTCCATCGCTAGTTTCTGCAGTAAGTAAAGGTTAATACTCTTTTGAACATGTATGGTAATCTATGGTGTTATCTATCATTTCTGTTGGTGGTAGAAAATTTGAGCACCTTATCTACTGTTGCGAAATTGTAAGTGCACTTAAATATGGGTAACTTGTAATGTAAGATTTAATAAATCTTTGCTCACGTATTTGCTGTCTTATTTCCATGTCTTAGAGCACTCTTTAGCACATACGAGTGGGGCTTTGGGATAGAGATCTGTATGTGAATACAGTTTAATTTTCCGTTTAATAAGTTTATAGAGGAAGTAAATGAAGCATTTTGTATTGCATTTTCAGCAGCATAATCTGTTTAGTGTGACTCATTTTAGCTCCAGGTCCTTTTCTCTGAACTTTTTAAAATTCAAGAGATTTCTTAAATTTGTATCATAAATGGTAGGTAGTTGAATTTATTCACACTGGAGTAACACAACGGGCCTCTGTGACAATACGAGATCAATACCAAAGGGAAAGATCCCAAAACAACGCCTCGTAATTTTGAACCTCCATCAGATGATGAGGTCGACATCTGATTTGGAACCCCATTCTCCGAACCATGCCAACTTGAGGATGTTTGAGTCCATGACAAATTTAACATGCCCCAGCTCCCACGAGTATGACGGTATTTGGTTGAATCTAGTTTCGAACTCGTAACCCTCCGGAAACTTATCCGCGATTATACATACTGGGTAAAAGAGGTCCAAAATCTTAACAGAAAATGAAAAAAATGGACAGGAAATACTTTTATAGCTAAAATAGCGACTTTTGGATTTAATTGAAACTTGACATGATTAATTTTGTTTATCTCATCGAAAGGATTACATATGTTAGTAAAGAAATAAACACAGCAAGAATGTTAAAATTAAGATATTTTTATAATTGTTTTTGAATTATGTACAGAATTGTCATTTTAAATTTTAATGAAAACAGAATTGCTTCTAATTGTTCCCTTCCAGAGATGAGAATTTAGTTCAGTTAAAAGCGCCTCAGAGAAAGAGATTTTCTAATTAGAAGTTAATTAGAATAAACTATTTTGCTTGAAGTCTCATCCTTAAAACATCTCTTGGCTTATAAAAGTCTTAGAGGCGGTTAAATTGCGCCAGATCAGTGAAATGAAAGAGGGACATTAATTTTTTTTTACAAAATATCACAATTACGCCTGGAATTGGTTGTAAATGTACATTCGGTTAGTTTTTCATGTTTCGTATTTATTAATACAAGCAATTCTAAGCACACGAACTGTACTACATTGATATACGGTACCATATAAACTATTTAGAGGACAATTGTAATATTATTTGTTGTTTGTTTATTGTTTCTCTACAGAAAGTTGTCCAATTACGAAGAACAAAAATCTCTGATCCAAAAGATATAAGAAAAAAGACACACATACGGTTAGAAAGTTGAAAAACAAAACGCTTCATCGAAGCAGATGAATTTCTGTTCCTGAAATCACTGTTTCAAGCTGATTCAAACAAGAAGAAAAATAGACATGCACACACATGGAAACCTTTACTGATACTGCTGGGAGAAAAAAAGATCTTCAGTTAGTATATGCAATTAACTCTTTATTATGGAAAACTAGAGATTGATATTCTATTAAGTAAAGAAAGAGAATGTATTTCCATTGAAGATGTTGTCTCAAAAAAATAGATATAAACTCATTCTGAAAAAATATTTTTAGCTGTGTTTCATTCTTTTACGAATTTGATTCTTTAGATTACTATACACTAGATATTGATCTACTATTAAATAAAGTTTAAATGTAACTCGAAAGGGTTTAACTATTCGAGATGCTGTTTAAAAAAAATAGACATAAATTCGTTCTAGAAGAATATTTTTAGCTGTGTTTCATTATTTTACGTTCGATTCTTTAGATTAATATACACTAGATATGGATCTACTATTAAAATAAAATTTAAATGCAATTCGTGAGTGTTTACCTACTCAAGTTGTTGTTTCAAAGAAATAGACGCATAAACTGTTTCTGAAGAAATGTTTTTAGCTGTGTGTTATTCTTTTATGTATTCGATCCATCAGATTAAAAGAAAATTCTTAATGACTCGTTAAACTAGAAATTCAACGCGCATTTCAACAGAAAAATGCTAGCACTAAAAATTAGAATTGTTATAAAATTCATAAAATGCATTGCTGTGATGACAAACGTCATGTTTATTATGCTCTAGCTGAATAACCCGGCGTTGATCGGGTTTCAAATATGACCGCGACATTTCCCTGTGTTAACTCAAATACACAAATCCAGTAGAATGTGTTTCCTACCTCGACAGCTAAAATAGGACCGCGATATTTCCTTCTGTTAAATCATACACAAACTCTGTAGAACGTGTTTCATTACCCATGTCCATTTATTGCAGGAAAACAAACTTCAGATTTGGTTTTAAAATTGGGTCTTCGAGAGACATTTTTAGGACTACCTGTGTGCCAATTTTCATGTCTACAGATTGGTCTGAAGACAAGAAAGAAATAGCCTATGTTTTCCGCAGTGTTCTAAAGTATAAGGGTACCAACTTTGGTGTGGATTAGTCAAATGGTGTAGATTTGAAAAGAGAATATACACGCACATACTGACCCACATCATTTTTTATACATGTAGATTCAAAAATATGCCGGAGTATAAAAATGTCCGTACAACAAATCAAATCTCAAGCCTAGATATGAATCTAGTATCGTTAAATAATCAGCCAAGAGATGGCGCCACAAAGTCTAAATAAAAAAAATGGTATACTTTTATACATGGTTCCGACATTTCGACAAATAAATGTAATTGAGTTTGTCTGCTTCATCTGAAAGAACCTTTTTTTTTTCAGTAGGTAGAGCAACATGACCTTTTTTTCTTAATATTGTTCTCTTGAGAAGCAAGATGCAGAATGCATTTTGTTCACGATCAATTTTTTCTTGACAAAATTGTATTTGTGTCCGCATCGCCTCTTTCTTAAGATTGCGTTGCATACATATACTGTTTTTTAACTCGACATATTCTTAAAGCGTGATGTTTGACTAGCTGCGATATCAGTAGAAAAAAAACAAAAATACTTTCTCGTTGTGTTTCATTTTGGATGATTTCTAATCGTGTGCCGGAAATGATATTTTTATAGTAAAATATTCACTAAGAAAGTGGCATTTTATTTATTTCTTAATAGTTTTCTTATTTTATTTACTAGTTCAAACGAACAACTTAAAACAAAGATAGAATTGTGTTTTATCTCTCAAGAATTTCTAATGAAATGACTCTTGGACACTTCCATACTATTACATTTTCGAAAACTAATCTCTTCACAATTAAGAGGATACATTTGTTGCTATGCGATAAAATTTCTTGCGAAGGCTAATTAGGGATATACATCTTGAAGTTAACACCTAGCTCCTAATCAGTTTCGACGAGTCCACCAATTTCGGACCAATGATACAAAATCTAGACACTGCACACCAAATTCTAACCTTTGCACTTTGAAGAGGCAGCTTCTGAAACTAAGAGGCGTATGGTATGATTTCTAAAAGACCACTTGATAGGCTTAAACGGAAGAAAATTTCATAACTGTTTTGCGCCACCATGCTTGTAGGGAACATGATTTCATTCTACCTTCGCCTGACCTTACCATCACCAACTATTTTCTGTGGGGTTACCTGAAGTCAAAAGTGTATGTAAACAAGCCCCAAACAATCGATGACGTAGAGATTGTCATTGAACAGTAAATCGCCAACTTTGGTGGTGGTATGTCGGAAAGAGCGAACTTCAAGGAAATACTTGAAGAGTGCATGGAAAGGGAAGAACACAGCATTTGAGGGATTTAATTTTCAAGAAAACCTTAATGTATATATATATATATATATATATATATATATATATATATATATATATATATATATATATATAGAGAGAGAGAGAGAGAGAGAGATAAATTCTCCTTTGATTGACACCAAATTGGTTAAGGAAGTAGGTAATTGAGTCGTTCATTCATACAAGTCTTGATGAAGCACATGCCGGAGCTACTTGAACCCTTATAAATGGCCACGTGCCATTTAGTACCGTCTTTATGTGGAACTAGAGCAAACGGAGATTCGAATTCGCTCTGTCAATAGAACTGAGACACAATTGTCCTGGATCAGAAGCATTATGCATTTGCCTGCCCTCTCACCTAAAGGTTCCAGCATACAGGTACAACGATTTCTCAGAGAATAGCGTAAGAACATAGTACAAAGGGTCTAACCGGCCTACTAAGATGGCCCGCTTCTTGGTAATCGACCCTCTAATGAAATAGATGTAGGAGCATGTAAGATGAGTCGCTCTTGTAAAGATCTCAGAAGTGTAGATTCGCGAGAACTTGTGCATAGATTTGAATTGATTGACTGTCGAAGCATAAATGAGTTATTTTCTCTCCTCTTGTCAATTAGTTCTATTTTAGAGCTCCTGCGTTCTTCAAATATTACGTGACACATTCCCGGAGTTCTTGAAATCGAGTGATCGGTAGAAATAACACGAGTATTATTTTAGGACTAGTGCTTTGTTCGAGTATAACGTGACATACAGATATTTTGAAACCAAGCGATCGGGAGAAATAATATGGATTCTATTTTAGGACTCCTGGTTTCTTCGAATATAACGTGACATTCACCTGGAGATCTTGAAACCGAGCAATCGGGAGAAATAACATGAAGATAGAGCACTTGCTCCGTCTGTTACATTAGAAGCTCTATGTTTCTTGTATGCTGCCGAAGAAAATCGGATCGATCCTTTCCTTTGTATTGTCTGCTTCCGTTAAGCATCTTTACTTCTCACCTGGTGGAGGCTTATCTGAACCCGTTTCCACCCAACACTGTGGGGTAAAGTGTCTTAGGCCTCCAGGGATCAGTTTGTGGTTATTGTATTGTATTATACAGAGCTTTAATCGCGATAATGCTGGTATAATTTTCAGATATAATTATCAGTCTCTATGTAATACGTTTATAATATGCTCATTCTCATGAGGACCTAATTGGAAATAGCAGATAGTTTGTCAAAGGTAGATAAGAATCATTGGATCATGGTCACCCTCGGGAAGTCGGCGTGGCGTTGTGCCAGATTAGAACTAGGCAAGACTACCTTATTGCCACCTGAATAGGATCTACGTTTTGCCCTCCCTACAATGCCCGATGTGAGGTCAGGGCGTCATGGATGCTGCCCGTCTGCATCATTTCCCGGCCTTGAACCAAGAACCAGATACCGAGGAAGGCGAGTATAGGAAGCCTTTCTGTCTCTACTGGTCAGTGCACCACTGAATGGTACGACAGAAAAGGGTGGGAGTTGGCAAGCAAGCAAACAGAATGATTGGAATCCAATACTTCTCTTGCTCAGTACGAATTTGTTTGCAGAAAAGAAATTTCAGAACCCTATTTCTTGGAAAATATCTAGTTTTAGCTGATACCAGAAAATATATCCTGGAAGTCTCCTCATAGTCAACAGACTACCATTTCTAAACTGGCCAGTCGACATTTGAGACTAATGTCCTTTGCCAATGGATTAAAGATTTTCTCGACTTGTCGCAAATGCAATATGGATTTGTCCTCTCCTATTCAAAGCCTTCCTTGTCTCAATATCAATAAAAATACACATTCTATACAAAAGAATACATCCTGGAGGTGCCCTCAAAGTCGACAACGAAGACAACATGATCAAGTATGACACTTACCTCAACCCTTCTTGATATCGAAGTTCTTCACAAGCAATCAAAAACTGAAAATGAAAACACGTCGAGTCAGTTTAACTTTGCAAAGGTGGGTACCTCAGAATCATTACATTACAATACTCTTACTAATAACAAATTTTGGTTTTGGAAAATAAACTTCAGAACAATATATCTTAGAAAATCCCTCGCACCCCCCTGCTTGTCTGAAGCTCTCCAATGACGATCTATATTTAAATATTTTCCTCATCTTAAACTGTTTGAAGGAGAATAAAATCACAGATTTGGTCTATCTTGTATAGAACAAATATAATACTGGCCAAGATGTGTCAAGTACAACCGATCTAAACAAGATGCCATGTTTTTGTTGTTTCTTATTTGGCATATCTTGTCTATCAGTAAGAAACAACAACAAAGACATGATCAAGAAGGACTCTTATTCCCAACCTTCCCCATACCAAAGTTCTTCACAAGCAATTGAAAACTAAAGCCAAATAAAAACACTTCCAGTCAGCGATCTAGACCAAGTGTAAAACTGGCCAAGACAAGATAGACCAAGATGTGTCAGGTAAAAATGGTCTAAACAAGATAGGCAAAGATGTGATGATGTCTTTATCATTTTACTTGGTCTGTCTTGTCTAGACCAATTAATAAACAACTAGGACATCATGCTTAAATAGGACACTTTTTTCAAACCTTCTCCATAGCAAAGTTCTTCACAAGCAATCGAAAACTGAAGCCAAAATAAGAACACGGCGAGGCAGTTTAACTTGATACATCGGCTCTTGCACAAAAGCATCGACGAAAACCCCCTATCTAAAAGTTTGCTTATCCGAATAATTACTACAGTAAAAAGAGACTCAAAATCACCTAGCCCTCCCACTGCCACATTAATCCTATCCATCTCAAGATTCTAAATCGAAATTGAGACTGCAGTTTCAGTCAAAACTCTTTTTGATGATGCATCGGCCTTTTCTACCACAGAGAAATAATGACTCACGGAAAGGAACAGCACAAAGAAAATAATAATGAGATTTAGTGATGGCTTTCGCAAGAAAGCTATTGCCACCACTGGAAATTAATGATGCCGAATATTCCTGCTTTATTATTTTCATTTCGAGAGGAAGGGAAAATCGCTTTTATTACGAATCCATCTTTCAGTCCCTTCTTTATCTTCGTTTTCTTTTTCTAACCCTCCTCTCGCTTTGTTGCGTTGATAAAGTATACGGAGAGATTATATAAAAGATAATACCTCAATGAAGGAACTTTACGCGTTCAAATTGAAAAATAATAAATGAAGCGGTGGCGGAAAAGTAGTGTTTTATTGAAGGATGGTGTTGTTAATGTCTGGTTTTCGAAAGTTTTTGAGAACGTCTATAATCTAAAATTCTTTTGAGATTGAAAGAATACTTTGGTTGGTATTGTTTTACTTTCGAAGTGTCGTCTTGGAATTGGTAGCAAGTCTTGGTTGTAAGCCTTGTAACCATCATAGAAAGGGGACAGTCGCAGTGTACCGGCAACACGGCGAAATTAGTAATTAGCGTTGTGAAAGTTTTCAAGAATAGGGAATACTTGAATGAAATGCTTCTATGTGTGTGTGTGTTGCGTTGATAAAGTATACGGATAGATAAAAAAATAGCACAATGAAGGAACTTCTCGCGTTCAAATTGAAAAATAATAAATGAAGTGGTGTCGAAAAAGTAGTGTTTTATTGATGAATGGTATTGTTAATGTCAGGTTTGTAAATTTCTAGAGAACGTCTATGATGTAAATTTTTTTAAAGATCGTAACAATATTTTGGTTTGTATTGTTTTACTTTCTAAGCTCTGTTTACGAATTGCTGGCAAGCCCCGGTCTTGTAACCATCATAAGAAAAGAACAGTCGCAGTGTTCAGGTAACATGTCGAAATTGGTCATTATCATTGAAATTTTTCCAGAATAAGAAATACTTAAATTATACCCTTTTAAACGTTCAAAGCATAGTTAAATATTGGTCTATGCATTGTTTTTTTAAATTTAAATAACGATTCTTGTCTGAAGTTTGAATTGAAGAAGAATGTACATTTATGTTCCGATTTTTTGAAATAATTTATGAATGTGGGAGATTGGGAATTTTTTTACAGTGTATTTTTCATGTTTTAAGCCACTGTCATAAAATTTTGTGTAAATCTATATATATATAAAGCAGAGTTTGCGTCTGTCTGTACTTAAACAAATCTTCAAATTTTTTACCAATCCACATCAAATTCGGTACGTTCATTTTATAGAAGCCCCGTGGAACAGAAATATTGTTACGTATTAACCCCGTGCCAGACGATCAAGGTTGCCTTATTTACGAGTTGAAGATATATTTAACAAATAATCGTCATAATTTTGATGAAAACATTGGTGTTTTATTTTTAAACTTTTGCAAAGCGATCTACCATTTGTTTGAAAAAACTGGTATTAAACTACTCTCTTGCTTTCTTTGTTCTGAAGACATTATTTCTTAAAACAAGTGATTTTGGTATTTTATTGAACATTTTATTGAATGAAATTATACAAGAGCAAAGTATACTCGTGCGACAAAAAATAATCATGAATATTTTACCTCAACTATGTGTGAATTTGTCATTCCTCCCTTAAACCTCCGTGTAGTTTCGATGAGGTAACCCATCCATCTCGACCAATCTCGCTAATTACGAGATAACACATCATATAAAGATATTGGAGATGTTTTAGGACAAGAAAAATATCACCAGATTTCTTCTAATTGTGAGATATCTCGGTCATAAAGGTTTCACCAGTTTTGCTAATGATGAAATACTTTATCGTCTCAACCGACAGGTGAGGTAATTTTAATTAACGTCGTATCAGAGGAACACATCGGGCCATTGACGACGGTGTGGGATCATTCTCCAATGGGAAAGAACTGAGGACAACACTACGTAATTTTGAACCATTCTCAACCAACATGAAGGTAAAAGATGAAGAAATTTCAAAATAGAGCAAGAGAGGTCAAAAAATTTGTTGGTTGGTTTTGGGATTTTATTGGACGCATGGGAAATAGTTTGCCATTCTGCACCAGACACAAGGCATACAATATAGACACAAACAATGAAAGTTTTACTGATTTTGAAGAGAAAAATGAATCTGACAGGAATCAAACTTAGCGCCAACTACAACTCGAAAAAAAAATTGTTGGAAAACTACTAGTGTTTTAGAATTCACTGTAGATTCGTCATTTGTACGAATTAAATTTTGGCAATTTTGTGGGATGCAAATAATGAGAATTCTAAATCACAACCCTCCCCGTAAAACTCATACTAGAGTTTTGCAGCATTCAACGTAGTCACCTTTTGTAGTTTTGTTTTTGTAGTCACGGGAGTGCGATATTGGTCTGCACGGGAGTGCGACTATTGGTAACGATCCGAGATTAAAACCAAAGGGAAAGATACAAGGTAAGGTAATTTTAATTAACGTCGTACAAGAGCAACACAACGGGCTATTAACTACGCTCCGGGATCAATCTTCTGAGGAAAAGATCCGATGACAACACGACGTAATTTTTAACCACGGTCAGATGACAAGCAACACCTGGGCTGGTACCCCACTCTCCATACGTCCACACCAACCCAACGTGAGGACTTTCAGCCACGACAGATTTAAGGTGCACCAACCGCCTCTACACCATACGCTTACAAACATCAATGTAATGACCGCGATTCGAACCATGAACTTTCTGATCTTGAGGCTGACACCTTAACCACCAGACCAGTTGGTCGGCAAAAATCTAAGGACAACGCCTGGAAATTGTGAATCACGGTCAGATGAAGGGTCGCTTTTAGAATCAACAGTCAATCTATATATATATATTTCTCTTACGTGGCACGCAAAAAAGACGTTATTTGTTACCGCTTTTTGGCAACATTGTGCGGTTGTTTGTTTACTAGGAGCCTCGCGCCTCATTTGAATCTATAGCGCTATCGGATGAAACTTTATTGAAAAAAATGAATTTTAGACGAGCTGTTGCGGTTTGTAATAGAAATCTAAGAAAGCGGAGGATCTTTTCAGGTCTATTTAAAAAACGGTCCTTTTCAAGGCTAACAATTATAGTACAACAAGACGCGTGCACTACAACTTTCGACAACAAACTCAGTCGAAAAGTGTATGGGTGGCTCGAGTACTGGGGAAATGTACACACAAACAACATGCTGGGTATTAAATTTCCAAATACGCGCTCGGATTTCGAGCCAAATTTGCTCAAAGTATTCATTTGAATTCTGATTCCATAGGTACTGTATATATATTTTCTGAAAAACATAAAAAAAATTTAGATTTGAAAAATATTTTTTTTGAATATCATATTTTGTAAACATTCTCTCTTATGCTAGGACACATGTCTTCATTGATGCGAGCGAAGCGAGCATAGGTTCGCCAAGCGAACCAGTGAGGATTGCAAAGCAATCCTCCGGGGGTTGGCGAGCGCTAGCGAGCAGGGGGCTGGCCCCCTAGTCTATTAAATCCGAGTAAGATCGGTAGGTAGGTATTTAATTAAAGTCGCGCTGAAACAGCACGATGGTCTATAGGCGAATGTCTGGGATCATACCCGTCGGAAAAGATCCAATGACACCATGTAATTTTGATCCCTGGTCAGATGACATGGTCACGCCTGAGCACCAAAGATCGTCGAGTATGGGTGCTGAGTCACATTAAATCTATCGTCGCCTCAAATGTTCTCATGTTAGTGAGGTGTGGGTGTTTGGCGAGTGAGGTGGTAACTTACCCTCCAAATTCCACAGCACGAAAATGTGAGGACATTTGAGGCTACTGCAGATTCTAGATGCAAAAGACCCCTTTGTACTCGATGGCCTTGTTCGAATCCGTTACTCTTCCAACCGGGCTACCATGGCCCAGAGTAAGTTTCTGTTTATGTATCAACATAAACTACACTACCCTACAATAATGTACCTGCCAGTAAGGTGTGATGGTATAAGGGAAATAATACATGCTTTAATAGGGGTGGGGGTCCCCACGTGCTTCAATAGCACTAGCAACCTTTCTGGGCATATTTTCAACAAGGTTTTGATACACAGCTATAGGTATTTGTGTCCATTCCTTCTGTAAGATTGTCACCAGTGGAGGTGTAGATCTCGGACGTGGTTCCCTGGTGCTTAAGCGTCGCTCTAACTCGTTCCACAAATGTTCTATGGGGTTTAGGTCGGGACTCTGAGCAGGCCATGGAAGACGTTTTACATCCATATCTCGATACCACTGCTTTACAGAGGCTGCAATATGACATGGAACGTCGTCGTCCTGGAAGTCACATTCGCACATTCCATAAAATTGCCAGAGCGCAGGAAGATCCTGAATGTCCAAAATGGTCTTGTAAGCAAGATGTGATGGTAAAAGGGAAAGAATACATGCTTTAATAGGGTGATGGTCCCTCACGTGCTGCAATTACAGTAGCAACTCTTCTTGACATACTTTCAACAAGGTTTTGATACACAGCTATGGGTATATGTGCCCATTCCTGCTGCAAGAATGTCGCCAGCTCAGCTGTAGATTTCGGATGGGATTCCCTGGTCCGTAGGCGTCGCTGTAACTCGTCACACAAATATTCTATGGGGCTTAGTTCGGGACTCTGAGCAGGTCAGGGAAGACGTTTTACATCTCTATCTTGATACCACTGCTTGATAGAGGCTGCAACATGACATGGAGCGTTGTCCAGAGCGTAGGAAGGACCTGACTGTCCGAAATGTTCATGTAGGCGTCGGTGTTCAATTGACCAGGAACAACATGCAAAGTCCCGGGCCATACCACGAAAAACACCCAAAACAAGTTGTCAGATTTTAAGCAAATTCCGTTGGCGTACGGTCTATTATTGCAGGGTAGTGTATAACCTTGATGTGCTTTAAATGACTGGAAAAAATTTCGAAGGACGGACGTATTCGGTTGGTAATGCCACGTTCAACCCCTAAACCAAGCCACCCCAAAATTAGTGTTGCCGTCCCTAAAAAATCAATAGCGCAGCATTGCTAATGGATCGGAAAAGTTCGCGTGAAATATTAGAGGCATAACTCACACAACGGTCATTTAGGCATCCGAATGTTCGGTCATGAACTCTGAGCAGTGCTTTCCGAACACTGCGCAAACACCCCGTGTGTCAGTTCCAATAATTTTTCCATTATTTGGAATCGATCGCCTTGTGCCTCTGTCCTTTGGAAGTACCCGAAGGCTGCTGTACAGTTAATGGGATATGGAAGGGGACCTCAGCATTTGGATGAAGTGTTACTGTACTTAATAGATGGTCAAGCATGACGAAACTTTCGACGAAACTTAGGATCAGGAGTTTATGCTATTGGGCTCCACCAATCACACCAGGAAATTTTGAACGATGTTTTACAATGTTGAAGCTCGGATGGGATGTTCTCATTTTTAGGTTTATGTACTTTTAATTAACGTCATATTAGAGCAACACAACCTGATATTAACGACGGTCCTCGATCAATCTCAAAGGGATAGTTCCGAAGGACAATACCATTAATTTATAAACCATGATTAAACCGTAATTTAAAACCATGATCAGTGCGTTTTTGGGTAAGGTAAGGTATATTTAATAAACGCCGTACTAGAGCAACACAACGGACTATTGACCAAGGGAGTTGGAAAGCCGATTCAACGTAAGACCGTTGCGTACGTAGGTGCTGGTGCACGTTGAATCTGTCTTGGCTTCAAATGTCTTCACGATGGTGTGGTGTGGAAGTTTGGGGTATGGGATCACAAGTTGACCTTATTATTTGACCGTTGTTCTCTGTTTCAAAGTAACGAGGTTTTTGTCCTACGTTCTTTTCCTTCTGAATTGATCCTAGACCCTCGCCAATAGCCCGTTGCTGTTAATTACGCCTTCATATTGGTGTTAATTCAACCGTCTGGCATTTAATCTAATTAAGTCCTCACGTTGGGTTGGCGTGGAAGTTTGGAGAGTGGGGTGCCAGCTCAGGTGTTGCTTCTTCATCTGACCGTGGTTCAAAATTGCGAGGTGTTGTCCTCGGATCTTTCCCTTTAGGGACTGATCCTGGACCGTCGTCAATAGCCCGTTGTGTTAATCTAGTACGACGTTTGGAACGACAATTTCGGCCACGACAGATTTAAGGTGCACCACACACAGCCGCCTTTATAATAACGCTTACAAATATCCATACACTGACTCGGATTCAAACCACACACCTTCCTATCTAGAGTCCAACAACCTTAACCTCCAGACCTGTTGGACCGTTACATATAATTTCATTGCTTCACCAATTAGAATTCCATAGAATGAATTATGAATTGATGTATGTTCATTGATTGGCCAGCACTTAATTAGATTATGGTAGGTAATGGTAATTTTTAGTTAACGTCGTACTAGAGCAACACAACGGGCTATTGACGACGGTCCGGGATCAGTCCCTTAAGGGAAAATCCGAGGACAACACCTCGTAATTTTGAACCACGGTCAGATGGCGAAGCAACACCTGAGCTGGCACCCCACTCTCCAAACTTCCACGCCAACCCAACGTGAGGACTTTCGGCCACGACAGATTTAAGGTGCACCAACCGCCTCTACACCATACGTTTACAAACATCCATGCCCGAACCCGGATTCGAACCCGGAACCTTCCGATCTAGAGGCTAACACCTTAACCACTATACCGGTTGGTCGGCCCATTTTTACTCATATAACAGTTCAATAGAATACTTGATTTCTCCCTTGTGATTTACAATTGAAATACTTTTAATATTTTCTATGGTAAAAAGGGAGGATTGTGTTTAAATATCAGGGAAAATGCGTCATGGACTGATTTGAAATTCCATTCTTCGGTTAATCCCTTCAAGAGCTCCGCTCAACCTGTCTGTTGGTTAAGGTGTCAGCCTCTAGATCGGAAGGTTCCTGGTTAGAATACGTGTCAGTGCATGGATGTTCGTAAGCGTATGGTGTAGAGGCGGCTAGTGCACCTTAAATCTGGTGGCCGAAAGTCTTCACTTTGGGTTGGTGTGAACGTTTTGAGAGTGGGGTACCAGCTCAGGTATTGCCTCGTCATATGACATTGGTTCAAATTTACGTGATGTTGTCCTGGGATTTTTCCATTAGGAGATTAATCCCGGACCGTCGTCATTAGCTCGCTGTGTTTCTCTAGTACGACGTTAATTAAAAATTTCAAAATTACCATTCAAGAGAAGCACAATGTGTGACCTCGTCATCTGACAGGAGATCAAAATTACGTGGTCCTAGGATCTTTCCTTAGTAGATCGATTCCGGACCGTCGCCAATAACCCGTTGTGTTGCTGAAGTATAATTTAAATTAAGTACCTAACTCAAAACAAGGTCTTGTATTGCTAGTAATATTATTAATAAGTAGCTCATTAAAAATTATTGCTAATTTTTTATGCGGAGATATCTTGCATAAAGAAGGGGGAAAAGAGTACGTTAAATCTATTGTATCTACATATGTCCTAACGTTGGAGTGATGTGGAAGTCGTCATCTAAACGTGGTGTTGTCATTGGATTTTTCCCATCGGTATTGATCCCGGTACATCGTCAATAAACCGTTGTGTTGCTAAAATGAGAAGAAAATTATTTACCTACCTACCGAATACTCATTAACTTAACCATATTAAAACGCCCCTTTCCAAACAAATAGTACCCAGTACGGTTGCCACTAAATATTTGCTAATTTAATCAAAGAAATGCAGGGCATGCCTATGATGAATAGCACCATCAAAGAAACTTTTCCTCTAATTAGAATAATTAATCCTGTGGTCGGGGGAATGCTTAATATTTACGACGCCCGGGTGCAAAAAAATCCTTCCAGAACCTAAAACAGCGGATTTACCCGCAGTATTTGAAAGCATGCACCTTCAAATAGAAAACTACTATTACGGATATCCGACTACTTTATCTATGTCATTAGGCGGGATTAATTAAGATGTATGTTCAGGGGCAAGGAAATTATCTTTTTCATTGTACTTCAAAGGCTGAGTCCAGGTAGCAGTGGAACGAATTTCTCCTCGCAATAATTGCGAACCGCGGATAAATATGCACGTTTTTTGAGAACGTATCCATCAGCACATACACGTGCAGTTTGAGTATGTGATTAATCATGTATTCGCGGCAGATGCTTAAAAATAGGTGGATGTATTGTATGGAGCGAAGGTATTGTGTGACATTATGCGCTTGAAAAGAGGATAGTGTTAATGTTAAATAATGAGGCTTTTGTTTTGGTAAGGATCATAGATATTTGATGATAATTGTATAAGGTGGAACTTTTTCATCAAATAAAACAAGAGCGAAAAGTTTTGTGACAAGTGTTTCTTATGCGACAATGTCTCCACATTGAGATGGCTTGTAATCACAATCATTTATATAAACTCTATAACAAAAAACGTACCAAAAAGGAGCTGTCCGATTGCTATAAAAATTGGTGTATGTGAAGAATATACATAGAAGAAGAAACGATTAAAATTAAGAACCATCGGATGATTAATTTCAAAGTTTGACAGTTACAAAGGGAGGAAGTCAATCAGGCGTTGGTCCACCTGTGTCCAGGATACAAGCTGTCAGCCGGGGTGGCACAGCAAGAAACAGTTCCCGGAGGGTGTCCTGCGGAATTTCTTGCCAAATTGTCTAAAATTGTCAGGTTAAATGGTCAACATTATGGGATGGTTGCAATCTCCTTCCCATAACGCCCCAAATATGCTCTATGGGAAAGAGATCAGACGATCTAGATGGCTAAGAAGGTGTTGGGAAAGCTTGAAGACGATTCATAGCAACACGTACAGTGTGCGGCCGGGCATTATCTTGTTGAAAAGTAAGTCCAGGGTGTCGCTAAAGGAACATCTATCATAGAGCTATTCGGAACTAGTTTTTTGAAACTTTTCCTACTCAATATACGACATCGTACTCAAATATACTCCATAACAATAAAAATCGACGAACCAACGATTGCGATAAAAATTGGTGAATGTGAAGAATATACATAGAAGAAGAAACGATTAAAATTCATAACCATTGGATGATTAATTTCAGAGTTTGACAGTTACAAAGGGAGGAAGTCAATCAGGCGTTGGTCCACCTGTGTCCAGGATACAAGCTGTCAGCCGGGGTGGCACAGGAAGAAACAGTTCCCGGAGGGTGTCCTGCGGAATTTCTTGCCAAATTGTCTCAAATTGTCAGGTTAAATGGTCAACCTTCTGGGATGGTTGCAATCGCCTCCCCATAACACCCCAAATATGCTATATGGGAAAGAGATAAGACGATCTAGATGGCTAAGAAGGTGTTGGGAAAGCTTGAAGACGATTCATAGCAACACGTGCAGTGTGCGGCCGGGCATTATCTTGTTGAAAAGTAAGTCCAGGGTGTCGCTAAAGAAACATCTATCATAGAGCTATTCGGAACTAGTTTTTTGAAACTTTTCGTACTCAATATACGACATCGTACTCAAATATACTCCATAACAATAAAAATCGACGAAC
This sequence comes from Metellina segmentata, assembly GCA_947359465.1. Lineage (NCBI taxonomy): Eukaryota > Metazoa > Arthropoda > Arachnida > Araneae > Tetragnathidae > Metellina > Metellina segmentata. The sequence continues at coordinate 100,789,079 of OX375874.1, forward strand.
CAACGATTGCGATAAAAATTGGTGAATGTGAAGAACATACACAGAAAAACAAGAGATTAAAATTTCAGAACATTTGAATAATTTATTTCAGAGTTTGACAGTTACAAAGAGAGGAAGTCAAAGTCAATAAGACATTGGTCCATCTTTGGCCTGGATGAAAGCTGTCACCCAGAGTGGCGTAGACTTAAAAAAGTTCCCGGATGGTGTCATGCTGGAATTTCTTACCAAATTGTCTCTAACTCTCGGGCTAAATGGTCAACACTCCGGGATAGTTGCAATAGCCTTCCCATAACGTAACAAATGTGCTCTATGGGAGAGAGATAAGGAGACCTTACTGACCCAGGAAGTGTTGGGAAAGCTTGAAGACAATTCATAGCAACACGTGCCGTGTGCGGCCGGGCATTATCTTGTTGAAAAAGTCAATCCGGGGTGTTGTAAAGGAACGGTAACACAACCCGACGTAGAATGTAGTCCACGAACTGCTGTGCTGTAAGTGTGTCCGAAATGACTTTCAAAGGAATGCAGCTATCAAAGGAGGTGGTACCTATACCATATTGCCCTCTTGTAGGCATGTGTGGCGTGCGATAGTAAGGGAAGGATCCCCACGCTGCCCTGGATGTCTCCAATTGGCGTCAGAACACATACACCAACGGACTCTTCACTAAAGACTATATGTTCCCAGTCAGCGCCGTTGCAAATTGATCGAACCCGGCACAACTCCTGGACAAACTACTTAGTGCGTCGATGTTTTTTATCGAGTGTATATCATAAATAAGGAGATTGTGATAACGCATGTTTGGCGTTTTATGACGCAGTGTGTTTTTTCAAGTTGCGACGAACGCAAGACAACGTCAGGTTAATAATGGGGTGAAGGGAATGAAGAGAAAACAGAGTGATAGGATGAAATCAGTAAAAGATCGCATGAGTATTACGGGAGTGGTAATTTTTGGTTTTTATGGTAATGGTAATTTTAGTTAACGTCGTACTAGAGCGACACAACGGGCTATTGACGACGGTCCGGGATCAATCCCTTAAGGGAAAGATCCGAGGACAACACCTCGTAATTTTGAACTACGGTCAGATGACGAAGCAACACCTGAGCTCTCACCCCACTCTCCAAACTTCCACACCAACCCAACGCGAGGACTTTCAGCCACGACAGATTTAAGGTGCACCAGCCGCCTCTACACCATACGCTTACAAACATCCATGCCCGAACCCGGATTCGAACCAGGAACCTTCCGATCTAGAGGCTAACACCTTAACCTCTATACCGTTTGTTTGCCCCTCTAGTTTTTATAAAGACAGTAAACAACATGGGAAAAGGGAATATCACTATAGGATATTGGGTCTGTGAAATCCGTACACAGCTAAAGGTAGGTAGGTATTTAAATTAACGTTGCACGAGCAACACAATGGGCTATTGACGACGGTCCGAGATCAATCCCTTGAGGGAAAGATCCGAAGTAATGGTAATTTCAGTTAACGTCGTACTAAAGCAACACAACGGGCTATTGATGACGGTCCGGGATCAATCCCCTAAGGTAAAGATCCGAGGTAATGGTAATTTTAGTTAATGTCGTACTAGAGCAACACAACGGGCTATTGACGACGGTCCGGAATCAATCCCCTAAGGGAAAGATCCGAGGACAACACCGCGTAAGTTTTAACCAAGGTCAGATGACGAGGCAATATCTAAGCAGGCATACTACTCTCCAAGATTCCACACCAACCCAACGTGAGGACTTTCGTCCAAGACATATTTAAGGTGCACTAGCAGCCTTTACACCACACGTTTAGAAATATCCGTGCACTGATCCGGAATGCAACCAGGAACTTTCCTATCTAGAGGCTAACACCATAACCACCAGACCGGTTGGCAAGAACAGATCGATAGAGTTCCTTGGGTAGGTCAAGTGCCTACAAACCTAAAAGAGATGTTTCTCAATTACATATGAGAACAGTATTAATTTTGCACATTTTACGTGTTAGTTTGATATTTTAAATAACGTTTCCCTGGAGCACCATTCCGGGTGTTTTGCAATGGTCCTGGATCAAACCCGAAGGAGAATATTCGAGGACAACACTTCATAATTTTAAACTACGGTCAGATGACGAGGTTATACCTAAATTTGGGTACTAATCAATTCAATAATTGAACAATATAACTATCTAGGTCACAAATAAATTGAAATTTCGTTTGTTGTTTGCTCAAAGAAAGTTCTTTTGGATACATGTAAAAAGAGCGATATTAGCGATACATCAAGATCGAGTATAACGATGAGTTGCTATGTTTATAGAATATGGATTTACCAGTACACGACTACATACAGCGAATCCTAAAGAATCTGTTTATTCTGTCCTATGAACTATAGAAAAAAAGTCACGATTTGAAAAAATACTCCTGTATAATTCAAAATGCAATGCGAAAAATCCATAGAAGGTTTATTTTTTAGCACATCCAACGCAGCATAACAATGCTACTAGAATCGAACATTACATGGAATAAATATATTTGATGTCGAGAGAATAAACTTGAAAAATAAATAGAATGAGAATAAATTCTGAAAATATTTGCATGTGATGTTAGGGAAGCCATGCATATATATATCCAAAGGAGCGAAACCATTCATCCGGATATAAACATCGGTACTGCCAGAAGAGTAAACATTTCCACTGAAAAATCATAGAACACAAGTTCCTCAAGTACAATATCGAGTGCCTGCTTTGATTTTATTAGGTTTCGAGCTGTTTTGCGAAGAAAAAAGCATGAGCAGATAGCACCAAAAGAGATAACAGAGCAGCGGATCTCAAACTGAAATATCATTAGTTGATCCCGTAATTCTTTCATTTCCCCGGTCTTTCAAAAAGTTTCGCAATAAACTGCCACTGGGGGCGCTACACAATGCACTTTTCAAGTTCTCCTCTCAGGCGTCATCATTCATTTCTCAATTCTTTTAAAACGCTTTTCATAGATTTCATTAAATTTACCAATCTATGGCAGCATTTATACACTCCACGCAGCATTTCATTTTCGTTTTATTCGAAGAGGGGAGAATTGTGGAATTCTGTTGAAAAATCCGGTTGCTCAGATTAAAGGGGATTCTTTCACAATTCATTCTTTCGCACTTCCATAATTGAACTTTTGAAAAATACCGTGAGCGTGTCTAGGTCTTTGGAATTGGAAAACTGGATTTGGTTGTTGTTACTGTCATGGCATATTGTTTGACAAGTATCGAAAGAAAATAATTTTTGCTGTAGGGTGATTTTAATTAGAAGTTTCTTCCTAAAAGAAAAGGGTTATTAGTCATATGGAATGGTGTTTTTCGTTTATTTTAGATATTCCGATTAGATAATGATTTTTTGAAATTTTAGTTAAGTGAACGAATAATATTTCTAGCATCTGTTTGGATTGGTTTGTCCTTTGAAGCATTCTTGCAAAGAAAGCAAATACAATACGTCAAAAAATCTACTTATAATCTGTGGGTTTTAATGTTTAACAAAAATAAAAAATCTCAATCCAATGAAAAATTTTTCCTAAGTACTCACTGAAATCTCTCTTTCAAACATCAAAACTTTACACGTGCGAAGACGTTAACACTTCAATTCTAAGAACGCCAGAAACGGGATGAAGTTTTGCATCACCCCAATTCTTTAAATGGAAACGGATGAAATCCCCTATATCCAATTAGATTTACCTTTGAAGCTTCTGTTACGGAATTTAGCGTTCAGAACACCGATGAAATGATCAACCAAAGGCCGAAACGACATATACAGACCAAAATAATAATAAGTAAAAAACGTTCTCCTCGAATTCTAAAATTGGGTTCCGCGATTTCGAATTCCGTCAAGGAACCTAATACCTTTCAGATGAAATAATACAAAAGATAAAATGAAGGGAACTCTTCAAGAGATGGTTATTGGCTGAAATATATTCGGGCAGCAAATTGAGTTTATTTTCTTGCTGATATATCAATAAGCGCTCTAAGGCTAAGAGTACGTGCCAATAACTTGGTCCACTGATACTATTCAGTCGGTTAGGGGACGGGATAAATTTTTTGATTATTCAACTTTGGATCGAGAGTTTCTTATGAAAAGCTAAATTGAGTTGCGCTTTGGGGGGTTTTCAGAACAAATTTTCCCAAGCGAGTAGTTTCAGGAGTATATAAGATGAGATCGAAGGGCGAAAATGATTCTAGATCACAAGGAAGATTTTTCTTCAATCAAGTTTTCTGCATACGTTTTACTTTGAAATATCGGTATCGGATTTTCTCCTCTTCTCTTATAAGCATGCATTTTTTCTTAGAATTTAAGACTGGAAACTTTGAAATTTTGATTTTTGAAATGATTTTGGGTAAACTATTAAAATCTCATAAATTTAAGATCTTAAAATTTGTATATAATCTTTTCTGAAAGATCAAATCTCATATCACAAAGGTTTGTTCTTTTTGACGTCTGAAATAGAATTTTAAGAAGTGGTAACTTCTGTTTTTTACTTTAAAATATTGGTTTAGGATTTTTACTCTTCTCTTATAAGCTCGAAAAGTGTTTTACTTGGAATTTAAAATTAAAAACATTGAAATTCCCTTTTTGAAACGCTTGTGGGCGAGCTTTTAGAAACTCATAAATAGTTTTGAGAACAAAAAAATTGCTTAGTCCTTTGCCTAAAGATCAAAGCTCATATCACAAATGTTTGTTATTTTTGATGTCGGAAATATAAATGTAAAAGCGGTATTTTTTTACTTTAAAATATATCGATTTACGATTTAAACTTTTCCCTTATCAGCAGGGCAAATTGTTTTTCTCATATCACTAATGTTTGTTTTATTTAACGTCTTAAAATGTTGTCTAAGTAGTGGTAATTTGAATCTAGAAATTTTCAACTTGCCTTTAAAATCTTAACGAAGCAAAATTCCGAATGAAAAAAGTTTATTTTTAACACATGCTTGATTTTCGCACAAGGAAACTGAATTATGCAAAGTTATCTAGTTAGTTTCGTATAAAGAAAACGATTTACCAGAAAATTTAAGCAATGCATTTTGTCTGATTTACGGCAGTGTTGCTTTTTAACATATGAACACTATTTGCAGAGAAAACAAATCACAATTTTCTTCCTTTCTTCCAATGGGACGTTGGAAACTACTTTTGGATATTTGTGTGGACATTTGAAACAAATCAAGCATGTGTTGAAATCAAAAATGTCTTTTCTTTGAATATGTGATGAAATTTTTAACCCTTAGAGCGTCATGAGATTTTTGAGTAGAGTAAGTCCCATTTGCAAACTTTAATATTTTTCTTTTACTATCTTTAATCTATTCTGACCTCTGGAGCACGAGATATCAGCAAGCTAACACCAAGTCAAAGGCACCAATCTGCGTTTTATTGATCTACATGACCGTACAGTATTTTTTGAGTCCCCATTTCATTTTTTCTATGACAAAGCCACTAACTATCTGGACACTTAGTAGAAATGCCGATTTTCACGAAAAATCCACCTTTGTGACGCAACTCGATTTTTTCCCGATGCATCGAAACTTTAAGCGCGTTTTAGTAAAAACGTCAATTTTTGAAGATTGGCGCATTTGGCGTGGTGGTAACTAAACATTATGCATAACTTTCGGACACAAGTGTATTTCCCAAAATGCCCAGCATATCAGGAGAAACTGAGATTAATGTGTTTCCGAGCACTCTTCGATCCGTTCCCCTGCCAATCTGGCGTTTGGCGATCCTTCCCCCCTAAAGCAAACAAGTCACGTCTTGAGAGACAACAGAACGGGACGTTATGCCCTTGGACGGACGAGGCCTGATCCAGGGTATTTGGCAGAAACGGATAAGGAATTGAGATAATTGGCTTTTATGGAGGAATATTTTCCGGTAAGGGAAAGAAGACCTCGGGATACCAGGAAAGAAGTTTGGAATATTATCCATTTATAGTGCCATTTGCGGGAACGGAATTGGATAGAACGTTGGGCCTGGAGCTTTGCATTCCACGGCATGTGTTATATAGTATTGTTTCGTATATATGCTATTCGACGACAGACATAAGCTAGATTTCCCAGTGAGAAAATAATATAGGCATTTTCGAAGTATTTTATATGTTACCTATCGCTGTTGTAGCATTGTGAGATCCAAAAATGCAGAATGTGTTTTGTTTGGCAGGTTTTATCCAATGACCATGCACATAGTAAACTAACTGTCCTTAAAAACAGTTAAAATATGGTTAAAAATAAAATGAATAGTATTATGGATGATATTAATAATATAGATTATATTATGAATTATATAATCCACATATAATTGTTGATTATAGTATGTAAATAAGTATGGTTGCCAATAGAGTAGGTTCACGAGTCTATTTAGGGTTCTGAAAGAATTTCTGGTAAAGTATAGAACACACACACACACACACACACACACACACATATCTGAGAACAGGTAAAGATAGGCATATATCATACAAATTGTTTTTATACGTCTTCTCCTGAAATGTATCTAGATTTGAATCATCGTTGATTAAATACCTTTAAACCATTTGACATAGCTAAACCTGTAAATTCATTCAAGAGAAGGATCATGAATTTACTATAAAACTTAAAATAAGGTAATGCTAGGAATTACAGGGTAATAATATTCAAGATGAGTGTATATTCTAGTAATGGGCTCCCAAATTCTTGAGGAAATACGGGTTATTGATAATTTTAACTTACACTTGCATAATACGGATTTAATTTGGTCTTATGTACGCATAACATTTTTCTCTTATAATGGTCGCATAACATTTCTAAATCAGATCTAGCTTATCATTAAATTCATGTTATGTTCACTCTTTATTTGATCCAACTTTATAAATTTTCGTCTAAGGGGTAATAAATATGCAGTTAAGGTAACAGTATATTTACAAATATGTAAACATAAAAGCAAACATAAAATTCAAACACAGAAGGATAAAAAACGAGTAAAATATCATCAGTCATATTATAGGACCTGAGATCGTTCCATTGAATGGTTCCCAAGCATCGGTCGAAGTACATCAGTACCACTCCATTCCAATGACTGACAGGACAAACGGTAATCAACCAAGCAAAACCTATGAAAGTTGACAAAAAATTCAAAATAAGTAGCTAAGGTAACAGTATATTTACAAATATGTAAACAGGAAAACAAAACATAAAATCCAAACACAGAAGGATGAAAAAAGGAGTAAAAATCATCAGTCATATAAGAGGACATGAGATCTTTCCATTGAATGTCTCCTAAGCATCAGTGGAAGTTCATCAGTACCACTCCATTCCAATGACTGACAGAACAAATGGAATTCAACCAAGCAAAACCTATGAAAGCTGACAAAAAATCAAAAATAAGCAGCTAAGGTAATTGTATATTTACAAATATGTAAACAGGCAAACAAAACATAAAATTCAAACACAGAAGGATGAAAAAAGGAGTAAAAAACATCAGTCATATAAGAGGACCTGAGATCTTTCCATTGAATGTCTCCTAAGCATCGGTGGAAGTTCATCAGTACCACTCCATTCCAATGACTGACAGAACAAATGGAATTCAACCAAGCAAAACCTATGAAAGCTGACAAAAAATCCAAAATAAGCGGCTAAGGTAACAATATATTTAAAAATATGTAAACGGAAAAACAAAACATATAATTCACACAAAACGATAAACAAAGTGTAAAAGATCATCAGTCATATAAGGAGGACCCGAGATCTTTCCATTGAATGCCTCCAAAACATTTCTCGAAATAACCCATTAAAATGACTGACAGGACAAACTGGGTATTCAACCAAGCGAAACCTAATCTCCCTCATCCACCCACCAATTAAACATCTTATCGAAAGGAGAATCTCTTTAATAAATAGCTCCAGGAAGGTCTTTAGGACCCCAAAATGATATCCCCAATCGGCTCGCCCTCACTTTCGAAGGAGGACAGAGCAATCAATCCTCACCAGCCAGTCGCGACGCGATGACAATGACGACAACCCCCCTCTGCGGTCAACCAATACATCTCCGACAAACTATCTCCAAGATCTCAATTTATCAGTAAAGCAAACCCCGTGCGATTGCAAATCGCGTCCCTCTCCCCAATCCGAATGGCCAACATTTACTCATCGAGGGATGAGGCCCCTAATTAAATGGATCAGCACAGTGCACTTGGGTGAAGGCATAAAGTCATTCAGATTTCCGGCCCTGTGCGGGTGCTTATTATTAAATTCGATTCCAGAGCACCCAGTTAAGCAGTATTAACAACAGCCTCGGGCTCTTCCCGTTAAGCGCTGATGACGACGACGCTTTGGCTTTTAAGTGCCTCAAAGTGCTGATGCAAGATCTGGACTGATTTGTTGGAAGGCAGCCTCCGGTGGATGGGAAGTCGTTTCCGCAAGGTGGTTGTTAATCACGTGAGTCGAGGAATACGAATGTTGGGCCTGTGGGTTTTAATGTGCCCCGATTGCTTTTTTTATATCTAATATGTGAGTCGGTTATGTAAAAAGGGGTGATTGCTTTTTTGTAGACAGATGAAGTCCATCGTAATTCTTTCATAATTGATCGTAGTTACAATCTTAATTTTGAATTCACCGTCGTGATTTTCACGGTTTCGAATTTCGGAAAATCGAATTTCAGAAAATCGAATTCAAAAATCGTCGAATTACTCTCCAAGAGTATTAAGAAACTTTAGCTTTTTGAATTCGCCGTCGTGATTTACACGGCATCGAATTTCGGAAAATCGAATTCAAACATCATAGAATTACTCTCCAAGATTGTTACGAAAAATTAGGTTTTCGAGTTCACCGTCGTGATTTACACATCATCGCATTTCGCAAAATCGAATTTCAGAAAATCGAATTCAAACATCATCGAATTAATCTCCAAGAGTGTACGAAACTTTGGCTTTTTAAATTCGCCGTCGTGATTTACACGGCATCGAATTTCGGAAAATCGAATTTCGGAAAATCGAATTTCGGAAAATCGAATTTCGGAAAATCGAATTTCCGAAAATCGAATTTCCGAAAATCGAATTCAAAAATCATCGAATTACTTTCCAAGAGTGTTACCAAACTCTGGCTTTCAAGAGTCTGAGTTGACGCAAGATCATGACTGATTTGATGAAATCCAATTTTTGGTAGATGTGCAGCTATTGTTTTGTATGTTTTACTTTTTTCATAGAACGTAATTCTATAGTAGGTGTATTAAACAAGGAATTTTATGGAGCATTGGTCGAGATGTACACATGACCACCAGAAATGAATGTCTTGAAATGCGAGTATATCTATATACTATATAAGGAAGAGGGAGAGTTAGAGTTATGTATAGCGTTTGTCTACTCAATAACATTTTACAACGTTTGACCAATCTACTCGACAACTAGTGCATTTTCTATATAGCGCGTTCTATAGCATTGATCTCCGTTTGAATTTTTCTAGTTGTACAGAGGGGACTAAAGACAGCTTGAAATCCCAGTACAATTTAATATTGAACATTGAAACCCTTTGAGCATTGAGGATAATTTCGATTACGGTTGGAACTCGGATTGCCTGACTAGCATTTTCGAAAATCGTAATCTTTTTTCAAAAGTTTATTTTTACAGAATTAAAACTTTAATATGTTTTGTTTAAACTTATTTTGCTTCAAACTATCTATGAATATTAACTATTTATGAATATTTGATTTATTATATGAGGAAAATTAAAATATATAATTAAACAGAACTTACATTTGTAATGAAACGAGCCAATTTAACACCGAAAGCACAAGCAAAAAACTCACTGTTCATAATAATGTGATAATAATACTTAGTATCTGGGAATGACAGAGAATTAATGTTTTGTTTTATAATTTTGTATTTCTTGTCAAGATCTTCTACGTCTCTGTTTCATACTTTATTCCCATATACAGCCTATTCATATTGTACCCAAGCAATTAATGTGGGGTTTAACAGGAGGGTACAGCTGCATTCTTTGTCCCGTTAGGTGTCATTGTTCTTATAGCGTTTTATGGGGTCCATTTTATGTCGCCAAGGAAAGAATTCCTGAAAAATAATTTGTTACAACGGAAAATAAAAAAGCTTTAACGGAAATTTATTAAGGTGAAAAAATGGAAGAATGAAACTTTTTTCACACAAAATGGCATATTTAAATACAAAAAGGAAATGATTTTTAAATGAAAGTATAAAGAAACAATACAAACTGATGCTGAACGTTTGAATTCTTGTAATTTACACGTACGTAAAAGAGTCTGGGAAAAAATGAAACAGAACCAATAAAATCAAAGAACAATTTAACGGACATGAAAAGAACTTTCTAGACTTTTCAAAATGAAAATTTGAACTTTCTGTATGACGAGGTTGCCATAAAAGCTAGAATAACGTTAATAAAAATGGGTTGCCTTCACCTACAATAACTCGTTACTAAAAGTGCACCAAGAGAGTTGCCACCTAACTGGGCAGGGAATGAAGCTGCACCAAAGGAGATTTTAGCTACAATTTTTAAAAATTGACTATTATATAAATAACAATGGAGTGTTTGTTTGTACATTGAATATTTTTCATTACTTTCAAGTTTTCTATCAGTTTTGGGCCTTTCTGATGCAAAATCTTGAGCATTTGGTGTCTGTCTTTCCATCTGTCTGTATATGTGTGTGCCCATGATACATCCAAGCCCTTTAATATATTTTCATGACACTTGGTATACTGTGAGTACGAACATTCATTTAGTGACTGAACTTGGTTGCGAAAGTCTGTCAGTCTTCCTGTCTTATGTTCAATTTTGTATTAGTGTGTGTGAGAAGGAATCACATACACTTTATTCGATAGATTAGATTACAATGTTCTTAATGTTATACATCACATATTTGTTGAGTGAATGCAGTATTAAATATTTCGTTGCTACCTTATATAGATAAGTTTCTTGCTAAAACAACTGAGTAAGTATACTTAAATCAACATTAATTTGGTAGTTTTGGAAAATTTGGAAAGCGTAATACGAAAAAGTAATACGCATATTTTCAAATTATTAAAATATTTTTTTACAGAATTTCAGTTATGATATTTCATTTATTCCGAGTCTTATTTTCGTTCTTTGCTCAATTCGAACGATTTCCGAATATTTGAGACCGACGATATTTTTCAACGAACGTTAACGAAACAGAAATATTTTATCTCTTTCGCTCTGAATTAATTTAGTGGTTCTAAATTTTGTGTACTTTTTAGTTGTAAGTTGTGGCAATTGTGTAAAATAAAGAGATAAAAAGAATTATTCAAAAGAAGAATCACCATTTAATATCGGTAGAACAACTATCTACCTAAACACTTTTATTTTGTTTTATCTCGCTGTTTTCTTTTATCATTTGCTTTAAATATTTAATATTTAATAAACTGAATTTCCTTTGGTACTCGCATCACCATCATAAAGCATTCGACTTAAAGTAGAAGGAAAGTCAGAATAAAACAAGTTTTAAGTTTAATTTTGACCTTATTCAAAGAATTGTAATGTTAAAAAAATACGAACTAGAACTTTTAAATTATTAAAAAAATTCTTTGTCATTGTTGTAGTGTTGCAAGTTTGGACTAACGATTTGATGTGCCAATTTTCTTTCATTTTCGCATTTATCTTTTGAGCAGCTTTATTGCCCGAATTGGATACCAACTTTAAATGGAATGGGAATTCTGTTTCGTAGAAAGTGATAGTTTTCAGATGAGGAGGATGAGTTCAACGGTTGGTGCCATGTAAATATGTGATTTTAATAAATGTTTTGTTTTTATACGCAGGTTTGATTCCAATGTGACATCTACATGCACAATTCAGCAATACAGTCCACTTACGAACTTCGAAGGAACTTGGATCCGTGAATAGAATAGAAGGCGGTAACAATCATAATGACAGGATGTCAATGTGGATTATTTCACGAGTTAAAGTTATACTTAAGCAACTTATGCTACACGTAAAATTTTTTTTATATATAAACACAATGATTTAAAAAAAAAATCTATTGAAACAAATCTATTTCTTATTTTGTAAAAAAGTAGTAGGTTACCTTTGTAGGTTTGTAATGAAGACATTCAATTTTAAAACAAGTTCTTTTATTATTAGCCATGCCACAAAATGTAATTTTCAAGAAAAAATATTCGCCTTAGAAAACTTAATTCTTTTCAAATAAATTTGTCATCCTTCCCTTACAGACTTCGAAATTTGACAATGTCGCATACCATTATTAAGAGTGCCTGAGTAAAAAACATTGTTTTGTTGAGTATGAGTATGAGAGCAATCGCCGTAGATTTGTCATTTTTTTGAGTAGAGTAATTTTGCATGAAATGAATCTAAGAAAGGGAATTCCAAATCCCCTCAATTCGTCTTTTGTTGAAGTATCCTTAGTGTCACCTTTCGTCATTTTGTAGCTTATTTGTTTGTTACACAGCAAAGGTGCGATGTGTGTAAAATGTATTACATGTATGGATACGTTTGTGGATATAAGTGTCCAAAGTAAGCTATACAAATTATAAAGATGTCACAAAAAGGTTTTAAAATATTATTTTGGTGTACAAAAGACAAAAATGGTTACATATTATGATTGCTTCTTCAATCTAGAGTTAACCAATTCAAACAGAGTAAGGTCGGGAAATTTTGCTAGTAATTTATCAGTGCTTTGAATGTGGAAGCGTTGTGAAAGATACTGCCATTTGCATGACTGAATAGATCTGGAAAAGTTTTATTTTCACAGAGGAAAAAATCAACGAAATTCTAAACTGATGATTAAGCTCATCATGGTATTAATGCTCAATTTGTTTGATTTGTTTCATTAATGTCGTCAAATTTAAAATTTAAATGGATTTTGAAAATATATTTAAAGGTAAAACTATTCAGATCATGGGTCATAAAAGTATAACAAGCAACAGCATCTATATGATTTAGAAGTAGCGTTAATGACGTTTGAATCTTTAAATGGTAAAACTGAATTAATTCTGAAAATTAAACATTAATTCTGAATTAAGCTTGAAATCTCAATTTTCCAAGCTATAACAACGTAAATAAGCACAATAGAACTCCCTCCATATTATTCGTAAACTATAGTCATTTTGAGTATAACAATGATAGGTTCATTGTAATTTGGACATCGAAATTACTATGCTATATTTTCCGAAACATTGTTGTATGTAAGCAGTACTGTTTTAAAAAGATTTCGTCATAAAGATTATGTTTGAAGTGCTGACAAACACCTTTTAAAACTTTTGTCAAGTGAAATTAATGTACGTTTGATTAAAGCGATTTTGGTTGTAGAGGAATCTTCCGCTGCAATTTATTTACAGACAGTACTATTAATCGTCATTCTCACAGACGTTTGATCTAGAAACAGTACTTTCAGTGCTACTTGTATCATTTTTATAGACTTTTTATTTACCTTTCAAGATAATGGATTGATTCGGCAAACAAATGTTTGTGCCTCTTCTTTTATAACTTCTTTAATATTTGCATGTAATTTGGTGTTTATTAACACTACAGTTTTCCATAAAATGTTTGCTTTGCATAAATGTAATGTGTCTTCAATATTTAGAAAATTGTTAAATACCGTCATGCTATTCTAGAAAGAAGTTTCGAGAAAATCGAAGTAAAAAGAAGCAGGCAAAGGAGAAGGCAAAAAAAAAAAATAGTAAGAAGAGCAACCCCACGTTGAATGGAACTACCTTTTAGAGTGGAATGATAAACATCCCTAAGAATTCATGGACTTGTATCTGCGTACCATCGAAGACAAGATGGCAGCAACCACGAATTTTTTCAATTTGACGAAGTTATGTCAATGCTGCGAACAAATCTTTCTTATGAACTATCATTCTTTTATTTTTATTCTTTCATGGCATTAGAAATCAAAACAAAGAAAGAATCGTATAAGCCATGGAAATAATCCAATTCGCTTGAAAAGAAGATTTATACTAAACATTGTTCCAGAACTATCTATATGAAATAAGAATCAAATCAACAAAACTAAATTAGTGCTACTATAGTCTATCAAAACTGCTCAAGAAAACACAAAATGTGACTTTTGATCAAGTTATCAATTCGCGAAGCATTTCGTTCTTTTCTTACCTTTGTTACTTTAAAAAAAACTAAATCACAGTTCATATTAAAAAATTAAGAGAAGCAATACACATTTTAACCGTTTTTCATTTTGTGTACATTTATTTATTTTATTTTACTATATTTATGTCACATTTTTGAGACGGATCACAGCTATACAACGTTTATGTCGGATTCAACAAACTGCGTCCCTTTTATAATGTAGCAAGAATATTATATATAGAACCCCCCCCCCTATCTTAAATTCAAATACATTTTTAGATGTTCCCAGATTCAACTGGAAGTTGTTCATATGTGAGTTTGAAGGATAAAACTTTTATTTCACGAGCTCACTCACTATTTGTCTTACAGTCCAAATGGTTTCTATGTGATATCTAGTCCATAAAGATCTGAACAGTTTTGCTGTCGAGAAAAATAATCGTCATCAAGAAATTGCCAATTTTTTGTTGATCAAGATCTAGTCAGGTGTTTTGGAATCATTACAAAAGTAATTTATGTATAATAAGCTAATTATCTGCAGTTTGTTTTTTGAACTGTGATGTCTCAAATGGTAATGTGTCCAGAAAGGCCAATTCCTGTGTAGGAAATTATTCCTAACATTATACTTCATGCTTTGAATCTCCATCACGTTGCTAAGAGGGAATAAGATATTTCTTACAACTAGGGGCCCCGCCCCCTGCTTGCTAACCACCGAAGGATTGCTTTGCATTCCTCATTGGTTCGCTGCGCGAACCTTGATCGCTTCGCTCGCATCAATGAAAACATTGTTTATAAAATATGAAATTCAAAAAATATTTTTCAAATATAATTTTGTTGCACTACAAAAAAATTATACAATACCTCTGGAATCAGAACTCGAACAATTTGGAATTCAAAAGAAAACTTTGAGCAAATTTTGACTCGAAATGTGAGCGCTGCTTTGGAAATCGAATACCCAGCATATCGTTTGTAAGCTGCAACAGCTCGACTAATATTAATTTTTCTTTCAATAAAATTTTATCCGATAACGCTAGAAATTTAATTGAGGCTCGAGGCTTCGTGCTCGTGGTAAACAAATAATCGTACAGTGTTGCCAAAACGTGATAACAAATAACGTCTTTTTTGCGTGCCACGTAAGAGAAATATATATATAGATTGTATTCATCAATGAAATCAAAGAAAAAAAAATCAAGACTTTTTCATGAATTTTTAAAATTAAAAATCCATGTAAAAACTAATTTATTTCTCAATTAAAATCTTTGAGGATCAGAACATCCACTGTATTTATTATACAGATTATGACAATATGAAAATAATTATCAAGAGAAAATAATAAAGATAAATTCGTTGTTGAGTTATCGCTGTTCGATTAAAGTATCGTATTGCAAAAACAATGAGTTTAAAGTGTTGGAAACATGTTTGCACTGGTGACATAATCTAACAAAAATCCTTTGTAACTAGTTGGGTTAGTGTGGAAATTTGGAGAGCGGGGTGCCAAATCAGGTGCGTTGCCTCGTCATTTGACCGTGTTTCAAAATTACGTGGTGTTGTACTCGGTTCTTTCCCTTAGGGGATTGATCCCGGACCGTCGTTAATAGACCGTTGTATTGCTCTTGTACGACGTTAATTAAAATTACTTTACCTAACCCTTGTAAATAGAAAAGTATTCCAAATATTTATATGACCTTGCTATAGTTTCAAAGCTCAGAGAAATCGGGAAGAATTTTGAAGCAATGAAAACAAAATCAATATTATGGTCAGCTTTCGTGATTTCTATTATATAGATACAATTTCAATCATGATAGAGGATATAGTGATTCACGTATCCCAAGTGTCTTGCCTTTTTTAAAATAGGATTAGGAAAAACAATACTACCTATCTCGTGACTCTTAGAGCGTTAAACAAAATTGAGAACAAGCTGTTAGTAGCCATTGTCACAAGAATCTTCAATTTCAAATCAGACCTTACCACCACACCATCCTATTCCCACCACGAAAATTTCGGAAAGCCAAAGGGCGAAAATGGCGGGATACATAAGGGTCGTAAAAACTTATCAGCCTCTTTGCGCCATATGGCACCGATGGATGAAAAAAAAGAGCAGGAAATATCAGGAGTGTTATCTCAGCATGCTACTGACGTGATGCTACTGTCCGGTGGAAGATATCATCGTCTGCTAATCCGCAGGATACAGGGGGTGGAGGAGAGAGAGGGGGGTGAAGAGGGGAGGGAGTATCGGGAATCGCTCCCACCCACGACGAAGCATCCGATGCCAATTTCTTCTGTCGCTTCCAGATGTTCCTGAACAGATAGGGGGCTTAAGGAGGGAGATGTCAGATGGAATGGTTTTCAAATATGCGTGATTTACTCCGGATTTGGGAATGGATCTTGGATCTTAAAATGTAATAATTGATCCTGCGATGAAGCGCTTCGTGAGCAGTCCGGAGTAAAGACAGGCAATTTTGCTGTGGAGATAATATGTATTTTAATTAACGTCGCACTGGAGCAACACGACGGGCTATTGGCGATGATTCGGGATCAAACTTGAAGCGAAAGAACAGAGGACAACACCACGTAATATTAAACCCCAATCAGAGGACGAAGTCAGCACTTAACCTGGCACCCAATACTTCAAACGACTACACTATGCCAACGTGAATGCATTGGAGGCAACGCCGGTTTAACGTACACCAGACCCATTTGGTATTTGTTTGGATTCGAACTCGTAACCCTCCGGTAGCTAATCTGTTACTCTTCTAACCGGGCAACCGCGGCTCATATAAAATTAAGAATGAATCGTAAGCATAGAGCACCAGTGACATACACTACCCTACAATAATGGACCGGACAGCAATATATGATGTTATAAGGGAAGGAATACATGTTTTAATAGGGGAATAGTCCACCACTTGCTGTAATTACACTAGCAACCCTTCTGGGCCTATGGGTATTTGTGTCTCTTCCTGCTGTAGGAATGTCGCCAGTTCAGCTGTAGATTTCGGATGTGGTTCCCTGGTCCGTAAGCGTCGCTCTAACTCGAACTACAAATGTTCTATGGGGTTTTGGTCGGGACTCTGAGCAGGCTAGAAAAGACTCTTTACATCCATAACTTGATACCACTGCTCGGCAGAGGCTGCAACATGACATAGAGCGATGTCGTCCTGGAAGAAACATTCGTTCAATCAATAAAATTGCCAGAGTGTAGGAAGAACCTGATTGTTTGAAATGTTCCAATTGACCAGGAACAACATGCAGAGGTACCAGGTCATATCACGAAAAACACCCCCAAACAAGTAGTCGGATTTTATGCAAATACGCTCTGGTCGGGTCCATTATTGTAGCGTAGTGTATATATGGAATCCGATGTTCAAGGTAGGTACGTAGGTATTTTAATAAACGTCCCATTGGAGGAACACAATGGGCTATTGGCGACGATCCGGGAATAAACCCGAAGGGAAAGAACCGAGACAGTACGACGTCATTTTGAACCATGGTCAGATGATGGGGTCACACCTGAGCTTGCACCCCACTCTCCAACACTATGCTGTAACATGCCGTTACCAAGAAGAGTAGAGAGCTAATAACAGGGTGCGTTGTCTTCTTGGTCCTGCTGTGGAAGTGGAGACTGGAGGAGGCTGTCGTGTGTGTGTGTGTGGGGGGGAGTTGTTTAGGAGAGGACAGAAGGGTCAGTTCGAGCCGCAGACGAATACGGGGACTTATAGTTTTTGACTGCTGTATTGTGTCGGTGATGGATATTGTCATTTTCTTAAAACTGTAGTAGATACACACAACATGTACTAGTCCTGTAAATAACTCTTATGAAAATATAACTATTTTAACCTCGAAAGTGGTTATTGTCGATATGGTACAATGCCAACGTGAAGATATTGGAGGCCACGATTGTTTTAACTAACACCATTCCCCTTAATACACGACACTCTTAGGCCCGGTGCACACATACGATTTTTCAACGTGCGTTGCCACTGCGGCACCGAAGCCCAACTATACACACATAACCCTGAAATGACGCTAGTAATCATTCCGCTCCAGTTGCGATGAATATTCTATCGAAGAAAAAGTGTTTATTTCGTTTACTTGTTGTAAGAAAAGTATATTTTGAAACAAAATAAACGTTATTGAATTCAACCATTTATTAATTATTATTTATGTTCCATTTATTTATGAAAACAAGGTACTTCAGACCGGAGAAGCGTATGCTGCGCTTTAGGAAACTGCGGTATAAATTGCACGCAAGTTGAACGTGCGTCGTCGGAGGCATGTGTGTACTACTCCATTGGATCTAATGTATCTCAGACCGTACTTGAGTTGCGACAGCGGCACCGCACGTTGAAATACCGGATGCGTACACCGGGTCTTAGGTTGTATTATAAGATTATCGAAATCTGAGCATAAGATTTTGTTTTCTACTTCCAATCCAATCTCGACATCCATCGACTGACGATCAGGATTTTGCTCCGACAGCGGCCATTAGACTAAAACCAGTGTAAGAAACAGCATGATGGTGCATAAACCTACATTACAACAAATCGTGCGTCCGCAAATGACCCAACCCATTCCAATAACCCATTAATAAACCACGGATACGCATACTAAGGTAAGTTATACCGAGCACACCATCTCCATCACTCAACGAGCATCTGCATCGGGATGATATTCCCGATCCGGAGCGCCTCATTTTTATCTCGTTTTGCGAGGGCCTCATTGCTGTCTCCTGAATAAGTAACAAGGGAGACGCACAATAAGTAAGGAAAACAGCGAAGGAGGATCCGGATTGAGCCGCGTTATCGAGCATCATTAGGGGGTCGAGGAGAAAAGTGCAATTCCGCTCAGAAATGGTCGGGCGGGTTTTGTGCAGTTCGGAGGATTCTTGGTGGCGCATGGATTCGAATAGCCTCTCGTCTCGGAACCAGCAGGGGAGGATGGAATGGAATAAGTATGGTTGATATTTTGAAGCACGTGATTGTTCGATGAAATCTTCGGGAGGGGATGTAGAAATAGTTTTTTAAAGGAACGATAGAAATAGTTTTGGGGCTGGAATATAGTCTTTTATATGTGGTAGATCGGTTGAGCTTTATGGCGGAAGGGCCATATTTAACCGAGCTGAGCCAACGAGTAAATAGACATAGAGAGGACGGTTCACTGCCGGAGATGACAGAAATACACCCGGGAAGGAGTATTCTTATATTTTTATCGATGTAATCGGATGAAAAGTGCCTTACAAAAAAGACAGCCTCTTTGATTTTTGTATAGATTTGAAAAAGGTTAGGTTGATGCAAAAATTCGTCCCGTATTTTTGACAAGAATTGAGGATTGCGTCTAATCGATACAGTATGTGCCGTTCTGTTCGATGAAATTCCTCCATCCCTCAGGTAGCTAAGTCATCGAGCGCTCGTAGAAGTTCCGAGGATTCTGACTGAAGAACTGATTCAGGTGACGAAGATTTGTGAGCCCCTTATGCATGTAGGTTCTGTTCGATGACTACGTTCAGATTACCATCGTTCATGTAGGTTCTGTTCGCTGAGAAGTTTTGAGGTTTCTGGCTGAAGAACTGATCCAGGCCACGAAGATTTGTGAACCCCTTATGCATGTAGGCTGAAGAACTGATCCAGGTCACGAAGATTTGTAAACCACTTATGCATGTAGGTTCTGTTCAATGACTACGTTCAGATTACCATCGTTCATGTAGATTCTGTTCGATAAGAAGTTTTGAGGTTTCTGGCTGAAGAACTGATCCAGGTGACGAAGATTTGTGAACCACTTATGCATGTAGGTTCTGTTCGATGACCTTTTTCCATCTCTCCTGTAGCTGAGTCATCGAGCTCTCGTAGAAGTTTTGAGGCTTCTGGCTGAATGATGAATGATCCAGGTGACGAAGGTTTGTGAACCACTTATGCTTGTAGGTTCTGTTCGATGAGAAGTTTTGAGGTTTCTGGCTGAAGTACTGACCAGGTGACGTAGATTTGTGAACCATTTATGCATGTAGGTTCTGTTCGATGACCTTTTTCCATCTCTACGGTAGCTGAGTCATCAAGCGCTCGTAGAAGTTTTAAGGTTTCTGGCTGAAGAACTGATCCAACGTGACGAAGATTTGTGAACCACTTAAGCATGTGGAATCATTAATTGCACCTTCCCCCTACACAACATGCATATTGTTTTCGTATCTGCGAATAATTCTTGCCATTTCGGAAATAAAATCTTAATGTGTTGTAAATACTCCTTATTTTCTGCCATTTCGAATGCTTAACAAAATTTAAAAATCAAAACATAAGGGTCACGTTATTGCTAGGTCTGAACACATGATACTGATTCCATTAAAAGATTACCATCGCTCACTCTACTTTTATATTTTCTCTATGGTTCCATCTTGAATGAGTTATTAGCGTTGCTAATGCCACTCCTTGTAAGACGTGTACCGGTCTGTTTCCGCAAGGTAAATCCAGAAGTTTCCGCACGAGTTTTCATAGCGAATCTTTTTTGGATATCAATGAATAGTTCCGTCTCGTGGATCAATCAGATGACGAACTTTCCTTTCCACCCAGCAGACGAAAATAGTCTAAGGATCGCGTTAGTTTTAATTTTGGCTACATGATTCAGTGAACATAAAATGGTCACCATTATTAACTCTACTTATTTATTTCCTCTACGCTCAGAACAATTGACCGAAGATAAAAGTACTTCCGTGGAAAATCCTGTAATTCTCCTCCCTCGACATCAAGCCTCTAGGCTGCAGCTGTTTAGAAACAGATACATATATCACTATCCACATCATGCTTATCGTAGCATTGATTCAGAATCAAAAGATCAGGTTTGATTTAAACAAGTTACAGGCCAAACAATATTAGATCTTCGGAAGCCTTTCGATCGGAGAAAAACCCGAATAAAAGTAAAAAGAACGCCCCCACCTTTTCACTTGGACCGTAACGTGTTCCGTCCCATTGTTCTCCCCGACTGTTAATCAGGCACTCAGGTCACAATTCGGAGGTATAATGTTGCCAACGGGGAGAAAGAAATTCCGCGTTATTTGTTATCCTCTCGACCATTGGCCTTTCTATTCAATTTGCCGTGCTCCGGGGGAGTCTTTAGGGGGATTTGTTCCCCCCGGTTACCAGCGGTAACATACGCTGGCCACGTACCAGCGATTCCTTGAAGTGGTACACTGAGGATATCCGACGCCATCTGTATTCCGAAACGGGTACCGACCCTGTACTGCATTTCGGAGGGAAAACAGCGTAATGTGTGCCCTCGGAGCCAGGTGAACTTATGGGGAATATTAAACTGGAGGAAAAAACGTGTTTCTCAGAAATGGTGTTGTCAATCGGCGGTAACTTATAGACATCAGTATAAAAGTAACTTCGGGTTGGAGTTGTGTAGGAAACAAAAACTTGTTTGTTTTAAGAAATGCTTTAGGGGCTTTACTCTCGTTTTCTAAGAGATAAAGGTGCTTTTACTGCAGAACCTTGAGTGAGAGCAAAAATTTTATTTATATGTATAGATCAGATACTTTTAACCTACGAAGGGTAATGTTTCTTAACCCTCTAAGGGGTTCAAATGTACGATTCCACCTTGCAATCTGCACTCTTCTCTGCATGACTTCTAACCACTTTTGATCTTCTTGACTAGTATAACCTTCCAAGTGGATTCTATAGTAATGGAAAGGACCAATAGAATCTTTCCTAATGATTCTATTTGAAAGAACAATATAATCTCTCCTAATGATTCTATTTGAAGGACCAATAGAATATTGTCTAAAGATTTGATTTGAAGGACGAATAGAATCTTTCCTAATGATTATATTTAAAGGACCAATAAAATATTTCCTGATGATTCTATTTGAAGGATCAATATAATTATTCCTAATGATTCTATTTCAAGGACCAATAGAATCTTTCCTAATGATTCTATTTCAAGGACCAATATAATCTTTCCTAATGATTCTATTTGAAGGACCTATTGAATATTTCCTAATGATTGTATTTGAAGAACCAATTAAACATTTCCAACAAGATTTTATTCGTTGAAAAAAGCAAATAGAACCTTTCCAGAGAATTCTGTTCTAAGGAAAGGACAAATATAAACGTTTTGAAGGATTTGGTTCTAAGGAAAGGACAAATATAAACGTTTTGAAAGATTCTGTTCTAAGGAAAGGACAAATATAAACGTTTTGAAAGATTCTGTTTTAAGGGCAAATAAAATCTTTCCAAGATATTCTGTTTTGGAAAAGCTGAAAAGAATATTTCGAAAGGAATCTAGTTCAAGAAAAGGATCAAAAGCATCTTTCGAAAGGATTCTACTTCAGAAAAGGGCCAATAGAGTCTTTCGAAATGATTCTATTCTAAGAAAAGAGCCAACCTAATCTTTCGAAAGGAATCTAGTTCAAGAAAAGGGCTCTAAGAATCTTTGCAAAGGATACTCTTCAAAATGAAAGATCGATGAAATCTTTCCAAAAGATTTTATTCCAAAGAAATGACCAATAGAATTTTTTCATATGATTTCTATTTTAAGAAAAAAAATAATTATGTATTTTTAAAGGATTCTTTTCTATGAAGAGGATCAATAGTGTCTTTCTAATTGATGAAACAATTCACGGATTCTTTCAACCAAAAGATGTTTCCTTCGTCATTAAGCACATTGTGTGGGAAAAACAATACTATACTACTCAATAATCACGGGACGCTCAGAGAATAAAATGAACAGATTCACACGTTTCACCCATTCTTGCAATGTTCATAAAATAGTTACTTAACATGAACATTGTGAAGTATCCAGTGTGATTAAAAGATTACTTCGGAATATATTGCCTTGAGAGTTAAATGGCTTCTATCACCCTCGAATTCCTCCCTTCCTCAGAATGTTGATATATGCGAATATACAAATATTAACAGCTAAATATTTATTTAAGACACAATGTCTACACACACAACACATTAGCAATTACAACAGACAGATACTGGCAGCATGGATGATGGCTCTTCGTTATCTTTGGGGGGGGGACATGTTCGTGAAGGTCCTTTGTATGGAAATATCGCTAAGGGAAGTGAGTTTGTTCGAACCATCTCCTATAGAGGCCGGAGAGAAATTAGTTTTGGGCTACACATACCCGAATTTGTGTGTGTGTGTGATTGGTTAACTTGATAAACACGAGAGTGCTGTCATTCCATGGTAGGATCGAGCTCAGCCTAAGTATACGCTCAAATTAACCTAATCGATTCCGATTGTTTCAAGGAACCCCGGTGGGAAGAGTAGCATATAAGTAATTGGACGGTAGAAACTAGATCCAACGCACGACCGTCGTGTAGGTGGGGAATGGTTCAAGTTAATTCTGTCGTGGCCACTAATGTCCTCACGTTGGTGTTGAGTGGAAGTTTGGAGAGTTGGGTTCCTGTTCATGTGTTTACCACGTCATCCGATATTACATGGTACTGTCCATGAATCTTTCTCTTAGGATTTGACCCTGAACAGTCGCCAATAACCCGTTGTGTTGCTCTAGTGCGACTTTAATTAAAATACCTACCTACCATACTGTATTTACTTTTTTTAGATATGAAAAATTTAAGAGATTATCAGGCAATTGCAATCACGTCCCACACTGGTGCAACACAACGGGCTATTGACGACGGTCCGGGATCGATCCCTTAGGGAAAGAGCCGAGGATAACTCGTGTCATTTAGAACCACTGTCAGATGACGAGGTCTACCACCTGAGAATTCATCCCCATTCTCTATACTTACGCATCAAACCAACATGAGGTCATTAGAATCTACGACAGACTTAACATGCACATGTTCCCATATACACGACACTCTTGAGTCGGATCGAGTTTCGGTTTCTAATATGATGCTCTCTCAAACGATCTGTTACTATCAATTGGGCTAAAATTGAAAAATACATCTTTTTTAAGTATGTAGCAGTACTTTAATTTATAGTGTTTCACAAACAAATTCAATCAATGGATAATCTTTAGTATTATTACGAGACTCTCCTTGAATCAAATTATTGAATCGCGCGTTCTCTACAAAATACACTTTATTTTATCTGACTCCATGTATAGAAATATTTACGCGGCTGCCTTATCAGACATTATTTTTTAGAATGAACGCGGAGATAAGAAGCTGTGCGATCTCTCTCATACTGTTGCCATTCTTATCAAACGAAATTACACGAAAATACAATAAAAAACTAGTGTGCAAACGATAATACGAAAATATAACAGTAATTAGTGTACAAACGATAATACGAAAATATAACATTAATTAGTGTACAAACGATGATACGAAAATATAACAGTAACTAATGTGTAAACGCTAATTCGAACTACTTTTAACAGTAATAAAGAAGTTTTTATAAAGTGAAATACTATTTTTAAAATAGCTAATAAGAAAATAAACCTTTAGAAATATAAAAGAATATGTTGTTTCTCATTTACCATTAATTTGAAATCCATACTTTAAATAAATTGTTCTAATACACATTAACGTGAAGAGAGTGTTTACTTTCGGAGACCACTTCACCTAAAAGGTAAAACTCTCGAAGAAAATAATTTTATAGAAAATGGAACACAAAATAAACGCTATTTGCATGGCAAACAAAGCTATCAAAAGCGCTTTAAAAATGTATTGCATCACGTAATAATTCAACACTTTTCTTCAAAACCTTAGTCAATAAATAAAGATAATACAATCCTAATTTATTACACAATTCATAAGAAAATAGATTCTCTATTATAAATATATCCAAGGCACAAATACTTCTCAAGTATTTACTTACAAAATTTAATAAACGGCCTCTTGATAAGAAACGAATTTTCAATATCCACCTTCAGGTATTGTTTTCGACTAAGAAATAAACTCATGCTTGACGTTTCTGAATTCTTTTAGGATAGAATGGTATGCATAAATTTATACTTGCTTGAGAAACAATTTTCTTGTCATACTTTTAAAAAATGTCTGAAGAGTCACGTATAAAACTCGTTCAGTATAGCAGTGAATGCTAGCTATTATAAAGTGAATATGGAAATGTGACAATATAACATTTAAAAATTATATAGACAAAAAGAGAGTTTATATAGACAACAAGATAGTATGTTAAACTAAAAAGGAACTGCGTAACGTTTATAAAGATGGAGTAAGATAATATTCAAGCCTAAAATCTCAAGTTAACAAGAATCTAAAATGTTTCTAGTAAATATTTTTTGGTTTAGTTCGTTACTCCACAGTCATGTGTTGCTCTATGAAGTCTAACTGGACCTAGACTTCATTAAGCGACACCAGACGAAGTAGTTTTTATGATTTATCTTATACACCAAAATGTGTTCAACTTTGATCATTGTGATCAGAATACTGCTAATTTTTTTATGATGAAATATATCTTACACATCAAGAAATGGGCTGGTGCACGTTAAATTGGTCGTGGCACCAAATATCCACACATTGACATGGTGCTGAAGTTCGGAGAGTGGGGTGTCAGCTCAAGTGTGACCTCGTCATCTGACCGTGGTTCAAAATTCCCTGATGTTATCCTCGGGTCAGTCCCTTCGGGATTGATCCCGGTGCATCACTAATAGCAACTTGTGTTGCTTCAGTGTGATGTTAATTAAAATACCTAACTACCTTTGTATGTTATTGTAGGCCTGTTGATGAAACTTGCTACAGTTCGGTACAGGCGTAAACGAATATTTTTATAGATTTAATAGAAAGCCCTGCTGACCGGGTTGAAAATTGACTACCCATTAATCCTCTGTTCAACAGAGTCTGGGTTTGAATCTCGCTCTGATAGTGGATGTTCGTTGAGGTTCGAAAACCATTTTAATCCTCGGTGGTTGTCACGAAGATGACCAGATCTTTACAGTCCAGGTAACTCGTTATTTACAGAATTGATCAGACCTTCTTATAGGTAGGTGAAGTTGTTTGACGTTCTATCAAAGAAGCAGACACTCCGTCGCTTTGTTTGGGAACTGTGATCTGTAGCTGAGTAGCTACATCTTATAGGTACGTAGTTTCCATTTAGAAACCTAGTATCTGAATTTAAAAAAGTACCATAAAGATTCGGCTTCGAACTTTATGTCTGCTGGAGTAAAATTAATTTGTGCAACTTAAAAACATGTGAATCATTTATTGAAAACAGTGATTGTTTTTTAAAAACGCTGTAAAATCAACTTCTTTTTTTGAAAATCTGTAGTCAATTGAGTTTAGTTATTTCTAACACCAGATCCTTTATTCCACGAGCCGAATGGAATTTTCAAGAAAAAATGCGTTTGCTTCAAATTAAATAACTCACGAATGTCGTAACAATTTAATTTACCATCCTCTCATATTGATGATGAAATTCGAAAACATCGCTTATCAAGTGCAAAAGTACTAAGTAAAACATATTCAAGGGAAAACTAAGTGCAAGACTCTCCGTCAAAAATTCGCCATTTTTTTACTGAAAAAAAACCGAACTTACGGGTATATCTGCAATTACTCCAAAAATCAAAATCGTCTTCTGCAGAAGTCACCTTCTAAGCATTTTTTTAGTTTATCTTGCGGAAGAAGTACGATGAATATGAAATTGAGTACATGGATGGATGCATTATGTATACATATTTGCGTCCGAAGTAAATTGTAGAAGGGATGGAATTGTTAAAAATTATATTCATAATTATTTTACGTATACACTTGAATGATGCTAGCATTCTTTTGTGGAAGAGAAGTGATTAATCTGATCACTTCTCATTAAACATTTAATTTATTACACCAGGTAATTTAGCAGTATATATAGCAGTGTGATCCAATTCTACCATGAATAACTTTTTGGTAGACAAAGTTGCACAGTTTCACTCTATTCAGCCGAAAGCACTTAGAACTATAGAGAGAACTATCTGACATATTACTAATAATTGCCAGACACAGAATCCTAAGTGTTGACATTATGGGATATACTGTCAGAGAGATGTGTAGTTATAGATCTCTACATGGGTCTAAGTGCGTTTTAACATATTTGAGATTGGATGATGCGTGGTAGGTGCATGGGTATTAATTTCTACAAAACAGTGTAAATGTTTATTGTTGCAAATGCCTTAATGTGAGGAATTTTTGGTATAAGCAAACCAGATGGTCTATGGAGACTTTACTTCTGCTTTCCAAATGCTCTAGGATGATACATATCGGGTTTACCTAAAATTGTAGCACATCGCCATTTTGGTGATTGGCGTTTAGTCTAAATTTTGCTGTCTTATCAGCTATCAAAGAGCTATTTGGACTCAATATACGAAATCGTATTCAAATATACTCTGTAACAACAAAAATCGACGCACCAAGAACGAGTTGTTGGATTGCAATGAAAATTGGTGGATGTGAAGAACGTACACAGAAAAACACACGATTAAAATTTCAGAACAATTGAATGATTTATTTCAGAGTTTGACAGTTAAAAAGGGAGGAAGTCAATAAGGGTTTGGTCCCTCTCTTGTCTGGATGAAAGCTGCCACCCGGTGTGGCGTAGACTGAAAAAGTGTCCTACGGAAGTTCTTGCCAAATTGTCTCGAACTCTCGGGCTAAATGATCAACATTCAGGGATGGTTGCAACCGCCTTCCCATAAAGTACCAAATGTGCTCTATGTGAGAGAGATAAGGAGACCTAACTGGCCCAGGTAGTGTTAAGAAAGCTTAAAGACAGTTCATAGCTACACGTGCTGTGTGCGGCAGGGCATTATCTTGTTGAAAAAGTCAATCCGGGGTGTTGCAAATGGAACGGTAACACTACCGGTCGTAGAATGTCGTATACTTACCGCTGTGCTGTAAATGTGCCAGAAATGACTACCAAAGGGTTCCAGCTGTAAAAGGAAATGGTACCCAAGACTATACGGTGTGTTGTGGGCATGTGATGCATGTGATAGTAAGGACAGGATTCCCACGCTGCCCTGGTCATCTCCCGAAACGGATTAAATACACTCATTACCATACAAATTTGCGCACCAAGAAATAACTGTGGGATCGTAACGAAACTTGGCATTCAGGTAAAGGACGGCCAGATATGCAAATGATTAGACGTACAGCGTGATTGGGCATTGTGTAAAGCCACTAGAGGGCGTTAAACTTTGCTCTCCTTGGAGTATAAAACAGGTAAGCAGAGCTTATTTGAGTGTACTTAATCGTTTGCAAAGGAAACGCTGAGGTGAACATGCCGTTACGCTGCCATCGAAGACAATATGAGCAGCTGTCAGAGTTCGAGAGGGGAGGAATCATCGGGATGATGGAAGCTGGTTGGTCAGCTCGGAGAGTAGCTCGTCACGTAGGCCGTTCTGATTTTACTGTGAGGAGGTGTTGGGACCAGTGGACAGAAGAGACGTCATTTACACGGCGACCAGGCTCAGAACGCCCTCGACAGACCAGTCGTCGAGAAGACCGTCACATCATACGAAACGCACCCGTAGAGTCAACTGGCTTATTGGCCGCTGTTCAGACACAGGCAGCACCTTCACTACGGGCCTCTGTGTCTTCCCGAACCATCGCAAGGCACTTGGCTTAAGGAAATCTGATATCGCAGCGCCCATTACGTGTGCTGCCAATGATACACACTCATCGACGCCTCCGTCAGGAGTGGTGTCGCTCACGACGTGATTGGATTGCAACGGAATGGAACCAGGTCGTCTTCAGCGAAGAATCTAGATTCAATTTGAGCACTGTGTGGAGGCCCCGTGGTAAACGCTTCAATCCTGTCTTCGCTTTACAGCGACTCACCGCTCCCACAGCTGGTGTGATGGTATGGGGTGCCATTGCTTACGATACACGGTCACCCTTAATATTGATACATGGCACAATGACAGCCCAGCGGTACATATATATATATATATATATATATATATGTGTGTGTGTGTGTGTGTGTGAGTATGTTACCGCTAAAGTGCAGTAATCAGTTATTATACGGACTATCTAGGTAATATTCAAATTAACTAGGGTAATCCGTTAAAGTGCCATAAATTGTTTCAATTTCTCAAATTATCTAGGTAATCTGCAAATTACCTACTAGACACTCGTTAAAGTGAAAATAAGATATTTGCTGGAACAACAGGAATGTACAGTCGACACATCATACCTTTGAATTATTCGATAATCTCGAGATGATCCTTTTTTCTTGGAAACTTTTATTCGCTTTACGTCTTCTTTTATGGAATCATACTTTTGTTTTGTCATAAAAACACTATTACATTTTAAATCTTCGCTAAAGTGGTTTGTTAATAATCTTTTCTTCATTTTACTCACAAATTCGGTGCCTTCTTGCACATACTAGAGTTAAATAATTTTAAAAAAATCACGAGACCAATTCACGCGCTAACAGGCAGAAAGGAATTTGAAAATAGAGAATTTGAATTAGAAAATTAGTTATGCTACGCACTGGCAGCCTAATCAAATTATAAGCAATAAAAACAACCGGCGACGACAAGACGGTGGCGAAACAAAACTAAAACTAAAAGTGGAGGGAGAGGGGGAAGGAAATGAGGGAAACAAACTTTTGAATTTGAACGATCGGAAGGCGTTAATGTGCACATTACCTAGGTTGAATGCGGAAAACTTGATTCCGCACATTAACGGAGCAAATAAGATAATCTGCAGATCAGCTACGTAATGTGCACATTAACGGCTTTCGAGCTCTAACGGTAATATATATATATATATATATATATATATATATATATATATATATATATATATATATATATATATATATATATATATATATATATATATATATATATATATATATATATATATCACGCTTAGATTTCAATCATTTCTATTTTATTTTTCCTTCGATATTGTATTTCCTCTTATAGACACTTATTAGATTCCGTGAGTGTTTACTAGTACCTCAAACAGTTCTTTTTCTTAAGATGAAGTTATAAAGTAATCTGACGATATATCTTTCGGCTATTGATATTTGCTCTTTGAAAACGAGTTTTTTTCAGAGGATGTGTTTCAGAAGATGAAAAGAAAACAAATAATCCAATAAATAATTTTGAAGAATAGACATCCCAATATGGATCCTATATCTAATATGGATTCTTAAGAAACATTTTATCTTTATTTTCAGAACCCTACTAAGAGAATCATCATTGAGCTCCGAATAGGATTGAAAAGTAAAGTTGCTTTGGGTTCCCGAAGGAGCTTTGAGATTTTGTTCAGTATTATAATTATTTTAGCTAAACATAAAGAAAATGTTATTCATCTGGGTTAGCTTGTGTTAAAACTATACAATAAATTCAAAATAAAGCTAGGGATAAGTGATTTGAATAAGCAACCGATGATGGTACTTTTAGACTATATTTCAAAATGAAATGTTATTAACTTTATCTGTTAGAAACAAATACCTATTTTCTTGTGCATATGTTAAAAGATTAGGTCGAGTAATAAAATTTAAAAAATACGATGAAGTTTCTCCGAGTTGTATTCACTACAGAATTTGTTAGTATCCGTGCAGATTGAATTTCAACTTCTATGTTTATTTTACAGAAACAACAGCTGTCAGTTTCAAAGTTTTGAAGGTTATGTAAAAATAAGACACAGACGCATTCTAGGGTATCATTCCGAGAATAGATTTTAAAATGTAACTTTTCCAGAGAACCATCCAGTCGCATTGTTTATTTTCTATAGCATGTTCTGAACAAGAACGAATGCTTATAATTAAACATTCGAGTATTTGAACTAGCAATGCAGATGTCGGTATACGCTACCCTAATATAATCGACCGGACAAGAAGATGTGATGGTATAAGGGAAATAATACATGCGTTAATAGGGTGATGGTCCCTCACGTGCTGCAATTACAGTAGCAACCCTTCTGGGCATACTTTAAACCAGGTTTTGATACACAGCTATGGGTATATGTGCCCATTCCTGCTTCAAGAATGTCGCCAGCTCAGCTGTAGATTTCGGATGGGATTCCCTGGTCCGTAGACGTCGCTGTAACTCGTCCCACAAATATTCTATGGGGCTTAGTTCGGGACTATGAGCAGGTCAGGGAAGACGTTTTACATCTCTATCTTGATACCACTGCTTGACAGTAGCTGAAACATAACGTGGAGCGTTGTCCAGAGCATAGGAAGGACCTGATTGTCCGAAATATTCATGTAGGCGTCGGCGTTTAATTGAACAGGAACAACATGCTATGTCCCGGGCCATACCACGAAAAACACCCAAAACAAGTAGTCAGATTTTAAGCAATTCCGTTGGCGTCCGGTCTATTATTGTTGGGTAGTTTATATTAAGACTACGGTAAATTTCATTCTAGAGATGTAGTAAGTTCATTCTAGTAAGTATTGTGAAATCTCTATTTTCTAAGATGTGTAGTTTGCAGTTGTAGTCAGTTGAATGGACGTGGCACTTGAGCAACTCGCCGGCTATTGGCGAACGCCCGGGATCAATCCCGCTGAGAAAGATTCTAGGAAGGTAGGGTATTTCAATTAATGTCGCACTGTATCGACGAAGCGGGCTATTTGGATAGATTCAAGGACAGCCATAGACTTGAAATGTAATTGGAATGATCATTGCTATGGAGATGAGCTTCAGAAAGTGTGACCAACATGTTGACTAGTAGTCACATGACTCCTCGGCAAAAAAATAACTCGATTGACCGTATTGGTATTTTATTGCCTGTAAAAGCGATAAAGCATCTTTTGTCAGAGTAGGTATGTGAATGCACATTTCCAAAGTGACGACAGAAGGTGAAGTCGCCAGTCTGCTATTATATCGCGCGGACCAATCAGAAGACAAATCAATGGATGGTCGTTTTCGCCTTTCTAGCATATCAGATGATGAATGTTCTTTTCCACCCAGCACATGAAAGTAGTCTAAAGGACACCCGACCACTAGCTTTGGTCACATGATCCAGGACACATAAAAAGGTTACCCCTATGTTTTTTATATTTCCTATACGAGAACAAATGCTCGCAATTTTGAATTACGGTCAGATGACTAGGTTAGCACATGAGCTGCCATGAGTTGTTGTTGTTGACGTGTGTCTCCTGAACTGTGAAACACAAGATCAGTCCCAGTGATCTGAAGTAGGACAGACACAGAAGAAGAACACAGGTTTTATTTTACAAACACACAAATTTGATCACTGGTAAAGACATAGGGGGTGGATCTATCCACTTTTTGCTGAGGAACCACTTGGGCGAGAGTCTGACTTCTTCCTCGGACATCACATACAACCAGCCCCAGGGCAGGAGCCCTAGTCGGAAATCGAACCACGAACCCAAAGCGAGGGAGCAGAGTGCTTTATCCACTATACCGCTTGGGCGGCGCTGCTGCCACGAGTAAAAGTTTTATAACCAATTTCTACATTCTATATGCAGTGCAAATTAGTCCGATATTTTACTCAGAAATATTTATTCAGCCCGATTTTATATCCCTCTGCGGTGGTTGTTTCTGCTTTACAAATAAATCAAGTAAATATTTCTGACATTTTATTATGATCAGGAAATTTTATAAAAATGCTTTTGTTTGTTGATTGAGAATACTTCAACCTACTTAATGTCTTTTTCTTTAATTATGGAAAGTGTCTCAAGACAAAACATAAAATTAGACAATGTTTTGAAAGGGAAAAAATGTACTAGGGAGTCTTACATTAAATTATAAATATTTCCCTCATCCTGTTAAGGAAAAGAGAGCTGCGTCATAGACTAATTAGGGTTCGATGTCGTTTTTAATTTTGGTGCATAGTTAAGTATGGAAAGTTTATGAAATTTATTTTGACAATTGATAACTTCAAGAGCATTTTTTAAAAACTTTCGGTGCATTATAAAATATTTCCTTATACTTAAATTTTGAATAAGAGTTACAAGTAATTGACTGAAAAGACGTGGGCAGGTAAAACATGCTAAATATTATGCATAAAATTTCCTAATAGTTAACCAAGAAGAAACGTAGAAGAAAACTCTTCGTTGGCAAAACTGGATGGAACGTGATGGACGAGAAGAAAAACCTGACCAGATTTTCGTCTTACCATTGTCAAAAAATTGGCAATATCTTAATGACGAGATATCTCGCCATTAGCAAAATTAATAGGATCTTGATAGACGATATGTTTTGTCGAAACCACTTGGGAGGTTAAAACATAGGCCGTAAAAATTTCACCTAACACTTACATCCCTCAATAATTTCATAATCCGAAAAGAACAGCACTTTCTTTTTTAATTCAAACTCCAAAACTTATAAAACACGTGGCAGAGAAATAAGTATCTCAATTTGGATAGTTGAAAAAGTATATACATTGGAGGGTTGACGAACACCTTACAATGAAATTTGAGGGTTCCAATAGCATGAACTGCTTTCCATTGATAGATTACCACAGGTTTCCAATGAAATTATTTTGGTTGACGGATCTTGACCTGGGTGTATTATGGTTTGTTTAATTTGGGTTTTTATGGTGGAAGGATCATGTTTGGCAATGTAGGTGTATTAAGGTTCTGAATGGTACTGTAACGAAGCAACTTGGTGACACGAATGGGACGTTTCATGTCCAATCTATATTAGTTAGCTAAATTTACGTCAGCACTGGATCAACAAAACCGGCCATTGGTGATGGTCTTTAATCAATCTCTAAGGGAAATATCTGACGACATCTCGTAATTTTAAACCATGGTCAGATGATGAGGTCAACATCTGAGCTGGTTCCTCATTCTCCAAACTTTCACACTACTCCAACGAGAGAATATTGAATGATTACCGTGCCCCAGCCTCCGTGTAAACAATGATCTATGATTGGATCCCAACTCTCAAACCTCCGGTTACTAATCTGTTACTCTACAAACCGGGCTTCCACTGCCCCTTCGCAGATTAGCAACAGGATTTATGTGAAAGCAAAACTCGATCCAACAGAACATCGTTGTGTACCATGGGGTTTGATGCATGTTAAATCTGTTTCAACCTCGGTTATCCTCTCAATGGAATGGTGTGGAATTTAGGACATTAGAGTAAAAGCACATGTGTTGACATCGTCGTCTGACTTTGATTCAAAATTAAGATTGGTTGGTTGTTAACTAACGTCACACCGGAGCATTACAACGAGCTATTGGTGACCATCCGGGATCAATACCGAAAGTAAACATCCAAGGACAACGCCTCTAAATTTTGAACCACGGTCAGATGACAAGAACAACACCTGACCTGACACCCCACTCTCCTAATTTCCAACCCTCTCTCCAAAATTCCACATTACGCCTACGTGAGAACATTAGAAGCCACTGTAGTTTTAACGTGCACCAGCCTCGTGAACTAGATGGTCTTTAGCTGGACTTGAGTTTCGAACTCGCAACCCTGTTGTTGATAATCGGTTGCTCTTCCAACTGGTTTAGTCATCTGACCGAGGTTCAAAATTACGAGGTGTTGTCCTCGATCTTTCCCTTAGGGGACTAATCCCGGACCGTCGTCAATAGCCCGTTGTGTTGCTCTAGTACGACGTTAACTAAAATTACCATTACCATTATCTACCATCCAACTGGTTTAACGCTGCCCCTTAAAATTGCGAGTATTTTCACTCTGATCTTTCACTTCGGGATTGATTGCGGGCCTTTTCCGATTGCCGGATGTGCTACTTTAGCGCTAAGTAAATTCACCTACGAGTACGTTACTCTCTACCAAATGAAAGTATGATACCTCACGTAATGTCAATTAGATTAATCCCTATACGTCGCCAAAATGGCGATAAAATACAGTATAATGTAACCTCTGTATGAGTCACGCGAGTGCATTATTCCTTCGGGTTTGTCTGCACTGAAAATACCTCTCATAAGTAACATGACAAGTTACAAAAGAGGCTACCACGAATCTTGTCCATTTGCCAACGTGTTCATTTATTATCCAGTGAAAACCTGTTAGACAGTCTCTAGGTGAAGATGAATTATTCATCTCATTACAATCCTACCGTGAGCAGACTGGATATAATAACGTAACCTAAGAGGTACAATTATTGTGTAACTAAGTCAATACCATATCATCTTTAATTCCATCAAAGACGAATTGAAGGATATAGGTTCGATGATCTGCAATGCTGGCCCAAAATGGCATGGCCTGAAGTTAGGGAGAACTATTAGATCTATTGCGCTGATGCAAAAGTTCGAGTCTTTTTCGTTTTTTAGACAAAAAATGAATAAAAATGTTTTTATATCCTAAAAATTTCATTTAATAAATATGGTATGCACCATTCTGTTCGTTCACCTACTGTCGCGGTATCTGCATCATTCCGCTCTCATACAAGTTCTGAGGTTTCTGGCTAAACAACTGATCCAGGTGACGAAACTTTCCGAGCCATTTGCGGCAAGTAGAATCGTCAACAGCCACCCTCACCCTTCAGAACACATATCTTTTGCGTCTGCGAAGTATTCTTGGCTTTTTGTAAAAAAAGCATTACATATAAAAAAAATGCTCCGTACATTCTGCCATTTTAATGCTTAACGAAATCAAAGAAACAACCCAAGAACACAATTTTTCCCCCACGTACTCGCTGAAATTCCTTCTTTCAAACAACGTAACAACTTTACAGGTGTCAAGGGGATAAAACTTCGTGGTTTTGCGATGCTATTCTGACGAGCGTCAAAAAAAACGGGATTAACTTTTACATAAAAAAACCATTATACAACCTTGAAATGTTACACCGGATTCATAACTTTCTTACATGTGTTTGTTTGATTACATTTAAGTAGATGAATCCGAGTGTTATTTTAAATCAGTAGTATACACCAACCAGCGATTTCAGTGTTGCTTTAAAAAACATTTTGTTTTCCTCGATAATGATAATTTTATTTTCCTATATTTATTCCTAATTTTATTTCCCAATAAGTAAAAAGAGTGTCTTGTTACTATCATTACTTAGCTGAACGTATATCTTAATTAAAAGTTTCACAATTTTTGTTACATTTATTCATGAATCTCGTTAAATTTAAGTGTTTTAATTAACTTCGTACCCACTTTGCAATGCTAAGCAAAAGCCGATTTTAGAACATTCTAAAAATTTTAACTTTGTGTGAGAGAGATTTCTACGGCAGGCACACATACACACATACAAACTTAATTTCAGACCAAAAGCATTACGTTTAAAGCAACAAAGGCAAATTTATAAAAGGGGGCAGTGTTTGATCAAAACAGAGCTACCGAGGGCTTGACATAATTGAAGATTACAGTCCAGATAATCACTAATTCAATATTTTACCATGAGGGATAAGGGGAAAGTTAGTATGTCTATAAGGAAAGTAGGTGTGTAAATGTTAGCCTTGCGTAATCGATACGGTGTTGATCGGTTGGATTTCGGGACTCTCTATAGCTTGCGTAGAAGATTGGGATTAGAAAACACTTCACTAATATATTTATTAGATACAGTCTTTATCTCGAATGCAACGGCTAGATGGGTTAACATTTTTTATCGAATGAAATGCTGATAATACTATCATCTTTATTGATGTATTAAATAATAGTTTTTCAGTCTGGTTTTTTAGGTAGGTATTTTAATTAACGTCATGCAGGAACAACATAACGGGTTATCGGAAACGGTCCGGGATCAACCACCCGAAGGGAAAGTTCCGAGGACGCCACTTAATTTAAAACCATGGTTAAATGACGAGGTCACACCTGAGCTGGCTAACCATTCTCCAAAGATCCTCACAAAGGGTAAATTGGGTTACACTAATAAACCAATTTTTTTTATATTTGCTTTAATAGACTTTGAAAAAATGTTCCTCTTATGGGAAAAAATACACATTTTGAGATATTGAAGTTTAAAGCTCAAAATTGACCTTACATCAGGTACATACCAGATATACATACACTACCCTACAATAATGGACCGTACGCCAGCGGAAATGAATATACTCCGACTACTTGTTTGGGGTTGTTTTTCGTGGTATAGCCTGGGACCTTTGCATGTTGTTCCTGGTTAATTGAACGCCGATGCCTACATGAACATTTTAGACAATCAGGTTCAACCTACGCTCTGGCAATTTTATGGAATGGACGAATGTTATTGCCAGAACGACAACGTTTCATGTCTTGTTGCAGCCTTTGTCAAGCAGTGGTATCAAGATATGCATGTAAAACGTCTTCCCTGACCTGACAAAGTCCCAACCTAAACCCCATAGAACATTTGTGGGACAAGTTGGAGCGACGTTTACGGACCAGGGAACCACGTCCGTAATCAGAAGCTGAGCTGGCGACATTCTTGCAGCAGGAATGGACCCACATACCTGGGGGTGTTTCTCCTGGTATGGACTGGGATCCATGGTCCAAATTCAAGGTACGCTCAATGCCGAGACTTACTACGCTATTTTGGATGACAGTGTGCTTCCTACGTTGTGGCAGTTTTACGGGTTGAACCCATGTTACTTTAAGGACGACAACACCAGCTGTCATGTTTCGAGGTTTACCATGGATTGGTATGGTGACAGTGGGGTTCAACGAATGGACTGGCCTGCACAGAGCCCAGACCTGAAACCTATCGAGTTGGATCGCTGAATTAAGGGGTGAAACAACCGTCCAAAATCGGTGAAGGAACTTACATGTCTTCTACAAGCCGAGTGGAAGAAAATATCTCTAACCGTCATACAAGGACTTGTGGAAAACATGCTCCGGAGGATTTAGGCTGTAATTGCCTCTCGTGGAGGCCATAGCTGTGTATCAAAATCTTGTTGAAAGTATTCCCAGAAGGGTTGCTAGGGTAATTGCAGCACGGGGGGATTACCACCCTATTAAAGTATGTATTCTTTCCTTTATACAATTGCATCTTGTCCGGTTCATTATTGAAGGGTTGTGTGAATACACTATCTACCAATAATTATTTGGATACCTGTGATAGAATAGATAAAGAAAATTTATTAATTTTCTACAGTTTGTAGAGCTTTTACGAAAGGCAATTACAGCCTAAATCCTCCGGAGCATGCTTTCTACAAGTTCTTGTATGACGGTTAGAGATATTTTCTTCCACTCGGCTTGCAGAAGACATGTAAGTTCCTTCACCGATTTTGGACGGTTGTTGCACCCCTTAATTCGGAAATCCAACTCGATAGGGATTAGGTCTGGGCCCTGGGCAGGCCAGTCCATTCGATGAACCCCACTGTCACCATACCAATCCATGGTGAACCTCGAAACATGACAGCTGATGTTGTCGTCCTTGAAGTAACATGAATAACTCGTAAAACTACCACAACGTAGGAAGCTCACTGTCATCCAAAATAGCGCAGTAGGCCTCGGCGTTGAGCGTGCCATGAATTTGGACCAAGGATCCCAGTCCATACAAGGAGAAACACCCCCCAGATTATAATTTCACCTTCGCCGAACTTTACTGTAGGCACATTGTATTCTGGCAGCATGCGTTCTCTAAGCAGAGCCTGCCATCCGAACGATAGATGGTGAATCTGGATTCGTCGCTCCAGAGAACCAGGTTCCACTGAGGTACTGTCCATTTTTGACGTATTTTGCACCTCATTAACTGAGCAGCGCTTTTGAACTTTGTGATCGAATGTTTATGGGCAGCAGCACGACCATGAAAACCAATCAGATATGCATCCTTACGGATAGCATTAATCGAAACAATACTCCCAGATGCCTTTAGAAACTCCAAGAGTATGTGAGCCATCGGTTGGGTGCGGTTCTTCTGAAATTCTCTGGATAGCACTATCCGGTCCTTACCTCCCAGTTTCATGTTTCTTCCGGCTCGGGGCACATTCTGACATATACCACTCACCTTCCTCTTCTGAATAACATAGGCTAATGTCGATTTGGAGTAACTCTTCTCGCTAGATACGTCCCTTAAGGATCGGCCATTTCTGTGATAACCCACGATTACACCTTTCTCGAAATCAAATAACTCTGCACTTCGTGGCATCTTGCATGTGACTAATGCTGAAGTTGTTTCCTACACGATATTTAACGACGGGGGGCGTGACATATATCAGGACCGCAGCCATCGTCATTTTTATGAGTGTCCAAATATTTATTGGTAGATAGTGTATATATATATTTCAAAAAATTATTTAAACTACTTCTACTCAGCGTATCTCTATAAATAATATATAATTTTAAGCAGAAATGTACTAACATTTATTTAAAGTAATAACAAAAACTATCGAAATTATAATCAGGGTGGCAACAAAATCCTTGAAAAAAAGTGCCCTGATATTTCCATGATTTCCCTGATAGTCTCACAAAAATTTCCATGATTTAACAATTCCCATAAGAAATGTTGTAATCCGTGATTGATATCGATATACAGTATCCACACAACACTGTTTTTAAATATTTAAGGTCAGAGGGTAATTTAGGTAATTTTTTAGTTAACGTCGTACTAGAGCAACACAACGGGCTATTGACGACGGTCCGGGATCAGTCCCTTAAGGGAAAGATCCGAGGACAACACCTCGTAATTTTGAACCACGGTCAGATGACGAAGCAACACCTGAGCTGGCACCCCACTCTCCAAACTTCCACGCCAACCCAACGTGATGACTTTCGGCCACGACAGATTTAAGGTGCACCAGCCGCCTCTATACCATACTTTTACAAACATCCATGCCCGGGCCCGGATTCGAGCCAGGAACCTTCCGATCTAGAGGCTAATACCTTAACCACTATACCGGTTGGTCGGCTTAAGGTCAGAGGGTGTAAAAGGATAATTCTTCACAAATATTTTGTATTTTTTTTATTGTAAGGGTTGGAACCTTAATGGAACTCTTAAATTGCAATTGAAGAAAAAATGGAGAAAAAATTTAAAATATTTTGATTATGAACATTTTACACCTGACCCTACATTATCATACTATTCATTAAAACCAAATGCAAATATACATAAAAAATTCTTCAAAAATGTAATTGCAAACAAAAATAACTAACTTAATACACAAAAAACATCATAAGTTTTACAATATTCAAATTGTATACCACCAGTTGTATCACTAGCCTCACGGCGACAAAACGCTGCAGCCGCGAAAAAACTGTGGTGGCGGTTTTCTCGGGTTTTTAAAAATTACGACGCCACGGTTCTTTATTCGAATTACAATTTCGGCGAATACGATTTATTCGATTCTCAAAAGTACTCGTAATAGTGCATCTCTAAATAGGACAAACGATAATGGTAGCCGTTTAAGCTGTCCAAATTTCCCTGATTTTTTGTATAATTTGGAAATTTTCCCTGAGATTTCCCTGATTTTTCCAGAATTAAGAAGTTTCCTGAGAATTCACTGATTTCCCGGTTTTCCTGGTTCTGTTACCACCCTGAAGCTGTTTGTGGACTGGTCTCTTTAAATAATATACCGTGTATTGCAACTATCATAAAATGTCAATAATTCTCAATGCCGGCAAAATCATCACTGGAACTTTAAACAAACTGCTCGGAACATTTTTCGAGCTTTCTGGACGTGTTCCAAATTCATCTCCTCTTCCGAAACTCGTTTTATCTTTTCACTATTCAGTTGCTGGTGCCTTAAATTTATCTAAGTTACAATTCTAGAGATAAGAATTCTCTTTTTGGATTACACACGGAAGAGTAGCGAATTTGAGGAATAGTGTTTCAGTCTTTTTTGATTAGATGTAATTTCTATATAACATAATCCGATCTTTCCGTTAGGATTGAACCTGAACCATCGTCAATTTTCCGTTGTGATGCTCCAGTACGACTTCAATTAAAATATCTACCATCTATAGAGTGTAACAAAAATATTTCCTTTTAACTAGCTTAAAATGTTTTTAAATATCAACGCGTTTATCTATGTGTTGGGGGTGTTTTGGGGCAATGTACGTATTTGGCCATGCTGTATCAGACAATACAATATCAAGTAATTGACACAAGACATATAATATCAAATAAAAGACACAAGACATATAATATCAAGATTGTGACACAATACATACAATCGCAAATAAGAGACACAAGACAAACAATATCAAGTAATTGGCACAAGGCATGCAATATCAAGTAATTGACACAACACATACAATATCAAGCAATCGACACAAGGCATACAATATCAAGTAATTGGTACAAGGCATGCAATATCAAGTAATTGACCCAACACATACAATATCAAGCAATTGACACAAAACATACAAGATCAAGAAATTGACACAAGACATGCAATATCAAATAAGAGACACAAAATATGCAATATCAAGTAATTGACACAAGAAATATAATATCAAATAAGAGGCACGAGTCATACATTATCAAGTAATTCACACACGACACACAATATCAAATTCACACAAGACATACCATATCAAGTACTTGACACAAAGCATATAATTTCAAATAAGAGACACACGGCATATAATATCAAATAAGAGACACAAGACATACAATATAAAGTAATTGGCTCAAGGCATACAATATCAAGCAATTGACACAACACATACAATATCAAGCAATCGACACAAGGCATACAATATCAAGTAATTGGCACAAGGCATGCAATATCAAGCAAGTGACACAACACATACAATATCAAGCAACTGACACAAGACAAACAAGATCAAGAAATTGACACAAGACATGCAATATCAAATAAGAGACACAAAATATACAATATCAAGTAATTGACACAAGAGATATAATATCAAATAAGAGGCACGAGTCTTACAATATCAAGTAATTGACACAAGAGATATAATATCAAATAAGAGGCACGAGTCTTACAATATCAAGTAATTGACACACGACATACAATATCAAGTAATTGACACACGACATACAATATCAATTGACACACGACATGCAATATCAAATTGACACAAGACATACCATATCAAGTAATTGACACAAAGCATATAATTTCAAATAAGAGACACAAGGCATATAATATCCAATAAGAGACACAAGACATACAATATAAAGTAATTAACACAAGGCATACAATATAAAGTAATTAGCACATGAAATACAATAGCAAGTGAGATAATACATACAATACCAAGTAATTGGACAACCTGACATTTAAGGCAAACAGTTAATTGTGAGACACCTCAGATGGCCACCAAAAAAGTAGGAGAACGCTGTCTGAATAGATCTGTTGCAATTGAGATAAAAAAATCTTCCGGGGAGATTCCCACGATACCAAGATTGTACTGGGGGTGCCATCCCTTCCTATATTATGTTATTTGGACTGTCGAATTTGTTCCATCTCCATGAAGTCATAAACGCCAGGTATATAAATATTCTAGGAATACACACTATATGGAAAAAAGTATTTGGACGCTGAAGAATTTTGGAGAAAGATCCTTATTAGTTTGGGAATGTTTTTACCTGTTAGGACTCGGCCCATTGCTTTATGTACCTAGTACCATAACGCTGACGCCTACATCGACGTTCTTGATGATTCCACCTAGCCTACACCATGGCAATACTATGATGGTTGTTTCTTCCAACAGGATCGAGCTGCATGTCAAAATGCAAAACGTGTGTAGACTGGTTTCCTGAAGATGAGGGGAATTTGATGGACTGGCCTGTTCCCCACGATATCAATACTATCTCAATAATAATCTACCACTCGATCTCAACACTTGTGGGATATACTGGAGCGACAACACCGCCACGCATGCCCACCTTCACAACAATCTCTTCTCACAGCCTTGCAAGAGACATGGCGAGCTATTCCTGACAGACTTAGAGAGAACTTGTGGTAAGTATGCCTCGACGTGCTGTGGCTGTAACACAAGCTAAAGAAGGGCCTACCCGTTACAAAATAGAATTAAAAAGTACTT
Source organism: Metellina segmentata (assembly GCA_947359465.1). Lineage (NCBI taxonomy): Eukaryota > Metazoa > Arthropoda > Arachnida > Araneae > Tetragnathidae > Metellina > Metellina segmentata. The sequence goes on from OX375874.1 coordinate 100,831,868, forward strand.
TTTCTGAAAAACATGCAGTGTGCAAATACTTTTTTCCATATAGTTTATATAGGCTTCTTATGTCAAAAATGTTCTTTCACGTAATATTTTTAAATCCAGCGAAGTTCTAAAGTAGTAGTATAAATAAGATAAGTTATTTTAAAATAGAAATGTGAATAATTCAACACTAGATTGAAAACGTGAGGGGAAAGCTAAGTAGATACAGGAGTTTGGGTATTGGCAGTCGCATTTGAACTATGGTTATTTGCCGTGATACTAATCTACTTCTTGTGATTTAGAGACACAAACTAGTACTATTTCTTCTTTTACGATTATGCCTAAGAGACTAATCGCCCATATACATATGCCCACTGAATCCACTCTCTCCCATTTTTAGTAGAATGCTACCAAGAATCGAATAATTATTATAATTTCTGTTTTAAAATAAATTATTCTATTTGGGTTCAAGACCCTCGGGGATCGAACTTGCCAGTAGGCTTTGAGTTTGGGTAGCCAATCTTCGGATCAATTGGGTTGTCGGATCCTATTTGGGTTGTCGGACTTGTCCAGGTATATAAATATTCTACGTACACTCACTGCCAAAAGTCAAGCACGAAGAGGAAAATGTCAATTTTCAGAAGCCAATATGAATTTGAGAGGCTGCAATTTGCTGCAGATGTAGATGGATGTATGCAAATGTATTATGTGACAGCCAATAACGGTTTTCGTGTCGAGAAATATACAAAAATGGCAGTCGTATAAGAAGCCAGCGTTGTGAAGGGTTAGAGGAGTTGTATGTAAATGCTGATAAAATGTGTTTAGAACTTTCGTACGATTAATTTTCAAGACAGACGTGTTTCTATGGTTTCCAGAACACAAATGACAGATAGTGATCGCTGGCGTTCGGTGGGACGCCTTAATGCAGGGCAATCAATCATTGATGTTGCTCTTTTATTCGGCGTTCACCATTCCGTCATTTCACTATTATTGGCAACAATTCCAAACACGGCAAACAGTTGTCCATAGACCGGTGCCGGCCACTCGAGTGTTACGACCGCCGCGGAAGAGCGATATATTTTTGTTGTACCGAAGCGGAATCGAAGAGCGACCTTCACGCGTATGACATCTATGGTTGCTGAGTCCATTGGTAAGACGATATCTGCCACTACTACGCGCCGAAGGCTACACATCTGCCCGGGTAACACAAGTTTGTTTGACTTCTTATACGCAGAAGGCGTATAAGAAGTCAGCATTGAAAAGTGTTAGAGTATTGGCGTAGTTAAGAAAATGATGTTTAAATCCAAAACGAATTAGCAAAAACGACATTTATAGGGTATGTGACCACCCGTTATCCTCATAGAAAGTTTTCAGCGTGTGACCATGTTTTCCATGAGGGGATAAACCACCCCAGATTCATGTAATCGCCATTCTTCCTCTAGAGCAGTTTACAGCTCTGTGAGAGTAGCTGGGAGTGTGAAACGTGTAGACACAGCTCGGCCGAGGGCATCCTAAAATTTTTTAATGGAATTAAGGTCGGGCGAGTACGCCGGCCAAACCATACGCTCAATACACTCACTCTCCAGGTAGTCGTCGACGATGCCAGCTCTATGGGGACGCTCATTATTATCCATTAAAACGAAAGAAGGACCAACTACTGCAGCGTATAATCTCACAGTGGGTTCTAGGACTTCATCCCCATACCGGACAGGCGTCACTGAACCCCGTATATAGATGTGAAGGTCGGTGCGATATCCCAACGAAATCCCGGCCCACACCATAATGCTCGATGATGTTCTGGTGCCGATTGAGTGTGCCTTGTTCTCTCCATACCCTTACACGTTTGTCATCGAAATCCAGGGCATATCTCGACTCATCCGTGAACACAACGTTAGCCCAATCAGACACAGTCTAATTCACATGTGGCCGAATCCACTTTAGTCATGCCCCCCCCCAGGAAGAGAACGGATAGAGGAAGACAAACTTGTGTTACCCGGGCAGATGTGTAGCCTTCGGCGCGTAGTAGTAGCAGATATCGTCTTACCAATGGACGCAGCAACCATAGATGTCATACGCGTGAAGGTCGCTCTTCGATTCCGCTTCGGTACAACAAAAATATATCGCTCTTCCGCGGTGGTCGTAACACTCGAGTGGCCGGCACCGGTCTATGGACAACTGTTTGCCGTGTGTTGGAATTGTTGCTAATAATAGTGAAATGACGGAATGGTGAACGCCGAATAAAAGAGCAACATCAATGATTGATTGCCCTGCATTAAGGCGTCCCACACAACGCCAGCGATCACTATCTGTCATTTGTGTTCTGGAAACCATAGAAACACGTCTGTCTTGAAAATTAAATGTACGATAGTTCTAAACACTTTTTATCAGCACTTACATACAACTCTTCTAACCCTTCACAACGCTGGCTTCTTATACGACTGCCATTTTTGTATATTTCTCGACACGAAAACCGTGATTGGCTGTTACATAATACATTTGCATACATCCATCTACATCTGCAGCAAATTGCAGCCTCTCAAATTCATATTGGCTTCTGGAAATTGACATTTTCCTCTTCGTGCTTAACTTTTGGCAGTGAGTGTACGTAGAATATTTATATACCTGGACAAGTCCGACAACCCAATTGATCCGAAGATTGGCTACCCAAACTCAAAACCTACTGGCGAGTTCGATCCCCGAGGGTCTTGAACCCAAATAGGATAATACATTTTAAAACAGAAATTATAATAATTATTCGATTCTTGGTAGCATTCTACTAGACATGGGAGAGAGTGGATTCAGTGGGTATATGTATATGGGCGATTAGTCTCTTAGTCAGGATCGTAAAAGAAGAAGTTAGTACTAGTTTGTGCCTCTAAATTTCAAGAAATAGATTAGTATCACGGCAAATAACAATAGTTAAAATGCGACTGCCAATCCCCAAACTCCTGTATCTACTTAGCTTTCCCCTCTTAATCATATCCCAATGTGATATTAAAACACTCATTAGAACGAGAGATTCATCGATGCCGAACCAATTACTACACACATCATGGTCGTCTGCTTTGAACCTGATGACAAAGTATGTCCAATAAATTAGTACACCATAGTAACAAGGTAAGGTAATGTTAAGGTAGTTTTTAATTAACGTCGTACTGGAGCAACACAACGAGCTATCCTGGATCAAACATTAAGTGAAAGATTCGAGGACAACTCTATCTAATATTTTTGCTTTTTAGTTGATTCTTTTAAACCTAGAAGAGTACATGTCTGTTAATTTTGGGAATTCATCAACTGATGACATTTTTTTCAAACAATCATTAATAATAGTTTTGATGGATACAAGATTTAATTGATCAAATACATTAGGGTTTTCATTGCAATTTAATTTAAATGTATTGTCAATTTTACGATTGACTTACTTTGCCCGCACATTAAAGCATCTCTTACTTTCCGTGCTTCCTGCGCAATTTACTTAGATTTTCGGATACAGGTATCCGAAGATACAGCTCCTGTTCCACGGAAAGGCAAATATTAAAAAATTAGATTGAACTAAGCCTTTGTTTTGTTATTCATTTTAAATAGCCTAAGTCAGTTTGAACATCCTTAACTAGAACAAGGCCTAACTTAACCTTATAACCATTCTCTACAATAGATTAATATCCTCAATTTATGTGTATGTATTTGGCATCAAACGAATCTGATAATCTCATTTGCTGTAGTTTAAACTTCCAAAATAGAAGGATTTCTCAATTTTCAGGGCTCTATATTGCCTTGTTCTTGATTTAACTATAGATGTGTGACCCTCTTGTAACACGTTCAAATGGTACCGTGTTATAAGGAAACGTTGCTATACGAAACATGGGGGTCACACAATTTTGTACCGTGTTATATGGAAACCTTGCTATAGGATAGTTCGTATTGTATAGAAACCGTGTTAAGCGAAACTTAGGAATTATATAACAGTAGAGATTGCGTTCCGTGTAATAAGGAAACTAAAACCGTGTTATAAGAAAACTAAAACCGTGTTATACGGAGTACTCCCATATCACACCAGTGATAAGGATAGAATGTCAATTATAAAACTGTTAATCAAAAATTGCACATGCATTGGTTTGGTAAAAATGGTGAAATAAATCTAACGGGTCTCTATTTAAAGTCCAATTGACCAACAATATATAAAAATCAAACGTGTTATATATATAAACTATTATCGTGTTATACGAGGGTCGTCGCAATTTCAGTACCGTGTTGAAGGGAATACGTGTTATAAGAGCACCGTGTTATAAGAGGGTCAATGTTATTACAAGTATTAACAAAATAGGTGTAGTTGAATCAAATGAACAAGGAGTCTGAATGTTACCAGTAAAGTTCATGGATTAAGATCTCACAAGTAATTCCAAAGAATACGTTCCACCATATTTTGAAATGAACGAACCCGAAGATTTGAATGTGCGTAATTCGCCAAATACATATCCCTGAGTATTCCAAACTGCAATTTCCGCTTTCGAAATGGAAGGATGCGCCATTTTCCAGCGCTCTTCACTGCCATGTCCGAGTATTTCCTGCCCAGATATCAGATATCGTGCAGCTTGGAGCTATTCTCCGATTCGCTCGCAAATATCCTATAATTAACGCATAATCACAACCGAATATAGATATATATCGGGATCCCTTCCCTCCGAAACCGAGTTTAAGCGTTTTGATCCCGGTATCGTTTGGAAGGGCGGGGGAAAGGCTGGAACGCGCACGCGAAATTATTCCAACCCCCCCAAGAGACAGGATGTAATCAGGCCTAGATCATTGTTATTCGAACGAACTTCCTGCCGTTGCGAAACAAACGCCATTTTCGAAATCGGCCGTCGGTTTCTGGGTGTAATGAAAGAGTTGGGATACTCTCGACGGCAGAGCGCTCGGATGACGTAATCCGAGAGAATATTCCTTGCCACTCGCTTCGTGTAAATGTCATTTCGGTTCGGTCGAGACTCCGGATTAATAGCGATGGAAGGGGGAGTTAAATAGCTAATATGCTCGAGCGAATTAATTTCGGGAGGGAATCTTTTCCAAGAAGTAGTCTTTTCGGTACCAGCAGCAGCGTGGGAAATGAATTGTTTCGATATATTTATGTATTTGGACTCGGCAGTCCGAGAAAAGGTTTTGGCGAATTCAAAGAGCGGAGGGGAATTGGGCTCTGATTAGAGAAATTCCCGAAGCAATTGATGCGTTTTGAGTTTCGAATAACTCCGGGCTGTGATATTTCGCGTGGGTTTTCGAAATGAGCAAACGCTGCGATGTTCGGTTGGTGTGGCGTGGATAATCACGTCGGGAATTAGTTTCCAGCGGATAATGTCTGGATATCTCATAAATGAACCATTTCTGTAAACTTTTATAGAATGGTGGTCAGCATATTTTCTTATTTAGCTTCCTGTTCTGGTTTAGTCTGAAGATGATATTGTCTGGGAATTTCAGGATAGCTATCGCGTATCAGGAGGATAATCACTTCGGTATACATTTGCTTGGTATAATTCCTACATGTTTCGTGAGTGAATAGCTTCTGTAGAACATTTTATGATTTAGGTTCCTGTTCTTGTTAAGTTTGAGGATATTTGGTGAAAAGTTTAGGATAGCAATCATGCTTTTGTTTCTATAACGAGGTTAAAGGTGTTAAATTAAGTGTCATGTTAATAATGTTTAGATATTTTGCTTATGAATAGTTTCTTTAAGCTGATATAGAATTATTGTCAGCATATTGTATAATTTAATTTCCTATTATTGCTTAGCTTGAGGATAATATTTGATGATAATTTTAGAATAACAATATTGATTCAGTTAGTGTGGAGAGGATAAACTTGTAGAAATAAGTTTGCAGCGAATAATGTAGATATTTAGCGAGTGAATCGTTTCTATAAATATTGATAGAATGGCGGTAAGCATACTTTTTGACTTAGTTTCTTGTTCTTGCTTAGTTTGAGAATGATATTATCTGGTTACTTCAAGATAGCAATCATGTTGCATGTTTCAGGAAGATAATCGATTCGAAAGAAGTATTAACGATATAATTTCTACATGTTTCGTGAGTGAATAGCTTCTGTAGGACACTCTGATTTATGTTCCTGTTCGTGTTAAGCTTTAGGATATTTGATGAAAAGTTTAGGATAACAATCGTGCTTCTGTTCCTATAACGATGCTAATGATGTAAAATTAAGTTTTCTGTAAATAATGTTTAGATGTTTAGCTAATAAACGGTTATTTTAAGCTGATGAAGAATGGTTGTCAGCATACTGTATGATTTAGTTTCCTGTTCTTGCTAATCGTGAGGATAATAATTAACGATAATTTTAGAATAATAATTATGTTGTACCGTATCGACGAGAAAGTAAAACCACTTTCTGGTTAAAATAGTTATATTAAGAATTAAAGCTTTTACAGAATATGTACAGCTACAGTTTTATATTTAAAGACGATGTCCATCACCGATACACAGGGTTCCCACGGTCCTTGAAAAGTCCTTAAAAGTCCTTGAATTTTTTTTTCCTAACTAGGGGCCCTTGAAAGTCCTTGAAAATTACGGAACTTGGTGAAAAGTCCTTGAAAGTACTTGATTTTTTTAACTAGTACATAATTACGTAATTCGTCTTGCATTGGAACTTGTCCAGACTAGTACTAGGTGCGCCGTTTGAGCGTCATACTGAATGAAACCGGTGTTTTGCGCTTTGACACCATGTGATATACTAATACTACGTCTAGATCATCCATTCTCCACCGTATTCTGTCTAAGTTGGCACCTCTGGTCTTCGTTAAGACGGCCGCCGTGTTTTGCCCACTGCATCATGACGTATCACATTTGCTAGATAACAGTACCGCTTTCTTAGGAAACCATAGCTTTAGCAGTCCGGACGTCATTGGAAACCTGGCATGCGTCCAAAGAAAGGAAGCCACATTTTTCTTGCAAGAATATAAAAGTTACAATTAAAAATTTAAAAAAAAATCACATTTAAGATAGTCTGCAGGCGTAAAATTTTCTGCAGATTTCAAATCCGTTGAAATTTTTAATCCATCTTTAAAAAGTCGCAAAGGTAGGGCAATTTTAATGATTGCAAAAATATGTCTTTTTTTATTCTCTAGTGTAAGTTTCTATCTCCAGACAAAACTTTTGATTTGTTTTGTTTCTCAAACAAAATAAACCACGACAGCCGTGTGTTGTAGTGGCAGTGGAGGTCAGCAAAATGGAGATTGTGCAAGGACACAGGATGCAAGCTACCATACTCTTCTTCAAGCCACAAAAAGAATTTATCATACAATATTTTATTGCAGACCATAAGCGATAGGTGTGCAAGTAGCCTGATAGTTAGCATTGAGACGAGAAGCCCACTTTGCAACAAAAGAAAATCACAGGCTCTGTGAGAAAGAAAATCCAAATTATAACCAAAATTGATGATAACCTTTCATTTTTTGACTATCAGTAGTTAAAAAAATAGAGTAAAAAAATTATGTCGTTTTATATATTTTTTACATTTTTTTTAATTGACAACTTTTGCGTATGCCTTGTTTTAGGTCGTTATAAAAAATTTTAGGTCCTTGAAAAATATATTTTTGGTTTTGAAAAGTCCTTAAAAGTCCTTGAATTTTATTTGAATACTGGTGTGGGAACCATGAATACAGCCTCCTAAAAGATAAAAGTTCGCAAATCGTCTGCGGCTAGAAAAAGCCTCTGATAAGTTGTTTCTTCCCAGCCCGCCTCCTCCAGTCGTCACTTCCGCAGTAGGACCAGGGGGTGGACTTGGGGAACGATTCCCGTATTGAGCTTCCACGATTCTCGATAATGATACTGGATGCTCTCAATACGTTACAATGTATATATAAGTTTGCAGCGAATAATGTATAGATATGTAACGAGAGTGGATCGTTTCTATAAACTTTTGTAGAATGGCGTAAAGCACACTTTCTGATTTATTTTCCTGTTCTTGTTAAGTTTGAGGATAATACATCAAAAGAATTTTAGGAAAACAGGTGTGTTTCAGTTAGTGTAACAATGATAATCATATCGAATTAAGTTTCCAGCGAATAATACCCAGATATTTCATAAGTAAATCCTTCTTTTTACTCAGAATAATCTTCAGACACATAACATCTTCTCCATCTATCACAGACATTGAAAGTGCAATTCAACGCTTTCAAGTCAAACTTACATTATTACATCCCTCAAAGAATTTCCATCGTGGAATAGAAAAAAAAACACATCCTTCAACAACCACATTAGAGATCTGGTTACAGGGATACCAGTCTCACATAACTCCTTCCCTCAACCTGAATTAAAGAGACTGTCGAGAATCCGATGTCATCTGTCGAATCTATATTCTCAAAAGAACAGATGTTTCGGTTCTGTTTTGAATAAAACTCCTGTTGCGAGGGAGAGAAATCGAATCTGTCTGGAATCGAAGACGCCATATATGAACGTACCATTCCCATCTAAGATTGGAATTGAGCTTTATGACTTCGCGTCTGTCAATAAATGCAGTTTCGGAAAAGAAGAAAACGAAGTCGGAGGTATGAATTTCATCCTCCACTGCAAATCCCATTACGTCTCGGTTTGGGAAGAACAGAACAGACTTGAATTCATTTGGGTCATTCAAGCTGCAAGTGCGCTCATTTCCCTTTCTAAGTACACGCGCAGGAGCTTAATTTCGGAAAGTGAAGTTAGCCTCGGAATACCTAAAGACAAAAATGGTTTCATGATGGGATTTAAATTTCGAATTGAGATTGAAGAATACATGCTGTGGAATATATATCGTATTTAGGTATTCAAAAGTTTGGGAATGGGTGTTTTGTTTGATGAGAATGGATTTTTCGGTGTACTCAATATTGAGCATTAAGATCAATACACGAACGAACTGTAGCCGATATACACAGTCCAGTCACATTAATGTGACCACCACCTACCTTCGACGTCAACGTGAAGTAACCAACCACAAAAGGCAGGTGGCAGCACATTGCAGTGGAGTGTATATAAAGGATGTCCTAGGGCATCGGAAAGCATTTCAATCGTTGGCGTAATGCAGAAACGTAGCGATTTATCCGACGTCCAAAAGGGCATGATTATTGGCTTTCGGGCCAAGGTTGGAAACATTTCGGAAACGGCGAATTTTGTGATTCGCGTGCCGCCATGGTAAAAATATACCGTGCATGGCAAAATGGCACTATCCAAAATCAGCGGCCTGGCACATGTGGTGCACCACGGGCTATAGATGACAGAGGCGAACGATGGCTACGGAGATGCGTTCGGGCGAATAGACGTGCAACTGTTGAGCAACTGACCGCCCAGATGAACCAAGGGGCTACCAAGAGTGTATCCTCAACAACGGTTCAGCGAACGTGGTTGCGCATGGGTCTCCGCAGCAGACGACTGGTTAATGCACCTATGCTGACTGCTGTTCATCGGCGAGGAAGGCTGGAATTTGCACGCCAGTTCCGCAACTGGACGTCCACAGAGTTGCGACAGGTGGCTTTTCCCGCTGAATCACGTTTTATGCTCAATCGGACAGATGGACGTTGGCGTATACGACGTGAAACATCGGAAAGCAAACACCCTGCAACAATTGCCGGAAGGATTAAGGCTGGAGGAGGGAAGTAATCTAGTACAGCTGGTCACGGCACTGGAGTCGGCATGGCTCAACAACCCAGTGTACACCTTCAGAAACCTAATTGACTCTCTTCCTGCACGTCTCGCAGCTGTTCGCTCTGCCAAAGGTGGTTATTCTAGCTTTTGACAGGTGGTCACATTAATGTGACTGGACTGTGTATATTCCTTTAGCTTTATGCTATACTCTTAGACTTGAAAAAGGACAATTTAACAATGGACAGAAGTAATACAAATACCGGACATACAACACAAGTAAATACTAGACAATTCCTAACATGGATCTGCATCAACCTTCTGATAAGCGCGGAAACATTGCTTTGTCATTCCACATAGAGGGAACATTTGATGTAGAAAACAGAATATCCTATGTGTCAAGGTGTGTTCCAAACATGATCCTGAGTGATTGCCTTCTAAGCAGCAAAAAACCAAAACACTTTACTGTTCTTGCTGCAAATACATAATTCATACTTGTTTGTAAGATAGATTCACAACCTGGCTTCGTCCAGGAATGCTTCCTGCAAGACACGCCTCTGTTTCTTCAGCAGTTTCGATGCTTCGTCGTTCAGCATTTTGAGCTTTGTTCACTTCACATGTTTGTGTTCTTTCGTTCTCGACTCCTGATTAGGGATGCGACATCGATGTCAATGTTTTTAAAACATCGATGTTTTTTAAAAAACATTGAAGTATTGGAGTCGATGTTTTTGTATCATCGATGTTTATACTTGGCGATGTTTTTACGTTGTCGATGTTTTATTTTTAAATGAAAAAAGTACCGTTATAAAAATTTAAAAAACAACCAATTAGCATAATTTTCATAATCAGCGAATTGAACATACTTTTAGACCAAAATTGCCAAGAGTGAAGGGTCTGGAAAGTAGAGATGCGATATCGATGTCGATGTTTTATAAAAAACATCGATGTATTGGAGCCGATGTCGCATCACTAGTTGCTAAACCAATTTTGAGAAATGGGTGGAAAAGTTTGAATTCACTGAATTTTAAAAACATCGATGGTTTGGAGGCGATGCATTATCAACATCGATGTTTTAATTTTGAACATTTATGTTTCAAAACATCGATGTTTTGCTGTCGATGCTGCATCACTAGGTGCTAAACTAGTTTTAAGAAATGGGCAAAAAAGTTTAAATACACTGAATTTTAAAAACATTGATGGTTTGGGGGTAAAACGTTTTTATCAACATCTTTTTTTTATATTTTGAACATCAAATTTCAAAACATCGATGTTTTTCTGTCGATGTAGCATCACTAGTTCATAAACAAGTTTTAAGAAATGGGGGAAAAAGTTTAAATATACTGAATTTTAGAAACATCGATGTTTTTGGGGCGATATATTATCAACATCGATGTTTTAAATTTGAACATCGATGTTTCAAAACAGCGATGTTTTGTTGTCGATGTCGCATCCCTACTCCGTATAGCTTTCGAAATTTCGTGATGATTCGGGATAGATTAAATATTGATCTCTTCTGTGGTTGTAAGGGAACGAACTAGGATGGTAAAGGAGTTGTAATTTAACGATATAGGCCTTATTTTTTAAAACCTATATCTCCATAAAGTTTATTCAAAGAATAGCTCACCACATCAAGAACTTCAAACTCAACGGGAGCAACGAAGATAGAACGTGTGGGTTATCATTCTCGTCTATAAATGGTACATTTACACGTTATGTAGCATTATAGTACTAGTGGTACTTACAGTAGTGGTACTTAATCACTCAATGAGCTCCTCTGGCACGTTAGCTATCTATCAACAAAGATTGTTCATACTGGAATTTATGTCACTCTGGAGAACGGGCTACAGGCAACACCTGAGCTGGAACCCCACTATTCAAACTTCGACACTGCGCCCACGTTAATACACTGAGACCACGGTAGATTTAACATGAACCAGCCCCCACGTACACGACGCGATTCTATTCGGATAGAGTTTTGAACCCACAATCCTCCGGTTAACAAAATCTGTCTTAACAAAGGTAGGTAGGTAGTTCACTAACGTCGCACTGGAGAAACACAACGTGCTATTGGCCGGGATCAACCTTCAAAGGGAAAGATCCAAGGACAACACCACGTAATTTTGAAGATGACGAGGTAACACCTGAGATGGCACCGCTCTCTCCAAATGTCTTAACAAAAGAAATACAGAAAAAGTGTGGATACTGTTTTAGCGGAGTTTTGATTAGACAACAGTAAGATAATGTAAGGTAATTTTAGTTAAAGTGGTACTAGAGCAACACAACGGGCTGTTTACAACGGTCAGGGATCAGTCCCTTAAGGGAAAGATCCGAGGACAACACCACGTGATTTTGAAGATGAGGAGGTCACACCTGAGATGGCACCGCACTCTCTAAATGTCTTAACAAAAGAAATACAGCAACAGTGTGGATACTGTTTTAGCACAGAGTTTTGTTCAGACAACGGTAAGGTAATGTAAGGTAATTTTAGTTAAAGTGGTACTAGAGCAACACAACGGGCTGTTTACAACGGTCAGGGATCAATCCCCTATGAGAAAGATCCGAGGACAACACCACGTGATTTTGAAGATGACGAGGTCACACCTGAGCTGGAACCCCAGTCTCTAAATGTCTTAACAAAAGAAATAAAACAAAAGTGGGGATACTGTTTTAGCACAGAGTTTTGATTAGACAACGGAAACAAGAGTAAATGGTTGCTGAGAATCGAATTAACATGTAACTTTCTACTGTTAATGAATAGATATATCCGTGTGCGAGAGGATATCCGTACAATGGGATTGGAAAAGCCATTGTTTAATCGGGAGATCATTCCCGCACGGTATACAATGGATCGTGTTCGAACACAAAGGTCCACTGTGACTTGGCATCCTTTATACAGTCTAATAACTAAAGACTGTTACTTCTCTTATTCAGTCTCGCTTTGTAGTAGACATCAGTTGCATCGATCATATTTTACGTCACTTTCCCGCGCCTCTGTATAAAATGCCTCATTTATGGATTGCGATGGGTAATGAGTTTGTTCCACGTTATTTATAGGTGACCTTCAGACAATTCACCTCTTATCGTCGGAATCAGCACGTATTTCGCAAGGTTTGGGGCTACTTTGATCATTTTGAAAGACGTCTGGAAACACTTTAATTGCATTTCAACTTCTACATTAATATTGACCTGCAACTCGTCAGATTATTAATCTAGACTCGACCACTCCCCGAAGTTTATGGACAGTCAAATGGTTAAGCAAATACGAAAAGCTGGGTTTTAACGTCAAATTTTAAAACTCCGGTGATGTGTCAATCAAAAACCAGTTTAGTAAATTTTTTTTTCAAATTTCAACTACATAATAAAGATATGCGAGGCTTATATAAACGATCCAATCATCACTTGCTTAGTATTTAAGGTAGGTGGTAGTAGAATAATTTCTCTCCAAAACTTCATGCTGTCAATGTAACATTGTATAAAATATCTCAAGCTCACTTTATGTAATGCTATTTTATGAGTAAACGGTTGATTATTAATTTTCGGGTGGTGGTTCGGAGGTATTTTAGTCTACGTAACACTTGATCAACACATCGGACTAAAGACGACGGTCCGAGATCAGTCTCGAACGGAGAGATAAGAGGACAACACCTCGTCATTTTGAAGAGCAATCATCTGACGAGTTCCATACATGAGCTGGCACCCCACTATAAAAACTTCCACACTACGCTAGTGTGATGACTTTTGAAGCCACGACAGATCTAACGTATGCATGCCCCAAGGTACTGTTGTTCTGTATCAAACCCTTCGATTGCGAATCCACTTTGTACGTTAAATCGATCCTCATGTCGGTGTAGCGTGGAAATCTGGAGAGTGGGGTGTCAGCTCAGATGTTGACCTCGTCATCAGACCGTGGTTCAAATTTCAGTGGATCTCTTACGTCTTCGGATGTTTTCCTTAGGGGTTGATACCAGACTGTCACCAATAGTCTGTTGTGTTGTGCCACAGCGATTTTAATTAATTACCATTACCAATATCATAGTTTTAGGTTGCATAAAATTTTGCTCACATGTAAATCAAGCTCCCTTTGGTCAGTGTTTCACTCAATTATAGAGATAAATATAATTGTATCTAAACCTTTGCCAAAAGTAATGGTAATAGTAATTTTATTAACGTAGTACTAGAGCAACACAATGGGCTATTGACGACGGTACGTGATAAAACCCCTAATCTTGATCCACGTAATTTTGACGAGGCAACACCTGAGTTGGCACCCACTCTCCAAACTTCCAGACCAACCAAAATTGAGGAATTTTGGCCACGACAGATTTAAGGTGCACCAGCCGCCTCTACACCATACGCTTACAAAAACCCATGCACTGACTTGGATTCAAACCAGAAATCTTCCGATCTAGAGGCTAACACCTTAACCACCAGACCGATTGGATGACATTTCTATAAAAATATGTTTCTAGAGTTGGGTATACTATACGTATCTAAGTCAAAGATAAGAATTACATAGACAGTATTGTCTATGTAATTCGATCCAAAATTATCCTTAATAAAATTTCTGTATTAGTTGTTATCCATTAAGTTTTAGAGCTAAAATTTACGAAATTAGTTTTGATGATTTAAAAAATCCTCTATACAATAAATACTCTAGAGTATTCTGTGCCCAACTGGAAAAAAATTATTAAATTAAAACCAGTATTTTAAATTTCCATTTCTATTTACCATCAAAAGAGATATCACAAGAAAGCACTCCTGAAAACATAAAACGACTATATTAATGCTTCTCGCAGTTTTTTTAACAATTTTGTAAAATACACCTAACAAGATTATTTCCAAAACACCCACTTGAGCAATATAAATATCCCTCTTAAAATCACTCCGCAGAAAACGTCTTGTTCCAGCTCCGAACAAGATGAAAGACAAACAACCCTTCTCCGAGTGTAATCTTCTGAAAGCCCCCGCTGAAAAGTTAATTTAAAGAAAGTGGCAACAAGCTGGTAGAATTTAAACCATTTCCGTCCTTTAGAACGACGGCCTGTTAACCATTATTCCCCAAAAAAACGAGACTCGCGATAAAAAGGTGAAACAAAGAAACCCCCTCTGAGGCAGAGAAGAGAACGATAATAAAAAAATTCGAAATGAACAGCTAATGTTCTATCTTCTTTTAATGGAATTCTTTTTTCCCCCGCTTCAAAATCAATATTTTCATTGACGAACCGAAGCGAAAACTGATGAACAACAAAGTCCGAAGGTTTCGGTGCGAAATAGGAAATCAATCATTGCTCGTACTACGCCCTTTCGAGGGAGCTCATTCCATATATCTGGATGTTCCGTTCTTTTTTTTAACGCTCAAATTCCATTTTTTTCCCGCCCTTTTCCTTCTTCACTTTCCTTCACTTTTTATTCTTCTTCATGCCGCTAACTTCTCTGGAGTCTAGTTGTGAATTATTAATGGTTTGGGAAATATATTCATGAAGGTTTTATTTTCTCAGTGTGTTGTTCCACACACGTTTTATTTGTGTTCTTTCCCTTTCATAATTCTTTTCCTCCCGTGTGTTCTCGGAACCCATTCTTTTCAGCTGACGGTTGCGAGGGATAAACACGGTTGGAAAAAGAGGACGGACGTTAGGAATGGAAGATGTATGAAGGAATAAACTGTAACTGTATCGACTCGTTTTCGAAGAGGAACTTAATACGTTTCGGAGTTCTGGCAGTGCTACAAATGAAGTCGTCGCCAGCCTTCATTATTCAGAGTAGGTGAGCATTATTGAGTTGAAATCAAAATGGCGAAGGGTATTTTTCAACTCCATTGCTTAAGATAGATGGACCCTTGGTCCTGGAAACATTTTTCTTTTGTTTCAATGAAACATCTGTGTTTTGTGTCGAGGAGGTGTATATTTTGAACCGAGTCAATCTTTGCTTTCTTTTTGTGAGTGTTACGCATTTTAGGTGGGTCTGTTTGAAAGAATTTATATTCAAAGAACTTATGTTTATATAAAAATGTTTTGGGACGATGAAAAAATACACGATTTAAGCAATAGAACTTATGGCTTACGTCAAACATTTCATGTGAATATTATTTAACATATACGTGTGGTTTGGAGGTGTACTGTAATTCTCACTGAATACATTTAAATGTTTTTATTTTATACGTTATGTTGTGAACTAGAAGCTTGACGACATTTAGTCATTTGGTTATATTTTATGGTTTGTCGACTTTCTGAGGTCGTCAGAAAGCGTACCCGACGCATTATGATGCTAAACCGAGAGCTTCCATATTCCAGCTCATGGTATGGTTTATAGCGAATTTCCTGGTTGTATGTACACTAACCGTACAATAATGGACCGGACGCAAGCAGATTTGCATAAAATACGACTGCTTCTATGGGGGTGTTTTCATGGTATGGTGTGGGACCTTTGCATGTTGTTCCTGGTAAATTGAACGCCGACATCAACATGGACATTTTGGACAATCAGGTTTTACCTACGCGTTCTGGAAATTTTATGGAATGCACAAATATTACTTCCAGGATGACAACGCTCCATGTCATGTTACAGCCTCTGTCAAGCAGTGGTATCAAGATATGGATGTAAAACGTCTTCCCTGACATGCTCAGAGAGTCCCCACCTAAACCTCATAGAACATTTGTGGGACGAGTTACAGCGACGATTACGGACCAAGGATTCACGTCCGACATCTACAGCTGAGCAGGCGACTTTCTTGCAGCAGTAATGGACACACATATCCATAGCTGTGTGTAAAAACCTTGTTGAAAATATGTCCAGAAGGGTTGCAAGGTAATTGCAGCAAGAGGTGTGACCACCCTCCGATTAAAGCATGTATTCTTTCACTTATACCATCACATCTTGCTGTCCGGTCCGTTATTATAGGGTAGTATATCTTCATGGTACGATCCATAGCGAACTTCCTTATTTTATCTTCATGGTATGGTCGATAGCAAACTTCCGTGTTGTATCTTCATGGTACGGTCCACAGAGGACTTTCCTTTATTAATATGTTCCATCTCATTGGAGCATCTTTATTATAGTCCCCAAAAATACGGAAACTAAATCGATCTTGTTGGTCATCATAAACAAGCCATAATTTTTAGTGAGCATAATCATTAATGGAAAATAAGTCGTACATTCAATGCAATATATAAAGTTTATCAGAATACTTTGACATACAATCCATTGTAAATCCTTATGGAAAGGTCAAGAAAAAAAGTTTTCATGTGAATCACAAGTCATTGCGTGCAAGATGACTGTATGCCTACAAATAAACTGATCCATAAGCTAATAATAGGAGCACAGTTACCCCAACCTAAATCCCTTTTGTACGTAAGATGAAGATTTTTATATGCTTGTCTACAAGGATTAATGGATTGCCAATCTTAAAAGAGGTGTATAAGAGAAAGAACTGGTAATGTTTTATTGAGAAATAAAGCTCGTATCCCAGGTTCCATGCCCAGAGAAGTTGGAGTCGCTTAGGTTTTGATTTCGTACGGGACATGAATATTTAAAAAGACACTTACATCGTAATTGAGTAACGAGATGTCCTCTTGGCAAACTGGACTAAATTGCTCTAGACCTTTTCAACAACTGTCCTAAAATTCAATTCTATAAATGTTGCATGTTTTCTTCGAGTGTTTATATTACTATTTCTTGTATTTACATTACTCTCTCCAGTTTTTACATTACTCTTTCCTATAAAAATATTCTTACCCGTTCAATTTAGTGATGGGGAAAATGACTCTTTTCAGGGATCGGATCGGAACTGCTCACTCACTAAAAAGAGGTAGCTCTTTTTGATGACTCACCGCTCCTTTGAGATATATAATAATGTATATAACATATCGAAATGTATACAATATGTTTGGGCCACCGAACATCCCTCGTTGTCACGTGAGCGCATGTGTCCAGACGAAGAGGCGCCAAGCGTGCTTGAAACACCCACGCACACAACACTTGAAACACTCACTCATCCAGCAATTGCGCAGTTTACCTCTAAAATCAACAAAAGGAGGGAGACGGGGCCCGAGGACGATAGGCATTGCAGCATAAGGCTGCTAAGCTGTAAAATTTAATTGCTAAGGCATAAGATGGCCCAAAACCATGTCAATTCATATAACTTTGAAATTGTCCATAAAGAATAAATTACTTTGAGGACACTTCTACTTTTGTAATTCCCGTCATGAACCCGTTGAGATTACAGAAGTAGCAATTAAAATATCCAAACACGTTAAAAATCTCATTTTTGACCTAGATTTCTAAAAAAGTTTTCGATTTTATTGGATAGAGTATTTATTTGACTTTCCAAAACATATTTAATTTTTTCTCTGTTAATTACTTAAAGAAGTATTAAGATTTTAATCAAGGCGGGAAAACAAGAAGTAAGAATGGAAAACACTGGAAATGGCCATTAAAAGGCCAAAAACATGGCAAAATCAAAATTTAAACCTTACTTTTTTTTGCAAATATAATTTTAGAAAGTTTTTTCAAATATTTAAATGGTTTCTCTTTTGGAAATGGAGTGAACTTTTTTAAAGAGAAGGAAGAACAAAATTGTTTACACAAAGAGCAAACGCAAGGGAGCAAGCGATGCACTTGAAACTACCTTTAACTCTAAATTAATATTTTTGCATTATTTCCTCACTTCAAATGTTATAATACAAAAACTTATAACTGGATTCTAGTAAACTTTTGAGAGTTTGTTATTTATAATGTTGTCAAGTGAATGAACTAGAATAATTATGCTGAGTTCAAAAGTTTCTAAATTATTACTATTTATTTAAGAAGTAGGACTGTAAAACTATAAAAAATCTTCTATTCATTTTTCAATCACTTGTAAAATTGTTGTTTATTTAAATATCCTTTTATTCTAGTTCATTCCCTAGAAATATGCATGTAGTTTATTTTGGTAGCATCATTTTTCAAATTGGTTGAATAGATTTTCATGTAGCACATTTGAAGTTTTTGACACATTTCTTTAAAATTTCATACATAATTATCATATTTTTACAAAATTATTAATATATACTTTTAATATTTATAGCCCATTGCTATTGTTTAAAACACAAAACATAAAAATATCATTAAAATGTTTCTATACCACATTTAAAAAAAGTGTCTTGGACGTGTTTGGATACATTAAGATTTCTTTCTAAAACCACTTAGTTACCAAATGAGACTTCCTAATAATTTAAATGATATTTTAAATTCATATAATAAAAATATTAATAATTTATTTAAGTACTTAAGATTTTTAACTATTTATTTTAAGATATAGGTATATAATACCCTCGAATACTCGTTGTCCCAAAGAATTTCAAAATCCAAGTCCCCTCCCTGTCTTTTAATAAAATATTTTCAAAATGCCTTGTTTTGTGAAGGCAATGCAATAAAAACGAGTTACGTTTAATTTAATTTTGTGTAGCTTTATTAAAATGATATCACTCCCGAGAAATCAAGGTTTTATTATAATTATTATATTAATGTTAAGTGAATAACATAATAACGGTTAGAATATGTTTTAATAACAACCTTAAGACAAGTTTTAATTAGTGCTAAAAGGCGTGACATGACTTAAGCCGTAAAAACACTCTTTCAATCTAAAATTGAATTAAATTTAAAAAAAAATAACATTTATGATATTACACTGATATTTAAAAATTTGAAGCTTCAAAAAAGTAACAAAAAGCTAGGGAGCGCAAAAGAACGAATGCGGAATTGACTCTTCGAGAGCGATAGTTATCGAAAAGAGCCAAAGAGTTAACTCCTTAAAAGAATCAACTCCCAAAAGAATCAGTGAGCGCAAACGATCGAATGCGGAAATGATTCTTCGAAAGAGCCAAATCTCGAAAAGAATCAACTCCCAAAAAGAATCACTGAGTTGGTGATCGCATGCGGAAATGACTCTTCGAGAGTGGAAGCGCTGATTGGTTAAAAAAGAGGTACCGCTCTTCAGCCCTGATTGGTTAAAAAAAGAGCTATAGCTCTTTTTTGACGAATCAGCGCTCGCTCACTCCGTCAAGAGAGTTAACTCTTTGAGTCAGCTCCTGAGCGGATCGCCCATCTCTAGTTCTATTGTCTGATGTAATCCTTTTAATTATATGCAGTCAGTTAGTTGCCTCCGAGTATTTACGCTGTTTGTATCGTTCTTATGCTTGTCTGTTGTGATGTCTCCTTATAATTATTAAATGTCTTGTTGGACTTGGAGTTACACCCGTATTTCAGTATTGTAAGGCATAACAATACATTTCAAATTCTATAGATAGATTTTTTAAAATACACCTTATACCTCTACGTCACTTCTACCTCCATTCAGTTGCTCATCAAATGACATCCAGTAGGCCGAATACGAAAGCCAATCCATTGTTCCAATATATTCAAATCCTTTTTATGTATATAGCTTTTCATGTTTATAGTGATATCGGTGACAATGTAGAGGACTCGTGTTTCCAGATGTAATGCTGTAAAATAGTGTTTATCCATGACTACTCGAAGTACTATATGTAATTTTTTTGTATATATGTAAAGTATATTCATTGATTTTTATATATGTTTCCGCATCAGTATCTTTTGTACAGTTACGTTATTAACTTATAAGCCTAATAAGTTACTGTTCATCTGTATATTAATGAAGAAATGTTTAACACGTAATTACCATAGCAACCAACAACGAGTACTTATTACAAACGAAACAGGAGAACGATCAAAATTCTACGACTTACTTATCACTCAGAAAATATACACATCTATAAAGCCAAAGAGCTTTAACTTGATAAAAGGCATTTTTATAGTAAAGATAAAACTTTTTACAAAAATATAGCACTCGGAATTCCTTTTATATTTCCTTTCATAAATTTTAATAATCTCCAAAGAAAGTTTGAAGGTTTCTTTTCCAAACTGAAATCAAATAATGCCGGCGGAATACTCAATAACATGAAAAAGAATTGAAATGTAATAAAAGTTCATAGTTTTATTTTTAACTTTGCCATCTTGTTATAGCAGACTAAGTTATTTTTATGGAAGTCTGGCATAACTTTTAAATCATAAGGGTGTTAGGCATTGCATAAATGAGGTAAATTATTTAGTACATATATTAAGCATTCACACACATCAGCGTTATTATCAATTCAATTCATGAAGTTTTCTGGAAAAATAATCAAGTTCCTTAGATTATTTTTTACTGTACAGGTATACTTCAACATTTCTTTATTGAGTACATTCATTTTCAAGGAAAATAAATTATTTTCAAAAATATTTCTTATGTTTTCTTTGTGAATAATAAACCATATTCATTTGATTATTTACTTTATACTAATACGTCTGTCTTGTTTGATTAATATTTATATAACGGTTGATATACTGTCACTTGTATATTTAGGTAACAATTAGTTTCAAATATCTGCTGTAAAGTAATAACTTATATTTTAGAGGGTAATGGTGGACGCAAGAGAGAATAGAAAATAAATAAGAATGGGAAAATAAATCAGAAAGTACGCTGATTGTAATTTTGCAGAATTTTAACTGAAACTATGCACTAGCAAAGCCAACGTGACGGCTTTGAGGCCACGACAGATTTAACCTGCACCAGCCAACTTTGTACACCACAGTCTTTGGTTGGATTCGAACTCGCACGCAACACACTGGTCGCTATTCCGTTATACTCTTCCAACCGGATTTAAGCTGAGCGCGGGGGGGGATACTTGAATGTCTTGGATATCTTAACTCTAACATGTTTTTATATTTAAACTATTCTTTACGTTTTGCATTCCCCGTAGCAGCACTGATAACTATATATAGCCCCGCAGACGTTTAACTAACGTACACTTTCCATATACCGTTAAGTGCTTTGATGGGTTATTGATTTTATTTAGAAAACGTTTGACTAATCTATGTAAATAAGAATGGAGTGTTTGTTTGTACATTGAATATTTTCGACTCATTTCAAGTTTTTTTATCCATTTTGGACCCTTCTGATTCCAAATCCGCCTTTTACGCGTTTGGTGTCTGTCTGTATGTATTGTATGTGCCCTATACACGTACACACGGTTTAATATATTTTCATGGGAATTTGCAGATAATGAGTTCTTATCTTCATTTAGTGAGTGGAATTGGTTGCGAAAGTCTGTCTGTCCGTATTTCTGTTCTATGTTTGATGTTGTGTTTGTGTGTTTGGGCAGTCATCACATGAATTGTATTCCAGATATTTGATTGCAATGTATTTTATTTTATACATTATTTATTAGTTTAGTGAATGCAATATTAAACATTTCTTTATTGCTATATGTAGTTGAGTTTCATGCTAAAAAACTTGAGCAAGTATACTTAAATTAACCATAATTTGGTAGTTTTGGAAAATTGGAATGTATATTGAATATTACGATTACTTTGATTGCTTTATTAGTACTGCTAAAAAAGTAATTATTCTTCAAAATGTATATTTTTTTTATGGAATTTCAGCATTGATACTTTATTTATTTCGAGTCTTATTTTTGTTCTTTGAATAATGAAAACGATTTCCGAATATTTGGGACTGACGATATTTTTCAACCGAACGGGAATAAAACGGAAACTCATGTTACTTTCGCATTTCTAAAATTTGTGCACTTTTTAGTTGTAAGTTGTGGCAACTGCGAGATCAAGAGATAAAAAAAAAAAAAAGGAATCACAAATTAATATCTCCAGAACAACTATTTCCCGACAGCTTTTATTTTGTTTCATTTCGATGTTTTTTTTTCTGTTTTAAATATTTATTATTTTAATAAATTGTGTTTCTTTTTCATCACACGTAACACCAAAACAATGTATTTTACTTAAAGTGACATGTAAGTCGGAATAAAGCAAATAAATTTTAATTGTAATTATACCATTATTGAAAGAATAATGCCGTTATTGAAAGAATAATAATAAATAAATAATAATAATAAGAAGAAATTCCCCTCAATATCATATTTTGTAGTTGTAACCTTAATGTCACCTTTCGTCATTTTGTAGCTTTATCATACAGCAAGGGTGCGATGTATGTGAAATGTATCATGTGAATGTATATGCATGTGTAGGATTTGTGACCAAAGTAAGGGGTAGAAATTATAAAGATGGCGAAAGGTGTTAAAATATTATTTTATTCTACGAAAAACGTATTTAACATATTTTGATAAACTCTTTATAATCTAGAGTAAATCAATTAACCAAGTAAGGTCGGGTATTTTGCTAGTAAATTATAATTGCCCAGTTACTCGAGGATTAAGCAATTGCAGAGCTGCGAATTCAAAACTCAGTTTTACCCAAACCATCTTGTGATGGTGGTGGATAGCGCACGTTATATCTGTCTTGTTCTCAAATATATTCTATTGGTGTGGTTTGGGAGTGTGAAGAATGGGGCCAGATGAAACACTCTGCTCGTATCAGTTCCATTAATATTTCCAATCATTTAGAATCAATCGCTTTCTGCCGCTGTCCTCTTATAAGTGCTCGACTGCCTTTGTGAAGAATCAGTTTGGCATTTTATGGAAGTTTGGAATGCCAGCTCAGGTGTTGCATCGTCATCTAAATGTGGTTAAAATTACGAGATGTTATCCTCGGTTATTACGCCTTTGATTATGGACTACACCTTTGAGACTGATCCCAAATCGTAACCGATATCCTTTTGTATTGCTCCTCGACTACCTATACCAACGAATTAACTGAATTTTAACCCTCTGAACGCCAAGATATTTTTTTGGTAATGCGTTATTTTTTACTTCACAACCCATATAATGCCTAAATAACCGCATCTCTTACGTCCAAATGTCCTGCAGATGACCATGGTTCTAAATAACAAGATGATGTCCTCGTATATTTGTCTTTGTGTTTGATCTCGAACCGTTGCCAATATCCCCGCTTTATTGCCCAATAGTGGGGTATTAATTAAATTATAAGTTTCCTATCGGAATAATCTATATAAATAAAAACGCTGTCTATTTGTGCATTGATATATTTTTTACCCATTTCAAGTTTTCTATCCATTTGGACCCTTCCGATGCAATATCCACGTCTTGCGCGTTTGTTGTCTGTCTGTATGTATGTATATGCCCGTGTATGTGTGTGCCCGTGAATACTTGCATGTATTGTGAATGCTTGCATTCTTGTAATCAATGATTAGTCACTGAACTTAGTTGCGGAAGTCTGTCTGTCCGACTTCCCGTTCTATGTTCAATTTTATATCTGTGTGCCTTGTGTACAAGTATCACATAAAATACATTGAACGTATGTGAATGCAATGCTCTATATTTGATACACCATATTAATAATTTAGTGAATACAGTAAAACTCCAACTATCCCGATGAATTGGGACCAGGCCCCTTCCGAAATATTAATAATTATAATCGAATATTAGGATAATTCGATACTTCAAGAAAAAAGTTTATTTTTTACTTAGTAAAAAAGCGAATTGCATGTAATATAATTTAATGACTAAGAAAACAATTTTATTTACATTTTGTACTTAAATACTGACGAAAGTTTTCTTGACAATTTTCATCTAGAATTGCGCTTCATAGATTCGATAACCCGTTGGTTCATCGGCTGAAACAAACTCGTAACAGTAGGCGACAAGAAGAGTGTTTTAAAACGTTCATTTTCTATTTCAAGGTGTTGTGTGAGGTGGGTGCATTGTCAGCGATCAACAACACCTTACTACCCTCTTTTCCCAAAGCCTTTTGATAATTCTCTTACTTTTGGTATGAAAGCTTCATCGTATCCATTCAGTAAACTGAGCAGCAGTCATACCTTGATTGTGATACTTATAAAAGAGGGGAAGTTTTTTCACATTTTTAAAAGTCGGGGGTGTTTTTGGTTTCCAAATCAACAACAGGGGTATTTTGTGGTTTTCCGTAGATATAGCACAATTTAGCATGGTTACACGGACTTTACTAACCTTATGACCAGGAGCACTAGATTCCTTTTTAGAATCTTAAAGTTGTTCTAGGCAAGGTCTTCAAAATAAGGCCCGTCTCATCTGAGTTTTATAAAAATTCGGTGTCATAAGATTTTGTTTCCCTTTTGAATGTTTCAATAAAGTTTTCTGCTGCTTTGGGGTTTGCTGAAACTTTGCGTAACTTACATCTAATTCACAGATGCCGTGCCTTGCCTTAAAATTTTGTAGCTACCCATTACTTGCATTAAAAGAAGACAAACCTTCACTTTTCTCGGCAAAAAGCTGTGCCTTTTCGCAAACAATCGACCCAGAAATAGGATTCCCCACTGTTCACAGCTGCAGAAACCACTTGAATACAGACTCTTCCAGTTCTTTGTTTTCCGCCATTTTCATAGCTCTTTTCGACAAACCCATCTTTATTCTCGAGGACAAAGTATAAAATAAAAGACCTGTTTTTTTAGTGTCCGAAATTGTTGATGTTCCCACGCTAAACATCTGAGTTAACTACTTACCAGACACTCCTTTGTGTAAATGTTCAATGATTTTTAATTTGTCAACCAACGATAAACCAACACGTTTCCTTTTAGAAGCCATACTACACAGTAAAACAAATAAAACAGAACACGGAAGACGAAACGCAGCAACAAACAACTGAAGGCATAAGCCACCTTGAAAGTGACAAGACAGTTGAATCATCGTCTATGTATCCGCTATCGCTACACAAGTGCACTTTTGAATCATTCACCGATAAAAAGCTTTCAAAATGCGGATTTCGATTTTTTTTTCACAAAGTGATCCGATAACTAGAGTTCTACGATACTTTATTTTAAATTTCTTCGCTTATATATTTAGGCAAGTTTTATGAAAAAACTATTTAACTATATTTAAATCAACCATAATTTGGTAGTTTTGGAGTAGTATATCTGTGCTCAGATGGCAAAATGTAAAAGTCACTTTTCCCAAAAAATGGAGTAAGTCCCATTCTGGAGTCTGGTTTGTTCATGTTTAGAAGGTGGCAAAATGTCGAAAGTCTTTATCTTTCAGTTTATGAGAAAACAAGGGTGGAAAATTGTAATAAGTCGAATACCAGAGAACCACATGTTTGAATATTGAATCTTAAAATTGCTATCACGGAAAATTTAAAAAAGCGACTTATAACATTTTACCATCCGAGCACAGATATATATAGTTGTATATATACATTATACTACTCCAAAGTCTGGGCAAGAATAGCTTGCCATGACTCTTGCAAGGCTGTGAGAAGAGATTGTTGTAAAGATGGGCGAGCATGGCGGTGTCGTACTCATCGCTCCAGTTTGTCCCACAAGTTTTCGGTCGGATTGAGATAGAAGCTTTGAACAGGCCAGTCAAGCAAATTCACCTCATTTTCAGGAAACCAGTCCAAAACATGTTTTGCAGTACGACATGAAGCTCGACCCTGTTGGAAGAAACAACCGTCGCCGTGGTATTGCCATAGTGTAGGCAAGAACGAATTATCCAGAACGTCGAGGTACACGTCAGTGTTCATGGTACCGGGTACATAAAGCAATGGGTCGAGTCCTAACCAGGAAAAACCACCTCACACTAAGATGGATTCACTTTCGAATTTCTGCAGTGTCCAAATACACAGAGTTCAGTCACATTAATGTGACCACCACCTACTTTCGACGTCAACTTGAAATAACCAATCACAAAAGGCAGGTAGCAGCACATTGCAGTGGAGTGTATATAAAGAATGTCCTAGAGCATAGGAAAGCATTTCAGTCGTTGGCGTAATGCAGAAACGTAGCGATTTATCCGACGTCCAAAGGGGCATGATTATTTGCTTTCGGGCCAAGGGTGGAAACATTTCGGAAACGGCTAATTTTGTGAACTGTTCGCGTGCCTCCGTGGTAAAAGTATACCGTGCATGTCAAAATGGCACTATCCAAAATCAGCGGCCTGGAACATGTGGTGCACCACGGGCTATAGATGACAGAGGCGAACGAAGGCTACAGAGATGCGTTCGGGCGAATAGACGTGCAACTGTTGAGCAACTGACCGCCCAGATGAACCAAGGGGCTA
This sequence comes from Metellina segmentata, assembly GCA_947359465.1. Classification (NCBI taxonomy): domain Eukaryota; kingdom Metazoa; phylum Arthropoda; class Arachnida; order Araneae; family Tetragnathidae; genus Metellina; species Metellina segmentata. The sequence continues at coordinate 100,858,451 of OX375874.1, forward strand.
ACAAGAGTGTATCCTCAGCAACGGTTCAGCGAACGTTGCTGCGCATGGGCCTCTGCAGCAGACGCCTGGTTAATGCACCTATGCTGACTGCTGTTCATTGGCGACGAAAGTTGGAATTTGCACGCCAGTACCGCAACTGGACGTCCACAGAGTGGCGACAGGTGCCTTTTCCGATGAATCACATTTTATGCTCCATCGGACAGATGGACGTTGGCATATACGGCGTGAAACGTCTGAAAGCAAACACCCTGCATCCTCAACCCATGGATCCTCAATCGCGTAATCTAGTTCAGCTGGTCACGGCACTGTAAGCGGTATGGCTCAACATCCCAGTGAACACCTTCAGAAACCTAATTGACTCTCTTCATGCACGTCTCGCAGCGGTCCGCTCTGCCAAAGGTGGTTATTCTGGCTTTTGACAGGTGGTCATATTTATGTGACTGGACTGTGTACTTTTGTCAATACAGTGCATATATGTAGTGTCCATATTGTGCAGCCCATATAGTATATTGTAGGCCTGTTTCATCCTATTTTCTCGTATTTTTGCAACTTCAAGGACCCGAGATTTTAAACTATCTCTCTATATTAAAAAAAAGTTACCGCCGCCGCCGCCGAAGAATTGAAATTTTTGTTGTTTAGCTCCATTCTTAGACGGTTTCCCGAGAAAGTACTGATCGGAAAAATATGAAATTAACATGCTTTGTTCTTCATCGTATTCCCTGGATAATTATTAAGATTTTTTTCCGATGCGGCTATTAGTTTAGGTTTTATTAAGTGTTAAGGGGACAGTACACTTTTAAAATGATAAAAAAATCGATTTTCAGAATTTGATGTTATTAGAAAGGCCATTTTATTGTGAATAAAACGATACCAAAGTTTTGATTGTACGTTAATTATTTATCTAGATATTGAAAAAAGATTGAGCACCACTCCATGCTTTTTTATTTTTACGCCCAACAACCGTGAACATATGACGATTTGTTTACACTTGAAAACGAAACCTTCCCGCAGAATTCTACGTTATGTGGAGAGCCTTTACTTTTATTAAATAAACTAACTATTTAGATGAAGAAGAAGAACCTTGAACATTTTATGAACTACAACTTCAACCTATTTTCGAATTGTTTATTTTGGTAAGAAGAAATCAATGCATTTCTCGCTTCTGTATATCTGCTTTTGATTTGATTGTTTTCGTTCTTGCGCTTCAAAAACATTTGTTTTTGATATAAAACCAACTGTTCTTTTCAGAACAATCTGTGCTCAAAACTGAGACAGTATTATTTAGCTTTGTTTTATGATGGAAACATCAAATAAAAGAGCTTCAGGACAGCGTCCTAAAAAACGCAAATTTCACGGAAATCGTCACACAAGTAAAATTTCTAAGTGTGCATCTTCGGAATTAAACTGCAGTTCTTCATCTAAGAAATTAAACAGCAGTTCTTCAATGAACACTGAAATTGTTACAAATACTTTGGGATACAGAGTAATTGATATCGGCATTTTATTTAATGAAATTTGTAACAACTTATGTTGTAAAATATGTGGAGCAGACGTTAACATGTCTGAAATTTTTGTTTATGGTCTTTCATCTAAATTTAGAATTTCTTGCAATAATTGTAATGAAATCAGTTCATTTCGGAATTCTCATATGATGGGAGCCAAGTTAAATGTTCCTGAAGTAAACAGGCGATTTACTTATGCAATGAGATGCATCGGCCAAGGCTTGAATGGCATGAAGAATTTTTGTGGTGCAATGGATCTTCCACCTCCGGTTCAGAAGAATGCCTACAATATGTCCTTGAGGAAAATTTCCAGCTCTGTTGCAAATATTGCAAACATTTCAATGTCAAATGCTGCAAAGCAAGAAATAGAAATGACAGGGAAATCTGAAATAACTGTTAGCGGTGATGGATCGTGGAAGACACGTGGACATTCTTCGAAAATTGGAATTGTTAGTGTCATTGGTGCTGAAAGCGGTAAAGTGTTAGATGTGGAAGTTATGTCATCTTATTGTAAAGGCTGCGAATGGGGAATTAATAATAAAAAGGGCAAGGAACTTGAAATGTGGAGGGCAGCGCATGAAACTGATTGCGTGAAAAATCACTCGGGATCGGCTGCGAAAATGGAAGTGAATGGAATGCTACAGATTTTTCACCGTTCTCAAAGTAAGTATGGTGCCGAATACCTTCAGTACATTGGGGACGGTGACACAAAAACATTTCTCGAGCTGCAGAAAAGTAGTGTTTATGGTCCTGATAAGGCACTAAGCAAAGTAGAATGTGTTGGCCATGTCCAGAAGCGCATGGGGTCAAGACTCCGAGAACTAAAGCATTCCATGCGTGGGAAAAAATTAGTAGACTGTAAATCCTTGGGTGGTAAGGGGCGCCTCACAGACAAATTTATTCAAGAAGTGACCATTTATTATGGAGGTGCTATTCGAAACAACAAAGACAATGTGATGGATATGCGCAAAGCTATATGGGCGATTTACTACCATAAGCGCTCAAGTGATCAAGAGCCACTTCATGATTTTTTCCCGCAAGGTGACACTTCTTGGTGTCGCTATCAAAAAGCTAAAGCTGCTGGGCAATTGAACGATTTCCATCACAAAAATGTAATAGCAGCTCCAGTAATGGATTGCATTAAAAAAACGTTCAAGGATTTATCTGAACCTAATCTGCTCAAACGTTGTCTTGGGGGTCGAACTCAGAATCCGAATGAATCGTTAAATTCTATCATTTGGAAATTTTGTCCTAAGACAAGTGGTTCCAGTAGGATAATTGCAGATATCGCTACAAATGAAGCAGTTGTTGCATTTAACGAAGGAAGAAATGGACGACTGCAAATCTTGCATTCACTTGGTTTTCAAGTGGGGCATTATGCTTTAAAAGCAGCAACAGAATGCGATTCAAAAAGAATCAAAGAGGCTGACAAAAATATTGCAGAGTGTAGTTTGGCTATTCGCAGAGCTAGACATTTGCAGAATACTTCAAAATTGGAAAAGTTAAAAGAACAAGAAGGAACTGTTTATGAAAGTGGAAAATTTTAAATTAAAAAAAAAATTAATATTTTTTATGTAATTTACAGAACAGTATTTAAAATGAAAAATCATATTTAAATTATCAGATACCATTAGATTTAAGCTATTTTGGAAATTTAACATTATTTCTGTAATGGAAGTTCAGTTTCACTTTTACGACTAACTATTTTTGTTGGATGTGGCTATAGTAAGTTCTTATTTTATAAAATTATTTTATATTTATAACCCAAAATAGCATATGATATTATTTTTAAGCACACATTTAAGATATAGAAAGTAATTTTATTTCCACAGAGTTAACATTTATACATAAAAATTGAAACTTGAACTCTTTAAATGCTTTTTTCTCAAAACAGTGTTTTTGAAACTTGCGCGTAGGATATGTCCAAAAATATTTATGATAGAGCCTCGAAATTTTTTCCATATATTCATACTGAAGTGCTACACAATAGGAACTAGGATTATGGAGATTAATTAAATAAAACAGACATTTTAGCTTAAAATAAAAGAACAAATTTAAGCTATAAGATTAAGATTTTGTTTTAGTATACTTATCACTTAGTTACACTTTAATTAAATGACAAAATTAAAAGATCCTAGTTACAATTTGTAATCAGGATTATATCTTTAATTTAAGGTATAAATTTTGTAAATCGAATTGAATGAACATAAAATATCTTACGCGCAGTGATATAAAATAATTCAAAATCAAATTCAATCGCGTCTGACCAATTTCATGTTTTAAAGATTTAAAATTTATTTTAAACACACAAAGTATTTTTTAAATTACATAAAAATGTCATATGTTTAATCACACTAAAAAAATTTTACCTCTAAATTCATTAGATAGTTTTTTAAAAAATGTTAAACTTTGAACAAATATTCTGTATTTAGCATTGAGTAAAAGTGTACAGTAGCCTTAAAGTTGAAGAAGTGAAATTTCTTCCGCGAGTGAGCAAAACACATTCAAAATTTCAGTCTTTAGTCGTGAGTTTTTTTTTAAGAGTACCTCTCAACGTAAATTTTTGCAGCTCGTCGAGTTTTTTTGAAATTTAAATGTGGTTCTTGATAATATTTTTTTGAAATTCGGGAAAAATCGGGACATTTTTGTTACTTTTTTTTTAAAACTGCCGTATCTATATCTAATTACTATTAGTTTTTAATTTTTAAAATATCGCAGTATACCTCAGAATATACTCTTTCTTACGGTACTATTATTTTTGAAATCGGTTAATAATTAAATTGGATGCGATCAAAAGTTCGTGATACAAAATTCGGAATCTTCGGATATTTTCGCTACGTTTTGTTAAAACCGTTATGTCTACGGCAAAAACCATTATTTTTTAAATTTGAGAACATCACTGAATACACTACATTACACTCTTTCTTATGGTACAATTATTTTTCAAATTGGTTAATAAACAAAATCGATGCAATTAAAAGTAGGTCATACAATTTTCGGAACTTTCAGATCGTAACTTCCGATACAAAACTAAAATGGTCATATCTATATAGTATTACTGTTAGTTTTTAATTTTAAAAATATTGCAGTATACCTCACAATGTACTCTTTCTTACGGTACAATTATTTTTAAAATTGGTTCATAAATAAATTCGATGCAATCAAAAGTTGGTGACACAAATTTCGTATTTTTCATTTCGCATAGCTGGTTCGGCAAACAGCAGTGGGTTGCATTTTCTACTATCGGGTTTGCCAGATATCAAATTTATCGTAGCAACAATTGCCATAAAAACGATTTCTTTTTATTTGGCGAGGAAAAAGGCTCGCTTTTTTCCCTCTGTTCTCAAGACAGTTTACCGACAAAGTACAATGTATTGATATTAACACTGTTTACTTAAAATTGTACAGGGAACAAGATACAGAAGATTTTTTACTGATGCGGCTATTAGTTTAGGGTGCATTAAGTGTTAAAGCAAAAAAAAGTGAAATCAATTGCGAAAGAAGTATTGGTTTGAGAAAGCAAACCAAACGGGATTGCGTAGCAATCCCCGGGGTCGGCGAGCGTAAGCGAGCAGGGCGCGAAGCCCTCGCTGTGACGTCATGTACCGGAAAGTGAAATCAGCATAATACGAATTATTCAGATAGTTTCACTCTGTGAAAGGAATGTTGGTTTGCGAAGCAAACCAAATGACATCTGTGAAAGGAGTGTTGGTTTGCGAAGCAAACCAAATGGGATTGCGCAGCAATCCCCGGGGGTTGGCGAGCGTAAGCGAGCAGGGGGCGGAGCCCCCTAGTGATTAAAAAAGATGAACCCTTTAACAAGTAAAACAATGGCGTTACCCCACTGTTCTTAACAGCAAATACAAAAAATTAACCGTCTCTTTTTATTGATAACAGAGCGATACTTAAAATCTCATAATGGACTGGGCCTTCGTATCCAATCTTCCCATCTAGTGTAACGAGCAAAGTATGAACTGAGGAGGGGGGGGGGTCGTAACATCATTATTTGTCGATCTTTAAGTAGTATCTGGAACCTTGCAGCAAGGTATTGCTTCGCATTGAGCAACCATGACGAAACCAAACATGGTACTATTAAGGGTGCCTGCTAGTTTTCTTTTAAATACACGTTTTCTCTGCGTCATGCATTTTATTTTTTAATTCTAGAAATAAGTTCCATACTCTATTAATCTTAACTTTATAAGTAGTGTAATGTTACTTTTGCCCTACGCCACATTTAATGGCTAAATAATCGCCTTTCTAAGGGATTCGTAGATTTTTCACCTTTTAGAAAGATATATATATATATATATATATATATATATATTTTTTTTTTTGTTGATCCTTTTCTTTGAATATAATATTTTAGAATGATTCTATTGGTATTTTTTGCGAATAGAATCATTTGAGGTGATTCTATTAATCCAATCTGTCGAACAAAATCCTTGGGCGGATCCTATTGCTTTTTTCTTTGGAAAATTATCATTTGAAAAGATTATATAGGTTCATTCTGTAGAATAGAATCATTTAAAAGAAACCAAAACAATAGCGCATCCAGACTTCTATTGAAGAATCTATTGATATTTTCCTTAGAGTAGAAAATCTTTTGGAACGATTCTATAGGTCTATCCTGTAAAATAGAACCTTTACTCTTTTTTAGAGAATATAATTCTTTCGAAAGATTCTGTTGGTCCATTCAACAAAATAGAATAGTTTGCTCTTTTTTTAGAATATAATCCTTTCGAAAGATTCTATTGATCCATTCTGTAGAATAGAATCCTTGGAAAGGATTGTATTGCTAATTTCTTCAAAATAGAACCATTCGGAACGATTTTTCTTTGAATAAAATCCTTTGGATTTATCCAACTGGTTCTTTGGAATGTAGTTTTTTGTATCAATCCTTATGGTTTCTTCTGTAGAATACCCGACCAACAAGTCTGGTGGTTTAGATGTTAGTCCTTAGATTGTAAATCCAGATTCCTGCTTCGAATCCGGGTCAGTGCATGGATATCTGTAAGCGTATGCAGTAGAGGCGGCTAGTGCACCTTAAATATGTCGCGGCTGAAAGTCCTCACATTGGGATGGTGTGGAAGTATGGAGAGTGGGGTGGCAGCTAAGATCAATAGCCCGTTGTGTTGCTACAGTACGACGTTAATAAAAATTACCTTACCTTTCCTTACCTTCTGTAGAATATAATAATTTAGAAATATTCTATTGCTCCTTTTCTTTACAATATAATTTTTTAACGATTATACTGGTGTATTCTGTAGAATAATCCTTTGTAAGATTTTTATTGCTCTTTTCTTTCAAATAAAATATTTTGGAACTATACCATTAATCCTTTCCTTCGAATAGAATCCCTTTCGATGATTTTTTAATAAATTTTTTTTTAGAATAGAATGCTTTGGAATACGATTCTATAGGTCCTATGCTTCGAATAAAATCCCTTGGAACGATTCTATTGGTTCTCTTCTTAGAATATAATATTTTTTAATGTTTCTATTGGTTCCTTCTGGAGAATAAGATTATTTGGAAATATTTTAATGCTCAATATCAAAATTTGTTAAAAGATATACATGGAAGAGAGCAAGTTTTTAAGGTATAATTACGAGTATGGATCCCACAAATTAGAAATGTATCTGGAATGTTAGAAAAGCTTGCACTCTAAAATAATAAAAATATACACTATATGGACGAAAATATTTGGACACTGCAGGAATTTGGAGTAGGATCCATCTTAGTGTGGTGTTGTATTTCCTGGTTAAAACTCGGACCATTACTTTATGTACCTGGTACCACGAACGATGACATGTACCTCGACGTTCTGGACAATTCGGCTTTGCCTACACTATGGCAATACTACGAAGATGATGGTTGTTTCTTCCAACAGGATCGAGCTCCATATCATTCTGAAAAACGTGTGCTGGCTTGGTTTCCATAAAATTAGGTGAATTTGCTTGACTGGCTGTACTGGTTATTATACCCAATTTTGATCTGGATATCAATATCCAGTTTTGAAATCAGATTCGATCGGAAATAAGTGGAGTTCTCAATCGGTATAGGATAGAAATACGGACATACCTTTATATATGGTGACCGCCTGGTTGAAGTAAGGCATCGGGATATGCAGGTTCCTTCTTTTGGAATTAGGTGGTTCTTTCCTTCTGGAATCTAGAGATTTCTATTATTGGTGAACGACACATTAAAGGCAGCCGTATTCTGTTAGGTAACTTCGTTTATTTTTCATTCCTTCAATTCGTCGATGGTACATCGTTTTACTGTAGAGTTACCATATTTTTAGAAAATGGCTGGCCACAACAGAAAAAGCCTCCGTCTCTTTTTTTTAGCGTTGGCGTTTCCCTGTAGTTCTCCCCGTCTGACCTTCCTCCAATATTCAGGGTGCTAAAACCTGACCTTGCCAGGGGTCAATTCTTCTATTGGCCGAGTGACATTGCGCCACTTCAGATATCAACCCCATTGCGTGAAGCGCACCCGTTCAATTTTCTCGGAATCGAGGGGTGATGAACTTGGTTTCTCCTCAAGGACTCGTTAGGGGACTGGACATTGAAGCAAATAATTTTCAGGTTGTGTTTCCCTGCTTTTGTGGCAAAATAATATTTGATGTAATTGTCATATCACACTGGCCTGTTCAAAGCCCCGATCTAAATCCGATCGAGCACTTGTAGGACAACCTGGGGCGATGAGTACGATATCGGCACGCTCTCCCAAGAGGCATGGCGAGGTATTCCTGCGCAGACTTAAAGCGAACGTCTGTAAAGTATGCCTCTACGTATTGAAGCTCTAATACAAGCAAAAGGAGGGCATACCCGTTACTAAATAGAATAATAAAGCACTTTGTCTAAAAAGCATGCAGTATACAAATACTTTTGTCCATATAGTGTAGTTATAGTGAATTGAAACCATATGAACATTTGTTTTAGTCATCTGACACATTCACACTCATATATCTATTCTGCAACTTGCAGTCTACGTAACTTTTAACCAGTCGACCTCCTTGATTAACAAGATGTTTCACAGGATTCTCTCTTTCAACCGAGATATTTGTTTATTTAGTTATTATGTGAGTTGCAGTTAAAATCAGTATTACTCTACTGGGAAATCTCATGACGCTAAGAGGTAAAGAAACTAATGAACCTTTCATAAAATTAGAATATAGGAATAATTTGCTGCGGTTTTATTAAGCGAAGGGATTGCGCTCTTATTCAAAATTAATCGTTTTACTTGCGAGAATCTATTTGGGCGGAACAACATAGTTTAAACTTACGGTACGGTAGTAAATAAAAAAAATGTTGTAATATACCTTCACAACAGGGATATCGGCGAAAGGAATCAATGCCAAAAATACAAGTTTGTATTTCAAGTTATTTTCAATGTGCTCAATATTTTGTTTATACTACTGACGACAGTTAAATTACTTAATCATATACTTTCATTTATTCTGTATTGAAATAGTCCGTTGAATTTACCTGAAGACGTCATTTCTTTTAATGTAACTTTGAATTAAACACGAACGTTTGTAAACATTAAAATTGAACGTCTTTGATTGTTTTATTTAACGACATAAATTAAATTTTGGAAGATAATTTATAAACAAATCGTTTTCACTGTAGAGTCAATTCAATAGTCAAGACTATATTCACTTTAAGTGAAGAGACTACATACTGTACTAAATAGAAGTTTTATGATGATGATGTCGTGTCTACGACGAGTCTTGTTCAAATGGTGCCATGAGCAGTTATCACAGCTCTAGCAATCTCCATTATATTGTCCTCGTACAGGTTCGGTTCCGAGAAAAGGACCCCGAATTTAAATAGATCCGCAATTATTGCTGGGCAATCGAAAATGTGAGCTGGTGTTAACTCCATATCTGGGCAGTTATTATCAATACATAAATGCCTAGCTAAACACACCTTGCATGTTTGTCTACCCATATTAACTGCACATGTGATATACACTGAAGAACACTTGAATTAGGGAAACCTGTCGAGTAGCTCGTAGCACCAACTTTGGCCTTGATGCCAGCGGAGATTCGTCTTGGAATGGACTCGATAGGAAGTGGAACCGATAGGAAGCCATACGCATCCACGACTCCTGAAAAATCTACAACAATTCACGAAGATTAGATGGAAGGTGGGCTGAGGCTCGGACATTTCTCTCAATTGCATACCAGATGTTCTTGATTGGATTGATGTCATGTTACCTTGATGGACAAAAAAGCACGTGCAGGTCTGTGGAATGTGCATCCAACTATTCGAATACAATTCTGGAGCAATGGAACGGTGCATTGTCTTGTTGAAAGACAATCTGTAGTGGACTGTCGAAAGCGAACATACGACAAAATATAGTCGTCAAGGATATACCGGTAACGTTCACCTGTAAGAGACGATGTCACACGTACCATTGCAGTCCATATGAACACTCCCCATGCGAGAATGTCACCTCCATCAGCCTGAAGAGTCTCCACGCACCCCGGCAAGAAAAGTGACACAAGTTAAAAATTAAAAATTTGGATGTTATGTCATTGAATTATATGTATGAGCTGCCCCAGCGTGTTATATTGCTATTCTATAAAATGTAATAGAAGTTACCACCATAAATACCTACCTAAAATATAAAAGAAGCTGATACCATTTCAATATAAGTTTTTTATAGTATCCTTTAAGTTGATGTTTCTCAACTTCTGCAATTTTGAGTTGTGTCACTTTTCTGGCCAGGGTGCGTCCTGCTGGCAGGAAAAATACATCGCCTTCATGTGGTTTACGCCGTACCCTTCCCTGCCATCGGCATAAGTGAATCTAGACTCATTTCTCCATGCAACAATTTTCCACATTACGACGTTCCATTTTCGATGTTCCCGTGGCCATGCTAATCGTTGTTCCCTATGTGGTGTAGTCAACAGAGGGACTCTCGTGGGACAATGGTTTCTGTTCCCCATAGAGAGGATATGGTTTTTAATGGTGTGGCAGCTCACACGTCGTTGTGCACCAGCCTTAAATCGACGGATGATCTGTTGAACTGTGGCCTGTATATCCGCTGTTACAATGTTGGCTAGCCGACAATGATCTCACTCATCAGCACGCTGTTGTACGTTACAGTTGATCCTGGCATGGGTGGTCTTACCAGAATCGATGTACTCACGGTACGCCCTAGACACAGTGGAGCACGAAAACTCGAGTGTCTGCACTACTTCCGAGATGGAGTGACCCATTTGTCAGTCCCCGACTATTTACCCAAGATAAAATGCTCTTAGGACCTCACTCCTACCCATACAGCTTTTGACTATTACTGATACCATGACCAGCTTTCCTTATGTTGTCAAACAACTTCTTACGTCATTTGCAAGCCAGGCCTGCGCACAGCTCCGAATTTGCATAATGCCAGCTATCCCTAATTCTATTGCTCTTCAGTGTATATTCCTAATGTCTAGTTGGGTAGGTATTTAATTAACGTAGGACTGGAGCAACACAATAGGCTATTGGTAACGGTCCAGTATCAAACCCGAATGGACAGATCCGAGGCCAATACCACTAAATTTGAAACCATTGTCTTCTCAGGTCTGAGAGGTTGTGACTTCAAACATAATATATTGAAAGTAGGTGGTAAGTGCTTAGTAACTTAAGTATTGAAATTTTTTAATAAACGTCACACTGGAGCAAAACAACTGGCTATTGGTCACTGTTCTGGACGAACCCCTGAAGGGAAAGAGGCGTGGACAACACCGCCCAATTTTGAACCCCGGTCATATTACGAGGTCCTACTTGAGTTGGCACCTCACTCTCCGAACATGCACAACTTGAGAACAATTGAGGCCACTATGGATTTAACATGCACCAGCTCCCTTCGTACACAACGGTCTCCGGTGGGATTCGAACTTGCAACAGTCAGGTTGCTAGTCTGTAGCTACTCCAACCGGTCTACCACCGGTCCTTAGGAATTAGTGTCTTTGACGAACTCCTAGTCCGTTGTAATATCCAAAGATTACAAAGATTAAATACGTTAAGCGAATAAAGTAATTTAATAATTCAGAAGGAGTGGTAGTTAATGGGATAATTAATTTAAGGGCAAACTAAAACTGAAAGGAATAAGACTGAATGATGAAACAATCATTAGTCAATTGGTTGAGCGCAATTAAAGTTTCTTCAGTAATAATCGTAAAAGTACGAAATCTCTGGTTTTTATAAAGTTTGACAGAATTGTAGGGAATATAAAGATTTTTCGCTCTTAAATGCTTTTATTTAAATGTTTGATTTAGTTTAAATGAAAAGCAAAGGTTCTGGTGATGCTCTTCAAGACAGCAGCTTCAAGATTAAAATTTTTCATAATAAAAGTTTAACGGGAAAATACTTCCAGTAAACCATTTTCTATTATAATTAAGCTTTATAGATTAAACTAGTTAGGAAGAATTACTGCATGAAATTGAGCTATATATTAAGATGTGGATAGAGTTAAATTTATTTTTGAAATTTATTCTTTTAATTTTTTTTTATCACTTGAAGTAACCATTCAGTACAAATACTACAGCAGTTATATACAATAGCACATTCACAATGTATTCTTATGACAGTCTAATCACTAGCACCGCTAGTAGCTCACGTTGTGTTAGGGTTTTATTCTGTATTTCAAGTCATTCAGTAATGTAATATTTATAAAGAGAAAATTTACTATATAACTTTCAATAAAGCAGTTTCCTATACTAGTATAATCTGGCTAAGAGCTATTAGTCTTCAGAGAAAATCACGATTTCAGTACTTCAGAAAGAAAATATATTTGTGTAAGAGTTTTGCAGTTCACTTTTGTGCTTGAAATCTTATTGTCTTGTGCAGTGGCTTATTAAATGATGGTGGTTAGTAAAACTCTTAATTAAAAATTGTGTACTGTCTCTTTTCTGGCCTTAACTCATTTTTTTCATTGTTAACTATTAAACATTGAAGATATTTATACCAAGCATTATTGTGTAAATATGTATGACAAGTTCTAGATTTTCCTTATCGTATTCGGTGAGCAAATAACCTTTTCCTCGCTAATTGCTTTTTGTTATTCATATGCCTAAAGTGCATCAGCATGCTTCAGACAGTTTGATGAAATTGAGAACAATTTCACTTATTACACAAAAAAAATAAAAATAATCCCTTTATTAATAATAAATATCCTCCTGTAAGAAAATGGATTGTATAAAAATCAGACTCATATTAACTATGTCGATTCTTTTACTGAAGGTAATTTAATTTAAGACTCCATAACATAATTTATATGTAATTAATGAAATTAAGTAAAGCTTCCAAAAGATTCTTGGTGAAACTGTGAAGAGATAATAAGTCTGAAAGAGGCTGGAGTTTCGATGCAAACATTTTGTTTGATACAAAGAAATAATTTCATTAAGAATATTACTGACGAACTGCAACATAAAATAAAAAGACGACCATAAAAGTTTCGAGACAGTTCATTCGGATAAAACTATTAGCACAAAGAAAATGCGATTCAGTAGGAAACATTTAAACTCATATCTTACAAAATAATAAAAGACTACTAGTACGAAATGCAAATATGTGTAATGAATAAGAAAGAAAACGTGTACACACGATAAAAGCAACATAGTGATTTCATTTGCAAATTAATTCCAAATTGGATACCAAAAAACGCAATAAAAGTTTTCACTTTAAATAAAAAAGTTCTTGTCTGAAGAAGTGTGTATGGTGGATCTAGCAGCTTCAAAGAGGCCGAAGAAGCTTGATGTACGTAAAACACCATACATTATCCATCATTGACGAGAAATTCAGCATAGTCAAGAAATGGAATTGGCAATCCATAGAATTACCATCGACAATGGTGCGTGTTCTCTAAAGTTTAGACGGTAAAAGAATATCTGGAAGTGGTGGGAATACGTAAGCTTGTAGACCACTGGACCAAGTGCATAGAAAAGAACGCTGACTATGTAGAAAAATGACGAACTGGTCAACACCTACATTTGTGTAAATAAAAAGTAGAGTGCAGATAATTTTTGACCTTCTCTCGTATGTTTGTAACTATATTCACACATTCCAACATCACATTTGTGTTTAAGAGGTTGATCAATTTTTATATTTTATTATATAAAAAATACACATACTACCAATACTCCTGTAATATATGTTTTGGCAGTGAAAATAATAGTCTGAATGATTGAGTTTAAAGAAATCCAATTTCTGAAAGAATTAGTTCTTGTGAAGTTAAAATGTATCTTGCGTATAAATTTTGTAGTTTATTTTTATGGCTCCAATATAAACACAAAATAATTTCGAAATCGTAGATTTTTGGACATTCTTTAGAAAGTACAATCAATACCGTTCTTCGAACAAATCGCATTACTTTATAAGGTTCTGCATATATTGTTGCATTTCGTACATTTAATAAGTTATAAATAATTCTACAGTGCAACATGTCTGGAGTACCACGAGTTCGCTTTAGTAGTTTTAATTTCCTACTTTTCTGAGACAAATTATTGTTTTTGGCTTCATTCCAGAAATAACTTTGATTCTCTTTACATTTAATTCCAATATGATCTTACTTGAGTTCTTGAGGAAATTAAAATGGTTCTACTACGTATTGTTTAATATTATTGTTATTAATCGTTATTCTATAAATCATTTCCTTTGAAAGTACGTAATACATAGAAGTTGAATTCAGGTCACGTCTTAAAATTTGTTCTAAAGGTGCTGGGAATAAAATACTGAAGGAGAAAATGCAATAAACTTTTTTAATAACGTTAAATTAATCATCCATACTTGCTTCCTGAATTTAAAAAGATGGAATTCGGTTTTACAATGCGAGACTTCTTATTTGTGCTGTCTAATGGAAATAAAATTTATAGTGCTTTAGAAAAAAGGTTTACAAATTGCATGTTACATAATATGTTTACTAAAAAAATTAGCCATGTTTACTTTCATAGCAGTGTTCAGCTACATAATAAGTACAACTAAATCTAAATATGGAATGAAGTGCAATATTACTGACAAGAACAATTTAAATAATAAAACTGAATGAATACACTGCTATTCATTGAAAATGCAACAGCAGCAGACGTGAATGACAACAATGAATTTCATTTGAGCAGTGACATGCGATACAATGCGAACTTACAGAACTGAAAGTCAAAAAAAGCATGCCTAAATCAGTAATTTGTATGTCATCTTTTAGTAGTTAAAACTGCTACGCACTTTAACAACGATCAGAAAAGATTCTGGATGTCTATCAATAAAACGTCGTTGCACTCAGATTCGAGACGCATCTACAGTTCGTCAATTGTGACTCCTGGTGATGATATACGGATCAAACGCCAACAATCATATCCCAAGTGTTAGATAAGGGACAAATCGGACTAACAAAAGCAGACCAAGTGGAGAGTAGCATTTGTTGCTACAGAAGAAACATTGGAAGCTTCGGGTGACACATTTAGAAGCATTATCCATTAAACGATACTGTAAACGTTCTTCTCTGAACGTCGTTGTACGTTCAAGGTCAGAGGTTGAATGAATTGAGATAACATCTCAAACCATTACGTTTGGAATAAGATCTCACGTTGGCAGTGTGGAAATTTGGAGATTGAAGTGCCAGCTCAAGTGTGACTTCGCCATCTGTCCGTGGTCCAAAATTAGGTTGTGTTCTCCCCGGTTCTTTCTCTTCGGGGTTTGACCGTCGTAAATAGCCCGTTGGGTTGCTCCAGTGTCACTTAATTTAATAACTACCTACCTTGAATAAGACCATCATGATGCTTGACAAATCACACTTAAAGATGACTTTCCTCACTGTATCTGTGAATAAGAATCCAGTCTACGTGAATCATGGCTCGGTGGGTATGACAAATATGCAAGTAGCCTTCGCGTTGTAGGTGGTGTAGGTTCGATTCCTGTCTGGCGCATTCCTGCCTGGGTGTATTTCTCTTTTCCATGTCAGGAAAACTTTAATCGAGTATATCTATTACTTGATATTGTATGTCGTATATGGTCAGCCTCCCCTCTGAGCCACTGAACCCCCAAACAACCAACCGGCCTTCATGATTCACTATATTTTATGTAGACTCGACAAAAAATATGATTCACTCCTATTCAGCAATGTAGTCTTCGATCGTGGAACCATTGAAGCCTCTGACGTCAAAAGTAAAAAGTAAAAGCAAGTTGCATTATAGGATGCCGAGGTGCGAGACCTCCGCTGGCAGCAGTCGTCAATGACCACTACAGACAGACATCACCTGATGTGTCACTGTCCCCCATTGCTGTGCCAACATCGTGGATGTCGCTGTAGGATTCATCACTGCCTGTCCTATCAAGTGCCAATCTTGCTTTCCTGACGCAGCCATATCGTTCATTCCTTTCAATAACGTCATACATAAAAAAACGGCGATTTTTAGTTATGCCTGTTTTGTAGTGTATCCCTGCAAGATCGTCATACCTCATCGTTCGATATTCAGCCGCTAGAGAGCAGAAGTAATATTTATTTTTAATACATCTTATTCTACCTTTAAACTTTAAAATCACTCTCCTGAAAAATCACGTTTTTTGAGGTATGACGTTGTTGAAAGAAGTGAGCGATATGTGATCTGTATTTTCAATGACTATGTTCAGAACTTTCTTCTTTTGATTGCCACTGAGTACGCGTAACACATAAACAAAGCGTTTCGCACAATGAGTGTCGCAATATCCCTATACGACAATCGTCTTCTCTTCAAAAACAATTAGTTTTTCTTCTCAAACTTTGTGATATGTTCATAATAAGGACTGTCCTTCTCTGATGATTACGTCTCTGGTGATTACTTTTGCAGAGAATTACCAATTGAGTTCATTTTTCAATGTTTAGTATATGCTTTTTGCAGCCTTCTTTTAAGTCTTCCGAGTCACATTTCTTCGTTTGTTTTGCACGTATCCTATGTGGATAGTCAGCTGAGATTTTAATCATTTAAATTTTTTTATTGAACAGAAGTAAACTTCCAGTGCACCACAGAAGTACTTAGAAAGTGGCAAACTCATTACGGTCAATGCAAGCTTACAGAGCTGTGGAAATTGTGTTTCTCCAGCAGCATCTGTTAGTTTATCTATATAGGACCTGAATTTGACAGGGCTCTGCTTGATAAATTCCTCGGCTGACACTTCTGAGATCAATGGTAACCGATACCACTCTCTCTGGTACTGATTCACATCTTCACACACACACATACGAATTGTGCAGCAAGTGGAACAATGCTACACTTCACTTTTCTCACAGCATTATTGGTATGTAGTGTGGACAAATGAAGCATCACACCACATTATCTGATAGCCTGCTACGTACTTCATTGACTAGTGAATTATTTACAGCTACGTTTAATAGCGCGACGACATTCAACTGTTTATTTAATAATGTTTATACTGTGAAGCCATATTCATTCAATCGACTGGCCCTGTAAGCTGCTATATATCGGAATCTATCTCACTTATGTGGATTCCGCTAAGACTCCAGCGATTCAGTAATTATTCTTAACCTTTGTGCAACACGGAGTAGAAATGGTCACTCTGAACCTAGGTTAATCTCTGTGAATCATAATCACTTCTGAAAAATCCGTAAACCAGTGTTGCCTACTCAAAACATCAAAAATCCCCTAGGCTAGTTTACAAACGGCGTATTAAAAGCAATTATACTTCAGACCTCTACATAAACCTCTGTTCTTTTTTCCAAACCTCAGTTTTTACCTGTGAGCATTTTGTACCTCTGTTTTTACCTGTGAAGCGAATTGAAACTTCTAGATCTAAAGGTAAAACCTCTGAGCTGGCACCCCTTCCCACAATATATTCGAATATTAATTCTAATAAACTTCAATCCTTTCTGAGTTATCATGATCTAGCATGTTATTTTTAGTGCTGACACAAACCTTGTATTTAGTTAAAAAATTCTCTTCATAACGCTTGTTGTGTTTATACACAAGTGTCGTGTCCAAGAACATCGACAAATAAAATCTCATTTCCTCTATTTTTAAAAGCTTATTGTTAAAAGCGTTTCAACAAATAATTTTTGTGTGCTTCGTAACTAAACAGTTCCTCTGCCATATATTGGGTTACTCAAGTCATTCTTGGTGTACTTTGAATGAGCATCAGTGTGTAAACACAACGAGCGTTTTGAAGAAAATGTTTTGACTAAATACTAAGGATGGTCAGCAATGAAAATAACACACAAGATCATGATAACTCAGAAATTAATGAAGTTTATTAGGATATTAGGAGTAACTAGGGGGCACGCCCCCTGGTCGCTAACGCTCGCAAACCCCCGGAGGATTGCTTCGCAATTCTCATTGGTTCGCTGCGCGAACCTATGCTCGCTTCGCTCGCATCAATGAAGACACGTGTCCTAGCAGAAGGGATTGATTACAAAATATGATATTCCAAAAAAATATTTTTCAAATCTAAATTTGTTGTATTACATAAAAGATATTCTTCTATAAAAGATATATACAGTACTTCTGGAATCAGAATGTAAATGAAAACTTTGAGCACATTTTTACTCGCAATTTGAGCGCTGCTTTGGAAATTGAATACCCAGCATGTTGTTTGTGTGTACATTTCCCCAGTACTCGAGCCACCCATACACTTTTTGACTGAGTTTGTTGTCGAAAGTTGTAGCGCACGCGTCTTGTTGTACTATAATTGTTAGCCTTGAAAAGGACTGTTTTTTAAATAGCCCTGAAAAGATCCTCCGCTTTCTTAGATTTCTATTACAAACCGCAACAGCTCGTCTAAAATTCATTTTTTTCAATAAAATTTCATCCGATAACGCTATAGATTCAAATGAAGCGCGAGGCTCCTAGTAAACAAACAATCGCACAATGTTGCCAAAACGCGGTAACAAATAACGTCTTTTTTGCGTGCCACGTAAGAGAAATATATATATAGATATGACTAAAAGTAATAATGCATCTAAAATATTTTTTTGCCAAGAAAAATCTTTATTCCCTCCAATGTATTTTATTTTTAAACCTAAAATGTTTTCAATGCATAATGTGGATGACAAAAAAATGGAATGTTTCCTCAAAATAAGTAGAATATATATTTTCGTTCTATTCATACTGGAGTTTATACAGATTTCAATACTGTTTTATTGTGCAAAACCCGATTTCAAGAGAAATTAATTCGAATTTTGAAAACAGCTTTGAAATATTTTCTTTTGACCACGGTTCTCTGAAAAACGTAGATCAGTATTGATTTTTTTGAAAACTAATAATAATATTGATATTTTTTCATTTATCATTTTACATCCAGTTTCCCGGCCTCGCATTCCTGAAAGTTGGGAACAAAGCGAAAATAAAGAAGTCTAAGAATCCCTCCCATAATGCATTGGGTTTTATTCAATTCACTTCAGTGGGCTGTGACAGACTCCGGAGTAAAAAGCTTTTTACTCAAGAGCCGCATTGAATTATGGGTTCGTCAGGGATTTTTTTTTTTTTTGAAGAATTGGGAATAAATGTTTTTTGAAATCTGGCATCTCCTAAGAGAGTGGAGGCAAATTATTTTTGAATACCACTGAAGGTACAAAAGGTCCTCTGTCAAGTCGAGTTTCCGTCCGTATTTCGATGCAGATCTTAGAGTAATTTAGGCAGAAATGGACAATTTTTACAACGGCGTTCTTAACAATTTACGTTCTTTTCAAAACTTAATTATGTTTGAAATTTCTGAAGAATTTTTGGATCCCACCTTCGGATTTCATTTTGACGAAACACCGCCTTGAGTGCTTCCACCGTCGAAAAAAATTCGAATATTTACGAAATTTCGGATTAAATTTGAGTAAAAAGAATCTGAATTCATCTGTAAAGTTCTTCGAGAAGAGACAACCTTTCTCAAAAGTCAGCCGTAATTTTGAACTTGTACACTTCAAGTTTTTAATTACCAATAGGTAATTGGTAATTTTTTTGTTAACGTCGTACTAGAGCAACACAACGGGCTATTGACGACGGTCCGGGATCAGTCCCTTAAGGGAAAGATCCGAGGACAACACCTCGTAATTTTGAACCACGGTCAGATGACGAAGCAACACCTGAGCTGGCACCCCACTCTCCAAACTTCCACGCCAACCCAACGTGAGGACTTTCGGCCACGACAGATTTAAGGTGCACCAGCCGCCTCTACACCATACGTTTACAAACATCCATGCCCGGACCCGGATTCGAACCAGGAACCTTCCTATCTAGAGGCTAACACCTTAACCACTATACCGGTTGGTCGGCTTAATTACCAATAGAGAAGCGGAAAAAAATACTTTGATACTTTTTAATTTCGTTTGAAAATTTTAATGATAGTAAGATAGCCATCTTATTTATTTTTCTTTCGTAAGATATTTTGTTAATACATAATATTTGTTTATTTATACGAAATAAAATTAAATTCAAAAGTGAGAACAAATGCATTGTTTTTTCGAGGAATATGAAATGCTTTGTCTATGTAAGCAAACAGACTGGACGGAAGTGAAGGTTTGCCCACGTGAATTTTCGTCATACAAATACTATACTAGCCACTGCGTGGCCATCCCTGCGTTGCCCGTGCCCGTGGTGTTGGTTTGCGAAGCAAACGCCACAACGTCGTGATGTAAGTTATCAAACTATAGTGTAAAATTTTCCTCAGATTTCAAATCAATTGACATTTTTAATCTATCTTCAACGATTCCGATTTTACCTAAAATAATTAACAATCCCAGTCAAAATGTTTTATTTTTATTTTTTGCTCTCGTTCCCTGAAATGGAATAGGACAGAAAATGTAATCTGTTTCTTTTTTGTAATGCGGAGGGCAGAAGATGCAATCTGTTTCACGTGATTTCACAATCTTTTGCGAAAATATAAAAGACATATTCAATTTAAAAATTATTTATTTCAAGAAAATCATAGTTTTAGGTATCGATTCAAAGTGGAATTTTCCGCAGATTTCAAATCCGTTGAAATTTTTACTCTATTTTTAACGGTCTAGGATATATAAAAAATAACTAAGGAGTCCAGTTAAAAGATTTATCGTCTGGCTGGAAAATCATTCCTCAGCGCAAAATCAAATCGGAAAAGAAAAAAATAATTTTTTTTCCGAGTTCCCCTTGATGAAAAAAATTTGGCATGGTTTCAAAGGCTGATTGCAAGGTTAACGTGGGTGAAAAAAAAGTCAAGATTGAGGCGTTTATTATTTCGAGGAAAAAAGGCGTTGAAAACCGATGGAGAATACAACTATTAGATTCATTTAAAAATCTTATAGATTTAATTTTAAAATTCGCCGCGACAAATAAATTGCGAAAAATTCAGACTTCCTGTGTGCCATATCTCATTGCTGTAAGTGCCATAGATCGTCAGGATTTTGCGGCCCAGAAATTGACAGACAAACAGACAAACACTTCCTTTTATAATAGTAGAGATGGACAAAAGTAAATACTATAGCATAAAAATCGACGTACTAAGAAGGAGTAGTCCGATTGCGATAAAACGTGGTGGATTTAAGGAATGTACAGTTGGAGGACAAAATAATACGAACACCTGTGAAAAAGTATGACGTATTTCACATCTGCAGTACAGCCGCGCCACCTCCAACAGAAGTCTCCCACCTATTGGGCGTGAAGAGGAAGGTATCAGTCTCTCAACAGCAGCCACCTGCGTTGCATGCGTCTATCGAACTGTCTGTGATAAGTTGAAATGTCAGACCTGTCAGAGTTCCAAAGAGGAATGATTGTTAGAGCGCGTTTAGGTGGAGCATCAATTACGGAAACATCAAACCTTTTGGGGTTTGCAAGGAGTACGGTATCATCCGTTATGACAGCGGACACGAAAGAGGGTAAGACGACGTGTTCAAAGCCCAACAGTGGCCGAAAGTCAAAGCTCGCTGATAGGGATAGACGGGTCTTCAAGCGCATAGTAGCCCGAAAGCACAACCAATCGTTATCCGAGATAACATCCGAAATGAACAGTCATCTCCAAGACCCCGTTTCAACAAAAACTGTCAAAAGGGAACTTCATGCTGCGAACATTTATGGCAGAGTGGCAATTCGTAAGCCCTTGGTGACAGTAACTAATGCTTTCAAGCGACGCCAATGGTGTATAGATCACAAAACCTGGTCCCCACATCAGTGGGAACAGGTAATATGGTCAGATGAATCGTCATTCACCTTATTTCAGACTACCGGACGCGTTTATGTCTGGAGAACGCTCAGAGAAGCGTTTTATCCTGAATGCCTCTTGACGACTGTGAAGCATGGGGGGGGGGGCTCCATTATGCCACGGGGTGCGATATCTTGGCGCGGTCTTGGGCCACTTGTTATTCTGCATGGGAGGATCACATCCAATCACTATCTAAGCATTCTAGGGGATCATGTCCATCCTTTTGTCCAGACTGTATTCCCTGGAGAGCGACCGCTTTCAAGACGACAACGCCCCTATCCACACTGCTAGGTGTGTTCAAGAATGGTTCGAAGAGCATGACGATGAAGTTGAACATCTCGCCTGGCCCCCTCAGTCTCCAAACTTGAATATTATTGAACATTTATGGGAATATTTGGAGTCCAAACTTCTTTCCCGATTTCCACCTCCATCCAGACTTTCGGAATTATAGACCGTTCTGCAGAAGGAATGGCTTAATATTCCTTTAAATAATGTCCATGACCTTTATGCATCTATCCCACGTTGCATTAAATCTGTACTTCAGTCAAAAGGTGGTCCAACCCCCTATTAATAAAGATTTTCCATTATTTCACAAGTGTTAGTATTATTTTGTCCTCCACCTGTACATAGAAAAATAAGCGATTAAAATTTCATAGCAATTGAATTATTTATGTCAGAATTTGACCGTTACAAAGGGAGGAGGTCAATAAGGCATAGGTCCACCTTTGGCCTCGATGCAAGCTATCACCTAGTGTGGTATAGACTGAAAAACTACCCGGATGGTGTCCTGCGGAATTTACTGTCAAATTGTCTCCAACTGTCAGGCTAAATGGTCAACATTCCGGGATGGTTGCAATCGTGTTCCCATAATGTTCGAAATGTGCTCTACGGGAGAGAGATCAGGAGACCTAACTGGCCAAGGAAGTGTTGGGAATGCTTTAAGACAGTTCATAGCAATACGTACGTGCCGAACGGATATTATCGTGTTGAAAAGTAAATCTGGGGTGTCGGAAAAGAAACGGCAACACAACCGGTCGTAGAATGTCGTCTACGTAGGCTGTGTTGTAAGTGTGCCAGAAATGACTACCAAAAAGGTCCGGCTATCAAGAGAGATGACATCCCAGACCATAACGTTCTGTTGTGGGATTGTGTGACGTGAGATAGTAAGAGCAGGATCCCCACACTGCCCTGGACGTTCCTGAAACGTCTGCCGTTTGTCGACAGGACACTTTTCTAAACCTGACTCGTCACTAAGGACTATACATCCTCTGTCAGCGGCCGTTCCAAGTTGATAGAGCCCGGCACAACTCCTGGACAACTCCTTCTTGGTGCGTCGATGTTTTTGTTTTTGTGTATTTGGACACTGCAGAAATTTGGAGGGGGATCCATCTTAGTAGGGGGGGGGGAGGTTGTCCTGGTCAGGACTCGACTCATTGCTATATCTACCTGATACCATAAACACTGACGTGTACCTCGACGTTCTAGACCATTCGGTCTCGCCTACAACTACGGCAATAGTACGGTGATGATGGTTGTTTCTTCCAACATTGATCGCTCCATGTTATACTGCCAAACCGTGTGTTAGACTGGTTTCTTGAAAATAAGGGGAATTTATTTACAAAATGGCCTGTTTTGAGTCCCAATCTCAAAAAGATCGAACACTCGTGGGACAACCCGGAAGTACGAGTAAGACAACGTCATGCACGCCCATCTTCACAACAATCTCTTCGCACAGCTTTGCAAGAGTCATGGCGATATATTCCTGCACATGCTTACAGAGAACTTGCGGAAAATATGCCACTACGAGTTGCAGATGTGATACAAGCAAAAGGAGGGCCTATCCGTTACTTCATAGAATATTAAAGCACTTTTTCTGAAAAACATGCACTTTGTAAATACATTTGTCCATATAGTGTATTGAGGATACCCTACATTTTGGGCGATACGTGTCACTTAATATATTTGGGGTTGATCAGTCAAGCATAATATATCAATTCGGGATTAATTTTTTTTTGAATTTTTTATTGGTGAAGTATTGAAGTCGTATTCGAAATCTGTATATATCAGGAAAACAGAAACATTGCAGCCACCCTATGCGTGAAATGTAAATAGACTGAGTATTGGAATTGAAAGGAACTTCAAAACGTGTGTCTAACTTGTCGACTGATCGTCATTTGACTACTATGTGAAAAAATGACTAGGTTGACGGAATTGTAACTTCTTCTGACAAAGTAGGTGCGTGAATACTCATTTCTCTGAGGTTGCGACAAAAGTAGTGAAATAAAGTCTACTACTGTCAGATCAACCATTGAAGCAATCAGTTGGTAAATGCTAGGTTCCACCTAGTAGACAAAATTAGTGTATGATCTTGGACTCAAAAAAGGTTACGATTTCTCACTCTACTTCTATATTTCCTATATGATCGCCATCTTTGTTTATCTACGCAGAGAACCACCTAGTAGACGAAATTAGTGTATGATCTTTGGACTCAAAAAAGGTTACGATTTCTATTTCTATATTTCCTATATGACCGCTATCTTTGTTTATCTACGCAGAGAGCCACCTAGTAGACGAAATTAGTGTATGATCTTGGACTCAAAAAAGGTTACGATTTCTCACTCTACTTCTATATTTCCTATATGACCGCCATCTTTGTTTATCTACGCAGAGAACCACCTAGTAGACGAAATTAGTGTATGATCTTTGGACTCAAAAAAGGTTACGATTTCTATTTCTATATTTCCTATATGACCGCTATCTTTGTTTATCTACGCAGAGAGCCACCTAGTAGACGAAATTAGTGTATGATCTTGGACTCAAAAAAGGTTACGATTTCTCACTCTACTTCTATATTTCCTATATGACCGCCATCTTTGTTTATCTACGCAGAGAACCACCTAGTAGACGAAATTAGTGTATGATCTTTGGACTCAAAAAAGGTTACGATTTCTATTTCTATATTTCCTATATGACCGCTATCTTTGTTTATCTACGCAGAGAGCCACCTAGTAGACGAAATTAGTGTATGATCTTGGACTCAAAAAAGGTTACGATTTCTCACTCTACTATATTTCCTATATGACCGCCATCTTTGTTTATCTACGCAGAGAAAGGCTGTCTCGTATTAAACTAAGTGTTTAAACGAAGTAAGAAAATACTTATCTGTCTATCCTGGTGTCCAAAATTATCTTTACATGCATAGAATCATGGATTTCTCTAAAACTGTGAACTATAATTTTATGAATTTTTGTCTGGAATGAGACATAACATCATAACACATAAATACAAATGAAAAAATGTAAGAACACTGCATATAATATAAAACTCTAGCATGAAACCATAAAAATAGAAAGAATTTTTTACATGGAAAGTTCAGAAGAAAATAAATAACTCCTAAAAAATTCAGGATTATGAATTTACTATGTAATGTGATTATCCCTGACATGTACACATAAATCACAACATGATTTCATGCTGGAAATAATGTTGTCAACAACAGTTTGGGAAATTTAGTTCCACTCCACCAGTAATGCGGTCTTCAGGGCACTTATATATCTAGGAAGTGGATATCTCCGTGCAACTGCTTTTACAAGGTAGTCCCATAAGTTCTCTATCGGGTTCAGATCAGGAGATTTTGCTGGCCACGGTATTCTCTCAATGGCTTCATTTTCAAGGAATTCGTCAACGAGGTTTGCTTAACGTGGACGAGCATTATCGTCCATAATAAAAAATCAGATCCATATGCACTTCTGAAAAGTCTTACGAGACGTTCTAAGGCCTCATACCGATATCTATGGCAGGTTACAGATCCTCAATTGAAAATATGTAGAGGCGTACGTCCATCGATAATTGTTCCTCCCCACACCATTACACATGCTCTATCAAAATGGTCACATTCCATAATAATGTTCGAAGGAAGATTTCACGTTCCTGACTCCCTCCAGATGTAAAAATGCTTAGAATGATGTTAAACTAAACCTCAACTCATTAGTAAAGAGAACATCAGTCCATTGGTGTTGACTGCAGTTCTGACGTTCTTTGCATCAATCAAAACGATCCCCTTTGTGTTGTGAAGACAGTGAAAAACATACCCTTGGCTTTCTGGCATAAATGCCTTTTCCACTAAGCCTTCTGTATACAGTTTACCTTGATACAACAGTGTCCGTGGCGGCTGTAAGCTCTGAACGTAAATGCCGAGCAGTAGACTTCCTGATACGACAAGCATTGATTGCCACATATTGATCTTGAGAAGCAGTTGTTATACGTTTAAGACCCTGTCCAGGCCTCCTTATAACAGTTTCAGAGCTCTAAAATTGTTTCTATAGCGCAGAGACTGTTTGTCATAAAATATTCACACATCTCGCTGCTTCCATGATAGTCTGCCCTGCTGCTAAACGGCCGATAATGCGCCACTTCACAGATTCTATCAAATGATACTTTGGAGCCATAACAATGCGTTTCGAGTCTATACACACTGAAATCAAACGCTGCATTGCAGAAATTCACTCAGATATTCACTTTGCACAAAGCGCTTGACTCACTTTCGGATGACGTAACGCCTCGATCAACATATCAGAAACCGTTTGAACACTTATGATTGGGTAATTCCAATTAGGCTTGTCTTTCACACATTCCCAGCATATATGGATTACATCAATTATGTATTTAATGGAATACAATTATTTTTGGGTATGTAAAAATAATTTTGGACATGAGTGTAGATGACAGTAGTGTTCTTATGATGAAATGTGGTTCTTATGATGAAATGTGGTATGTATTCTGGATAGGACGTCACTTTATTTACTATTCAAATACCATTTCAGTCAATCATGAATAATCGTGATTTCAGAAATTCTAAAGAATGAGTTTCGAATTTAATTTTTGTAGTTCATTGGTCAAACCCAGTTTGATTATGTGCTCACTAAATGGAAAATAAATTACATTTTACAATTTTCTCGATATTTGGATAACAGAAAGTGAATTGTTTTCATCTGGTTTGTTTGTTTATACCGTTCGTGTTGCAGGGAACGCGTTAAACCGCATATACTATCCCTACCTTCATTTAGCTTTACTGAAAAAGCCTCTCAAAACACCATGACCAACACATCAATCTTAGAAGGGATTCCCTACGAATCCAATAACCTATTATTTTAGCCTGTTACACCGTTTTACACCATGTTAAGAGCCGCGGTAGCTCAGTCAGTAGAGCGTCGGGCTCGCATCAGAAGGGTTGTGGGTTCTGTCCTCGGCGGAGCCTACAATTCTGATGATTGCGAGATCGGCGCTTCGACCTGGCTAAAGACCGTCGTGTTCGCTAATGGTGACTGGGGCACGTTAAATAGGTCGTGGTCACAATGTCCCCCATGTTCCCATACCAAATCAATACCTCTGGGGGTACCTGATCAGGGGGTTATCGGCCTCTGATTGGGATCTAAATTACGATATGTGTGAGTGAATGGATGTATGAAAGGGACCTTCCTGTAAAACGGATGTGTCATGTATGTCGAACAAAGTCGGACTTCCTCCCAATGGGGCTCAATAACATGGAAGGCGCACCCCCCTCGCCTCTTGCCGTCTTCGACGGGCCTGGCACTCCTCTGGTCTGCCAGTGCAGGCATAAGAAACAACAACAACACCATATTAAAGGATCTTACACTTTTGACTTCGTATAAAATCTATTTACCTTTTTTGCCGTTGTTGTATATCTCACTAAGCTGTAAAACGTAACGCATAATCTTTAATTCTTTTCGAAACTATCGAAAAAAATTATTAACATTGAAAATATAAGCTACAAAGAAACAATTAATCCTAACCTCTTAAACATAACAAGTGCAACAAAGGAAATTCAAAGTCTTAACATAATTAGAATTGACGCAACGAATATTGCATTGAACAAGGGTAAAATACAACTACAGACTCTTTTGAAAATTTCAATCAAAAACACATGTTTCAAGTTCTATGAACATCGAGTAGCAATTAAATTACGAAGGATATAATGCTACTCTATACTGGGAAACTACCTAGGTTTCATTGTAAGAGCAGAAAATTGCGCGCAATATTCTTTAGAACAGTGAAGTATAGTCCAAAAAATTTAATAAGCAGTCAAAGACAATGAGGAAGAAACTTTAGAATTGATAAAAGAAAAGACGGAACCGAAAAAAAACTTTTAATTAAAATTTATTATTTTCCAGCGTACCGCCAATTATCGATTTTCGATTTTCTTTATTTTCCGATGCCCTTAAAGGAAACCTTGAAAAATGAATATTAATTGTCAAAAAGCAATTATTTTCAAACATTACTAACGATTCTGTGGCATCATTAAGAGCGGGATGATTTAATTTCGCACTCTCGATAAAAAAGAGATTTTGGAATCTTAATTAACCTGGTAAAGAACAAAAAATATTCTACATCATATTTATGTCACAGCTTGGAAATTTCATATCTACATTATCGCGAACGGGGAAAAAATGGCGGTAGGTTAGAGTTATTAAAATAAAAGTTCGGTTCCCCCAGTCAACATAAGGATGGCGAACACGAAATTTAGTTTTATGCATGACATGACAGAGGATTTTTTTATAATACAGATTTATTAAACAAGTCTTTTTTATGTTTCATTTTATTGTTTCTGGTTGTGCTGGTTTTAATGACCTAATGATCGTTCGTATTTTAAAATAATATTTGAATTATAATTTTTCATATATCTATCTATCTATCTCTATATATTTTTTTAAATTTAAACTGTCGAATTATATTTCATTCAAGTTTTTAAATTATCCTCTAATCTTAATTAAGTAATAACTAGCTGATATCAATGCACATATGCAAGGAATCGTTTTCTGTGAAATATTACGCATTTATGATCATTCGTATTTTAAAATAATTTATTAAATATTCTTTTCTGTATCTGTGTGCAGGAAAAAGAGGAAACAGAAACAAACGCTCATGTCTAAGTAAACATATCAGCGCATGTCTATAAGTATTCATTATATTTTAGTCTCTGTTTTTAAATTCTTTAATCTCAACTAGTAACTAGCTGATACCAGTTTGATATATTAGGCAATCAAACTATTTCTGTGGTCTATTATACATTTAAGTTACATGCCCGTTCAAAAATGCTGGATTAGTTGAATAAGATTATTTCCGATATTCATAGAAAATATTTTATTCAAGTTTGAATTCGCATTTCTCGTGCAATTCATATTTTCTGATGAAAATTCTACTATTTACTTAGAATCTTGAGCTTTTTCTCCTCTAGCTAAACCCTCATAAGGTATTATTGAATTAGTATATCATAAGGCAAGTTATAATGAGGTATAATTCAGTTTCAAAATCATAAGTCAATGAATTTGAGTTATATAAAGATTTTAACACTTGAAAACTACGGACTATTGATGACGGTCCGGGATAAATCAGGAAGAGCAAGGACCCCAGGACAACATCTCGTAATTTTGAACTACGGTCAGTTGACAAGGTCAGCACCTGATACAGCAACCCAGTCTCCAGTCTTTCATACCACACCAACGTGAGGACATTTGAGGCCACGATTAACATTGAGGAAAGATTAAATATGCCCCAGCCCTTATTTACATGACGGTCTTTGGTTGGAGTTTCGAACTTGCACTACTCGGGTTGCTAATCCACGACTGCCTCTATCAACGGGCCCAAATACTTTTAAAACTAAGATTTATGATTCAGCGACAGTTGGTTAAAAAAAAGTATCAAAGTGCTATCGAATTTTAGCATTGGAAATATCCCTCTATTTGAAAACAATAGAGGCTCCAAGGCACGTTCTTAAATATCATAGTTTATTCGAGGGATGGAAAAAAATAACCCAAGCATAGTATATTATTACATTATACGGCAGCTGGAAGCTTGCGAAGGACAGACTTCCAAGGCAATATTTAGAAAACTGCATTTAATAGAAGAGAAAAGTTGCTGACTTCTTTATGCAGCAGGTTCTCTTCAGCTTATGGATTATTCTATACTTCAGATATAGCCAATGCAGTGATTTATGGAAGACGATACCTGATAGGAGAGGCACTTTCTGTCAAGCTAAATATAGATGGCGATAGTGTTCCTGCGGTGATACGTGTTTCCTGTGCGCATTCTACAACATGGCGCCAGTTGGCATGCGTTTCGAATACAATTTCAATGCAAATTACAACAACGAATACCGAATTGATGGATGATAGTTGATTAGTTTGATGACAATTAGATTGAATGCCAGACTGTCGTCGAAAAGACAACAAACTACATTGGCGTGCAAAACATAAGAACCGTTGTTTTTTTCGCAGTACCTTCGTAATGATGGAGCGAATAAATTAAATTAATACCACAGAGAGTATGTAAGACATTGATGAATGAACACGTGTAAAAATGAATACAGAGATTTAAAATTAGATTATAAATTTTATTCTATTTTTCGAGGACAGATTCCTCTACACAATAGTACCTAATGCTTTACAACCCTTTCTTATTAAAATTTCTAATATGATTAAATCTGTATTCATATTTTGCACACAGTTTCATCATTTATCAATGTGTTGCATACTGAAATCCCTGTTGTATGAATTTAATTTAATTGGTAGTTGGTAGGGCAACTTTTTCGTTGCAGTAAAAATGGGAAAAGTTGTATTATGCCACGGGGTGCGATATCTTGGCGCGGTCTTGGGCCACTTGTTATTCTGCATGGGAGGATCACATCCAATCACTATCTAAGCATTCTAGGGGATCATGTCCATCCTTTTGTCCAGACTGTATTCCCTGGAGAGCGACCGCTTTCAAGACGACAACGCCCCTATCCACACTGCTAGGTGTGTTCAAGAATGGTTCGAAGAGCATGACGATGAAGTTGAACATCTCGCCTGGCCCCCTCAGTCTCCAAACTTGAATATTATTGAACATTTATGGGAATATTTGGAGTCCAAACTTCTTTCCCGATTTCCACCTCCATCCAGACTTTCGGAATTATAGACCGTTCTGCAGAAGGAATGGCTTAATATTCCTTTAAATAATGTCCATGACCTTTATGCATCTATCCCACGTTGCATTAAATCTGTACTTCAGTCAAAAGGTGGTCCAACCCCCTATTAATAAAGATTTTCCATTATTTCACAAGTGTTAGTATTATTTTGTCCTCCACCTGTACATAGAAAAATAAGCGATTAAAATTTCATAGCAATTGAATTATTTATGTCAGAATTTGACCGTTACAAAGGGAGGAGGTCAATAAGGCATAGGTCCACCTTTGGCCTCGATGCAAGCTATCACCTAGTGTGGTATAGACTGAAAAACTACCCGGATGGTGTCCTGCGGAATTTACTGTCAAATTGTCTCCAACTGTCAGGCTAAATGGTCAACATTCCGGGATGGTTGCAATCGTGTTCCCATAATGTTCGAAATGTGCTCTACGGGAGAGAGATCAGGAGACCTAACTGGCCAAGGAAGTGTTGGGAATGCTTTAAGACAGTTCATAGCAATACGTACGTGCCGAACGGATATTATCGTGTTGAAAAGTAAATCTGGGGTGTCGGAAAAGAAACGGCAACACAACCGGTCGTAGAATGTCGTCTACGTAGGCTGTGTTGTAAGTGTGCCAGAAATGACTACCAAAAAGGTCCGGCTATCAAGAGAGATGACATCCCAGACCATAACGTTCTGTTGTGGGATTGTGTGACGTGAGATAGTAAGAGCAGGATCCCCACACTGCCCTGGACGTTCCTGAAACGTCTGCCGTTTGTCGACAGGACACTTTTCTAAACCTGACTCGTCACTAAGGACTATACATCCTCTGTCAGCGGCCGTTCCAAGTTGATAGAGCCCGGCACAACTCCTGGACAACTCCTTCTTGGTGCGTCGATGTTTTTGTTTTTGTGTATTTGGACACTGCAGAAATTTGGAGGGGGATCCATCTTAGTAGGGGGGGGGGGGAGGTTGTCCTGGTCAGGACTCGACTCATTGCTATATCTACCTGATACCATAAACACTGACGTGTACCTCGACGTTCTAGACCATTCGGTCTCGCCTACAACTACGGCAATAGTACGGTGATGATGGTTGTTTCTTCCAACATTGATCGCTCCATGTTATACTGCCAAACCGTGTGTTAGACTGGTTTCTTGAAAATAAGGGGAATTTATTTACAAAATGGCCTGTTTTGAGTCCCAATCTCAAAAAGATCGAACACTCGTGGGACAACCCGGAAGTACGAGTAAGACAACGTCATGCACGCCCATCTTCACAACAATCTCTTCGCACAGCTTTGCAAGAGTCATGGCGATATATTCCTGCACATGCTTACAGAGAACTTGCGGAAAATATGCCACTACGAGTTGCAGATGTGATACAAGCAAAAGGAGGGCCTATCCGTTACTTCATAGAATATTAAAGCACTTTTTCTGAAAAACATGCACTTTGTAAATACATTTGTCCATATAGTGTATTGAGGATACCCTACATTTTGGGCGATACGTGTCACTTAATATATTTGGGGTTGATCAGTCAAGCATAATATATCAATTCGGGATTAATTTTTTTTTGAATTTTTTATTGGTGAAGTATTGAGAAGTCGTATTCGAAATCTGTATATATCAGGAAAACAGAAACATTGCAGCCACCCTATGCGTGAAATGTAAATAGACTGAGTATTGGAATTGAAAGGAACTTCAAAACGTGTGTCTAACTTGTCGACTGATCGTCATTTGACTACTATGTGAAAAAATGACTAGGTTGACGGAATTGTAACTTCTTCTGACAAAGTAGGTGCGTGAATACTCATTTCTCTGAGGTTGCGACAAAAGTAGTGAAATAAAGTCTACTACTGTCAGATCAACCATTGAAGCAATCAGTTGGTAAATGCTAGGTTCCACCTAGTAGACAAAATTAGTGTATGATCTTGGACTCAAAAAAGGTTACGATTTCTCACTCTACTTCTATATTTCCTATATGACCGCCATCTTTGTTTATCTACGCAGAGAACCACCTAGTAGACGAAATTAGTGTATGATCTTTGGACTCAAAAAAGGTTACGATTTCTATTTCTATATTTCCTATATGACCGCTATCTTTGTTTATCTACGCAGAGAGCCACCTAGTAGACGAAATTAGTGTATGATCTTGGACTCAAAAAAGGTTACGATTTCTCACTCTACTTCTATATTTCCTATATGACCGCCATCTTTGTTTATCTACGCAGAGAACCACCTAGTAGACGAAATTAGTGTATGATCTTTGGACTCAAAAAAGGTTACGATTTCTATTTCTATATTTCCTATATGACCGCTATCTTTGTTTATCTACGCAGAGAGCCACCTAGTAGACGAAATTAGTGTATGATCTTGGACTCAAAAAAGGTTACGATTTCTCACTCTACTTCTATATTTCCTATATGACCGCCATCTTTGTTTATCTACGCAGAGAACCACCTAGTAGACGAAATTAGTGTATGATCTTTGGACTCAAAAAAGGTTACGATTTCTATTTCTATATTTCCTATATGACCGCTATCTTTGTTTATCTACGCAGAGAGCCACCTAGTAGACGAAATTAGTGTATGATCTTGGACTCAAAAAAGGTTACGATTTCTCACTCTACTATATTTCCTATATGACCGCCATCTTTGTTTATCTACGCAGAGAAAGGCTGTCTCGTATTAAACTAAGTGTTTAAACGAAGTAAGAAAATACTTATCTGTCTATCCTGGTGTCCAAAATTATCTTTACATGCATAGAATCATGGATTTCTCTAAAACTGTGAACTATAATTTTATGAATTTTTGTCTGGAATGAGACATAACATCATAACACATAAATACAAATGAAAAAATGTAAGAACACTGCATATAATATAAAACTCTAGCATGAAACCATAAAAATAGAAAGAATTTTTTACATGGAAAGTTCAGAAGAAAATAAATAACTCCTAAAAAATTCAGGATTATGAATTTACTATGTAATGTGATTATCCCTGACATGTACACATAAATCACAACATGATTTCATGCTGGAAATAATGTTGTCAACAACAGTTTGGGAAATTTAGTTCCACTCCACCAGTAATGCGGTCTTCAGGGCACTTATATATCTAGGAAGTGGATATCTCCGTGCAACTGCTTTTACAAGGTAGTCCCATAAGTTCTCTATCGGGTTCAGATCAGGAGATTTTGCTGGCCACGGTATTCTCTCAATGGCTTCATTTTCAAGGAATTCGTCAACGAGGTTTGCTTAACGTGGACGAGCATTATCGTCCATAATAAAAAATCAGATCCATATGCACTTCTGAAAAGTCTTACGAGACGTTCTAAGGCCTCATACCGATATCTATGGCAGGTTACAGATCCTCAATTGAAAATATGTAGAGGCGTACGTCCATCGATAATTGTTCCTCCCCACACCATTACACATGCTCTATCAAAATGGTCACATTCCATAATAATGTTCGAAGGAAGATTTCACGTTCCTGACTCCCTCCAGATGTAAAAATGCTTAGAATGATGTTAAACTAAACCTCAACTCATTAGTAAAGAGAACATCAGTCCATTGGTGTTGACTGCAGTTCTGACGTTCTTTGCATCAATCAAAACGATCCCCTTTGTGTTGTGAAGACAGTGAAAAACATACCCTTGGCTTTCTGGCATAAATGCCTTTTCCACTAAGCCTTCTGTATACAGTTTACCTTGATACAACAGTGTCCGTGGCGGCTGTAAGCTCTGAACGTAAATGCCGAGCAGTAGACTTCCTGATACGACAAGCATTGATTGCCACATATTGATCTTGAGAAGCAGTTGTTATACGTTTAAGACCCTGTCCAGGCCTCCTTATAACAGTTTCAGAGCTCTAAAATTGTTTCTATAGCGCAGAGACTGTTTGTCATAAAATATTCACACATCTCGCTGCTTCCATGATAGTCTGCCCTGCTGCTAAACGGCCGATAATGCGCCACTTCACAGATTCTATCAAATGATACTTTGGAGCCATAACAATGCGTTTCGAGTCTATACACACTGAAATCAAACGCTGCATTGCAGAAATTCACTCAGATATTCACTTTGCACAAAGCGCTTGACTCACTTTCGGATGACGTAACGCCTCGATCAACATATCAGAAACCGTTTGAACACTTATGATTGGGTAATTCCAATTAGGCTTGTCTTTCACACATTCCCAGCATATATGGATTACATCAATTATGTATTTAATGGAATACAATTATTTTTGGGTATGTAAAAATAATTTTGGACATGAGTGTAGATGACAGTAGTGTTCTTATGATGAAATGTGGTTCTTATGATGAAATGTGGTATGTATTCTGGATAGGACGTCACTTTATTTACTATTCAAATACCATTTCAGTCAATCATGAATAATCGTGATTTCAGAAATTCTAAAGAATGAGTTTCGAATTTAATTTTTGTAGTTCATTGGTCAAACCCAGTTTGATTATGTGCTCACTAAATGGAAAATAAATTACATTTTACAATTTTCTCGATATTTGGATAACAGAAAGTGAATTGTTTTCATCTGGTTTGTTTGTTTATACCGTTCGTGTTGCAGGGAACGCGTTAAACCGCAGATACTATCCCTACCTTCATTTAGCTTTACTGAAAAAGCCTCTCAAAACACCATGACCAACACATCAATCTTAGAA
This sequence comes from Metellina segmentata, assembly GCA_947359465.1. Taxonomy (NCBI): domain Eukaryota; kingdom Metazoa; phylum Arthropoda; class Arachnida; order Araneae; family Tetragnathidae; genus Metellina; species Metellina segmentata. The sequence goes on from OX375874.1 coordinate 100,893,735, forward strand.
GGGATTCCCTACGAATCCAATAACCTATTATTTTAGCCTGTTACACCGTTTTACACCATGTTAAGAGCCGCGGTAGCTCAGTCAGTAGAGCGTCGGGCTCGCATCAGAAGGGTTGTGGGTTCTGTCCTCGGCGGAGCCTACAATTCTGATGATTGCGAGATCGGCGCTTCGACCTGGCTAAAGACCGTCGTGTTCGCTAATGGTGACTGGGGCACGTTAAATAGGTCGTGGTCACAATGTCCCCCATGTTCCCATACCAAATCAATACCTCTGGGGGTACCTGATCAGGGGGTTATCGGCCTCTGATTGGGATCTAAATTACGATATGTGTGAGTGAATGGATGTATGAAAGGGACCTTCCTGTAAAACGGATGTGTCATGTATGTCGAGCAAAGTCGGACTTCCTCCCAATGGGGCTCAATAACATGGAAGGCGCACCCCCCTCGCCTCTTGCCGTCTTCGACGGGCCTGGCACTCCTCTGGTCTGCCAGTGCAGGCATAAGAAACAACAACAACACCATATTAAAGGATCTTACACTTTTGACTTCGTATAAAATCTATTTACCTTTTTTGCCGTTGTTGTATATCTCACTAAGCTGTAAAACGTAACGCATAATCTTTAATTCTTTTCGAAACTATCGAAAAAAATTATTAACATTGAAAATATAAGCTACAAAGAAACAATTAATCCTAACCTCTTAAACATAACAAGTGCAACAAAGGAAATTCAAAGTCTTAACATAATTAGAATTGACGCAACGAATATTGCATTGAACAAGGGTAAAATACAACTACAGACTCTTTTGAAAATTTCAATCAAAAACACATGTTTCAAGTTCTATGAACATCGAGTAGCAATTAAATTACGAAGGATATAATGCTACTCTATACTGGGAAACTACCTAGGTTTCATTGTAAGAGCAGAAAATTGCGCGCAATATTCTTTAGAACAGTGAAGTATAGTCCAAAAAATTTAATAAGCAGTCAAAGACAATGAGGAAGAAACTTTAGAATTGATAAAAGAAAAGACGGAACCGAAAAAAAACTTTTAATTAAAATTTATTATTTTCCAGCGTACCGCCAATTATCGATTTTCGATTTTCTTTATTTTCCGATGCCCTTAAAGGAAACCTTGAAAAATGAATATTAATTGTCAAAAAGCAATTATTTTCAAACATTACTAACGATTCTGTGGCATCATTAAGAGCGGGATGATTTAATTTCGCACTCTCGATAAAAAAGAGATTTTGGAATCTTAATTAACCTGGTAAAGAACAAAAAATATTCTACATCATATTTATGTCACAGCTTGGAAATTTCATATCTACATTATCGCGAACGGGGAAAAAATGGCGGTAGGTTAGAGTTATTAAAATAAAAGTTCGGTTCCCCCAGTCAACATAAGGATGGCGAACACGAAATTTAGTTTTATGCATGACATGACAGAGGATTTTTTTATAATACAGATTTATTAAACAAGTCTTTTTTATGTTTCATTTTATTGTTTCTGGTTGTGCTGGTTTTAATGACCTAATGATCGTTCGTATTTTAAAATAATATTTGAATTATAATTTTTCATATATCTATCTATCTATCTCTATATATTTTTTTAAATTTAAACTGTCGAATTATATTTCATTCAAGTTTTTAAATTATCCTCTAATCTTAATTAAGTAATAACTAGCTGATATCAATGCACATATGCAAGGAATCGTTTTCTGTGAAATATTACGCATTTATGATCATTCGTATTTTAAAATAATTTATTAAATATTCTTTTCTGTATCTGTGTGCAGGAAAAAGAGGAAACAGAAACAAACGCTCATGTCTAAGTAAACATATCAGCGCATGTCTATAAGTATTCATTATATTTTAGTCTCTGTTTTTAAATTCTTTAATCTCAACTAGTAACTAGCTGATACCAGTTTGATATATTAGGCAATCAAACTATTTCTGTGGTCTATTATACATTTAAGTTACATGCCCGTTCAAAAATGCTGGATTAGTTGAATAAGATTATTTCCGATATTCATAGAAAATATTTTATTCAAGTTTGAATTCGCATTTCTCGTGCAATTCATATTTTCTGATGAAAATTCTACTATTTACTTAGAATCTTGAGCTTTTTCTCCTCTAGCTAAACACTCATAAGGTATTATTGAATTAGTATATCATAAGGCAAGTTATAATGAGGTATAATTCAGTTTCAAAATCATAAGTCAATGAATTTGAGTTATATAAAGATTTTAACACTTGAAAACTACGGACTATTGATGACGGTCCGGGATAAATCAGGAAGAGCAAGGACCCCAGGACAACATCTCGTAATTTTGAACTACGGTCAGTTGACAAGGTCAGCACCTGATACAGCAACCCAGTCTCCAGTCTTTCATACCACACCAACGTGAGGACATTTGAGGCCACGATTAACATTGAGGAAAGATTAAATATGCCCCAGCCCTTATTTACATGACGGTCTTTGGTTGGAGTTTCGAACTTGCACTACTCGGGTTGCTAATCCACGACTGCCTCTATCAACGGGCCCAAATACTTTTAAAACTAAGATTTATGATTCAGCGACAGTTGGTTAAAAAAAAGTATCAAAGTGCTATCGAATTTTAGCATTGGAAATATCCCTCTATTTGAAAACAATAGAGGCTCCAAGGCACGTTCTTAAATATCATAGTTTATTCGAGGGATGGAAAAAAATAACCCAAGCATAGTATATTATTACATTATACGGCAGCTGGAAGCTTGCGAAGGACAGACTTCCAAGGCAATATTTAGAAAACTGCATTTAATAGAAGAGAAAAGTTGCTGACTTCTTTATGCAGCAGGTTCTCTTCAGCTTATGGATTATTCTATACTTCAGATATAGCCAATGCAGTGATTTATGGAAGACGATACCTGATAGGAGAGGCACTTTCTGTCAAGCTAAATATAGATGGCGATAGTGTTCCTGCGGTGATACGTGTTTCCTGTGCGCATTCTACAACATGGCGCCAGTTGGCATGCGTTTCGAATACAATTTCAATGCAAATTACAACAACGAATACCGAATTGATGGATGATAGTTGATTAGTTTGATGACAATTAGATTGAATGCCAGACTGTCGTCGAAAAGACAACAAACTACATTGGCGTGCAAAACATAAGAACCGTTGTTTTTTTCGCAGTACCTTCGTAATGATGGAGCGAATAAATTAAATTAATACCACAGAGAGTATGTAAGACATTGATGAATGAACACGTGTAAAAATGAATACAGAGATTTAAAATTAGATTATAAATTTTATTCTATTTTTCGAGGACAGATTCCTCTACACAATAGTACCTAATGCTTTACAACCCTTTCTTATTAAAATTTCTAATATGATTAAATCTGTATTCATATTTTGCACACAGTTTCATCATTTATCAATGTGTTGCATACTGAAATCCCTGTTGTATGAATTTAATTTAATTGGTAGTTGGTAGGGCAACTTTTTCGTTGCAGTAAAAATGGGAAAAGTTGTATTTATCATCCTCTAAAGTTACATTTATGGAAATAAAGTTGCATTTATTTTTGATACACTAAAATCTAAAATAAAGTATTCGTAAAAAATGAAAAACTTCAATATATATTGACAATTTTAGTGGTGTACAACAGTATTATAATACATCATTAAATGCAGAACGTTGAATGACCGATAATTGGCCAGTAATTTTTTTAACATTGAAAAACTCCGCCAGCTGCAGTCATATAATGTGCTGTATCGGATAGCAGAAGCGCAAAATCCTTTCGCTGAATATTCAGAGATTTTAAAACGTCATCAACAAGGCGAACAACATATTGATGGTCGAAACTCACCTCGCAAACTGTGCAGTCAATTACGTAAGTTTCCTCTCGATGATCAAGAGTGCCAACCAATGTGTTAAAAAGTTACTTCTTGCCATTTATTTCACTTTCGTCTGTTAAGACGAACACCTTCTTTCCATGAACTTGTTTGAACAGCAATACTTCGGCGTTCTCAAGATCAGACACACGTGATCAAAGGGTTGATTGAGAGTGCAAAAAATGAAATAGTAATTTCATATTAATTAATTTTAAGCTAAAATTAAAAAAATTGCATTTGGTTGCATTTATACAAAAAGTTGCATTTATGCAGAAAGTTGCATTAATGTTCCGGTTATAACTCACTTATAATACACCCCTTGTAGGAGGAATTTTGGTTTTATTACTTTACATGCAGCGTAGAACGTGTGAAAAAAAGTTGCATTTGTTGCAAAAAGTTGCCTTAGTAATTGGTAATTTTAGTTAACGTCATACTAGAGCAACACAACGGGCTATTGACGACGGTCCGGGATCAGTCCCTTAAGGGAAAGATCCAAGGACAACACCTCGTAATTTTGAACCACGGTCACATGACGAAGAAACACCTGAGCTAGCACCCCACTCTCCAAACTTCCACACCAACCCAATGTGAGAACTTTCGGCCACGACAGATTTAAGATGCACCACCCGCCTGTGCACCATATGCTTACAAACATCGATGCCCGGACCCGTATTCGAACCAGGAACCTTCCGATCTAGAGGAGGCTAACACCTTAACCACTATACCGGTTGGTCGGCGAATTTAATTTAAGGTTGCTACATTGTGAAAGTACTGTAATAAAACCAGTTCCTTAGTTTTGCACGCCAATGTACCAGTAGTATATCTTTTTTTTTTAACACGCCAGTGTCGCGTTTGATCGAGATGGCATTACACTAATCAACATTTATCAATTCGAAATTTATTATTTTGGTATTTGTACTATCAGAGTGCTGAAATGCGTGGGGCTGGAGCATGTTTAACCATAGAGGTGGTATTCAGTAGTGAATACGATATCCCTGGTTGCGGCAGTGTCTTATCATGCTTAACAAGAATTGGTCTATGAACTTTTGGATCAACATTTCTTAGTGCTTTTTTAATCAATGGACATTTTGCAGTGGATGTGGGGGTTCCACAAGACGGCTACCCAGAGCTTCCCACACATGTTTCACGGGATTTAAATCAGAAAAGTACGCAAGAAAATCCGTGTGAGCGATATATTCACTTTTCAATAGTTCATCCCCAGCACTTATAATGTAGTCTGGCGTTATCTATGTAAATAAGAATGGAGTATTTGTACATTGAATATTTCTGCAACATTTCAAGTTAGTTATCCGTTTTGCGACATACTAATGCAAAATCAATGAGTCCAGCTTTTGATGTCTGTCTATATGTCTATTCCCGCATTACGTTCAAACGGCTTGTGTATTTTTTTTGAAACTTAGCGTACGGTGAATGTTTCCATTCATTTAGCGTGAACGTAGATGCCGGTGCACGTTAAATCTGTAATACACCAAATGGCCTCCCGTTGGGGTGGGATGGACGTTTGGAGAATGGTGTGCAAGTTCAGATGTTGACCTCGTCATCTGATCACGGTTCAAAAGTAAAAAAAGTTGTCCTCGGATGAATCCTATCCCGTTGTGTTTCTCCAGTGCGACGCAAACTGAAATAGGTACCAAACATTCGTCACCAACCAATTTAATAGGATTACCAAATACCAAGACAGGCTCATTTATCAAGGGTTTTACTGTGAATACCTTACCAACCGATCTAGTGGTTAAGGTGTTGGCCGCTGGATTGGAAGGTTCCTATTTCGAATCCGGGCTCAAGCGATGGATGTAAATTGTGCTGTCCTTTGTTAGAGGTAATGAGGATCCTTCCACTGGGTGATCCTTCACAAGTGGCCATCACTTCAGGATTAAGTTCATATGTGCCCGCCATTGGAAAAAATACTGTCAATACTGGAGATTCTGGACACTTCGGGGCCAGGTTCTCCATGACCGCATCAACACATTCGTCACCATAACGGAGATAAACCACATCTTAATCTTAAGGTAACCCTGGTATATATCAAGCGAGAGCATTTGAGAAAAGGAAATAAAATCCTAGTCTCATGTGGAGTGTTGGCCTACATTGAAAATCCCTCTTATAAAATCTAATGGAATACTAATACTAAACATTATCATGACGGAAATAAGATTCATCATTGAAAAATCCGTTATTTTTAGTAGTATGTTTCACAATTTAAAAAGACAAGAATTTCATTTATTTGCATGTATACACATCCAACAAGAAGCAACTTTGAAACTTTGTATTCAACTACGATAGAATACAAAGTTCTCGGTATACATTTTGGAAATTTAAAGGAAACTCCAAACGTATATTTCTTACCTAACTGAATACGAGAAAGATTTTTAAAGTAAATAAACAAACCAGATGAAATACGAAGATTTTACTTTCGCTATCTGCTCTCAAAAACGCATCGGGTTGTATCGCATTTTTGGCAACGCTTAATGTTTAATCTAACAGGTGTTCATTAATCAACTGTAATAATTTTTAATTCGAAATTCATTCTTTGGAATTTTTATAAAGTGCTGAAATGCTATTCGAAAAACAAGCCAAGTGACTTCACGTTCGGTATGCTGAAATCACGTACCACCGCGAAATAATTAACTTAATTTGCTGTTAGCTTAAGAGTAAATGCCTCTTATAGAACTCGCTAAAAATTACAATTGTCTGAACAGTTAAAATTGATAATTCAAATAAATAAAAATAGACGAATAGAAAACTTTCTTAAAAAAATGATCAAATACACATTTTAGCTCTTGGTGTTTAATCTAACTGGCTTTGATCAATAAACTGATACTGGCATTTATTATTTATTTTTAATTGCATATTTAATAAAGCGATTATTTATTGATCTATATCCAGAATCAAAATTCCTTTCCTAATGTGTTACTCCTTTGAACATAGTTATATATGATTCATCTAGATTATTATATGGAGAATATTCTATCTGGAATATTCCATCTAGTCCACATAGAATTTTACATTTAAATGTAAAAAATTAATTGGTTAAAACAACGGATGAGTACCACAGGTATATTTCAGTTTGGAATTATTTATTTTGAATATTTACTGACGAAGTTCTGAAATCCTATTCGAAAAACAAGCCAAACTTTTAGCTTGCCGTAAAATGTCATAGAACCAGCTAAAAATTATTTATTCCTGATTAATATGGAAATTGATAATTCAAACGATTCAATAAAAAAAAGAATACTTCATCCAAATGAAGCTGGAGAAATATTAATGCATATTTTTCCTAGAGGCGCTTGCAAACATATCACAATCAACATAACATGCAATCCCCATTGGAAATATTCCATCTTGACGTTTTATCTAACTGGTGTTGATTAATCAACTAGTATTATGATTTAAGATTTTTTTAACTGCAACTTTAATGGAACGATAAATACTTTATAAATCGGTTGCTACTGTGTTACTCCTTTGTATATATTTGAATCGGTTGTTTGAGAAATCCCATAAGTCACTTTTTTGTCGAAATCGGGTTTTCGATAAAATTCTATACTTTAGAGGTAGACGCATCTTTTAGAAGTGAAAGCCCAAGAGTCAGGTCATTCTACATAGAGTTGGCTCGTATGAAAGTTTTCGTTTATTCAAAAAAGCCCATAAGTTAGTGACATAAAAGATGCGTCTACCTCTGAAAAATAGATTTTTACTGAAAACCCGATTTCGAGAAAAAAAAAAGTGACTTATGGGCGTAAAGTTCTAAAGGATGAGAAATTCGCTTTTAAAATCTCGCAGTTCATGCAGTTTTCTCACTCTTCCAAACATTAGGATGTTGAAATCGAAAAACCTTTTAATGATGGATTATGCAGCCACACTTTTTGGTTTAACAACAATAAAAAGCTGCTTCTATCACTCCCAAATGAACCAGTATATCCAAGTGGAAAAATCCCCATCAACAAGAAAACATTGAAGGCATAAATAAACTGGTGAAATACATCCCAAATGAAGAAAACATTCAAGCATTTTACAAAGAGATACTTCAGCAGTGTTCTACAGATACATCTGATTCTCAGTTGTCAGAGAGCAACGCCACTGATGAATAAATTTTATTTCACCATTTATACCACTCGTATTCATAGAACTAAATAATCTTATTTGTGTTTCATATTTATTTAATGTTTCTACTTGTTTTAGAATGCATATTTGAGGTATACTAAGTGTACTTTTTATGTTATACAGTTTATAGTATGCAACTACTTTCATTAGCGGAATTTGAGAAACCCCATAAGTCAACTAACTTTAAAAATCCATAATAATTTAATTACTTATCTTTTGAGACCTCTATTGAGCACAAAGATTGTATTTAGCTCCAAACAATATTAGAAATAGTAATATAGAGGTTGCCGGTTTTCGCAGTTACAGTTTTTTCTTGATTTCCCAAATGTTATACCTCACTTTTTTAATTTTTCGTGACAGCAATTTTACGATTCAAGATAGATTCAACATGTAGTTCTGTGGTTTTTGACTTATTACAATTTTCCCACCTTTTTTTTCTTATGAACTAATAGAAAAAGACTTTCGACATTTGAAAAATTCGACTAGGAATTTGCCTAAAATTGACTTAAGGCCAAAGCCAACAGCAATTCGATGCCACCATAGAAATAGCATTGAACATAAAGCATTGCTAAACGCAGCTCAGATTGCTTTACCAGTGTTGATCAAAAAAGAATTTTAAAAACAAATTAAATTATAATATTCATGTTTGAACTGACTTTTTATTTCTTCCCATGAAGAAAATAATATTTATGAATATTTAATTGATGAAGATTTAAAGCATTTAACTTTAAGTTGCTTACATTTTGTAATGGAACACGAAAGCTTTAAAGAAAACTCATTGATCATAAACGCGAAATTTTGCTTCTCGGTATCTCGCAATGTCAGAATTATTGTTTAATTTTTTAATTTAATTTAAAATTCTTTGTTTGGGTATTTGAGTTGACAGCAAGATGTTGCGGTCATATTTGAGGATTCCTTTTGCTTACAAACCATTATTGTTTAAATCAATATTGTTCGTCTTTCGTCAAATTGTTCTATTTTAGAATATATTCAGGAAGTCAAAATATAACACGTTAAAACAGAATTCATTTTCATAATTCTTTATTTTGTTTCAAGGATTGTAATTTTTTTCCCGTTTGCATTAATGTGGTCCGGTAGATTACATATTGCAGAAATTGTTTTGAATAATGTGAAAATTGATAACTTAAACGATTAAGAATAACCAAATACAAAATTTCTCGAAATGAAACTGAAGAATTACATATTTTTACTAGTACCGTTTGTAAGCGAGCAATAATTAGCATTCCCATTTCCAGATTTGAAAAACTTTCCATCTTGAAGTTTAATCTAACTATTGTTGATTATTTGTATGGTATTACGATTTATTACATTTTTAACTGCAACTTTAATGAAAAGGTAAATATTTTATTGTTCTGAATTAAAAAAAAAATCGTTTTAAACAGTGTTACTCCAATGTATAGATCTATGTATAGACTCTATGTATCTGTACTTGGAATATTCCATATAAAATGTTCCATGTAAAAAATGTGATTTTTTTTAAAAATCAGGCGACTAAAGCCGTCATATTTCGGATCGAAATTTCTTACTTCAAATTTTAATTGGTGAAGTTCTGAAATCTTATTCGAAAAACAAGCCAAACATTTATCTTAGCATAAAATGACTCTTATAGAACTTGCTAAAACCTTTTATTCCTGGTTAATATGAAAATTGGTAATTCAAACTATTCAGAATCAACAAATAGAATATTTCCACAAAATAAAACTGAACGAATACATATTTCTACTAGTATCGCTTGTAAGCGTATCGCAATCAACATGCAATCCACATTGAAAAACACTCCATCTAGTTATTTCAGCGATGGATGTTTCACCAGCCAACGCGTTGACTTGCCCAAACGAGGTATAAATGCTTTATGGTAATTATGCCAAAATAAATAGGCGCCATTACAATCCCAGAGCAGTTTCGTTGATTGCCTCCGAAATTGTTGGGAACGTTTATTACGAGGATGTTCCGGAGAGGAGCGGAAAAAATGTAATCCGTGAAATCTAATAAGCGTATGTGAAAATTTTAGTGCTGTAATTAATTTCAGTGGTGGATGTTTGCCAGACACGACACAGCTGGCGTGGCGAGCTCTCAAGTGGTCCAAGTCACGAACACCGAAGACGAAGTGGTAAAAGCTGAATTCCTTGATATCGAAACAAGTCTTCTTTAGAAAGGTGGTTTTTATGCCAGTTCAAATCGTAACAGCACTCTTTTGTGTCTAAATGGGAGTAACTAGTACTGCAGGTGAAATCGAAAAATATAGTTTCTTTGGAGTGCTGTGAATGGGCTTACACCTTTAGGTCTTGAAAGTTCCGATAAGGTTTTAAAAGCATGGCCATTACCTGATCTCTTCTGCTACATATATGTGATAACGTGAATTTGCGCTTGGAGCCCTGCCAGCTTTGCTATTTCGTTTTGTTAAAGTTGGGATAGTAATAGGGGTAAGTGCTCAGTAGAAATTCGAAAACTAAAATTACGTATTTTTACCTTCAAAGTTGCTAAGGAGTTTGAAAGGTATTTTTATATTTTCTAAAACTGGACACTATAAAATATCCCGTTATAACTCATCCATTAGTCGCACTGATCTTTCCAGGCTTGGTGACTTTCTTCCAATGTTTTTTAATGTTTCGCTATTAAGCTGCTAGAATGTATTATTTAAGAATTTAAATTTAAATTAAATATATTTTCTACAGTTACATATTGTTACAGTATATCCTAAAATATATAATTTGTTTTAAAAAAAAGGCAAACAGGTAGATACAGCTAGCCAATAGCCCGATGTGTTGCTTTGCACCGTTAATTGAAATATCTACCAACCCATTTTCTGTCAGGGCGGCAGCCCGGTGTAAATAGTAACTGACAGGCAACCAGTGGGTTGCGATATGAATTTCAATCAAAGACAGTTTTGAACAAAGGGGGCTGGTTCTCGTTAAATTTGTCGTAGCCTCAAATATCCTCACGGTGGCTGGGTGTAGACGCTACGAGATTGGGTTGCCAGCTCAGGTGTGACCTCGTCATCTGACCATGATTGGAAATTATGTGGGGTTGTAATCGGACCTTTCCTTCGGGTTTGATTCCTGTCCATAGCCAATAACCCATTGTATTGCTCGAATGCGACATAAATTGAAATTCCAAATAACCAACGTATTTGCCTATTTTCTGTCATTTGTATTGTTGATAACAACAAGCAAGCATTTTTAATGCCTGTCGCCAGTTGTAATTTAGAGCCCTGTTGTTCATATCAACAGGTTCCCCAGTTTATAGTTGCTAAATATCAGAGTACTTTAAAAGAGAAATGATGGCTATTGTTCTATATCACATGGCATAAGGTGTTGTAGGTAAGGTGTAATGGATTGTTAGCTATTACATATTAAAAGGAGGAGAAACTTGATTTCCTTACGTAGAACTACGCGTGGGTTGTGCAAGAATGAAACTAAGCTGTAGATACATTAGTCATTTACTGAGTTGTGAATGCAGTCCTCAGTTATTTGGTTGCGTATGCAATAGTCACTTAATCACTCACAGATTGAATGAAATCCTGAACGGCAAGAATATGGTGATGATATGAAAAGTATCAAGTGGTGTTTTATGCCCTTGTTAAAGAGCTAATGCTTCTAAAATTGGCGTAAACGTTCTTAATTCCATCTTTTGTCACTTTCACCAAGCAGAATTAACAAAAACTCTTTAAATCCTCATTTTTGCTCGTTAATATTTATTGTAAATAAATTTTTTTTGTCAAGGTCGGAAGGTAGTTCGTTAACGTTGCACCAGAGAAACACAACGGGTTTCCACGAAGAACCCCCAAAGGCAAAAATCCGAGGACAACACCACCTAATTTTGAACGAGATGACGAGTAACACCTGAGCTAACACCCCACTCTCCAGACTTCCAACATGAGGACATTTTAGACCACGACAGATTTAACGCACACTAGTTCCCTTTGTACACGATGGTTTTTTATTAGATTTGAACACGAAACTTCTCGGTTGCTAATCTGTTGCTCTTCCAACCGCGATACCACAGCCTAACGTTTGGCGCAGTTTGTCCTATTTTGGATCTTGTAGCATATAAATCCAAATAACCAACCATCCAACCCATTTAAGGGGTAATCTTCATTCAGCTGGCAAGGCAGCTGCCTCACCTAAAGGTCGACTTCGATGGGCACGTTGATTAATTACTTGATTAATCATGTAAGGGGTCTCCTGTCCATCATCCACTCGGTTATGGGATATAGCGGCAAGTCTGAAGAAATGTGTCGCAAATGCGCTTGTTAAACATGAATAGTTAAAGCGTATGTAGCAAGAAAATAAAGAAAGAAAAAAAGATAAAGATCTCATTTGTTAAAAAGAATCTGTGACTAACGGAGGTTTAAATAAGTATCACTAAACCGAAACGTTGAATCAAATGGAAAAGCGTTTTGTGTACCATCCCTTGATGAGTTACACCGCTTGAATTATATTCAACTTTGAATAAAATCCGGAATTGTTTTGATTGTATCTAAGTATTTCAGGTATTGTGTAAATTAGAAAGAGAGTTCCCGAATCCGTCTTAAAACTATTAATATGTAATGTTGGGACGTTGCTATTTTTCCTTGGAGAGGAAAACTCACCTTATTCACTGTTTAAAGGACAGGAATATGAGTTAGATTGGTAATAAATAATTGAAGAATAGACGTATTGATGGAACTCATGTAGATGAATGCTTGTTAGAAAAGCTAAACATTTATTACGAAACTAAAGACTACAAAATTATATAGAACATCGATTCACACTTTCTCACTCTGTGTCTGGAATTGTTATAAATTTAAAATTCCTTTTGTTATCACCTTCCAATCATGGTTACAGTTCACAATATTATCGTTTGCGCTTGAATAGTAAATATACTATTATAATAATTCTCGAATCGCCTGCACGCGCACAGTTGAAATCAAACTCTCGGATCTTTTGAAGTCTCGTAATAAAAGTTACATTTTCGGATCGCTTGAGCACGTTCTTTTGAAATTAAAATATTTAATAAGCCATTAAATAGATTATATTTCTTCCTTTTATACTGTTCCCAGTCGAAGCTGATGAGTAAAATTGATTTAAAGTGACTCCAACAATGTTATTTGAAGTGAATTATGCAGTGAGTATAACAAGTTCGCATTCCAAACAATGCCATGTAGAGAAGTAGTTAGAATCACCTCTATTTCTGAAATTGGCTTCATTTCATGATTAGCCGTCTTTTCCGGAATTATGAGGGGGCTGCTTACTTTCACTAGTTGAAGTTTCACAATGGCTGCGCATTTGAATTTCATGTTTAACATACGTGTGTGTTTCATTACAACATTTACAGCATCAACTCTGGAACAGTTTTACAATTAAATTATACAAATTCTTTCACAGTGTTGTATTGAAAAAATACTGATTAGAGAAACATGTTTTTATTTTGTCTGTGGATTATCCATCATGGAAATATCTTCCATTTCCATTAATGCGAATTCATTTCAAATGTTTCCTCTCGATAAATTGAGTTACATCCTTGAGTACGTTGTACTTAACTTTATTATGCATTTTTAATGACCGGAAATATTATTCGAAGAATAATTTAAAAAGTATATACAGTCGGGTTACTGCAAAAGCAAGATGACGCCATTTTCTCTTTTCTGAGTTCATTACACTTTCAAATATACAATTGTGCAGTATATTCTAAAAAAAACCAAGATGATTTTAATGTGAGCTTAGTTTATCAATCACCTGTGCATTAAAACTAGTTTATAGTACATTATTGTACATGTGAAAGTGTACTTAAACTTAAAAAAGAAAAAACGAAAATAGTTTATGGAGTAACCCAAAGGTAGTTTTTTTCCTAACAGTGCTTGTCTTTACTCAATAACAGTGTGGATTTTGAATTTGATCCCACAGTGTCGCAATTAAATGCCACAATTTGAATCATTATGAACTGTTTATTAAACATCGTATAATTTGCTTTTAATGTTTATAACGAACTACATTAACGTATTATTTTGTACACCAATTTTTTTTTTCAATTAAATCACTTAAAAAATATGATGTACACTTTTTGGAATTATTACTTTAAGAGCAGCCTAGCGAAATTATGTTCTTGGCCTGTAGACGGATACATTTCCAACACACCTACGTCCGTGTCTGCAGTAGTAGATAATCTTGGCTTTCCGGAATTTTTCGCTGCACATTCTGAATAGTTACATCTGTTTTAAACTGGTTTTTAATTTGTCTTATGGTAAGTCTACAAGTGGATCAGCGTGAAAATTTTTCCGATATTGTCTTTGCACTTATAAACACGTGAAGCATTTGCAAAGCAATCCTCCGGGGGTAGGCGAGCGTTAGCGAGCAGGTGGCTTGTCCCCTAGTACGTAAAGATACTCTGAATATGAAACGGGATTATAATTTAAGCGCTCTTACTTCTTTTGAATATTTGCATTAAATTCGTGTAGGAATAATTTCAGTCATATTTGTTAAATGATCATCCAAAATGTTTTGCAAGAATTAAGCGAGTGTGATTAGTTTCCATCTAGTAAAAGCAATCTGAAAAATGAATTTTAAAATCGTGTTAGATTGATATGTTATATGCGTAAAAACTTTTTTAATGGTTCTTGTACTTAAATTTAAAGGCACAACATAGGTATACCACTTAGCAATTCAACTATTGTAAACATAAAAACCTTTCTTAAAGGCAAATATGGCCACAGGCTGGGTGGTTTGGAAGTTTAAACAATGGGGGGGGGCTAGTTCGGCTTGACCTCGTTATTTGGCCGTAGGTCAAACTTACGTGGTATTGTCCTCGGATCATTTCCTTGGGAAGTCAATAGCCCGATGTGTTGCTCCAGTGCGACGTAATTAAAATACATACCCAGATAAAGGAAAATATGTGATAACCGAACAAATTACGAAATAATAAACATTGAATGTAAGTATACAGCATGAAGGTTCACTAAGTATGATGAACAGCTGTATTTTAATATTTCAAATCCTTATAATAGTTAATTGAACAGTAAATAAATGTAGTATTCTAATCCTTCAAATCCTTGTAATAGTTAATCGAACAGTAAATGAATGCTTACATGCAGACTACTAAGCAATTAATGCAAAATTTAATTTCTGACATTCTGTTATCAAGTAATTTGTTTTAGAGAACATCTAACGCACAATTTCCCATTGAAATTTGTGAAACACTAAAGATTACATTACAGATGATTCTAAGCTTCGGTACTAATAGCTCATTAAGAGGAATACGCGAAAGCTTTATGAAGCAACAATTTAATCTAGGCTTAGAAATAGAGTTAATCACAATGTCCAATTAATTGAAATGTAATATATTCTACTTCACATTTCTGAAAGACCTTATGTGAATTATTACTGAAAAATGAACTGATTATACATTGTTTGATTGCTTTGTTGATTGATTTTGACTAAGAGACTGAGTGTATTTAAGGGGAAGGTAAACTTTCACCGTCACCATCACCAAAATCGATCGCAAAGCGAATCTGTTAATTTTAGCGTTAATAATGAATTGATTAGCTCCAGACAACATAATTTTTCAATTCTGTTAACTGGAATTACATGTACAGTATCAATAATATAATCATTTTATCGTTATATGCAACTAAAAAAACAACGATCCAATGATTTATTTTTGCATAGGGTTTGAGCTATGATCCTCCACTATACACTACCCTACAATAATGGACCGGACAGCAAGATGTGATGGTATAAGGGAAATAATACATGTTTTAATCGGGGGATATGGTTCCACCCCTTGCTGCAATTACCTAGCAACCCTTCTGAACATATTTTCAACAAGTTTCTTATACACAGCTATGGGTATGAGTGTCCATTACTGCTGCAAGAAAGTCGCCCGCTCAGCTGTAGATGTCGGACGTGAACCCTTGGCCCGTAAGCGTCGCTGTATCTCTTCCCACCAATGTTCTATGGGGTTTAGATCGGGTTTGTGAGCAGGCCCGATAAGACATTTTACATCGATACCTTGACCACTGCTTGCCAGAGGCTGCAACGGGACACGAAATGTTGTCGTCCTAGAAGTAACATACGTCCATTCCATAAAATTACCAGGGCGTATGAAGAACCTGATTGTCCAGGTCGGCGTCGGCGTTCAATTAACCAGGAAGAACATGCAAAGGTCACGAAAAACACCCAACAAGTAGTCCGATTTTATTCAAATCTGCTGGCGTTCGGTCCATTATTGTAGGGTAGTTGTATATCATAGTGCACCCATAATTCTGGGGAAATAAGAACACAGTGCTTATTTTTATGATCAAACCTTTAATTTAAATTGGATGATTCTTTCTATCAATTTAATCGTTTTTGCATAAAAATCGTATACTTATCCCATAGTACTCAAATAGCAGTATTCGATTCTTGAAAACATTCGATTCTGTTTATCTCTACTGCAATCGCAGCTTTTTTCATGGGTCTGTCACGAAAGTCCCGCATTAAAATGTCACCCACGCTTTCGACTAAAAAAAAATCCAGATTGAAATGTTCTCCCTGTTACCATTACCTCCAACTCGTGCAAGTACACAAGCAAAAAAAGACACAATAAAGAAAATTCAGCGTAATATAATTGCAAGTAAAATTAATTTCATTATAATTGAATAAACAGCTCGTGCGGAACTACTGCTTTTTATGACGTAGTATCGACGTGGCCCTTCGTAAAAAACTTATTACTTAACTGTATTGTTTAGATTTATTAATTCAATGTGGAAAATGCAGAATAACGCAATCATACGAGCTGCATTGTATCAATATGTCCAACAAGATTAGTACGCTCTATCACAAAAAATATATCCGCTCTTCAGATTTTTTTGATCATTCAGTTGATTTAATTAATGTTTCCCTTGCAAGGATTGAGTGATTTAATTTATGAGAACGCATAGTTTCATTTTTTTTTTTGCAGTACAGTTTCATTTTTTTGTTTTTCGTATCTTATAGTAAGTTTCGTGGATATTCTAGAGATGTATGGTATTGAATGGGAGAAGATTATTTTTGAAGTGTATGTATCTTTAAAATCAGACCTGAAGGTATTCATGAAAAAGTTAGAAATGAACACACGAGTCGCTTTAACAGCTTACAATAGTTTAATTTAGAAGATAAAGCATATAAGTTCTCCAACAGCAGCATTCTATGAAGTTGCTAAGTTAGAGGGGAGTATTTCATCCCATTTGATTCCTAGAATACATGTATCTTGAAACAGAATTTTTCCAAAAATTATAAATGGATAAAATAATAGTTTAGTAATAATAGTCCTAAAGGATCGTAGAAGCTAGCGATAAAGTGGAGTAGCCATCTCTTTGTCAGTGGTTTGTCTTGAACAGCGCAGAGAGAGGTTTTGAAAGAATTTCCTAGTGTGTCAGTTTCTGTATTCCACTCTATGCCTAAAACTTTTAACTGTTGTTTTGAATCCTTCATCTTGATCTCGTAATTGGCTCTGAAGCATTGTGGAGTTAGTAGCCCATTTTTCTATTGGAATTTCAATTAATTGCATCAATTCTTTGACTTCTTTATGCAGTGTGGTGATTTCAGATTCTGTTTCAACACTAGCAACAAAATCGTCCATGTAAAGATGTTTATCGATCATGGGAGCAGCAATCGGGAATTTATGTAAGTGCTTTGAAGCCACTTCGGGTGTTGCAGCACATAACAAAAAGGGGCTGTATGCTAGTCCGAAAGGTAGACGAGTAAATCTGTAAGTAATTATTTCGTCCGTGAAAGTTGTGTTAGTTTTGTCCTGTGATAGTCTATACCAGAAAAATCTTGTGGAATCTCTATCTCTTTCGTGTAGGTTTAGTTGAAGAAAGGCCTATTTTTCGTCACTTGTAACTGCAAATTTGTGCATTCGTAGTCTGAGCAGACAACCAATCGTCTCAGGTAAAAGATTCGGACCGATTTCTAAAGTGTCATTCAGTGAGGGCATTCCTGGATCATGTGATGAGGCATCGAACACAATCCTCCATTTGGTCTCGTTAAGTTTCACTTTTTTGACAGCATGATGGGGTAGGTAAAATACAGTGTTTAAATTCGAAGGCTCTAGCTCGCAAATTTCAACGTGTCCTTGTTCAATTTACTTTAGCATACAACTATCGTATTCTTTCTTCATAGCAACATTAGATGCAAGTCGCTTCTGCAGAGACTCCAAACGTTTTTCGGTAGTAGCTATGTTAGTAGACAAAATTGATGTTGTAGGCTTCCTAGGCAGAGACACAACTCTACGATTTCCCTCAGTTTGGTAGGTTTCGTGAAATTATCTCATAATTTCATTCTCTCGAACAGTCTTTTCCTAAATTCCAGTCTTGTTCCTAAATTGAGTGTCTTTGATACCAATACAATCCAACTCCCACAAGTTGGATTGTATTGGTATATATATATATATATCGATGTCATCACTATGTATTACCTATATCCTTTCACCTTTACATTGATTTACGCTTCAGATAATTTAATTTCACATACTATTTATTGAAGAATAAGCATATTTACATATAGCACCCCGGCAAGAAAAGTGACACAACTCAAAAACTTAAATTGTTGATGCTATGTCATTGAAAAATAGGTATGAGGTGCCCCAACGTGTTATTTTACTATTCTATAGAATATAATAGAAGTTACCACCATAAATACTTACCTAAAATTTAAAAGAAGCGTATTCTATTTTAATATAAGTTTTATATTGTTCTTTAATTTGATGGTTCTCAAATTCAGTAATTTTGAGTATTGTCACTTTTCTTGGCGGTGTGCGATATGCACAGAGATGGGAAGTTTTAAAAGCCACACTAAGATCTTATTCAAACATACAGCTGTAAGTGACATTCACGCCAGTCTAGGAGGGACCGTATAGTGGTAGCGCCACCTAGCTCGGCTCTCATTGGCCGATTTACATATGAATTTTCCACAGCTTCAGTCTACGCTTATTGTAGTGGCAACGACTTTGCGCTATTATGACACTTTTTTAGTAGCCCGTTACGGCATGTTAAGGTAATCCATGTGAATTACGGTTGTTTCGTTTTTAAAGCAACATCCGTCAAGCGGAAAGTTCAAATTTTTATTTTGAATATTCTAGAAAGTTCTTTCGAAATCCTGTAAACTGTCGTTTAATTTCATTGGTTCGTTTGAAATTCTATCTTTGATTCCATTGGTTATTTTTATTTTAAGCTTCCTTTGATTTCATTGGTTATTTTAACTTTTTTTTTCTTTAATTTCATTAATTTAATTATGTCATTAATTTATGTCAGGGTACAGTGCCGTTGTCTAAGGTTGTATTTTATGGTTTTATGTAGTT
The DNA here is from genome assembly GCA_947359465.1 of Metellina segmentata. Taxonomy (NCBI): domain Eukaryota; kingdom Metazoa; phylum Arthropoda; class Arachnida; order Araneae; family Tetragnathidae; genus Metellina; species Metellina segmentata. The sequence goes on from OX375874.1 coordinate 100,913,048, forward strand.
CATTTACGTATATTTATATTATTTACGTATATTTATATTATTTACGTATATTTATATTATTTACGTATATTTATATTATTTACGTATATTTATATTATTTACGTATGCAATATATTTTTTAAAACGTTTACAATTGTGTTTCCGAAGCTTGTTACTTTCCGTTGTAAAAAGAAAAATATTTTTGAAATAATTCTTTCCTTGACGACATCAGAAATACGCCCAAAAGCACCAAGGCCGTTTCTCCCCCCATAAACGTAGACTAAAGCTGTATCCAGTGATGTTTTCCTGATAGCAACCGTCGTGAAACTGTTTTTGTTCTCTGCGCGTATAGTTCATACGTTACAAGAATTATAAAAAAAGCATTGCAAATGTTTTGACTCATGAATTTAGAAGTAGACGAAACATTCCGAAGATAAATATAGCGTCAGATAGAGAAATGATGTCCGTCCTTGTTAATCCTTCGGAACGAGTGCGCAGGCGCACAAAGCGAGGGGATCCACCGTATGTCAAAATTCTGCGGTACTGGGCGAGATTCGGGCCAATGAATTCGATGGAGTAAGGACTGTGTAAGTTGTGTTATTCGAAAACTACCGAACTATGCTACAACCATAGGCCTGAAAACAAAACATTATCCTTCAGTTTTTATATCAGACTGCATTTTAATCGCGAAAACTGTAAACTGTTGAATATTCACACTAAAAAATTGCTTAAACTTCCTATGTCTGCTTCATACACTCGAAAATCAGTTCCGAGTACTCACACCAAAAATAAGGTTTGTTCTAGACACAACCTATCATTTTTTATACTTGTAAATGCATTAGTGTAGACAATACTTAGACTATTCTCAATAGTATAAATACAATACAAATTCATTTCACGAGTCCGCTACTATTAGTCTCACTTTCACAATATCTGCTGGACAATACTAAAGTAAATGTCATCAAATAAAAACCTTTTGAGCAGTAACAGTCAATTGGGGTATACGCAATCTTCTTAAGAGAAAAAAGTTTAAAATGTGAAAAAGTTATAATGCAGTACACAAAATGAGGTACGTCTCAATATGTCTCCATACAAACATGGCACCTTCTTGACTCAACAAGTGAAAAACGGAAAAGACAATTGAGTAATAATCTGACCCAATCTGCCTGGTTGCAACTGTAGTGATCTACCCTGTTAAAGTATACCATATAAGGTTCTTTAAGAAATTAGGTAGGCAATGACTTGAACCCGTTGGATCATTTAATAATATACTAAATCTAAAATTTACATTTGGAAAACAACGCGCATCTAACTGGAACGTCAAATATAAAGATTGTTTAAAATTTAATACTGCTTTTTTTCTACGAATTTTTGTCAAAATACCCAAACCATGCATTTCCAATACATGAGGGTTCATAGGAAATGATAGTTAATTAACATCACAACACTGGAGCAACAAAAGGGGTGGGATAAATCCCGATGACAACACCACGTAATTTTGAACCACGATCAGATGACGTGCAGATGGCGTGCTCAGGCAACACCCGAGCTGGAACCCACGCACCAAACTTCCATGGTGAGGTTATTGAGTGAGGATATCCATGACAGATTTAACGTGCACCAGCCCCTTGTTTACCCGACGGTCTTTGATTAGATTCGAACTCGCAACCATCCTGTTGCTATTCGGTTAATCTTCCAATTGGGCTACTATGGCCTCTGCTACAGGAAGGATAATTTGATTAGAGCGTGCGGCTTAAAGTAGAGGTTCGACAATGTACATTCATACCAGCAGTGATTCAAATACAGAGCCTGTTGAGTACAAGATGAATAATTTGACTAGAGCGTGTGGTTTAAAGTAGAGGTACGACTATGTTCATTCATACCAACAGGGATTCAAATACAGAGCCTGTTGAGTACAGGCAGGATAATTTGACTAGAACGTGCGGCTTAAAGTAGAGGTACGACTATGTACATTCATACCAGCAGTGATTCAAATACAGAGCCTGTTGAGTACAAGATGAATAATTTGACTAGAGCGTGTGGTTTAAAGTAGAGGTACGACTATGTTCATTCATACCAACAGGGATTCAAATACAGAGCCTGTTGAGTACAGGCAGGATAATTTGACTAGAACGTGCGGCTTAAAGTAGAGGTTCGACAATGTACATTCATACCAGCAGTGATTCAAATACAGAGCCTGTTGAGTACAAGATGAATAATTTGACTAGAGCGTGTGGTTTAAAGTAGAGGTACGACTATGTTCATTCATACCAACAGGGATTCAAATACAGATCCTGTTGAGTACAGGCAGGATAATTTGACTAGAACGTGCGGCTTATAGTAGAGGTACGACTATGTGCATTCATACCAGCAGTGATTCAAATACAAAGCCTGTTGAATACAGGAAGGATAATTTGACTAGAGCGTGCGGCTTAAAGTAGAGGTACGACTATGTGCATTCATACCAGGGATTCGAATCCAGAGCTTGTTGAATCAAAGGCCAGAGTGTTAACAACTCGTATACCAGGCTATCAGTATGAGCTAACATACATTTCAACTTGTGTAATGGGTCCAAGCTAATTCCTTTTATGTTATACTTATCTACAGCAAAGATTCTCTGACACAGATGAAGACAGGAATTCACAGTTGAAAGCGTAGATACGAGTACGAAACCAGAGGGTAGCCCTTAAGCTGGATTAATCTACCAGCAGTTGTTTATTGGGTTTGTGACCTACGAGGTAAAAGTTGGAGTGAATCTACTTCAGTCTATAGAGCGGAACTACCGGAACTTGTCGTTTCGATAATTAGAGGAACTCCAAAGAGCAGATCTCTGAGAGAATCCATCCGGAAGGTGGTACTAATGTCGTTTATGTAATAGAAGTGGAGCCATGGAGAGTTGGGTCTTTAACTTTAAATTCAGACGGGAATTGAAACCAACGTCTTTTATAGAACCCGATCTGACCAACTCTGTTAAAAAGTTTCTGTGTAAAATTTTGGAAATGACAAATAATAAGCTATTTAAGAAAAACAACCTTTTTTTAGAAAAGAAAATATTGGTATATTGGTATTGATATTTTTAACCAACGTCACACTGGAGCAACACTATAGGCAAGAAATAAAAAGGGAAAAAACAGAATTCTTCAAAGACCCTATTTTTTCATCGAAATAATTTCAGATTAGAAGTACGCAGTTCAAGAAATGTCTTTCTAGCTGACAAACGAAAATGTCATGGTAGAGACGAGAGCCATGGATCGGTAGTTTAATCAAACTATCTCAACACTGAGACATTCAGCTGAGTTCATACACGTTGACTGATGAATCAAATTTTGCAGCAAACAATTGTTTTCGCATTTTGTAATACAGGAGAGTTATACGCTGTCGAGATTGAAGGATTGAGCGATATACGCCCGGAACAGATTGAGCGTTAAAACAACAAGCCCCTCAGTTGGTAAACTCATTCGATTACGAATCTCTCTAACTATTACATATATCTCGACCTGTTATAAAAATTTGGTTTTAATACTTTGCTAAAAACTTACAATGACGCACAGAATGTCATATTAGAAGAAACTTACATTTTAAGAAAAGAAAATGGCAAAATTTTATTCGAATGTCATCTTTTTTTCTATTTTGAAATCATTTTATATCAGTCGTACGTGGCTCTAGAAAAATTGTTCAATTCACTGTCAGATGTGCGAAATTGTCATGACAGAACCATACACCATTAGTTTATACAAACTATGGAATTCAGCTGAGGCCAAACACGCTGACTGATCAATCAAATTTCGCAGTAAACAATTATTTTCGCAGTTTTTAAAACGAGTTCTATTTACGCTGTCAAGCAGTATCATCAGTAGTTCATCGAAACCATTTCAACACTAAGGCATTCAGTTGAATCCTTACACGTTGACTGGTGAATTAATTTTTGCAGTTTTGAACACGAGTTCTACGCTTTCGGGATTGAGGTAACGAACGTTATTTTCCCGGAACAGATTGAGCGTTGAAACAACAAACAACTCTGTCAATAAGCTCATCATTAGGGCAACTTTTTTGTTGCAGTAAAAATGTGAAAAGTTGCATTTATGGATATAAAGTTGCATTCATTTTCATACACTAAATTCTAAAATAAATTATCCGTAAAGAATGAAAAAATTCAAAATATATTGACAATTTTTTGTTCAACAGTGTTATAATACATACTGAAATACAGAAGAACGTTGAATGGCCGATCCTTGGCCAGTAATTTCAATAACATTGAAAAACTGCGCCAGCCACAGTCATATAATGTGCTGTATCGGATAGCAGAATCACAAAATCCTTTCGCTCAACATTCAGAGATTTTATAACGTCATCTACAACATTTTGATGATCGACACTCATCTCGCAAACTCTGCAATCGATTACGCAAGTTGCCTCAGGACTGTCAAGAGAGCCAACAAATGTGTTAAAGTACTTCTTGCCATTTATTTAACTTTCGTCTGTTAGGACGAACACCTTCTTTCCGTGAACTTCTTGTTTGATCCGCCATACTTCGGCATTCGCAAGATCAGACATACGTGATCAAAGGGTTGGTTCAGAGGGCGAAAAATGAAATAGTAATTTTATGTCAATTTATTTTAAGCTAAATTTAAAAAAGTTGCAGGTGGTTGCATTTATGTTGCGTTTATAACTCGCTTACAATACACCCATGAAGGAGGAATTTTGGTTTTAGTACTTTACATGCAGCGTAGAAGGTGTGAAAAAAAGTTGCATTTGTTGCAAAAAGTTGCCCTACTTATCAGATTGTGAAACTGTCTGAAAAATTCCATACATATCGACCTGTTATAAAACACTAGATGTAATATTTAGGTTGAAAACATAAAATGACGCACATAGTGTGGTTTTGGAAGAATCTTAAGTTTCACGGAAATAAAATGGCAGTATTTTCTTTTAAGTCAGTTTTTTTGTGTGTGTGTGTGTGTGTGTGTGTCCCCTTTCAAATAATTTCAGAAAAATCATACGTGGGCTTAAGAAGAACATTCATCGCGCAGCCCGATATTCAAAAATGTCATGGCAAAGCCATGCATCATTATACCCACACCATCTCTATACTCAAGAATTCAGCTGACGCCGACTGATAAATCAAATTTCGCAGTAAACAATTGTTTTCGCTGTTTTTAATACGCGTTCGTCTACGCTGTCGAGATTGAGGTAGCGAGCGTAATACCCCCGGAACAGATTGAGCGTTAAACCAACAAACCTCGCCGCCTGTAAACTCATCTGACTGCCGAACCTCTCTGGAAACTATATATTTCCTTGGCCCTTATATCCATAAAAGCGTGAAATGAAATATTCACGCAGCGGGCTAAACCTAGCGGAAAATATTTCGCATTTTGTTCCGAGTTCGTATATTCTTACGCAAATGTGACATCCTAAAATAAATTCTCGGGAGGTGATAAAAGCTGAAAAATGCATTTTCTTTTAAGAACCGCGAGATGATCCGAGAGGGAAGGATGAAGAAACAAAATAGGATTCGGTTGTTTTCGAGGATATAGGAATATGATGGATGTGTCTCAAGAAAACCCAGAACGTAGTACGCGACGCTTCCTCCAGAAAGGCTTAGTTGTTCTTTGTTTCCCGGAAAGCAGCTAAGATATTTATTCAGAAAATGGGCGTCTCACGCAGTTTGGAAATGCCGTGGAATTTTACAGACTCGAGGATCTGAAAAAAAAAAGAAACTTTTATGTCTATTTTAAATGACCCTATTTAGCATTATTCGTCACATGAAAGAACATTCCTTTTTAAAGCCTTCAAAATGTTCAGAGCGTCTGATAGGATACTAAACTGACAATCGCGTCCCGTGCCGAAGGGCATTTTGGTAGAAAATTTTAAATTTACGAGCGTGCTTGAAATACATCTCCTCCATCCATGAAATGGTAGTTTTCAGACGAAAAAACGGAATAGGTCGGTGTTCATTGTTTAAAACCTTTGATGGTAGTACGCTCTGTGGTTCTACAGCCACTCTTTGTTTGCTCCGTAAGGGATATTTAAACGGTATCTACTTTTAACCATTCTAAGGTTTGATATTTGGTGACCTGGTCTACATCAAAGGGTTAAGTCCATATGTAAAAATGTTCTAGCTACACTGTCCATCTGCTAAACCTTGTAACTTGATAATATACTTTTAGGTCTATTTTAAATGACTCTACTTTTCATTCGTCACATGAAAGAACATTTTCTTTTATAGCCATGGAAGAGTGCAAAGCGTCTTACAGGTTACTAACCGGTCAATCTCGTCCCGTGCCGAAGGGCATTTTGCGTGAGACTTTTAAATTCATGAGCGTGCTTGAATATACATCTTCTCCATCCATGGAATGGTAGTTTTCAGACGAAGAAACGGAATTGGTCGGAGTTCATTGTTTACAACCTTTGATGGTAGTACGCTCTGTGGTTCTACAGCCACTCTTTGTTTGCTCCGTAAGGGATATTTAAACGGTATCTACTTTTAACCATTCTAAGGTTTGATATTTGGTGACCTGGTCTACATCAAAGGGTTAAGTCCATATGTAAAAATGTTCTAGCTACACTGTCCATCTGCTAAACCTTGTAACTTGATAATATACTTTTAGGTCTATTTTAAATGACTCTACTTTTCATTCGTCACATGAAAGAACATTTTCTTTTATAGCCATGGAAGAGTGCAAAGCGTCTTACAGGTTACTAACCGGTCAATCTCGTCCCGTGCCGAAGGGCATTTTGCGTGAGACTTTTAAATTCATGAGCGTGCTTGAATATACATCTTCTCCATCCATGGAATGGTAGTTTTCAGACGAAGAAACGGAATTGGTCGGAGTTCGTTGTTTACAACCTTTGATGGTAGTACGCTCTGTGGTTCTACAGCCACTCTTTGTTTGCTCCGTAAGGGATATTTAAACGGTATCTACTTTTAACCATTCTAAGGTTTGATATTTGGTGACCTGGTCTACATCAAAGGGTTAAGTCCATATGTAAAAATGTTCTAGCTACACTGTCCATCTGCTAAACCTTGTAACTTGATAATATACTTTTAGGTCTATTTTAAATGACTCTACTTTTCATTCGTCACATGAAAGAACATTTTCTTTTATAGCCATGGAAGAGTGCAAAGCGTCTTACAGGTTACTAACCGGTCAATCTCGTCCCGTGCCGAAGGGCATTTTGCGTGAGACTTTTAAATTCATGAGCGTGCTTGAATATACATCTTCTCCATCCATGGAATGGTAGTTTTCAGACGAAGAAACGGAATTGGTCGAGTTCATTGTTTACAACCTTTGATGGTAGTACGCTCTGTGGTTCTACAGCCACTCTTTGTTTGCTCCGTAAGGGATATTTAAACGGTATCTACTTTTAACCATTCTAAGGTTTGATATTTGGTGACCTGGTCTACATCAAAGGGTTAAGTCCATATGTAAAAATGTTCTAGCTACACTGTCCATCTGCTAAACCTTGTAACTTGATAATATACTTTTAGGTCTATTTTAAATGACTCTACTTTTCATTCGTCACATGAAAGAACATTTTCTTTTATAGCCATGGAAGAGTGCAAAGCGTCTTACAGGTTACTAACCGGTCAATCTCGTCCCGTGCCGAAGGGCATTTTGCGTGAGACTTTTAAATTCATGAGCGTGCTTGAATATACATCTTCTCCATCCATGGAATGGTAGTTTTCAGACGAAGAAACGGAATTGGTCGGAGTTCATTGTTTACAACCTTTGATGGTAGTACGCTCTGTGGTTCTACAGCCACTCTTTGTTTGCTCCGTAAGGGATATTTAAACGGTATCTACTTTTAACCATTCTAAGGTTTGATATTTGGTGACCTGGTCTACATCAAAGGGTTAAGTCCATATGTAAAAATGTTCTAGCTACACTGTCCATCTGCTAAACCTTGTAACTTGATAATATACTTTTAGGTCTATTTTAAATGACTCTACTTTTCATTCGTCACATGAAAGAACATTTTCTTTTATAGCCATGGAAGAGTGCAAAGCGTCTTACAGGTTACTAACCGGTCAATCTCGTCCCGCGCCGAAGGGCATTTTGCGTGAGACTTTTAAATTCATGAGCGTGCTTGAATATACATCTTCTCCATCCATGGAATGGTAGTTTTCAGACGAAGAAACGGAATTGGTCGGAGTTCATTGTTTACAACCTTTGATGGTAGTACGCTCTGTGGTTCTACAGTCACTCTGTTGCTCTGTAAGGGATATTTAAACGGGACCTACTTTTAACTATTCTAAGATTTGATATTTGGGGACCTGCTCTACATCAAAGGGTTAAGTCTATATGTAAACATGTTCTAGATATTCTGTCCATTTCGCGAAATGTAAAGAAGATATTTATTCAGAAAATAGATTCGCATCCAATTTATAGGTGGCAGATAAGTTTACACTCGAATGTTCCGCTGCTAAACCTTTTAACTTAAAATATACTTTTAGGTCTATTTTAAATAACTTTAATTTTCATTCGTCACATGAAAGAAGATTTCTTTTATAGCCATGGAAGTGTGCAAAGCGTCCGATAGGATACTAAGCTGACAATCTCATCCCGTGCCGAAGGGCATTTTAAGTGAGACTTTTAAATTTATGAGAGTGTTTGAATATACTTCTCCTTCATTCGTGGAATGGTAGCTTTCAAACAAAGAAACAAAACTGGTAGGCACTTATTGTTTAATAATTTGATTGTAAATTTATTGCCACTTTTATCATTTTTCCCACGCAAGAACATACGGAATAGACATCTTAACCTTTCCATGGGTTGATATTTAGTGATCTACCATCCATGAAATGCTTATGGATGAATGAATAAATGTTCTAGCTACAGCGTTTGTTACACGAAAAGCAGAGGAGATAATTATTCAGAAACTGGTGTCTTACGAAGTTTAGAAATGCGGAGGAATTTTGTACATTGGAAGATGTGAAAAAAAGTTTTTTTTTTTTGCTTCTATTTTATAAAACACTATTTGGTTTTATTCGCTACATGGAAGGACATTTTTTTAAAGCCAATGCAAGTGAAACCAAGAGCGTCTGACAGGATACTAAACTGGCAATGGTGTCCCGTGCCGAAACGCATTTTGGGTGAAACTTTTAAAGTTACGATCGTGTTTGAATATTCCTCTACTCCATTCATGGAATAGTAGTTTTCAAGAAAAGAAATCGGTAGGAGTTTATTGTTTAAGAATTTGATGTTATAGAGAGAGAGAGAGAGGTATATTTTGTGCTTCTACAATCACCTTTTTGCTACTGAAGAATATTTTAAATGGGACCTTCTTAGTACTATGGAATATACATCCTTATATTTTCAAAAGAAATAGCCCATTCTGTTGCTCCTGGTGACCTGGAATGTCTGAAAGAGACAAGTTTAGATGTATTTGTTGAGCTTAGATAGTTATGTTTCGAGGTCCTACATTTCCTTTTTGCCTACTCAAGAATAATTTAAATGGAAACAACATATTATAAGTGCTTATTTATACTAGATATACATCTTACCTTTTTAAGAGTTTATGTCTGTTGACCTGGCATGCTTGAAAAGGTTTAGTCAAGTTGTATAAATGTCCAGTTTGTTTCGCGAAAAGAAGGTAGTATAGGGTGAGTGCGTGTAAGGAATCCGTAAATTTTATTTGTACTAAACACATGAAACTACAATGTTAGCATATGCATTTTGCTATTACTCATGTGGAAACTGTAGCACTATATGAAATATAATAAAAATATTTAGAAAAAATGTCTAGCAATTTTGAGATGCCAAGGAAATTTACGCTCAGGGGGAAGCGCGTACGGACTCTTCGTTGCTACCCATTTCAAAATTGCTAACATGCACTCATTGTCTTCTGCTAATAGCAAGAAAGAACATTCAATCGATCGCGATCATTAATTGCACGACCACGCATACAGCAGTTATTCCGCGATCTTAATACATCGATCAGTCAATCCGCAATCAATAAATTTGTGATAGAATCAATAGAATTTTATTTATGCTTAATACTATAAAGTAAGAACAGTGTAGTGAACTTATTCACCACTGCCAAATATGACATGAAATATCAACCATTAAGTTCTTTTTGATAGACCGAATCCACTCTGTCTCTCCACTACACCCGAAAGGAGAGTGGAAGGGAACGGTTAATGATAAATATTATTCGTTCATTCATTTGATTAAGTGGAAAGAGAAGATGTATGAGTGTAATAACGGTAGCATCGAGGTCAAGCGAACACACTTTATTTGTAAGTGATGGAAGTATTAAGTACGATGGGATGTAAAAGGGGACATTGATTCCTAGAATGACGCGAACTGATCGACAATAGATCGAAAAAATGGACGCAAAAGTGTCAGGAAGAAAACGAACAGGATGACTGATGATGTAAGCAATAACTAGTGACAGAGACAAAGGACAAAATAGAAAACACATGAAGTAAGGAAAGAGTGAAGTACATGAGATAGACTGCTAGAAAATAATAGAGAAAATACATAAAGATGTTCAGCCCGTCTGAAGACTCGGTCGATATGTGGTACTAGTAGGCTTTATGTGTATCTCAGGAAACAGTCGCTTTTTGTCTCAGTGAAACTCTGAAGTAGGTAGGTACATTAGAACTCCAATGATCCGAACTCCAGTTATCTGGATCTCCATTTATCCGGATCCATTTGAGATAAAAAAGAAATAAGCAAAATCTGCATTTTAAAAGTTTCTTATCGGGGTATGATAAAAACGAAGAGGACGAAGTCTCAGTTGAGGACATGAGAAACATCCTAGTGAAAATTCCTGGATGTTCAGAGTGCAGTGTGGTATTCTTCGTACCCTGGATTCTAAATCCTCAGTGACGATGAACTTATTCAAAGTGTGAGAGATGAACTCATTTAAAGTGTGAGAGATGAACTCATTGATGACCCGAAAGATGACGACGACAATAATACAAACTTGACATGGGACCATCAACGTTTGAGTGTCTTGAGACTACGTAAAATGGATGGAGTGTCTGCCTGTGTGAGACCATCTACAGTTACTCACCGTCAAGACCATACGAGATTTGGATGCATGGAAACGAGTGAAGACAGAGAAATCACTTTTACAGATGTGTTAGAGCTATGATTCATTTTAATACAGTATATAAGTACGAAGTGTAAACAAAATTATTTTTATAGTCCTTAAATTACATTACATATTAAAGCAAAATTATTTTCTTTACTACAAGATAACCTTTTTTTTGTAAATTATTCAACTATCCGGATGAGGTCTGATCCTAATTAATCCGGATGATTGGAGTTTTACTGTATTTTATATAACGTTGCACTAGCACTAGAGTAATGCAATGGGCTATTAGAAACGATCCGGGATCAAACCCGAAATTAAAGATCCCAGGACAACACGCAATTTTGAATCACGGTCAGATGACGAGGTAACAACTGAGCTGGGCCCCCACTCTCAGAAGCTTCCATACCACGCCAACGTGAGGACATTTGGGGCCACTATATATTTAACGTGCACCACCCTCTTTGTACACGACAGTTTTAGGCTAGATTCTATCTAAAGAGATCGAACTTGGTTCGGTTTTTGGTTCAATTCTATCTGAGAGAAACATAATCTAAAGAGAATAAGACTGTAAACATGAAGGAAGTGGAAAGTTTAATACAGTGACAAATTCAAACATTTTCCAGAGAGAGCAAGAGATACAAGATGTAATTGTAATCAATCGAAAATTAACAACCCTGAGAAAATTATATCTAAGGCGAACAATCGAAAGCATGCTTGAAAATTACGGTAAAGATTAATGAGTATTATTTTCAGCATTAATATTAGGGAAATAAAAAAAGTAATGCAATGATAAAAAATTATTTTGTTAAAGAAAAGAATAAGGAATATTTTTTTTTGTGATAGTTTATAACGATACTTACGTTAGGTAAGAGATTAATGGAAGAGGAAGAAGAGAAAAAGAGAAAGAAAAAAAAAAGAACGCGAAGAGACAATTAAAAATTCTATCCCAAACTGGGAGTGGAAAAAAAACTCTGTTTAAAAATTCCTTTGTAAAGTTACATAAGTATTATGAGATGAAAGTAATGAGAACTAAAAATTTGTATAAAGGGTACTAGCAGAAACACAGCTATGATTAAGTGCGAACAAAGCAGAAATGAAATTGGTTTAAAGTGGAAACAAGGAGAATATTATTTATTTCCTGTATGACCATACATCTTAAGTAGTAACTCGCTGCTGTGCAATGCGAAGAAAGTCAAGCAGCGCCTTCGAGGATGTCTAGTGGTTTCCCAGACATAAAACACTAAAAAATATTCAGGAAAATGGAAATTAAAAAGTGATAAATGAATCAAAATGAAAATGGAGAACACTTTACAGAAAGAAGGTAAGAGGAATGCAATGGAATGGTTAAGAAACGCGAGAAAGAAAGTTTCGCTGAAACATTTCAGAAAAAGATGAGAGATAAAAAAGGAGAGTTGTAACCTCTACGTCCTGGACCCTAATCACGCGAACGAAAATGAAGCTCTTTAACTACCATTAAAACATCCATTAATCTGAATCATAGCGGAAAAAGAGAAGAATGAAAAATGCCTCCTCTCACTTAGAGGTGAGAAAGTCCGTATCGATTTGAGAGCCATTGAACTCTTGAGAAAATCTTTACTATCTTCTCAGGTTGGTTATGGCTTTTTCAGAAATCGTTATGAATGGTAACTTGGGAAAAAATTGGACATAAATTATTTTATGGGTCTTTCCTTATCCTTGTTTCTCTAGCGCATACTTTAAGGATCGAACATTTATATTCATTTGAGTAATGTTCCTTTGTCGGAACATTTATATACATTTGAATAATGTTTATTCTTCAGTGGAATATTCGTAGGTATTATAGTGGTGTATGTGCTACAGTATATCACTCCCAGATATGAATGGTCTTATTTTGGATTTGAAATGATATTGTGTATTATTATTACATAGATGACCATTTCTTAATTTTGAGTTTTGTTTGTATTTAGATGAGAAACTTCTATAAAAACCCAAGTTTAGAATTTTATATTTACATATTGTTTATCGTCTCATGTTCATTTAAGAGAGCTTCAATTCTTAGCCCTTCAAGTGGTATTGATGAGATATCTTATCCACCAAGATCTGACTAATTTTGTTAATGAAGATACATGGTAATCAAAAAATTGACAATTGTTCTTGATGACGATATATCTTGGCCATCAAGATCTGGCGAGTTTGTTAATGGCAAGATACCTTGCCAAAACCATCATGTAAATGAAGATGGGTACGTTAAATGTGTCGAGGCATCAAATGTTCCCAATTTGGCGTGGTCTGGAAGTTGAGAGCATGGGGTTTTAGATCAGGTGTTGGTCTAGTTACCTGACCGTGGTACAAAATTACCAGGTTTTGTCCTCTTATCTTTTCTTACGGAATTGATCCCGCAACGTCGCATAACCCTTTGGGTTTCTTCATTGCTAAGTAAATTCAACTTCAATTTACAAGATGTATAAGGACACTATGCTATATAAAATTGTTTTTGGTAAAGACACCGTTATTGGGTTGGGAGGTATTTTAATAAACGTCGCTCAAGAGCAACACATCGGGCTATTAAAACATTACGGGGGAAAATGCTTCACATTACATTCACGCATTTCGCTCACATTAGAAAGCACCTTTAAACATGTTAGGGAAGGCTGCAAACGTATATATGATCCACCGTCAATTTATAACCTTCTTTGTGAGTTTGTGACACCAGAATATCAAATGAAACTAACCTTAATATAGCTAGAATATTTATAAAGGGTATTTAAATTCTTTCTGTGAACTTTAAGGAGCCAGAGAATATGAATTTAAACCGTGTGATTCTGGAGGAGTAGATGGAAGAAGCCACCGAATTTAAAGTTGAACCCTACATGGACATTTTGGGGTGTTTAGCTTGGTGTCGGGTGAAACTTAAGAATAAATAGACTTAGGTTCTTATTTGCGCAGTTCGGTTTTTACTGGTAGTCTCCGACCCCTTAAAGTTTGCTCTGGAAGGGTTGAAACACCCTTTATAAATATTCGAGCTATATTAATGTTAGTTTATTTGATATTGTGATGTGACCCTCACTAACCCACTCATTCACTCACTCACACTCACTCACTCACTAACATTCACTCACTCCCTCAACACTCACACTCCCTCACTCGATCTCACACACACGGAACTGTAAATGTACGGTGGAGAATATGCCGATATTCTACTTTCCATAAAATATCTATACGTTCATAATGGGTGCAAAATACAACCATTTATTTATATAATTCTCTTACGTTGCACACAAAAAAGACGTTATTTGCTATCGCGTTTTGGCAACACTGTACGATTATTTGTTTGCCACGAAGCGTTATCGGATAAAGTTTTATTGAAAAAAAAATAATATTAGTCGAGCTGTTGCAACTTACAAGCAACATGATGGGTATTCGATTCCCAAAGCAGTGCTCACATTTTGAGTGAAAATTTGCTCAAGGTTTTCATTTGAATTCCAAATTGTTCGAGTTCTGATTCCAGAGGTCTGTATAATTTTTCTGTAGAACAACAAATTTATATTTGAAATATATTTTTTGGAATATAATGTTTTATAAACAATGTCTCCAATGATGCGAGCGAAGCGACCAAGGTTCACGCACCGAACCAATGGAGATTGCAAAGCAATGCTACGGGGGTGGGCCCCCTAGTATAAAGTGAAATATTTCCACCCATGATGTTTCCATATTCATAAGCAGTTTTTAACATAGTGCTCATCGTAGGTTTATGCTTCTGGTAGTTGAAGTTGCGTATCAACGGAGCAATACAAAACGTTTTTCGCGATGGTGCGTGATCAATACCGAACCGAAAGGTTCGTGGACAACACCTTGAAACTTTGAGCCGCGGTCAGATGACTAGACCAACACCGGACCTGGAACACCATGCTTCAAACTTCGACATGATTGCAACGTGAGGACATTTGATCTGTGTTGTTTCTCGATGTGTGTTACATTGACATTTTTACTGTCGATGTTCGATGTTTTTCTGTATGTGCTCGTAATCGTATTTACGCTGTTTAAACGCTAATGAGACGTACAACTCGATTAGTGAATAATGGAGCTGATTCATTGAAGGGCGGAACAACTATGGTAGACGCTACTATTTTAGTAGTTTGACGTAAAAAAAGAAACATAAATGATGGATTTGTGATGTCTTCAGTGATGTTGTTATGCAATAACGCGATTCGTTTGCAGCACATGACATAAAAGATAGGGGATAGATCAATTTTGTTGATACTTCTGTGTTACCACGACATGTATGAAACAAATGTTACCATTTTGCGAAGGAAAAACCATGTCTTTTGCTATTGGGCAACAACCACGCATCCATTCAGGGTCCTATAGCAAAACCAGTTGACATTCATTACTTGTTTATGTGGTTTAATTCTATATTTATACTTCGAAAACGGTTTGTACAGCAAGTTTTTAAGCATTTGTTCATGCTAGCCTCTACCACTTTACAGGTATCTGTACAGTTATTAAATAGCACATTTACTACGATGCCCGTGCGCGAAAGAAACATACCTGTTTTCCGATCAGGCTAGAAGGTTCGGGGTTTGAGGGGTATGTGACGTCATATTCTAAAGTCCACCGATTCCATTAGAAATTCGATGGTAAAGCCTAATTTTAGAGAAGTGTTTGCTGTCACATCAATGTGGATTTCTATTTGTAAATTGTGCGTTGTCCTTTTTTTCGGAATTAAAATTGTGTCGAATTATATCTGGATTATTAGCCTATGAAAGTAAGTTTTTGTTTTTCTCTTCATTTCTATTTATTATGAACTTTCCTTAGTGGTCCAGTTGATTACATTGTAACACGTGTTGATGTTCTTCCTGTAGTGAAAACTATTTATTTTTTAAGCCTTAATTTGAATAGATATGAATGAACATTTATATCATAGTAACATTTTTGGTGGCAATCATTTATGCATGAATGGACTTTAGGACTTAAAAAATTGCATCTCTTATGGATACTTTTTGTAGCATACATCTAATTGTATGAATATCCACATGTGATTGTTCAGTAGTTGACTGTGTCAAGTGTAGTTGCTAAGATTGTGTAAAGTAGCATACATCTGATTGGAATATTTTTTATAGGCTTTCACTTGATACAATTAAGATGGGCAAAGGACGAAAGTGTTACGTACCTGGTTGCACTTCTAATGAGAATAATACATATACAATATCTCATCGTTCTCCTTACCAAAGGATGAAACCAGAAAAAGCCAGTGGCTCAAATGTATAAAGAGAGCAGATTTTATTCCTAGTGCAACTGCTGTTCTGTGCATAAAGCCTTTTAGTTTAAAATTTATTGCCACTGAAGTCCGTGCAGTTAGAATTGGCAGTAACGAGTTAGCGGTTCCTAGAAACTAATAGTGTCGCTCTAGCTCTTGGAACTGAAGAGAAAATTAAACATAACATGGGAACTAAGGAATTCATTCATCATTTTTTAAAATGGTGGAACATTGTTAGTGTTAAAAATTCTGGGAAAGGAAGAGACTTAAAAAATTATTTTTGTGATCATATTAAAAGTAAAGATCAGATGGGTACGACATTCTTGAAAAAATTCTATGATTGGCTTGTTTCCTGGAACAACATTAAATCATTACCATTAAATGAAAAGAAATAACTAGGATTACCAGGAAATGGTGGTAAATTGTCAAAGGAAACACATTTTCCCCTCCAGTTCACAACAAAATTATTAATAGAAATGGCTATTTATGTTTTCAAAGTGCATACACCAGAATACATACTGTTAGAAAAATTCCAAACAGATTGTCTGGAGGCAAGATTTGGGCAATATCGACAAATGTATGGGGAAATTATAATCTTTCATGCTTGCAAATTGAATCGGAAAACAAGATAAAAATCTTAAATTGGATCAATTTTCATTCAGAAATAAAAGGGGCATTTCAAATAAAGTCTTAAGAAGTCTGAAACAATTGCAGAAACTTCACATAATTTTGAAATTGATGAAAACTTATATGATGTTTATGACACTCATACTGATGTTGAAATATCATCAGAGGAATTTCCAGCATTTATATATGTATTGGGAAATGTTGGCAATCAAGTTAGCAAAAAACTAGGTCGTGTTATTGGTATATCAAAAGTTATCACTACAAAAAGCTTAGAATATGAATTGAAACTGTTTGCATATATGTATCACTTCTAGACAAAGGTGGCTTTAAATGGTCCACTGAATATGCTCTGGAAATACTTGTAAAAAAATTCCAAATGTTTAGAAAATTATTTCGAAAACAAATTTTTAAAAGCAAAAAATCAAAAGCAGCTCTTAGAAGACCTGGTGCTTGATTAAATAGAATTTACATGTTCTATTCCAGATGTCTCATGTGTCTGGAAATACTATGATCGCAATTGTTAAACAATGTATTTCTGTTTCAGCGAACGCATTTTAAAACAAGTACACAAAAGTTAAAAATGAACATTTTAAAGATAAAAGTTTGAAACGAAAATTAACAACATTCTGATAATTCATTTAACAGTTGAAGAAAATATGCCTATTGGGGAACACGCCTTCAAATTTTTAAAATTCAGAGCATTTAGAAGCAGTACCACTAGGGTGATGTGGAAAGTTGTTTCAAGTATTAAAAACGTTTAATAATAAAATATAAATATATTACATTTCATAACGCTGATAGAAATTTATACAAATTAAATTTATATTCAGTTTTTCCTTTTCCCTCAAAGGTAAGGGAAGTTCTTTATTTTCTCTTAAATGTTTCAAAAACAAATTTTTCTCTCTGTGAATGCTGAAATAACCAAATACTAGCTAAATCCATTGCCAAAATCAAAACACATTCTTTGACTCAATTTAAATCCAAAAAGATTGGTCTAAAGTTTATGAGATATAAGTTGTTATGCATGTCTGTTTTCAATGTGCTGTATGGGTATTTTGCTTTTGTGTTGCTAGCTCTTTTTCAACTTTAAAAACTCATTCAATAATGAGAACCTGCAGTAAGTGGCATCAACATCTTAACTACGGAGAGGCTGTCGACTATGACGTCACAAATTGAACCTTCAGGACTGATAGTAGCTTTCGCACACGGCCTCGTTTACAAGCACCTGTCAAATAATCAAACAGTCCATCTCTGCAGGTACCTTTAAAATCATTGAATTGTACTTTTGCTGGTACTTGTAAGATTATTAAATTGTACATTTATAGGTACCTGTAAATGATTAAATTGCACATATACATGTGTGTGTGTGTGTGTGTGTGTGTACCAGTAAAACTATTAAATAGTACAATTACAGGTACCTGTTGTTGATAAAATAAAGAGGACTTTCGAAAGGGCAGTTTCTACCGGGATGAACGTAGACTGTAGCTGTATCAAATATTACGAACGTTGTAGGGACGACAAATTCCGCATTGTTTCATATTTAATATTAATGTTGTTGTGATCATAATCTGTGGTTTGTATAATTTTTTTTTTTTGGTTTTGTAATATTTCTTTACGAAACATTGAATTTAGTATCAGTTTGTTTTTACATGCCATTCAGAAACGACAGGTCAGGTAGTTGTTGTTGTCGTGCGGGCCATATATGGCCCAATTGGGGGTGCCATTGCCCCGGAGTGTTGGACTTCTTCCTGCATGACACATCCGTTTTACTGGAAGGTCCCTTTCACACATACATTCACTCACATATATCGTAATTTAGATTCCAATCAGAGGCCGATAATCCCCTGATCAGGTACCCCCATAGGTATTTATTTGGTATGGGAACATGGGGGACTTTGTGACCACGACCTATTTAACGTGCCCCAGCCACCATTAGCGAACACGACGGTCTTCAGCCAGGTCCAAGCGCCGATCTCGCAACCATCAGAATTGCAGGTTCTGCCGAGGATAGAACCCACAACCCTTCCGATGCGAGCCCGACGCTCTACTGATTGAGCTACCGCAGCTCACAGGTACCTGTAAATTCATTAAATTGTACATTCACAGATACCTGCAAAAATACATTGTTCAGCTACCTGTAGAATTTAGGTGGTGCAGTTTCGATTCTCGTGAATTCTTGGCTGTATTTCTCTCTTCTGTGTCCTAAATTGTGTGGGTGTACGTTCATTACTTGACGTTGTCCCGCTTGTCTGAATATTGGGTTTGCGCCATTAAAACCCTATCCATTCAACCTTTCCACCAAGAGATGAAACATTCCACATTGGAAAAAAAAAACCCGAACAGTGAAAAATGTAGACATAATCCTCCTTTATACAATTTTAGTTCTTTGAATTTTGTGTTCACAAAATTCAGCGGATTACTAACAAATCGATATTACATGGCAAGAGCAATATGTATGACGTGAAATTCAGTTTTCGCTCATTTCTTGCATATTTACTGTCCACTAGTGTCCTCGGAAGTAGCCGGAGCTTTTGTGTGACATCGCTCCTATCTTCCTTATTATTCACTGATGAAGAGTGATGGATTACTGTTGGGACTGGCGACAGGAAATTGGATTCTGTCTACTTTCAAGATTGAATTCCCTTGTCGAAGAGGGGCGAGTTTGAACTTTCCCATACTTCACTGAACGAAAGGTCGAGTTCAAAGTGTTGCAGAAGGGTTTGAATGCACAATGTCGCTTTGTAGGATATTTTTATCCTGACAATTTTATACGGCTTTTAACTTAATTAAATTGACCACCTCCCAAACTCTCCATCCAACATTCACTCAATATTTGCAGAATATATGAATATATTTTCTAAGCACTTGTATTTATGTGATGCTCAAAGTGAAAGTTTTATTTTTATGTTAAAAAACATCGGTACGCTTGAGTGAGCTTAACCATGTTTATGATAGTTCATCTCTCTCTCTCTCTTTATATATATATATATATATATATATATATATATATATATATATAATTCTCTTACGTGGAACTCTAAAAAGACGTTATCTATTATCGCGTTTTGGCAACACTTTAGAATTCTTTGTTTACCACAAAGCTTCGCGCCTCAATTAAATGTATAGCGTTATCGGATGAAATTTATTGAAAATAAAATGAATTTTACTCGAGCTATTGCAGTTAATAATAGAAATCAAAGAAAGCGGGGGCTCTTTTCAGGGCTATTTAAAAAAAAAGTAATTTTCAGGGCCGACAGTTATAGTTCAACAAGACGCTTGCACTACAACTTTCGACAACAAACTCAATAAAAAATTGTGGATGGCTCGAGTGCTGGGTAAATGTACACACAAACTACATGCTTGGTATTCAATTTCCAAATCAGCGCTCACATTTCGAGTCTAAATTTACTCAAAGTTTTTCATTTGAATTCTGATTCCAGAGGTACTGTATATATCTTTTCTGAAAAATAGCAAAAAATTTAGATTTGCCTTTCTGCTAGGACACATGTCTTCATTGACGCGAGCGAAGGAGAATAGATTCGCGCAGCGAACCAATTAGGATTGCAAAGCAATCCTACGGGGGTTGGCGAGCGTCTGTGAGCAAGGCGCAGGTCCCCTAGTCAGATATAAAATTATTACAATTCAATAAAACTATCGTAGTAGAGTGGTAGTTTAAGTAGTAATGCAGGGAAGAAGACCATAAAGTTGCAATCATATGTTATGCTAATAGAATCAGCATGATTTGTTTAACACAATTGGTAAATAATAATTGGTAATTTTTTATTAACGACGTACTAGGGCAACACAATGGGCTGTTGATGAGAGGTCCGGGATAAATCCCCTGTGGGAAAGATCCGAGGAAAGCACCACTTAATTTTGAGCCACTGTCAAATGACGAGGCAACAACTGAGCGGGCACCCCATTCTACAAACGTCCACAACAACTCAACGTGAGGACGTTCGGCCACGACAGATTGAAGATGCAATAGCCGCCTCTACATCCTACGCTTACAAACATCCATGGACTGACTCGGATTCAAATCAGGAACCTTCCGATCTAGAGACTAACATCTTAACCACCATACAGGTTGGTCGGCTAGCACGATTGGCTAATGGCTAAAGCAGGAATGGGCAAATGAGGCTCTTCGTTCAGTTAAGTGTGGCACCCATTCAAAATTTATATCAGGTTTGTTTATTACATCAGAACTTTTCAGGAATCGTTTAATTGACTAAATAAGGGAAGCGTTTAAGATCGTATGTAGTCGCTTTGATAGTAGAACTTCGATTGAATAGGTTAATGAAATGTACAAATCGCCCTTATTCGCTTCAAGAGTAGATCTTTGGTTGAGTCGATAGGTCTTTCTATTAGTCATCGTTGCTTGTTCTCCCAGAGCGTGTTTTTAAAATAATTTCTAAACACGTGCCAGAATAAAAATATCCACGCTTAAAAGAAAGCTGATTGCCGTCTTATTTCAGTTTTTGTTTCAAGATGTTGCTCTGAATCTTTGTACTCCATAATGAAGTTCGAGAAGTCGAAATATCGTTCAGAGATGACCAATCGCCATCTCACCGAATTGCTGCAGACGGTTTTAACGAATTTAAGCTAAATTTCAGTCTTGACCAAAGGTTTTCGTAGAATGTTAAGCTTTTTATTAATGCAATTTTATTATTAAAATTTTGAATTATTAAAAATTTGTGTATTTTCTTTCTTTTAATTACATATTCTTATATGTGTACTTTACATAGCACTTGAGACTTGTGTAAAATAAGTAACCCTATAAATTAAATTACATTTGAATTTGTGTATTTAATATTATGTAACTATGGTGCGATTCTTTATAATATTTGAAAACTCGGAACGGGGCTCTGTTTGACCTCATGCGTGCCCACCCCTAGGCTAGAGCATTTAGTATGCTCTACGGTTTGCTTTCTGATTTAATTTAAAACAACAGTATTTAGTAGTAATTCCAGAAACGTTCCAAAATGCTAAAAATGTGTAAAACCGTTTGGCTTCGAATTGCACACGATTTCAAATACATAAAGAGGTATAATACTGTAATAGTTTAGTAATTAGCAATTACATCGCGCAAAGTGATATATCCCGATATCTGCAATATCGCACATGTTTTACTTTTCCCTCTATAGATGTTTTAAAAACGGAAGCAAAATAATTCTAGTACTGTAGTGTATTTCTTTGAATATAGTTTAAAAAAAAACCACGTAAATTAACCCTCTAAGTGGTTTTGACGAGTTATCTCGTCCATCACGATCCAGTCAGATTCGCTAATGATATGTCTCATCCATCAAAATCCGGATATTTCTGCTGATGATATGTATCTCGTCCATCAAAATTATCGCTAATGACGAGATATCGCGTCCATCAAGATCCAATCACTTTTGCTAATGACGAGATTCCCCAACGAGACAAACCTTAAGAATGAAGATTCAAATAGAAGAAACAACCTGTCGTTTGTCCAGAATTTTCAACAATTCGGAGCAGGTTTTTATTCAAAGTCACACGGGAACAACACAACGGGCTATTGGTAACGATTCGGGTTCCTTTCCAATGGATGGATCGGTGGACAGAATCGCGCAATTTTCAACCATGGTCAGATGACGAGGTCATCACACTAGCTGGTATCCCATGCTCCAAACCTACACACCACACCAACGTGAGGACATTTGAGGCCACGACCGATTTATTGTGAACCAGTCACCTATGTACACGACGATGTTTGGTCGCATTCGATCTCAAAACGATCCTGTTAATAATATGTTACTCTTACAACCGTACTATACGGGACTGGTTTTTGATTCAAAGCCTGGCTACTATGGGGCAGTTTTCGACGTTAACATAAACCACCATTAATGTAAATTGATGCCATTTTGGTTCTACAATAAGCACTCTTATCGTGATTCACGATATATAGCACCCTCAATGTACGCGCGTTTTACTTGTTCACCAAGAATTGTTATACGCTGTATGGACAAAGGTATTTGGACACTGCAGAAATTCGGAGGAGGATCCATCCTAGTATTGGGATGTTTTACTGGTTAGGCCTCGGCCCATTGCTTTATGTACTTGGTACCATGAACGTTAACGTGTACCTCAACGTTCTGGATAATTCAGCCTTGACTACTTTATGGCAATACTAGGCGATGATGGTTGTTTCTTCCAACAGGATCGAGCTCCATGTCATGAGGAAAACGTGTGCTGGACTTGTTTCCAGAAAATGAGGTTAATTTGTTTGACTGGCCTATTCAGAGCCCTGATCTCAATCCGATCGCTTACTTGCGAGACAAACTGGTGCAACGGGATAGCCACCGCCACGCACGCCCATCTTCACAACAATCTCTTATCGTTCAAATTTTAAAAATCTCAAATGTATTGATTAATGCCAAATGCACACATCCGATTTTTCGACTTACGGCGCCGATGCGGTACCGAAGCCCAACTATGCACACATAACCGTGAAATGACGCAAGTACTCATTTCGCGCCATTTGCGATAAATATTCTATCGAAGAAAACGTGTTTATTTTGCTTACTTGGTGTAAAAAAAGTATACTTTGAAACAAAATAAACATTACTGTATACAACAATTTATTAATTATTATTTATATTCCATTTATTTATGAAAAGAAGGTACTTCAGAACGGAGAAACGTTTGCAGCGAACTACGCTGCCATGGAGAACTGCGTTACAAATGGCACGCAAGTGGGACGTTCGTCTCTGCAGCGGCGCCGGAGGAATATGTGCACTGCTCCATTGGATCTAATGTAACTCAAACCGCCCTTGCGTTTGGTAGCGAGCGGCATTGAACGTTGAAAAATCGAAAGTGTGCACCGGGCCTAAATGCTTAAAAAAATCGAGTACAGAAAACATACGTGCCCAAAAATTTTGGAAGCTGATTTTATTGCATAAAATGGCTTATCTTGAGACAGCACGTATCTTGAGGAATCACGTTAGTTTATGGTTCGAGTTAGTAAACCACACAAATCACTGACTTGCGTGGTCTTGCATTTTTCTGAAGTTTGAAAATTTGAACTCACGTGGTTTCTGCACGCATCGATTCAAATGCTCATCATATGTTATTGCCATTACCAAATATCCAATTTATTTGTTAACAAAATACTGTGCTTTCAGTTATGTTCACATTTGTACAAAAGTTTCTGTCAAAAATAATACTAAGTATCCTTACAAAAGGTGGAGATATATTTAAGAATTTTGATTTTATATATGTTCGCGTTATGATTAATGGATATTTTACAGGATTTTTCGAGGCATAAACATTTTTTTAAGAACTTGAACCTGGGGTGGAAATCTTTGAAGTGGCTTAAATGTTGAGTTCTACGGGAGATTACTTAAGCTCAATTGCGTGATTATCTTTCTGGACACAGAAACCACGAAGTTATTCCACATAGGTCTAGTTATTTATAAATTAAGTACATCTTATCGTACGTTTTAATATTGGTTTAAGTGAGATCATGTTAGTTTTCATGAGAGACTATTACATGGCAGAAATGCGGCGAGATGTGTGAGTATTTCAAAGAAAGTTTTTGTGCTATAGTAACAATTTCAGAACGCCGGAACTGTTGTCAGGAGGCCTAGACAAGGTCGTAAACGTATAACAACTACTTCTCAAGATTCATATATGGCAATAACTGCCCATTGTAACAGGAAGTCTACTGCTCGGCAATTAAATTCAGAGCATGCAGCCTCCACAGAAACTGTTGTTTCACGGCAAACTGTAAACAGAAGGCTTAATAAAAAGGCCTGTATGCCAGAAAGCTGTTTTCACAACACAAGAGGGATCGGCTAATTGGTGAAAAGAACATCTGAACTGGAGTCAACACCAATTGACCCATGTTCTCTTTACTGATGAGTCGAGGTTTAGTTTAACAACTGATTCGAAGCGTTTTTACATCTGGAGGGAGTCAGTAATGCGAAATTTTCATTCGAACATTATCGAATGTGACCAATTTAGTTGTGCAGGTGCGATGGTGTGGGATGGAATAATTATCGATGGACGTACACCCCAACACATTTTCAGTAGAGGGGCTGTAACCGGCCCCAGATTTTGGGATGAGGTCAAAAAACGTTACGTAAGACTTTTCAGAAGTGCATATGGATCTGATTTTGTATTTATGGACGATAATGCTCGTACACATCGAACAAACCTCGTAGACGAATTCCTAGAAAATGAAGCTATTGAGCGAATACTGTGGCCAGCAAAATCTCCTGATCTGAACCCGATAGAGAACTTATGGGACTACCTTGTAAAAGCAGTTGAACGGAGACATCCACCTTCTAGAGATATATGATAAATGACCTGAAGACCGCATTGCTAGAGGAGTGTAATTTAAGTCCCCAAACTGTGGTTTCCAACATTATTGCCCGCATGAAGTCACTTTGTGATATGTGTGTATACGTCAGGGCGATCACATTCCATTTTAAATTCAGAAGCCTTAAATGGTTTCTGAGTTATTCAATTTTTTCTGAATTCTTCTTGTCACATATAATTGCCTTTTTTATGATTTCATGCTACAGTTTTATATCATATGCTGGGTTCTTAAATTTTTTCATTTGTATGTATGTGTTATGATGTTGTGTCTATTTCCAGACAAATTCATAAGACTATCGTTCACAGTATCTGAGAAATTAGGATTCTATGCCTGTAAATATAACTTTGGACACGAGTGTAAATTTTTGCGAATAAAGAACAACAATACAGAAGTAATTAAATTAATTCATTTAAAATGTTTCAAATATTAGATGATTCTTTACGGATCTTAATATTGAAATTATTCAAAATTCGTTATTAATTTGATTAGAATTCAGTTCTACCAGGTTACAGTTACTCAATCTTAGCATTGAAGGAAAGTGTCACAGTCCATATTCTTGTAAGCGGTCATTTCAAAAAAATGACCAGCCATTTCGGTATGGTGTCACTAACTGCTACTTATCCGCCAGCAACTTCCCTTATGAGAGTCACTAACTGTACTGTCTCACGGTACTGTCAAACGGTACTTACACTTTTACCGCCACTAGCATTGGACAGTGTATTTTACGCCGATTTTATTCTTTGCAATTTTCCTTTAGAATTCATACACGAGTCAATAAAACAAAAAAGCTTTAAACATGATTTGAAGAATTATTTACAGATGACAACTTTTTTCATAGTGTACTTGTCAACAGTGTTTGAAGGTATACGACAGCATGTGTTCTTAGCGTAAAAGGTATCATATTTTAAAAGTATTACATAATTTAAAGTATAAGTATGAGGGATACGTAAAAATAAGTATAATATATATATATATATATATATATATATATATATATATACATATATAGATAGATAGATAGATAGATATAGATAGATAGATAGATATTTAAAATTACTAACATAAATAACTTTCGATTTGGATTTTATAGCTCAAAATTACAAATACTGTACATCATTTATTCTTCTCAACACTACTTTATTACCACAACATTGCTCTCTATAGCTCTGATTTCAAGAAGTAATTAAAATTTTTATTTGAGATACACCTTCAATGAAACATTTAGGCCTCGCTGCAGTTTCGAATTCGACACACATAAAGAGACGAAAGACAAGGAAAAAAATTATCGATTTTGAATCCAATGACATAAAATCTAATCGACTTAAGTACAGTGACTTTAATT
This sequence comes from Metellina segmentata, assembly GCA_947359465.1. Taxonomy (NCBI): domain Eukaryota; kingdom Metazoa; phylum Arthropoda; class Arachnida; order Araneae; family Tetragnathidae; genus Metellina; species Metellina segmentata. Next base: position 100,939,622 of record OX375874.1, read on the forward strand.
TAAGAAGAAAGATAATAAGACAGCCCAACAAATTCCATTGTGCCTAGCACTTCAAAATAAATAAATGTAACGAAATGTTTTTATCGTAGAGATTTGTTTCACTTCACTTGACTACAAACCCTTCCTGGAAAGTCTCGAGCCAGCAAACAAAACAAAAACTTATCCCGTTCGAAAATTAATTACTCAATCGTTTCGAAACCACATTACTACCAAGAAAGCATCTATCTACAAAACAGGCACCAAAAGAAACAACCGAAGAAGAAAAAAGAAATCCCGTCTTATTCCCTCATTTCCCATTTTCTGGACTCACCTATGATTAAAAACATGCAATTCCATTATAAAAAAATAACCTTAATTGAGTTGAACCGTTACAGGCCCGATGCGAAATGCATCAGGCTGTCTCAGGCATGGCACACAGAGGAGCTATTAAGGCCGCATCGGGCCTCTGCTTAAAAGGCGTAACTTTTATTACCTCGAGAATAAATCTGCGTTAAAGGGGACAGCCGGGTTATAAAGCGGATGTTAATGCCGAACGTAATTCTAAATGAAAAGCTTCTCCCTCCAGGAAGAAGAAAGGGCCTCGAGATACACGTGCTCTAACGAATTTCCGATAATTGGGAATAGCTGTCACGTGCCCGGAAAATATGCAGGAGTTCCTTTTTTGTTTAACGGTTTGACATATTTCTGGAGAGCGCGCTTGGAGAGAAAGTGTCCGATTTTTGTAATAGGAAAAGTTCTTTTGTGGAGTGGTTGAATTGAAAAAGAAATCGATTATAACCCGGGATTGATTTGTTGGCCGAGAGTCGAGTTTTCGGAAAGATTCGTTTGTTGTTGTGGACTGAAATTGATTTTGCGTGCAAGCTATTGGTGTGGTCATTAATGGAAAAAAGGGGTTTTTAATTTGTATACGAATTTATGAGAGTTGGTTGGTTTTTTGGGGAGTTATGGAACAAGGACAATGCTGCACCAAACACAACAGATACAATATCAAGTATGTCTTGTGCCTGGCGTACACAATGAAACTTTGACCGACATAGAACAGAGCAATACACCCAGGAAAGTATGCAACTGAGAGAAATCAAACCAGAGCCGCCTACAACTCGAACAGTGCTAGCGCAGTGAGCTTACCCACCGATGAACGACCGAATTTATGATAATTATTTTCGGTGTAAGTAAACAAACCAGGCGGACAGACGGAAAGTTTACTTCCTGTTATTCAGAAGCTCTCACATAGTACACATTGGGGTTATCTTAAAATGCAGCCTTTCGCCGTTTTGTCGACATTTGGCTTTTAACCTTTTTGACTACGACTATAGATTCATTCTAAGACAAAAAAAAGTTGCACTTAGAAGGAATTGTCAGAATGCAATGAAATTTACAAGATTGGTACAGTGCTTATAAATGAGTAAATGATTAAAATTTGGGACTGAAACATGCAAACTTTATTGAAAAAAATATAAAAAGCGGTATCGTTCAGTATGGCATATGACCACAAGTATTCCTAATGCAGAATGCCAAGCGCCTTAGTAGTGAGTCATACACATTCTGTATGAAGTCCTGCGACAGTTATTCCCATACTGATTGAACCCTGTCACGTAGTTCCAGAGATTACGTGGTACGTTTGGAGTGGTGATATCTCGTCCAATGGCATCCCATACATTCTCGATCGGGGACAGGTCCGGTGAGTATGCCGGCCATGGTAAGATATCGTTGTGTCGTAGACCAGCTCCCCAGACGTCAGCAATAGGGGGTCGAGCATTGTCTTGTTGAAAAAGCAAGTGAACCTGGGAGTTTCGGAATGGGAGCATAACTGGCTGTAAAATGTCTTGAACGTAACGCTGTCTTGTCAAAGGGCCCGTAACGAATTCCAAAGGTAATTTGGCATACGCAATTGCAACTGTCCCCACACCATGACACCAGGTCTTCTAGACATGTGACGCTGCCCAAGAAATCTTGGCGCTGACTACGCTACCTCCACACACAGATTCGATTGTCGTCCCCATTCAGTCAGAAACGGGATTTGTTAGTAAACACCACTCAATGACATTCGACGCTCCATGTCCGTCTGGCACGACACCATTCCAGTTTTTAACGGCGATGCAATGCTGTTAAAGGCAGTCGTTGTAGCGGTTTACGTGAGTTTAGTCCCACGTCGTGAAGCCGTCGACAAATGGTGCGATCACTTATTGGGTGATCGAGAGGTTCCCACTGCCCGTTGGATGTCAGCAACAGTGGCTGTTTTAATCAGTACGGGCATGTCTTACAACACATCGATCCCCTCTCGATCCTATTTCTCTTGCCCTTCCTGAATCTGGTTGACTCTAGCATGTGCAACAGTAACATCACTCAAACCAATATGTTGAGCAACCCGTCGATTAGACCAGACACCTTCTTGCAGTCCAATTACTCGGCCTCTGTCAAACTTCCAGTTGCTTAAAATGCTTGCGAATTTTTTTCCGAGGCATAACTCAATGAGAAATTATGTAACCAACACAACAGCATGAGTCGAAATGAATTTGCTGCGTTACTGGAAGTCCTTTTATGCCCCGGTATGCAGCGCGTTTGAAAGCTGCCCTGCGCGTTGCGCATGCTCAAATGATTATGATAATTTACATCACCAACGCAGATGCACCACTCCTCCAAATTTCATTTATACCGGTCTAATCCTTACAGGAGCAACTATTTTTTTGTTGTCTCAGAGTGTATAACTGGCGCGATTCTTTCTAGGCGCAATTATTATTTCTTTTACGCATTTTGAAGATACAACTGCTGTACTAGCAGTAGTCTAAATTTTTGCTTGGAGCGATCTAAGTACAATTGTTGTTCCGACTGCAGAGAGTCTAAAGGTTAATCAAATTATTTTAGTTTAACCAATCGAGTATCATATATTAATTTGGAATTCCTTTTATGTAGGGTCACGGTAGCTCGGATGGGTAATGGTAATTTTAGTTAACGTCGTACTAGAGCAACACAACGGGCTAGTGACGACGGTCCGGGATCAGTCCCTTAAGGGAAGGATCCGAGGACAACACCTCGTAATTTTGAACCACGGTCAGATGTCGAAACAACATCTGAGTTGGCACCCCATTCTTCAAACTTCCACACCAACCCAATGTGAGGACTTTCGGCCACGACAGATTTAAGGTGCACCAGCCGCCTCTACACCTTACGCTTACAGACATACATGCCCGGACCCGGATTCGAACCAGGAACCTTCCGATCTAGAGTCGCACACCTTGACCACTATGCCGGTTAATAGAACAGAAATACACTACGTTCAATAATGAACCGGACAGCAAGATGTGATGGTATAAGGGAAGTAATACATGCTTTAAGAGGGACTGGTCCCCCCCCCCTGCTGCAAATTAAACTAGCAACCCTTCTGGACATAATGTGAACAAGGATTTGATATACAGATATGGGTATCCGTGTCCATTCCTGCTGCAAGAATGTCGCCAGCTTAGCTGCAGAATTCGGACGTGGTTCCCTGGTCCGTAAGATTCGCTCTAACTCGTTCCACCAATGTTCTATGGGGTTTAGTTTGGGACTCTGAGCAGGCAAGGGAAAACGTTTTACGTCCATATCTTGATACCACTTTTTGACAGAGGCTGCAACATGACATTGAGCGTAGTCGTCATAGAAGTAATATTCGTCCATTCTTAAAATTGCCAGAGCGTAGGAAGAACCTGATGGTCCAAAATGCTCATGCAGGTATCGGTGTTCAATTGATCAGGAACAACATGCAAAGGTTCAAGGCCATACCACTAAAAACACCCCCAAAGAAGTAGTCGGATTTTACGCAAATCCGCAGCGTCCGGTGCATTATTGTATCTTATCTAGAGTATTGGGTTGACGCAAAAGCTCATTACGTTTATTTTTACTGTTGAAATTTTAAGAAAATTAATTTACTGTCTAAAAATTACATTTAATCAATATAAAATGTGCTGTTCAGTTCGATTACATTTCTTCACCTTGACGGTAGTTAAATCTCGGATAGTTCTCTTGTGGGATTGATCCTGGACCATCGTCAATAGTTCATTGTGTTGATCCAGTATGACCTTAATTGAAACTACGACCTGCCGGTAGCTGCATAATTGGGGCCGTCATGATTCAGAGAGAATGCTTGGGGAATCGATCCCGGACTGTCGTCAATAGTTCATTGTGTTGATCCAGTATGACCTTAATTGAAACTACGACCTACCGGTAGCTGCATGATTGGGGCCGTCATGATTCAGAGAGAATGCTTGGTGTATTGATCCCGGACCTTCGTTAATAGTCCATTGTGTTGCTCCAGTACGACTTTAATTAAAACCACGACCTACCGGTAGCTGCATCATCAGGGACGTCATGATTCAGAGAGAATGCCCCTGCGCTAGCAACCTTGGAGTTGTAAGGAGAAGATATTAATCCTGGAAGGTGCATTTTTCCAAGTTTGTTTCTGTCTTCTGTGTCAGTAAACCTTTCATAGTGTGTATGTCTATTACTTTATATTTTATGTCTTGTGTCTGGCGCAGCATAATCCTATATGGCCCTTGAGCCATAAAAACCCAACACACCAGCCAACCATTAGCTGCGTCATTATGCGCTCATAGAAGTTCTGAGGTTTCTTGCTGAAGAACTGATCCAGGTCACGAAATGTTTTCAACCACTTACGCCACGTTGAATCGTCAACGTCACCTTCACCTTGCATAACATGTATCTTGTTTTGCGTCTGAGAATCATTCTTGCCTTTTCGTAAATAAAAAAAAAGTATAATATGTCGAAAATGCTCCGTATATTCCACCCTTGTTACAGTTTAACATACTTTAAAAAACTCAACCCAATAACGTAATTTGTTTCCCAAGTACTCGCTGAAATTCCTTCTTTCAAACATCCAAACTCGACACCTTTGAAGTAGATTACACTTCGATTTTGAGATGCAATGCATCTAGAGCCCAAAACGGTACGAAATTTTGCATCAACCCAATATCGTACCTCGTATATATCACAAGGAAATAACTATTACCAAATTTATAAGACAACAAAAAGGAGATTTTTTTCCCTCTTATTGCTCCTTGAGGCTCTAAGCGCTGTTCAATAAGTGGCATGCTATTTTGTTTACTCTTTGCTTTTAGCTGGCATATATGTATGTTATATACAAGGAAAATATGTTCAGTTTCCAATGGGTTGCTTGATTATATTGCTTGGCCTCTGTCCCATATAAGTAGAGAACATAAATCTGTATATTTATGAATCTATATCTTCCTTTTTAAGAAGTTAAGGGATTCACTTCGTTTTCATCTGCTCATTTGCATTTTCATATTGTCTCATACTTTCCCTAGTAGTTGGTTGCGTTCCTAACTGGCAAGTGACTTATCCAAATATTATTTAGCAACCATAATTTACTAAGTTGCGTTTAGTTTATTTACTGCTTGAGTTTATGCTACTATTCGATATTGTGTGCTTGTTTCCAAAAGTATTGGTCAACATTTTGAAAACATTATTTTTATCTGCTTTCATTTGCGTTTTGACGTTTTCTCATACATCCTTTAATAGTTTGTTGGTTACCAGTTAACTGGCTGGTAGCGTACCCAAATATGACATAGCATCCATAATTGGCCAAGCTGTGTTTAGTTTATTTACTGTAAGTTTATGTTTATGTTTGATATTGTCTCCTTATTTCCGAAAGTTTGGCTTTTTAGTTTTCGGGGTGCAACGTATGTTAATTTCTTTTTCTAAGTATCTCACGAGTACAGAAGACACTTAAAGCATTTTTTATTAAAGAAACTCCATCTTTCCCCTAGATAAAATAAGTTTTACTTTCGTTTAGTTACATTATATTCCCTGTTTCTCATAAAACATCTGATACAATTAAAATTAATATAATTTTTAAGTAGATATATATACTGTTCGAGTATAAATTTAAGACTTCATTTCCTCTTTTAAAAAAGTAGTACAAAATATTACACCTAGTACTATCATCACACTTTTCAGCTTCAATAAGAAAATATTCTCTGCTTACAACATAACGTAATTTAGCTTTATTTTATACTATTTTCTACATCCACCAAATTCCCAAGGGATTTCAATAAGAAAAGTTTACCGAAATTGTATCTCTTTTAGAATTTGCATTTCATCCAATATATGAAGCTCTTCCTTTAGTAAATTCCATCCTCCGAAAAAGAAGGGATTTAAATTCTGTTCTCTTTTAAAATGGTAAGAAAAGAAAATTCCCTTCATTGAAGCGATGTGTTTTATTTCTTACATCCGATAAAGTTTTTAACTGTGACTTTCTTTCTCGAATTCTTTTTCGTGAGATGGGCAGATAATTCCGCGTTTCATTTTAATTCACAGCCGCCATCTTTCTTTTTTAATCTTCTAGTTCTTGTTTGCAATTACAAAGGGAAATTATTCTTCCTTTTTGTGCGGCACTTTATCCCCAAACTGGATTTTTTCCCAATTCCAGTTCCATGCAACCATAAGATTGCAAGAATTGTGGAAATCTTTTCAGAGGGATGACTGTTTGAAATTTATATCATACATATCCAATTACTTTGTTCTTTAAAATGCAAGATCTTTTTTTTTTTTTTTTTTATGTTCCAAACGCTTTCCACATATGTTTTGGATTAGAATGAAGGTAAAATTTTTTCCTCTTCTAGCAAATGTTACCATTCGAAGCAATGAACTGTGCATTAAAAACTTAGTTTATTTCCGTTTTACATCATGTTATTTCCATCCTCTCCAAGTGCTTGGCAGTTTTTCTGTCAGCTTTTTTTTATCGGATTTACGATTGAGTGGTTATTTTAATTTCCTGATACGAGTCAATTATATATGCTTTTGACGCTTTGGCATGTCCAATTTGTATCGTAGACTTAGTGTGGTAAATTTATTACAGTCACATCATGCAAATAAAAAGTTATAATTTCACATATCTTGTTTATGTTTCTTATGACTTGTATGTTACTATTGTTACTTATTCCTTAAGGCCTAACTCTATAGCTACATTAAGTCCGTGTGTCCGAACAATCTTAAAAGTTTAAAATTTGATTGGACTTCCATAGATATCCTCTTTTACCAGACTAATAAAAAACAAGATTGTTTCGTCATTTTCAAAACTGACCTGATCTTTATGGGCAAAGTATCTCTTCATAATCAAAAGATCGACAATACCCTGATAATAATGTATATCATAATCATCAAAATTGGTCATATCTGTTTGATTGATGATATATCTCGTCGAATCCAGTTGGAAAGCTAACTCGCTTTGTCTCCAGAGGGTAGTAACCTAATTTACGCAGCGTTAGTCCGACGTTGGCATGCTTCCCTTTACAGGATTTGTAATGGCGCTATGGACTATCGCAGTGCAAATAGAGGAAGGACATATCATCTGGTGTCATCCTCTGTTATTTTAGGTATGCATTTGTGTATACAGGCATGATAAATTCCTTTCTAAGAAACTAGGAATGTATGTATTATGTACGAGTTGGTCCATCATCCTTTGGTTTTGATGGATTGAAGATTAGAGTTCTCTTGATTTAGTAGTTCCTATGAGATAACCCTTCCATTAAGGTTTGAAAAAGTTTGATTATGACGAGATCTTTCGTCATCAAGATATTGCCGATAATTTTATGATGACGATATCAAAATCTGGACAGTTTTCTTGAAACGACGAGAGATAACCGAGGTATTAATCGACGATATACTAGTTTACAAGCTCTGATCAGTTTTGTTAATAACGAGATACTTCATTAACATAACCACCTGGGGGTTAATCGATTTGACACATTACATATAGAAACAACCATAACATAATACAAACCAGCCCTATATAACCAGTAAGATATTTAAATGCTAATATCCAGCCTGACATTATCATTAAATAAAATTAATTAAAAAAAAAAGGAATTCTATAAAGTGAGAAAGCAAGTAATTATTTTCATTTTTCCCAAAGTAGTATGCTGGTATAAACTTAAGTTTCAAGTAACATTCATTAATGCTAGGATACAGTTAATTTGAAACATTTAGTATTATGCAAATTTTCATCAAGAAATATATATCTTACGGTTCAAGTGATCAATAGGTTTATATAAATAATAACAGCTAATATTAATAACCAAATAAAAAGTTTAAAGTGAATTATTTAGTGGATTTTACACATGAATCAGTGATTATTAATAATTCGCAACTACACTGTCTACCAATATGTATTTGGACACCTGCGATAGAAAATAAAAACAAAATTTATTCATATTCAATAGTTGGTATTGCCTCCACAAGAGGCAAAAACAGTCTCAATACTCCGGGGCATGTTTTCCACAAGTCCTTGTGACGGCTTGTGGTATTTTCTTCCACTCGGCTCGGAGAAGACGTAAGTTCTTTCAACGATTTTGGACGGTTGTTGCACCCCTTAATTCGTCGATCCAACTCGTCCCAGAGTTTCTCGGTAGGGTTCAGAACTGGGATTCTGGCAGGCTAGTCCATTCGGTTAACCCCATTGTCACTAAACCAATCCATGGTGGATCTCGCAACATGAAAGCTGGCGTTGTTGTCCTGGAAGAAACATGGGTCCAACCCGTAAAACGGCCACAAAGTAGGAAGCACACTTCACCAAAAAATGTGCAGTAATGGTGGCTTGATACCAACGACGACAGCGACAAAATACATGTTTCTTCGCTATTGCGCATGCGTATTACAAACAAATTTTGTTTCTCCCGGTTTGTCTGTCGCTGTCGCTGCGCTTTCAAATCTAGGAAGAAGTTCAACTTTTGTCTCTGTCGCCATGCCAACAGCCAATCAGAATAAAGATTGTGACTCTCACTACGTGCGTTTTTGTTGACGTTCCAGCTAAGCTTTCTCTATAGCTTTGGTTTCAGCGAACTATTTCGGTGAAATATACGGAAATACTATGGAAGAAATTTTAATTTCTTTGGTCCATGGATATATGACTTTTCAAGAGCCGATTTCAGGGACAACGAAAAAAAAGAAACGTCGTTGTAAAAGGAGTTTTGTTAAAAGCGGACGTGATCTGTCAGCCATCTTGCAAGAAGAAGAAATAATCAAAAAATATTTTGCTTTCGAAAAAGATTAAGCGCATGTGCAAATAAATTCTTGTCGCTCGCGGTGTGAAGGCTTTTTTAACAGCGACAGAGACAAGCAACAAAATGTTGCCTGTCTTTGTTGCTGTCGCCGTTGGTGTGAAGCCACCATAAGTCTCGGCGTTGAGCTTACTATGAATTTGGACCAAGGGTTCCATACCATACCAGTAGAAACACCACCAGACAGTAATTCTTCAGAACTTTACTGTGAGAACAATGCATTCTGTCAGGGATCGTTCTTCAGGCAGACGACAGACCCAGCCCCTGCTATCCTAACGGTAGAGGGTGAACCTTGATTCGTTTCTCCGGAGAACCCGTTTCCACCGATATACGGTCCACTTTCGACGTGCTTTGCAGCACATTAACCGAGCAGCGCGGTTGGAATTTGTGATCAAAGGCTTATAGGCGGCAGCCCGACCATGAAAATCAAGCAGATGTGCTTGCTTACTGATGGTATTAATCGAAACAACACTTCCGGATTCCTGTCGAAACACCTGGAATATGTGGGCTATCGGTTGGTCGCGGTTCTTCCGTAATTCTCTGGACAGCACCCATAGGTCTATATCTCCCAGTTTCGTGGATCTGCCGACTCGTAGCACATTCCGACAATCACCGCTGACCTTCCACTTCTGAATCACATATGACATTGTCGATTTTGGGTAATTAAGCTCACTAGATATGTCCCTTAAGGATCGGCCATTTCTTCATACCCTTCGATTACACCACTTTCTCGAAATCAGATAACTTTGCACTTCATGGCATGCTGGATGCGACTGATACCAATGTTGTTTCCTGTACGACATTTAACGGGCGTGACGTATATCAGGACCGCAGATATCGTCATTTGCATGGGTGTCCAAATATTTATTGGTAGATAGTGTATAAGCGAATGTAATAATTTTCAATGTGTTCGGTTTGAGACTCGCCATTGCGCATGCGTGTGACAGCAAATCCTACTTCGTTAGCGCGTTGGACAATCTAGAATATTCTGGATGCTCTGTGTTGTAAATTTGATGATGGTTTAGTAGTTGCTGTAATAAATAATGACTGTATCTTGTTAAATAAGTAATGAATATTAAGAAACATGTTTTTATTAATTTCACCAAGCTGCATTGGTAATTATTAATAATGTAATTATTATGAGTTACTAATCACATTGAGCACCATACGAGGTTATTGTCAATATATTAGCCGGTTCTTAATACTAAATTTATTTATTACATGCACATTAATACATATCTATCGTAAAATAATACTTCAAATAGAGTACAGGTGTCATACAGACCAGGACAAACAGACAGACAGACAGACAGACCAGGACAGACATAATAAAACAAGACAGACAGAATTGAACAGGACAGACAGAATAGAACAGGACAGACAGACAGAACAGGACCGGACTGAACAGGACAGGACAGACTGAACATGACCGACAGACTGAACAGGACCGACAGACTGAACAGGACAAACAGACTGAACAGGACAAACAGACTGAACAGGCAGACAGACAGACTGAACAGGCAGACAGACAGACTGAACAGACAGACAGACAGACAGACAGACAGTGTAGATAGACAGGACAGACAGACAGACTGGACAGACAAGCAGACAGAATGAACAGACAGACAGGACAGACTAAACGGACATACAGAATAGACAGACAGACTGGACAGACAGGACAGAAAGGTTTAAAAAAATCTAACGGGCCTTTATTTAACCGTCAAATTGACCAACAATAGGTAAAAATTAAAGCGTGTTATACAGAAACTATTATCGTGTTATACAAGGGTCGTCGCAATTTTAGTACCGTGTTGTAGGAAATCCGTGTTAGAAGAGGGTGACCTGTATTTCTCATTTCTGTCAACTGTAATTTTAAAATCCAATAGGATATTTAATGGTATTTTTCAGAGAAATTTTAATAGCATTCTTTTGAGGTTAATTTATTGAACCAGAATATTTCAGTTTTGTTGTAATATGGTCGTAGCTAAATTTCTTTGTAAAAACATTTTGCCGTTTCATTGATAAGAATAACAAATTTAGAATGTAATCAATATAGTTGTACCTTACGAAAGCAACAAAAAAATCGTAATTGTTTCTAAATATAGATCCAATGAAAATCACGGTGTTTTCATATATTTATGTGATGTTAATTAGCTACCTACTATTTAAAATACACTTTATTCAAAATAATCCATGAAATAAATGATTATGAAATAATTAATTTTGCGTCAAGAGGAATTTATTTAAACACAACTACTCTTTGGAATTTAAATCAGAATAAAAAATAAGAATTTGTTTGACATTCAATTGTAAACAATTTTTGTCGAATTTATAGACACTAGGGGGCCCTTCCCCGCTCGCTAATCCTCATTGGTTCCTGGCGCGAACATTGCTCGCATCAGTAAAGACATGTAAACTTGTAAAAATTTAAATGTAAATTTGTAAAATGTTAAGTTATACAGTACCTTTGGAATCAGAACTCGAACAGTTTGGAATTCAAATGAAAAAAAAAACATTGAGGATATTTTGACTCAAAATGTGAGCCCTGCGTTTGAAATCGAATCCCTAGCATGTTGTTTGTGTGTGCATATCCTCAGAACTCGCGCGAGCGAGCCACCTATACACTTTTTCACTGTGTTTGTTGTCGAAAATGGTAGTGTAGGGGCCTTTTTAACTGAGATTGTTGACCATAAAAATGACCCTGAAAAGACCCCTTGTTTTTGACATGTTGAAAGAAAGTTGTGCAATGAACTTTTATTGTTAATTTTTGTTCAATAAAATTTCATTCGATAACGCTTTAAATTCAATTGAGGCGCGATGATTCGTGGTAAACAAACAATCATGCAGTGTTACCAAAACGCGATAGCAATAAAGTCTTTTTTGTGTGCCACGTAAGAGAATTATATAGATAGATTGCAATTTTATACTCAACAAGATTTATTTCATAAATAAACGAATTTGTATCTAATACTCTTACATAAGCACTACTATTCGCAGACCTTTTAGTGAGGAGAATCAAATTTCATGATCTGGTTTAGAGTGGGGCATGCTTATATAAGGCTTTATGTTTATGCAATATAAAAAAATACAAAATTTTTGCTTGTTACTGGAACCATATATACGGCAAAACGCAATCAGGTTTTAGCTAAACTGTTTACCTTATTAAATTAAATCATCCTCAGAATTTAGCACTAATCGGTTTGATAAACGTTTTTATTGAGTGAAGGACTGCTCTATGTTTGATTTTTTTTTTATCTCGACAAATTTTTAACTAACTTTTCCTATTTCTCCATAACTTTTCCGGCTTTGTAGAAGTATATTTATGGAATAATGAGGAGAGAAAATGCTTTCATTCTAATTATTTTTGCTATACGTTTAAGGTGTTTAGAACACCTTAAACTTATAGCAACATGCTATTCACACAGTTTTTTAAAATTTAACTCTAAAAATCCAGTTATTGGTTTATGATAAAATAATTTCAGCGAGAAAAAGCCATATTAAACTAATTATTAATTAGCTAATTAAAATATAAAAAACTAATTAGCATGTTTTTTAACACTGATATCTCAAATTCTAATTTGTTTAGAAAGACAATTCTAGTTGGAAAATATTTCCAATATGTTTCTTCATTCTTTGACTCTCAATCAAGTTGTGAGAAAAGTTTTCCTGTTGCAACTTTTTTCGCCAAGTATGCATAAAAAAACAAGATTTATTCTGAAAATTCAAGATTAAAAAATCCATTAAAAATTTAATTTTTAACTAATAATTCAAATTGAGGGGTTCAAAACACCCACTGTATTTTTAGATTATAATGATACAAAAATAATTATTATAGATTAATTTATTGTTGAGTTATAACTGTTTGAACAAAGCTTCCTATTGCAAAAACTTGTTTCTTCAGAAAACGAGTTTAAAGTTTTGGAAACACTTCTGTTTATGGTAATAGTACCTTACGAAAACCCTTGTAACTAGAAAACTATTTCGAATATTTTCAATATATTGGCTTCGTTTGCAAGCTAAAGAATTGAAGAATAATATTTTGAAACAAAAATAAATTTAGACTTTCAGTTCGATTTTAGAATTTCTAGTGTGGGTTTTAACCCATACAACCTTAAAAGGAAGCTATATGATAATAAGGATCTATTCATTTAATATAAGCGGAAGGTATTTTATTTTGATTAGCCTTGCACTGCAGCAACTTCCATTGCGCTATTGACGAAGGTATGGGATCAAACCCAAATGGAAAAATCCGAGGATAACACCACGCAATCTTGAACCACGGTGAAATGACGAGATCACACCTGAACTGGCACTCTCCTCTTCAAACATCCACACCAACTCAACGTAATGACATTGAAAGCCACTGTAGTTTTAATTTTCCCCAAGTTCTTTTGTAAACGGTAGTCTTTGGTTGGGTTCTCGTAAACTGAAACCTACGGTTACTAATTTATTACTCTTCGAACCGGGCTATAGAGGTCGTAATATCAGCAACAAGCAGGTCAGCACGACGTTGCCGTCACAGTTCTTTTCGTTTCCTTACATAAGTAAACATAAGAAAAGATACTGAAAACATAAGAAAAGATACTGAAACATAAAGTAAAAACAATAATCTTACGAATGAATCCCACCTCCACCCGACGTCATGTCAGGTGGAGATGGGTTACAATTGTAAAATTATTTATTTAAAGAAAATCCTATTTGAGATATAGATCTGGTATAAAAGTTAACGTAGATTTCATATCTCTTAAAATTTTCACTCTATCTTTAATGATTGCGAATATAGAAAACCTCAAAATAGTCATTTCCCGTGATAAAATCGTTAGCAAGAAAGTTACACAACACAAACACACACACTTCCTTTTGTAATAGTAGAGTTATCTACATAATTTTGGACTTAAGTACAGGGTTCCCGTACTGACGATTCGTGAATTTATTATACGAAAACAACTAACTTTAAAACAATTATTTTTATGCCAATGGTAAAAAGCACTTTTAACCTAACGCAGGAAAAAAAAATTACATTTACATTTACAATAAATGTTTAAAATTTCCGCCCTTTTCTTGGAGGCAAAGCTGAAGTCGTTTACGCATATTTTAAGAAACGCATTTCAAGATGTTGGAAGTGATTTCTTGTATCCTTTGAGTAATGGTAATTTTCAGATCGCTTAATGTTTGGCTATTATCTTCACTAACTTTTTTCTTTAAATATCCCCACAGAAAGTAAGTCAGAGATGCGCAGATCAGGGAAGAGGTGGCCAAAGGTTTCTTGAGATGAGTCGATCGCCAAAAAATATCTTGAAGCATGCCCATGGTTTCATAACTTGTATGGCAAATTGCAACGTCTTGTGGGAACCACGAGTCTCGTTCATTCATTTCTAATAATGCAACAAATTGTTGAATAAGTTCATATAGTGTACCTTTACTCGGTATTGCATCAGTTGGTTACTTATGTAGCGAAAATTCTTTACATCTTTCATATGATTTTCATTCAAAATAAGCCTCAAACAGCGCGATTCTCTGAATGCGTGATAAATTCAACTTGCAATGAAGAACAAAATGACGTGGAACTTTATTATCGCACAGCTTGAGTGCGAAGAAAATCAAACGATACAGATTAAAGAATCGATAAAACTATGAGCAGACGATAAAATTAAAAAATTAAAGATAACACGGGCAGTAAATTTTTTAAAAGTTGGATTAAGGGAACTCTTATTACACCTGTATCACGAAATTAAATACAAGATTCTGTTTATGGTCCAAACAATAGCGTCCAGAAATAGAACACAAAGTTATTAAATTGTTTTGATTAATAATTTTGAAAGTAAGAGTGTCATACCTAAAGGAGATCTAGTAGTAAGTTATTAAAAAAATTCATACTGTTAATGTTAACAGTATTTGGATGTTTATTTTAAAGTGAGTGGTAAGAAAGTTTTATAAAAAATGTTCTTTCATCTATTCGAAGAACTGAGAAGAAAAAATGGATGTTATTATTAGACTTGTTTTCTTTTAAATTTAAAATAGCTTTTGAGTTGGAGGATAAAACATTTGACGAGGAAGCTCAGAATAAACAGAGATAAACTCGGTATGATAAAGGTATTAAAAATGCATCAGACAATAGGAATTAAAAAACGATAATCTATAAATGTTCTAAAACGATTACACCCAAATACTTCACTCTCTCAAAAAATATATTTGTAAACTGTGCGCTCTAAAATAAATCTTAAATGTTCCAAAACCGAATTGGAAGTGTTGCATATTTATCCAGAATAAATTTTGCGTCTCTTTTATACAAGAATTTTATAATACATGCTAATATAATCTGGTTTTATACTTACTTGCAAAGAAATATAAGATACGGTTCCCTTTGAAAACGGAAATGTCGAGAGTAAAAATAAATGCTGTGATGCATAAACATGTTCTCATTGCAAAAGTCTTCTGTCAAATCTTTCACTAAATTTCGCTTTAGTCCTATTTTAAAAATTAAAATGCATGATAGAAGCTATTTTTCTTTTAATACCTCAGTATTTAGAAGAAAATGTGAATTATGCATTTAGAAAATCGATATTAATGGAAAAGTTGCGAGCTATTTTCATTACATGTTACGACGCCTTAACTATCCTCAACTGAATTGTATTTAAGTAGAAAATGTAGTTTCATTTTAACATTGAATTGTATAATCGAGGTATATATTCTTAACTCATATCAGTAAATAGACGTTCTGTATGAAACAATTCTTGAAAAAAGCATTTCGTTTTTGCAATTTCGCAAATAGTTTCTGATATTTTATTTCCATCACAATGGAAATGAAACTTTGCTTGTTGGTGAAAGAAGATAAATGATTTTCCTGAAATTCAATGTTTTTACAAGGGTTACGATAATTGATTTATTAGTTATACTTCTAATTCTAATTCGAATAGTATTTTTAAACAAATATTTGAAGTAAAAGTAGCTGTGAATGTTTAATGTCTGAAAAGGGATAAAACAATTTTTTGACAAGTTTACTTTTATTTCTGCTCACATTGGAATTATCGCTTGTGACAGCCATAATTAGCTTAAATTTTACTAAAGCGATATGAAATTCCACATTTTTTTAAATCTAAGATTAAGGGGATACACTTTGGTATTAAATAACACTTATTAATATATAAATAACAAAAAGCTTTAGAGGGTTATTATAAAGTCTTCTTGAAATCAGACCACTTTGCGTAACATCAGCTCAAAACTGGATATCCTGTGCATGCTCTTCAGTCACTGTTTTGGATTCACTTTTTCAGTCATTGTCAATATCTCTAAATATCTCAAATTGTCTCCAACTGTCGGGTCAATTCGGGGTCAACATTCCGGGTTGGTTGCCATCGCCTTCCCATAATTTCCCAAATTTACTCTATGGGAAAGAGATCAGAAGACCTAGATGGCCAAGGAAGTGTTGGGAAAGTTTGAAGACTTGAGAATTGGATTGTACCACGTGGTTGTTGTTGAGGGTGGAGCTTCTTGTTGTCACACTCGGCGAGACCACGTGATCGTTCGAAAAGGAATGTGATTAAAAATTATTTTTGAGACTTCCTAATGACACGGTTTCGGAAAGTGAGCTTTCTTGATGCGCTCCCTTCTTGTTCTAGAAACTCAAAGTTGCGTATTTCAGTCTGATATTAATATTTACTGTGTAGTTGTGTTGTTTGTTTCATGTCTCAAAATAAATCACAACAAGACATTCTTGCACTCGATGATTTTTTTCAAAGACAATTCGTAGCAACACTTGCCGAACGGACTTTATCTTGTTGAAAAGCAAGTTCGGAGTGTCGCAAAAAGAACGGTAACACAACCGGTCGTAGAATGTCGCCTACGTACCGTAGTACTCTATGTATGTCAGAAATGACTACCAAAGAGGTCCGGCTATCGAAGGAGATTGCACCCCAGACCATTGTGCCCTGTTGTGGGCATGTGTGGCGTGCGTTAGTAAGTGCAGGATCCCCACGCTGCCCCGGACGTCGCTATATATATATATATATAACAATCCGTTACTCTATCATCCGGGCCACTATGACCCAGAAATTTATATATGGATGACTGATGGAAAAAAAATCTTGATCCTTCGTTGTAATCAAAGTTTAAGCACTAAGTATATGAAGTTTGCTTTGTTACTTCTTCTAGCGTAAGTGTCATATTTGCCCAAGATGCACCAAGAAAAGTTATTTCGAACCACTGTGAGATGTTGAGATCACAACGGAGATAAAAAAAACTAGATAATAAATAAAGTTTTCCTTTCGAATAATGCATGAAATAAACAGAAAAATACTACAACGTTTGATCTTGAAAAGACAAGCCGACCAACCAGTATAGTGGTTAAGGTGTTAGCCTCTTCATCGGAAGGTTCCTGGTTCGAATCCGGGCATGGATGTTTGTAAAAGTATGGTGTAGAGGTGGCTGGTGCATCTTAAATCTGTCCTCACGTTGGGTTGGCGTGGAAGTGCCAGCTCAGGTGTTGTTTCGTCATCAGTCCATGGTTTAAAATTACAAGGTGTTGTCCTCGGATCTTTTCCGTAAGGGATTGATCCCGGACCGTCGTCAATAGCCCATTGTATTGCTCTAGTACGGCGTTAACAAAAAATTACCAACTACCATTAAATGAGACAAATGAAATCTTCAAATTATTACAATTCAATAAAAATACTCTAAGAATGCAGGTAGGTTGGTAATTGACGTGGCACTGGAGAGCGGCACGACGGTCTATTGGCCGTCATGGTCGACGAAATCAATTTGAGGAAAAAAATCCAAAGGGAAATATCTAAAGAGAGTTTCTCATAATTTTGAATCATGGGTCAGCTGAAGAAGCAAAACCTGAGGTGGCACAACTGCTTTTCAAATTTTCACACCACGCCAACTTGAGGAAGTTTTAAGCCACGACAGATTTAACGTACACCCTCCACTTTATACACGACGGTCTTTGGTCTTCCAACCGATCTGTTGCCGCCTTAACAAAAAAGATTGGTTAGTATTTTAATTAATGTCGTATTGGAGCAACAGCATTCTTATTCCCTCAACGTATCTACGTACTGTCTTGAATAACCTCGAGAAAATTGATGGATGCAACTATCATTTCTTGACCCCTTATAACAAGAGATAACCTTATGCCTTGACAATACATATTGTATTTAGATGATATATTAATAAACGGTTAACAGAAGATAGTGTATTAGTTGACAGTAGATTGCAAGGCAGTTAGACAGTATATTAGTAGACGGTAGACGGTATATACCACATATTAGTAGACTGTAAGACAGTATAGACCGTATATGAGTAGACAAAAGAGGGGCATAAACAGTATCTATATATATAATTCTCTTACGTGGCACGCAAAAAAGACGTTATTTGTAATCGCGTTTTGGCAACACTGTACGGTTTGTTTGTTTATCGCGAAGTCTCGCGCATCGATTGAATTTATAGCGTTATCGGATGAAATTTTATTGAAAAAAAAAAGGAAATTTTAATGAGCTGTTGCAGTTAGTTTTTAATATAAATCAAAGAAAGCGGAGGATATTTTCAGGGCCATTTAAAAAACGGTCCTTTTCAGGGCCAACAATTATAGTTCAACAAGACGCTTGCACTACAACTTTCGGCAACAAACGCAATGAAAAAGTGTGGGTCGTTTGAGTGCTGGGAAAATGTACACACAAACAACATGCTGGGTATTCAATTTCCAAAGCAACGTTCACATTTCGAGTTAAAATTTGCACAAAGTTTTCATTTGAATTCTGATTTTAGAGATACTGTATATATTTTTTCTGTAATACACAGCAAATTTAGATTTGAAAACATATTTTTTTGGTAACATATTTTGTAAACAATCCCTTATGCTAGGACACATGTCTTCATTGAGGCGAGCGAAGCGAGCATAGGTTCGCGCAGCGAACCAATGAGGATTGCGAAGCAATCCTCCGGGGGTTGGCGAGCGTTAGCGATCAGGGGGTAGGCCCCCTAGTATTAATAGATAGTAGATGGTAAGGCAGCAGAGACAGTATATTAGTCGACATTATAGAGTCTATACTGTCTACTAATATACGGTTTTCACAGTAAACCGTATATTTGTAGACCGAAGGGGCATAGACAGTGTGTTAGTAAATAGTAGAATGTAAGGCAGTATATACAGTATATTAGTTGACAGTATAGAGTCTATAGTGTCTACTAATATACGGTCTTTACAATAAACCGTATATTAGTAGACAGTAAGACAGTATATACTGTGTATTACTGGACATAGTATATAGACAGTGTATTAGTAGACATAAGACACAGACAGTGTATTAGTAGATAGTAGAAGATAAGGCAGTACACATTGTATGTTAGTTCACAGTAAGACCGTATGTTATTCTGATAGAGTTATACTATGCATAAGGGATATCAAATACCCTTTGACAAAATTTAACTTGGTAGTAAGTGTTTCAAGTATTGGCTTCCAATATTGCACACTTGGCAGTGGTCGACGAATGTATAAGTGAAAACTGGGCAAATGTTTATCAGGGCCTTCTAGGAAATCCACGTGGAGCTCCTGGATATACAGTCGCTTTATGAAAGAGAGTGTGAGAGAGAGAGAATTGGGGTTGTATGGTTTCTTCCCTAAAATCTACATAAACTGCTTACATGAAGTTTCAAGCACTGTCGATCCCTAAATGTAATTTTCTAGGCACCTGGGTGCACAAAAAGCGATCAAATTTACAATTAATCCCCCAGACCAGCGTTCTAATTCCGTCAACGTGTCTTCGTGTCCTACTGAATAACCCCGAGAAAATTGATCGATTCAACTATCGTTTCGGGACCTCTAGTAATAAGAGGTACCATTATGTCCTGACAATTCATATTATACTATAGATAATACAGTAGGAAACAGTAGAGAGAAGGCAGTGCATTAGTAGACAGTAGACGGCAAGGCAGTAAAGACAATATGTTAGTAGACAGTAGACGGCAAGGCAGTAAAGACAATATGTTATTAGACAGTAGACGGCAAGGCAGTAAGGACAATATGTTATTAGACAATAGACGTCAAGGCAGTAAAGACAATATGTTATTAGACAATAGACGTCAAGGCAGTAAGGACAATATGTTAGTAGACAGTAGACTGCAAGGCAGTAAAGACAATATGTTAGTAGACAGTGGACGGCAAGGCAGTATAGACAATATGTTAGTAGACAGTAGACGGCAAGGCAGTAAAGACAATATGTTAGTAGACAGTAGACGGCAAGGCAGTAAAGACAATATATGTTATTAGACAGTGGACGGCAAGGCAGTAAGGACAATATGTTAGTAGACAGTAGATTGCTAGGCAGTAAAGACAATACGTTAGTAGACAGTAGACGGCAAGGCAGTAAAGACAATATGTTAGTAGGCAGTAGACGGCAAGGCAGTAAAGACAATGTGTTAGTAGACAGAAGACGCCAAGGCAGTAAAGACAATATGTTAGTAGACAGTAGACGGCAAGGCAGTAAAGACAATATGTTAGTAGACAGTGGACGGCCAGGCAGTAAAGACAATATGTTAGTAGACAGTAAGCCAAAAAGACCGTATATTTGTAGACAGAAGAAACATAGACAGTAAATAGTAGACGGCACTAATATAAAGTCTATATAATAGACCGTATATTATTAGACAGTAATTCAGTATATACAGTTTATTAGTAGACATAAAAAATAGACAGTGTATTAGTTGACGTAAGAAATAGACATTGTATTAGTAGATAATATAAGATAGGCAGTACAGATAGTAAGACAGTATAGACCGCGCGTATATTAGTAGACAGAAAATATAGACAGTGTATTAGTTGACAATAAGACGGTGTATTAGTTGACAATAACGCAGTGTATTAGTTGACAATAACGCAGTGTATTAGTTGACAATAAGTCTGTATATTATCCTGAAAGTATACAATATGTGTTTTAGGGATTTCAATTACTCACTGATAACATTTGACATGGTATAAAGTGTTCCAGGTAATGACTACCCGCATTAAAGCACCCTTGTCAGAGTCGTCACATGGGTATGTGTAAACTGGGAAACTGCCGGACAGAGCCCTCTAGCAAATCCATGTGGAGCTTGTGGGCACATGTTCCTAGGTGAAATCGGGTTACATGGATTTTATCCCATCATCTACATGAACTGCTTACAGGAAGCTTTGAAACACTGTAGATCCGGAAATACAATTTTCCAGGCACCTGGGTGCAGGAAAAGCGAAGCCAAGTCACAACGACTCCCACAGACCAGCGTTCTGATTCCACCTACGTGTGTACACATCCCTTTGATTAACCCCGAGGAAATTGATGGTGTGCAACTATCATTTCAGGACACGCCGAACGCACCTCTAATAACAAGAGAGAATATTATGTCCTCTGACAGTACACAATTTATAAGGGATATCAATTACGCTCTGACAGGGTGGAAGGGAGAATTATTGTGTTTTCGTCTTAATTTCGCTGTTGACGGAGATTAAGCGGAAACGGAACTGCGTGTTGTGTGGTAATTTCTTTTCTGTCTCTGCTTCCACGGGGGTCTTCCACGAGTTGTGCTTTGTCACGCTCCGATGACTGCTTTCTTTTTTTAAGATAAGCGTGATTAATATGGTAAAGCTTGGTTGAGTTAATTAAACGATGGAACTAAAGTCCTCTGGAGCAGGTCTATTGCGCATTCTCATGTAAATGATTACTATCGACTAGCTGTGTTTGGATTGTTGTGCCACACTTAGAAGAAGATCCGTTTAGCTGGGAAAGGGGTCGTAATCTGCTATCTATTGAATTCGGTGAGGTAGTTTGGTATTGTTTTCGCTAACAACACAGATAAGGAATGGATAGTTGTTTATTGGTCTGATGTAAAAGTTCGTCCCGTTTCTGGCGTTACTGGCATTGTAACGCCAAATTAGTGTTGTCCGCTTCACACGCGTAAGATTTTAATGTTGTTTGAAAGAAGGAATTTTTCAGCGAGTACTTATGTTCAAAATTGTGTTACTTAGTAATGTTTTAAAACTTCGTTGAGCATTCAAAATGGCAAAAAATAAGCAGCATTTCCTGCATAGTATGCTTTATTATTTCCAAAATGCAATAGTGCTTCGCAAAAGCACATGATCCGTGTTGTGTAGGGTTTGAAAGAAGGACATTTTGAAGGTTTCTGAGGGTTTGAGGAAAGGAAAAATAATTAAAAAAATTACTTTTTTTAAAATTTTGTCAAGGGCATTGAAAATGGCAAGAAATAAAAAGCAGTTTTGACCTGTTTTGCTCTTTTATTTCCTAAAAAGACAAGAAGTATTCGCAAACGCAAAAGAATGTACAAGTTGTGTAGGGTGACGATTCGTAAGTGGATCTGAAAGTCTCGTGGCCTGAATCAGTTCTTTAGCAAGAAACACAGAATTTCAATGAGCACGGGATAATGCAGCTATCGAAGATATGCAGAAAATTCATGGGACAGAACGGCACATACTATATTGATTAAATGAAATTTTTTGTATATAAAATAATTTTTCTGAAAAGGACCGTTTTTTAAATGGCCCTGAAAAGATCCTCTGCCTTCTTTGATTTCTATTATAAAATAACTGCAACAGCTCATTAAAATACCTTTTTTTTTTCAATAAAATTTCATCCGATAACGCTATAAATTCAATCGATGCGCGAGACTTCGCGATAAACAAATAATCGTACAGTGTTGCCAAAACGCGATTACAAATAACCTCTTTTTCGTGAGCCACGAAAGAGACTTATATATATAGATTACAACTAAACACATTTTTTTGCAGCATGGCTCTTGAAACTATATAGGCACTATGTTCTATGTCGTTAGTACGAGCAGCGATTTTAACTTCTTACACCAGGTTTCTTTTTCACACGGGTTTCTTCTAACACTCCCATATGGTTGCATGAAATTTTATACAGGGTGTCCTATAAGTTCCCGTACTGACAATTCGTCCTTACTGTCTGCTATTTTTAAATGCTGAACAAAATTTAAAACACAGCTAAATAACGCATATTTTTTCACAAGTGCTCGATGAAACTGCATCTTTCAAACAACATCAAAACTTTAACCGCGTAAAGTAGATAACACTTCGATTTTTGGGATGCAATGGCCATCAAAAACGGGACGAACTTTTGCATCAGCCCATTGTTTAATGCCCCTTTCGTCACAATACGCAGATGCCAAATGGTCCCTCTTTTAAAAGGTGAAGTTACGCTTATAACAATCGCAAACTTTTTTATTGATGAAAACTGGGATTAATTATTGATTTAAAAAATAATGTCCCTTTCTGTCACAGACAAATTGTAGATCTGTACTTTTTGTCATTTTTGCTGCAGTTTCAAAATAAAACAACGATTAAGCGGTCGAAAGAAAAAAAATAAAGGTATAAGTAAGTAGAAGGAGGTTAGGAAATGCAGGGCATATTATAAATTTCAAATGGGAAAAAGTACAGTAAAAATTCATGTAAAAATAAAAAATATCACTGTAAAGAAGCACTAAAGATATTTAGAGTAATTGATAGAAAATTCAAATGATTTAGGGAAAAAAGGTTGAAATAGAAATTTATTGTCTTAAACACCTATAAAAACATGATACAACAACCCTCAAAGTAAAGTTCAAGATAATTAAGCATGTATTCAGCTTTACGATACAAAGTAAAAGAGTACTAATACTAGCAAGTAACCATACTCACAGGAGTCGGATTAATATCTTCTGACACTTCTAAGTTTTACAATAGTTAGCGTTGAACTAAGATTTTCTGGAAACTGTAGGGTTTTAAGTTCCAATCCACCCAGACCGTCATATACAAAGGAGCAGGTGGATATTAAGTCAATCGTGGTCTCAAATTTCCTCATTATGGCGTGGTATAAATTTGGAAAATAGGGTTGCAGCTCAGGTATTGACTCGTGATTACGTGGTGTTGTCCTAGTATCTTTCTCTTTGTGATTGATCCCGGACCTTCAACAGTAACTCGTTGAGTTACTCCGGAGTGACGTTGATTAAAATACGTACCAGAAAGAAATTTTCTGTAAATGCTTCTTCCTTGGTGGATTTGCTGAGACATCCGAAATACACTATCATCAGCATAAGAAGTATTTCAGTATTTTGAGGTGAGTATACTTTGTAAAACACATACTTTATTTACGTCGAAACTAAACTAGACTTAAGGTACTAATTTTACGTCACACTCTGGAAGAACACAACAGGCTATTGACAACGGTTCGGAATCAAACCCAAAGGGAAAGATTCGAGAATAACAGCAAGTAATTCCGAACAACCGCTTTGAGTCCATTGATACAATAAAAGAAAATTCTACACGAACCCTGAAGGAGTTTCACAAAAACGACTTTCATGCATGTTTTGAGGATTGGAAAAAACTTTGACAGAAGCGCATTGAAGTCGGTGGAGATTACTTTGAAGGAGATGCAATAAATTTGGACCAATAAATTGATACCTTTTGTTTTATGACAGCACATCGGGTATTTTGTGATCACAGTAGTATATCAGAAACAAAATGGCTCTTAAACACTGTAATTCAAAATGTCTGGTCAGTGACTAAAATACATCAAGTTCATTATGTAGCAGCACTGTCTTTTTAAGCCGTCATGCATAGAGGATATATTCAGTCAAATAAAATAAATTACTAAGTTATGAGTTGACAGGATAGAAATCTATACAAATTGTTATCACATCTGAGGAACCTAAAATATAGTAAGATAATTTGTAACTGCACTCTTTGAGCAAAGAAAGATGTAAAGCAATTCAGAGTAGAGATTTTATCAGTTCACAATGATGAATTGGAAACCTTATTGAAAAGAATGCTTACAATGATCATTAGTCTCGTTTATAAGTCCAATGATTGGACATGGCTGTCAAAACTGGTATTCTGTAGAGTATTGATACCCCCGGAATGAATAACAACCAACGATATTTTCTCTCTCTCTATTTCAGTCTCGTAATACAATTTAAATGTATGTTTTTTTATCATTAGTGTACAAATATACTTACTTGAATCAGCATTCCATGGATTGGCTATATCATTACTTATAAAATGTTTTAATTAAAAGTATTTCAATTCAAAATTGGAAGTTTTATTCTTGTGTTGAGAATGTTCGATTCTTTCACATGGTATGTCTCCTTCTTTACATGCTGTTATTTAATTTTAATAAGAATACTTTTTCAACTAATGACAATGTACTTGTTGATTTTTTTAAATTAATTTATCCATGTATTCTATCAAGTTGGAAAAGTAGTATTTTTTTTTCTTATTCAGAGATTAACTTTTATTTATCCTTTGTCAAAACTTTGATATTTTGCGTGGCTACTACCGTCACACTCAGCACTTGCTTGATGTTTACATAATTAAAAACTTTTTTTCTGTGTTCCTTTATTTGGATACACTTAAAAAAACATCAAAAGAAATAAAAACCGTTAAAATAATTGTAATTGCTATGTGTTAAAAAAGAGGGAAAATTGTCAGAAATATTCCGCATTTGTACTATTCTGTCACACGGAATGGACCTATTATGGGATGAATTTATTTTGAACGGTAATCCCTAAAGAAATCTTGCTTCTTAGAGTAAGTTTAAAACCAACAAATCAATAACCACCCCACTTTAATCTAAGTTACATTTACACTAGCATTTATAATTTGTTCTCCGTTTTCTTTGTAAATTGTTGTTTCTTATCCTCCAAAATGGTCTGACGAAGTTAGACTAGGTCCAAGAATCCGTTGACACAGAGAAAGTCGATAACAAGAAGAGGATATGAGTATATATCCTCCCTAGAAAGGTCCATGCTATCCAGGATGTGCGTGGCACTTTGAGCATGAAGCGTAGTGTTTCTTGCCCTCAAAAAATGAAAGCCATTTGATATGGCCTTTGGCAAGACGTGAGAGGCTGGTCTGGGACTGTCTATCGCACGAAAGAGCTAGAAACAACCCCGGCTTACCACCCATATACCAATGATGGGTGGGAGGTGCCAGCCATTCCTTTTTGATGTGGGATTTTTCCGAGAAAAAAGTTCCTTGTAGGTGAGTTCAGAAGAGGAGGGGGTTGGATGACTGCGGACCTCCTTTGCAAGATTGTCAGCTACTTCATTAACGAAAAGATCCACGTGAGATGGATTCCACTGGATGTGGATGTCATGAAGCAGTCATATGAGCCTCAAATTTTGCAGGGTACAGATGCTTACTTTGTCCCCTATGAAGGTCAAATTAATAAGGTGTTGAATGGAGCTGCGGCTGTCACTCAAGATCCAGATCCTTCTTTGTAAATTAAAAGTACTTATTGCTTATGAATTGATATCCTCTAGGAATATTCAGTGTACTTGCATGATCTGCGCAACGACAAAATCTATTCGGAAGATTGTATCTTCTCCACGGGTCTGTAAAAACCTCGTCAAGGATCGCATACTGTCTGCATATTTATACGAATAGCCATGTCTAGTTTGTAGACTTAGTAAACATATTCGGAGGGCCTATCATGTTGGTTGTTTAGGGAGGTTTTATGGCCTTTAGTAGGGAGGTTTTATGGCGATAGACTCATATTAGCCATGCAGCGCCAGTCACAAAACCTACAATATGAAGTAACAGACATGCTTAAAGTTTTACTGGCAAAATGAAAGAGACAAATTCATCAAAGGAGGTATGTACTTCACAGGAATCTAATCAGCGCCGCTTATAAGTCGCAGGTGGCTATCGCCGTGAGCATACCCACAGCTCCACGATGACCCTATCTAGTCTGTTTACCTCCTAAACCTATTCGGAGCGGCGTATCTAGTCTGCAATTCTAGTAAACGTACTCGGAGATCCGTATCTAGTCTCCAAGCCTAGCAAAACTATCCGGAGAGTCGCATATTGTGTGTGGGCCTAGGAAAAATATATGATGGCCGTATATAGTCTCTGGGCCTAGTAGATCTATCCGGATATCCGTATCTAGTCTCTGAGCCTAGTAAATCTATTCGGAGGTCCGTATCTAGTCTCTGGGCTTAGTAAATCTATCCGAAGTTCCGTATTTAGTCTCTGGGCCTCTAGTAAATCTTTCCAGAGATCCGTGTATCTAAACTCTGGGCCTACTAAACCTTTACGGAGAGCCATATATAGTCTACGGGTCTTGTAAACCTAAACAGAGAGCCGTATTTAATCTGCGGTCATAGTAAACCTGTAATAGCCGTATCTAGTCTGTGAGCCTAGTAAAAATGTCTGTAGATTCGTATCTAGTCTGCGTACCTAATAAATATATTCAGAGAGCCGAACTGTGGACACTGTAAACTAATACGGATAACCGTATCTAGCCTTTGGGCCTAGTAAACGTATACGAAGAGCCCTATCGTCTGTGGGCCTAGTAAAACAATAAGGAAAGCCGTATCTAGTCTGCTCGCTTGATAATAACATTGCAATGGCAATACCTTTTATGTGTCTCCAAGCCTAAGATCTACCAATTCCCTACAATTTAATTATGTTTCGGGTACGGTACTTTATCTTACGCATACGGTGTTTTGTGAACGGCCTGGTTAAACGTAATCCCAACGAGAACACCAATTCGTCAAGTAGTTAAACATGTCTTTTGTTGTAGGGAAGAAAATATTGAAATTTTGTTCGACACTCTTTAATCTTTTCATCTTGCTAAAAATAGTTTTTAGAAAACGAAAGCTTCTAGAGTGTTTGACTATAACATCTTTTGAAGTGCAGTCTTTTTCACAAGTGCTCTTTTGACGTTTTTACCATATTTTGGGTATTATATAGTTTTATTCAAAGTTTAAAGAAAAGTGCGAAAAGAAAGTAGTTCCTTTGAAACTGGAGAGAGGCTCTTTGACTTTTTTTCAGAGTTAAATCAGCGTTTTCTTCATAACGCATTACGGGTCCACTTTTTAAAATAATTACATTTAGTTTGTTTGAAGAATAGCTTGGAGCTTTGAGAATGAGAATAATAAGAGCATGACATGCAAGGCTTCCAACAGCATTGAATGTTTGAATTCCTATTCAAAATAATTTGTACTTTAACGTTTTTTCTTGCAGCAGCTAAATATAGAGTCAAGAACTAAGATTTTTTTTATATTACAACTTTACTTATTGGTTCTTCATATAAAAGCATGGGAATTTATTGAAATCTGATATTTGATACCATAAAATAAAGAGGACTTTCAAAAGGGCCGTTTCTACCGGGATGAACGTAGACTGTAGCTGTATCAAAGATTACGAACGTTGTAAAGACAAGTTCCGCATTGTTTCACGTATAATATTAATGTTGTAGTGAGCATAATCTGTGGTTTGTATTATTTGGTCAATTTTGTTTTTTGGTTTCGTAATATTTCTTCACGAAACATTGAATTTAGCATCAGTTTGTTTTTACATGCCATTCAGAAACGACAGGTCAGGTAGTTATGTAGTTCATTGCTGATTTTTTACTGTTAATCCGATTAAGGTGGAACTTATAAATAAAAGTGAAACAGACTGTTGATAGATTAGATAAATGTACTTGTTAAATATTATAAAATGTTTTATATCACATTTTTATATTCAAGGTATTTAAAGCATGAATTACTTTAATTATTTGATTGAAACAAAATATCTCTCGCATAGTGGAACATCATAGAGTAAAATGTTTGTACCTTAAGGCACAGAAACTGATCCAAGTATGTGAGCATTGAATTAACGTCAGAGGACAATATTGTTAGATTGTTAGCTACTAAAGATTTACACAATGTGTTCTTTAAGGAGGTATAAGAAGATACTCGTTTTTGTACTGTTTTTTGCTTCAAGCACTTATTTTATTCTTTGATACTTCGTTTCTTTGGACGTATCATCATTGTTATTGTTATGGGTGACAAGTAGAATTTATCGTCGTTGCGCGAGTTGAATTGATTAAACGCTAATTGAAAGTGATCCGAAGAATAACTTGTCCATCATACAAAAATGCAAATACGGAAAAAAGTAATTCCAAGTAAATAATTATTCCAAGATCAGCAAAGCTTTTTTTTAAATTCGCTTTACTCCAACTGGCATGTTTTATATCGATTCTTTGTGGTGTTTTTTCGTCTATTCAGAGAGAGATCCTCTTCCTAAAAATGGAAACAACATACCTATTTAGGATGATGTTCTTTCTTGAATACTGAGTATAGTTTTCAATCTAATCTAAAAATGTAAATTAACCTAAAAAGGATGTAAATTTTAAAGAAGGTGTCGTATCCGAGGCATCGGTGATTTATTGCCAAACGTCGTAACCTTGTTGTTTTGATCTAGTTTTCAGGCAACCTTATGCTAAGGTATGAAAGTTCATATAGCATGGCAACGAAATTTGGATTTATCGAATCGCCGAGATGGTTGTCATCTTCATTTGGCGAGAAAAATTATTTGGCGACAAAATATGCTGTGGATACCGACATCATTTTACCTCAGTTTGACTGATTTTAATTGCCTTGTAATGGACACCAAAGTCAAATTAAAAAAAAATTTAACTTGGAACTACAATGTATGGTTGCACGTTTTATTTTAACGTTAACCGTCTTACAGCAATCCTTTCTTAAAGTCAGACCATCTTATTTAAACGGTTTTATTTTACATTCCTGATTTATTTTTATAAAACTGAATTTTACAAATCATTAAGTATTGAACCAATGACTTTCATAGAAAGTTGGTCGAAATGTAAACCTATGCTTTTAGCGATATTTTGCACAGAATAAATCATCTAGGAGAGTTAGTTCATCTATATTTTTGTTTGTACGTTATTTTTACAATTCTAGACCTTTTGACACACAAAAAACATTCGTTAGAAACCTGCGGGTAACGTAGGCTACATATTAACCACCTTTCTATTTGCCCTAGTGTGCAAATGGGTGGGGGGAAAATTCAAAATCCCGATGAGAATAACATTGAGTACAAACCTTTTGCTGTATGCAATTTTGTTTTACCAGTTATAATGAAAAAGCAACTTTTTCAATAAAATTGTTTCACCAGTATTGCTCTAAACAATTTTCCCCAGAACGTTATATTTAAACGATTTTAATGTGAGAAATTCTAATATTTATGTTTGAACTAATTTTCTAATTACTTACGTCATACAAACAAGTAATACATTTTGGACTAATGAAAGTATTGATAAAAAGGCATTCTAATTGAGTGACTTGTGTATTCTTACAATTATCTATATATATAATTCTCTTACGTGGCACGCAAAAAAGACGTTATTTGTAATCGCGTTTTGGCAACACTGTACGATTGTTTGTTTATCGCGAAGTCTCGCGCATCGATCGAATTTATAGCGTTATCGGATGAAATTTTATTGAAAAAAAAAAGAAGGACATTTTAATGAGCTGTTGCAGTTAGTTTGTAATAGAAATCAAAGAAAGCGGCGGATCTTTTCAGGGCCATTTAAAAAACGGTCCTTTTCAGGGCCAACAATTATAGTTCAACAAGACGCTTGCACTACAACTTTCGGCAAGAAACTCAATGAAAAAGTGTGGGTCGTTTGAGTGCTGGGAAAATGTACACACAAACAACATGCTGGGTATTCAATTTCCAAAGCAACGCTCACATTTCGAGTCAAAATTTGCACAAAGTTTTCATTTGAATTCTGATTTAGAGATACTGTATATATTTTTTCTGTAATACAGCAAATTTAGATTTGAAAAACACTTTTTTGGTAACATATTTTGTAAACAATCCCTTCTGCTAGGACACATGTCTTCATTAAGGCGAGCGAAGCGAGCATAGGTTCGCGCAGCGAACCAATGAGGATTGCGAAGCAATCCTCCGGGGGTTGGCGAGCGTCAGCGAGCAGGGGGCAGTAAAGTTGTTGCTCGACTGCTCTGATGTGCTGGTTTTTCGATCTGAATTTGATCTCATTATTAATGCAAGTCTAGTCCATTGTTTTGAAATTTGCACCTCAAAGTAACTATCTCTCTACATCGTTCTCTCTCCTTTCACCCAAATCTTGGTCGATTCTTGCCAGTCTAATTAGACCTCGCATAGCAAAAGCAGACCAGCAGAAGAACACACTAAACTTAAATCTGTTCTTATGGTATCATCATATCATAATTCCTACTTTAGTTTTGTGTTTGGATTTCAAATGTGTTAATTGAAGTAGGAAAATATGTTTTTGTGTTTGTGTGTTCCTTTCAGATGTTTATAAATTAAATTATTTTACTTAATTTATCTTTCCTGTTATTCATCATTCAGTATCCGTGTCAGCATCTTCAAACTATGGTAGGAAAATATGTTTAGCTTGTCAGACGTTCAAAACAAATTAAATTCTTTACATGATTTGTTTTCCTGTTATTCACTTCTAGGCTTCATTGTATCTTCAAAATTTGCTGTTTGAGGGTAAACTTTTTTCTTTTATTTATTAAGATATCGAGGTTCGTAATTTTATCGTTTTTTGTTCGTCCATTCCGTCTGTAGTTGGAGTTGGGTAGCCTAGGAAGCTTCTTTTAAGTGTCTAGTAAGTTGAGTAGACCTCATTCAAGATATTTTAACTCTCTAGATTAATACGTCTATTTCTCCATAATGAGTAAGAACCTACTGCAACATCTCATCTCTGTAATTTATTAGGAATATCTTTCTTGGGGGTCCGGCACACATTGAAAAAATATTTTTATTAATTAATTTAGAATTTTGATTTTTTTTTCTACTGACTACCCATCTAACTAATAAGCGAAATCACAACACAAAATTTTTCCAAAAGTTCTTCAAAAATTTTTAATTGAAATTTTTTGAAAAAAAGAGGGGTCATTTTAAATTGCTAAGGCTCAAA
The DNA here is from genome assembly GCA_947359465.1 of Metellina segmentata. NCBI lineage: Eukaryota > Metazoa > Arthropoda > Arachnida > Araneae > Tetragnathidae > Metellina > Metellina segmentata. Next base: position 100,971,435 of record OX375874.1, read on the forward strand.
ATATTCTTGATTCATCTTCAAAATTCTTGCAGTAAATTATTCACAAATTTATTAATTTTAATTTTGATTAAGCAATTTAAAAAATATAAATTTAATAAAAAATAAAAAATATTTGAATGAAAATTTTTGAAAATTTTAAGGTACTTTTTTTTAAAAGTCGTATTTTTAAAAGCAAATATTTGTTTCAAATTTACTGAATCAAAATTTAAGTATAATGTTTGAAAAAAGTTATATTTCAAATTTCAACCCTTAAACTTTATCGGTTTTCGACTTAAAGCAATTTGAATACAGGAAATCTTGAAAAAAAGTATCATGGAGAAAAACGCATTTAAAGTTTTAAAGACAGATGTTGTTGCCATGACAACAACTGTCAAGAGTGTTAGATTTTCAAAACAACGCACCACAAAAATTAATATATCTCTAGTTCTAATAAAGATAGAAACATGATTTAGACGTCATTTTATGCAGAAAAACACAGACAATTTCTTAAAATAATAAAAACAATTTGAAAATGGGACGATTTTTGTGTCCCGGACCCTCTTAAAATTATAACCATAATGTCCGAATTAAATAGACACTGTATATCTGTTACATAATATATCATATCACCTTATTTGTCCGATGACAAACAGCTACATAACATTGATCTAGAGAGTAATATTAGCAAACCGTAAACAAGCCGCACGAAATACCCATCTAATATTTACATGCACATCACAAATGTCGGTAAATGATATTTATTATGAAAGTACGGATTACATCGTATAATAAGGACGGGAATCTCCATTAATTATGTACAATATTAGTCTGCAAAATATGTCTCATGTCTTGAAATGCAACATATCTCACACATACACTCTGTTTTCAACAAATGCAATAATACATTCATGCATATATAATAAAAAAAAAAAAAGTAATACAAAATGAAAAGGTCACAACATTATCTCCTTAGTACCCTTATTGTAGTGTAATATTACCTGTTCTCGAACAAGTGCTGTGAAACCAGTTTAAGAGGTTTGAGCAATAAACGGTAAATACCGATAAAACTAAATGAATATACAAATATTTATTTTTCTCGAGCGCAAGTGATTTGAGAGTTGAATTTTTACGTCTCTAATTCAAACAATTTAAAAGATTATTGTATTATTTAAACACAAACAATAAATTGAACTGTAACCATGATTGAAATGTGATTAAAAACTGGATTTTGGAATTTAGGAAAACGTTTTGTAACAGAGAACGCGGATACTATGATCGAGGAATTCATCGGGTATTTGGAGACCTATCGTACTTAGTAAGGGGAGAGACTAAATATGGTTCATTTGTATTTCATTCGTAGTTAAAACGTCTGTTCAATAAACGTCTTGTTGAATTTTTAAGTATGCTCTTTCTTTTGCCGAGAAGAATCACACGAGGTACATCATACTAAAAAAAAGTCTCAGAAAAGTAAAAGATCACAACATTCACCCCTTAGTACCTCATAGAAGAATAAATGCAATTTCCTAATATCGAACATAGAATATAATTTCTCTGGAGTATGAATCATGGCTAAAAATGCACGCAGCTGCTCACTATTGATTTGCCTCAAACGAGGAAATGAGTATCTAGTATTATGTGATCGAAAAAGGACATCTGATAGATATCCCTTCACAATTCGCCTTCTTCTGTTCTTTATATCGTTCTTTGCTTATATTGGAATGTTCGTACTCTTTGTATTCGAGTTATCACTATAAGTTGAATTTTAAAATAATTAATATCATCACATACGTGTATAAGAGGGGTTTTGAGAGGACTTTTCCTTTCAAGCGAAATTTAAGTGAATGGAGTGGCTTTTACATCGAATTTCTAATGAAATAGACCGAGCATGTGGGCGCTGTCGTAAGATCTGTGAAGGATAAATCACATGGTCTTACGAATCGGCTTAGCCCATTGGCTGACGAATCGCATACTAGTGATTTTGATCACGGTCAGTATAATCAATTTTTCACAGGCTCCGTCTATTTAATTCTAAGGTCCAAGGTTTTGTTGTGAATTGGACTTTCTGTACGTATTCCGAAAATGGCGTTATTAACCTTGTTTTTTTTAATACGACTTCGGGTCGCCGCCAATAAAATTTCCAAAGAATGAATTCCGAATTGATATATGATAGTTATATTTTGGTCAACACCGATTGAATTAGATGTCGAAATGGATGTTATCTACCTTTCAAAATAAACCCAGATATTATCATGTGAGAACATTCAGATATCTTCGTTTCCCATGTGGTTTGTTTGAAATACCCTTTCATAGCTAACATTCGCGTTCTTCTTTCAATTAATGTATATAATTGCTCTTAGCGAAAAGTTACAATCCTTTGTTTGTGATACGATGCAACGCTAACTTCTACGATTCGCTAACAAAGAGAATATTTTCCGTAAAACCAATTTTAAGCAATAGAAAGAAATGCCAAACTGAAACGAAATGGAAGACGCATATTGTATAGAACAATGTTTTTAAAACACATTAAGATTTGCAAGATACTTTCATGGAATACTATTACTTTTATCCGGCATCATATTTAACGACTGAATTGCAGCATATATAGGTTGAAAGAGACCAAATAAGCGTTAATTAGGCTAAACCTAAAATGTGCTTAAGCTGCAATACCTCTATAACTTGGTTTAAATGAATGGTTAAGTAATAAAGTTTATTCGAACAAAAACATGAAAGCTCTATCAACAAAATCTACAGAAGTACTTATAGAATTTTCAGCAATAATTGCAGAATACTGCTCTTAATTTGAGTAATACCTCTGGGCAATTCCATATGTAACGGAAGTATCATTTGGACTATAAAAGCAATTCTAACAAATACATAATTCAAATATGTGAATTTTTTTTTCGTATTTATATAGAAGATAACTATTACCAAAAGTATCACAAATAAATATTTTTATTTTAAAAATGGAAATAGAGTTAATACTTACTTTGGAGGTGAAACGGACATATCCCCTCTAGGAAAAAAACATTGTGTCACTCTGAACAGAAATGACAAATCGTCTGATGTTTACTAAGAAAAATAATAAAAATGTGTTTTTTATGAATAAAGAAGATTTAAAGATATAAAAAATACATACATTACTTAATTTGTGGACAGTTAGAATTTTTAGTAACGATTTAAAAATGTAGTGGACGTATCATGTAGTGTAACATACGTATCATATTCTGAAATACATACACTGTTTTATGTTTACTTATTGTACAAAATATGTTGCAATAAATTGTTACCATAAACAAAAGAAAAATAATAATAATTAAACATTACCATAATAAATAGCAGGAAAAAAATCATAATTCAATGAAATTTTCAAAATTTAGTGGTACTACACAATGGCAAAACATTTTTAAGTTAAAAAAAATTGTACATATTAAATAATATACCAAATGTCAATCCAAATAAATTATCTATTGAGATTCATCAATTATTTCCACAATATCTTCTATATTCACAGCAAAAATGTCATCATTTCACGGCCAAAAGAATTATTGCCCAAGTCCTTTTTTTTTTAAACTTTACACTGGTTGGACTATGGACTGAAATCACTTATCCTTTGTTCCCCTTTTCTGTAGTCAGTTTTATAATGACCCATGAGCCGAAAGTTGTACTGTCATTACTGGATACAGATTTGTATTGGTTGGCTGAATTTTTGTTAACTTTTTCAGAAAAATGTTTTTGATCTTAAGTGAAAAAAAGTTTCAGATTTTCTTGAGATTTCGGAAACATACACAATATTTTTAGAATTTGCTATCCCACTGTGGGTTGAGCGAGGCTTTGGAACTCTTCGTATGCCTTTAAATCGCTCGTTCAAGTTGTTACTGTTGCTTTCAATTGTTTCTTTACATACAAAGATTATATTTTTTTCTGAGTGTTTTCCCTGAGCACAGTAAGAAATTTTTTTTCCACATTTGAAATTTCACTTGGCCATCTACACAATCAGTTGCTCCTTTGCCATGGGATGTGGCGAAGAAATGCAAGTTGAGTTTAACTCCAAAATCTTCTCCATGTGTTATATTGAACAAATTAAACTTCTGTTTGAAATGTTGTGAAACACCATCTGAATATATATTAATTTCCTTTAACTTTGGAAGTTTAGTCTTCAAGTCTTTAATAATTGCTTCATGGAAAGAGTGGACTGCATATTTATCATGTTGCATGTAGTTAGATATAATGGCATATGATTCAACAGCCTTGCATGGTAATCAAGCAACCGCAGTGTAAATAGTGACCTGCTCGTCTTTATTTCAATGGACTGACTGAACTTCATCTTGAAACTTTATTGACAAATTTTCACTAAAATCAACTTGCAGAATTATAGAATATTTTGACACATTTTATTTTGTTTTTGTAAGGAATTCAAAATGTTCTTTCTTAATAATACAATGCTTGAAAAATCTTTAAACTTTTCCATAATGGTTTCAAGAACATTTTCCTATAGTGCCACTTTCTTTAGTTGTTACAACTCCATTATCCACTGAATTCCATTGATACCATGTTACTTCGTTTCTTTGTTCTTCTTTTGAAATTTGGTTGGTGTGACTTTCAAAATATTAAAGATTTTTACATCTCACTTAAATGCTTAACATGTATTCTTCTGAATTGGTAGAACAGATTTCTTGAATAAGTTCCGTTGTACTATGTTTTGGAAAATTGTGATGCACTAAAGCATCCAATAAGAATTGAATGTTGCTATGGCATGCACAGACACATACATTATGTGGAGTCTGAGAAGATAACTATACATGCTCTGGTCTTAAACTTGAAAACTTTGACAACTCAATATTTAGTTCAGGATTATTTGTTTTTAGAAGCTCGTGAGTTTGGTTCAGTGTGAAATACATAAGTCGTTTTGTTTGTTTGTATATTTACTATTTTTTTCTAAGCTGCTATATCATATTTTCGTCCTAGAGCCTGACGGGAAATATCGTCTTCTTGATAAAATGAAATCACTGCTTCTTCTGATTCTCTAGAAAGTAATTTTTTTGGGAATAAATATTTTCTTAATACAACTAATCTCCTTAGCAAGTTGGGAAATAACGTGATCCTTTTTTGTAGGGCCAGTTTAACTTTTTTTTATTGATTTTCCTAATGACTGTGGTGATCTATATTTTTAGCCTAGTAATAAAAATTACAACAATAAAAGGACTGCATGTCAACACAAATATTAGCGAATACATGCAAAGGTAAAATACAAATTGTCTTTTCCTGATTAAAAAAATATTTTCCCTCTTAAATCTTTTTTTGTACTTAATATTGTATTTTTATACATTAATAATTTTTTATTTTTAAATCAATATGGTAACTTTTTTCCTAACAAATTTGTAGAACCACTGTCCATGTTATACAAATGATGTATTCGCTACACAGTAGTGATACGCCCGTTACATATCAATTATACGTCTGTTACACGTTTAAAAAAAATTTACATAGTTTAAAAAATATATTTTTATCATACATTATTATGCCTGTTGGGATTGCTTTACTTCAATAATGTTGAATGTCTACACTTGTAACTGACATAATCAGAAAACTTTTTCCATAAAATTCGTAACGCACGTATCATATGCAGGATATCGAAAATTTCCTCCTTCCCAAAAATGTAATATAAATAATACTTTCATTTTTATCAGTTTTCTTATAATGTATTATCATATTATTACTGGAGATTTAAAAGATTCAGATTTTATATGTTCCTCAATCAGAAATATGGTAATAAATATGATATGCCTAAACGAAGTGCTATTTTAAATATTTTTTATCCAACTTTAAATGACTTCTGAATTCATACACAGGTATAAATTACTATTCGTTGATTGATTATAATAGCCAGACTAATTACCTTTATTTTGTTGTACAACACTTATTATTTTACATATTTTGATTTTTTGGTCTTCTGGCTTACTTAAACGTGGAAATGCCCCTCTGCAACTTGGGTTTAAATAAGAAATACAGTTCTTTCGAACGAAAAAATGAAAGATCCGCTAAAAATATCAACTGAAGAACTTACAGAATTTTCAGCAATAATTATACAATACTGCTCTTAATCTTTGCAATACCTCTATGAATTGAGTTTAAATGAAGCAATAAAGTTCATTAAAACAGAAATCGAAGCTCCATCAACATCTACGAGCATAATTTCGGCAGGGACAAACAATACGATATCTAATATTCTTCTATGATTCAATTTCCAGACACAAAAGTCTGTACAAAACAGGCGATCAACTGAATGCTAAGGGTCTTTTTTCTTAACCTTCTTATCCTTTGTAGCACACACTTCTCTGAGAATTTAAAAGGGTGCGATGAGAAAAAAGGTTAATTAAAAAAGTCATTATAAGCATTGATCCAAACCCGATAATAGAAAAAAGGAATTTGGAAAAAAAATTCAGCCACCGCTGATTGTTTTCAAATTAAATTAACGTTTCGGAGAGCTAGTAATTGAAAACTAAAACTGAAGATTATTTTTTTTGTGTGTCTGGGAAACTAAATTAATCGTGCATAATCAGCTGTTGTTAAAGGTAATTTAATAACTGAATCGTGATCAATATGAATCAAGAAAGGAAAAAGGATTCGGCTTATGTGCCCCAGACATATTTGCTTTCGTCTCTTATAAGAAGCTTCGGTTTTCTCTAATTAGGGGAATAACACAGCAAGCCAGATTTTGTTTTAATGAAATTATTTAGGTGTTGATTCCTTCATAGTTATTTTTGACTGTCTTACGCTTAACCAGTAACTGTTTGGTAAATAATAAATTAGTTGATGGTTAGATTATTAGCAAAATAGACTAATTGTAGAATAAACAGCTTAATTCTAATCAGATTCCTGACGTTTTACGACGACATTGTAATCGAAGACCCCAGAATTGAAAAGCATAAATAAGGAGTTAAACCTCTGGGGTTTACATGCATAATTCTACCTTGCAGTCAGTAGTCCCCTCACTATGATTTCTAAGAAATTTTGTCCTTCTTCACCAGTAGAATCTTTCTAAAGGAATGTATTCTAAGGAAATGAGCAATATAATTAATCCAAAGAATTTTTTTCACGAAAGGAGAAATATCTTTTCAAGGCAATCTATTCAAAGTAAAGGAGCTCTATAATCCTTTCAAGGGATTCTATTTTACGGAGAGAAGCAATATAATTTTCCCCAGGTATCCTATTCTAAAGAAATTTGAAATACATTTTTCCAAATAATTATATTGCAAGAAAAGGAGGAATATAATCCATCCAAAGAATTTATTCATGGAAGAAATATTACCTTTTCAAGGGATTTTATTCAAATTAAAGGAACATTATCATCCTTTTGTGGGATTCTATTCTCGGAGGGAAGCAAAATAATTTCCTTAAGTTTTTCCTATTCTAATTAAATTTGCAATACATTATTTCCAAGGGATTATATTCTAAGGAAAGTCGTAATATAATTTTTTCAAAGGATTATATTCTAAGGAAAGGCGCAATATAATTTTTTCAAAGGATTATGTTCTAATCAAATGATTAATAGAACATTTAAAAAGAGATTCAATTCTACAGAAATAAGTCATAAAATAGATACAAAGGTTATACAGATCTGTTCCAAGGAAACGATCTGTATAATATTTTAAAGTTTTCCTATTCTAACGAAATTAACAATATAATCCATCCAAAATTTCCTATTGTATAGAAATTAGCAATATAATCTTTAAAAAGGATTCTATCCTAAGGAGATAAGCCTTATAATCTTTTCAAAATTTCCTATTGTACAGAAATTAGCGATACAATCTTAAAAAATTTATATTATTAGGAAAGAAGCAATATAATCACCCCCCTCCCCCAAATGATTTTTTTCTATTCTAAGGAGATAAGCATTATAATCTCTACAAGATATCTTTTATTCTAAATAAATGAGCAATATAATGTTTTCAAGGGTTTCTACTCTAAGGAAAGGAGCAATATAATCTTTCCAAGGGGTCCTATCGTAAGAGGATATGTATGATACCATATTTCCAATAATTTTCATTCGATGGAAATAAGGAATAGAATCATTACAAATTAATCTATTTGAGTAAAATGAGCAATATAATATTTCCAATTGACTCTGTTTTAAGCAAATAAGCAATACAACATTTCCACTTGATTTTATTTTAAGGAAATAAGCAATAAAATCTTTATAAATGATTATAAGCTGAATAAAGGACCAATATAATATTTCCAAAAGGTCTGTATTCAGCAGGAATAGACAATAAAATCGCACCACATAATTTTATTCTAATAAAAAGACAATTAGAATATTTCTAAAGGTTGAAATAATGTATGGATTCGTTAGACAAATGTAGGTAGTTATTTAGTCATTAAGCAGGATGGCAGCGACATTACACTACTCGGAAATCTGGCAACGATCAGGGAGTTAAAATATAAATAATGTTTTCAAAAGAACATTCTAACAGAGTGAACGAAGTTAATTTTTGGCGTAAAAGGTTCATCTCAACCTAAAACGTTTTAAATATTTAATAAACTAAGAGTGCACTAATGCAACACTCCAAATCTCCGAGCGCAATATACACACAAATTACTTATTCATAAAACATTATTTAAGCGAAAACTAAATATAAATAAGCAATATGCATTTTTCGATAGAAATTTATTTATTCAGTACAGTCAGGTAGCTCATAAATAGTAACGCATAGTCTAAAAAAGAGTTTGGAATATCATATGCAACTGAATAATATCATTTCAGTTGACTACTTTACTTATTATGACAAGGAGCTAAAAGGTTAAAGAAAATAGCAAGTTAAGTCAAGTAAAAGCAATGTCTTGTTAGTTCGTTCAGTATTCTTGGTAACAACCTAAATGTTATAGTAGTCCGAGCGCTTTTATGCGACTTAGTATATCCTGGGATCGAATCTCGGTTTGTAAGTGTATGGATGTTGGTGATTGTCTCTTTTAGGAGTAACGATGATTTAACTCTGGGTACTCCGTAGTTGCCATTGTAGGAATGGACTTATCCAGGGTCGACTACCTTCTCACGGGAAAACCGCAATATAATTGCTTAATACTTACTCAGTAATTTGTAAAAAACATAAATTTTTACTATACTCCAACCGTTTACTATTACAACCTAGTACTATAAGTAAGTTTACGCTCTTATTTATTTAAACTTACTATTAATGTTATTTTAAAATACCTTGCAGTGCTTTTCATAGTGTCGCATACTTGATGGGGCAAGTGCATGCAATGGCCCGATATTTTGTTGGCAAAGTTATTGCATCTTGATTGGAGCTAGAGCATATCATTGAATTCATGACTTTCTTTGATCTGTGCAACTTCTCTGACAATATCACATGCACTCTAGCGATGAAACTATCTCTGAAGGTAGGTAGTTAATTAACGTCGCTCTGAGGGAACACGACGTACCATTGGCTGCGGTCTGGGATCAGTACCAAATAGAAAAATCGAGAGACAACACCTCGTAATTTTGATCCACGGTCAAATGACGAGGTCAGAACCTGAGCTGGCACCCCATCCTCCAAATTTTCACACCATGCCAACTTCGAGGGGTTGTAATGAGTACTTATACCTCATATGTTAATGTAATTTTTTTATTTCCATTGTAGCAGGCGGTTACATGGACATTATCCAAGCGCCATACAGAGATCAAATACACAAACGAACAATGAACAAAGACACCAGAACAGGAACACAATAGGAACAGGAGCACGATGAAACAGTGATCAAAGTGTCAAACTGTCCAAGAGATCTCTGGCTTCCCAATATCGGGAGAAGGTACAGTTCTTCTTAAGATCTGGAAAAACAGAGTGGTGTTCAGTATTCATCGTCACACCACTGCAGCAGAGGGGGCAGGCATAACTATCCACTATCCAAAGTCGGTAGAGATGGGCGGAAAGCAAATCATACATGTAGTCAAACGAAAAGCAGCCACAGCTCTGCTTCTTGAGCAATCAGGGAGATCGTGGTTGGTATTTCTCCATGGTTTCTCTCTGTTCATTCTTTTACTATACCGAAAGCATTTCTTTAAAAGCTGGATTTATTTTTGACGAGTCGCTTGTAGCTAACTAGGTATGTTAATGTCACTGATTATTATTATTTAAGAAAAGTTATTTGATGGCAATTAATTTTAAAATATCTTTTCATGTGCGATAATGGGGAGAAATATAAAATATGCATTTGTAGGGCCCTATCTGAAATCCAGAACAAACCTATTTTCTACAACCCCTTTATCATGATGATATGGATATATCTGAACACCACCTAACTACAACCAGAAAAAAATGCTGTTTTGTAAATACATGAAAAAAAATTTGCTATCTGAGGGCATCAAAAGGGAAAGGCAAAAACCGTCTTATATCACCGTCTTACTCTCCAAATTCTCACCCCACTCCACCATGAGGTCAGTTGAGGCCACGACAGATTTAACGTGTACTTTCGTCCGTGCACTCAATGCTCCCTGGCTGGATCCAGTTTAGAACTCACAAACCTCCGGTTGCTAATCCGTTTATTTTATAACTGGGTAAATTATCTATAGAACGTATAAAGGCATTTCCTAACTCATGTGCTGAACACACCATCCTCACGAAAAGGAAATGTTTGTACTAAAAATAATAGGTTCCATTTACACAAGTAATCCAAATGGTAATTTCACTAATGCTAATACAGTTGACCTTTTCATCATAACACAAGGGAAATATTTATTCTGATAAATAATTGGGTATACATTTACCCGAAAAATCCAAATGGTAATTTCAGTAAATGAACTGAAACAGAGCCAGTAATATTGCTATTTATCAAAGTAACAAGTACAAAAATAAACACAAATCTATTGTTCTATCCTGACCAAAGGTTTCTATTTAATCAATTTCTATTCCAACAATGTTACTCGTGAGACATAGCTTTAACTTCGTTACACGCAGAACATTTGCTGCAATTAAGAAAACCATGGAATTATTCCTCCGAATCTAAATGATGTGTACCTACTTAATAACTGCAATCTTATCATTAGAATTAAGAAGTTGTATCGCCGTATTATTGCAGACGACTCGTCTGGATGTTGCACAGGGAAAACATCTTCAGAAACGCGATTAAGAACGCCTAAATCAGCTACTTCAACACGAAGGTTTCTAATTAATACTCCAAACGAATGGTTAAACAAACAGGGATATAGTTATGCATTCAAATAATTACCGATGTTTGTTCATCTAACTACACCTGCCATTTGATTGTGAAAGTAGTTACACGGGAAAGCCACGTGTCATTGAGTAATGCTTATGCTAATAAAAGATGTACCTTTCAAGGCGGTGTTTGCTTCTAAGTCGACCACTTTATATAATTGTCAGACATGCTAGCCATTAGTATTGCCATTTTTAACATTTGACTATTTTGAGTCCTATTGTTTTGGGAGTGCTGAGTTACAACTCGTATATCTGGAAGTGCTAATTGACAATACATTTCGTTCTTGTATATAGCTAAGACCTCACAGTAAAAGATAAAAACTGCATCGACTGCTCATAAATGAGTATATGAAGTTATTTGCGTCATCCCCCTTTATACTAAGGCCGGTACAGCTGTTGTACCATGATCACGCCAAGATAGAATTGAGGCAACTCCCAGTACACCAGTTGTAGCTTGAAAGTTATAAGAATCACACCAAGGAAGAATTTAGACTACGGTTGTTACAGCAGTTATACCTTACAAAATATAAGAATCGCACCAAGAAAGAATTTAGACTACGGTTGTTACAGTAGTTATATCTTGAACGTTATAAGAAATCACACCAAGAAAGAATTAATACTATGGTTGTTACAACAGTTATACTTTGAAAGTTATAAGAATCGCACCAAGATAGAATTTACACGACGGTTGTTACAGCAGTTATACCTTGAAAGTTATAAGAATCGCACCAAGAAAGAATTTAAACTACGGTTGTTACAACAGTTATACTTTGAAAGTTATAAGAATCGCACCAAGATAGAATTTACACGACGGTTGTTAGAGCAGTTATACCTTGAAAGTTATAATAATCGCACCAAGAAAGAATTTAAACTACGGTTGTTAAAACAGTTATATCTTGAAAGTTATAAGAATCGCACCAAGAAAGAATTTAGACTACGGTTGTTACAGCAGTTATACCTTACAAAATATAAGAATCGCACCAAGAAAGAATTTAGACTACGGTTGTTACAGTAGTTATATCTTGAACGCGTTATAAGAAATCACACCAAGAAAGAATTAATACTATGGTTGTTACAACAGTTATACTTTGAAAGTTATAAGAATCGCACCAAGATAGAATTTACACGACGGTTGTTACAGCAGTTATACCTTGAAAGTTATAAGAATCGCACCAAGAAAAAATTTAAACTACGGTTGTTACAACAGTTATACTTTGAAAGTTATAAGAATCGCACAAAGATAGAATTTACACGACGGTTGTTAGAGCAGTTATACCTTACAAAATATAAGAATCGCACCAAGAAAGAATTTAGACTACGGTTGTTACAGCAGTTATACCTTAAAAAATATAAGAATCGCACCAAGAAATAATTTATACTATGGTTGTTACAACAGTTATACTTTGAAAGTTATAAGAATCGCACCAAGATAGAATTTACACGACGGTTGTTACAGCAGTTATACCTTGAAAGTTATAATAATCGAACCACAAGAAAGAATTTAGACTACGGTTGTTACATCAGTTATACCATGAAAGTTATAAAATTCGCGCTTTGAAAAAATCAGGCTTCTTAAATCTATAGCCGTAGTCAAATGGTTAACTCATATTATGAGGCTCAATCACTCTAATTAGACCTCTGATGAGCACACACACACATATACGCTCTAAAACCCAGATGGTAGAATCGTTTTTTCACAAAAAACGAAACTAAGTTACCACATTTATTGGTTGAAGAATTCAGAGTAAGATTCGATTGGTCACGAATGTCGAAACTGCTTATAAATCTGGCTTTGTTGTGTACAAAAGGAGCCGGTGTACGTTAAATATGTCGTCACTACAAATCTACTAGTGTTGGAATGGCGTGGAAGTTTGGAGATTGGGGTGCCAGCTCGGGTGACGCCTCGTCATCTGACCGTGGTTCAAAATTACGTGATGTTGTCCTCGAATCTTTTCCTTTGCGATTGATTCCGGACCATTGTGTACAGCTCGTTGTGTTGCTCCAGTACGACGTTAATTAAAATACTTACCTACCAAATGTCTTTGATTTTTGTCATTGGCTTCTTTCTATAATTGCTCTTAAAAGACCATCTATATATATATTTCTCTTACGTGGCACGCAAAAAAGACGTTATTTGTTACCGCGTTTTGGCAACATTGTGCGATTGTTTGTTTACTAGGAGCCTCGCGAGTCATTTGAATCTATAGCGTTATCGGATGAAATTTTATTGAAAAAAAATGAATTTTAGACGAGCTGTTGCGGTTTGTAATAGAAATCTAAGAAAGCGGAGGATCTTTTCAGGGCTATTTAAAAAACGGTCCTTTTCAAGGCTAACAATTATAGTACAACAAGACGCGTGCACTACAACTTTCGACAACAAACTCAGTCAAAAAGTATATGGGTGGCTCGAGTACTGGGGAAATGTACACACAAACAACATGCTGGGTATTCAATTTCCAAAGCAGCGCTCACATTGCGAGTAAAAATTTGCTCAAAGCTTTCATCTAAATTCTGATTCCAGAGGTACTGTATATATCTTTTATGTAATACAACAAATTTAGATTTGAAAAATATTTTTTTGGAATATATTTTGTAATCAATCCCTTCTGCTAGGACACGTGTCTTCATTGATGCGAGCGAAGCGAGCATAGGTTCGCGCAGCGAACCAATGAGAATTGCGAAGCAATCCTCCGGGGGTTGGCGAGCGTTAGCGAGCAGGGGGCGGGTTCCCTAGTGTCTATTATTACTGCTATGCTTTTCACTACTTTGTTCACGGATGGTTTTACATATTTTAATTATTAGTGATCTTATTGGCCTTATACTCATTTGTATACGCTTTTATATGGAATCTTGGATAGCGAATTTGTTTTGTTTTTTCATTGACTTCTATATCGTGTTGTTTATTCTCTACCATGCGACAAACTTGTTCCAAAACGCATTATTTGTTCCATACATAAAACCAAAACGTTGAGTTTAATGTAGATTGGTTCACCCTATCATAGTAAGCTGTCAGAGGTGCACCAACTACAGGTATTTCCGGCCTCATGATCCCAATATACCTGAGTAATCTTTACTTTTTCTTTGGGGTTTCAATCTTTTTCTGCTTTCATTCCACTATTCTATTCCCCAATTCCTGGTTTTTCTCCTTTCAGGACATTTTTTACTTGACGTTGTCTTGTGTTTGGCGCAGTTTGGTCAGAAGTATGGATATTTGGCTATAAGACCCCAAAACAACCAACCAACTAGTCTTAGAATAATAAATGTATAGTTCCTGTTATCTATGTGTAGATGACACAGATGTATATGCATGTGAACTTATATGTATCACATATGTATAATTCCACATACTTTGTCACAGATTCTGATATACTATTCATTATATTTTGTGGTGCAGCTGCATTCTATGTATTGTTTGGTGGCAACGCTCTTGGCGCATTTTTATGTCGCCAAAACAAGTCTTACAAAAAAATCAATTTTTACAACGGTTTAAATTTTCGAATGAATACCCTGCAACTTATCTGCAACACTAAATACAGAAGGCATGTTCAAATAGAAAGGTGTAATAATTTTCAAAAGCAAATAGCAATAAACAATACAACCTGATGTGACTGCTCTGGTGCGTAACTAAAATCAAAGGGAACGCTTTATTTCATTCAATTTACAATAAACAGAAAATAATTAGGAACAAAAATTTAAGATAACTAATGAAATCAAAGGATAATATAACGAAAATAAAAACAACATTCAAGAATATTCCCAGGTGAAAATTTAAACTTTCCGCTTGTCGGAGGTTGCGATAAAAACCGGAATAACCACAATACAGATTCACTGCCTGCACCTGCCATAAATCTTGCTACTAAAAGTGCCACAAAACGCGCCAAGAACACGGAATATATCTGTACCGATTTTGTTAGTGTTAACAATTGCAAGTGCATACCATAGTTAACTGTTGGATATGGGATGTCAGAACATATAGCTGTCCAACGCGTTGTAAGATTAGGAAGCTCTGGTAAGAGGCATAACTACTTCAAGCCAGTTGGGAGTTTTTCCCACACTCAAAGAAGCACCACGTGGGAGGTTATTGTCATTCCATTTGCTATCTAAAATGTTCTTCTCTGCCCCAGAAACGTTCCAACACCAAATAAGATACACAGCATATTTCACTTCCTCTTCGTTCATGACAAAAAGGCTTCTCGCTATCAAACAGCGAGGCAAAATTTAAGAGTTTTTATTTCCCTCTCGCGGAAGGGCAGATAGGCAAGAGAAACAAATAAAACGGCGAAAAGATGCGAGATTAGAAATTTTTTATTCGAGGCCCACGGAGTTTCTCTCGATAAAAACGTGAGTTATGGAGGATATTTTTCTATGTTAGTTGCTCGGGTAGCTTTTAAGTTCCTTGGAACGGAAAGAAATGATATCCTTTATTTTTGCTACTGAGTTTTCGATTATCCAGGATATTGGTTCGTGAACTGCATTCGCAACAAACACGGGAGGGTACGTTTTTGTGACCTTGGCGCCCCTTCACGGGTAAAATGGATTTAGGAAAAAATTCATTTGTATTTCTGGACAGATTCAGTTTTTTTCATTTTTACTTCAAGTCAGTGATATTCCAGTCTTGTCAATCTCAGCAGTGAAATAAACACCAGACTTTTAAGCATGGCGCAAGTAGTATTGTTGGTAGACAGCACTTACTCATTGTAGATAGCGACTGTCCTGGTGATATTATTTTGTTGGCAGACAGTCTTTCTCTTCGTAGATTGCGAGTGTACTGGTGATGTTATATTGTTAGCAGACAACACTTATTTACTGTAGATAGCGAGTGTGCTGGAGATTTTATATTATTGGCAGACAACCTTACTAACTGTGGATAGCGGGTGTATTTTTTATTTTATAATGTTGGTCATACAACAATTATTCATTGTAGATAGTGAGAGTACTGGCGATTTTATATTATTGGCAGACAACCTTACTAATTGTGGATAGCTGGTGTATTTTTTATTTTATAATGTTGGTCATACAACAATTATTCATTGTAGATAGTGAGAGTATTGTCGATTTTATATTGTTGGCAGACAACACTTTCTCATTGTAAACAGCGAGTGTACTGGTGATGTTAATAGTTGGAAGACAACACTTACTCACTGTAGGTAGCGAGTGTATTTTTAATTTTATATTGTTGGGCAAACAACTCTTATTCATTGTAGACAGCGAGTGTACTGGTGATGTTATATTGTTGGCAGACAATTTATTGTAGAGTGAACGGGTATTGCAAGTGAACGGATGATATTGGCTATAGTTGATTAGCTATATACTAACTAAGGACATAGGTATAAGAATTGGTCTGGAACACTATAAGTTGATAAGAAACTCATTATGCTTTTAAGGTTAACCCTCCAAGTGGGTTCAACGAGGTATCACAACCATCAAGATCTGACCAAACTGTAAATGTCGAGATATATCGTCATCAAGGTACTGCTAATTTTTTTATGATAACAGTATCAAGATCTGGTCAATTTTCTTACAATAACGAGATATCTCGTCATTCAAGATCTGTTCAGTTTTCTTCCAACAACGAGGTATCTCGTGATTCAAGATTTGGTTAGTTTTATGCTAATTATGAGATACCTAGTAGAAACAATCATCAGGAAGGTTTACTTTTTGGACAACGCAAACTTTCAGAATATCATTTGTTCATTTCAAATCGATTATATTCTAAACTTGTCCGGTTTTATTCCTCCAAGGCATATTTTCCCCTCTTCTGTTAGTAAAACCTTGTGTATGTATGTCCATTACTGGATGATGTCTGAGTTTTGAATGGCACAGCATGTCGAAATATGGCCCTTACACCATAAAAACCATGACCCCCACTAACCACCCGTCTAATCTTGTAAGAGATTAAGCAGTGACAGAAACATATAATTTTAAATCATAGTGTCAGTGTTCTTATTTAAGGGAATGTTACCTAATATGAGATACTTTTTTTTAATTGCATTGGTGACTTCTAATGAAATATTTAACAAACATCTTTTTTGATTTTCAACTCTCACTAAAGCTATTTTAATACATGGATGGATTTTTGTTTGGCAAAATGTGTTGGAAATACACGGAAAAAAATTATTCATAAAAGTTTATTAATAGGCTGTTTTGGTAGCCCAATATGAGACACCAATATTTCTTAATATGATATAGTGTCTTTATTGTATATTCCCAATGACAAAGAACAACAAATGAACATGAAAATATATGTAAAGCTGATTATATACCAAGAGCAAAATTTTGGAAAACAACTTTCCATATATATCTAAAAATACCAGTCAAAAAAAAGTCTTCTAAACTCTTAAAAGCGATGTTTCACCATAGGTTGCAATGGAGAATGTTATGTTTACAATGACTCTATAGTCTCTCTAGCAAATAGTGCATGACACTTCTTGTAGTTAAAAACATCGTATGGTAAAGATACAGTAGTATTTCATACTAGCAAAATACCCGACCTTACTCGGTTTGAATTGGTTTACTCTAGATTGAAGAGATAATCAAAATATATAATGACGTACGTTTTTTGTAGAATAAAAATTTATTTTAACATCTTTCGCCATCTTTATATTTTCTACAACTTACTTTGGACACAAATCATACACATGCATATCCATTCATGTAATACATTTCACATACATCTTACAATTGCTGTATGACAAAGCTACAAAATGACGAAAGGTGATACTAAGGTTACTACTATAAAAGAGGATTTATAGGAAGATTTGGAATTCCCTTTCTTAAGTTCTTTTCATGTTCAACTCAATTAATTAAAATTACGATTTACGGCGAGTGCTCTCACACTCATAGTCAACAAAACAATATTTTTTTACTTGTGGCACTCTTGCCTCCGGTATGCGACATTGTGAAATTTTGCAATCTTCTCCTGTCATTATTACAACAAATTTTTTAATTTTGGAAAAAGTTCCAGTTTGGATTAATAAACATTATTATTCTTTCAATAACGGCATTATTCTTTAAATAACGGCATTATTATTTAAAATAACGGCATTATTCTTTAAATAACGGCATTATTCTTTAAATAACGGCATTATTCTTTCAATACCGGCATTATTCTTTAAATAACGGCATTATTCTTTCAATAATGGCATAACTACACTTAAAATTTACTGAAAATTTAAACTGACTTACCTAACAATTTTAAGTATAATACTTTGTGGTGCTGTTGCGTGTGATGAGAAGGAAAACACATTTATTAAAATAATAAATATTTAAAACTGGAAACAGCAAAGTAAAACAAAATAAAAGATGTCGCAAAAAATTGTTCTAAATATATTAATTTGTGATTTAATTTTATCTCTTGATCTCGCACAGTTGCCACAACTTACAACTAAAAGTGTACAAAATTTAGAAATGTGAAATTAATTCAGAGCGAAAGAACCAGAAAAAATATCACTGCTCGCGCGATCTTGTTCATTCTCATTTCATTGAAAAATATCGTCTGTCCCAAATATTCGGAAATCGTTTTCATTGCGCAAAGAATAAAAATAAGACTCGAAATAAATGAAGTATCAGAGATGAAATTCCATTAAAAAAATAATTTTTTGAAGAATAATTACTTTTTCAGCAGTACTGGTAAAGCAATCGAAGTAATCGTAATATTCAATAGACATTCCAATTTTTCCAAAACTACCAAATTATGGTTGATTTAAGTATACTTACTCAGGTGTTTTAGCATGAAACTCAACTAAATATAACAATAAAGAAATGTTTAATATTGCGTTCACTAAACTCATCGATAATGTATAAAATAAAATACAATGCAATCAAATATCTGGAATGCAATTCATGTGAAGTCTACACAAACACACAAACACAAAATCGAGCATAGAACAGAAAGACGGACAGACAGACTTTCGCAACCAATGCCACTCACTAAATGAAGATAAGTACTCACTGTATGCAAATTTTCATGAAAATATCTTAAACCGCGTGGACGTGTATAGGGCACAACATACAGACAGACAGACAGACACATTTTCATGAAATATCTTAAACCGCGTGGACGTGTATAGGGCACAACATACAGACAGACAGACAGACACCAAACGAAAAAAAGGCGGATTCGGCATCAGAAGGGTCCAAAACGGATAGAAAACTTGAAATGGGTCGAAAATATTGAATGTACAAACAAACACTCCATTCTTATTTATATAGATTAGGCAAGTATCTCATATTAAGTCAACTTCCTCTTTCCCATAGGTCAAGGTGAAATCAATATAGTCCAACAGACCATGCTTTTCAAGTAGCACAGCAATCAACCTCTTAATCCAGAAGCTACCCCAGCAAGACCGATGCAATCAAACACATAAGAAGTAGTTGCTGAGGTCAATAAACAAGGTTATGGTGGATATCTTAATTCCTCTAACAAGTCATATATCATATTAATGCCAGATACTAAGTCTTGACTAAGAAGTCTGTAGTTGCGATCTTTTAAAATATAACGACAGTACAAGGTGCTTTTGGGTACACCAAAGATGCGAGGGAGGACAGATCATGTTTTAAGAGTATATTTCCGTGGCAGTGACATCACTATTTGATAGACTAATCTTCTCGTCGCTATCCTTATCAGACAAATCAACTATCTCGTTACCAAATGGTATAAGTAGTATTGTTGTGTCAAACACTACACAGTCATTGTAGTGAACGAGTACACTGATGTATTGTTAGCATACAACCATAGTTGATTGGTAGAATTATATTACCCCAATCTGGCCTAAATGGATTGTTGTCTTAAATTTGGTATGAAGGAAGGTCTAAATGATTGATTTAATGCTGTCAGATCTATGAAAGACAGGTATGTTTTGCAAACCAATCTCTTGAGGTCCTTGAAGTTTGATCGGGAAACTGTCACCAATTCGTATTTATGAAATGTAACTTGAATACTCGAATTGTCATTTATATTCTTGCGTTGGATGTAACACAAATATACTCAAGACAACTGTAGTCGATTATCAGTATAATACGTAAACAGGAGAACTAAAAAAATTATAATAAAGAAGTTCTGGATCAGAATAATGTAAGACTACTAAGGATCATTTCTGTCTTCTTATTTTTCAATAATAACTAGTTATTTAAGCAGCATTTATATTGTATACTAGCAAAATACCCGACCTTACTCGGTTTGAAATGGTTTACTCTTGATTGAAGAGATAATCAAAATATATAATGACTTAAGTTTTTTGTAGAATAAAAATTTATTTTAACATCTTTCACCATCTTTATATTTTCTACAACTTACTTTGGACACAAATCCTACACATGCATATCCATTCATGTAATACATTTCAAATACATCGCACAATTGCTGTATGACAAAGCTACAAAATGACGAAAGGTGATACTAAGGTTACTACTATAAAAGACGATTTATAGGAAGATTTGGAATTCCCTTTCTTAAGTTCTTTTCATGTTCAACTCAATTAATTAAAATTACGATTTACGGCGAGTGCTCTCGCACTCATAGTCAACAAAACAATATTTTTTTACTTGTGGCACGCTTGCCTCCGGTATGCGACATTGTGAAATTTTGCAATCTTCTCCTGTCATTATTACAACGAATTTTTTAATGTTGGAAAAAGTTCCAGTTTCGATTAATAAACATTATTATTCTTTCAATAACGGCATTATTCTTTAAATAACGGCATTATTCTTTAAATAACGGCATTATTCTCTAAATAACGGCATTATTCTTTAAATAACGGCATTATTCTTTAAATAACGGCATTATTCTTTAAATAACGGCATTATTCTTTCAATAATGGCATAACTACACTTAAAATTTACTGAAAATTTATACTGACTTACCTAACATTTTTAAGTCTAATACTTTGTGCTGCTGTTGCGTGTGATGAGAAGGAAAACACATTTATTAAAATAATAAATATTTAAAACAGGAAACAGCGAAGTAAAACAAAATAAAAGATGCCGCAAAAAATTGTTCTAAAGATATTAATATGAGATTCAATTTTATCTCTTGATCTCGCACAGTTGCCACAACTTACAACTAAAAGTGTACAAAATTTAGAATTGTAAAATTAATTCAGAGCGAAAGAACCAGAAAAAATATCACTGCTCGCGCGATCTTGTTCATTCTCGTTTCATTGAAAAATATCGTCTGTCCCAAATATTCGGAAATCGTTTTCATTGCGCAAATAATAAAAAATAAGACTCGAAATAAATGAAGTATCAGAGATGAAATTCCATAAAAAAAAAAAAAAATTCTCAAGAATAATTACTTTTCAGCAGTATTAGTAAAGCAATCGAAGTAATCGTAATATTCAATAGACATTCCAATTTTTCCAAAACTACCAAATTATGGTTGATTTAAGTATACTTACTGAGGTGTTTTAGCATGAAACTCAACTAAATATAACAATAAAGAAACGTTTAATATTGCATTCACTAAACTAATAGATAATGTATAAAATCAAATACAATGCAATCAAATATCTGGAATACAATTCATGTGATGTCTACACAAACACACAAACACAAAATCGAGCATAGAACAGAAAGACGGACAGACAGACTTTCGCAACCAATGCCACTCACTAAATCAAGATAAGTACTCACTGTATGCAAATTTTCATGAAAATATCTTAAACCGCGTGGACGTGTATAGGGCACAACATACAGACAGACAGACAGACAGACAGACAGACAGACACCAAACGAGAAAAAGGTGGATTCGGCATCAGAAGGGTCTAAAACGTATAGAAAACTTGAAATGGGTCGAAAATATTGAATGTACAAACAAACACTCCATTCTTATTTATATAGATATTTTACTAACCATACAGCTGGAATAAGTATCGCACTAGTTGAGAACTACTTATATGTTTTAATCTTAAACGGATTAATCAAATTTCTATACTTTATACTATTATTTCGAAAATATGTATAATTATTCTATGCTCATTGGCGTTTATTTTATACTTCATATACGATAATCATATTTTTGGTCGATTGCTTATATGCATAGAAATTACTGGGAATTAATTTTTGTCAAGAACTAAGATGTAATCGTAGTTTGAACTGATTCTTTCTAATAGTGTTGTTATTGGAGAACGCAGGAATTTTCTCTGCTCAAGGATTGTAATGTGTAACCTCTTACATGTTTGTCCACGAATCTACAATCCATAACTAGACACGAAAGCAAAACCTCGAATATGTATTGGTAAATTTGTGCCACGAATTCAAGATGTAGACTGATACAAATTATTTCACTCAAAAAACACAAGATTTAAGCTGCAACAGTTCAGTTTTAAAGTACACGTAAAATGATTATTTACAGTTAAACATTATTACCGTTAACAACAAGGGGAAATTAAAAAATTTTCGAATGCACTGAAATATTAGACAACTTAGCCTGAATAAAAAGTATTTTTATGTGTCAAATTGTATATAAAAGTACATCTGAATAAAGCTGTCTCCAGTTTAATTTAAATAATAATTCAATACTACTTCTGGTTAAAATGTAACAATATGTTCTTTTGGTGTATTAGGTAGAATACGACTGCAACAAACTACTCTGAATGTATATTATACCTATGACGTTCCCTTTTTATTCAGTGTAAATCTCTTAGTATTGTGCTATTATAGACATTTACTCGTATATCTTCATTCTACCTTAAAGTTTCAATCCTATTACTTAAATATTGCTGTACCGGCGTTTTAGTTGCCCCTTTCCCGTCTCCAAGTAAGGCCTAGTCGTAGTATCATGTCAATTGAACAAATATTTTGCCAGACCTTTTCATTATAGTATCCGATGAGCAGACGTACCATAAAAAAAAAAAAGATTTTTTTTTTCTGGATATGACCACCGACATGTGAAGAGCTCAGATAGGTAAGTAATTTTAATAAACGTCGAACTAGAGCAACACAACGGGCTATTAGCAACGGTCTGGGATCAAACTAAATGGGAAAGATTCGAAGAGAGCACGACGGAATTTTGAACCACGGTCAGATGACGAGACAACACCTGAGCTGGCATCCCACTCTCCAAAGTTCCACACCACGCTAATGTGAGGACATCTGAGGGGGTCTTTGGTTGGATTCGAACTCGCGACCCTCCGGTTGCTCATCCTATGCTCTTTCAACCGGAATAACTCGGTCACCTTGAAGAGCTCAGAAAGAGAGCAGTTTTTTATCACGGGGTTTTAACCCATCGTTCCAATGTTCAACCTAAAAGTACAAGCTTCATCATCTGACCCTGGTTCAAAATTACGTGGTGTTGTCGTCGGATCTTGCCTTTCGGGATTTATCCCGGACCGTCACCAATAGCCCGTTATGGTGCTTCTGTGTGATGTTAATTAAAATACATATTTAACTAAGATTGCAAAACTAAATTATTTAATAAATTACTGCTTTCACGTTAGTTTTGCGAATTGTAATTCCAAAATCAATAGAATTATCGTTGAGAAAATCAGTGTTTATTAAACATAAAATATTAACTATTAAATACACAACTTCAAAAATATGCCCATGGGTGTTAAAATACAAGAATGGACACAATTTGAAAGATTGTTTAACATTATAAAAATTAAAACTTTAGAACTTTGCTGGCGATACATTTTGTTTCACCAAACTTTTCAAGCGGTTCTTTGGCATGTATGGAATCATGTCAAAAATGCTCGTCTTAAGCTGTGACAGCTACTTTTAAATTTATTCAAAACTTGTCATTAAGAGTAATCTGCACGATTTGTGTACAATTCTGATACAGCATTTAGAATAGTACACTGTTACCGAGACGTATCGTGATAAAATTCAAAATATGAATTACGTCCTGACGTCACTTGATCCAGTATAAAATAGAAGGACTTTCGTCACTGTGCATATAAGAAATTTGGAGGGGTAAGAAAAACACAAGAATTGACCATGGGATGAGTGGACTTGATGGAATTGGACGGAGAATTGATTATGAATCTAGGTTTTATTGAGGGTGTACCGGCAAGAGGAGAGATTGACAGACCAGTCACAACACATGTTCCTATTGCGTAATTAATGATATGTAATAAGTTGGTTGGGTTGTTTTATGCTGCAAATACATATTCGCCCAAGCTGCGCCTGACACAAGATCGACGACGTTAAGCAATGGACGTAATACACACAGATAAAGCTTTACTGACACAAATGAAATAAATATACCCTATGAGAGGAATCGAACCAGCGCCGCCAATATTTCGCAGTGGACATACCCATTAAACCATGGTGATCCTGGTATGTAAATGGACTGTTCTTGGATTGAGTTAATGAATGATCACTGTTTATTATTATTCTGAACGTAAAATATTACGCATGTGATTTTCTTTAGTGGTATTACGAGTTTTGTTATATGTATACGATTTTGTCTTGAAAAGGGCAACTTTTTTGTTGCAGTAGAAATGGGAAAAGTTGCATTTATCATTGCCTAAAGTTGCACTTATGGAAATAAAGTTGCATTTATTTTTGATACACTAAATTCTAAAATAAATTATTCGTAAAAAATGAAAAATATATATATATATATTGACAATTTTAGTTGTGTACAACAGTATTATAATACATACTGTAATACAGAAGAACGTTGAATGGCCTTGGCCAGTAATTTCTTTAAAATTGAAAACCTGCGCCAGCCGCTGTAATATAATATGCTATATCGGATAATAGAAGCGCAAAACCAAAAACTTTCGCTCAACATTCAGAGATTTTAAAACGTCATGTACAAGCCGAACGCCATATTGATGATCGACACTCACCTCGCAAATCTGCAGGATTATCAAGAGTGCGAACCAATGTGTTAAAGTACTTCTTGCCATTTATTTCACTCTCGTTTTAGGACGAACACTTTCTTACCATAAACTTGTTTGATCCGCAATACTTCAGCGTTCGCAAGATCAGACACACGTGATCGAAGGCTTATTCAGAGAGCAAAAAAAGAAGAAAAAGTAATTTAATTTAAGTAAATTAATTTAACCTATATTTTAAAAAGTTGCAGGTGGTTGCATTTATGCAAAAAGTTGCATTTATGTTGTGGTTATAACTCACTTACTACACACCAATTGTAGGAGGAATTTTGGTTTTAGTACTTTACATGTAGCTTAGAACGCGTGAAAAAAAGTTGCATTTGTTGCAAAAAGTTGCCCTAGTCATGACTAAGTAAAATTAATCTTTAACTATTCATAGCGCCTTATCGACTCTTTGAGAAACAATAGTAGGCACTAGCGATGCGATATCGATGTCGATGTTTAAAAAAACATTGATGTATTTACCATCGATATATTGGAGCCGATGTTTTTTTAACGTCGATGTTTATACTTGTCGACGTTTTATTTTTTAATGAAAAAAGCACCATAGTAAAAATTAAGAAAAATAACCTTGGCAACATCTGTCCCATCATAAATAGTTTGTTCCTTAACTGGTGGGATAGTTAGTAAAGAAAGAAGTCAGCATAATGTGGAGAAAGTGAACAAACTTCTTTATTAACAGACTAAATAATAAATATTGGGCATATAATAATTATAGGCCCCAATATTTTTTATTTACAGTAAATAAAACTATAGTTTGTTGTGTTTCCCCTCATAAGTTGATAAATAATTAATAATAACCAACACTAATTATTGTTATGCACCTAGCTAATCATACTCATAGTTAGTAGTAGCTATGTCAAATTGTGTGTTGTAAATATTATTTTCTTTCATACAATTCAATTTGAAAATAAAATATTTTTTAATGGTTCTTATTAAATTTTTTGACGCTGTTTTGACACTCAAAAAAGTCTAAGTTATAAATTAATAAAAACGGCAAATAACAAATTCAATCTTACCCCTCCCCCGTCGAACATCAATGTTTGAGGTTGCTAAACTAGTTTTAAGAAATGGGGCAAAAAAGCTTAAATACACAGATTTTTTAAAAAAGCGATGGTTTTTGGGCGATGTATTATCAACATCGATGTACTAAATTTGAACATCGATGTTTTGCTGTCGATGCCGCAACCCAGCAGATACTTACATCAAGCGATATAATATAACACCTTACATTAATTTATTATAAAAAAACAACATTACTATTTAAGAGAAAAATTCGATAATTCAAGAAAACAAACACAAAAATAGCGTGACTTAAGACGCTTTTTGTAAATTATTAAAAACATAGTTATGTCAGAAACAGAAGAATCTTAACAAGCAGCAGTTCACACGAACATGCCACTGAAGCCTTGACTGCGGGCGGGCGCGAACAGTCAGAAACACAATTAAAAACTTCCTCCCACATTTCATTTATATTTGGCACCGAATAACAAATTAGGAGGCACGAAATTCAACAATTAAGCGAGTCTGAAAAATTTAATTCTTCGGGAGTTCTGGGCCGCAGTTAATGAAATGCAGTGTGAATCTTGAAGTGCAGGAACTCTTTGTTTGGTTTATCCTTTTTTTTTAATTTCTCGGACTTAATTATATGGCAGCGTGCGCTATTTTTCAAGTGTCTGGGAGAAGGAAAAAAACGCAACTTGGGTCGAAGTTCTCGAGTTTTGTATGTAAGTGATATTTCTAATTATCCCTCGTTTTTACTTTTGTCTGGGTCTTGAAGTGACAAATATGGCGAGTAGAAGTGAAGGATATAACTCCTGAACCTTATTAAAATCTTAAATGAGGATTTAAGATGTAGGAGGAATGTTTTTTTCGCCTGTCTAGGAATGGACATATGAGTTGGAAAGTTTTGAATTCTCAGTGGTAGGAACAACAAACAAAAGTCGACTTTTAATCAGCTTGATGGTCTATGAGGTTGTACGTAATTCCGTGGTTAAAAAAAGTATTTTGTATACCATATGTGCATGAAGGGGACAGTGTGGATTTGAATGTAAAAGTGAATTTCGTCTTTAATTACATTTTTATATTTTAAGTAATTGTGACGTATCGAATAATTAAGAGTATGTATGGAAATGAAATAAGAACCCTATTTAGTACTCTACATGTTTCAAGAGATTAAATTATAATCTGCAACACCACACAAACTTTACTCCAAAGTTTGTTCTGCACAGTTTTATACACACTTCAAGGGGTCTCTACAAGCTATCTAGTTCATCAGGACGTGGCCAATTTTGCTAATGACGAGATATCTCGTTATCAAGAAATCTGATTGAACACCGATTGATGAGAATTTTGCCATTTTCCTAATGATGACGAGATCAAGATGAGGTCAGTTTTTTCAAAGGAGGAGATATCTCGTTCTTTGAAAGATCTTAAGGATTTGGAGATGGTAAACAGAAACATTTCAAGGATCGTAAAGATCTGGTCAGTTTTAATGACATTCTCATTGAAAAAATCTGGATTTTAACTTAAGGAAGGTAGGTAGTTAAATTGACGTCGCATTGAAGAGATTCAACGAACTATTGGCGGAGGTTCAGAATAAATCCCGTGAGGGAAGTTTCGGGATTCCAACTTAAGGATACTTCCTGTTGGAGGGATATTCAGAAAAAAATCTTTGATGCGTTCCTATCAATCTTATTGATGCACATATAGAAAATTGTTACAAACTGATTTCAGAACAAATCTCTAATCCAGGAAACTGAATCACTAATTCGGTAAACCTGAATTACTAATTGAGTAAAACTGAATCACTAATTCAGTAAAACTGAATCACTAATTTAGTAAAATTTAACCACTGATTCAGTAAAACGGATTCACGAATTCAGTAAAACAAAATAACTAATTCAGTAAAACATAATCACTAGTTCAGTAAAACGTATTTAGTGATTCAGTTTATTTTATATTTTTGATAATGATAGCTAACCATGCCCTATTGGGTACATCAGTGGTTATATAGGAGTTCAAATCCCTGTATTATGCTTATTGATATACATAGGTACACTCATAGTTAAGGGAATGTGTATTCATCTCTTTATGTGCATTAACACCGCACGGAATCAACTATACCCTACTACCCGAATGACAGAGTTCAAATGTAGGTGAGAACCATTGCCCCCCGAACTTTCTATTCACCTTTGACCCCTTATATGGACCATACAATACGAACCATGTAATATGTATTCTGGTAGGATTGAGTGCTCAAATGATTACTATTGAGAGGTCTTTTAAACAAAAATTAATGTGCAATGTAGTTAGAAGAACACCAGTGTTTCCTACTTTCCTCCTCAATCGGGACTGTTTATTAGCTGTCTCCAAGGACGTATGCTCGTGCTCTCTTCTGCGCATGTGCTCCGTTTGCAAGTGTAAGCATCTATTTCGTTTGAAAGCGATAGCGTCGTAAATGTTAAGAAGCGAGAGACCAATCGTTCTGTAGTCCGTTGTGGAGATGTTTACCGTTTCGTTTCTTGTCTGTAAATAAATGTTGCGTATCATCCTGAGATTTGATATGATTTTAATTTATACAGGTGGCCTGAAATTGCTATAACAAGAGATTTTCCAAAATATTACGAATAATTTTAATAATTTGTATATGATTTTGAAAAAAATGTTTTGACCAAATATCAAAATGATTACAATTTGGTGTCCAATGAAAGAATAGTGCTATCTCGAGCGCATCGGAACTGCGCATCCAGCAGATGTATATAAAGCGTTGTTCTTGAAATGTTGTTAAAAATTTCTGCTGCATTGCGATTTAGGATAGCTTTCAACGACTGAAAAAATGCCTCGCCGCATGATTCGAGCTTATTACGAGCAACTCTCAGAGTTTGAAAGAGGTCGTATCATTGGATTGAAAGAGGCAGGTTGGGCAAATCGGAGAATCGCTCGTCATGTGAGTCGAAACAATGCGGCGATTAGAAGATGCTGGCAAGAGTGGGTGGACAATGGCAGATTTTAGCATCATGATGGTAGCGGTCGACGTAGGGCCACAACAGATCGCGAGGACAGAGTAATTGTCAGATCAGCTGTCACAGTGCCTGATTCATCGCTATCAACCATCAGTCGTGCGACCCACACGAGTGTCCACCATGACCCTTCACAGAAGGCTGAGAGAGCATAATCTTCGCTCGTACCGATCGTTACGCCACCTGCCACTCACGCCTGCTTACTGTCGAGCCAGATTACAGTGGAACTTGGCTCCATCAGGCTGGAATGATGCTGACTGGGGACGTATAGTCTTTAGCGACGAATCCCGCTTCCAACTGTGTCCTGACGATCATCGAAAACGTGTCTGGAGACTCGCAGGGTAGCGTGCCGATCCTACTTTCACTATTGCACGCCATACGGACCCTAAACAAGGAGTTATGGTCTGGGGTGCCATTTCCCTTGATAGCCGGACCCATTTGGTCGGCATTAGAGGTACACTTACTGCACAGCGGTACGTTGACGACATTCTGAGACCTGTTCTGCTACCGTTCCTTTCGCAGTAACCTGGACTTATTTTTCAGCAAGAAAATTCCAGACCACATACGGCACGTGTTGCTATGAACTATCTTTAAGCTTGTCAAACACTTCCTTGGCCAGCCAGATCACCAGATCTCTCTCCCATCTAGCATGTCTGGGATATGATGGGATAGCGACTGAATCCGGTAGGGAATGTTGATTAGAGCCATTTTGTAAATTAACGTGTTTAATTTTAAAGTTGTTAAGTTAAAATAAAGTCTGGTTACACATCATTTAATATTTTTTTATTTTATGACATACTTATGTCAATTTAAAATAAAACACCGTGTTTAACAACTTGATAATAGCTCGCTGTTCTGCTCCAGTGCGACGTTAATTTTCAACTACCTACCACAATTTGATACATAGCCTCCATCTATTTTTACCCTAAACTCAGAAAATCCTATTTTGCACAGCGTGGCTCTAATAATTTGATCAACCACTGTGAAAAAGTTAAATTGAAAAATGAGGAACTGATGTATTTAATTTCACTTGTCTTTCATAACGAGATTAATAACAAACGAACTATTTTCTATTCGTTTTCGAAACGAAGTTTAATAATTATGATAATAAAGCAATACTCTGTTGTTAACGAGTAAATATTTTTCGGATTGCCCGAACGGTATAATTACAAAGTTTTACACGCTGATATATCACTAACTTTAGACGCTTTTTCAATTTCAAACTTAAAATAAGACACACCTTCATTCGATTTGCTAGTTAAAAAAAAATTTAGCATAAATATTCACCACGAAATAACTCTTCATTTGAATTTTAAATGAAGAATTATGAATAGATAAATAAAAATTGACGTATGTTAAATATTCCGTTCCTTCTTGTTGAAATTCTCCTTCAGAAGATCTTAATATCATCATTTCAAGCTTCGAATATATTCTAAAGATTTGACCGAAAAATAACGATAAGATCTCGTTCTTTTTCGTGTTTGCGGATGATGAATGATTCATGAGTAATTTTTCCACTTGGTGGGGAACGAAATATGTTAAATATTTCCTCAGTATTCTCATCATAATGATAATCTTGAAGTAGGATCCGCAAAAGAAGGTATGGAAGCGAATGAAATCCTTATCTGAGTTCGAAAGTCTCCTCGAAGTTTCAATTAGAACACTCCAATTATTACGAACGTGGTGCACAAAGCTTGAATGTCGAATCCTTGAAAAGTAAGTTTTTATTGGCTAAAAATAAAGCGTGAATTCAGTTAATCACATAGGATTATATATGATAACGTAGAAATATCATATATGCGATATAGGCAAACAAGCAAAGAATAACAGAAGTCGAGTAATTAATAATAAACCTTTTTGGAGTTAAAAATATTGCTTAAACGTTTCACGATTTGATAAGATTTTTTGCAGGAAGTCGCAAAAGTTAAAACTTAAAGTTTGAATGAAAAAGAAAGGGAAAAAATAGATTGCTGTCAAAAGTCTAATAGAGGTTTTGATATTGGAACTATTTCCTTTCCTTTAAATACTTATCGTTACACAGTTCAAATGTGATGAGACATAATTAAAAGAATGTTATTCAAAACAAGCAGCCAAATAAGCAAAGACAATGACAAGTCGTGTAATAAAAATAGTATTAAACCTATTTATAATAATAAATATCGCCTAAATATTTCAGGGGGTAATTTATAAGAAGTTCTGTTACGCCAACTCCACAAATTTAAGTAATGAAAGAAGTAATGGAGGAATATCTGCTACTTCAAAAGTGTTTGTTTTCTTTCAAATACTTAATATGCAAAATTTGGAGTGTGGTAATATTCTGAGAGCAATTTTCAGTTCGATACGACGTTGTTTAAAGAATGTTTATTTCAAAAGAAGCAGACAAATATATATATATACATATATATCATATATGTATCATATATCCACACACATATATATGTGTGTGTATATATATCATATATCCACACACATATATATATATATATATATATATGTGTGTGTGTGTGTGTGTGTCTGGATGACGTGAACGGCACGTGATTAAGTGAGAATTGTATTTAACTGCTGCAGAAGAAGGTAAGTTTTTATTATTGCACTTACTTTTGCGAGTGATGGGAAAGGCTGCTGATCTATGCGAATTTATTAGAGGGCAGATCGTAATGGCCCGAATACTCGGAATGAGTATCACCGAAACTGCACCACTGGTAGGTTGTTCACGATCTGCCGCTGTTAGTATTCATGCAAAGTGGATAAATGACGAAGACACCAGCAGTAGACTCCAAGGTGTTGGTCGTCCACGCGTCATCAAAGAAAGATGACGTCGGAGAATGTCCCGCTTGGTAAAGCAAAATCGGCGCGAGACAGTGGCTCAGCGGACAGACCAATACAATTCCGGACCAAGGGCAAGTGTTTCGGAACACACAGCTCAATGGACACTGTTGGATATGGCACTGTGCAGCAGACGTCACATTCGCTTGCCTCTGTTGACCAAGTGTCCTCGGCAACTACGCCTACAGTGGGCCCGTGAACATCGAGACTGGACCATGGATGAGTAAGAAGAGAGTTGCCTGGTCAGATGAATCCCGAATTCTCATTCATCACGTCGATGGTCGTGCCAGGGTACGCCGTCTGCCAGGCGAACAGTCGCTCCCCTCTTGTACACCAGGTCACACACAGGCTGGTGGTGGAGGTATTATGCTTAGGGGGACGTTCTCATGGGCAACTCTGGGACCCGTAGTTGTGGTAGAACGGACCATGAACACTGTAAACTATCTGAACATCATTACGGATCAGTTGCACTCTTACATGGCGTCTGTCTTGACAACTGGAAACGGAATCTTCCAGCAGGACAACGCCCTAAGTCACAAGGCTCGGATTGTGTTGGAGTGGTTCGAGGAGCATACTGATGAATTCCAGTTAATGTCCTGGCCACCTAACTCGCCGGATTTTAATACGATAGATCAAATTTGGAGTGTCATGAAGCGGCATCTCAAAACTATAACACCACCATGTCCGAATATCTCGACTTTGCGTGATCGCTGTTAAAACATTTGGTACAACCTGCTTCCAGTCATGTACCAAGAAGTTGTGGCATCTCTGCCCACGTGGGTTTCAGCTGTTTCGCAAGCCAAAGGAGGCGTAACGCGTTATTGAGTAGGTGGTCATAATGTTCTGTCTCACTCAGTATATATATATATATATATATTTGTCCTTTTTGCTGTTCAATTTTTCTGTGTTTTATGTCGAGTAAAAATTTACGATTTAAAATTCTTCCACATAAAAGATGTATTTCTATTTAATGTCATATTAAAATACGAGAATAATTATCAAAAGTTGAGCAAGAAAAATACTTACATAAAATGTAGCATAAGTCATAAAATAATCATACTTCAGCCACCCTTCCGCGAAAAGTACGCATGTTAAATAAAATCTTGAAAATGGAAGTCTATAGCGTTTTTTATGCTTTATCTTACATCTTTAAGATTAAATATCACTGTTAGCCCCATATATTAAATCAAACTGGAATGAATTAAATTCTCTCCAGCTAGAACACAGCTTTTAAATATATTTCACTATTCAGCAATAAATGTATTAATTCACTCGTTTGCTACAACAGAATCGTAAACCGCACTACAGGAAGTAAGTGTTCAATGTCTGCATTTTACTTTTTCCAGCTCATGGACTTCATGTCCTGTCGTATTTCCGTTTTAGTAGGAAGCCTACCATATTTTACTTATGTACCAGTCTTTCGGACAGTATTTAAAAAATTTATTCATGCCTTATGTTTTTGAAGTATGATATGTATTTACGTATCTTTTCTAATTTCACTCTCAGACGATAAATAAAAAAAATAATAATAAATATAGTCACACAAATCTGTCGTTGCAAAAATGGATTGTCATAGGTTGATATTTGCTGTTTTATATCATGCCAAAAAAAAAAGCGTACGTATGCGTACAAAGCGTATGTAGCGTAAAGGAATATCTTAACTTTCAGTATACAAAGTTTAAAGCTTTTAAATTCTTTAAGGGATGTTTTCTAGGGAAACAACGATTTTACAGATACATGCTTTAGACATAGTGCCGACGAAAATGTATTGGATATTTAAATGAAGGTTTTCAGAAAAATACTAGAGGAAGACCTAGTCTTTTCTCCGCATACCTATCTGGATCGAATTGTACTAATCAAGCATTTCCAGACATGTCTAGCATTTCACGTCATTCGAGACACAAAACTGTCTTCCTCTCTGATTAAACTAGTTTCAACTTTCTATTTCTACTGCATTTTTTAAAACAGTAAGTATTCTGAGGATGACTGAAGGTCTAAATGGACTTTGATCTGAATTTTCCGTTTTATCTTTTCATCGCTCAATCTACGTGAAATCTTTGAAATTGATGATCGTAGCCAATCTTAAAGTACACTAGCATGTAAAATATGTAAAGAACACTATTTGGAACTTTTAAAAATAAATGTTACAATCTCAAAATTAATCGATACAGTATGTGGTGATTGTCAAACCGAGGATACTTAGTAGAAAGGGAATGGGCATTGAAGTTCTAACATAGGAATGGGTTCGGCTACCACAGGAATTTATCCGCAAACTCATTCTCATTCATAGAGGAAATATAAAAACTGAGTGAGCAATGATAATTCTTTATGTGCCCACTATCACGTGACAAAAACTAGCAATAACGTAACCTTTAGACTACTTCGTATGCCAGAAAGAAACGAAAATTAATGAGGGGTATATCATGGGTAAACACAAAGGGTGAAGGCGTGCGCCCATTGGTATATAATTTAAAGGATCAGCATGACATAGTAGTAGACTGGCGATTCCTTAATTTTTTTCACCCATTCTTAGAATATATATTCACAATAATATACTATTCAGTATTATATACAGGGTATTCCAAAAAATCAGCTTCAAAAATGTATTAAAAAAAAAAGAATAGGCCTACATTAAAACTAGTAACAGCAATAGATTGAATAACTCAAAAAGTTTTTTTCTACAGTATGTTTTTGATTATAGATAGCGCTACACAACACGCAAACGATTATTAAATAATTCAGTTATTCAAAATGGCGGATCCAGTGAAGAAAGCTCAATGTGTCGAGTGCATGACCCCATAGCATGGCCGCCCCGGTCTCCAAACATTACTACACTCGACTTTTTCTTTTGTTCCCCTTTTCTTTTGTTTGTTTGTTTTGTTTTTATAAAAGATGCTTAGTACCGAACAAAAGTTAACAGTGTCGTGGAATTGAATCAAAAGATCCCAGCGGTTGTAGCTACTGTTGATGTTAGCATGCTGAAACGTTCGTGGATTGAATTGGAACATCGTCTTGATATTATTCGTGCTACGAAAGGATCTCATGTGGAAATTTACTAAGGTAGTTGAAAAAAACTTTTTGAAATATTGTTGCAACTAGTTTTCCTGTAGGCCTATTCTTTTATTTTTTTCAAATAAATTTTGGAAGTTGTTCTGATCTTTTTGGGACACCCTGTATTATTCACACATCTATTCTGTAGTAGGATATTGAATCGACAAACGGAGTGATAAGCCTAACTGGCCAACCAATTCAATTTTTCGCCTAGCAGTCATGTGATTACTACAAGATATGGTGGTTACGTTTTGAAGCTCCTCTCAATAGTAATGCTAGTATACTTATACTTGACGTTCGTATTTTCAGTATGCAAACGTGGTGCAAATCCGGCATCAGTGTTCGAAACGGTCACACAGGCTGCACAAGACCACCTCATGTTTTTCTAAAGTTTTCTCTAGTACCATTCAGTCTCAATGGCACCTAGTACAGTACCACCACTTCAGTTCATACTGTTTTACAGTTCGCTTGCTTCTAAACTTGTTGCAGTTTAGTGTTTACGCAAAAGTTCGGCAACATACGAGTCTTTTGGGTCCTTTACTCACACCAAGGTCTCTTAATTGCAGAGTAGCAGCTGAAAACGTAACTGTTCTGGACGTTTCGCATAGCTACTGTTTTTCAATTTTTAATGTTAAGTCGTAGCATTAAAAAACACTGATTAAATGTAACCGAGGTTCTGCTTTTACACAGAGTGTTTCAAAAATATGTGGCTAAAATGGAAAGGGTGGTAGAAGGGTTCAAACTAAACATTTTTGTCAAAGAATGTATGCCCTAAAATGAAACATTTAGGTGGTAGAGGGCGCTGCTTAAGTCAGTCTATAGCATCGTTTCTGTGGTGTAAGTCAACAATCCCTGCACGGATTATCAACGACATGCATTTTTAAACGAATTCGGAGTTTGGAGGTAAAAATAAAAGCCCAGAAAGACCCATTTACGTCATAGAAAAGATGGTATCTTCTGAATTACACAGCGTCCTCAACCACATGCACGTAGAATTTCTGGACATTCTATGACAAAAAAAAATGTTTGTTTTGATCGCTTAACAGTTCGCATTAACCCTTTAGAAATTGGCCAGATATATTTTAAATACATATTTGTAACCTACAACCTTTTTCTTTTTGCGCCCCAGCGTACGTCATGTGAACATGGTTTCATAAGTTACATGGTGTCCTCGAATCTTTCCCATCTGATTGGTTCCAGACCGTCACCAATACCTATATAGATAGAACCAGTATGACGTTAGTTATGTACGTACCTGCACGCCAGTGTAAATGCTATCCTGTGAAGATTTGAAGACATTGTTATCTATAGAGCGTTATTATTACATTATTTGGGTCACACACTATCTTAGTATGTTTTTACCATTAAATTATATTAGTATGCTTTAACTATTAAATTATATTAGTATATTTTAACTATTTATTATATTAGTATACTTCGTAAATTACGCAATACTTATAAAATTATATTAATATTACTCACGAAACATTTTATTAGCATACTTTACTAAACCGGTTTAACCAATCTAACTGAGAATGAATCTTGATGAGATTTCAATTCAAATTCACTCACATAATGTGAAAAAGAAATTCTCAATTCCACTTAATTCTGTCTCAGTAAAAAATGTCTTCATGAGATTTTTTCAAAAACTACAAAATAATAATCGATCCAAATAATGTTGTAAAGAATTTATCCAATTAACTTCAAACAATTTGAAAAGCACATTATCAATATCTTTTACAGAACTAATCCAGACTTTAAAATTAATTTCGCATCTACCGTAATGATATACTAAATTCTTTTCATACTTTTCTCTTCATAAGTGTAAGTATGAGAAAATTCATGGATACCTGACAGGTGATTCATCAGATTTTCTGATTGTAAAGTTTTAATAGAATAAATAAAACCAATACACATCACGGGTTAGTTGTGAAGTTTAGAGTTTTAGGTGTACGGGCAATGATAATAAAATATTCAGCACAAAGTCCGCCTTTCTTCTCTTACATAAACACAGCCACCCTAATAATTAATATTTACTAGTGATATTTCTTGATCTGAATTGATTTAATATGAAGTGAAAGTGATATGACCTTTTCACTCTCGGACTAAAGTTCATAAACATTTTAATGTCTTGAAAAAAAATTCAATATTCAGTCGTCTATTACCAGAAAGCCCTTACCAGATATTCCTTAAACATTATGTGTTAGTTAAGTGTAGTGTATTATTATGTTCTGTTTGAGATGTAGGTTGTTAATTAGCGTCACACTTGGGAAAAACACAACGGGCTATTGTCTACGGTCCAGGATCAATCCCAAAAAAGGAACTATCCTATCTATTTCAATGGGCATGGTGTCGTCAATAGCCCGTTGTGTTGCTCTTGTATCAAGTTAATTAAATACCTACCTATGTATCTACCTATTTGAGAAGGAAAACATGATATACTACACAAGTGAATTAGATGTAAATAATTTCTATGAAAATAGATAAACAAGATGGAATGCGAAGATTTGATATCCATAATTCAAATGCTCTCACATGATACTTTAGGAGTGGCCTTGAAATGTGGTCAATCGCCATTTTGGCTACGTTTGATGATTAATCTGTTTGTTAATCAATTAACAACACATAATACTGTTTCTACATGCTAGATACGTAATTGAAGAATACGTGTAAAACAAATTCACTTAAAACAATGACATTGTTTCTATGGAAGAAAAGAAGATAGGGGTTACGGATCTAAAAAAAAATCTGAATAAATAATTAAAAACAAATCTAAATGAAAATATACGTTTCAAGCCAATACTTTTATTAAAAAAATATACATGTAATACTATATAAAGAAATGTATTTTAGTAAATTTGCATTTTAAATTAAAGAAATTCTACAAGAACAAGAGAGATCAGTTTCACTACAAGATTTTATTTATTGTCACCTTCTGACAATAATGCCCGGTGCACACATCCGGTTTTTCAACGTGCGGCGCCAATGCCGTAACGCAAGTGCGGTTTGAGATACATTAGATCCAATGGAGTAGTGCACACATACCTCCGGCGCTGTTGCGGCGACACACGTCCAACTAGCGTGCAATTTGTACAGCAGTTCCCCACGGCGCCGCAGCTGGCCTCACATACGTCTCCGTTCTGAAGTACCTTGTTTTCATAAATAAATGGAATATAAATAATAATTAATAAATGGTTGTAAACATTAACGTCTATTTTGTTTTAAAACATACTTTTTGCACACCAAGTAAGCGAAATAAACACGTTTTCGATAAAAAATTTTGTGCAAAAGGCGCGAAATGAGTACTTGCATCATTTCATATGTGCATAGTTGGGCTTCGGTGCCGCACGTTGAAAAACCGGATATGTGCACCTGGACTAATTGGTGGATACGTTTGCGTACGTTTGAAATATAACTGCTAATACTAGAAATGTTGTGGATGTCGTCTTCTTCCTCTTTTTTACGAATTACTTTCAGTGATCTCCTGGTCAAAATCAGCACGAGTCTCCTCTGGTGCTCACATTTTTACCGGTTTTACCAACGAATTCAGTTATAAATCCTTGTGTTCGTGTTTTGGTTTGGCCATTATATAATTAAATGTAACAAGCTGTCAACAACTTCAATTCACGTTGACACTTCCCAGCGCGTTCCTCATTAGTGGGTGTAATATAGAAATGATACTATAAAGCTACAAATAAAAGAGCTTTTAGGAATTTAGTTTAAAAATTCTGAAAAATAGTCTTGGTTCGCTGGTGTTAAATAAAAATGCTCGTGCTAAGAAAATATAAATTAAGATTGAAATATTTATTTTAAATACGTGTTTAATCAAATTCATGTAAAAAATGTTCGTGCGAAAACAGAATAAAGTATATACTTAGAATCCATTCCGTGGAACTTTTATTGCTATTGGAATAGAAAAAACACGGCAACGTCGCGTTCGAACGACGTACATGAAACGCATTCCGTCCCAGAAGCACTACCTCCACCTACATTTAGATTGACAGAAAATGCCTCTCTCTCATGCTTTTTTATCCTGTGTCAGACCTCAGCTTTGTCACCCTAAGTCTGTCTGGCCGACCAATATATTCTGGGAACAGAAATAAAATATAAAACTATCAGTATTGTTATTCGTGTTATTCACTGCGACATCGGTGAGAAAAAGACAATATTGAGGTGGGATCCACTGTAGCCTGGTATTAAGAATAACAGATCGAAAACCTGAGGGTTGGTTGGAAGTTTGAATCAAATCGAAGACTGTCGAGTACAAAGGGGGACTGGTGCGAGTTGAATCTGGAATAAATGGCCTCAAATACCCTCACGTTGGCGTGATGTGGAAGTTTGGAGAGTGAGGTGTGACCTCGTCATATGATCATGGTTCAAAACTGCGTGGTGTTGCGATCGGATCTATCCCTTCGGGATTGATCCCTGACCTTACCTCTTGTTCCAGTGCGACGTTAAATAAGGGGACCAGTGAAGTCCAATCACCGTCATATTAAAATGGTCAAATTTGAAGGAACATTTTTTCAGAATTGTGTATGTGTATGTGTATTGATTTGAATTTTTGTGTACAGGTTATAAAGACTCTTACGAACAACTAACCCCCAAAATTAAAAAAAACTCAAAATTTAAAATAATTTTTTTTTCTTCAATTTTTTTTAAATCTAGGGGTTTTGTTTCCTGCTCGCTATCGCTCGTCGACCCCCGATGATTGCTACCCAATCATATTTAGTTCGTTTCGCGAACTATATTGCTTCACAATCCATCCCCATATGGATCGCTGCTGGATTGATCCCGGATCTCTTGTACGACGTTAATTAAAGATTCCCTCCCCATTATGATATTTATCGCATGCGCCCGAGTAAGAGAAAATTGCCTACTTGTTTTGCGAGTTTAGTGGAACCGTATTTAAGCCGAAAAAAAAGGACACTAAAAAATCTAAGGATTAAATTTCAAATATACAACAGTAAGGAGTAAATAAAAGGACACTGAAATCTATCCTATGGAGAAAAAAGAAACCGTTTTCTACTCCTACCGCATAGAAATACAGAATCATAGATAAGTCTCAGCTGATCCGTGTTATTTATTGTAATAGTACTTCTTGATATTTTCATATTTGACTGTTGATATGGTAACGGCGACCGAATTTGCCGGTTCTTCTGAAACCATTGCAAACTCTCTAGTGCTAGCGCTTGCTCTCAAATTTTATGAATGAATTAATTAGAAAATATAACTGTGTTTGTCGTCTGCGCGTGCTCCAAATTCAATAGCCCCTTGAACCACCAGATTCTCTATCATGTGACTCGCTATTACCAATCACAAAGCGAATAAACCTGAAATAAATTGAAATTTCTTTTTTAATAATAGACAGAAAAGACTAATTTTCATACTTTTTGACAATTAAGCTGAACTTTTTTGAGCAGATAGAAAACATACTTTCGTTAAAATTTGTTATAGGGTATGTTACTCTTGTAAACCATTTTTTTTTGTATTTGATTGTATAAACTTTGAACAAAATGTTCCTTTTGTGAAAAAATACACCTTTTGAGTTATTGAAATTTCAAGCATAAAATTGACCTTACTTCAGGTGCGTACAGGTATTTTTCAAGATATTATTTAAATTACTTCTACTTAACGCATCCCCATAAATAATATATCCTTCTTAACAGAATTGTACAAACATTTATTTAAATCTATAAAAAATACAATAGAAATTTTTAAAGATTTTTGTGCACTGCTCTCCTTAAAAACCTACATACCACACCTTTGCTGGTTTAGGGTTTTATGGCGCATGGGCCATTTAGGCAAGCGGCGCCATTGTGGAAATGGACTTCTCCAAGGTCTTTATATTTCGATGTTATTTTCTGTGGAGTATCATACAAATAAAAAGTGTTTCCAGAATTAATCTGTAACTCTGATGATTAGGGAATACCACCGGCCACGCACTATAGTCTTCATTGCAGAGGAATTAAACCCTATCGAAGAAACCATTCCCTAACCCACCAAGTAGTTTTGACGAGATATCTCATCTAACAAGATCTTATCAATATGATAATGACGAGATATTTCGTCATCGAGATATTACCTAAATTTCGATTGTTTCGAGATCAAGATCTGTTCAGTTTTCTACTAATGACGAGATATCTCGTTCATCAAGATCTGGTAAGTTTCTTTCTAATGACGAGATATCTCGTCCTTCAAGATCTGCTCGGTTTTATTCTGATGATGAGATATCTCGTCGAGTCAACCACCAGAAGAGTATTATTTTGAAGGGCCTTATGTATTATTTGAGTTCAGTTTTCTACTTTGTTGTGCTTAGAATACAGAAGCATACCAATAATTACACAATCGAAATATCTTTGTTAATAATTTCTGTTTTCCGGTACACTTTGTTTACAACTATTTGTTTCAGTTTTTTGTAACTTTGATGCCAAATTAATCTTGTCACGCCCACCTAACTGCAAGTATGTCTATGGGACATAACGGAACACCACCCTGGTGGGTTCAGACTACTGAAGTTAACTTCTAGGAACGAAGATTAATGCTTCTAGAGCAGTGACTCTTCGGGAATTGATGGTTGAATTGTGTCCTTTTCCAAAATGAGGGTCACAGGAGTTGGAGAGTGGAGGAACAGATGATTGAAACGGAGACTCGTATACTGTCACGTACATTTGAGTACAAAAATGACATTCCGTTGGATTGAGATAGTTGTTTTTAATATAGCTTCAGGACGAATTCTTCCACAAAATGTGACACAGTTTATCAAAAGGAAAATATCTCATTTTGCCCGACCTACAACAGCAAATTGAGGTAAATGTTTTACCAGTATAAACAGATACAGATAAAAACGAATTATTTCTAAACAGGAATCACTATATTCTTTTTCTTTCTTGATAGAATTTAAACACTTGTATCACACAACAGCTCTTGGCTGATTATTTAACGATACTCGATACATATCTAGGCTTGAGATCTGATTTGTTGTACGGACACTTTTATACTCCGGCATATTTTTGAATCTATATGTATCAAACAGGATGTGGGTGTGTATGTGGGTGTATATTCTCTATACAAATATACACCGTTTGTCCACTTCACACCAAATTTGGTCCACGTATATTTTTTAACACTGCGGAAAACATAGGCCTGTACTTTCCTGTCTTCAGACCAATCTGCAACCATGAAAATTGCCACACATGTAGTCCTAAAATTGCCCCTCGAAGCCCCAATTTTAAAATCTAAAGTTAGTTTTTCTGCAATACACGGACATGGACTAGGAAACACGTTCTACAGGGTTTGTGTATGAGTTAACATAGGGAAATGTCGCGGTCATATTTTAGCTATCGCGATCATATTTGAAACCCGAGCAACGCCGGATTATTCAACTAATTTACTATAAATTATTTAACATTCTGAGTTGTTCTTCCGTGTATATCCATTCTGTTACTTACAGTCTTCCCAACTTCATTTCTTCAAGTATGCTGTTAGATTATACCATATATATTATTTGGGGTTCAAACATAATTGGTACCTTGTAGTTTTATTTTTGTGATGCAGATGGACTTTTGTTTCCATCATAAAATATGTAATACAATAATTTAATGTTAGTTTTGCTTACTTCTCCCATTTAACCTAGCAAAACCTGAATTAATTATTTTTTTCCAATATCAATTTATTTCTAGCATAATGTTGATAGGATGTTATTTATGTAGGAAAATACTTTTTTTGTAGTAAAATTTCAATAATATTGTCAAAAATGCATGGTACCACTAGGCTTTTAAGGGAGCAAATTGTAAGTAATGCAATTTCTTATTGATGCTAACACAAGAGGTTTAAATATATATACCAGTTTGTGATTTGAAATTAATACAAAAATATAAATCTATAGCGTGTAAGAACACATTTTAATAAATATATAATAGTATAAAACATATACTAAGAGACGAAGAAAAAAAAAATTTACCATTCAGAAAGCACACGAAGCAAATGGTAATATAAATAATATTATTAATAATACTGGTATCATTTTTTTTATGAAATATAATCATTAACTTTACTCTACGGTCTATTTTCAATGTTATATTCTGTGAATCTATAAAACAGTCAATACAAAGCCCTACGTTACATTTTACTTGCATAGTGCGAACTGGACTACTGTACGCCAGTTTATAGCAGCACATCTTGAACCTAACTTCTTTTGAATTTATTTGTACAAGTCTTCTTGATTCTGTTTGCTACTTTTTTTGTCAGCAGAGTTTTCCAGACCCTCATCTTTTGTAACTAAATCTAAATAATCTTTTATGTGGGTTTTATCCGTGAAATTTCTATATTTACACGTAACATAAGACCAGATAAATTATCTGTAAGGTCTCCTTCATCTTCCGCCGAGTCTTCATCTGATATTACTGCCGCATCAGGAGATTCAGTATAGATATCTTCTAAGTCCGACTCTTAGTTTAATTCATCGAGTAGCAGAAAAGGTTCCTCTAGTGTAAAAATTTCTGAAAAATGAAACTATTTCAAAAAATTAAATATACACATGATTTAAATCTATACATAAAAACTGCCATTAGAAATAATGTGTTAAAAAATGCAATTAAAGACACATTTTGACACATAACTGCATTCTAACTCCAACTCTCTCCTCATTTTAGAGTTCTGGCTTTGTTATTTTCATGAAAAAGCAATAGAAATACAGTTTTGTAGTAGTTTTTGTATGCAAAATTTTCGTATTATTATTTTATATACACATTTATTTTATAACTATTCTATTATATATATAAAAAAAATTAAATATACACTTTTTCACCATTTTTGTATTTTCTAGAGCAAATAATCAGTGCAAGTAAGCAGTGACGAAAAGATAGTGTAAAAACCTAGTGGTACCAGTAACATTCCAATTGTAAAAAAATGTACATAATATTATTATATATTTTTTAGTTAAACTGTGTACGTAATATCTAGTCATAAACGATAAATATTGTATCAAACCTTAATTTCTAGTATATATATCAGAAAAGACAGAGCGCTTGTAATTACTTTTTTCTATGAGTCAATTTGTGATAGCCCAAAAATGTTCTTGCTTCTACCGCTCAACGTAAAACACTGATGTGTTGTTCACTTAAATTATTATCTAGAAAGGATTTTTCACTTTCTTATGTGGCCTCATCTACTAACAATAAAACAAAATAACTGAATTATAACGAAGAAAATTGTAAAATTTTAAACCTTTTATTAAAATTTTAAACCTTTTATTATGGTACCATATGGTACCGCTAGTCTTTCTAGGGTTAGGTAAATTATCCATACAATTAAAAGTCAAAACAGACTACATAAGTCCATTGAGGGATTTACACTACATGGACAAATGTATTTGGACACTGACGAAATTTGCAGGAAGATTCATCTTAGTATGGGATTGTTTTTCCTGGTCAGTACTCGGCCCATAGCATGTACTTGGTACCATGAACGCTGATGTGTATCTCGACGTTCAGGATGATTGAAACTTACCTACACTATGGGAATACAACGGCGATGATGGTTGATTCTTCTAACATGATCGAGCTTCTTGTCATACTGTAAAACGTGTGGAGGACTGGTTTTCTGAAAATGGGGTGAATTTGCTTGGCTGGCCTGTT
This sequence comes from Metellina segmentata, assembly GCA_947359465.1. NCBI lineage: Eukaryota > Metazoa > Arthropoda > Arachnida > Araneae > Tetragnathidae > Metellina > Metellina segmentata. The sequence continues at coordinate 101,016,002 of OX375874.1, forward strand.
CAGAGCCGTGATGTCAATCCGATCAAGCACTTGTTGGACAAATTGGAGCGACGATTACGACACCGCCGCGCACGCCCATCTTCACAACAATCTCTTGTCACAGCCTGGCAAAAGGCATGGCGAGCAATCCCTGTCCAAACATACAGGAAACGTGTGTAAAGTATGCCTTGACGCGGTGCAGCTGTAATACAAATAAAAGAGGGACCTAACCGTTACTAAATAGAATAATGAAGCATTTTTTGAAAAACATGCAGTGTCCAAATTCGTTTGCCCATCTAGTGTTTGTGTGTGTGTTTCTTCTTGACATCAAAAAGCATCGCTTCTAGGTACTCGAGTGTCAAGAAATTTCGGTACAGTTTGTTGTATCACCTTTAACGCAACAACTCAGATAATCACGAAATAACTATATCGATTGGTTCAGAGGATCGTTTGAAATATTTTATTCGTCAAGAAGATCAAAAGTGGCTAGAAGTCATGCAGAAAAGACTGAATGTTGTTGAACGGATTGATGGCGAATGTACCCCTCCCCCCTCAAAGTGTTAATGAAATTATATATCCGCTGAACTTAAGCGTGAATCTGCTTAGGTTCAGGTATGCATAGATCCATTCTGCAAACTTCCCTGGAAGGCGCCGAACCAATTTTGAACTCATTAACAAGTATATGTTCTCCCCTATTCTTTCAACCAATTAGATTTAGTAATTTAGTCATTACGTGTGTTGTGTGAAAAAAATAATACTTCATTAATTACAAATATCGCGTGACAATCTGAAGTTTCATTAATTTTTATGGCGCAAGATCCAGAAATGGTCAAGCTGTGGCAAACCCGATAAACTAAGCTAACTATAAAGTTTTATAATAACACTTAAAATATGTATACAATAAAATCGAAATTTGTCCAATCGTTATATAGGTTGTTAAAATTGTACAATATTTGGGTAAAAAAATGGTAATTTTTAGTTAACGTCGTACTAGAGCAACACAACGGGCTATTGACGACGGTCCGGAATCAGTCCCTTAAGGGAAAGATTCGAGGACAACACCTCGTAATTTTGAACCACGGTCAGATGACGAAGCAACACCTGAGCAGGCACCCCACTCTCCAAACTTCCACGCCAACCCAACGTGAGGACTTTCGGCCACGACATATTTAAGGTGCACCAGCCGCCTCTACACCATACGTTTACAAACATCCATGCCCGGACCAGGATTCGAACCAGGAACCTTCCGATCTAGAGGCTAACACCTTAACCACTATACCGGTTGGTCGGCTGTACAATATTTGGGATGAAATGTATAAAACCAAGGATGTTACATTAATGGTAATGGTAATTTTAGTTAACGCCGTACTAGAGCATCACAACGGGCTATTGACGACGGTCCGGGATCAGTCCCTTAAGGGAGAGATCCAAGGACAACACCTCGTATTTTTGAACCACGGTCAGATAACGAAGCAACAACTGAGCTGGCACCCCACTCTCCAAACTTCCACGCCAACCCAACGTGAGGACTTTCGGCGACGACAGATTTAAGGTGCACCAGCCGCCTCTACACCATACGCTTACAAACATTCATGCCCGGACCCGGATTCGAACCAGGAACCTTCCGATCTAGAGGCTAACACCTTAAGCACTATACCGGTTGGTCGGCCATTAAAGTTAAAATGTTAATCTCAAACTACTCAGTTATAAAAATCTCATAGAAAGAAAATTCAAAACGTATCAAGTTAAGACAAAAACACTGATGCTGTATCCTCATATTAGTGCCGACCAACCGGTATAGTGGTTAAGGCGTTAGCCTCTAGATCGGAAGGTTCCTGGTACGAATCTGGGTCCGGGCATGTATGTTTGTAAGCGTATGGTGTAGAGGCGGCTGGTGCACATTAAATCTGTCGTGGCCGAAAGTCCTCACGTTGGGTTGGTGTGGAAATTTAGAGAGTGGGATGCCAGCTCAGGTGTTGCTTCGTCATCTGACCGTGATTCAAAATTACGAGGTGTCGTTCTCGGATCTTTCCCGTAAGGGACTGATCCCGGACCGTCGTCAATAGCCCGTTGTGTAGCTCTAGTACGACGTTAACTAAAAATTATCATTACCATTACCCGGACAGTCGTCAATAGCCCTTTGTGTTGCTCTAGAACGATGTTAACTTAAATTACCAAATTACCTCATATTAGTTAACAATTTAAAACTGAATTAAATGTTGTTGAAAAAATAAAGGGAATACTAATTACAGAAGGGGTTAGAATCCAATGGTAATGGTAATTTTTGTTAACGTATTACTATAGCAACACAACGGGCTATTGACGACGGTCCGGGATCAGTCCCGGCCGACCAACCGGTATAGTGGTTAAGGTGTTAGCCTCTAGATCGGAAGGTTCCTGGTTCGAATCCGGGTCCGGGCATGGATGTTTGTAAGCGTATGGTGTAGAGGCGGCTGGTGCACCTTAAATCTGTCGTGGCCGAAAGTCCTCACGTTGGGTTGGCGTGGAAGTTTGGAGTGGGGTGCCAGCTCAGGTGTTGCTTCGTCATCTGACCGTGGTTCAAAATTACGAGGTGTTGTCCTCGGATCTTTCCCTTAAAGGGACTGATCCCGGACCGTCGTCAATAGCCCATTGTGTTGCTCTAGTACGACGTTAACTAAAACTTACCATTACCGGGATCAGTCCCTTAAGGGAAAGATCCGAGGACAACACCTCGTATTTTTGAACCACGGTCAGATAACGAAGCAACAACTGAGCTGGCACCCCACTCTCCAAACTTCCACGCCAACCCAACGTGAGGACTTTCGGCCACGACAGATTTAAGGTGCACCAGCCGCCTCTACACCATACGTTTACAAACATCCATGCCCGGACCCGGATTCGAACCAGGAACCTTCCGATCTAGAGGCTAACACCTTAACCACTATACCGGTTGGTCGGTTTTGCAGGTAGGTGAACATATGATTAGTGAAATAATTAAGCAAATCTTGTGACTTTAGTGATGCGATGTATTTATAATTATTTATTTACTAAACATATTTGCTCACGTATTGAGCGCCGACCAACCGGTATAGTGGTTAAGGTGTTAACCTCTAGATCGGAAGGTTCCTGGTTCGAATCCGGGTCCGGGCTTGGATGTTTGTAAACGTATGGTGTAGAGGCGGCTGGTGCACCTTAAATCTGTCGTGGCCGAAAGTCCTCACGTTGGGTTGGCGTGGAAATTTGGAGAGTGGGGTGCCAGCTCAGGTGTTGCTTCGTCATCTGACCGTGGTTCAAAATTACGAGGTGTCGTCCTCGGATCTTTCCCTTAAGGGACTGATCCCGGTCCGTCGTTAATAGCCCGTTGTGTTGCTCTATTACGACGTTAACTAAAAAATTACCAATTACCACGTATTGAGCATTTTCCAACATCCACTTAAATACGATGTGTCGACGTCTTTTGAAACGAATTGGAATGCATTTCGGAGATTTATAGCGTGAGATCGAAACAAGAACACAAACACAAGACATGGTATTATCCAAACAATGGCACAAAAGATTTTAAAATCAAATCCTAGATAAATATCAAAGGTAGATTTTAAACTATATAAAATATGAGGATAATATAAAATTTTAAACTGCCAGACATTATGTAAACAATACTATCATCGTTGGCACCAGAACGAATGAGACTGAAGAACTTAATTTATATATGCATACAATTTTAAAAGGGGAACGTGAAAGTCAAAGAATTGAATTATAAAATAGATATGAGTCATTGAATACGAAACAACTTTAAAAATCCAACTTTCGAGCCCTAATGGGTATAATGTTCGAGACACAAAGAGCGTTAGATTGGCATCGCTTCGAATCTTGATCAATAAGGGTCAACACACCGCTCTGAATGGCTTCCCCGAACCGTTTTACCGGAGACCCCATATACATTCCCTTTCCCCCATACAGATCAAAATAAAGAAATCTCATCGATACGTTTCAATAAAAACATTTTCGCATAAAAAACCCGGCAGGGTCCATTCTGCGAAACCTTATCCCTATTTTATGGGAAGCTTCCCTGCCAAAAACCAGGGAGTATTTGGTTTCTTTCCAGCCACATTTCTTCATATAGGTTTTTCTTGTTCCTCATTTCGAAATATAACTGCTTCAGATAAAGTAGTATATGACCAACTCGCCCTGAAAGGAAACGATTTTTTTTACTACTTTTCTTTTTTACATCCCTTTTTTAGCTCTCCGTCAAGATGGCGCATGAATTCTGAGTGAATAATAAGAAAAAAGGGCAAGGCAAGAGAGAGAAGGAATAAATATCGGAGTATTTGTTGTGCTTTTTCTTTTCTTGCCTGGAAAGAGGTTTTCGTTCCTTGCCAACTTTTACCTCGCCCCAGTCTCTTATTGTAGGTTGCTTTGGTAATCAAACATCCCATAATTTGACTGTAAAAAAGTGTAATTTATTATTACGAGAATGCGTAAGTTTAATGGAATAAACCTTAAGGCGCATTCTCACGAATCAAGTTTAATTAACCGATTATAATTGATCGATAACAGTTGAATATGACTTGAATCAGTTTTTGTTCACACATTTCAATAGAAACTGATCAACAGTTTAATAAGCGAAAATATAAAAGTTACAATTGAAAAATTATTTATTTATAGAAAATCACATTTAAGGTATCGAACTGGTGTAAAATTTACCGCAGATTTCAAATCCGTTGAAATTTTCACTCTATAACCATCGCGAAGGTACAAAATTTTATCCTAGATAATAAAAAATCACTTTTGTTTTGTTTCTCGAATAAAATAAACCACCACATATCGTTTGCGTGGAAATAACTCGAAAGCAGATGGAGGATGACACATCACTTGAACGATAAAATTTGAATGAGTCAAACTTTTCTTGATCCACTAAAAAGTTGATCAACTTTATAGAAACAAATGTTCTCTCTATAGGTTTCATTAAATTTTTGTTGATTAACTATAATGGGTGAATTAAACTTGAATATTGAGAGCCTTTAAATCAGTTCGATTTGGTTCAGCAATTTACTTTTTAAGTTGGTGATGCTAATTTATATCTGCTTGTTCCATAGGTTTTAAAGTTTCTGTTTTCTTTTCAATTTGGTAGAGCTCATGTCTTCTCCCCTTAATAATGGTTTGATTGTCATTCCTTATGTTTTTAAAATTGAAATTGAATTGAATTTTAGAGAATTGTTTCGGGAGTGTCTAGCTATATTGGATCTGGCAAAGATGAAACAGAAGTCAACCATAATAAGTTGCAATGGCAAAACTAAATTAATTCCATGGTACTGTGGTAATTGGTAATTTTAGTTAACGTCGTACTAGAGGAACACAACGGGCTATTGACGACGATCCGGGATCAGTCCCTTAAGGGAAAGATCCGAGGACAACACCTCGTAATTTTGAACCACGGTCAGATGACGAAACAACACCTGAGCTGGCACCCCACTCTCCAAACTTCCACGCCAACCCAATGTGAGGACTTTCGGCCAGTACAGATTTAAGGTACACCAGCCGCCTCTACACCATACTCTTACAAACATCCATGCCCGGACCCGGATTCGAACCAAGAACCTTCCGATCTAGAGGCTAACACCTTAACCATTATACCGGTTGGTTGGCCCATGGTACTGTGTTAAACTTCTTAAATTCCTTTTGTGAAAATATATTTTACTTTGAGGATAGCATAAATGTCATAATTAATAATAGAAGTTTTTATTACACACTATAAATCGACAATTTATCACCATAATTAATTCCGGACCATCCATCGACAATAGATCGCTGGGTTGCTAGCAATACGACGCAAACTCAACTCCTAACCTACTTAAAATTAATGAATGGCACCAATTGGTTTTTCCAAAATTACTAAGTATTTGGTTTTACTAAGTATTTGGGCCGCGGTAGCCCGGTTGGAAGAGCATCGGTTTAGAAACCAGAGAGTTGCGAGTTCGAATCTAGCCAAAAACCATCGTGTACAAACGGGGGTGGTGCACGTTAAATCCGTATTGACCTCAAATGCCATCACGTTGGCGTGATGTGGAAGTTTGGAGAGTGGGGTGCGTTCTCAAATGTTGCCTAGTCATCTGACCGTCCTCGAATCTTTCCCTTTGAGATTGATCGCGGACCGTCGTCAATAACTCGTTGTATTGCTGTTGTACGACGTAAATTAAAAATACCACTACCTAAGAAGTATTTAGTAAAAAAATCAACAGCTTACTTCAATAAACAATTATTAATGTTATCTTTTTAAAATTGTCACGGATGTTCTACGAAACAATAAGAATGTCAAAGTAAATTAACTTTTTCAAGTTGGAATTTACATTTGCAAATTTTATTTTCGTTTCAAAGAAAATAAAAGTTTTATGAACCTAGAAGTATCTTACACGAGGTGATATCAAGTTTTGTTAATTTTTTTACAAGTCGTGCATTATTTTTAATGGGTTCTTGCATCTTTCTTCTAATTGCCTGGAATTTAAGCTGAACTGTTTTCCATTTTTAATGGATAACAGGTTTCAACGCAATCAATTGGTTAACTTTAAAAGGAAACATAAAAAAACTATATTCATTTGGGAACTATAAGATGTGTTAAAAGCCTTAAAAAACATTGTTTACATGAATAAAATTTCGGTAAAGTACTGCAGGAATTATAGCATAATATATATTTATCGTTAGAAATTAAAGCCTTCAGACGTTAAAAACTTTATTTAAGTGTCCAAATGCTTAACATAAGCCATTTCATGTTCTCGTAGCTACTTTTAAAAATATAAAAATAAAAATAATAGTAATTATAACAAAGAATGATAATTAAGAATTCAATGAGGGTTTAACATAAATACGATAGGTATATATACACTGTAACAAAAAAATTGACGCACCAAGAAGAAGTTGTCCAGGAGTTTTGCCGAAATCGATCAACTTGGAACTACGCTGACTGGGGACGTATAGTCTTTAGTGACGAGTTCCGTTTCCAACTGTGTCCTGCCGACAACCGCAGACTTGTATGGAGACGTCCAGGGCAGCGTGGGGTACCTGCCCTTACTATAGTTCGCCATACATGCCTACAACAGGGTGTTATGGTCTGTGGTGTCATCTTATTTGATACCCGGACCCCTTTGGTAGTCATTTCTGGCACACTTACAGCACATCGGTTCGTAGACGATATTCTACGACCGGCTGTGTTACCGTTCCTATTACGATCCGGAATTAATTTTCAACGATAACGCTCGGCAACACACGGCACAATTTGTTATGAATTGTCTTCAAGCTTTCCCAACACTTCCTTGGCCAGCTAGGTCTCCTTATGTCTCTCCCATAGAGCAAATTTAGGACGTTATGGGAAGGCGGTTGCAACCATCCCAGAATGTTGACCATTTAGCCCCACAGTTGGAGACTATTTGGCTAGAAATTACACATAACACTATTCGGGAACTTTTTGGGTTTATTCCACGCCGGAGTAAATCTTGCTGCCAGACCAGAGGTGGACCAATGCCTTATCAACTTCCTCCCTTTGTAACGGTTAAACTCTGAAGTTGTTGTTGTCGTCGTGTGATCAGTGCAACAATTGAAAAAGGATGGGGGAGAGACGGGGAGCGCATAGTTAAATGGGTCCAAAAGCGTGGAGCACTGCTTAGGCCACATTTACAGCTTTGTCCGTATAAAGGGTCTCCCTGGAACAGTTTATGTCGATCTTCAAGAGTGCTTCAATAATGGAAGGTCAGTTAAAGAGGTGCTTGGGATTAATCTGCATGCCCGGACAGTGCCTGCATTCAGGGTATGTTCTTGATCGATCTGGCAAAATCTTCATACCTCTAAGGTGCATCGTCCTCAGTCTGGCAATTGTTTGTTGTTACTTCTCTGTCGTAGTTAAGCTCGGGAAGGGAGGATTTTCTTCGGGCGTTAGCGAAACTCTGAAGTAAATCATTGTTATGAAAGTTCAATAGTTTGGTTTTCTATGTATGTTCTTCACATCCACCAAATATTATCATAAACCGACAACTCCTTCTTGGTGCGTCAATTTTTTAGTTATAGAGTTCATATGATACCGCTAAAGTGCAGTAATCAGCTATTCTACAGATTATCTAGGTAATGTTCAGATTAACTAGGGTGATCCGTTAAAGTGCCTAAACTTGTTACCATTTCTCTAATTACCTTGGTAATCTGCAAATTACCTTGGTAATCTGCAAATTACCTTGGTAGTCTGCAAATTACCTTGGTAGTCTGCAAATTACCTTGGTAATCTGCAAATTACCTAGATAATCTGCACATTACCTACTAGGCACTCGTTAAAGGGAATATAAGATCTTTGCTGGAACAACAGGAACGTACAGTCAACAAATCATACCTTCAAATTATTCGATAATCTCGAGATGATTGTTTTTCTTGGAAACTTTTATTCGCATTACATCTTCAATTATGGAATCATGCTTTCGTTTTGTCGTTAAACACTATTATGTTTTAAATCTTCGCTAAAGAGGTTTTCTAAGAATCTTTTCTTCATTTTATTCACCAATTCGGTACTTGCTTGCATACTAGGAGCTAAATTTATCTGCTTTAAAAAATATCGACACGAATTCACGCGCTAACAGGCAGAAACGAATTTGAAAACAGAATTAGCTGCTACGCTCTGGCAGCCGACGCAAATTATGAGAAATAAAAAACAACCGGTGAAGAGAAGACGCTGGCAAAACTTAACTAAAACTAGAAGTGGAGGGAGAGGGGGAAGGTTTAGGGAAAGGAAATGAAGGAAACAAACGTTTGAACTTTAACGATACGGAAGCCGTTAATGTGCACATTACCTAGATTTAATGAAGAAAACTCTTGATTCCACACTTAACGGAGCAAATCAGTTAATCTGCAGATCACTTACATAACGTGCACCTCGGTATAGTGGTTAAGGTGTTAGCCTCTAGATCGGAAGGTACCTGGTTCGAATCCGGGTCCGGGCATGGATGTTTGTAAACGTATGGTGTAGAGGCGGCTGGTGCACCTTAAATCTGTCGTGGCCGAAAGTCCTCACGTTGGGTTGGCGTGGAAGTTTGGAGAGTGGGGTGCCAGCTCAGGTGTTGCTTCGTCATCTGACCGTGGTTCAAAATTACGAAGTGTTGTCCTCGAATCTTTCCCTTAAGGGACTGATTCCGGACCGTCGTCAATAGCCCGTTGTGTTGCTCTAGTACGACGTTAACTAAAATTACCATTACCTTTACCATAACGTGCACCATAACGGCTTTAGAACTCTAGCCGTATCATATACATATAATCGATGTTGATTTGCCGCGATGGACTCGAGACTTGAGCCATCACGCTCACTCAGTTTATCATGAACGGATATTTTCTCCGGATCCGTCGAGGGACCGCGTTAGGCCGGTTGGAAGAGTAACGGATCAGCAACAAGTGTACTGCGAAGTCGAATCTGATACAAGATCATCGTGCAAAAAGTGGCTGAGGCACGTTAAGTCTGTAGGTGTGAAATGTCTTACATTTGTGAGGTGTGGAAATTTGGAGTGTGGAGTGCCAGCTCAGGTGAAGCCTCGTCACTTGACCATGGTTCCAAATTACGTGTTGAATACTCCCCTTCGGGATTGTTCGCGGACAGTCGCCAATAGCCCGTTGTGTTGCTCCAGTGCGACGTTAATTATATACCTACCTTTGCCGAGGCCTGTTCCTTTGCGTCATAGCATTTTCCTGAAAATTTATATCAGATCAAGGACGAAATCACATGGAAGTCGCATGATTCCTGGGGTAAAACGTATATAAACCACCAAGTTTTTAATTTTTTAAAGGATCGTTAAAACATTATTATATTTCTTTAGGAGGGACTCTCTGTCACCTACCCTTCTTCTAGACAGACCACAATTGTGTCCCATTAATTCCCAAGTGTCATCAGAAATGGTTTATCTCGTAGATTCGAAGTGTCTTGTTTGTTTGACCGAGATAGGTAGGTGTTTAACTAACATCGCAATGGAACAACACAACTAGCTATTGGCGACTGTTATTTACATTTCCCAGATGTAATGGTAATGGTAATTTTTAGTTAACGTCGTACTAGAGCAACACAACGACATTTCCCAGAGGAGTAAGATGTGATAACGACACCACGTAATTATGAACCATGGTCAGATGACGAGGTCACACCTGAGCTGGCTCCCCACCATCCAAACTTCCACACCACGCTAACGTGAGAACAGTAGAGACGACGACAGATTTAACAAGTCCCTTATGGGCACGATAGTCTTTGGTTGGATTTGAAATCGCGACGCCGGGTGGTTAATCCGCTTCCCTTTCCACCTGGCTACCATGGTCCTTTTGTTTGATCGATGAGAATGCATTGTAACGCATCGTATTTTCTGTTCCAAATGATTTTGAGTAACTTTAATTAACGTCGTACTAGAGTAAAACAGCGGTCTATTGGCGACGGTCCGAGATCAATCCCCTTAGGAAAAGATTCGAGGACAACACCACGTTATTTTGAACCACGATCAGATGACGAGGCTGAACCTGAGCTGGCACCACTCTCTCCAAACTTCCACATCGGCCCAACGTGAGGACTTTCGGCCATGACAGATTAAGGTGCACCAGTCGCCTCTACTCCATACGCTTACAAACATACATGAACTGACCCGGATTCGAACCAGGAACCTTGCGATCTAGAGGATAGTATCTGCAATCTAGAGGCTAACCACCAGACCGGTTAGTCAGCCTGGAAATTTTTGACATGATTGTGCAATTCACTGTAGATTGGAATGGTTTGTTCTTGTTTCACTTGACGGTCATTGCTTTATCTTAGTATACAGGTAATCCTCACGTAAGACCGTTGTTAGGTTCTCCGGCTAACATCTTGAGGAATGGTTGTTGGAGAGGTAACAATTGGATCTTCGAGCGATATTGGAAGGGGTGTCCTTAAAAGACCGTTCAGGCCATTATTAAGAAAAAAAGGGGGGGGGAACGGTTGAAAAAAGGATGAGACAAGTAAAGAAAGAGGTTTATGGACATACTAGGGGCTTTCCGCTGCGATCTGCACTATTCCTGTATTATTTATAACCAAGAAATATTGCAATAAAAATACATAAATATATAATATAAATATATAATCTATATAAATAAGAATGGAGTGTTTGTTTGTACATTCAATATTTTCGACGCATTTCAAGTTTTCTATCCGTTTTGGACCCTTCTGATGCCGAATCCGCCTTTTTCTCGTTTGGTGTCTGTCTGTCTGTCTGTCTGTATGTTGTGCCCTATACACGTCCACGCGGTTTAAGATATTTTCATGGAAATTTGCATACAGAGAGTACTTATCTTGATTTAGTGAGTGGAATTGGTTGCGAAAGTCTGTCTGTCCATCTTTCTGTTCTATGCTCGATTTTGTGTTTGTGTGTTTGTGTACGCATCACATGAATTGTATTCCAGATATTTGATTGCATTGTATTTTATTTTATACATTATCGATTAGTTTAGTGAATGCAATATTAAACATTTCTTTATTGTTATATTTAGACGAGTTTCATGCTAAAACACCTGAGTAAGTATACTTAAATCAACCATAATTTGGTAGTTTTGGAAAAATTGGAATGTCTATTGAATATTACGATTAATTCGATTGCTTTACCAGTACTGCTGAAAAAGTAATTATTCTTCAAAAAATTATTTTTTTTATGGAATTTCATTTCTGATACGTCATTTATTTCGAGTCTTATTTTTATTCTTTGCGCAATGAAAACGATTTCCGAAAATTTGGGACAGACGATATTTTTCAATGAAACGAGAATGAACACGATCGCGCGAGCAGTGATATTTTTCTGGTTCTTTCGCTCTGAATTAATTTCACATTTCTAAATTTTGTACACTTTTAGTTGTAAGTTGTGGCAACTGTGCGAGATCAAGAGATAAAATTGAATCACAAATTAATATCTTTGGAACAATTTTTTACGACATCTTTTATTTTGTTTTACTTTGCTGTTTCCTGTTTTAAATATTTATTATTTTAATAAATGTGTTTTCCTTCTCATCACACCCAACAGCACCACAAAGTATTAGACTTGAAAATGTTAGGTAAGTCAGTATAAATTTTCAGTAAATTTTAAGTGTAGTTATGCCGTTATTTAAAGAATAATGCCGTTATTTAAAGAATAATGCCGTTATTGAAAGAATAATGCCGTTATTTAAAGAATAATGCCGTTATTTAAAGAATAATGTCGTTATTTAAAGAATAATGCCGTTATTTAAAGAATAATGTCGTTATTGAAATAATAATAATGTTTGAAAATCCAAACTAGAACTTTTTCCAACATTAAAAAATTCGTTGTAGACAGGAGAAGATTGCAAAATTTCACAATGTCGCATACCGGAGGAAAAAGTGCCACAGGTAAAAAAATATTGTTTTGTTGACTATGAGTGCGAGAGCACTCGCCGTAAATCGTAATTTTAATTAATTGAGTTGCACATGAAAACAACTTAAGAAAGGGAATTCCAAATCTTCCTATAAATCGTCTTTTATAGTAGTAACCTTAGTATCACCTTTCGTCTTTTTGAGCTTTGTCATACAGCAATTGTGCGATGTATTTGAAATGTATTACATGAATGGATATGCATGTGTAGGATTTGTGTCCAAAGTAAGTTGTAGAAAATATAAAGATGGCGAAAGGTGTTAAAATAAATTTTTACTCTACAAAAAACGTAAGTCATTATATATTTTGATTATCTCTTCAATCTAGAGTAAACGAATTCAAACCGAGTAAGGTCGGGTATTTTGCTAGTAACTATATAATATTAATATATAATAATTATATAATAACTAAATAATAAATATAAAAATATATAATAAATGTAAAATAAATATAAAAATATATAATAAATATCAAATAAAAATTAAAATATATAATAAATATCAAATAAAAATTAAAATATATAATAAATATAAAAATATATAATATATATAAAATAAATATATTAAATACATATAATAAATATATATTACTTATGTAACAAATACGTAATAAATATATAATAAGTATAGCCCATGAAGAGATGTTATCTCTCTAGCAGATGTTAAAAGTATCAAACATATGCTCGTAAGAAAGAGGCGTTGTGACATCCATGTTCAATTCCTACGACTATGTTGTTAAGCGAACTGGTCGTTCAACGAAGAGCTTAAATGCTTTAAGTTTTACTGTATAATGAGAAGGTCGAAAAACAGAAAGATCTAAGATGTCGATGACTAGTTTGTTTCAAGGGACTGTTCAGAATTTCTGTGCCGCTGAGTAAGCATAGAGGGAAATGGTGAGTGTAAGATAAGCAAGGTCTGTTTGTTTATTACCAAACAGAACCTGTAATAAGAACATTACCAGCCTCCTTAAAACTACAATTAATTTTAAAGAGATATCTCGTCCGTCAATATCTGATAAATTTGGACAAGGACAAGACATCTCGTCATCAAGATATTGCCAATTTTTTTATGATGATAAGATCTAGATCTGGTCGGTTTCCTTCAAATCTCGATGTATCTCGTACTAGGGATGTGACATCGATGTCGATGTTTTCAAAACATCGATGTTTTAAAAAAAAACATCGATGTATTTAACATTGATGTATTGGGGTCGATGTTTTTGTAACATCGATGTTTATACCTGTCGATGTTTTTACGTTGTCGATGTTTTATTTTTAAATGAAAAAAAAGTACCGTTATAAAAATTAAAAAAATAACCAAGTGGCATAATTTTCATAATCAGCAAATTGAACATACTTTTAGACCAAAGTGACCAAGGATGAAGGGTCTGAAAAGTAGGGATGCGACATCGATGTCGATGTTTTTTAACCCCCCCCCCACATTGATGTTTTAGAAAAAAAAACTTCGATATATTGGAGCCGATGTCGCATCACTAGTTGCTAAACCAGTTTTAAGAAATGTGGACACAAGTTTAAATACACTGAATTTTAAAAACATCGATGTTTGGGGGCGATGTATTATCAACATCAATGTTTTAATTTTGAACATCGATGTTTTGTTCTCGATGTCGCTTCAATAGTTGCTAAACCCGTTTTAAGAAATGGGGGTAAAAAGTTTAAATACACTGAATTTTAAAAACATCGATGGTTTTGGGGCGATGTATTATCAACATCGATGTTTTAATTTTGGACATCAAAGTTTCAAAACATCGATGTTTTGCTGTCAATGTAGCATCACAAGTTGCTAAACCAGTTTTAAGAAATGTGGGAAAAGTTTAAATACACTGAATTTTAAAAACATCGATGTTTTTGGGTTGATGTATTATCAACATCGATGTTTTAATTTTGAACATCGATGTTTTGCTATCGATGTCGCATCCCTATCTCGTTCATCAAGATCTGTTAATGGTTTTACAATTGACGAGACGCTTTGCCAACGCAACTACTAGGAAAGTTTATTTATGTTCCATTTTTAAGGTATTGTCTCACGGACTGTTATATCTGTATGTGTGAATCTTCCATTGACTGCGAAATCCTCCATTTGTAACTGTGGTCTGCATTGACACACCAGGTTTGGCTTCACAGATAGGTCGTTGAATGAGGAATTCTTGTAAGAGACATGACTTGAATCGAATTTCCCTTTTGAAAGTCCCTACTATATGACTTAAAATATATTGTTATTAAATTATATTACTATATTTTAATTGACTGATTTATAACAGTAATCACCTTATAAACATTACAAGAATATCATAGCTTTAATATAATCTACTTATATAAATTCATATATGCCACTTTGCTATATTAGCACACATTAGTGCAAAATTAGCACACTGCTCTGATTTAGCTGGTGTGTATCTAAACGGCTTAAGAAAGAGGATCCCAACTCTAGAGAACTGTTCGTATGCATATGTATGTGTGTTCGTTAAACAGATAAGTCGTTCAGTAAGGAATTCTTGTATTAGTCATCATTTGGATCGGATAATTTACTTTTTGACAATCCCTACTTTAATGGTTATTGAAATCTGTTGTTAGTAAATTATGTTACTATATTCTAATTGACTGATTTTTGACAGTAATCAGCTTATAAACATTACAAGTTGTCATAGTTTTAATACAATCTAGGTATATAAATTTATATATGCCACTTTTTAAATCTGTGTGTTGAAATTAGCACACATATGCTCTGATTTAGCTGGTGTGAGTAAACGACTTAAGAAAGAGGATCCCAACACTAGAGAGATGGTGCTATGAAAATTTTGGGTGGTCGTTAAACAGATGAGTCGTTTAGTGAGGAATTATTGTAGGACACATCACTTGGATCAGATAATTTACTTTTTGACAATCCCTACGATATGGCTGTTGAAATCGGTTGTTATTGAATTAGGTTACTCTATTCTAAAATTGACGATTCATAACAGTAGTCGGTATTATTCTAAAGCTTATGAAGATCACAAGAATGTGATAGGCCTAATACAATCCACGTCGCAATTTATATCTGTTACAGTCTATTCTAATTGACGCTTCATAATAGTAATCGGTATTATTATGAAGATCAACAAGAATGTGAGAGGCTTAATACAGTCTATACGTCGCCAATTTATATCTTTAATACTCTATTCTAATTAACGATTCATAATAGTAATCGGTATTATTATGAAGATCGCAAGAATGTGATAGGCCTAATACAATCTACGTCGCAATTTATATCTGTAACACTCTATTCTAATTCACGATTCATAACAGTAATCGGTATTATTCTACAGCTTATGAAGATCACAAGAATGTGAGAGGCTTAATACAGTCTATACGTCGCCAATTTATATCTGTTATACTCTATTTTAATTGACGATTCATAAAAGTAATCGGTATTATTCTACAGCTTATGAAGATCGCAAGAATGTGATAGGCCTAATACAATCTACGTCGCAATTTATATCTGTAACACTCTATTCTAATTCACGATTCATAACAGTAATCGGTATTATACTACAGCTTATGAAGATCACAAGAATGTGAGAGGCTTAATACAGTCTATACGTCGCCAATTTATATCTGTTATACTCTATTCTAATTGACGGTTCATAAAAGTAATCGGTATTATTCTACAGCTTATGAAGATCGCAAGAATGTGATAGGCCTAATACAATCTACGTCGCAATTTATATCTGTAACACTCTATTCTAATTCACGATTCATAACAGTAATCGGTATTATACTACAGCTTATGAAGATCACAAGAATGTGAGAGGCTTAATACAGTCTATACGTCGCCAATTTATATCTGTTATACTCTATTCTAATTGACGATTCATAAAAGTAATCGGTATTATTCTACAGCTTATGAAGATCGCAAGGATGTGATAGGCCTAATACAATCTACGTCGCAATTTATATCTGTAACACTCTATTCTAATTCACGATTCATAACAGTAATCGGTATTATACTACAGCTTATGAAGATCACAAGAATGTGAGAGGCTTAATACAGTCTATACGTCGCCAATTTATATCTGTTATACTCTATTCTAATTGACGATTCATAAAAGTAATCGGTATTATTCTACAGCTTATGAAGATCGCAAGAATGTGATAGGCCTAATACAATCTACGTCGCAATTTATATCTGTAACACTCTATTCTAATTCACGATTCATAACAGTAATCGGTATTATTCTACAGCTTATGAAGATCACAAGAATGTGAGAGGCTTAATACAGTCTATACGTCGCCAATTTATATCTGTTATACTCTATTCTAATTGACGATTCATAAAAGTAATCGGTATTATTCTACAGCTTATGAAGATCGCAAGAATGGGATAGGCCTAATACAATCTACGTCGCAATTTATATCTGTAGCACTCTATTCTAATTCACGATTCATAACAGTAATCGGTATTATTCTACAGCTTATGAAGATCGCAAGAATGGGATAGGCTTAATACAATCTACGTCGCAATTTATAGCTGTGGTTAGTTATGTGCTAGTTTCTAATTCTAAATAAAGTTGGTTAAAAAAACTTTTCAGTGGTTCTCCCGGACTACTCCTTCCATTATGCTTGGTATTGTGTGGACAGTTCCAAATGGAACTGTCTGAAGAAAGTTTGAGCATCGAAATAAAAGCCAAGTACCGCAGAGAAAGGGACAGAAGAGAAAGAAGATCCGTATCAGGTCGAAAGAGAGAGACTGGGAGAGACAAAATAAATTAGATCCTGACTGGGTCTGACAAGTAATCCCGATAAATTGATCAGTTGCAAATGAAAGGCCAGATTAAGCAATTGTGTTCGGCGGACAATCCGACACTTCGATTCGGTCACCCCGATTGGCCGAGACTGTCCACTCGAGGACAGTTGGGGACGTCACGTTCGAGTTTAGGAACTACATGGTGGATTCGAGAGGCACTGATTTTTCTTTTAACCGGAATTGGCGGACATCGGTTGGTTAGAGTAAGAAAAATAAATTTTCTTCGGGTTTTGCGCGAATGACCGTTTTTTCTGTTTCTAGTAAATTTAAAAAATATGTGATTCTGAATAATATTTTAGCCAATATTTTCTTTCAATTTTAGGAATTTAATTGTTTTTTTTATTTCAGATTCGAAATTTCTAAAAAATAAATGTTTTTATACTGATTTAGGCTAACTTTTATTTTTCTTTCATTTTTAGGCATTGAATACATTATACAAAATTAATTTTTAGATTGTAGGAGATTAAAAATATAAGTGTTTCCTAAATTACTTTAGTCCTCTAAATATTTATTTCGTTTTAATCGATACTTTTTCAGATTCAAAACTTCCAAAAAAATTTTTTTTTTCTCACTGATATAATATAATTTGTCTTTGATTTTTCTTTCATTTTTAGGCACATAGAATTTTTAGATTCTAGAAACATAAAAATATAAGTGTTTCCTAAATGATTTTAGCTTTGATTTTTTAATGTCGCTTTAAGATATTTAATATGTATGGATGTATTTTTTTAGATCCAAAACTAAAAAAAAAAGTGTTTTGTCGTTGATTTTCGCTGCCTTTGATTTCTTTTCATTTTTAGACATTTAATTGATTTTTTAATTAATTTTTTTATTCTAGGAACTTAAAAATATAAGTGTTTCTTAAATGATTTTAGGTCTCTGATTTTTTAATTAATTGTTAAAACTTTGTAATAGTTTTTTTCTTCAGATTCCAGCACATTAATAAAATAAGAATTTTCTCATTGATTTAGAACTCTTTTTGACATTAAGGAATTTTTAAGATTCTTAGTTTGTTTTCAGATTCTAGGAACTTCTGAAATACGTGTTTCCAAAATAGTTTTAGGTCTGATTGTTTCTTTCATTTTCCGAAACTTAATAGGTACACTGGCGAGAAAAATTAAAGGAACGACTATAAAAACTCATCGAACTCGAATAATTTTGCAGATAAGAACATGAAACTTACACATGATGTTTATTTTGTCATGTCTGACATATATTCAAAATGCAGGACCGCCTATTACCGCAAAAAAAATTAATAATTAAAACATAGGCATATGTGTTATAAGGTGGGATAACGAAATTTTACTGATACAATTTTTTAAAGACACAGGAAAAATTAATAAAATATGTGTTCACCAATGACCGAAATGCAAGCTTTACGGTGATTTTCCATACTCTGGATTAGATAATCCAGAAGTGCTTGCTCTAACACAGTGTATTCAAGATGAATAGCGCCTTGAAGTTCCTGGATAGTTTTAAGTGGGGGTTACCGAGATCCAAGTCGGCGTCCTAGTGCATCCCACACATGTTCTATCGAATTTAAGTCTGGTGAATATGCGGGCCAACCCATTCTCTGGATTCCTTCGCCTTCAAGATAATCAGTCACTAGAGCAGCACGACGAGGATGCGCATTATCATCCATTAGGAGGAAGTTATTACCGATTGCACCCCTAAATAACTTGACACGAGGATCAAGAACTTCATCTCTGTATATTTCAGCATTAACAGTTGCACTAATAAAAATGTGTAGATCAGTACGGCCATTCAAAATGATGCTTGCCCATACCATGATTCCTCCACCTCGTATCGATACTTTCACGGATGTTTGCAGGCTTATTACGTATGTTTTTCTCGCTCCATATTGTAACACGTCTGGAATAACTCTCCAAACAAAATAGGGATTCATCGGTAAAGAGAACTCGGCTCAGTCCGTGGTACTCTAATCACCATGATCTCTGCACCACTTTAAACGACCGCATTTCGCTGCCCAAGTTTGTGGAACACAAATTAGGGATTTCCTTGTATGCAACCCTCTTTTATGCAGCTTGTCTGTAGGACCCGGAACGATGCAGTTCTACTTATTGACATCCTTGTTTACAAGTAGAGCAAACACTTTCCATTCTTAAATAAAAGTTTATAACGGACAAATACACACAATTATTGGTACATCGAAAGAAGCCTTCCCTACTCCGATTTTCCCGGATCTCCCCTTTCTCCCTCTCCTCGAGGTCCAGCGCTTACCGCGCCCCTACATCCTCCCCCAAGACAAAAACTAGTCTTTCGGAGAAAGTTTGTTTGTTCTCTTAAGTCAGTCCATGTCATTGTGTCTGAAGCCGAGACAAAGTCTCTGAAACCGAAGCAAAGTCTCTGAAAATGAAACTTATGACCGAGTGAGTGATTGCAATATAGCTATTCTAGACATATTGGGAAATCCACAACAAAAAGCATATATCCACAAGATACAGATTACACATACAAAGAAAATGCACTATATATTTACACATAACAATAATTACACCTCAGAACGCTAAATTACTCAGGATAACTATTGCACATCACAACTTAAAAAATGTATTATATACAGTATAATCACCATTTCCTACATTCATTTATGCAGTTATCATTGGTTCTAAAATCCTGTAAGGACCACCATTTACAAACCGATTTTTTTCATATTATCAGCCAATATTGGAAAATGAACTTTTGGCGATAGTGTCACCACAAAAATGACAAACGTCTATTCCACCCCATTTCTTGGGTACTGGTCAAATGATACAACGTCTTACTCTTTATCCAATAAAAAGTAACCCCCCCCACACACATATAGGATTGAGTTTATTCAAGGGTCTTCAAGACATATCTTCTATCTTACAGAACTCCAGTGTCAATTTTGATCCATGACATAACTGATTATCATAGCAAACCTTTCTTATCTCTCTTTGTCATTCCTATTTTACGTTTCCTGTTCTGCTTAGCCCCAATGTCCAAGTATGGAATGGACAGACTCTCCCCCTTATGTTTCCCCTTACGAATCTTGGGAGTTGCGGAAAAGCACTCCAAACGACCATCTCTGAAGCTCTTCCCTTTCTTGGGAGTAATACACGAGCCACTAGTATATTGGTTTACCCCGTTTCAGAGCCGCGGTAGCTCAGTCAGTAGAGCGTCGGGCTCGCATCAGAAGGGTTGTGGGTTCTGTCCTCGGCGGAGCCTACATTTCTGATGATTGCGAGATCGGCGCTTCGACCTGGCTAAAGACCGTCGTGTTCACTAATGGTGACTGGGGCACGTTAAATAGGTCGTGGTCACAATGTCCCCCATGTTCCCATACCAAATCAATACCTCTGTGGGTACCTGATCAGGGGGTTATCGGCCTCTGATTGGAATCTAAATTACGATATGTGTGAGTGAATGGATGTATGAAAGGGACCTTTCTGTAAAACGGATGTGTCATGTATGTCGAGCAAAGTCGGACTTCCTCCCAATGAGACTCAATAACATGGAAGGCGCACCCCCCTCGCCTCTTGCCGTCTTCGACGGGCCTGGCACTCCTCTGGTCTGCCAGTGTAGGCATAAGAAACAACAACACCCCGTTTCCGACGAATCCGGCGGGTCATCTACCCCGTCCTGTATCGTTTTGTAACTTTCAACTACCTCCCTGGGCCGTTTGCCCCCTTGATTCTTCCCTCTTTGTTTTTTCGCCCATGTGTTTCTGTCCTCGTTCCTCGTCTTGCCAAATTTTCGCTTTCCACTTAACATGGGTGATTGTAGGAGGGTCATTTCAATTTGACTGCCCTTTCCTTCCACCTTGTCTAATTACCCTATCTTCCTTTAGAAACTACATATTCCGTTTCGCTTCATTTGCTTCTTTCTAACCCTTTTCCCTTATGCATTTTAAATGCTCGTAATTTAATTTTATACTCGTACCTCCTATTTTCCGCCTTTCAAGAGCAGTTTTCCGTCTCTCTCCAGCTAATTCCAAATATGTTCTAGAATTTTCCCAAGCTCCTGTAAATCCTCCGAACTCCCTTTCCGCTTCTGTCCGAGCCACCATAATACTAATATCCTATTCCATTTCAGCGATTCTCTGACACCCCTCAGCTTCTACAAACCTCCTTTCAGCTTCTTTCAACTCATTTCTTTTATTAATAATAGTTATCATTAAACGATTTATGCAACTGAGATTTAATTTCATGGCAGTTTAAAACAAACATAAAAGTTGCAAGATTAAAACATGTTTTATTTTGCATACATAAAAGAATACGGTAAAATTTTAGTTTCCTTTCTTTTTTCAATAACTTTGAACCATGGAAAAATGGATTTGGCATTTGTATGGCAAGGACAAAATGACGTCACGCCGTCAGTGTGGAGCTGTTAATTTGGTGTGGGACGGTCTTTCCCTAAACAAGGCTAGAAAAGTAAAACCTAGTGTAGAAGGGTAGAAAATAGCATCAGTTTGTTATCTGCGTTGTTCAGAGCAATACGTTATTCATTATTCTTAAAATGTGTACATAGCTTTAAAATAACTAATTTGATCAAAATAAAAGGTTTAACCTTTCGAAATGGTTATTTTCTTTTAAAGTGAGACGAAAGAATTTTACTGTATTCGTGGTGTATTTCATGACCAATTACAAGAAAATACTTTCTAAATAGCGATTGATGTTTAACGCTTCAATTTTAAACAATCCTGAGTTTACATTATTTTAATAAAAATTCGTTTTCAATCATTTCGGATGATATGGGATCCAAAATGTAGCGCTATTATTTTTTGCATCGAAAAGTCTTGCATTGCAGTATTGATGTTTTTTCTCATGGGACTTGTGTAGCAATTCGAAAGGCACGTGTGCCCCTGGCAAGATCCCTTCAGTGCTGCATTCGCTTGACTTTCCCTTCAGATTGGATGGCCTTCCATATCGAGACAACTGATGAAGAAGAAAGAGGCAAGGTTCTCCTATCTCAGAAGCCTGCTTTCGGGAACGTTGGTGTAAAGAAATAGTGTTGCATTCGGAGTTACATCGGGTCGGAAATAAATGTGTTCTAAAAAATATATTAGAATTCATATCTAAGCAGAAAAACAATTTCAGAAAAGTTTCGAGCTCTCTACGTTGTCTATAGTTTGGGACTCTATCTCTGTTTGAAAGTTTATGGATTCGGAATCTGCTTTAAGTCATTGGTACGGGTATGTTTAATCTTTAACCTGGATGCTCATGTGTAACTTGTATAGATTTGATATTTAGATGTACACAGAGAGAAATATATCATGCTCGTAATGCCACTTTTCAAACTTCAAACATTACCGCTGTCTATTAGGGAATTCTTGATTACTGCTATAATAATTACAGGAGACCACATCAACTCTTCCTCGAAACATTACAGAAATATACAGTCAAAGTAATATCTAAAGGTCCAATTGAGCGAGAAAATATTATTACAATAATATTTCCATTCGACACATGCTTTAGAATATTATAATCTCGTTTCAATTAATTGCAATATATTTTTCAAACGCATCAGACTTGTGTTGAATATTACCTTCGAGTGTTTGCATTAATGTGTCGTAACCGTTTCCTGTATATGTATTCTTATGAGTTCATTTGTCTGATGTAATCGATTTCATGATATGCAGTGTGTTAGTTGCCTCCGAGTCTTTACGCTGTTTGTATCGTTCTGAATGCTTGTATACTGCGATATATATTTATAATTATTAAATGTCTTGTTGGATTTCAAGTTGCACTCCTATTTCAGTATTACATGACAGCTTGGAAACCTACTTTGAGAAAATCCCAAAGCTTCAAAACGTGACGTCATCATACAAATATTGATATAAATATTCTAGAAAAAGAGCGTTTGTGATATGGGCAGAAAGATAGATCAATTTATATCCCTTGGAGCAACTTAGCAAGCTATTAGTGACGGTTTGGACACAATGGGGAAGGGAAAGATCTGAGTACAAAGCATATTCATTCAGAACCTCGGTCTGAAACCTCTGTCAAAATTTGAGCTGACATCCCCCACTCCAAACTTCCTCATCAACATCTACTCGAAAATAAAAGGGAAGGTAATGTGTGAGTATAAATAAGTATACAACTTCTTACATTTTTACAATTGTTTCAGCATAATCACACTATGAGAGAATTCGAATTCCTTATATCCCTTGGAACGTCAATTAGAACCTAGTTGCGATCTACACTTCAAGTGGGACCCGATTTCCCCAAATCACCAAGACAGGCATTTGAATAACACTCGTGGTTTGTAACTAATTGTTCCAGTTTGAAGAGTGTTGTCTTGTAATACTGACATAAGAGTTTAACTCCCAAGACCAACAAGCCATTTAAGAATAGAGACATCACAACAGAGCATCATGAGAACGATACCAACAGCGTAGACTCAGAGGCAGCTAAAGCTAATTCACTGTGTATTATTAAAAGAATAGTATCTGACAAAATGAACTGATACGAATACGTGTACAGGAAATAGTAATATAAATATAGCATATTTACAACACATAATATAAACACTCAAAGGAAATATGCAACAAATAGTTACTGTCAACTGGGTCGTAATCGAACTGTTTTGGTTCTATAGGAAACCTAATGTATATCCAGATTAGGTTGATACCAAACTGAGGATGATAGTCTGGATTATATGATTAAATTAAAGGCGTTATAGATACGCTATTCAAACAGGTAAACATCCCTACAGAGAGAACTGGAGTGGGATGTGTATGCCGCTGGTAAAGAAAATAGATAGCCCCTTTAGAACGATCCTATGTTTAGAGTATCGATCTTAGATCTCTGTAGATCTTTTTGTCCTTCCAGTCTCAAATGTCAGCAGTTACACATTGATGATTCCATACTCTAAAATCCGAACCTATGCTTAAAGGGTGAATATTATTCCAGAAAGAATTGTACCATTCTAGTCATTTATTATCACTCCCAGATATTGAACTGATGCAAAACTTTCCGACAACAAAATTGTAGAAAAATATCATTCACTGTAAAAAATACGTTTAATCAGCGTAGAAGATACCATTATATACGATGTCCTGGCAACAGCGCCCATAGAAGTTATGAGGTTTATGGTTAAAGAACTGATACCGTGATGAAACTTTCCAAACCGCTTATGGCACGTGAAATCGTCAACGACACTCTCACTTTACACAATGCATATCTTGCATACCTAATTTTACGTGTGCGATGCATTATTGCCTTTTCGGAAACAATAAAGCCTGATCTGTCGAAAATGCTCCTTGTTTTCTGTCATTCTTACTGTTAAACAAAATTTAAAAAGCACCACTCAGTAACACATATTTTCCTATGTACTTGCTGAATTCCATCTTTCAAACAACAATAAACTTTACACGTGTAAAGTAGAAAGCACTTCAGTGTTTCAATGCAATGCCATCTTAAGCCCATAGCGGGACGAACTTTTGCATAAACCCAATAGATGAAAACGATTGTTACTAGTAGGGCAAATGAACAATACGATGGAGCATAATAGCTGCAATTAAAGTTTATGTTTTAAATAGACCTATCGACAGCAAGTCAATAACCCAAACAGTTTTAGGTACAGCTTCAGTCTGCTTTTATAGCGGTGGGGGGGGGCAACTATATTGGTGCTTGTTTTGTCGCACTTCTAGTAGAGAATTATGACTGGTTAAAGCAACCCATCTGTATTACGGATGTTGCGGTTTTTATAGCAACCTCAACAATCATAAACTTTAAATTTTTATTTAAAAAAAAAATATTCTTGAAAGTTTTTACAAAAACCGTTGAACTGGAGTTTGATTTTATCAGTTCATTTGACATAATTATTTCATTGGCGATTTTAGAAGTCTGACAAAAAAGCGCCAATACTGTTGTCACCGCTATAGACGTATACTAACGCTGCACCCATAAATTAAAAAAGTCAAACAAAAATTCTAGAACGTGGGAACCAAATTACCAAGAAACAATCGATATTTATTTAAGATCGATCGATTTATCGGAACTACGGTGAACATTTGTGGCTTAATTTTTTGGTGAAACTATAGCATCACTACTTGAGCAGCTTTGAGCATATGATATGTTAATTGAATAATGGCTAAAATAGGTGTGCTTAAATTAATAAATATGCAATTATACAAAAATAAGTGTTTTGCAGAATTGTAAAAATGTACTTAAATATAATATATAGGAAGGTGTTATAAGATAAAATCTATCATTAGTATCCTAAAATTCCAAAAGAAAAACTTCTTAAAAATTAACAATGTTTTATAAATTATGATGTAAATTAAACAATCACCAAAGACAAGAATATTGCAATTTCGTAACAGAGATGAACAATACATATCAGTATAACTTAATAAGACTTTCATTATTGCAATAAAGCTTTTCTCCAATTGATATCTGTGCTCTGGTACAAGTAACATTTATTTTGCAAAGCGTTTTAATTTAATTAATTTTACGAAGTTTTATTATTTACAGCAACTTTCTTCGAGACATTACTTTAAACTTCATTCTTCCACTTATTTTCATTGAAAGATTGGAAACTATGGCTCCACGTCTTTGGAAGCTGTTGTTGAGGGTAATGTAAGGTCTCAATTCTATATTGAATTTCTAACATCAACAAGGTTAGGTAGGGTAAGGCGGGGTAATTGTAAACGAAATTTGTATCTTCACTTGCAATACCTATTTTCAAACTCTTGATAAGTAGTTAAACATTGTTCAAATACTAAACTAACATGTCACTATGATTTCAAAAAATAAATTTAACACCCCCTTCGGCTGTTTGTAATTACCCCACGTGTTTACAATTACCCCTGAAAGTAGGGGTAATTGTAAACAACGATTTTCCGCCTGATATTGAATATTGAACAAGTGACAGCATGAGCAGTATTCATGGCAGTAGAAGGAACTCCAATGGTATTTTACCCATCTAGTACCTTTTTTATAATAACCCCGTTTTGATCTTTACATTTACCAAATACTCCCACTTCTTACCTCAGCAAAATATAGTGACACTTGAAAGTTGTATTCATTACGAGGTGAACTTCCAGGAATACATAATAATAAATAGTTCAAACATTTACTGAACAAAGAATGTATATAGTATAAAAAACAAAAAAATTACAAATTGAAAAATACAATCTTATATACAAAAAACAAACAAACATTACATTTCTTACACATTAACAGTGCCTTTAAATTGGAAAATTTCTTTACGGACTTCTTTGCTACAAGTTGGAGTGTGTAAAATTGCTTTTTGATTTGGTCTTTGACATGGTCTTTGGCATGGTCTTTGGTAACACAAAATTAGTCTTTTTCAACCACAGCGAATTTAGTCTACACATTATCGATGCATTTGAGTCCGGTGATCTCAAACGCCTCTTTTGAAACGACATCCACCCTTCATACATACGAAAACTGTGTTTTCTTTCTCTCCCCCCCCCTTCAACATCTACAAGCAGAAACGTAGTCGTTTCAATGTCTTCCATGAATGACTCCAAAACATTTAACTTCCCCTACAAGCTAGTCATCTATATTTTACTTGAATGTTTAGAGAACTTCAAACTCTTCACCGTTAATATTAGTCAATTCTTTCAATAGTTCTTCATCCTCGCTGTCATAGAGTTCTGCTTACCTTATCATTTGCTTCTTTCTTGGTTTCTTGCTTACTCCTGGCTTTCTTCTCACTCAGCTTCCTTTTGTTATTTTTCTGTTCTGCTCCCTTCCAGCTTGACAGTACTTGGTCCGTTGTAAATATCCATATATGTGCAACGTTCCGTATATGTGTGACGTTTTAGTAAATCAGTCTTTCTTCTCCCCAAAAACACGAAAAATGTAATAAAACGCAATTCAAATGTTCTAAATATGATTAAGTACAAAATTACACGGAAAAACACATTGGTTTTCCATTCAAATTGAACGAAACCATTGGCAAAGTTATGTTTACAATTACCCCGTCCTTTAAACAATATGGGGTAATTGTAAACAGTCAACTGTAGGTGTATTGAAGTTCTCAGAAGGAAAAGTCAATGAGTTTCTGTTCGATAGAAACATAACTGACCGTAGTAAAGACTTGGAACAAGGTACTTTTCAAAATACTATGGAGGGCAGGAGAAAATGCAGCACACAAAAACTTTAAAACCCAAACTTCCAACCACATTTTTTTCAATTAATCAGATTGCTATCAGCAGTGGATCAAAGAAATATGGGATCACCATATTACATCCTCAGGGTTGCCAGCTTTCATATTTCACAACTTTTAGATTCTCGCAATCTCACATGGGCGCTTGTAGAGCTTGTTTACAATTTCCCCTTGTTTGCAATTACCCCGCCTTACCCTACAGCTGCAATCTCTTCCCTGTTTGGAAGTTCGCGAATTTTTGGAGCACCTTTAGTAGCGAGTTATGGCAGGTGAGACCACCATCTTTATTGCGGTTATTCTGGTTTTTATGGCAATCTAAGCAAACGGAAAGTTTAAATTATTGTTTTGAATATACATGTGTGGAAGTTCTTATCATATCCGTCAAATTGCCATTTAATTTCATTGGTTCTTTAAAATATTTTCACCAATTTTCTGTTTGATTCAATTGGTTCTTTTAAATCCCCATAAAAAAATTTTCCATTTCATGTAAATTAAAAGAATTCAAACGTTCAGCACCAGTTTGTATCGTTTCTTTATATTTTATTTCAAAAATCGTTTTTGTTATAGTATTTGCGTGAAAAAATATATTTTTTCAATTTTTCAGAATTATTTCCTTGGCCACATAAAAAGTGTGCCAAGAGCGTTGCCGTCAATCGCGGCGAGAATGCAGACATACATAACAGTATGCTACTTTACTAACTTGCCCTAAGCTTACTGTTGTTAGATATTTCGTTTCTTAAACAGTACGGATCACAAGTTTGTAATGATCAGAGCTCGGATTTTGCATATCTTTTTTTTAGTCCCTAATAATGAAAAAAATCCGTATTGAGTGTTTTTTTAGCAATTTTCAAACAACGAAATATCGAATTTATTTTGCATGATTTTGCATATTTGAGATCATTTTGCATATTTGAGTTTTTTGCATGTTTCGTGCATATTTGGACAATTTTACTCTATTTTTAAACACACACACAACATTTTTTTTTTCAAAGAACTTTGTTTAGCGCTTTTGGAAGGAAGGTTTTCAGAAGCAATAAAATTCAAATCAATTACGACTCACAAACCAAATCTGGAAAAGGCGCAAAAAGATAAAAATATTCCACAACCTTTCATCACGTCAAAGTTTGAGTCAGTGTCCCAAATCGTCTGAGAAGAATGAGATGTACCAAGATCAAGGCAATGTTGAAATCCAATATTGCTCTTTATAAGTAGGAGAATGAACATTTAGAGCTTTCTTGAAGAAGTACGCAGGTAAAGAAATTCATCTTGTATCGACACTCAGAAAAAACTACATTACGCCAGTGTACGAGAAGGTGATACAAAGAATACAAAATGAAAGGTGATTCCCACATTTAGATGTTGATGAAACGATTGACCCCTGCTGGCGATACCTAATTTATGTAAAGAGTTGGCAAAAACAAATCAATCCACGATGACCAGGACAAGGTGAAGCAATTAATAAATCAAATTGTGAATTAATTGAATGAAAGTGTGGCTCATTTTCACTTTATCCTCCTCACTACCATTTTTGTGAGAATAAAAAATTTTTTGTTTACAATTTCGCATATTTTGGGTTTTTAGCTCACATTTTGGGATTTTGTAATGCATATTACAGGTCACATTTTTTCATATCAATCCGACCTCTAGTAATGATCAATCATATTTGAAATAACAAACTATGCCGGTTTGCTTAGGAATTAAGATATGTATCTTTCAAATCTCAATCAGGAATTTTATTCTATTAGTTAAAGGTTATGACGTTTATTGATTTGAAAATAACAATATATGTAGCTATACATTTTTAGTTTTTTTTCTTCTAATGGCGGGCACATTTGACCTAAGTCATTGGCCACTACAAGGCCGGAAGTGATGGCCACTTGTGAAGGAGCACCCAATGGGAGGACCATCATTGCCCCTAACAATTTATACTTCGTAATTTTGAACCATGTTCAGATGACGAAGCAACACCTGAGCTGGTATACGCTTACAAATATCCATGCCCGAACCCGGATTCGAACCGGGGACTTTCCAATCTAGAGGCTAACACCTTAACACTATACCGGTTGGTTGGCATACATTTTTAGTACGTCATTTAAATTGTCAATAGAATCAATAAACCATTTGGCATTATTTTATACAATTATAAAATTTATGTGTTTGGATTCATTCTAATTAAGTTCTTGTAAAATTGTATTTCATTTTTATTACAGATTTGTATCGGACAGCCGCCAATGATTTATGACGAATGCCATAAAAAATCTCTCCAAAACTTTATACTGTGGGTATAACATTGTGTTATCTATCTCAAACACATTTTTAAGTAATGATATTTTATGTGGAAACGGCTGATTATTAATTCTCGGGTGGTGGTAAGTAGGTTGGTATTTTAGACAACGTCGCACTGGAGTAACACGATGGGCTATTGAAGATGCCAAAACTTTATGCTGTAGGCATAACATTATGTAAAATTTCTCAAGAACTGGAAGGTAGGTGTTTTAATCAACGTCGCACTGGAGCTATTGAAGATAATCAAACTGTAGGTATAACATTATGTTAAATATATCAAGCACATAATTTTAAGTAATGATATTCAATGTAGAAATGGTTATTATTAATTCTCGGGTGATAAAAGGGGGGTAAGTATTTTAGTCAACGTCGTACTGGATCAAAATGATGGGCTATTGAAGATGGTCGGGATCACGTCTAAAAGGAGAGATCTGAGGACAACATCATATAATTTTGACCCACTTGATTCTCAGGTGATTAATGAACAGGGACATTTAACACAAATGGATTTGGAAGCATTTAAAACCATTGAAATCAAAGAAGTTTTCAATTGCTAATTCTATTGAGGGGTACTGGTGTTTATATACCAGGAATTCGAAAATCCACATTTCACCATGAACGTTAGAGGTACAGCTTCAGTCTATATTTATAGCGGTAGCAAGGGCCTTGGCGCATTTTCGGCGTACTTCTACAGTAGCGAAGAAAATAATTATTTCAAATGAACTAATGAAATCAAACGACACTTTAACGAATTTTGAAAGAACTTTCCAGTGGTAATTGGTAATTTTTAGTTAACGTCGTACTAGAGCAACACAACGGGTTTTTGACGACGGTCCGGGATCAGTCCCTTAAGGGAAAGATCCGAGGAAAACACCTCGTAATTTTGAACCACGGTCAGATGACGAAGCAACACCAGAGCTGGAACCCCACTCTCCAAACTTCCACACCAACCCAACGTGAAGACTTTCTGCCACGATAGATTTAAGGTGCACCAGCCGCCTCTACACCATACACTTACAAACATCCATGCCGGGACCCGGATTCGAACCAGGAACCTTCCGATCTAGAGGCTAACACCTTAACCACTATACCGGTTGGTCGGCAACTTTCCAGTGTATTCAAAATGAAAATTTAAACTTTCCGCTTGCTGAGGTTGTCATGGGTTCCTTAACCTGCTACTTGAAGTGCGCTAAAAAAATTGCCGAGGCCGTTGCCACATCTATAAACGTAGACTGAAACTGAACCAAAAATCTTTCCAAAACTTTATACTGCAAATATAACATTATGTTAAATATCTCAATGGCCTATGGCACTTCTAGTAGGGAGTTATGGCTGTTTAAGACAACCCATCTGTATTGGTGGTTGCAATTTACATGACAACCCATCTGTGTTGGTGATTCGGTTTACAAGGCAACCTCGCAAAGCGGAAAGTTTTAAAATTTATTTTATAGAAAGTTCATTCAAAATCCGTTAAACTATCGTTTGATTTCATTGGTACATATTAAATAATTATTTCCTTGGCGACTCTACAAGTGAGCTAAAAAAAAAAAAAACGCCAATGCTATTGCCACCGCTATAAACGTAGACTGAAACTGTACCACGTTGGAAATTCCGTTTTTTTTCTGATAGTTAGATGTTAATAAATTTAACATTTTTATTAAGTTATCGTCAAGTGTTAGTCTCTAAGACAAATCTGTTTTAATGAGCATCATATAGTGCTAATTAAAATCTGATTCTTTTAGGAAGCGTCTGTGAAAAATTTGAGCACTTTACAAAGCCTTGAAGAAATGTACTCTAAGCACTACGATTTCCAAAACGTACGGAGTTCCTATAAAATCTGCCCAAAATCTTGTAAACAGGTATATAATTTTGAAAATTTATGAAGATCTTACAAAATTTTCTTCAACAATTATTTTTGTTTTGGAAGAAACAGACGTACATTTTGAAAACATCATAACACAAATTCACTCTGAAAAGAAGTTAATACTGCTACTCGAGGTGACTTTGCAATAGAAATAACAACAATATTTGTCTTTAAAAATGTATACAAAATATGACTTACAGATAGATTTTATTATTTACTACTAGCTGAATAACCCAGCGTTGCTCAGGTTTCAAATATGATCGCGATACTTTCCTGTGTTTACTCAAATACACAAACTCCGTAGAACGTATTTCCTACCTCAACAGCTAAAATATGACCGCAAAAAATTTCTCTGTGTTAACGAAAAACGAACCTTTAGAACGTGTTTCCTTATTTATGTCCTTTTATTGCAGAAAAACAAACATTAGATTTTAAAATTGAGGCTTCGAGAGGCACCTTTTGGCTATTTTCATGGCTATAGATTGGTCTGAAGACAGGAAAGAAGTAGTCTATACTGTCCGCAGTGTTCTAAAGTTTAAATGTGCAAAATTTGGTGTGGATTGGTCAAACGTTGTTGATTTGTATATAGACTATGCACACACATACATATATAAGCACACACAATCATATCCTTTTTTTGTACACACTCACTAGCAGTATTTAAGCACAAAAGATAAAACGTGAACAAAAACCACAAGTACGGTTTTGATTGACACGAAATGCGGCAGGAAAGTAGCAAACAGGTTTATACATGAAACAAAACAAAGTGATAACACAAAGATGAAAACAATTGTGAATTTTCTTAAATTATAGTAAGATGAAGTCATATTGGAGTAATTAACAAAATGATGTTTAAATCCAAAAC
Organism: Metellina segmentata; assembly: GCA_947359465.1. Classification (NCBI taxonomy): domain Eukaryota; kingdom Metazoa; phylum Arthropoda; class Arachnida; order Araneae; family Tetragnathidae; genus Metellina; species Metellina segmentata. Next base: position 101,048,315 of record OX375874.1, read on the forward strand.
AAATTAACAAAACCGACATTAATAGAGTATGTGACCACACCTAATCCTCATACAAAGTTTACAGCGTGTGAACATGTTTCCCATGAGACGATCAATCACCCCAGAGTCAAGTAATGCCAGTCCAATTCACATGTTGCCGACACCACTTTAATCGTGCCCCTCTGGATTTGACGGATAGAGGAACACAAATTCGTGATACCCGGACGTACAGTCCATTTATGTGTAACCTTCGGCGCACAGTAGTGGCAGATATCGTCTAACCAATGGACGCTGCTACTTTAGATGTCACGCGTGTGGAGGTTGATCTTCGATTCCGCTTCGCTGCAACAGAAATATATTGATCTTAAACGGGGGTTGTAACTCTTGGGTGATCGGCCACAGGTCTTCAGACAACTGTTTGCCTTGTCTGGAATTGTTTCCATAATCGTAAAATGAAGTAATGATGAACGCCGAAGAAAAGAGCAACATCAGTGATTGATTGCCCTACTTCAAGGCGTCCCACAGAACGCCAGCGCTCACTATCAGCCATTCCTCTTCTGGAAACCATAGAAACACGTCTGTCTTGAAAGCTAATCGTACGAAAGTTTTAACACTTTTTATCAGCACTTACATGCAACTCCTCTAACCATTCACAATGCTGGCTTCTTATACGACCGCCTTTTTGCATATTTCTCGGCACTAAACCGTGATTGGCTGTTGCATAACACGTCTGCATACTTCCATCTACAGCTGCAGCAAATTGTAGCCTTTCAAATTGAGATTGGCTGCAGGGAATTAATATTTTCCTCTCCGTACTTAACTTTTGGCAGAGAGTGTGTGTAGATCTACATCTTTTTTGGAATGGTGCTTACATTAGTCAGTATGAAAATATAGGATCTCTTTCTCTTAATCGATTCGGTGCCACGACAGTCAGGTTAGAAGGGTAACGGATTAGAAACAGGTAGAGTTGTGAATTGGAATCCAACTAAAGACCGTAGTGTACAATGGGTCTGGTCCATGTTAAATCTGTCGGGCCTCAAACTTTCTCACGTTGGCGTGTTGTGGAAGGTAGGGTAGTGGGGTGTAAGCTCAGGTGTGACCTTGTTATCAGACATAGGTTCAAAATAACTAGGTATTGTCCTCAGCTCTTTCCCTTAGGGATTGATCCCTAATGTCGCCAATGTCTCGTTTAGTGCCTACTTAATACGACATTAATTTAAATAACATCTACCTCTCTACCAATATAATTCATACAATTCCGCATTGCGACAGTTGTTCCATTGTAACTATTGTTTTTAATTTTTGGAATGTGACCAAATCTCTCAGCAATCAAAATGTAAAAATTTGTATAACACTCCGCGCATTTCAATTTTATAATAGAAATAAGGAGAATAAAGAAATATGGAGAATGCCATTAACAGTCGGGCTTTTAACAACTTTAAATATATACTATGAGAAAAATGTTGTTTCAATAGCGCAATTGATAGTTAATGTTCACACAAGCATTAAAATATGTTTGCACATTCAGAAATCCTGACAAAGCTTCGCTTGTATAACAAAATGTCTCCCTTCAGTTCGATTAAGGTAATATTTTTACTGTTCGATAAGAGGAGATATTATGTTCTCAGATAAAAATGGATTTATACCAAGCACCTCAAAAATTCCAAATCTATGCGAAGCTGAATTTCTCAAAATAAAATGTCGGTGGCGAGCATATTCCGAGGGAGAATCAAATATAGAAGATTAGTAGACGAATGCATTTATTATAATACCCTTTTAGTGAATTCCTACATGTTTAGTTATTGCGAAAGCATTAAAATAAACACAGCACTGTGGCATTAGGAGTTTTATGTCTTTATGTTGATAATTTTAATGCACATTTATCCATTTAACTGCGTTTCAGAATAAAATACTTTATCCCCATGAATATTATAGGATAGGTGTTCCAAATATCGCCTACTCGTGTTTGCAAGCTATTATGCGCGACATCTAAGAGTTTATGTTGTTCCCCTGACGGTGTAGAGTTTTACCACATGTAGCGTCAACGGCAAGTTTCCTAACAGTTGTATCAACAACACTATTGCATCTCAAGTATTTGAGGCTGTGATCAACGTATTTTTTGTCTTCCATTAATTCAGGGGATATCCAGGTAAGTGTTTCCTAATCATAATTACGTTTATATGACTTGAAAGTACATTAAATACTAAAGGTAGTTATGTATGCTGAATTAGCAACTCGTTTTGAATATTAGCTCCTAATTTCGCCTGGTGGGTGATAATAGGAACAGGGGTTGAGGATATTAGGAACCCGCTCTTGAAAATTCTCTTGGGAATCTTTTTGAAGTTTTACTAGTTAACATAAACTGACATCAGGAAATAAGGTAAATGATATATGGAAATCCAAGGAGAATAGTTTATAGTGATATGCATTTAGTTTCCAGCTTGACTTGCCGACCCAGGAGTCTGAGATGCATAGGCGATGTGTGTTTGGAACACCTACCCTATAGTACATCATACGCACGCCCTAAATAGCATCATGTGCTTGCGATGTAGTTGGCAGTTGCTCATAATTTAGATTTATTGTGTATATCTAGTTATTAGTGATAGGTAAGAATTTGATAATTTTCGTCGCACTGAAGCAATATATTCCTCCAGGGAAGACCCCGCACTTATCTTTGTAAGGATTTACCGGTTTAGTAATCTCGTTTGGTTGTTTATTAATTTCTTATTTACAGAGTTTCTGCTAGGTTTTTTTACTATTCATAGGGGAATTGTGTACTTATGTTGTTGCTATTAAATCCCTGCCGAGGATTATCAGAATATCACTGATTTTGCAAATGTTTTGTCTGCACGCGGACTATAATCGGCAGTCCGGGATCAAACCCGTAAAGAATGATTCAAGGATAACACCACGTAATTCTGAACCACGGTCAGATGACGAGGTCACACCTGAGCTCACACCCCACTCTCCAAACTTCCACACCACGCTAACGTTTCATTTGAGGCTCTGATAGATTATCGTGCATCAGCCGGCATCATGTCGGCAGGTAGCGAGTTCAAACCCTTTTGGGATTTGAACTCGCTACCTGCCGGTTGCTAATTCGTAACTCATCCAACCGTGTTACCGTGGCCCTTAGGTATTAGTGTGTATACAAATTTAAATCAAAACTTGGACATTTTATGTGTTGAGTATTCTCTAAAATAACTTTGCAAATGTTCACATTTACGTTCCTTACAAACTAAACGTTGAATTACTTTTCCCTCACAAGTGTCACTTAACCTTTCGGGGAGGTTTAGCTTTATCGCATTGAGACGAGAGTCAACTCTTTCGCATCATGTTCTCCAAAGATAAATATTTGCCATCTGACGATGAATTTAAGCACATAGCGATGCTTTAACTTGTCCTATAAAAGCTTCCTACATCATCAAACTGCGTTTGGGGAAGCGTCAATGTGTGTTAAATAGTAACACACGTGTAGTTTTGCTTGCTTAGTAAACATTCCTCTTCTAAACTACATGTCCGTATTTCAAGTCTTATTCTGAAGAGTACAAAAAACATCCTCATTGTAAATGTTATACGTGGAAACTATTTTGATTAATATTGACAGTTTTTAACGTCCCTACTTGTTTTACCGAGAGCAGTATCAAAAATACCAATACTTTCAGTACAGGAAAATATTAGATAAATGTTTGTAACTCTTAAAGAACGCTAGTTTCACAAACCATTTGAAAGTAAATACATAACGTTACAATATTTTATTTGCACTTCTGTGCAGTGATGGATTATGTTTCCAACACGGGAATTTCAGTTACAAAATTAAATAAAATTCCAAACATCAAACACGTATCAGCAGTAATCCAGAATTTGAGTTCTGCTGGATTAATTCGAAGGCATTAATCTTTACAAGACAGCCCTATAATAACATTTGTGTTTGTTGCTCCAGTGCGGCATTAATTATTTGTTGCCATCTCTATGCATGCATTATGATACATACCGACCGATGGCAATCAATAATTTTGAACCACCATCAAATGATGAGGTCACAGCTGAGCTAACATACTTCTCTCCGAATTTGAATACCCCGCCAATGTAAGGACAGTTTAGGCCACGGAAAATGTACCCCAGCCCCGTTTGAACACAATGGTATTTGTTTGGATTAGAAATCAAACAACCGGTTGCTAATCCGTTACTATTCCAACCGGGGAACCGAATCCCCTTCTAAATTCACTTTCCTGCATTAGAATGAATGTGACCAATAAAATGGCGTTTAGTAAGACCGTCAGGGTTGATTTTATTTGATGGTGCTGTTAGACTATCCCTCTGCCGCTATTTACCGGAACGCTGCAATCAGGACTGACAGCTTCGTAATAGCTTCTGACCACTGATGCACCTACGTAGAGCGATATGAATGCTTAAGCCTTTTCCAGATCCGATATCCTTATTTAGTCCACTGATTATGTTTCCTTAAAATTATCACATAAAGGTGTTTAGATATTTCCCCTTGCACACGACAGATTCATTCGATAATTTTATTCATTTACGCAGTTGTTTCGTTTCTTATTTATATGCTGGGGTTGTGTCAATATATCAAAAGCATTTGTTTTTTATTTGATAAAACGAGGCCACTTTTCTCCATCAATATAAACTCTATTCGTTTTGGAATAGTTACTTTAAATTTACTCTTTTGGGAACGCTGTCTAAAACGAGCGTCTGAATACCAAATTGTAATGCTAGTCTATATGTAATACACACTCTAAAACTAGTATATTTGGAACACTCTGAAACTAGTATCTGGAACACTCTCTGAAACTAGTCTCTGGAACACTCTATAATTAATCTATTGGGACTCTAAACTATTACACAGGTAACATACTATCAAACAAGAGTCTGGATAGCACACCATTTGTTTGTAATTTCTAGTAAAAATAATGTGCTACCTAGACACTAGTTTAAATCTATCTTTAGATAATCTACTCTTAAAATAGTATTCTTAAAACCTTATCTAAAACGTGTCTTTTGGGCATACATTTTAAGACTAGTTTCTACGTAACACATTTAAAACTAGTGTCGAGGTAACACACTCTAAAACTAGTGTCGACATAACACATAATAAAACTAGTGTCGAGGTAACACACTCTAAAACTAGTGTCGACATAACACAGAATACAACTAGTGTCGAGGTACCACACTCTAAAACTAGTTTCGACATAACACAGAATAAAACTAGTTTCGAGGTAACACACTCTAAAAGTAGTGTCGATGTAACACTGTAAAACTAGTTTCGCGGTAACACACTATAAAACTAGTGTCGAGGTAACACACTCTAAAAGTAGTGTCGAGGTAACATACTCTAAAACTAGTGTCGAGGTAACACACTCTAAAACTAGTGCCGAGGTAACACACTCTAAAACTAGTTTCGAGGTAACACACTCTAAAACTAGTGTCGAGGTAACACACTCTCAAACTAGTTTCGCGGTAACACACTATAAAACTAGTGTTGATGTAACACACTCTAAAAGTAGTGTCGATGTAACATACTCTAAAAGTAGTGTCGAGGTAACATACTCTAAAACTAGTGTCAACGTAACACTCTAAAACTAGTTTCGCGGTAACGCACTATAAAACTAGTGTCGAGGTAACACACTCTAAAACTAGTGTCGAGGTAACACACTCTAAAACTAGTTTCGAGGTAACACACTATAAAACTAGTGTCGAGGTAACACACTCTAAAAGTAGTGTCCAGGTAACACTGTAAAACAAGTCTCTCAGGATCTCATCCCCAAACTAAAAAGTGTGACGTTAGTTAAAAAAATACCAAAATACCAAATACCCAAAGCTAGTGTCTTGCTAACACAATTTAAACTAGTCACTTGGTAACTCACTCCAAATTTAAACGCACACTATTCCACCCCGGAAGGACTGCACGCATACCACGGATAGGATTTATCAAATGCACTACGCCCACTGCAACCGAAGCATTGGCATTTCACTTAGAAACCGACCTGAAAGAGTAATGTATTACTAAGAGGAGGGTTGAATGTTCAAATAACAACCAAAGGTTCTCGTGTTCAAAAGGGGTATGGTGCAAGTTAAATTCATCGTGAATCAAATATCCTCACGCTGGCACGATGTGGAAGTTTGTGGAGTGTGTGCCAGCTCAGGCGTGACTTTGTCATATGACCGTGATTAAAAATTAAATGGCGTTGTTGGCTCTTTCCATTCCGGTTTGATCCCGGACTCTCAACAACAGCCCATTGTATTGCTCCAGTGCGTCATCATAAATGCTCCCATTTTTTAAGTTTTGTACCCACCGTGAATGATTAATTAGTTGCCTCATCAATAGACGTGAGCTTTCGGTGTAACAGATCCGCATTATTTATACTATCAATTAATGATGAGATAACGGACGGATTTGGGAAGATATATCTGGATTCTTGTTGCGCAAAACTTTTACGACTGTTTTTGAACTTTTCAATCTCTTCGAAGACAGTCCTCTACGCCTAAGTTTCGATTCCTGTCGGCTGTACAGTGAAACTTCGATTAACCGTCAGTTTCTGTTAAGCGTCAGTCCATTATTAAAAGTTAACTATGTATTAAAAATTATTAGTGCTTTAACACATGCATAATGTACAGTTACCAGATTTCTCTAGATTAAAGTACATGTATGTACAGTGTATTTTTAATTCGTAAGTGTGCATTATTTACCATTCGTTCATATGCATTGAATGGTTGTTGTTTTAAGGGTTTCTGTTGTCCACATCTATTCGACAGATCGTCAAGGTCCCGGAACCGACCTTGAGGTTTAATCGAAGTTTCATTATATTTCTCTCTTCTGTGTCTGTAAAGTTTTCATTGTGTCTGTATGCCTATTATTTGATATTGCATGTTTTGTGACTGGAGCAGCATTGCCAAATATGGCCCTTGCGTCATATAATCCCAACAAGCCATCCAAACAACGTATGCAAAGGAACACTACATTTCTACTATTACTATTTCAATACACTTTAAAAAGGTTTTGATGAATTTGGGATCCTGGTACCACCATCACTTTCCCGATTGTTGTTTCGGCGCGATTTCACGTCAAAAGCAGAATTGGACAGTTGCTGAACCAGATATCTCGTCATACGAAGAAAACTGACTGGATCTTGATCTTGCCATCATTAAAAATCGGTAATATCTTGATGAATATCTTGATAACACAGAATTGGTTGGATCTTGTAGGTCGCGGTACCTCGACAAAAGCACATAGAGGAATAAAATCACAAAAAAAAATCCCTGGACCATATTTTTGGAAAGCTCTCAACCATACCAAAGACATAATAGCACCGACAAAGGAGCATAGCATGTCAAGTCCAAAGCTGGAAATCAGTGGTAAGATAGAAATCTCGTGGCCAGCCGTGCACGCGAAAATGACAACACTGCCACTAGGAACAAATACAACTGCATTGTGGACAGTTATTGAATCCCCATCTGATGACTTTAATCTGAACCCTCGTAGTAATGACTGTCTTTACCTACCACGCAGAGTTCCTGCAGAATGAATGGATAGTGGAGGTTGCTATAGAAACAGGTCTCGTTCATTTTGTGCAGGTTTGGCCCGCCGGGATGACGTAATTTTGTTTATTTTTCGTGCATGTTGGAGGTGGGGAGCATAAAGAGGATAACTATCTGATATATATATATATATATATATATCAATGAGGAGTAAAAATCTTACAGTTATTGTCATCATGTGCACCAATGTGGCACTGTTGGTATGTAGGTATTTTACTTAACGTCGCACTAAAGTAACACAATGGGTTATTGTTGACGGTCCGGGGTCACATCCAAAATCTACGAAGTAAACTTTTTCAGTTCAAACTCATAACTAAAGTTGATTGATATTAATGAGCCGGACCACTTAATCGTCGCGCACCATCGTCATGGGTCAACCACGTTCACTCCCCGTCTTGCCCATCCCAGGCAGACGAGGGCTTTTTGGACGGAGAGTCCAAGGGTCCTCCTTCTTAAGTTTCTAGTTAGAGGCTATGCCTAGCCATTGGCTAATCCGCTGTGGGTTTTCAATGACCCGATACGGAGGGGTCTGCCTCCACTCGAAGAAGAAGGGGTTACACCCGAAAGGAAATATACGAGGAAAACACCACGTAATTGTAAAATACAGTCAGATGGCGAGGTCACACCTAAATGGCGCCCAAATCTCACCAGAGTGACATCCCCACCACACCAACGTGAGTACATTTGAGGCCATGACATATTTAACATTCCTCAACCCCTAACGTACACGACGGTCTTCGGTTGGATTTGATCTCGTAAACCTCCGGTTATTTATATCTTATAATGTATCTGAAAAATAGTTTTCTAGTTTGTGAAAGGGGCCGATGTAGTCTGGTTAATAGAGTAAGTTACCATGTTTCCCTTAACCCCCCTGGTGGTGGTCTTGACGATGTACCTCGTCATTAAGAAAAGTGACCACATCTGGATGAACAAGATAACTCGTCATTAGTAAAACTGACCACACCTTGATGGACAAGATTCCTCGTCATTATAAAAAGAGGGCAAATCTTTTTTACGAGATACCTCGTCATTAGCAAAACTGACCACATCTTGATGCACGAGGTATCATGTCATTAGAAAAACTGACCATCCCCTTTTACAAGATACTTGGTCATTATAAAAGTGACCACAAAATCTTAATGGACGAGGTACCACGTCATTACAAAAACGGACCACATCTTGATGGACGAGATACCTCATCAATAGAAAAAGTGACCACACATTTTTTACGATATATCTCATCATTTGAAAATCTGATCACATTTTTAAGAAGAAGATACCTCGTTATTAGAAAATTCGGCCTCATCTTGTTGGACGAGATCGTCCTCATTTGAAAAACCGATCTTGGTTGACTAGATACACCCTCATAAGGAAAACTGACCACATCTTTATGGACGAGATACCACGTCATTAGAAAATCTGACCACATCTTGATGGACCAGTTGCACCTTCATTTGTAAAACTGACTTTGATTGACGAGATACTCCTTCAGTAGGAAAACTGGCCACATCTTGATGGACGAGGTACCTCCTCATTAGAAATATTGACCTGATCTGTGGATCTCATCATTATCATAGAATGGTAATATATTTATCATTCAGAATTTTAACAGACATTTGGTCAGGTCTTGAAGAATAGGATGAAGATCGGTCGACTTTGCCAATGACGATATAGTATCTCGTTTATCGACAACTGATGAGTTTGTTTTCATATTGACATAACGCATCGTGAAAAAACTGTCCTATCACTATAAAGGAAAATGTAGATAAAAACAGGAAAGCCAAATTGTTCCTCCCTAGAAGTGGGACAGTTTGGAACAGGTTTTTGCATCAGAGATTGGCCACTGAAGTTTTCAACACAAAGATAAACCACTAGAAGGGGTTAGAAGGAAATCATAACTTCTGTTTAATGCCAAAGAAAGGGCAGACTTTGCATTTGGAGTGCTTCTCATGGTAGATAGATCAAATGCCACTTAGATACATTGTGACCTGACTAAAAAATCTTCTATACATCTGTATTATTTTGTATCCCACACAGGCAATCCTATTTTCGTAAAATTTCTTAATTATTTCCTGAAGTCACACCTATCAAACCCTCTTAAACTTTGTTTCTTTTTTGTAGTTGACTTGCAACAGTTGCAGAAAACCAAAACTCTTCTCAGGCTGAATAATTAATAAAACTAAATATTTCCTAATCAGGTATTTTTTTAACTTCATAAATAGGATCTCCACTGCGTCACCGGTAGATTAACTTTTTTTTCACAGTGAACTCTCTCTTTCTAGTCTTTAAACTAAAAGCTCCTCCTGTTGTTTTGTTTAGGAATTAGCGCTTTTTTCCAAGGACTATGGAGAAAGGCGTGTTGGCGGAGATAAACCTCCCTTTGTCTCTCCTTTTCGATTTATCACTCAAAAGAAAAGCGGATTATTCTCTCAATTCAAACACGATTGTTCGCTTTTACGAAAACACAATAAAAGAATCGCATGAGTGTTTTTTCTTCTTTAATGAGGAATTGAATTTCTAACAGCTCTTTCATTAGACGGATCTTGCTGTAAACGTTGCGCAATGCTTCAGTTTTCTTTGTTCTGATACTTTTTGGATGAGATTATATGGAGATTATGTTCTTAAATTTGGTTGGATACTTTTAGTTATTTCAGGAATAGTTAATAATCATGTTTATTTTGTTGCCGTTAAAAATGTATTGTTTGAAGTCTTCGAAGAATCGATATATTCTTTGAAGAATCGATGTATTATCTGAAGAATCGATGTATTTTTCAAAGAATCGATGAATTCTTTGACGAATCGATGCATTATTTGAAAAATCGAAGTATTCTTTTAAAAATCGGTGTATTCTTTGAAGAATAGATGTATTCTTCTGATAATGGATGTATTCTTCTGAGAACGATGTATTATTTGATGTAGCCATTTAGTTTTGGAAAGTAATTTTGTGTACTACTTGAATTATATCTTTGATGCATATTAGATTATGCATGATATATGGAAACGTATTTTGGTCAAAAGAGTTGTTTAAATATGGGCAATTGAGAGTAAAATAAAATATATGATTTATTTTTGTAGTTAAAAAGAATGTTAAGTTCCCTTTAAGATTCATTATAATATTTTAGAGCGTATATTAAACTTAATTTTAGAAATTAATATTTTAGTGCATTTACATTACATGAATGCAGTTACATTACATACTTCAAATGTAATGTTTCCATAATTATGTCATATTTCCATAATTTACCTACAAAAATTCGAATATAATGTTTCCATAATTATGTAAAACGTTTGAAGAAATGTTGATACCTGAATTAAGTATCAATATTTTCAAAAATATTTTGCACTGATCATACCAATTTTATATAAATTATTCTCTTACATATATTATTAATGAAACTTAATTAAAAATGTAATTATTTCGAAAATTATGAAAATGTTGGTCATCCGATAGAGTTTTGGTTTTGTATTTCAGAAAAGGAATTTCCAAAATATGTAGGTTCAACGATACCTTCTTTATTTAAGGATGTGAAGTGATGTTATTTTATTTAATAATAAAATTTGATTTGTATTTGTTTTACTAAGAAGTTTTCTTATTGGTATTAAATTGCACTTTAAAACCAATGTTAACAAATGTTTAACACTTAATGTAATTTTACATCATGATTTCTTCGATACTAACTATGCAATATACTTAAATTATATTATCAATTTTATAAAGAGAAATACATGTTAAAAGTTCATGAAAGTTGGGTTTGAAGCCATTTCAATTGTATTGCTTGAATTTGAACATTTGTATTCGTTCCCTTTCAATATATCAACATAATTCTAACTAAAAAAAATATGTAAGAAAATATGATTAAAAAATACAATACATTAACACAAACAAATGTCACTTCACCTCAGACGAGTTATCAATAATGAAGCCTTATTCTAATATGCAAAATCGTTTTTCGAATACTTTAGAATCGAAAAACTCGAAAAACCGTCTTTCCATTTTTCACTAAGATTCACAGCAATTTTATGCTCCATGAATTTCTTTACCGATGCATGTAACATCCTGTTTAAACGGATGCCCGCCAAGACAGGAAAAAAAATTAAATTGGAATGAAATCGTTGCCATTTCTCACAGAGGAATAAAAAAAATGGGGGCAGAATCGTCTGCGAAGTATTTGCCGGAAACATATAACCAGAAATAAATAATAAAAAGGAAGATGATTTAAGGAGCAGCAAGCGAGCAAAACAACAGCAGAGTAATGCGAAATACCCAAAATCGCAAGTAGCGAGTAATAGAAAAAATAATGAATTCTCCCGACGATATATATGCATATATAAAAGAACAATTCTCCGGATAAATGAGAAAAAATAAATTTATTCCGTTCTTGCCGAAGCAAAAGAAAAGATAATAGAGCTATTAGTCACAAAGAAGCACGATGCAAAAACAAATTCAATACTTTGGGATTTTTATAAAATGGGAATTCTCAAAAGCTTCATGCATCACATGCTTGTTTCCAATCAAATATTTCTTACCTTTACTGACCCTGACTTGGGGGGAAAAAAATCTTCGAAGGCAGCACGAAGGAAAATACATTTTCAGTAAATATTGCTGGGTAAGTTGCTTTTGTGCCTCCTGGTAGTATATCTCTTCTATAAGTAGCAGTGGATTTCGAAAACTTCTTATACTTGACGTATTTGAATGGATAGGAGATTATTATAGAGAAAAGCAAATTTAATACTGCGTTGGCAGCCCACTGTTTCTTAAAGTCATTATGATTTAAAGCTGGTAAACAATTGCCCGCATTGGGAAACGAAGTTTTGGCTTCCAGGAATGAAATACATAAGAAATTATAATCTCATTTCGTGGATTTATATTACCTACCAATCAAACCATAAGTTGGTTTGTCTAACTGCATTCGAAGTTGGGTTCAGATATTCTTCATAATCTATTTCTTAAACCTCAGTATAAATGTTGCCTTCCAATGCTCTTATTATATATAACCATCATTATGTAGAAATGTTACGTCTGTTGGATTCAGATTTAATTATTGTTATTTGTTGTCTTATAGCCAATAAGAAGTAGTCATGATTTCTATTGGTCATGGTAAATGATACAACCTATCTTCCTTATCTTCATAGTGTACGAGTTATTTGTAGTCGTAATATAATTTTGTAATACAGTAATCATAATAGTATTTTACGTTTAATGATAGAGATTGGGCAATCCTCCTATATCCATAGAATACCAGTTAAGATGCTACAATTAAAAACTATTTTGGAAATAACCACGGTTTCTTATTAAAATAGAGAAAATGTATGAGAGATATATATGTTACTTGACAATACCAACTAAATACTCACACTAATAAAATTAAAAGTATTGAAGTCATGAATCCACAAATACAAATTAAGCTTTCTCATTGTGTTTATTCGTTACATATCATATTTTAATTTTTTTTTAAATCACGATTACTTATTTATAATTGAGGACAGACAACTTCTTCAGTCACGGATTCTTTGTGAGTTACTGTAGAGTTAACCAGTAAGGGATATTCATCCTTTTTCAACATATTTCTTTCATTTACAATTGCACGGAAACTTTGATACAGAAGTTTCGTCTCATCTAATAGTAATTCTTTCCTTTTTATGTCAGACATCAAAGTCATTTTAGTTTTGAAGTATCTACTTTGACTTGTATTTATCGTCTAAAACTAGAAATGCAATAATGATGTCTTACGGAATGTTTAAAAGGGTTGCTTTATAAAAATATTGTTTTACTATTTTTGTCTTAAGAGTTGAAACCGCAGAACAGATTAAGGCAATCTGATAATCATTTAATTAAAACAGCCAATTTTAGATTGAAGGATGACAGACTTTTCTTATTTTCCAGGATCTTTACCTTATTGCTTTTTACCACCTCCTTTTGTATGCGTGTGGAAAAAATGTAAACTCAAGTACATACAATAAAACAATGAATTGAGTTTACTAAAAAATATTCAGATACTTATCAAACTGAAGTCTCCAAATTCGCATCCAAAAGCAAATAGCATGAGCATTTCAGAAAACCGGTAGATAATAAATTTATTTATTTATTAATTACTATGATAAAGCATAGCGACGGGTGCATATCAAAATTTATTTATTTTGGTCAAACTACATTTATACATATTTTAAAACCTGACGGTGCGTGATGACTGGCCGTGATAACCAATTTAAAATAATGACCAAAAGATGATTTTTTTTATATTTCGTTTCGCTCGTGACACCACACAACCAAACAAAACAATTAGAAACTCAGCCTACTTGTAACGTCTCACAACGAATCAAAACTTTAAAAGCCACGGAAACACGTCAGGTCTTAACATTTTATACAGGGTGTCCTAAAAGTTCCCGTCCTGACGATTCGTAAATTTATTATACAAAAGCAATAAAACAATTATTTTCATGCCAATGGTGAAAAGCACTTTTAACCTAACGTAGGACAAAAAATTCGAACTTACATTTCTATTAAATGTTCAAAATTTCCACTCTTTTCGTGGAGCAAACGTGAAGTCGTTTAAGCATATTTTTAGAAAAGGGTTTCAAGTTGCTGGGAGTGACTTCTTTCATGGCTATGGCAATTTTCAGATCACCTATTGTTTGGTGATTATCTTCATAAACTTAGTTCTTTAAATATTCCCACAGACAAAAGTCATGGATGCGCAGATCAGGGAACGAGGTGGCCAAAGATTTCTTGAGATGAGTCGATTGCCAAAAAAACTTGAAGCATGACCATGGTTTCATAACTTGTATTGCAGATTTCAACGTCTTGTTGCAACCAAGAGTTTCATTCATTCACTTCTAATAATGCAACAAATTGTTGAATAAGTTGATATAGCGTATCTTTACTCGGTATTGCATCATTTGGATATTTATGTCGTCATGTTCTTTACATCTTTCATAGGATTTACATTCAAAATAAGCATAACAGCGCAATTCTCTGAATGCTTGATAAATTCATCTTACAATGAAGAACAAAATGACGTGGAATTTTATTATTGCACAACTTGAGTGCGCACAAAAAAACGATAAAAATTAAAGAGTCTATAAAACTATAAGCAGACGATAAAATTAAAAAATTAAAGAAAACACGGGCAATAAATTTTTTTGAAGTTATAGCAAGGGAACTTTTAGGACACCCTGTACAATGGCTAGGATAAAACCTCATCATACGATGACGGGTGCATAAAAATATCTATTTATTTTGGTCAAACTTCATTTATATATTTTTTTAATCTGATGGGAGGTGATCACTGGCTGTGTATAAACCTTTTCACCCCATTAACTGTCAACTTTTGTTGATCACTGACTATGTATAAACCTTTTTCCACCACTATCTGTCAACGTGCCTTGCTTTCGTATGGTGTTGTTTTTTGAGCAATATATAATGGAATAACAATATTGCTGGAAAACTTAATTTTTGATCAACTCTGGTATAACAATGACCTGCGTATGGCAATCGTTTTATATTCAGTGTTATTTCCATGGCGATTTCGAATGCAATGGTTTTTGATAATTCGTATCTAGTTTCGTTCTTAACATCACACAATCAATCAATGCAAAGAATCTTCGCCTACTTGTGGCATCACACAACCAATCAAAACTTTAATAGCCTCGTCAAACACAGAACCTAGAATTTTATATAATATTATATTTTTACTCTTTGCACATTCGATTGGAGCAAACCGACTAATTCCTCGAATTAGACTAAATCGTATTTTTTCATTCGTTCTAATTCCTAATTCCAATTACGGTTGAAGCAAAAATTAAAATACCAAAAAAACCTGCGAAAGAAAAGTTACACGCCCAATAAATATTTACACGCAAACTCAAACACTCTTATAACATAAAATTTGTTCAGAAGAATAACAAACACCCGTAGAATCCATCGACCTGGTATTGAAAAAAAGGGAACATGTGCTTCGTATGATTTCTGCTTGGTTTGAAGATCTACGGGTAAAGTTTAAGGTGTACACATTAGACGTTTTTTTTTTCTTAAATTTTTATTTAAAAGATCCAGTTTTTTCACAAAAGATTATTGGTTTATGCTTAAAACCATTTAAGTGAAAAAAATCATATTAAACTTACTATTAGTTAACTAAATAAGATATAATGAGCTAATTAGCATGTTTTTTAAACTATGATATCTGAAATTCTAATTTGCCGAGAAAGACAATTCTTGTGTTGGAAACTATTCTAATATTATTCTTGAAGTTTTGTCCCTCAATCAAGTTGCTAGAGAGAACAGTTTTTCTGTTACAACTTTTTTCGCCAAGAATGCATAAAATATCAAGACTTTTTCTGCAAATTTAGCATTTAGAAATCCATTAAAAAATTTATTTCTAAACAAATAGCTCTGATTGAGGGCTAAAACATCCGTAGCTGAATTCCGCCTCGCTACTGGTCACGATTGCCTTGCAAGACATTTACATCGCATAGACATCCTTGATGATCCACGCTTCAAGCTCAGCAACCTTCAGGAACTCATGGGCTATACACATGTGACACTGGAACTTTGTGGGAACGATACTGAGAAGTGAGGAACCGAATGGGTCCATAGACTTTCTTCAGTTGCGTTTTTTTTACATTGCTTTTGTTCTGTTTTTCATTCTCAGTTTTGTCTTTTGTACCCGCCATTGGGAAAAAAGTATGTAAAAATAATTATAATAGATTAATTTATAGTTGAGTTATCACTACTTGAACAAAGCATCCTATTACAAAATCTTATTTCTTAAGAAATTGAGTTTAAAGTTTTGGAAAGATGTGTGTTTATGGTGACAGTACCTAACAAAAACCTTTGTAATTAGAAAACTATTTCGAATATTTGCAAAATCTTGCATCATTTGAAAGCAAAAGAATCGACAAATAATTTGTAGCAATAAAAAATTAGTAGAAATTAAAACTTTCTGGTCGATTTTCAGGTTTTCTAGTGCGTACATGCACTTTAAGTTGTTTGGGAAAACATCACGAATCTTAATGTAGTAATCTATAAATGACGAGAGTAATGACAAACACTAGTTTGAGCTTTGACAACCAATCGGATTAAGTCGTTTCACCAAAGCTACGTGACTTCTACTCTGAGATCTGAAGACAGTTCACATGCTCTCTGTCTATTTCATTGGAAGGGCATTGGTAAATACCTTGTTGACGATGCACACACCCTTGGCGTGATTTAAGTTTCTTTCGTCAAGCTACATTTAAAAGGAACTGACTAGCATTTTTCATGAGACGGCCAGCTAGGTGGACTTTGACGACCACACTAGTTACCGAGATTGGGCCATAAACGCCGTGCTACGATATCATCACCAAGACGTCACGCGATCTAATAGACGATAGAACGACTTACCACACTGTTCCTTTAAGAAATTGGGAGTTGTCGAACACTAGTTAACTATGTGTTACTAGTTAACTATGTGTTACTAGCGTAAAGGTTAATGGACGTGTTGGCATTGGTCAGAGCATTGATTACGAAGTTTGATATTGTAAGAGGTAAGTCCGGCAAGAGGAGATATTTGGAATTATTCAAGGGAATAGGAATGTGGTCTTGTAAACTCCGAGAGTACAGTACCTGTGACGCACGTCCTTATGGATGTACCAAAATATTAAACCAGCAACTACAGATACCCATAGTTTCATCCGCATTCGTCATCAAGGACATCTAAGTGCAAATACCAGAGATCAAAATCAAAGAGTACCATTCTCTGAAAAACGTCCCATCAATTCATCTTTGAGCTCCCACAACACATATCAACATCTATGACGATCCTACTTTGAAAATTATGATATGTAATGCACACTACTGTTGCACTCAATGCTTCAATGCTAACGGTTGAGAGTTCCAATAATTTATACTTATGATGTCGTGAAAGTAAGTTTCAACGAGGTATTTCAAGATATTTTGATATAAATAATGCCAATTGAATTCCAAATGACGATCCTGATTGTTTTCGGTGATGACGAGATCAAGATTAGGTCAGTTTTCTAAGGACGAGTCATCTCGTCCATCAAGATCTGTCCAGTTTTGCTTATGACGAGTTATCTCGTCATCAAGATATTGCTAATTTTTGATGACGAAGACCTAAGTTCTGGTCAGTTTTCTTCCAATGACGTGGTAACTTGATGAAACAATCTGGATGATAGAGATAAGCCTTATGTTTAATATGAGGAAATTATTATATTTTGAAGTTCTTGGGATATATAAACATATCCAGCACTGCACGAATGAAAATTTGTACTTACAACCGCCAGAAGGGTTTCAGAAGGGTATACAAGTTAATAAGGTGTATAAGGTGTAAGTAAAATTCACCATTAATTGCAGTGATCTATGAGTGCAGCGTTGTATTTTGTTGTGCTGGGGATCGAAAAATATATCCAATGCTAGACAAGTGAAAAGTATTCGCACCTACGACCGCCTGGAGAGTTAACCTCTCGGCAGATAGACAGTTGTTACCACTAAAATTTCGTTTACACCATGGTGTAGACCTGTGTACTGTGGATGTTATCCTCTTTTAAGTGACCGCCGGTTTCGATCACCATTTACGAGCTGACAGCGACTGATCTTCTAGAGGGTCCCTCCTTTTGATCGGTACCCTCACCCTGTCGACCATGATGTGTTAACGCTTTGGGGGAAAGGCAGAAGGTCGCTTCGGTGATATCTATCTCACTCCAAACGATACGCCACGCAATACTGTGAAAGGAAAGCGTCAGTCCTAAATGCCACTCAAGACTCTATCGCTCAAGTTAAGTAATTAGGTAAGGAGGGTCGGACATGCTGATGAAAGAGCTGTTCAGTGAGACGACTGAAAAAAATCTAACTGCCGCAGCGTGAAGTTAATAAGGTAACTTAGAAACACGGAAATAGAAGTTGCTTTGAGTAAAAAAGTTGTTGTGACTTATAACTAGAGCTCGGATCGATATGCAAAAATGTGACCTGAAATATGCATTACAAAATCCTAAAATATGTACTAAAACCCCATAATATGCGAAAGTGCAAAAAATAAATTTTTCGTTCGTGAGTTACACAATTTTATTTATTAATCGCTTCACCCACTGTCCTGAAGATCATGGAGTGATTTGGTTTTCCAACTCTACATAAATTAGGTATCGCCAGCAGGTGTCAATGGTTTCACCCACTGTCCTGGAGATCGTGGAGTGATTTGTTTTTCCAACTCTACATAAATTAGGTATCATCAGCAGGTGTCAATGATTTCACCCACTGTCCTGGAGATCGTGGAGTGATTTGTTTATCCAACTCTACATAAGTTAGGTATCGCCAGCAGGTGTCAATGGTTTCACCCACTGACGTGGAGATCGTGGAGTGATTTGCTTTTCCAACTCTTCATAAATTAGGTATCGCCAGAAGGTGTCAATGGTTTCACCCACTGTCCTGGAGATCGTGGAGAGATTTGTTTTTCCAATTCTACATAAATTAGGTATCGCCAGCAGGTGTCAATGGTTTCACCCACTGTCCTGGAGATCGTGGAGTGATTTGTTTTTCCAACTATACATAAATTAGGTATCACCAGCAGGTGTCAATGGTTTCACCCACTGTCCTGGAGATCGTGGAGTGATTTGTTTTTCCAACTCTACATAAATTAGGTATCGCCAGCAGGTGTCAATGGTTTCACCCACTGTCCTGGAGATCATGGAGTGATTTGGTTTTCCAACTCTACATAAATTAGCTATCGCCAGCAGGTGTCAATGGTTTCACCCACTGTCCTGGAGATCGTGGAGTGATTTGTTTTTCCAACTCTACATAAATTAGGTATCACCAGCAGGTGTCAATGATTTCACCCACTGTCCTGGAGATCATGGAGTGATTTGGTTTTCCAACTCTACATAAATTAGGTATCGCCAGCAGGTGTCAATGGTTTCACCCACTGTCCTGGAGATCATGGAGTGATTTGGTTTTCCAACTCTACATAAATTAGGTATCGCCAGCAGGTGTCAATGGTTTCACCCACTGTCCTGGAGATCGTGGAGTGATTTGTTTTTCCAACTCTACATAAATTAGGTATCACCAGCAGGTGTCAATGATTTCACCCACTGTCCTGGAGATCGTGGAGTGATTTGTTTATCCAACTCTACATAAGTTAGGTATCGCCAGCAGGTGTCAATGGTTTCACCCACTGACGTGGAGATCGTGGAGTGATTTGCTTTTCCAACTCTTCATAAATTAGGTATCGCCAGAAGGTGTCAATGGTTTCACCCACTGTCCTGGAGATCGTGGAGAGATTTGTTTTTCCAATTCTACATAAATTAGGTATCGCCAGCAGGTGTCAATGGTTTCACCCACTGTCCTGGAGATCGTGGAGTGATTTGTTTTTCCAACTCTACATAAATTAGGTATCACCAGCAGGTGTCAATGATTTCACCCACTGTCCTGGAGATCGTGGAGTGATTTGTTTATCCAACTCTACATAAGTTAGGTATCGCCAGCAGGTGTCAATGGTTTCACCCACTGACGTGGAGATCGTGGAGTGATTTGCTTTTCCAACTCTTCATAATTTAGGTATCGCCAGAAGGTGTCAATGGTTTCACCCACTGTCCTGGAGATCGTGGAGAGATTTGTTTTTCCAATTCTACATAAATTAGGTATCGCCAGCAGGTGTCCATGGTTTCACTCACTGTCCTGGAGATCGTGGAGTGATTTGTTTTTTCCAACACTGCATAAATTAGGTATCGCATGCAGGTGTCAATGGTTTCATCCACTGTCCTGGAGATCGCGTAGTGATTTGTTTTTTCCAACTCTATAGACATTAGGTATCGCCAGCGGGTGTCAATGATTTCACCCACTGTCCTGGAGATCGTGGAGTGATTTGTTTATCCAACTCTTCATAAATTAGGTATCGCCAGAAGGTGTCAATGGTTTCACCCACTGTCCTGGAGATCGTGGAGAGATTTGTTTTTCCAATTCTACATAAATTAGGTATCGCCAGCAGGTGTCAATGGTTTCACTCACTGTCCTGGAGATCGTGGAGTGATTTGTTTTTTCCAACTCTGCATAAATTTGGTATCGCATGCAGGTGTCAATGGTTTCATCCACTGTCCTGGAGATCGTGGAGTGATTTGTTTTTTCCAACTCTACTCTCTTCCAACTCGCGATGAAAGCTGTTGAATGTTCGTATCTTTTTGCGCCTTTTTCACTTCTTGTTTGTGAGTCGTAGTTCATTTGAATTTGATTGCTTCTGAAACCTTCCTTCCAAACGCGCTATGGAAAGTTCTTTGAAAAAAATAATTTTTTTTTTGTAAAAATGTTTAAAAATAGAGATAAATTGTTCAACTATGCTCAAAACATGTACGAAAACCGAAATATACAAAACGGTCCCAAATATACAAAAACATGCAAAATAAATTCGAGTTTATTTTGCTTCAAATTGCTAAAAAACACTCAACACGGATTTCTATTAACATTAGGATTAAAAAAAGATATGCAAAATCCGAGCACTATTTCTAACATTATCCTGTTGCATCGACCCTCTTTACCTTTATACCTAACTTGAACGATAAGCCTTGAGTGGCATTTACGACTGACGATTCCCTTTTATTGTATTGTGTGGCGTATCGTTTGGCGTGAAATAGATATCACCTGAGCGACCTTCTGGCTTTCCCCTAAAGCGTCCACTCCTTACAGTCAACATGGTAGGGTACCGAACCAAACGAGGTACATTCTAGAAGGTCAGTCGCTGACAGCTCGTTAATTGTGATCTATGCCAACAGTCACTTAAAAAAGGGATAACATGCACCTTACACAGATCTATACAATGCCGCTGGAGGAAACGAAACTTTAATGGTAACAATTCTCTGCCTGCAGTAGCGTAAAATTTGACATTGATCAGAATTTTAAGGTACAAGAAAAAATGTTTAATATTACTGCGATATTCAAACCTCCTTCTGTTCACCAGATTCTACAGCACATAAAATGTAGTTGAATAAATTAAAAAAATTATCTTTTGCTACTCACAACGCAAGTAAGCTTTTATGACAGAAATCAAAAAGTTATTCAGCGTACTTCTTACTCTTTCCCCATCTCGTTAGTTTCCTGTAGTTGTTCAGCAAATAAAAAAAGGAAATAATGGCTTAAACTTCAGAAGAATCTGTGCGCAGTTTTTCCTTTTCAAATCCGTTGGAAAGTTACATGCTGGGATAAGCCGCTGTTTTATCCGATGCGTTCTGCCACTTTGTTACAGTTCGGAACTGAATTTCTTGCGTTCTACATAGTTAAACGTCGATCTCCTTATTTTAAATTTCTAAGATGTATTTTGGAAATGGTTGAGAAGTGCAGAGTGATATATATATATATATATATATATATATATATATATATTATATATGTGGAAGCATTATATATATGTGTGGCAGGAATTGAATGTAACAAAATAATATTCATGTGTCATATATGAGACATTAATAGAAGAAATAATGGTAGGTGCTGATTTTTGTAAACTATATTATCAACACACATGAGTAACTCAAGACAAAAACATATCACATCTGTTTTAGGCCCGGTGCACACATCTGTGCGTCGCCACTGCTGCACTGAAGTCCAACTATGCACACATAACCATGAAAGGACGCACCAACTCATTTCGCTCCATTTAAGATAAATATTCTGTCGAAGAAAACTGTTTATTTCGCTTACTTGGTGTAAAAAATTGAAACAAAATAGACGTTACTGGATGCAATCATTAATTAATTATTATTTATGTTCCATTTGCTTATGAAAACAAGGTACGAGGGTAGTCCCAGAAGTACCAGACCTAACAAAGAAAACACAAAATGTTTGGGGAAAATTATCTTTATTTCTCTACGTAGTCTCCTTTTAGCTCTATACACTTTCCCCAGCGATGTCCAACAGCTTCGATACCCTGTTTATAGTGAGAAACGTTGAGCTCATCAAAATTGGCTTTAACTGCAGACTTCGCCTCTTCATTGTTGGCAAATCTTCTTTTACCACCAAGCCATTTTTTTCAAATTCTGAAACACAAAATAATCTAAGGTGGCTAAATCTGGCGAATAGGGTGCGTGAGGAAGTAATTCGAACTTTAATTCATTGATTTTGTTCATCGCGATAACGCATGTGTGAACTGGTGCATTGTCTTGTTGAAACAAAACTTTCTCATTCGCTAAATGCGGCCGTTTTTTCTTGATTTCATCACTCAAACGCTGAAATGAGTTTGCACAATAATCACCGTTGATTGTTTTTCCTTTCTGAAGATAATCAATGAAAATTATCCCACGCTTATCCCAAAAAACTGACCTTGCATGCAGATGGAACTGTCTTTGCCTTCTTTGGAGCATATTCTCCATTTTCAATTGTTTTGGCTGTTCTTTCATCTCATGTGTGAAGTGATGGACCCATGTTTCATCCATGGTTATGAATCGACTTAAAAGCTTAGCTTTATTGCTGTGAAACTTCGCCAAATCATTTTGTTCCATTATAAGTAATCGCGGCACCCATCTTGCGCACAGTGTTCTCATGTCCAAATTTTCAGTCAATATTCAATGTGCAGCACTTTTTGAAATGCCTACCATATCTGCTAGCTCGCGCACAATCAGTACACGGTCAACCTATACCAGTTTATGGATTTTCTTCACCATTTATGGCGTGGTCGACCAGTGCGATGTTCGTCTCGGCGGCTCTTACGGCCTCGTTTAAACTTTGAAATCCAATATTTTACTGTTGTAAACGAATGAAGAGTCTTTCCCAGTATAGAATCTAGCTTCGCTTTGATATTGGTTGGATTGAGGCCTTTGAAATAAAAGTATTGTCTCACAATACGGTGACCAATTTTTTCCTTGTTTGTAAATTTGACTGAGAGCGTTCGTTATTGATGACTGTCAAACAAATACTAAACATCGTAGCGTCGCCAAACTTCAAACTTAATCTTTTCTACCATAGTCCTTCTTTTCAAACAACAACTGCCATCTATACGTCAGGTCAGGTACTTCTGGGACTACACTCGTACTTCAGAACGGAGACTCAAGTGCGGCGAGCGTGGGAAACTGCGGTACAAATTGCACGCAAGTTGGACGTGCGTCGCCCCAGCGGCGCTGGAGGCATGTGTGCACTGCTCCATTGGATCTAATGTATCTCAGACCGCACTTGCGTTGCGGCAGCGGCGCCGCTCGTTGAAAAACCTGATATATGCACCGGGCCTTAAGGTGTAATTCCTACAGCGCTTCTGACGCAGTGCGTCTCTTGCAGTACGGCTGGAGCATAATTGGCGCTTCCGTAGCTGAAGCATTGTGAGAAACAGTTCTATAATCGTCCCGAATTAAACATATCGCAGCACTTTCATTACTTAACGGATTTTCATGTTTTATAGCTCATTTTAAATAACAGTTTGTTTTCTTAAATGTGATGTATTACCTGTAAAAATTGGTTAAGGAATGACGTAATTGGCCCCAATGAACCTGTAACATCCCATTGTAGTAGTGTTCTGCGTCAGCCGCATGCGTCGTGCTATAAGAATCACACCTTTAGTCGGAGGTACAAACATCCTGTGTATGTGTGCTGACCAATCGGTCAAGTGGTTAAAGCCTTATCCTTGAATCGGAAGGTACCTGGTACGATACCGGGTCAGTCCATAGACGTTTATACACGTATGGTGTTGAGGTGGATGGTGCACCTTAAATCTGTCATGACTGAAAATCGTTGGGTTGCTGTGGATGTTTGGAGAATGGGGTGCTAGCTCGGGTGTTGCAACGTCATCTGACCGTGATTCAAAATTACATGATGTTGTTCTCGGATCTTTGCCTTGGGGAATTGATCCCGGACCGTCGTCAATAGACCGTTGTGTTGCTCTAATACGACGTTAATGAAATATTGGTAAATTTTAATTAACGTCGTACTAGAGCAACACAACGGGCTAATGACGACGGTCCGGGATCAGTCACTTAAGGGAAAGATCCGAGCACAACACCTCGTAATTTTGAACCACTGTTAAATGACGAGGCAACACCTGAGCTGCCACCCCACTCTCCAAACTTCTAAACCAACCCATTGGGAGGAGTTTCGGCCACGAAAGATATAAGGCGCACCAGCTGCTTCTACACCACACTCTTACAGACATCCATGCCCGGACCCGGATTAGAACCAGGAACCTTCGAATCTAGAGGTTAACACCTTAATCACTATACCGGTTTGTCGGCTAATTAAATATTACCAATTAACTGCATGTGTGTTATGGCTGAACTGGAAAATATATTAGGCACATTGACTTACATTTCATTAGTTTTAATCAATGATTATGTCAAAATTTAGTGTTTTCTTGTGAGCACGAAATATAACTCATAGGTTTGTGATTGATCACTAATCATGAAAATATTTTTTTAACTTGTATTATCTTACTAGTTCTCCAAAATGTATTTTAAGGGTTAAGGTATAATGCTCAGGAATTATCTTGTCATCTGAGCATGGTTCAAAATTACGGTGTTGTTCTGGTACTTTTCCCTTGGAGGTTAGATCACAGAGTGTTGTCAATAGCCTGTAGTGTTGCTTCAGTACGACGTTATTAAAATGCCTACCTTCCAAACCAAAATGTATGTTCTTATCACAAATATATCAATTTTTTATAAGAATCGTCTATTGCCCATTCCATGTTTGTATCAAAAATTGGTCCCATAATATACTTATTTCCAAACTTTTTATTTTCCAAGTTAAATAAGTGAACAACGTTACCAGAAGTGAAACATTTGTGAAGATGTATCTTGATAATTTAATATTAATTAAAATAATGAAATACAAGGTGACCCAAAAAAATCAGTTCAACTTCAGAAATTTATAAAAACAAAAAGAACAGGCCTACAGCAAAACTAGTTACAACAATAGGTAGAATAACTCAAAAAGTTTTTTTCTACAGTATGCTTGCGAGTATAGATATCTCTGCACAACACACAAACCATTATTAAAGAATTCAGTTATTCAAAATGGCATATACCGTGAAGAAAGCACAATGTGTCAAATGGTTTATCGAAACAAAATCCGATACTCAAATGCAAAGAAATTATGTGTTAAGATATGTAAAATTGTTATGTATAAGATGCTGTGAACCGAACAAAAGTTGACATTGTCGTGGAATTGAAACAAACAGATCTAAACAGCTGTAGCTACTGTAGATGTTAGTATGCTGAAACGTTCATGGACTGAATTGGAATATCGTCTTGACATTCTTCGTGCTACGAAAGGATCTCATGTAAAAATTTACTAAGGTATTATAAAAAAAACTTGAGTTATTCTATCTATTGTTGTAACTAGTTTTGCTGTAAGCCTATTCTTTTTTTTAATAAAGTGTTGAAGTTGTTCTTATTTTCTTAGGACACCTTGTATATTTTCACACTTTCCTATGTTTTATTTCTACACTTACAATTATATTATTTAGTAATTATATTATTAATAATAAAACCTTTCCGGCTGTAACATATCTGTATTCAGTACAGTGAATTTTCTACAAAAAAATTGTTGCGGAAAAGCTAGAAAAGTAGATCTATAAGGAATGAGCTTAAAGTAATTTTTATACATTAAGTGTTAAAAAATGTATCTGAGAACAGAAATTACAGCATTTACTATAAGCTATAAGAAAAAAATTAATTTTCAAATCTTTCTAGAGTGAAAAATAATTTCGTATAATTTTGAATAACTACTGCTTGCACCATTTACGTAGTAGAGAACATTTAATATTTTATAACATCTGACGGGCTCACACACATAAAACAGCTTTGAAGCCTGCATGCTTTTAACTAGTTTCGGCTTTCATGACCAACAGTATTGAATTCTTTCTTTAGTACTTTAAATATTTTCAACCAATAGAGAGAGAGACATGGTTATGAAGTCATGTGTTGAAGAGAAAGATATAAATATAGTCATGTGTGTTACACACACAAGGAAGGTTGTTATATTCGTTATTTCGAAATATTTCCATGTTTCGTTAATTCCAGTTTAAATATTATGTTAAGAATTATTTAGTGAAATCTTGAGTTGAATGGCCAGTTGTTTGCGTCAGATATTTTAATAATTCAATAAATTGTTTTACTCAAGAAACTAAAGAATCTGAGAGTAAAATCTAACTTTTAAAATTCTCCGTCGATTGTTATAAATGCTTTGCCTAGTTATTCAACAACCTGCAGACTTTTCTGCACGACTTCAAACCAATTTTGACCCCCTTCTTGAGGAATAAAGTCTTTTAAAGGATCCTTTGAACCAATCGATAGGGTTATTTAGTCCTTATTTGAGTTGTGGAGGTCAAATTAATATTACAACACTGTACCGAAATTGCTTCTTGACACTTAAGTTTTATAAAAGTTGTGTTTTTTATACTAAGACATGCACATACACGCAAACACAAACAGTATATGTACAAATGTATTTGGACACTGAATTTGTTTCAGAAAAAGTGTTTTATTATTCTATTTAGTAACTGGTAGACCCTTTTTTTCTTGTATTACAGCTGCACCATGTCAAGACATACTTTCACCAAGTTTTCTGTAAGTCTCGGCAGGAATAGCTCGCCATGCCTCTTGATAGGCTGCGAAAAGAGATTGATGTGAAGAAGGGCGTGCGTGGTGGTGTCGTACTCGTCGCTCCAGTTTGTGCCATAAGTGCTTGATCGGATTGAGATCGGGGTACTGAACAGGCCAGTCAAGCAAATTCGCCTCATTTTCAGGAAACCAGTCCACACGTTTTGCAGATGACATGGAGCTCGATCCTGTTGAAATTAACAACCGTCATCGACGTAGTATTGCTATAGTGTAGGCAAGGCCGAATTATACAGAACGTCGAGGTATACCACAGAATTTATGGTACCAGATACATAAAGCAATGGATTAGTCCTAACCAGCGAAATAACCCCTCACAAAGATAGATCTACCTCCGAATTTCTGTAATGTCCAAATATTTTTTCCATATCGTGTAAATTGTCCAAGATCTAGTCAGTTTTGATATTGATGAGATGCTCAGACAAGTTAAACATCAGGAGGGTTAAGAGTGCCGTGGAAACAATTCAATGCTACATCGATCTAAAACCTCAGAGGATGGATGGCTTAAATCAACAGTAAGGACCTTTTAAAATAGAAAAAAAAATCAACTGTTTTTTCGTCTTGGAAAGAAAACACAAATTATCATAAAATACTACAATCTTCCAAACGGAACAGTCTCTTTCTCGCAACAGGGCTTCATAAGAGCAAGACCACAAACGCCTGTTGCCATTCCCCCACCACAAATCCCACGCAGACTCTGCATGGAATATCGACTTTTCGCGAAACAAGCGAGAACAACTCTTTTTTCCCACGCGCGGTACCCCAACCCTCCCAGGAAGCAGTCGCGCTGAAGAATCGATTCACGTGGGAAACCATTCGGTAACGGAGGAAGATCGAATGCTAACAATAACAAAAAAAAAAGGACTCGCGGAAGAGAGAGGGACGGAAAAATATGAATTAATCATTGCAAAAAAATATGATGGGAGAGATTCTCTCTTAGGTAGATAGAGAGGGAAAGATGAGAGGAGGTTATTTTCTTCTTACCTCAGCCTCTCTCCTGCCGCGAAATACTCATTTCGGAATCTTCCACCCGAATTGCAGATAACAATGGGGATTAGGAGAAATTCGCCAATGTGCTCTTCGGCAGAATAAGGAACTCCTCAGGGATCCTGTACACATTGAGAATCCTGATGTTCAAACAGTGTTACACTCGTTTTTTTTTATTAGTTTCGAAATGAGATATAGCGTTGTGACGTTTTTATTTTCCCGATGTTCCTCCCCGCATGGCTTAAAACTTGTATTATAAGAAACTCCTGCTCGATAATTATCATATTCTGTATGGACTTGGATGGGCCGAGCCAGCTTCGATGTTCTTTGAAACCGATAAACAGATCAAGACAAGAGGGATCATATCCAAAATGCAATCTATATAAATAAGGATGGGATGGTTGCATATTAAATATTTTCGACCTATTTCAAGTTTTCTATCTGTTTTAGTCCCTTCTGATGCGAAATACATCGCTGTTTGGTGTCTGTCTGTTTGTCGATCTTCCTGTCTGTCTGTCTGTTTGTCCATCTTCCTGTCTGTATGTTTGTTCATTTTCTTGTCTGTCTGTTGATCTTCCTGTCTGTCTGTTTGTTCATTTTCTTGTCTGTCTGTTGATCTTCCTGTCTGTCTGTTGATCTTCCTGTCTGTCTGTTGATCTTCATGTCTGTCTGTCTGTTTGTCCATCTTCCTGTCTGTTTGTCCATCTTCCTGTATGTATGTCTGTTTGTCCATCTTCTTGTCTGTATGTCTGACTGTCCATCTTCCAGTCTGTTTGTCCATCTACATGTCTGTATGTCTGTTTTTCCATCATCCTGTCTATCTGTCTGTGTTCCCGTGTGCTACGTCCAAACGGTTGAACTTTTTATCAGGAACCTTTACATACTGTGAGTACTTCATTTTGTGACTGAACTAGGTTGCGTAAGTCTGTTTGTCCGTCTTCCCAATTGTGTATCTTTATCTGTGTGATAGTTGTTACATGTGTTGAATAACAATTACAATTTATTAAAGAAATTGGAATAAATAAGGATGGGGTGTTTGTTTGTACATTGAATATTTTCGATCCATTTCAAGTTTTCAGTCTGTTTTAGACCATTCTAATGCAAATTCCAAAGCTGTTTCGTGTCTGTCTGTCAGTCCGTCTGTCTGTATGTGTGTGCCCATGCAACGTCCAAATGGTTGAACTTTTATTCATAAAACTTTGCATACTGTGAGTACCTACATTCATTTTGTGACTGAACTAGGTTGCGCAAGTCTGTCTGTACATCTTCCCAATTGTGTAGCCTTATCAGAGTTTGGTATTTGTTACATGTGATGTGAAGAACAAGTACAATTTACTAACGAAATGGGTATAAATAAGGATGGAGTGTCTGTTTGTACATTGAATATTTTCGATTCATTTCAAGTTTTCTGTCTGTTTTAGACCCTTCTGATGCAAAATCCGTAGCTATTTAGTGTCTGTCTGGCCGTCCATCTGCCTGTCAGTCTATCTGTGGGCCCGTGCTACGTCCAAACGCTTGAACGTTTTTTCAAGAAACTTGCATACTGTGAGTATTTACATTCATTTTGTGACTGAACTTGTTTGCATAAGTCTGTCTATCCATCTTCCCAATTGTGTACCTTTATCAGAGTGTGGGAATTGTTATATGTGATGAATAGCAATTACGATTAATTAACGATAGAGCTAGTTAACCGATTGAATTCGAGTAAAGCCGGGTAATTCTGCTAGTGTGCTAAAAATATTGAATGCTACAGAATTTGATTTTATGTATTTATAATTGAAATATATGAATTATCAAGGGAACACTTTGTATAAGCCACGTGACTCCTTAATTTCAGATCGAGAATTATGCTCTTAAAGTAATAATGTTACATTCCTTGCTTATTAGTTCATATTTAGGAATGACCTGGGATTCCCATGGCCTTGAAATTTATATTACAATTAACCCTGCCTGATAATTTTCATACTCTGTGTGAACCCTCAGATGTGCAGGACGCGCTTCGATGTCTTATGAAACCAATACGCAGATCTAGGCAACAGGGGACAGGACAACATATCCCAAATACGATGCGTTAATAAAACTAAATGCTACATAATTTGATGTTACGTATGTATAAGTGAACTATATGAGTTATTAGGGGAACACTACATAGAAGGGAAGAAACCCGAATATTGTCGTATTCTATGTGGATTCCCAGATATCCCGAGAAATATTCCATGTGTGCTATGAAACCTATGATCAATCTAGCTTGAAGGGGGGGGGGGGAGTCTTATCCAATTTGCAATATGCTAATGAAACTGAGACCTACATTACTTGCTTCGATGTTTATGAGTAAAGTAATGAATTATTATCGGAATAATTATAAAGGTTGTGAATGAGTGAAGTCATGTAGAATCAAACTAGTACTTTTTGAGAAATTTAAACAAATATATTTATTTAACAAGGAGACATTAACACAAATATACACGTCCAGTGACGTTAAGAACGAATGAACAGATTTTGAGATACATTTTTCCTTTGTTTTCCAAGATTATGTTCTGAAGATTCATTATAGTTAGTATGCATGCTGTTTAGGGTGCTCCACCTTTTCTGAATCGGCTTTCGCCTCGAACCATTTATTGTAAGTGTTAACTTATGGGCAGTTGGCTCACGAATAAATCACCGACGAAAATCAAGAGCTTCGAAAATCATAGGCGAGGTCACGTGCACAATACAAAGATTACCAGAGTAAAATGCACGCATTAAACCTTTACGCTGAGGCATTTTGAGAATTGCTACCACTAAAATGTTGCTAAAACATCGGTATGGTATATATCTGTGTACGGTGGATGTTATCCCCCAAGTGATCGATGGCATCGATCACTATTTACGATCCGTCAGAGACTGACCTTCTGAAGGATCCCTCCTTTTGTTCGGTACTCTACCCTGTCGACCGTAAGGTTTGAACGCTTTGGGGAAAGGCAGAAGGTCGCTTCGGGGATATCTCTCTAGCGCCAAACCATACGCCACACAATACTATGAAAGAAAAGCGTCAGTCCGTAATGCCACTCAAGACTCCAGGTAAGGAGGGGTCGGACATGCAGGCGAAAGAGCCTTTCTTGGAGACGATTGAATAATATAAGTGCCGCAGCGTAAAGGTTAATATCGGACAAAATACAGGGTGTCCCAAAAAGATCAGCAACAATTTATTTAAAAAAAAGAATAGGCCTACAGCAAAACTAGTTACAGCAATAGATAGAACAACTCAAATTTTTTTTTCTGCAGTATGTTTCTGATTATAGATAGCGCTGCACAACGCGCAAACCATTATTAAAGAATTCAGTTGTTCAAAATGGCAGATCTCGTGAAGAAAGCTCAATGTGTGGAGTGGATGGCCCCATAGCATTGCCGCCCCGGTCTCCTGATATTATTCCACTCGACTTTTTCTTTTGGGGTTATGTAATCGATGCTGTGTACCGAACAAAAGTCTACAGTGTCGTGGAATTGATACAAAGAAAAAAGATCCAAACAGCTGTAGCTACTGTTGATGTTAGCATCCTGAAACGTTCGTGTATTGAATTAGAATATCGTCTTGATATTCTCCGTGCTACGAAAGGATGTCATGTCGAAATTTACAAAGGTATAAGAAAAAACCTATTTGAGTTGTCCTATCTATTGTTGTAACTAGTTTTGCTGTAGACCTATTCTTTTTTTTAAATACATTTTTGAAGTAGTACTGATCTTTTGGGGACACCTTGTATTATGATTTTGAGTGAATTAGATCAAATTATAATAGGAAGAATTATTTTGACTGTGGGTGAAATAACAGGATTTATTATCGGCTCTATAGAAAGGGATGCCGCCTGTTAACTTTATATTAATTGCCGATTTCTTGTACGATGCAGAGTCCGTTACATGGGACTAGTTGTTGTTTTATAAGTATTATAGAAGGTATGCGTGTCAAGTAGTACATATATATTTGTAACTGTCAGGTAACATTACTAATTCTGACCATGTACTGATGTGTTTCATGATTATTCGAGACATTTATTGGGCATTCGCAGGAATGACTTCATGGGATTCGTTTATAATTTTGGTTCAAGGATAAAAAAAAAGTAAAGAACCATTTAAAGCTGTGTACTGCTCTGTTTATAAAAATATGAAGTACGAAGAATTTCAAGAGGCATACAATTAATTTTATTTACTATATGAGTTTTAGTTAAATCAATAAGCAGAGGCTAAGGATATATTCCTATAACATAAGGATTGAACATAAAAGCGATTATTTCTGTATCGATTAATTCTCTGCTGTCTCTCCTAACGTGCCTTTTTTTATTTACAATGCAAATGAATCACTCAATGAAACAGAAAATAAATTAAATATCTGTCTTCTGTGTAGAAAATGCAACTATATAAAGTTCAACTATATTTGATTACATCATCTCTGAGCTATGATAGTGCATAAGCATAAATTTACATACCTTTGAAACTGCCTGCTCCGGGATTAAACCTACATTTGCGAAACGTTGCAGTTTGTTGCGATTTAGCTTTTCAATATTTGCATTTAAATAGAATTACATTGTTACAAAAGTCGTTTTCAGACTGTGCACTGAAGACGTTTGTACACGTATTAGAATTTTGTATTTACAACTACTGAGTCTTGCTACATAATATACAGCAAAATTGTCCATTCAAGGGCATCCAGCAAACCCTTTTCAGGATAGATCTGAATGCTTAAATGACTACGGATATTTTCACGTTTATTCACAGAATCTACTAGTATGTTTCACGTTTTTAGTCAACATGTTTATAAGTCTGCCCTTCAAAATATATTTACAATGTCTCCAATGGGAGATGTAGCATGCCGGCATACATAGCCGTCAAAGCGGGGTGGCCAAATGCCATGCTTCGCAGTTCGTGAAGGATTATGGCACTTCCTAATTACGAACTTCTGTGATCTGCTACCGGTTCGGAACCGAAATAAAGAACCGGAATGTCCTCTCGACTGGTTCCTGCGCTACAGGGGGGGGGCATGATAGAGTGCGGTTGGCATTGCCTAGTATAATCCCCAACTTAATCCTCTTATTCTTGCGTTCTCAATAAAACCTTCTCTAATTGCACCGCTGGGAACACAAAAGCTGGTTTACGTGGAGGAAGGAGATTTTAGAAATGGCTTGGCGGTTGAGGGCAGTTTCTACAGGACTCAGCCACAATGAGCCGTGGGTTGTTATTGAGGACTGGAAGGGGGTGGAAGGATTGGCCTCTTCTGATTTCATGCTGCCGAGGGAACTTTCGGTTTTTCGGTTAACTCTATTTAGAAGTGACCTGACTCCGAAGCTGCTTTCGCTTTGAAGAGTTCCTCGCTTTCAGGAAGTAGGAAGATTAGCGGCGTATACGTTGTTGGTAAATAATGGGATTCTAAGGAGGCGTAATTTTGAGATCTAAGGAGTTCATGAGGTCGTAAGTAATTTGCGAGATTGGAAGATTGAAGAGCTCTCGCGTGAGTCTTAAAGCATTTGTCTTCCGAAGTTCTTATTAATATTCTAATATATATATTTTAAGGATGCTGCAGCATTTTCAAGCGTTTAGTTTTGTTATTGACTCGGGAACTTAGTTCATTAGAAGATCATATCAACTTTCAATTGCGTTCAGCTTTGAAGTTACAAGGAGTGAATTAGTTTTCAATTTAAAGGTATGACTTATGAATGTGGAAACGTTATTTATATGCATTGATGTTTAAGTGCATTTGGAAGGTGAGTGAGTGCTGGGTGTTTGAGAGGACGAAGTACTTAAACAGCCTCTTGACGATGTATCTCATCGAAAACACAATCATTAGCAAATCTGGACAAATCCTGATGGACCAGATATTTCGTCATTATTAGAAAACTATCAGAGTCATCATTATAAAATGGCTTGGTGAATAGATATCTCGTCACTAGTAAAGTTGATCGGATCTTGATGGATGACATATCTCCATCATTAGATGAAAACTATTCAGATCCTTATCTAGTAATCTTTATAAAATGGCTTGATAATAAGGTATCGCGTCATAAGCAAGGTTGGTCGGATCTCGACGGACCAGATGTCTCTTAGAAAACTATCCAGATCTTGATAAAGTCGTTATTATAAAATGGTTGATGATGAGATATCTCATCATAAGCAAAGTTGGTCGGATCTTGATGGACCAGATATCTCGTCTCTTAGAAGAAAACTATACATATCTTGATATAGTCGTCATTATAAAATGGTTGATGATGAGATATCTCATCATAAGCAAAGTTGGTCGGATCTTGATGGACCAGATATCTCGTCTCTTAGAAGAAAACTATACAGATCTTGATATAGTCGTCATTATAAAATGGTTGATGATGAGATATCTCATCATAAGCAAAGTTGGTCGGATCTTGATGGACCAGATATCTCGTCTCTTAGAAGAAAACTATACAGATCTTGATATAGTCGTCATTATAAAATGGTTGATGATGAGATATCTCATCATAAGCAAAGTTGGTCGGATCTTGATGGACCAGATATCTCGTCTCTTAGAAGAAAACTATACAGATCTTGATATAGTCGTCATTATAAAATGGTTGATGATGAGATATCTCGTCATTAGCAAAGTTGGTCGGATCTTGATGGACCAGATATCTCGTCTCTTAGAAGAAAACTATACAGATCTTGATATAGTCGTCATTATAAAATGGTTGATGATGAGATATCTCATCATAAGCAAAGTTGGTCGGATCTTGATGGACCAGATATCTCGTCTCTTAGAAGAAAACTATACAGATCTTGATATAGTCGTCATTATAAAATGGTTGATGATGAGATATCTCGTCATTAGCAAAGTTGGTCGGATCTTGATGGACCAGATATCTCGTCTCTTAGAAGAAAACTATACAGATCTTGATATAGTCGTCATTATAAAATGGTTGATGATGAGATATCTCATCATAAGCAAAGTTGGTCGGATCTTGATGGACCAGATATCTCGTCTCTTAGAAGAAAACTATCCAGATCTTGATAAAGTCGTTATTATAAAATGGTTGATGATGAGATATCTCATCATAAGCAAAGTTGGTCGGATCTTGATGGACCAGATATCTCGTCTCTTAGAAGAAAACTATACAGATCTTGATATAGTCGTCATTATAAAATGGTTGATGATGAGATATCTCATCATTAGCAAAGTTGGTCGGATCTTGATGGACCAGATATCTCGTCTCTTAGAAGAAAACTATACAGATCTTGATATAGTCGTCATTATAAAATGGTTGATGATGAGATATCTCATCATAAGCAAAGTTGGTCGGATCTTGATGGACCAGATATCTCGTCTCTTAGAAGAAAACTATCCAGATCTTGATAAAGTCGTTATTATAAAATGGTTGATGATGAGATATCTCATCATAAGCAAAGTTGGTCGGATCTTGATGGACCAGATATCTCGTCTCTTAGAAGAAAACTATACAGATCTTGATATAGTCGTCATTATAAAATGGTTGATGATGAGATATCTCGTCATTAGCAAAGTTGGTCGGATCTTGATGGACCAGATATCTCGTCTCTTAGAAGAAAACTATACAGATCTTGATATAGTCGTCATTATAAAATGGTTGATGATGAGATATCTCATCATAAGCAAAGTTGGTCGGATCTTGATAGACCAGATATCTCGTCTCTTAGAAGAAAACTATCCAGATCTTGATATAGTCGTCATTATAAAATGGTTGATGATGAGATATCTTGTCATTATCAAAGTTGGTCGGATCTTGATGGACCAGATATCTCGTCTCTTAGAAGAAAACTATCCAGATCTTGATAAAGTCGTCATTATAAAATGGTTGATGATGAGATATCTCGTCATAAGCAAAGTTTGTCGGATATCGATGGACCAGATATCTCGTCTCTTAGAAGAAAACTATCCAGATCTTGATAAAGTCGTCATTACAAAATGATTGATGATCAGATATCTCGTCATTAGCAAAGTTGGTTGGATCTTGATGGACCAGATATCTCGTCTCTTAGAAGAAAACTATCCAGATCTTGATATAGTCGTCATTATAAAATGGTTGATGATGAGATATCTCGTCATTAGCAAAGTTGGTCGGATCTTGATGGACGAGATATTTCGTAGAAACCACTTGGATGGTTAATAAAATCAATATCAAGACACAACGTCTTCAAATGCACCAGTAGTTATAGGCTTACAATAAAAATTAAATTCGCGGTTTGCTTGCACGCGCTCGATTTTTATTTTTACTATCGTATCGGCATACGTTTATTTCCTTTAACGTCGTTTTTAAACTGGTCTCACTCTCTAAACCCAAAAGAAAAAGTTTATATTCGATATATTAGGTTTGTCATGTTGAGACCACAATTCTTTAAAAATAGTCCGATGATGTTTCATACCCGAGCGCGCATCGCAAAGAAAGTTGCTTCTGTTCATCTGTCCATGTCCGCCTTTCGGATCTACCATTAATTTTGCCACTTTCACGGCGATGTTATGTTTCAGTCTACGTGAGGCAGCTGTTTCACTTCACGGTCTGCCTGCTTCGAAGACATCGGTACCAACTTAACCCGTAACTAGTAGTTCCATAAATAGTTTTCTCGTTTGTTTCAATTCTGTCTATGCTTCTTTGAGTTCCTTCAATGCGAATCATATTTATAACTTCTCTTTAGTATTTATTAGCCAGCCTGGAAATTTTAATCGGTTCTAATCATCTGAGCGTCACAAAATTTCCTAAGTAATGTTGCGTTGCGTTTACATCAAAACAGACCTATAGAAAGAGAAACATTATTTAATGGTTAAAGAATAATATAGGGCCCGGTGCACATATCCGGTTTTTCAACGTGCGGCGCCGCTGTAAATGCTGTTTGAGATACATTAGATCCAATGAAGTAATGCAAACATGCCTCCGGCACCGTTGAGGCGACGCACGTCCAACTTGCTTGCAATTTGTACCGCATTTACACACGGCATCGCAGCTCGCCGCACACGCTTCTCCGGTCTTTAATTACTTGTCTTCATAAAAAAAATGGAATATAAATCATGATTAATAAATGGTTGTATCCAATAATGTATATTTTGTTTCAAATATACTTTTTATACACCAAGTAAGCGAAATAAACACGTTTTCTTCGATAGAATATTTTCGCAAATGGCGAAACATAAATAAATGGAATAAAAATAATGATTAATACATAGTTGTATCCAATAACGTCTATTTTGTTTCAAATATACTTTTTTTACACCAAGCGAAATAAACACGTTTTCGTCGATAGAATATTTTTGCGAATGGCGCAAAATGAGTACTTATGTCATTTCAGGGTTATCTGTGCATAGTTGGGCTTCGGTGCCGCACGTTGAAAATGTGGATGTGCGCATCAGGCCTAGGTATATATGTATTTTAATAAACGTCGCAATTTTGCACAGTTTTGCCGATGACGGTTATATTCTCGCTTCAAAGAATCACATCAGTATGGTAATCGATGGTATGATTGGTTTTATTTAAATGACGTCACACTGGTGCAACACAACGGTTATTGATGACGGTCTGGGTAACTTTGTTGGTGATTGTTTTATTTAACATCGTACTTGAGCGATACGACGGGCTATTGACGACGGTCCGGGATCAATACCCTTAGGGAAAAGTCCGAGGACAAAACGACGTTATTTTGAGTCACGATCAAATGCCGAGGTAACACTTGAACTGGAACCACACTCCCCAAATTTCCACACCAACCCAAAGTGAGGACTTTTGGCCACGACAGATTTAAGGTGCACCAGTCCTCTCTACACCATACGCTTACAAACATCCATGGACTGACCTAGATTCGAATGAGAAACCTTCCGATCTAGAGGCTAACACCTTAACCACCAGACCGGTTGGTCGGCCCGACGGTCCGGGATGAAACCGAAGTTAAAGATCCGAGGACAACACCTCGTAATTTTGAACCGAGGTCAGTTGACGAGGATTATATAGTTAAAGAAGGCCAAAATGGTTAGGGGTCATGCAAAGACTACAGATTGGTTAAATACGTCTGTTTTAAGGTGCGATTCCTATAACGCGTCTGACACAGAACACTGCTACAATGGGATGTTACAGATTCATTGGGGGGCAATTACATAATTCCTCAGTCTATTTTTACAGTTAATACATCACATTAAAGAAAACAAACTACTATTCCTTAAAATGCGCTATAAAACATGAAAATCCGTTAACTAAAGAAAGTGCTGTAATATGTTTAAGTCGGAACGATTGTGGAACTGTTTCCCACAATGCGTCAGCTACGGAAGCGCAAACTATGCGCCAGCCGTACTGGAATACACGCACTGTGTCAGATGCATACGTCAGACGTAGTATAGGATTTGCACTTTTCCATAGATGGTTGAACACTACGTCCTGGTAGCAGAAAGTGCTTAAAACTACGACGTACGTGGAAAAACAAAGTTTTAGCAAAACAATTTTTTCTTAATTTTATCGGGTACGAGCATGGATGTTTGTAATCGTATGGTGTAGAGACGACTGAAGCACCTGAAATCTTTCGTAACCGAAAGTCCTCACGTTGGGTTGGTGTGGAAGTTTGGTTAGTGGGGTGCCTGCTCAGGTTTTGCTCGTCATCTGACCGTGGTTCAAAATTACGAGGTGTTATCCTCGGATTTTTCCCTTAAGGGATTGATCCCGTACTGTCGTCAATAGCCTGTTGTGTTGCTCTAGTACGACGTTAATTAATAATTACCAATTACCTTAATTGTGTCAAAATTTTGGCCGATTTTTTCAAATATAAGTTACGATGTTCTGCAGTGCAAAGTGCACTCCTTGCCATACCTTTTTCTTTTCTAGCTACGTAACAACCTCCATACACCGCCAAAATTAACGCAAACACTTTATAAGTAACACAACATTTATATCAAAGACAGAATATTTAACTTCCAAAGCAAAAAAGAAGTGCAAATTCTG
The DNA here is from genome assembly GCA_947359465.1 of Metellina segmentata. NCBI lineage: Eukaryota > Metazoa > Arthropoda > Arachnida > Araneae > Tetragnathidae > Metellina > Metellina segmentata. The sequence goes on from OX375874.1 coordinate 101,087,347, forward strand.
AAAGTATGCTTTGGTTTTAAATAGTTATGTAACACATACTTAGCCAATAATTGTGTTTTACGTCTGTTTTTGATTTTACAGCAGTTTTAAATATTAGGACAAATGCCTGTAGAACAATTGCAATTGCTTGGAGTTGTGTTGCAGAACACGGAATACCTAACCCTTTCACATGTTTACTAAGTTTTATGTGAAAACTTAATAGTTCAAATATTATGCAGAGACATTTTAATAGAAATAAGAGTGTGCATGTTTCGTAACAATCGGATAAATGCAAAAGTTTGTTTAGAAAGTCCAATATTTCTATAATTCAATTGTTATGTTTCATGTTATCTCAATAAGTTTTCAGAGACTTTATTTTAAAGGAGAATATAACTTTTAACAATGTTTGTATTTTCTGCAATTATTTGACATAGGGATTGCACCGAAATGTTGTTATCAGCATGTATAAAACTTCCGAGTCATATTGCTTGTTTGCTCGAATGTGTTCAATTCTAAAGCTGGCTCCGTATTGAGATTGATACGGGGTTTGTACTGTCGCTCTGCTGTTGTTTTAATACCTGAAACCTAATTGCAATAGGTCGATAAATAGGGAAAGGCGAGACGAAAAATTGCAGAGTATCTTTACTCTGTAACAAATCAAAAGAGTTATGCAAATTGAAAATAATTTTATTGTTAACTTTATGCTTGCATTACAGCTCCAATGTGAGACTTGAAGGAGAAGGGGTGCATAAAGTTAAGCGCACGCTAGTCACACTGTACGCGGTTCGGATTTTATAGTTACATTGTTATAAATGAAACTCCACACACCAATCCGGCCGTATGCTCACGTTGGCGTGTCGTTTAAGTATGTAGAATGGGGTGCCAGCTCAGCTGTTGTCTCGTCAGACATCGAATTCAATCGAGACAAATTCTGTTGTACTGAAACTAATAAAATTAGAGTAACGAAGTTACAGTAAAAAAATAAAAATATTTGCTTGGGTCTGAAAGAATATTAAGCAATTTAATGCATCTTTGAATAGTTAAGTCTGAATGTTTCTTTAAAAATAACTTTTAGAAAAAATTCATTAATCTTGCTTTATTTTGAGTGTGTTTAATGATTTCGTAAGTCAGTCACATAATTTTAAACGACTTTCTTCAACCATCTGGCTTAAACCATAAGTTGTGGAAGTGACTTAATATGATATAATTGCCTAATACGAGATACTCCTGTATCTTTACCGTACGGTGTCGTAATCTACTGAAAGAGGTATGAACTATTATCTAGGAAGACTATAGAATCATTGAAAACAAGATCTTCGCCATTTTGCAAGTCCATCCATACTTCAGTAACAACCTATACTGTCACATAGCTGTTAAGATTTTAGAAGATTTTTTAAATTAACTTTAGACGTACACTAGCCTAAAATAATGGATAGGACAGCAATATGTGATGGTATAAGAGATATAATACATGATTTAATAGGGAGATGGTCCCCACGTGCTGCAATTACACTAACGGCACTTCTGGGCATACTTTCAACAAGGTTTTGACACACGTCTATAGGTATTTGTGTCCATTCCTGCTGCAAGACTGTCGCCAGTTCAGCTGTAGATTTCGGACGTGGTTCCCTGGTCCGTAAGCGTCGCTCTAACTCACCCCACAAATATTCTATGGGGTTTATGTCAGGACTCTGAGCAGGCCACATGGAAGACATTTTACATCCATGTCCTGATACTACTGCTTATAAGAGTCTGCAACAAGACATGGAGAGTTGTCGTGCTGGAAGTAACATTCGTCCATTCCATAAGCAAGCTTGTGACAGAGGGGTTTCCAATAGAATTTTTTTAGTGCTTAATCTAATATGAAGACCGCACCTTAAGTACATTTTGTGGATTTGAATTTATAGAAGACATTAGATTCCTGGAAAACGTCATCTTTGAAATTTCTATAATGTTAAAATTGCTCGAATGCAGAGAAGTGTTTCGTTTTTAATCTGCAACTATATATATAAACCCTCTATCCGACGAAATTGAATTACAGAACATTTATAATCACTTATAGTTCAGGAGTTAAAAGCCCAATAATTCTAGTCATTTTTTTCGTCACTGGAGATTTTAAATATACCCTCTTATACTGGACCAAATTTAAAATCGCGTTCATGTCAATATTCACGATACATTTAAACTGTAAAGAAGTTTAACATTACTCACATACAACAGTAAAGATGTACAGGTTGTGTAAAAAACAAGTAAAAAAGTTCTAACTTAAAATGGTTTATTTAAAATGTTTTATTTAAAAGTGATTCCAAAAGAAAAGGACGCCCTTACATAAAAACACCCCTTTTATACTTACTGTGAAATTTGTGGCTCAGTTTTTGGAGTAAAGTTTTATTTTGTTTCCAAACCAAGCAATCCTTTTTGTAAACAATGTAGAGTTTTGTTTGCCATGATCCACTGTTGACCATAAATCAAACGTTCTTCCGTAAACAAAGTAATAAGTTTGTTTGCTTTGAAGATAGAAAGTAGATATTTTGATCTAGTGTACTGCACTATAAATTTTCCTCTAATGAACACTCGCGACGGAAAACTATCCATTGTCTTACCATGCTTCGGTCTCTTTATCTATTGTTAAAATAAACCATATGGATAGACAATTGTTAAAGTATTCAGTTTAAATTTCGAATAAAAGAAATACGATACAGTCTCGTAGAAAAACGATCCTTTTTCTCGAATAGAAAATTTAAAAAAGGAGTAGTTTTTGTTCGAAAACACTTAGAACTCGTTTCTATTTTGTCTTCAGTTTTGAAAGATTTTGATTTTACGCAGCGTTGAGTGAATAAAGGTCTATATAAAAGAGCTAACATGTAAAATCGTATCGTGAACAATTGACATGTGATTTGACTATCCCTTATCGATACGCTTGGGCATTAAATTATGGAGGCTCATATCTGATCAATCTGATGTGAGGTACATTAATTAACGTCGTAGTGCAGCAACACAACGGACTCTTGATGATGGTCTGGGATTCCGATCCGAGGTCAACAACACGTCATTTTGAACCACGGTCAGATGACGAGGTAACAACTCAGTTGGCATCTCCCACTCTCCAAACTTGCACACCACGCCAACGTGAGGACATTTGAGGAAGATTTAACATGAACCGGTCCCCTTTTAACGTGACGATCTTTGGCTGGATTTGAACTCTACCTGTCTGATAGTGAAATTTGCCGGTCAGAATTCCTGGGTACTTCATTAACAAGAAATTATAATAGTAAATTATTTAAATTACAGTGTGAGGATTTCAAATAAACTCACTACTGTGGTATTAAAAACACTTTCGCAGACGGGATTGCCAACTGGAACTGATCTTCCATAGCAATATTTTCAGTACCTCAAAAGATAAAAGGAAAAACAACCGAAAATGTTTTTTTATAAAGACTAAATTGCTACTTCTATTTCATGGCTAAGCTTCAACAGGAAGTGGCAATGGTAAATTTTAATTAACGTCGTACTAGAGTAAAACAACTGGCTATTGACGACGGTCCCAGATCAATCCCCTAAGGTACAGATCAGAAGACAACACACAGTCAGATGACGAGGCAACACCTGAGCAGGCACCCTACTCTCTAAATTTCCACATTAACCCAACGTAAGGACTTTTGGCCACGAAAGATTCAAGGTGCGTCAGCCGCTTCTTCACCATATGCTTATAAACATTCATGCACTGACCCGGATTCGTACCAGGAACCTTACGATCTAGAGGCGAACACATTAACCACCAGACCGATTTGTCGGTTTAACAGGAAGTGGATTAGTTTAGATTTGTTTCTTCGTCTCTCGATGGCCATAGACTGTCTTTCTCCTGTTGTTGCTGCTAATCTCCACGTCTAGCTCCATATAGACCAAATCCACATTCTTCCTCACAGTCGTACACCAAAAGAGGTTCAGAAAACATGTGGTCTCGGGGCAACCCCAGGAACTCGAAAATATGCTCTAGAGAGGCCTGGTCAGACTGACATTTAAGGCAAAATGTATGAATCTTGCGGCTATAACAAAATGTGAGACTCCTTAGATGGCCACTGAAAGAGCAGAAGAACGCTGTCTGAATAAGTCTGTCGCAATTGAGAACTAGATATCTCCCAAGGTAATGTCACACGTGAAATTTGTTAGAGTGTATATACGACAGTTTATCAAGACAATGTGTATTTTTTCATGACTTGTGTTTCAATCATCACTTCTCCCTAAACAAAAGCACAATGGACATATTGCACGATTAGCAAATGAAAGCTGTGTAGTGAAATACATTTTTACATTTGAAACCCATATTTAGATTTGCAATAAATATTAGAATACATCAGCATCTTTCTTGTCATAATTGGTGTTTAATATTACAGCTATACAATGCTGAACGAGCAAGAGATTCACATCTTCTGTAACTAACGAATAGATAAATAACCCTTCCCAAAGCCCTAATAGAGATGGTCAAACTTCATTAACAATAATTTTTTTCCTTACTTCTCTTGTGTAATCAGTATGCAACAAAATAACCATTCACCAAAGTTTACGTAACACTAATTTAAGTGTCTCACCATAATTGTTGTAAAATTTTTCCTCACCCAGTAAAAAAGTCTACATTGTGGCTAATTTATTTCTAACCATAGCACAATAATCAATGTGTTATCTAAATGTAATTACAGCCACATGATAACACTTACTGAAACATCACATATCTTTATAATCATGAATCCACAGAATTGACTAGCCTTACTAGGGTTCAATTGGTTAACTAATCTTTAGTTAGTAAATTGTAATTGCTAATTATCACATGGGAAAACTACCACAATCCAATAAAGGTATACAGCTGTTAATACGCTATTTCACAAATGTAAATAAATGTCGTGATTTCATGTATATAAAATTTTAATTTTCAAACAAAAGTCTTTAGAGTTCTGCCAATGTTACCAAGAAGGCAGAGAACAGTTCAGAGTAGGCATAGAAATGCCTTGTATGTCATGTTAGCTTGTTTCTATATTAAATATAAATTATGTTATAGAAGGTTTTGTGCTATATTTTATATTGATAAGTTTTAATTATATTTATCGTCTGTACGAAATATTCAGAATTCCTTTATGTTTAGTAAAGAAAAAAATTAATCAAAATAAATACAATATTTGAATTTAACTAATGTAAAAAAAGTTTGTGGAAATAATTGACTTTTCAAAGCACATGTAACTCAATTTAAGTACTAGCAATGGTCAATATTGTCATTCAAAGTGCAAAAGTTCTCTTATGCCAAAAAATTCCATTTTTTTCCCATATTGTTATACGTGACATTTATCGATTTCCACCTGGTGGCTAAATATCTTATACCATCAGCTGATCCAATAAAAGTTACAATCAAATGTGTATATAATAATAATATAATCAAATAATAGGGAAAACAATTAGATTCTTTTGCACTAATGAAACTGCAGATTTTAAACATATGACCTCTTGCTCTTTGAATGACCGATATACCTTCCAGCTACTACAAAACTATAAAATTATGGTTTATTTAAACATAATTACTGAGATGATTTAACATGAAACCTGTCTAAATATGTAAGCAAAGAAATTTCAAGTATTCACTAAATTAAAATACGATGTATCAAACACAGAACATTGTATTAAAATATGCTGAAGAAATGTTATGTAAATTGTGCAAACATACAGACAAAAATCGAACATGGAATGGGAAGACAGACTAACGCAACACCATTCAGTTACTAATATGTTCTTTCAAACAACATCAATAGCCTGTTGTGTTGCTCCAGTGTGACGCTAATTAAAAAATTCCAAAAATAAAAACACCATAAAGATTTTACACTTGTGAAGCAGATAACACTCCGATTTGCAATACAATGCCAACTATCGCAATTCGATTCAAGTTAATTCAAAGGGAGTGCACGAATTGAAGATACAATTTTATAGTCAGTGGGAATGTGGGAATTCATAAACAAAGGAACAGCCTTGTTGAGCTTGAACCTGTATCTGGTCGTCAATATTTGTATTTAGTGCAAAAGTGGGACAAACTACTATGTGAACTCATTAGATGGACACTATAAATACTAGCATAACAAATCAACAAACTTTAATGGAGCAATAACAGCAATAACAGTTGACATTTTAAACATCTAACATGACAGCAAGTAGGCACTACACCCACATCGTTAACAATTAGGCAAGGTTTTTCAACTAACTCTGTGTAATCCACGGAAAGCTTGCGGTGGCGATACAACAACGACAGAACCTTTTTCTTACTTCTCTCTGAGAAAAAAATATGGAACAAAAGATTGCAGCCCCAAAGCGAATGGAACCCCACTTTGAGAGCCAAGTTGATCGTTGTCAACAACACACCGAAAAAATCCCCCACTGCGGCTAATTTATTTCTAACCGTTGAGAGACACGATTAGAAAATTTTCTAAAGGTATTTATTATTTTGCATGAAAAGAAGCGAAATAAATCTTCTCAATAGAAAACGGTTTTTCTTTGTTCGAATTGAAGAATATTTTGGCGGGAGGAAAAGGAGGTTGCGAAATGATGTCTCATTGTCCTCCCCTGAAAGGATTCAGGGTTGTAATTGCGGTCAGGAGGAAGTCCATTATGCGATATAGCATTCGTGTCATCCATTTTGTCTCGGTCGCCATTGTGAGCGCGGAAAATTGTTTTATTTTTGAGGCGGATTGTGAATGAATCTTTTGTATCTGAACAAGCTAATTAACAAGATGGGGGGGGTATCGAACGGTTTGGGTTTTTCGAGAGACACGTGATGTGGAAGACGCGGAATGTGCCTTGTTAAATGTTCCGGGTTTGGTAAGAAGGTGAATGCGAAGGTGTTCCATACTTAGTAAGAAGATGAATGGGAAAAAGGGTCCCGATTTCGCTGCCCTAAACAATGTTAAAGAACGAACTCTAAAGGTTTATCCCAAAAGTACAGTGGGTCGGTTGTAGGAGTAACGTATAAGCTAATGGAGGGTTACGAGTTGGAAGGCAACCAAAGACCGTAGTGTACAAAGGAGTTGCTGCACGTTAAGTCTGTAGTGGCCTCAAATATCCTCATGTTGAGGGTTACGAGTTGGAAGTGTATGGTGTGAATATTTGGAGAGACACGCGATTTGTTTTTTGTTTTCAGACTCACACTTTTTCAACACCAAAAGGTTTAGAGCTTGTAAAAGGGAGGTAGAGATGACATTTTTATTAAAATTTTGAAAATATAGGAAATACTGGCAAATTTGCTAAAAACAGAAGCAAAAAAATGTCAACAGGGCATAACATAAGGTCCTTAAAGCTTAGCCCATGATGGCGGCTAAAAAGGCAAAAGTATACACATGTTAGATGTATATTTAGATAATGAATTTATAAATGGCCCAACATGGCTGGCAGAGACCTGGAAATAAGAATGATGCATAAAAATTGAGGACAAGTATAAATATGATTTTACTAAAGATGTAATTTAAGAACATGAATATTAAAACGATGAAATATAAAAAACAGGTAGTAGGTTAGTAGTAGTTCCTATAGTATAACTTCTTAATCCTTAATAAATTGTTTTCTGCATAAACCGAAGGAAAAAAGTAAATATTGTATAGAATTCTATTACTGCAATAAAATAAATTAGAATTTCTGCAATAAAATAAATTAGAATTGCTTGCAATGACATGGCTTAACAAAAACATAAAATACAAAAAAAAAATACGAAATGGGATTTGTTTGCTATAAATTTTGCTTTTGTATTAATCACAAAGAATTAAAAACTTATTTACTTGCATTCTCTATTAAATATTTGTTCATCATATTCAATAAAATCTAAAAAGAACAATATATATATATATATATATATATATATATATATATATTATGAATATCTTATCCAGGGGTGAGACGTTCCAACATCATGGAAGGTAATTTCAAAAGAGATGGAAACTATCTTCTTAAGGCAAGAAGCGTGATCATGAAACTGAGAAACTGATTCATAAGAATCTGTAGGAAGAGAGGAATGCATTGAATAAATGAGTCTCGTTGACAATTTGATAGGTACTTTTCAATTAAAATCATATTGGACCAACACAATGGTCTACAGATAACGGTCCGGGATCAAACCCGAAGTGAAAGATCGAGGACAATACCACGTAATTTTGAACTACGGTCAGATGACGAGGTTAGACCTAAGATGGCACCTCACTCTCCAGGACAATGCTAGGACATGTGAGGCAACGACCGAATTAAAATGCACCAGCTCACTTTGTACTTACGTTCTTTGGTTGGATTCGAACTCCCAATCCTCCTGTTACAATTCCGTTACTCATATATGGTGGTGCTTTACCCGACTGAAAACCTTATTGAAAGCATTAAATTCTTGTGGAATGATGGTACAAGTACGTTGGAAGAAAAGATAACTTTGCTGAAATATGACGTTATAGTATTGTAACGATCTTCCGACCGGTGATTACCAACATATCGTATATGGTGGTGCTTTACCCGACTGAAACATCATCAAAATCATTAAATTCTAGTGGAACGATGGTAAAAATACGTTGGAAAACAGGAGAACTATGCTGAAATATGACGTTATAGTATTGTAACGATCTGCCGACAGGTGATTACCAACATATCGTATATGGTGGTGCTTTACCCGACTGAAACATCATCAAAATCATTAAATTCTAGTAGAACGATGGTACAAATACGTTGGAAAACAGGAGAACTATGCTGAAATATGACGTTATAGTATTGTAACGATCTGCCGACCGGTGATTACCAACATATCGTATATGGTGGTGCTTTACCCGACTGAAACATCATCAAAATCATTAAATTCTAGTAGAACGATGGTATAAATACGTTGGAAAACAGGAGAACTATGCTGAAATATGACGTTATAGTATTGTAACGATCTGCCGACCGGTGATTACCAACATATCGTATATGGTGGTGCTTTACCCGACTGAAACATCATCAAAATCATTAAATTCTAGTAGAACGATGGTATAAATACGTTGGAAAACAGGAGAACTATGCTGAAATATGACGTTATAGTATTGTAACGATCTTCCGACCGGTGATTACCAACATATCGTATATGGTGGTGCTTTACCCGACTGAAACATCATCAAAATCATTAAATTCTAGTAGAACGATGGTATAAATACGTTGGAAAACAGGAGAACTATGCTGAAATATGACGTTATAGTATTGTAACGATCTGCCGACCGGTGATTACCAACATATCGTATATGGTGGTGCTTTACCCGACTGAAACATCATCAAAATCATTAAATTCTAGTAGAACGATGGTATAAATACGTTGGAAAACAGGAGAACTATGCTGAAATATGACGTTATAGTATTGTAACGATCTTCCGACCGGTGATTACCAACATATCGTATATGGTGGTGCTTTACCCGACTGAAACATCATCAAAATCATTAAATTCTAGTGGAACGGTGGTACAAATACGTTAGAAAACAGGAGAACTATGTTGAAATATAACGTTATAGTATTGTAACGATCTGCCGACAGGTGATTACCAACATATCGTATATGGTGGTGCTTTACCCGACTGAAACATCATCAAAATCATTAAATTCTAGTAGAACGATGGTACAAATACGTTGGAAAACAGGAGAACTATGCTGAAATATGACGTTATAGTATTGTAACGATCTGCCGACAGGTGATTACCAACATATCGTATATGGTGGTGCTTTACCCGACTGAAACATCATCAAAATCATTAAATTCTAGTAGAACGATGGTATAAATACGTTGGAAAACAGGAGAACTATGCTGAAATATGACGTTATAGTATTGTAACGATCTGCCGACAGGTGATTACCAACATATCGTATATGGTGGTGCTTTACCCGACTGAAACATCATCAAAATCATTAAATTCTAGTAGAACGATGGTACAAATACGTTGGAAAACAGGAGAACTATGCTGAAATATGACGTTATAGTATTGTAACGATCTGCCGACAGGTGATTATCAACATATAGTATATGGTGGTGCTTTACCCGACTGAAACATCATCAAAATCATTAAATTCTAGTGGAACGATGGTACAAATACGTTGGAAAACAGGAGAACTATGCTGAAATATGACGTTATAATATTGTAACGATCTGCCGACCGGTGATTACCAACATATCGTATATAGTGGTGCTTTACCCGACTGAAACATCATCAAAATCATTAAATTCTAGTAGAACGATGGTACAAATACGTTGGAAAACAGGAGAACTATGCTGAAAAATGACGTTATAGTATTGTAACGATCTGCCGACAGGTGATTACGAACACAGATACGAACAGTTGATCTTGTGTTCTGATTGCTACTGTTCTAGTCGATGTAGGACAGTGCTTGTGTTCTGATACGATCAAGAACATGAAATCTCTGTTGCTGTCCTGTATAAGAACACAACTAGGGTCAGATTCGTTGTACACTTCAGAAGAGTGAGAAGGACGGTGAGGCGGGTATATCTAAAACTTTATACTACATTGTAAATAAATTTTAATGTCAAATTTTATGTATTCAGTGTCCCTCTGCTCTTAGCCACTACTACATACACTGTCTATCAAATTAAAAATCGTTCGTTCACTCTGAGAAATCCCAAAAGGAAATATCCCAAGAAAACACCACGTTATTTTGATCCTCGGTCAGATGACGAAGCAACACAAATGGGGTCAGATTCGTTGTATACTTCATAGGAGGGAGAAGTGTTTTTGCAGTGGACAGTGTGAAGTGTATATTGGAAATTTTATAGTACACTTAAGGTGGTCCGGGACACAAAAATGGTCAAATTTTCGAAATTTTTTTTATTATTTAAAAAAAATTATTTGTGTTTTTTTGCTTAAAATGACGTCTAAATCGTATTTATATCTTAATTAGAACTAGAGATATAATAATTTTTGGGGTGCGTCGTTTTGAAAATCTAGCAGTCTTGACAGTTGTTGTCATGGCGACAACATCTGTCTTTAAAACTTTAAATGCGTTTTTCTCCATGATACATTTTTTAAAGATTTCCTGTATTGAAATTGCTATAAGTCGAAAATCGATTAAGTTTAAGGGTTGAAATTTGGAATATATCTTTTTCAAACATTATACTTTAATTTTGATTCAGTAAATTTAAAACAAATATTTACTTTTAAAAATATGACTTTAAAAAAAAAAAAAGTACCTTAAAATTTTCTAAAATTTTTATTCAAAATTTTTTTTTACTGTATTAATATTTTTTAAATTGCTGAATCAAAATTAAAGTTTATAAATTTGTGAATAATTTACTGCAAGAATTTTGAAAATTGATCAAGAATATTTTGAGTCTTAGCAATTTAAAAAGACCCCTCTTTTTTTCAAAAAATTTTAATTTAAAATTTAAAAAAAATTTTGAAAAAATTTAGTGTTGTGATTTGGCTTATTAGTTAGATGGGTAATCAGTACAAAAAAATTCAAAATTCTAAATTAATTAATAAAAATTTTGTTCAATGTGTCCCGGACCCCCTTAATAAATGTGCAAGTCCAATTTAGGTATGCAGTGTCCTTCTGTCCTTGGTCACTACACACACTGTCTATCAAATTAGACATCGCTCGGTCAACCTAACAAGTATGTTGTTGATTTAATAGAAATTAAGTTCATAGATGCATTGCGCATTATTGTTGATTCTCGCACAAGTATTTGCCAGTTGCAACCGTTCGGTTACTCTTTCAACCAGGCTACCGTAGTTCGCAGGAACTCGATTGAGAACTTAATGGAGCAGTGGTTGCGATTATTGTCGAGGGCCGTGTTGGACCGGTTGGAGAGTAAAGGATTATCAAACGGATGATTGAGAGTTCGAATGCAACCAAAGACCATCGTGTACAAAGGATGCTGGTGCACATTAATTCTGTCGTGGTTTCGAATGTCATCAAACTGGCTTAAAGTGGAAGTTTGGAGATTGCAAAATGACAAATGACTGTGTTTTGAGAAATTGGAGTAGGCTTGCTTAATTCTCTTAAGCTATTTGGAGAGTAGGGTCCAGCTCACGTGTGACCTCGTCATCTGAACATTGTTTGTGTTTGTCTTGTTTGCTTTTTTTGGACTGGATTGATTGCTGCTCTATGGTCTACTTTTTCGTTCATCAATTATACTGGGACTTACTGGTTAAAACGGTTTTATAACGGTTCAAGAGCGGGAATTCGTCTTCAAACTCTTCCTCAACGTTTCTTTGTGATGTGCTTTGTCTTGTACTCTTTCCTACTGCCAATGTGTTGGATTGATGCAAAAGTTTGTCCTGTCTTGGGCGCTGGACGGGTTTATATCGCAAAACCGAAAGTTTGTATACTTCACACGGATGAAGTTTTCATGTTGTTTGAAAGAGGGTTGAGTGAATTTCTTCGAGCACCCGAGGAAAAATTGTGTTATTGAGATGTGTTTTATATTTGATAAACGTTAGGAAATAAGGATTAGTTTCAAAATAGTATGCTTTTTGATTTCCGAAATGGCGCCTCATGTGAACATGTTTTAAAATTAAATGGTGTTTTCCTCGGGTCATACTCTTCAGGGAAGATACTCCTCTTGATGTGTTGTTCCAGGTTGACGTTAATTAAAACACCTATCAACCTACGTACCCAAACGTTTCAATCGGAGAACTCCTTTGAATGTCAAACCTTTTACGGCCTATTTAGAATGTAAAAATAACCTTTACGTCATGCTTAGATATTTTCAATCGTCTCACAGAACGACTTTTCACCTGATTATCCGAGCCCCTATTCCTAATTACCTAACTTGAGCGACAGAGCCGTGAGTGGTATTTACGACTGACACTTTCTTTTCATAGAAACGTTTGGCGTGAGAAGAGATATCACCTGCCGACTTTCTGCTTTCCCCAAAGTGTTCACACCTCACGGTAGGGGGGCCAATAAACAAAGGAAGGGATCCTCTAGAAGGTCAGTCGCTGACAACTCTTAAATCGTGATTGATAAGAGTGATTACTTAAAAGAGTGATAACATCCACCGCTACCATGCCGCTGGTGTAAGCGATATTTTAGTGGTAACAAAAGTCAATCAGGTTAAAAGGTTGTACTGGTTGTTGTCTGGTCGTAAAGTTTAAATAGGCCGGGATATGTAGACTGCATAAGACCACAGCACTTTACATTTTTCAATATATCGAGTAAAATATTTAGATATTTAGGCACTCGTACATTAAATTTTGATTACAAAATTTAAAATTTAAGTTGAGGATTAGGAAAGGAAATTTCACACAAAAAGAGAAAATCAAGTGTTCTGAAATAAAATAAACACTAAATGTTAAACAAATTCCTTTTTATTAACAAAAACACTTTCAGAAAAAAGCTATTAATTTGCAAAATTATGACATTTATGAAATTAAAATCTATACTTTAGTCTGTTTATGCGAACGGTGAAGTTGCATTTCAGCAGTTAGCTCATCAATGTTTGACTTATATCTGCTGAATGAATTTTAAGTTCCCCCCACAACTTCAACTTTATTTCGTAACTTATATTTCAAATACGTGAGCTGGAAGAATGCAGTTTCTCACGAAGTTGAAGATCATTTTTTCGCCTAGCATTTTCTAGAATACAAAAGAATAGGATAAAATAATGGAATATTTTACTTTTTCTAGAAAGCTATCTATTTTGGCTACTGAAATATTGTATGTTTTCCGTGGACTCCATTCTGGAGGCCATTGAAATAAAGCATATACTAAATGGATTGTGATACAGCAAAAATATTTTGAGAATCCGCTACGATGCATTTAAAAGCAACATTTGATTGGACACCTATTAATAAGAAAAACTAGGAAATGCTATATTTTTAAGAGTTAACGTTAAAGAAATTAATTTTCTAAATGTGTTGAATTAATTAATGTTGGTAGGTAATCGATTTTATGTCACAAAGGTATGAGGAAACACATCTGGCTATTATAACCATCCGGGATCCAAACTGAATGGATAGATCGAAGAATAACACCTCATAACTTTGAAACTCGGTGAGATAGCAATGTCAACACCTAAACCGGCACACCACTCTCCGAACTTCAAATCCACTCGACGTTAGTCCATTTGCGGTCACAACAGATTTAACGTGCAACGGTCTTCACGTACATGAGAGTCTGGTTGAATCGGCATTCAAACTCGCAGCCCTAGGTATGCTAGTTCGTAACCCATCCAACTAGGCTATCAGATCGGTGAACTTTTAAAAAGTATTCCTTTATTTCTCGTATCATTACGTGTTTCAATTTGCATAGTGTACAATGTGGAACATAGCGGACCAGGCATTCGTACGTTTAACTGGCTCTGTGTTACTGGCGTAAAGTGGATTCCGAAGTACTTCAAACATTCATTCCAACAAAACTGGTTCCTGGTGAAATCCGGGTCAGTGCACGGATGTTTGTAAGCGTGTAGTGGAGGCTGGCGCACCTTTAATCTGTCGTGGCCGAAAGTCCTCACGGTGGGTCGGTGTGCAGGTTTGGAGAGTGGGCTGCCAGCTCAGATGTTACCTCGTCATCTGATCGTGGTTCAGAATCACGTGGTGTTGTCCTCAAATTTTTCTCTTAGGGGATTAATCCCGGACAGTCGTGAACATCCCGTTGTGTTGCTCTAGTACGACGTTAATTAAAAATTAGGATTAACATTACGAAACCGGGAATTGAACCCAGAACCTCTTTAACCAAAACCAGATACATTTTATTCAGTGACTGGGAAGTTTGGACAAATCCTTGTTCACCTTTTGAATTAAAGTCATTTCTCCACACACCATTTGAAAGTTTAATGCTAGTGGAATTCTCCTTCGTTACCTCCTGCAAATGTGCTCGGATGAACACGCCGTGGCCATTTTGCGGTATGTTGAAGGAATCATTGAATACAAGCTCAATTTAAACAGGAACGGAGCAATTAAGTTAAAAGTAAGGTTTATTTACAAGTTAGTTATAAATTTACAGAAAAGTTTCAAGATACTGGATAGTTTAAACTTAAATTATCATTTTACATAAGAGCTATTGTGTACGAGCAAAACGCCTACGCAAGGTCTCCCCCTATTCTGTCCACTCCCTCGCTTCCGGTTTTTTTCAAATCACCCCGGTGATTCTTCAGGACCCCCCCCCCCAAGGGGTCGTTCCCAAGTTGCCAGCTGGCAATGTCTCAAGGGTGCTGGGGACGCATATTAACAACCTTAACCTTTAATAGAAGACATGGGGAAATTTTAAGCCGGCTGATTCGTTGGTTTCAAATTGTGGACTATGACGTCACTACGTGACATCATCATTAACGGTCATGCTTCACGTGGACTCTGTCATTACTCGGTAGTTTCTACTTGGACTGAAAGCCGGTGGCAAAACCTCTGCAACATAAATAACGAATCTATTCAACACATCCCCAGTAATAACGAAAAACTCCCCTGTTTCCGCCTTCTATTCTGTTCAAGCACCCAAGTGTCCTTTAAAGTTAGAAAATGGATTTTTTTAAAATTATGCGTGTAGAATCTATACTGGAAATAAAACTAAACATAAATAATTTACGATCAAATTACGAGTACATGGCACAAGCCGTTGAACTGTCGCTTGGTAATCATCTAAATGCTGTCGCTTTATTTTTTATTAGTATTATATTTTCGGTCGAAGCAGTTACAACTTTTATTTTCGCAAACATTGCAAGAAAGTAGTGATACTTTTCACACGTGCGGAGAGCGCACTATGGGTGAGTGACGTCATAGATCTCGGAGAGAGGTAACAGCGAATCGGCGGGCTTAAAATTTACCCATGTCTTCTATTCCAGGTAAAGGTGGGTAATATGCACTCAGGACCGGTGCACTCAGTGCTTAATACCTTTATTGTAATAAAATATAAACATTAATTTATGTACTCGTCTTGTATTGGGATGATATAAAAGTTCATCCCGGTTTATGACAAAAATGGAAGAAAATTTATTTTGTTTACTAAAATTAGATTGAGTCACTATAGCATGTGCTGTGTTTGCAGTTAATTAATCTTGTGTAAAATTTTCCGCAGATTTCAAAGCCGTTGAAATTTTAATTCTATCTTTAACGATTCTGGTTTTACGACAAAACATTAACAATCCCACTCAAATTGTTTTTTATGTTTTGCTCTCATTCTCTGAAATGGAATAGGACAGGAAATTTAATCTGTTTATTTTTTTAACGCGAAGGGCAGAAGTAGCAATCTGTTTGCCGTGACGTCGCAATCTCTTACGAAAATATAAAAGTTACATTCAGTTTAAAAACTAGCTTTTTAAAGAAAATCTTGTTTTTAGGTATCGATCTAAAGTGAAATTTTCCGCAGTTTTCAAATCCGTTCAAATTTTTACTCTGTCTTTAACGGTGTAGGAGATAGGAAAAAGAACTACGTATATCCAGTTAAAGATTATTAGTTTTTATCGTCTTGTTGGAAAATATATCCTTCGTGTAAAATCACAACGGAAACCAAAACAACAACTTTCTCCGCGTTCCTCCGCGATGAAAAAAACTTGGCATAGTTCCCAAGGCTAACGTCAAGATCACGTGGGCAGGGAAGTCTAGATTCTGATGTTTTTTCTTTTGCGGAAGAAAGGCGTTGCAAAACCGAAGGAGAATAAAATTATTAAATTTCTTTAAAAATCTTCTAGATTGAATTTTAAATTTCGCTACGACCCAAAAATTGCAAAAAAATCGGACTACCTGTGTGCCAAATATCATTGCTGTAAGTGCCATAGAATCGTCAGTTTTCACGGCCGCAAAAAAAAAAAAAACAGACATACAAACACTTCCTTTTATAATATTAGA
This sequence comes from Metellina segmentata, assembly GCA_947359465.1. NCBI lineage: Eukaryota > Metazoa > Arthropoda > Arachnida > Araneae > Tetragnathidae > Metellina > Metellina segmentata. The sequence goes on from OX375874.1 coordinate 101,104,140, forward strand.
GACTAGCTGGATAACCCGTCGTTGCTCGGGTTTAAAATATGATCGTGACAGGAAAAATATGACAAGACATTTCCCTGTGTTAAATCAAAATCACAAACCCAGTAGAAAGTGTTTCCTAATGCGACAGCAAAATATGACCGCGACATTTCCCTGTCTTAACTCAAATACACAAACTCTGTATAACATGTTTTCTGATCCATGTCCATTTATTGCCAGAAAACAAACTTTAGATTTTAAAATTGGGGTTTCGAGGGGCACTTTTGGTTCTACCTGTGTTCTAATTTTCATGACTACAGATTGGTCTGAATACAGGAAAATAATAGTCTGTTTTCCCCAGTGTTCTAAAGTATAAGTATACCAAATTTGGTGTGGATTGATCAAATGATGTAGATTTGTATAGAGAATACACACATCCTTTGTTGTACTATATAGATGTATGTATAGATCGAAACAACAATTGCAGTTATGTATATATGAATAAAGACCATTAACGCTTTCATACATTAGAGCATGCAATTTATAACCTTTACTTACGGATAGCATCTGAACTGTGTACATTATTTCTATAATAACCGTTTTTAAATTACTAAAATGCATTTAAAGAATAATGATATCCAAAATATTTTGTATACCAGAAAAATATCACACCCATATGAATAAATTATTGCTAAGCTAAAAAGTATTCTTGTTATACTATATGCCTTGGAGCTAGAAACAATATTATTAAAGAACATTAGTTTTCAAACAATGTATTTTCTGATAAAATAATTAAAAATGTGTACAGAAATGGAAACTGTACTTATTTTAATTGTACTTATGCTAACTAAGCATAAGTACAATTATAATTAATAAGTACAATTTATAAGTTCTCTGAACATGAATATTTAAAAGTTCCTTGGAATATTTTTTGGGAAAAAATACATTTTTAATTAAAAATTCTACTTTAGATACTCTCAGATAAGACTTTAACCGATCAATAAAAACGAATTCAGTTTTCCCATTAAACTAAATTAACCAGCATTAGTTATTAAGTGATTTCGAAACGAGGCTTAGTAAATATTTAGATGTCAAAAGGAAAAGTCTAAGCGTTGTAAAAAGTTCTAAATCCTAATCTCAAAATGGAATGCAAATTTCCGAAAGAATTCTTCGGAGCCGCGTTTCCACTCGAATATCTCAATAAAATCCCTAAGTTTTTTATATCCTCGAATTTGAATTCGATGCTGTTTGTTTATTTTTCTTACGGAGTAAAGCAACCGTAAGAAAAACAGTGTTCGGGAAAAAGCACATAAAATACCTCCTGTGTTTAGATCCTTCCTCAAAACATCAAAATGTTTGAAACCTGCTAGAATTTAGGTATTTATATTTTTTCTCTTGGCTTTCTCTTTTTTTCTTGAGAAGTCTTCAAAAGCTTTCGAACATTAGCATATAAAATGGTTTCCATTTATTTTAAACAGTCGTCTTCCTTAACGTGCGAGAGGCATTTCGAAACATTCACAAAAACGCCTAGAATTTCAAATGTTCATTTCTTCCATTTTGTTTTTCGTTCCTTGAGTTATTTAGATATTTTGATTCCGACGATACTTTTATATATTTGTGTGGCATGAACCTCAGGAAATGGTTTAAAATACAGCAGGACCGATCGAAATGTTTACTCTAGAATTCGCCTCCCAAAACACGATCAGAATTTTTAAATGGAATGCAGTTGTAACATTTGAGCTTCAGCATTTGATATCGTATTGTGTAAACAAAAAAAAATATCTAATCGGTTGAAGACTTTATTTTACTTCAGTTTTGAATAGTTTTAGTGTTTAAACCTTCCTGCACAAACTATAAGAGGATGTAGGAACATAGTAAAACTATATTCACTGTTTGAGGGAGATACAGAAGAACCCACCAAAATGTTTAAATCAATTTAAAAATCTTCTAGATTGAATTTTAAATTTCGCTACGACCCAAAAATTGCAAAAAAATCGGACTACCTGTGTGCCAAATATCATTGCTGTAAGTGCCATAGAATCGTCAGTATTTCACGGCCGCAAAAAAAAACAACAGACATACAAACACTTCCTTTTATAATATTAGAGACTAGCTGGATAACCCGTCGTTGCTCGGGTTTAAAATATGATCGTGACAGGAAAAATATGACAAGACATTTCCCTGTGTTAAATCAAAATCACAAACCCAGTAGAAAGTGTTTCCTAATGCGACAGCAAAATATGACCGCGACATTTCCCTGTCTTAACTCAAATACACAAACTCTGTATAACATGTTTTCTGATCCATGTCCATTTATTGCCAGAAAACAAACTTTAGATTTTAAAATTGGGGTTTCGAGGGGCACTTTTGGTTCTACCTGTGTTCTAATTTTCATGACTACAGATTGGTCTGAATACAGGAAAATAATAGTCTGTTTTCCCCAGTGTTCTAAAGTATAAGTAAACCAAATTTGGTGTGGATTGATCAAATGATGTAGATTTGTATAGAGAATACACACATCCTTTGTTGTACTATATAGATGTATGTATAGATCGAAACAACAATTGCAGTTATGTATATATGAATAAAGACCATTAACGCTTTCATACATTAGAGCATGCAATTTATAACCTTTACTTACGGATAGCATCTGAACTGTGTACATTATTTCTATAATAACCGTTTTTAAATTACTAAAATGCATTTAAAGAATAATGATATCCAAAATATTTTGTATACCAGAAAAATATCACACCCATATGAATAAATTATTGCTAAGCTAAAAAGTATTCTTGTTATACTATATGCCTTGGAGCTAGAAACAATATTATTAAAGAACATTAGTTTTCAAACAATGTATTTTCTGATAAAATAATTAAAAATGTGTACAGAAATGGAAACTGTACTTATTTTAATTGTACTTATGCTAACTAAGCATAAGTACAATTATAATTAATAAGTACAATTTATAAGTTCTCTGAACATGAATATTTAAAAGTTCCTTGGAATATTTTTTGGGAAAAAATACATTTTTAATTAAAAATTCTACTTTAGATACTCTCAGATAAGACTTTAACCGATCAATAAAAACGAATTCAGTTTTCCCATTAAACTAAATTAACCAGCATTAGTTATTAAGTGATTTCGAAACGAGGCTTAGTAAATATTTAGATGTCAAAAGGAAAAGTCTAAGCGTTGTAAAAAGTTCTAAATCCTAATCTCAAAATGGAATGCAAATTTCCGAAAGAATTCTTCGGAGCCGCGTTTCCACTCGAATATCTCAATAAAATCCCTAAGTTTTTTATATCCTCGAATTTGAATTCGATGCTGTTTGTTTATTTTTCTTACGGAGTAAAGCAACCGTAAGAAAAACAGTGTTCGGGAAAAAGCACATAAAATACCTCCTGTGTTTAGATCCTTCCTCAAAACATCAAAATGTTTGAAACCTGCTAGAATTTAGGTATTTATATTTTTTCTCTTGGCTTTCTCTTTTTTTCTTGAGAAGTCTTCAAAAGCTTTCGAACATTAGCATATAAAATGGTTTCCATTTATTTTAAACAGTCGTCTTCCTTAACGTGCGAGAGGCATTTCGAAACATTCACAAAAACGCCTAGAATTTCAAATGTTCATTTCTTCCATTTTGTTTTTCGTTCCTTGAGTTATTTAGATATTTTGATTCCGACGATACTTTTATATATTTGTGTGGCATGAACCTCAGGAAATGGTTTAAAATACAGCAGGACCGATCGAAATGTTTACTCTAGAATTCGCCTCCCAAAACACGATCAGAATTTTTAAATGGAATGCAGTTGTAACATTTGAGCTTCAGCATTTGATATCGTATTGTGTAAACAAAAAAAAATATCTAATCGGTTGAAGACTTTATTTTACTTCAGTTTTGAATAGTTTTAGTGTTTAAACCTTCCTGCACAAACTATAAGAGGATGTAGGAACATAGTAAAACTATATTCACTGTTTGAGGGAGATACAGAAGAACCCACCAAAATGTTTAAATCAATTTAAAAATCTTCTAGATTGAATTTTAAATTTCGCTACGACCCAAAAATTGCAAAAAAATCGGACTACCTGTGTGCCAAATATCATTGCTGTAAGTGCCATAGAATCGTCAGTATTTCACGGCCGCAAAAAAAAAAACAGACATACAAACACTTCCTTTTATAATATTAGAGACTAGCTGGATAACCCGTCGTTGCTCGGGTTTAAAATATGACCGTGACAGGAAAAATATGACAAGACATTTCAAGGAAGGTTACTTTAAAATTTGCCTCCCAAAACGCGTTCAGAATTCTTAAATTGGATGATGTAGTTGAAACATTTCAGCATCACCACTGGTAGGTAGGTTGGTATTTTAATTAACTTCGTACAGGAGGTACACAACGGACTATAGTATTTTGGTCCGGGAAAGAACCAAGGACAATACCACGTAATTTTGAACTACGGTCAGATAACGAAAAAACACTTGAGCTGGCACTCCACTCTTAAAACTTTCAAACCTCTCCAGTGTGTCATTTGAGGCCACGACGGATTTAACATGCAACATTTATCTTTGTACACGACGGTCTTTTGAAGGATTCAAACTAGCATGATAAACTGGGTAAACGTGGTGGCCAAGTCCCGAGGCTATCGCAGCCAATCATCATCGAGTCTTAAAGAATATTAAAATTTCACACCAAATAAAAAGACACAGGTATGACCTATGAAAATAACATCACAATACCCTGGCAGACATTCAAAGCTAAGGAACATGTGTTTATATACATCAGAGGCTGTCATGGAGGAATACAATAAATATTATTTATTACATTCATGATAAAAGAATACTTAATTACATACATAAAAACAATATTTGCTTTTGTTAATTTTTATATTTAAAATTCCAAACGTTACCACCTTTTAAAAACTTGTTGAAAAGCGTTTCTCTATTTCTATTCATCTGAAACAGTATAGAATCAGAGAGCATAATTAAACTAAAGTAATTACACTTACCTAAGTTCAAAAGAATACCCTAGTTATAATTTAAAATGACGTTATTTTTTTCAAATTGTATAATTGATTAAATTTGTATTTATTGTTGCATAATTGATTAAATTTGTATTTATTGTTGCATAATTCGATTTTATGCTGCTTGTGAAATTATTATATTAATGACAGATATTCAAATTTAATTGAAATCGTGATAAGATGTATTATAATTAAAGTATGAATATTTACTTACATTTTTACAGATCATTATACAAAATACTTTCTTATGAACATTAAATTTTTCTTCTAATAGTTTTTTTTAATTGATATAAATTGCTCCGAGACTTTATAATGAGATAACTCTTTATAATCTTTCAACAATGTAATACACGTTAAAACTTTTTTAACTACCAAGGGTAAGAAAATATAAAAAATGTCCTATTTATGATAATAGAATAGTTTGCCATCTAGCCTGGGCATTTTTTAATATTTTATTCTAAGAAACTAAATTTTTTTTCTATTTTATTGATTGTCCGGTTTTCTTTGGTACTTTTTTAGAGTCCTTTACTTGTTGGTCTTCGCATTTTTGGATTGGATTGTTTTTTGCTCTATGGTCTGCCTTTACGTTCATCAATTAGACTGGGACTTACTGGTTAAAACAGTTTGAGATCATCCGTTCAAGAGCGAGAATTCGTTCTCAAACTCTTCCTAAGCGTGTCTTTGTGATGTTCTTTGTGTTGTGCTTTTTCCTACTGCCAATGTATTGGATGGATTCAGAAGTTCGTCCTGTTTTGATCTCTAATGCTCAGTTTGATGTTGATTGAAAGAGGGAATTTCTGCGAGTATCTGAGGAAAAATTGTGTTGAGTTGTATTTTTTAAACTTATCTAACCGTTAAAAAAGACAGAAAATAAGGAGAAGTTTCAAAATATGTATGCTTTTGGATTTCCAAAATGGTTCCACATCTGACCGTGTTTCAGAATTAAGTGGTGTCTTCCTGGGATCTTTCCCTTAGGGGATTGATCCCTTACCGTTAGCAATAGCCCGTTGTGTAGTTTATAGTGTGATTTTAATTAAAATATCTACTTACCTCGATGCAGTATTTAATCAAAAACGCGATAATAGCAAAACTGAACGGGTCATAATGGACGAGATATATCGTAGAAAACATTTTTGGGGGTTAGTAAGTTCTTATGAGACGTATTAGCAGAATATTTACGTATCTCTTAGGGCAGTTTATTCGACACATTTTTTTTTTTTTTCAAATGCGGAATTTTTGGAAGGGAATTTTTTTTTTTTTTGCTCCTTTCATATTTTTGGTCACACGAGGATTAGGTATTCATACCGGAACCTAAGGAGAGAAAAATGAGCTTCTTCAATGTTATACCCTTTTGGTTGAACGTATATATAACTTGTAGGTTTGAAAATCTACATATAGTTATTTGACGTGTCTTGAAATGGCCTAAAAAAGCAGACTCAGTGTTAGGTCTGTATGAGTTTGAAGGTCAGTAAGTTGTTATGAGACTTAATAGCAGAATATTTACGTATCTCGTAAGGAAGTTTATTTAACACAATAGGCTTTTTTTCAGATACGGATCTTTAGGAAATAAATTTCATTTGGTTTTTTTCTCTTCATATTTTTTGTCACACGAGGATTAGGTATTCATACTGGAACACAAGGAAAGAAAATGAGCTTCTTCAATGTTATACCCTTTTGATTGAAAGTATATATAACATGTAGGTTTCAAAATCTACGTATAGGTATTTGATGTGTCTTGACATGGCCAAAAAAAGTACACCCAGTGTAAGGTCTGTGTGAGTTAGTTTTAACTGAAGAAATTAATTTAAAAACTTCAACCCCTTTGATGTAGGTAGGTATTTTAGTTAGCCTAGTACTGGTGTCAAATATCGCGCTATTGGTGACGCTCTGTGACCAAATGTCGAAGGGAAAGATCCGAGGACAAAACAACGTGATTTTCAACCACCGGCAGATGGTGAGGTCACACTTGACCTGGCACCCCACTCTCTAAAATTATCACTTCCATTGAGGCAACTACATATTTAACATTCACCAGCCTCCTTTATACATTGCGACTTTCGATACTATCTTGTGACTTTTAATCGTTTTACTTGATAAGAACATAGTAGATTTATTTAGAGATAGGTAAGCTGGTATTGTATATAAAGTTGCATTGGAGCTATTGGAGACATGATTACAGAAACAGATTTTATATTATTTTTATAAAATTTAATTAGAAGTTGTAGTAAGTAAATGTAGAGTAAAACGAGTATAATTTATCTTTTATAACACCATACCTATAAATATTAATCGCATTATAAGAGAGTTGAAAGAAAACTTATATTTTTCAAGAGTGTGTTTTGATCTGAGTTCTAAATTAGTTTTTTTCTTTAGTGAATTTTAAGTATTACTTTAAATATTATGAATAATTTATGAGTCTTAATAATGAATTCCAAAATATTCAAATACTTTGAGTAAAATTTCAGTTATGACTGACATTTGTACGAAAATGTGGGACATATGATATAAAGAGAATTAACTACTTAATTTTGCATCTTCAAACATGTGGTATGTCTTTTTCGCCTTATTTTTGTTGAATTTAGATACTTTCTTGTGACTGTTAACCATTTTACTTGATAAGAACATTGAAGAAATTGTTCATGTAAGTTTAGATAGGTGTGTAGGTATGTTAAATAAAATCGCACTGGAGCAATGTATGGGCTTTTGTCCATGGTCCGAGGACAGCACCATGTAATTTTGAATTTCGGTCAGATGACTGAGCCGGCACCCCTCTCTTCAAACTTCCACACCACGAAAACGTGAGGACATTTGGGGCGTCGACAGGTTTATCATGCACCAGCTTCCTTTGCACACGTTGTCATATGGTTGGATTCGAAATCACTATCCCCCGGTCGCTAATCTCTTCGAACCAGGCTACCGCTGCTCCGAACGCATTTGAGATTTGACACTAATGTGACTAGTCTACAAAGTGTGCTACAATTAACCTTTACGCTGCGGCGCTTAGAAAATTATGTCCAATTGTCTTCAGAAACGGCTGTTGCCCCTGCATGTCCAACTCCCATTACCTAATTACCTAACTCGAGCGATTTTCTCATTCTGACCCATGGATATGATGTTGTCCTCATGTATCCATACATTTTTCTTCGTTATAGATGATGCAATACACTTGATGTGATGAATGGTCTGGGTCTTGAAAGATGTAATACGCTTGGTGTGATGGATGGTCAGGGTCATGCAAGATGTAATACACTTTGTGTGATGAATGATCTGTGTAGTGCAAGATACAATACACGGTGTAATGAAAGGTCTGGGTTAAACATTATGCAATACACTTGTGTGATAGATGGTCAGGGTCATGCAAAATGTAATACACGGTGTGATGGATGATCTGTGTAGTGCGATACAATACACGGTGTAATGAATGGTCTGGGTTAAACATTATGCAATACACTTGATGTGGTAGATGGTCTGGGTCATGCAGGATGTAATACGTTTGGTGTGATGGATGGTATGTGTAGTGCAAGATACAATCCACGGTGTGATGAATGGTCTGAGTCATACAAGATGCAATACACTTGAAATTATCTATGGTCAGGGTCATGCAACATGTAATACGCTTGGTGTGATGTATGGTATATGGCGTTTTAGATAGAATACACGGTGTAATGAATGGTCTGGGTCATACAAGATGCAATACACTTGATGTGATGGATGATCAGCGTCATGAAAGATGTAATACGCATGATGTGATGGATGGTATGGGTCGTGTAAGATACAATAAAAGGTGTGATGAATGGTCTGGTCATACAAGATGCAATCCACTTGATGTGATGGATGGTCAGGGTCATGTAAGATGGAATACGCTTGGTGTGATGGATGATATGTGTCGTTTAAGATACAAAACACGGTGTGATCATTGGTCTGGGTCATACAAGTTGCAATACACTTGGTGTGATGGATGATCAGGGTCATGCAAGATGTAATACACTTGGTGCGATGGATGCTATGGGTCGTGCAAGATACAATAAACGGTGTGATGAATGGTCTGGGTCATACAAGATGCAATACACTTGGTGTGATGGATGATCAGGGTCATGCAAGATGTAATACACTTGGTGCGATGGATGCTATGGGTCGTGCAAGATACAATAAACGGTGTGATGAATGGTCTGGGTCATACAAGTTGCAATACACTTGTTGTGATGGATGATCAGGGTCATGCAAGATGTAATACACTTGGTGCGATGGATGCTATGGGTCGTGCAAGATACAATAAACGTTGTGATGAATGGTCTGGGTCATACAAGATGCAATACATTTGGTGTGATGGATGGTCAGGGTTATGCAAGGTGTAATACGCTTGGTGTGATGAACGGACTGGGTTATGCAAGATGCAATATATATGGATTCACGCTTTCCTTTCATAGTATTGTGTTGCGTATATAACCAGAGCGACCCTCTGCATTTCCCTCAAAGCGTTCACACTTCACGGTCTTCAGGGTAGGGTACCCAACAAAATTAAGAATCCTCTAGAGCGTCAGTCGTTGACAGCTCGTAAATGGGGAACAATGCTAGCGGTCACTTAAAAGAGGGATTACTTTCACCGTACGCAGATCTATACCGTACCGCTGGTGTAAACGAAATTGCAGTGGTGACAGTTGTCGACCTGCCACAGCGTATAGGCTGATATAATTATTAGTATTACATGAGATGTATATAGGTAGGTATTTCAGTGACATCGCACTGGAGTAACACAGAGCGCTATTGGTGACATTCCGGATTAATCCGTCTTTGGAAAAGATCCGATGGTAACAACACATAATTTTGAACCATGGGCAGATGACGTAGTCACACCTGAGCTGACACCCCGCTCTCCAAACTTCCTTAACGCAACAACATAAATGAACCAGAATGTCACCACATTTATAGAAGTTTTAATTATTCCTTTAAGAAACTGCTACGAATTACATCATGTAATTAAGATACACGAACTAATTATTATGGAATGCTGAGGATATTTATGGGTTTAAAAGCTTTTACTTTATTATTTTGTTATTGCTGCAGCACTAATGTCCGCTGAGTGGAATTTTTTAATGTTCATACTATCTAAGAATTTGGAGAAAAAAACCCATCTGAATAATTGAGCAAGAAGGTTTTTAATTTAAAAAAGGATTAATGGTTTCCTTAAAAATATCCACTGTGATTACCATGGCATATACAGCATACATATAGACATTGTAAATAACACAGTGGCCATATTACACATTCACCGCTTTAAAAAGAGATGTAATTAAACCTTATTCATAATTACACTTTACGTAAGAAAAATGCAAGTTTACGAAAACTGCACAAAAAATATCCTGCACCCAAACGTATTATTTGATTACCCTAGTTTGGTTTTACTCAAATTTAAAAAATATCAACTTTTTTCCACACGATTTCACTTTTAAACAATGACAGCGTGATTTCCCGATCAGTTTCTTTTTCAGCGTAAAACACACATTAGCATTTCGTTTCTGCTTGATGAAGTATTTAAAGTCAAAGGCCGGTATTGACCTGAAAGCCAGCCGAAATTTTATTGGTCTGTTGCAAATCGGGTGGAAGTAGTTTACCTAATGACATCGTTGAAAATTCACCCGCTTAAGTGGCAATTAGTCGTTAGTGCAAAAAAAAAAATCACTAACGAGCGACTGTATTGAATTTTTTGTTCATTTTGGTTCAGGGAACAGTCGCAAGATGTCTCATTAAAAAAGACGTATGGAAACTATATAATTCTGAAGACGGTCTCGTTTTACTTGCTTTGTACTTTAATAAAGCTTGACTCGCATCCAATCAGTACATGCTATCGAATGAGCCTTGCTTGTAAGCTGTTTTCGACATGCTTCAATTTTGTTTCATGAATGAGTGTTCCAATTACCATTCAAACCATGATAAAAACGTATTCAAACTAATATAGCTATTTTACAATTGTTTCTATTTAATGGGACAAGTAATAGAGATGACTATGGACAGATCTTATTGCCTTTGGAAAGTAGAAAGAGATCGAGTATATAAAGTAGGGATGCGACATCGATGTCGATGTTTCTAAAACATCGATTTACTTGTTATCCGATACTTAGAGCCGATGTTTGTTTAACATCGATGGTTCTACACTGTAAACGCTTTTACGTTATCGATGTTTTATTTTTCCATAAAAAATGCACCATAGTAAAAATTTAAGAAAAAACGTGTAACTAAGTACATTCAAAAACAAATTATCTCTTTTTGATCAAGGTTTTGATAAAGAAACATTAATTCATTTTCCAAGCCTGCTGAAAGATCGCCAAGAAAATAACTCCGTAATTGACATTTACTATTTCAGAACAACAATCTTAGATATGAGGTAAGCTTTCCTACGGAGGTTTCAGGAATTCAGAAATAGTATAGCGGCTTTAGTCTTTGTTAACAAACCTCTCAGTGCTGATGTAATATAATTGAATTTTTATCCCTTTAATTGACATTGGCGCTTTTATAATGCAATTACTGGAGTTAAAAAACAGACTTATGGAACTCCAAATTTGAACACCTTGATGGTGATATGGAAAAATTGGAGAAATATAAATGTGATCTTAGTTCACAGACAGAGTGATCTGGGGAGGGAAGACATGATAATTTTCAACTTCTGGAACAGTATTTCTGACTCATATGATCTGTTAAAATTTGCATTTGCTGTTCTTTCACTGTGGCTCTACATATTCATACGACCAATCTTTTTCACGCGTGAACCTTATTAAAAGTAAATTGAGAAATCGTCTTAGTGATAAGATCCTGGAATCTTGCATGAAGTTTAAAACAACGACATACAAACCTGATTTATCCAAACTTTCCAAAGAAATGAAAGGTGTTAAAGTGTTTTTGTCATATTTTTATTTTAATGTAAAAAATATTTTTGTTGGAAATTAGTAAGTATATTTTTATGATATCTGGGTTTGTTTAATGTCAACAGCTAGTTTAAACCGAACCCTAAAAACATAGTTCTTGAAAAGAAATTTAACTCTCAAAGAAATCTTAATCGTCATAGTGCTGATCTTCGGCTCTTTCAGGAATAATGAGTTTGCCGATCACTCAATGGGCTACTGGCAACGGTCCGGGATCAATCCACAGGGAATTATCCAAGTGTAACTCCACGTAATTTTGATATAAGATCATATGACTTGGTCCATACTTCCTCACCACGCCAACGTGAGGACATTTCAAGAACTGGTCAGTTTCCCTGATAAGACTAGATACCTCTTTGGGACAACATCCATGAGGGTTAGATAAATGGTAGTTAGAAATCTGCTTAGTTTCATATTCTGTGGTCATTTTTATCTGAACAAGAAGCTATTTAGTCCGGGAAATGTGCTTCTCGTTGAAATTACACCAATGTTTGTCCTTGGTATATTCAGCTGCAGGATTTTTCTACGCCGAATAATACTAAACAACTTTATGATGTGCGCTCAAAAAAAAAACCGATTTAAAATCACAACAAACTGTCAACATCATCCGTCGAAAAATTCGAAAGGGAAAAATAGGCAAACGCGTTCCATTATCGAAATGTCAACAACGGCCGATGTGTTAATCCATATTTATAACCTATAGATTTGTATACACTTTCCTACAATAATAGACTGGACGCCATCGGATTTGCTTGAAAACCTACTATTTGTTTGGGGATGCTTTTCGTGGTATGGCCTGGGAACTTTGCATGTTGTTCCTGGTCAAGTGAACGCCGACGCCTATATGAACATTTTGGACAATCCCGATCTTCGTACGCTCTGGCAATTTTATGGAATGGACAAATGTTACATACCAGAACGACAACGCTCCATGTCATGTAAAACGTCATCATAATGTAAAATGTCTTCCCTGGCCAACTCAGAGTCCCGACCGAAACCCCATAGAACATTTGTGGGACGAGTTAGATTGACGCTTATTGACCAGGGAACCACGTCCGAAATCTACAGCTGAAGTGACGACATTCTTGCCGCAGGAATGGTCACAAATACCCATTGCTGTGCATCAAAACCTTGTTGAAAGTATATCCAGAAGGGCTGCTAGTGTAATTGCAGCACGTAGGGACCATCCCTCATTAAACTATTAGACCCAACTAAACTTATCTTATACCCATTGTATTATTTCCCTTAGACCATCACATCTTGCTATCCGGTCCATTATTGTGAAGTAGTATATGCCTATGCAGAAATTTGAACTCGAATCCGTAAAAACTTAAGCTTTGGGTAATGGTAATGGTAATTTTAGTTAACGTCGTACTAGAGGAACGCAACGAGCTATTGACGACGGTCGGGGATCAATCCCTAAAGGGAAAGATTCGAGAACAACACTTCGTAATTTTGAACCACGGTCAGATGACGAACTTAAGCTTTGGGACCTACTATTTCATGAGTGGGTAGCGCGTAGGGAAAAATAACTTTTATCCTGCTTCCAACTGACATAACGGACCCACCTTGTGGAGCAAGGAGTGCCGGAACACTGCAATTTAACATTCTATTATTGGTTCCCACCCCGTAAAGGGAAGTTGGCGTTTCTAGGTTGCTGAACGAGTTTGTGTTGAAGAGATTGCTATGTCGCTCAGAGGTCGACTAGCCGTACCCGTTTTTACACTCTGTGGAAAGAGCGTTCTGTTTGTCCTTCTGCTGTCCTGTCATGAGGATGATTTCAATTACTCCTTGGAGCTTTCCCCATCCAATGTAATGAGTGTAACCGAGTTGGCTAGTCAGAGTCGGGTAGACAGTGCTCACAATTAAGAAGTCCCTCGGACCAACTTATTCACTATTCTGAACTGATTCTCGTGGGACTCAAGTCTCAGGGGCGAATAGACTTGTTGTGATGGACGGTCTGGGTCATGGAAGATGCAGTAAATTTGGTGTTATGGATGGTATGGATCATGCAAGATTCAATTCACTTGGTGTGATGGATGGTCTGGGTCATGGAAGATGCAGTAAATTTGGTGTTATGGATGGTATGGGTCATGCAAGATTCAATTCACTTGGTGTGATGGATGGTATGGGTCGTGCGAGATGCATTACACTTGCTCTGATGGATGATAAGAGTCATGCAAGATGCAATACGACGTGTGGTGGATGGTCTGGGTCATGTAAGATGCAATACATGGTGTAATGAATGGTCTGTATCATGCAAGAAGCTGTAAACTTGGTGTGATGTATGGTCTGGGTCATGCAAAATGCAATACATTTGGTATTTTCCCTTTGTTTTTTTCAAGTAAGATACATGACAACATTCCTGAAGAATCCTTAGGGTACATTTAAAACCATTATATTACTCAAAACTCTATAGTAGATTTATTAACTGATGTTCCCATTCTGACCCATAGAGATGATATTGTCCTCATGCATCCATTCAATTACATCCTAATGTTTTGATCAATAGAGGAAATGTCATCATATACCCATTCAGATACCTCCTAATGCTCTGATCTATGGTAGTAATGTCCTCATAACATTTGGGGAGAAAATTCCCATTGAAATTTAATTTTTCAAATCCATTTTTCATTTCCTAGTCTCAAAGCTATTTAATTAATCAATAAAATATTCCTTAATAAGTAGGTTTTCTTAGGATTGCAGAGTTTAAAGAGTAATTGCATAAATGTTAAGAGAAAATCACGCAACAACTCTAAACAACTTGGTACACGTTATTTCCAGGTTTTGCAAGCGTTTGTTACTTTCAACATCAGTTCTAAGTCCAAATTAATTGGATGCTTTTATGCACATCGTGTCTCTCCCTTGATCGACAAAGGAAATCAATTTGGATAAACAACCTGTTACTAACCTTAAGCGGGTACGTCAGAAAGTACTTAACCAAATGCAAAATATCGATCGGGCGCTAGCTTTGTTCAAAGTTTAAGCGTTAAATGGGTTTCCATTCAGATTCAGACAGGGCAGTGGGCTTATAAGCCCGATTCACAATTGTAATGAAATTACCTCGAGGTAATCAATCAGGCCTTGGACATGAGTTACCTCAATCGGACATCTTTTCGAGGCCTATTGACGGATGACTTCCCCTCTCAAAGAGCCGCGTGCTTTGACCCACGATTTCAATTTGCTGCAAAGTGTCTTAAAATATTTGCAGACGTTTCGTATCTTTGCAATACTATCTGATGGAATTGCGTTGCATTAACTTCATTGGATCTGTTAAGAGTGGATTTTAATCATAATGCATAAATTACGATAGTGTTGTCATTTCGAAGAAGGAACTGTTTCCTTGTTGTCCCCTAAGATGATTACGACGTGAACGATTGGGCAAGTGATACATTTACATGCAATTCATAATTTGCTTGTAAATGGGATTTCGTTTAGTTAATTCTGTTGAATTACTAAGTATGTTTATGTATTTCGTTTTAAGCCTAATGGAATGAATGGCCAACATGACTTAATTGGTTTGCCCAACGAGCAAGAAACGTGTAAGTCGTAGGAGACAGTACCAATTCCTGTATCACCCTTGAGAGTGGGGTGACGGCTCAGGTGTGACCTTGTCATGTGACCATTTATCAAAATTTAGTAATGTGTGTCCTCGCATTGTTTCCTTCAAGTTTGATTCTGTACCGTCCCCAATGCCCGTTGTGTTTGTCCAGTGTAACGTTAGATAAACTACCTATCTACCTTCTCTCTTTCATGTCAGTAAAACTATTATGTGCATATTTCCATTTAACATCGGGTAGTAGGTTACGTACCTCTTAAACCAGCGTTTCTCAACCTTTCATTATTCGCGCCCCAGTTTTCCATCATAATTTTCATCGCCCCCCCCCCCCCGCATACAATAAAATGCATACAACAATAATATATATTGAGCATTTTGATTTCTGTTTTAAATTATTTTTAACTAACTGCCAAAACAAGAGTAAAAGCGAGCCAACGTTGGCGAGAAACCACATCTGGCATTTTGCCAAGCGGGCGGTGATCAGATGAAGCGAATGGAAGCGGGGAAAATTTAAATATTATATTTGAAATGAAAGCCAAACAGGGAGATAACGTTAAAAGAATATGAAAGTATAAAATTCGTTAATGAAAGTTAACCTAGACGGGGTGAGCTAAATTTAGAAACTGGGAATACTTTTTTTTTTTAATAATAAAAGAAATTAAACAGAAAGCATGACTAAAAAAAAGTAATATGGTTTGTGGAAGCCGTCTCGAGCATGTGCAGAGCAAATGTTTTCTCATAGGAAGAAGGAAAATGTTCGATAACGCAAGTTTCAATTCTCATTCAAGACAATCGCTATCAAATCTATCGTATGTTACATATGTTTTCGTGTTAATTGCAATCGCCATATTAAATATTCACGGCAGCAGATATATGCAGACTCATGGATAATTTTTTAAGCGTGCGATAGTCAAGCATCAACAAGTACACAGACGAGCGTGGTTCCGAAAATAAAATCAAGAATACTTAAATTTGGGGCTTACCAGTACTGAAGTAAATGAAGAAGAAAGGCCCCTGTGTAACATTTGCTCAAAAATATTGGCCGCAGACAGCATGAAACCTAATAAACTTAAACGACATTTGGAAACGCTTCATAGTGAGTACGTCAACAAACCCAGATAATTCTTCGAATTAAAATTAAAATCATATGAAAAACAAAAATCATTTTTTAAAGAAACTTTGTCTGTGAATAAAAAAGCTTTAATTGCATCCAACAAAGTTTCATATAAAATAGCCAGATGTAAAAAACCTGAAACCGTTGGTGTAGAGCTTATTTTGCCAGCAGCAATTGAGATTGTAGAAACTATGTTTGGAGATAATTTTTCGAAAAAATTGCAGTCCATACCTCTTTCAAATGATACTGTTGCTCGTCGAATTGGTGATATAGCTGAAGATATACAGTGTCATCTTTTCTCGAAGTTGCGTGACAAATTGTTTTCAATACAGCTTGATGAAGCAACAGATAGTAATAGAGATGCTCATTTCATTGCCTATGTTCGATTTTGTGATAATATGTCAGTAGTAGAAGAACTACTTTTCTGCAAACCGATAGAACTCAAAGCAACAGCCCTCACATTATTTGCTATTTTAAATGATTTTATGAACAAGGCAAACATAGAATGGAAAAATTGCGTTGGAATATGCACCGATGGTGCTCGTTCAGTATTCGAAAGATTCCAAAGTATACAAGCACTTTTAAAACAAAAATTGCCTCAGTGCGTCTGGACACATTGCATGATCCACAGAGAAGCTTGGGCTTCCAACGAAATGAGTCCTGGTCTGAATATTGTGTTAACTACAGTTGTAATTGTAGTAAATTATATCAAAATGAGACCCCTGAAATCAAGAATATTTTCCACACTTTGTAAAGACATGGGTGCAATGCATTCAGCTTTACTATTTTATTGCGAGGCAAGATGGTTATCACGTGGGAAATTCTTGCAGCGTGTTTATGAATTAAGAAAAGAAATCGCCATTTTCCTGGAAGAAGAAAACAGACAGGAAGCCAAGAATTTTTGCGATGGTTTATTTGTGATGAATTTGAGCTACTTGTGTGATCGACATATTCGAGAAATTAAATAACTTGAATCTTCAACTCCAAGGAGCAAATACACATATGTTGGATACGAGTGATAAAGTGAATGCTTTTTGTAGAAAATTGGAATTGTGGAGCAGAAATTTAAAGCAAAAAAACCTAACAATGTTTGCAAATGTGAATGATTGTACTGAAATTTACAAGACTGAAGAAGAAGATGTAAAAGTTGTTTTTGTAACCATTGAACATCATTTAGCCATGCTGGCAAAGAATTTTAAAAAGTATTTTCTTGCTGACGACGAACTGATAGCAAGTTACGAGTGGGTTAGGGATCCATCTCATAAGACTCCTGAAGGACTCTCTCTCTCTCTTTCACGTTGGGTTGGCGTGGAAGTTTGGAGAGTGGGGTGCCAGCTCAGGTGTTGCTTCGTCATCTGACCGTGGTTCAAAATTACGAGGTGTTGTCCTCGAATCTTTCCCTTCAGGGACTGATTCCGGACCGTCGTCAATAGCCCGTTGTGTTGCTCTAGTACGACGTTAACTAAAATTACCATTACCATTACCTGAAGGACTCTCAATTGATGAGGAAGAAACATTCATACACTTCACGACAATTGGCGAAACCAAAAGACAATTTAGTAATAAATCACTAGTTGAATTTTGGTCAGGAGTAGATGATTATATACTTTTCTGCACTATAAACAAGTGCATTTCGCATTCTATTACCATTTTCAACATCCTACCTTTGTGAAACTGGATTTTCTGCTGTGGCTTCTTTGAAGACAAAATATAGATATCGGCTAAATATAGAAACAGAACTGAGAGTGGCTATTTCTAATATTAAGCCTTCCTTCAAAAAACTTTCTTCGGCAAGACATGGCCAAGGAAGTCACTAATAATTATTAAATTTGTTTTTAATTTGGTATATTTTGATTTAGAAGTTGTTTTACTTTAATAAGTTAATTATTAAAAAGGTTGAAATGTATTTTGTTTTCTATGTGTATGTGAGCTTTCCTTTAAGTCAGTTAATCAAATTTTTTAAATAATATTTTCTCTTGGATATTCTTGCGCCCCCTTCTATGTGTCGCGCCCCCCTAGGGAGGCGCGCCCCACAGGTTGAGAATCACTGTCTTAAACTATCTTTAATATTGTTTGACGTTCTTGCCTACCAATCGGTCTGGCGGTTAAGGTGTTAACCTCTAGGTCAGGAGATTCCTAGATCCAAGCTTAGTCAGTGTATGGATGTTTGTAAGCGTATGGTGTAGAGGCGGCTGGTGCACCTT
Organism: Metellina segmentata; assembly: GCA_947359465.1. Lineage (NCBI taxonomy): Eukaryota > Metazoa > Arthropoda > Arachnida > Araneae > Tetragnathidae > Metellina > Metellina segmentata. Next base: position 101,122,932 of record OX375874.1, read on the forward strand.
AAAAATGTCGTGGCCAAAAGTCAGCTCAGGTGCTTCCTCGTCATCACACCATGGTTCAAATTGACGTGGTGTTGTCCTCCTATCTTTCCCTTAGTGAATTGATCCCATACCATTGTCAATATCCCGTTGCGTTTTCTTTAGTACCATGCTATATAAAAATATTTAAATAACCTTGACGGTCTTGATTCGCTAGCCTCTTTGAAGCGCGTTTGGAGCTTGAAGTTCTATTAAAATCTAGCAAACGAACTCGATATGAAATTCAACTACGATAAGACGGACAATCGGTTAGTGGGAGCTCGCATAACCAAAGTTAAATTTCTATATTTTCTATGATAACACTTGTTTTTATTAAACTTTTCTCACGCTTGATTGGAAATGAAATATTACGTCCTACAACAATGTAAACTATAAATACTTTGATAGCAGCTTGCATATTAGAATATCCATGGATCCACGCAAGCTGTGCTAATGCTGTTGTTGAGCATTTGTCCCCCTTCGAGGTAGATTTCAGACCGTTACCAATATACGGTGTTTCTCCACTGCGACGTCAATCTGCTACCTACCTGTAAACATTAATATATTTACATCTGTAACAAATGTGGCACTTTAATTTTTAATATAATTCTGATAGTTTTACTGTTCATATGTCCATTATTTGACTTTGTATGTCCTGTGTTCGGCTCAGCTTGACCTAATATGATCTTAAGTCAAACCACAACAAAAACAAACCGATACTTTTATGGAATCACGTAAGATTCTGGTTACTTTAATTTCAAATCGTTCATAGACTTATTTTTTGTTCTACTGATAATCCCAGCTTAAAGATCCGCCTTTTTAACGACTGCGTGGACGTATGACAAGTGATGGAGCCCACGCCACCTCCCGGATGCAATATAATCTTAAATGACTTATTTAATACATAGGCTGGTCTGGGTCACCGACACTGACTGGTGTTTTTATTGCATATTCTTTTGGTGATCCACGTGGGGAAATTGTTCGTGTGGTGCAATCGGTACACTATATCAGAGTCTGTCCCCTTACAGTATCATGACATTTGAGGACACCTGCCTAGCACCTTAAAATCGTATGGTTCAGGAACGTTGATGGTGACAAGCTCTTGAGAGTCAAAATTATTGGCATATTAAGGTTCATAGACATGATTATCCCAACGGATTATCTTTTGTTGCATGTTGTATAGATATTGTAATTTAGTATTTTGGCACAAATGTGAATGCTGTATAGATGTAACAATGTACAGATGTAATAATGTTTATGTCTAACATACTGGATTTAGACTGGACAGTGTCTAACGACACTAAGTCGTGGGAGTGGGAACTCACAGCCTTTTCCTTTATGATTTATTAGAAGTGACAATGTTCTGGATATTCCTACAAAATAAACTGGTTATGGAAACCTTCTTCATTTTATCCTTCAATTATTCTAATGAACAAGAACTATTCTCTCTTATTAACAACTTCGCTTAACGACCTAGTCGTAGAACGGAAATTGGTCATTAAGTATCTTGAGTGCTTCAATAGATTTTTTCTAGATCACAAAAAGCGAAAAAATAGATTATTTATATATTGATATCAATATTATCACAAAAATTCCATAGCATGTAACTAGTTTGGATGCAGAGCCCGAAGATGATACATAATGAAAATCGTCTTCACGGGCAACTTTTAATTTAAGTTTTTTTTTCAATGGCGGGGACATATGAACTGAATCATTGCCCACCACAAGGCCGGAAGTGATGGCCACTTGTGAAGGAGCACCCAGTGGGAGGACCATCATCGCCCCTAACAAAGAACAGCACTATTTACTTCCATGCCCTGACCCCGGATTCGAACCAGGAAATTCGGACCCAGAGGCCAACACCTTGACCGCTAGACCGGTCGGTCGACAAATTTAATTAAGTAACACTTGTTAATTTAATAGGTATAATTTATTTTAGTGAAACGAAATTAATAATGAGATCTCAGGAGGACCAAGTGGTTATCAGACTTACATCGAACAATATAATATTCGTAGCCTTAAGTTAATAATCTTATCTGATCTACCTATCGTATTGACTTATTCGCTCAAAAACCTAGTCGTGCAATGGATATTGGTCGCTAAGTTAGGAGTGCCTGTAGTTGCAACATTCATCCTGCTAATAAATAATTTATTTTGTGATATATATATATATATATATATATATATTAACATAAGCCACACAAAATATTTAAAAAACAAAGAAACAAACAGCCGGGGTGCAATAAAACAGAGAAAGATACTCGATAATTTTTATTATTACTATTTTTGAATTACTTTTTAAATAAGGGCGGGGGATTTTATTTTTCTGCTTTAAATTTTTTTTGTTTCGTTGTAACAAAAATTTGTTGTTACCATTTAGTTGAACGGGGTAGTAGGTGGCATTTGATGGCAATTTTCGGGCTTGATGTTGTTGATCTCCCGGCTGCTGCTGGGAGGTTTAGTGATTTCGCTTTGTTACTGATGTTTTTTGTGTGTTTTGTTTTGTTGTTTTGCTTTTAAATGGTGTTTGGAGGAATACATAAGCATTTTCAGCCTAATGCTGTTCATATGTAGAAAACACCGTTATGTTACCTGGATCAGGCTGCTCCCTGATAACGCCTTGATCCATCAACAGTTCTTCATTTTTATCATTTTTGTTGTAATTATTTTGAATTTCCTGTGTTCTTGAAATTATAGAAATCTATATATTATTGCAATAGATAAATATATTAATAATATTATAAATACATATCCTGCAAATGATGATAAAAACCGTCTTGGCAAGTAATATGTTTACCTCAAGTAATACTCATAATTTACTAGCTGTAATTTATTTAGTCTAACAAAATGAGTAATGAGATGCCAGCATGAACAAGTGGATTTATTTCGTAATAATATAATATTTGTAGACATAAGTTAATAATCCTATCTGATCTGAGGGAATGGGTTTTAATTATTTCTCTTGATTTATTAGGGACTTTTATGCACTTTATGTTGCAGTCTCAACGAGTAAATGGTAATAATCAAGTGGAGCTTGTTAATTTCAAGCAGTCGATTATTTCTCTATTAGTGCAACAAGGTGGCTTACAGGATTCCAGTAGGAGGAATGAGTAGTTGAGCAGAAAACACGCAATTAGTATAGCTAATTAGGACAGAAATCGTTCATTTATCAAATGGAGTTTGGGCGGTAGTGGATTCTCCCACTTGCTTGACTTGTTGTTCTAATTGGGTACTGCACACTTGGGTTCGGGCTGGTACTGCACTCCGGAAGTGCTGGAAACACAAGTGTGACGGATAGAGGAATGGACGGGACGACAAATTAGAAATGGAAACTGAAATCATTTCCCATTCAATCAAAAAGCTTCGGTTGTGTTTCCTAATGAATCGAAATGGAGAGAATCGATCTCTGCGATCTGGAGTAGGGTGTGCAAGCGTTCAGCTCTGATATTCGGGTTAATTCGTCGAGTCGTTAAGGGTTGATGTGGTGGTTTGGATTGCCTGATCGAGGTTGTTGCTATTTTAAGTGCCTAGTTGTAGTGTTTGCGCAGTTCGGCTGGATTATGATTCCAGGATGGCGAACATAAGCACTTTTCAATTTGAATGAAGAAAATAACTAGCTATTTAAACCCTGGGTTCTGATATTAAATAACAGCACTGGATTATATTTGAATTAAAGGAGTTTCGTGTATGTTTTGCTGGTATATAGCAGTTTCAAAATGGTAGCATTCAAAACTATAAATGTATTTGCTAATTCCAAGAAAAAGAGCTACCTTGATACATATTAATAATAGGGGAAGACGGGGTACAATGAAACAAAATTTACTAATTATTTTTTCCTATCCACAATTTTGCATGCACAAAAATATAATTAATGCATACTTTTAATCTTGTATTTTCCCCATCTAAATAAATTTTTATTAGGTTCTAAACAATATATATTTATGCTTGAAAAATAACAAAAAGTAAATGTCTCACAGTGTTTCATTGTACCCCGTATGGCGGGGTACAATGAAACACATACTGGGGTACAATGAAACACTCCAAATGATACAAGCAATTTTCACCCTATATAGTTTATTTTAGTCACATCCTACTTCATTTAAATTTATGATTTCTCCAACAAAATATATTTCCTTACGTTTCAGTTCACCCTACTTAATTAAAACATAATCATTTATACAAATACTGCTTATGTCACACATGTTATGTGTGGATATCTCATTCTTAGTACTTCGGTGATCAGCTGGAGCTGGAAAATAATCTGGATTATAGTCATCTTCAGAGTCTATAGGAGGTAGTTTGTTTAGAAAACAATACCTTCTTAGTTTTTCCCCTCTTTTTACTTTCTAATTGCTTAACAAGAGCAATTTTTACTGGCGTGCTTAGAACAAAACTCTTTTTATCTGTTTTCCTACTCTTACTTTTCTTGGACCAGCCTTGGGGTATAGTTTTATCTCGTTGAGGAGAAATGTATTTCCTCACAGGTTTAGAGCTAGTGCATGGTGTATGAACAATTGCTGAAAAACCTGCTGTCGGTGATTCTGATCTACTAATGACAAGATCAACCACTACTCTGATTCTTGGGTTTTGTCTGTCTGGTCTTCAGTTTCACTGATCTATCATGGAAATAATTTTCAGTAGGACAAGGCCTATCTCACACGTACGAACACAAATAATCTTCTTCACAAAACACTTCTCTATTAAAAGGCCATATTCAAGTCGCTGAAAAACCTTTTGTGATATTTTGTGGAGTGAAAGACTTACAATAAGCAGTGCCAAGCAAAGAAGATATCTCATAGATAGAGATTGTACGAACTGGATTACACAGCATCCAATCATTTGCAGCTAGATTGAAGAAAATTTTAAGTGACTTGAACACAGTTTTGTCTAAAGGCTGCAATTTGTTACTGGTATGTGGGGGCAGTGTTACAACAACAATTCCGTTATATTTCGTAAAATTTAGACTGGAAATCGTAATATGTGATTAATTATTGTCGATTACTAGTACAGCTGGATTTTCTTTCGAACAGCGTGTATGTGCCTGGAAATGTGTTAGAACATTAACAAAAATATCTCCATTCATTAATCTCGATTTTGTTGCATCACCCGCAGTCCCAGGTAGAGCTCCATTCATCATGCAAAACTTGAAATTTACGCTAGGAAATACTAAATAATGGGGTATAGAATTTGCAGAAGCATTCATAAATCCACAAATAGTAACAGGAAGACCCCTTTCACCAGAAGTTAATCAACCTATTTGTTTTTGGCCCCTTTGACTGAGAACTTAGGATTGTGAACTGTAGTAAGTGCAGTTTAGGCCTATGAAATAAACCAGGGTGTCAAGATTTAAATCACTTGATTTAAATCAACGATTAAAATCATGATTTTAATCAAATGTTTTTTTTTTTTAAATCATTGATTTAAATCACAACCAATCTTACATTTTTATAACTAAGTAAATACACTCTAGAAAAATCACAGAATTTGTCAAATGCTTTGAACTTTCTGCACACATGGTGATTTCAGCACTAATAGCTACACCTCGTACTGATGAGCTTTTAAAAAAATGTTTGGCACTGGGCACTTGCAAATAATCTGAGGTGTCTATGGACTAAGTAATCTGTTGAGTGTTGAGTCAGGGATTCTGCCAAACAGTAAAGTAAAAAATAAGTTGACCTTTATTTGAAAGTTTTTACAATGTTCATGCATAATTTTATGTTACAAACAATAAAGCAGTAGGCCTACATCTACGTAAATGTCAAGACAGCCAAAGAAAATCCCCACAAAGTAGGCCTAAACTACTTGTTACCCCTTTAATTGATTGACCAATGGCTTAGCTATAGTGATTTTTCAACTACTTTTTTTTAATTGAGACATAAATACAAAATAACACAGTTATATAATGTGATTAATAATTTATTAAATAAAAAATTCAACTGAGCTTTCTATTTGAAAGGATGAAAGTTTAAACACAATGAACATCTTTTATTTTGCAAAATGCACCCTGAAACAGTCACCTTGCACTTTAAGAGTAGTGACCCATAACAAATATTTATTTAATCAGACTAATTTAGGTCTCACTTACTCTTACTGATACATTTGTTAACATGATTATGTTAATTTATTCAAGAAAAACTATGGAGGATGTCAACTTGTGTTTTAAAGTTAAACAAATGTCTTATATTTTGCTCTTGTTTTGAAAATTCATTTTTTAAATGTATTGTCATGTAACGCACAATGACATTTAGTAAAATATATATGAATTACATATCACAAATTCTGATTGTTTACTTAATTAAATATTAGTTTACATGTCATGTCAGAAACTCAATTTTTTATTTAACAAATTTATAGGCCCTACAGAAATTTTAATAAAAAAAATCCGATTTTTGATTTAAATCAAATAAATCCGATTTAAATCAAATAAATCCAATTAATTGATTTTTTTTGAAAAAATCATGATTTTTTTACACCCTGAAATAAACTATTCTTAAATGTTTTTGAATATAAAAAAAAACTAACTTACAATTGAAATTTGTACTTTTTTTGAAGGAAAAAAAAAGTTTAATTTTGCATGCTTTCAAAATTATTGTTTTGATTTGGTGTTGCCATTTCCTTAGTAAAAGTGTTTTATTTATATTAGTGATAACATGTAATATGTTATTTTATATCAGTGATATTATATTTACCAGTATATATTACTTCAAGTAAACATGTTTCATTGTACCCCATCTGCAAGTGTTTCATTGTACCCCGTACTGAGGTTACTAACTAAAAAAAATTTTTCAAACTTTTAATATTTATTTTTTTAAATTTTGGTGTTGGAGGTATGAAGACAACAACACAAAGATAGCAATGTGTAGAAAAAATAATTATTACATATAACAATAAGGGAAAAGAAACAAAATTACTTTTAGTAAAGAAACTTACTTTCAATGGTGAAAAACCAATAATCCTCTATTGCTAATGTTGTAGAAGTGAGAATGTATCCAAATCACATCAGTAATTGGAACATATAGTTGCATAACATATATATAAATTGCAACTTTCTGTGACAAATTTTACTGGTTTTAGAAGTAATGTTTCATTGTACCCCTTGTTTCATTGTACCCCTTCCTTCCTTCGAATGGAAGCAGACCCCTCCGTACCGAGTTACTGAAAACCCACAGCGGATTAGCCGAAGCTAGGGAAAGCCTCTAATGAGATAATGGAGAAGTGGGCCTGGTGACACGCCGTCCGAAATGCCCTTATCTGTCCAGGGTGAACATGATAGGGCGTGGACGTGGTCGACCCCGGAATTGTGTGCGCTGAAGATATGTTGTCCGGCTCAATGTTATCAGTCAACTTTAGGTCCGTTTCGAGCCGGAAATGTTTTCTTCATAGATTCGTGCCGAAGGGTCAGAGTCGCACACCCAGGCATCTCCTAGGAATCGGCATTCCTGAGTAGCCCAACGGAACAGCAGGCTGCCCCAACATCCTGTTAATCCGGTACCGTGGGCAACCGATACCATCATCTATGGAGTCTTGCAGACCCTTGCCGTCCGCCAGATAGCCAATTTCGTTAGCGTACAGGTTTTGGCCTAGGGCAGCCAGGGAGTGGTCCCGGCACCGCTAGTTTCCGTGTGGCACCTAAGGAGGTTCCTGTCGCTACTTGATCGCAGGAACGGCGGCATCGCCCGGTGCCAGTTCCTACGACCCAAACCGATAGCCTGCTGGCTAGAGCGGCTTCGCCACTTCGAGACTGACATATTCCTCCTACACGGATAGGCCCATGATCTTTGGAGTTATGGAGTCCCCTTGCAACTCCAGAGAGAGCCGCGGTCCGAGTGGTGGGGGCCATCACTCTTCATTCCTTGGAACCCACACGCGTCCACTTAGGGACTCCAAGCATTGTCTACGTAAACTGATAACAAGTTACTAACTGTTTATCAATTACTTGGTTCAGGATGCACACCGCCCCAAGTGCGCAGCGCCCTCCCCCGATCCTTTTGCCCGGATCTCGGGTCCTCAGCCCCATCATCTTGCTATCATCCCTTCGGACAGTCTTCCCGGACATTAAAAGCCACCACCAACTTTCCGTCCAGGTTGACCCACGACTACTTCCCCAACGGACAGTAGCGTGTACACCTTCTCAGGGGTGTGTATGCCTAGGCGGCATAGGTACAAGTACCACACAGAAATACAGCTTTGGCTACATAAATACAGTTTGCCACATAGATTTATGCATTTTCGCAACTTCCAGTACAAGACTTTCATCTGTCGCTGATAACACAGAGGTAAGCATCACAGATTATACATTTCCGCAACTTCTGGCACAAGACCTTCACTAGTTGCTAAAAAGCATGCATTAGGAATAAAGTAAGAGGAAGGTAGTGTCCGGCATCTGCCAAGGGGACCTTCGATGAAGGGGTAGCCACAGGCTTCCAGCACAAGTGCCTTCGATTCATGTCTGTTCACCAAGGCGGTAGGAGAAACAGAGAGTAAGGAATTGCACTTACTTTTATGGTGGGAGAGGATACCTTAGATGGGGAATTTGAGGCGTCAGTCTTTTAGTCACATAGTTTCCCAAGCGGAGGATTGCTTGGAACCACTCAGGGCGAGTAGTGAAGTCTTGGGGTCGGAAGCGCAACCAGCCAAGGTCTTGGTTAAGAGTTCTGACAAGTTTGCAGTCGAGGAGATAGTGAGAGACATCCCCCACTTCTCCACACTGACACAAGCCCGATCCTTGTCGCCGCATACGTCTAAAGTATTGCGGAAAGCGACCATGACCTGTGAGCAGTTGAGTCGCAATCGGGTGGTATACGTGTCTTCTGAGGTCAGGGTCGGGGAGATACTTATAAGTTTCTCTGCCAACCAAGTCTCCACTCCATCGCCACTTCCATTGATCCATAAAGATCTGCAGGAGGCAGTTGCTGACAGTAGAGTACGATCTCTGCACGTGTATTTCCACTTCGCTCTTGTCGGTGGCCTTTTTAGCCGCGGTATCAGCCGCTTCATTACCGGTGAAACCGACGTGAGCTTTTATCCAATGCATTTGGATACCCTGGTAGCTAGTTACCTCCTTGTACAGAGTTTTGATTCTCTGCACTACTGGGAGAGTGCAGAGTGGGTTCTTCAACGCCATGAGCGAAGAGAGGCTGTCCGAATAGATATGGGTGGTTTTGTTGGCGGAGTACAGGGGTCGGTCCCGAACCCACTCGTACGCCTTTTCAAGAGCCGCAAGCTCTGCCAAGTATACTGTTGCTTGGTCACCAAGCCGGTACGTATGTTCTTCGACAATACAACCGAAGTACATTACCACGAAGGCAGCTCCATACCTATCATTCAACCCCGACCCGTCTGTGTAAATCTCCATCTCCGCACAATTTGGCTTCCTGCTGTCATAAGGAATAGATATGCGATCTGCTGGGTGAGTGTTGACGTTCACCTTCTGCTCAATGTCACGTGGGAAGAAAACTTCCCCATTGATCTCCAACTCTCGTCCAGCCTTGAACAGGATGAATTGGCAATAACGTAACCCAGCCCTTAAGTCAAGCGGCAAAGCACCTGCAAGCACCTGCATTGTCCGGGTCGCTACAGTCCTGTAGCACCTAGTCATTAAAACGAGAGCATGGCGCTGGATGCGCTCGAGAGTTTTGCCCATTAGCTTAGTGCTAAGACGGTCTCCCCATGCTCCTATACCATATAGAACAGTCGGCTCTATAACTGTGCGGTATAGTTTTTTCAACAACCACGGACGCTCGGCGTACAGTCTCCTCGCCACCTTCCTCAGAGCAAAGACCAAATTACTGATCTTGGTACGCACCAGCCGGAAATGAGTTGTGAAGTTGAGGGTAAAATCCCAAATGATACCCAAGATTTTGAGCTCCTTCACGTTCTCAATTTCCACATTTTCACAGCTGAACTTGGGCTCAGTTCGGCCAACCCTTCGCCCAAGAAAGTAGGTTATCGCTTTAATCTTTGTCGGGTTGAACTTAAGCTTGTAAGAAAGCCCATGCTCAACAATCCTCCTGATATCAAAGTTTCCCCTTTTCTCGAGTTCTTTGGTGCTTCTCCCTTTGACCACAAGGACAAAATCGTCCGCGTAAGCGATCATATCACCGCATAAACCCTTTTTGGGCACGCCAATGAGATCTAGAAAGCCGTCCGCTACTAAATTCCACAGGAGAGGGCCGCTGCATGAACCCTGCGGGCAGCCCCTCTCCGTTTTCCTTTCTACCGTGCAACCATGCGACTTATAGGTGACTGTCCTTTCACTTAGGAAGTTGTAAATCACTGCATAGAGATTCACTGGACACTTGGCTTCCACCAGCCTTCCCAGCACTGAAGGCCACCAGACATTGTCGAAGGCGCCCTCGACGTCGAGTGAGATTAAACTGACGTGTTTTTTCTCTTCTCGACTCTTGGCAATGGCTTGCCGAACCTCGAAAAGGGCTGTATTGCACGATTTCCCGGCTCTAAAACCATGTTGGTTTTTGTTAAGCTTGCCATTAACATGCAACCAATGTTTCACACGATTAGCTATTAGCTTGTCATAAGCTTTCGCCAATGTGCTCAGCAGACAGATTGGTCGATAGGCTTTGGCGTCGGCTACGTCACGATTGGGTTTAGGAATGAAAACTACACGGGCGTTTTTCCAGGCCTTGGGTACGTATACCAGTTCCAGACATTTGTTGAACAAGTCCAACGTGAATCTCGGATACTGGCGGTGGATCTCTTTAATTACTTCCCCGCAGATCTCGTCTGGGCCAGCCGCTTTCTTCTTTTTAATGGATCTCACGACACCCGTGACCTCTAGGAGCGTGAATGGTCGATCCTTAATCGCATCTTCCCTGAGGTAGTTGTTAACAATTTCCCTCAAAGTTCTTTGGTCTGAAGATTCTCCGACGGAGTCGGATGGGAAGTGCGTACGAAGAAGTAGTTCCATCGTTTCCGCGTGTGTCGCCGTCGTCGTGCCATCTTCCCTTCTGATACTGCCTATGGGTTGGCGCCTCGTAACTTTGCCCGATGCCAGCTTGTAAGGTAGAGTGTATGGGTTGGATATATCAGCGTCAAGGCAGTACTTCTCCCATGACGCACGCTTTTTGCAAATGACTAGTCTTTTAAACATTGCCTGTGACCTTCGAAACTGTATTTTCCAAGACTCGCGCTCCGTCTCGGAGGCATTTTGAAGTCTTCGTCTAAGAGCTGCGTGCTTCTTCCGGGCAATCGTTCTTCCCCTACAATCTGACTGAAAAAGTTGGTTTTGTGATTAAATGGCATCAAATATCTGTATTTTAGTAGTACTACTGTGCTTTATTTAAACCTATAAGTGGTTTCGACGGTATATCTTGTCCATTGAGACCTCACCAATTTTGCTTATAACGATATGTGACACCATCGAGATACTGTCACATAGTCTATGATGACAGTATTGGGATCTGGCCAGTTTATTTATAGTGACGAGATATCTCGTCCATCAAGATCTGGACCGTATAGCTAATAACAAGATACCTCATCGAGACAAACACCAGGAGCGTTAAGAAGTAATACCATGCAGCATCGCAATATAATATCAGTAGTTCGTAATGCACTATGAAACTTTCAATCGCATGTGACTCAACCTTTAGACACCATAAAAAACGATCCCAAGGTTTGAAAAATTATAGATTGGTTGGTTTTATTGTGAAATTGCATAGTTAACCAAGCTGTGCCCTGCACAAGACATACATTAAATGAACACACGTATTTGAACACTTAATGTTTCACAGAAAAAATGCTTTGCTATTTTATTTAGTACCGAAAGCCCTCCTTTTTCTTGTATTACAGCTGCAACACATTGAAGCATACTTTCCGCGAGTTATCTGTATGTTTGGGCAGGAATAGCTCGCCATGCCTCTTGCAAGGCTTTGTAAAGAGATTGATGTGAAGATGGGCGTGCGTGGCGGTGCCGTACTCCTAGTTCCAGTATGTCCCACAAGTGATTGATCGGATTGAGATCGGGACTGTGAAGAGGCCAGTCAAGCAAATTCACTTATTTACAGAAAACCAGTCCAGTGCACGTTTTGCAGTATTACATGGAGATCTATCCTATTAGAAGGAACAACCATAATCGTCCTAGAATTGCCATTGTGTAAGCAAGGACGTTGAACCTTGAGGTACACATCAGTGTTCATTCTACCATGTAAATAAAGCAATGAGCCATGTCCTAATCCGTAAAAACAAGCCTTAGATAAGATGGATTCTCTTACGAATTTCAGAAGTGTCCATGTGGGATACAATGTTGAGTAATTGAAATACTAACTTTACTAACACAGAAAAGAGAGAAATTAATACATCCAACATCAACTACAGGAGTTTATCCTGCTTCACCTACGATTCACAGATTGCTAATGCTTTGGAAAAATCCATTGAGCCCCTGAAAAATAAGTTATCTTACTATATTAAAGAAATTCAATACACCAGCAATTACATAATACTAACTAACATGGGAGCAATCCTACTTCTCTTCTTCTATTTATAGTTCTTTGATTAAGCTTTACACGATCCTTCTGATAAGTAGGTGAAAATTGTGCTTCAATATTACTTAATATGTAGTGCTATATTATAATCTGTAAGCAAAAGATGAATAAGGTCTTTACAAGGATGAAGCTTCCATTCCATGATTATGGAATGGATTAATTAAAGGCTTCAAACTCAGATTGTGACTAAGCCAGTGCTGCAACAAATGCTATATTTATCGTTAGATTACAATTCTTCCAAATATAATTAAAAGCTTCATATTGAGCAATTCCTTTGGAAATTTGATACATCAAATTTAAATTTTGAATAAATTTTTAATAATGAATGAATAATTTTTATGTGCATAACCCTTTTCATAATATATATTGTACTTTGGTATAATTTTAAATTTGTGTGGATTACGTTTTACATAATTCTATAGAGTAGAGTAAGATCTTGTGGTATTGTTTCGATTGTATTGTTATATATCTAGGAATTATTTGCCATGAATGTGTTTCTGTGTTTTAGAGTTGATTTATTGTTAAGTAATTAGTATATATTTGTTATACACCATATGTTCAAAAGTATTCGGACATTTCTGAAAATCGGAGGAGGATCCATATTAGTGTAGGGTTTTTTAACCTGGTGAGGACGCAGCTCAATTGCTTTATGTACCTGGTACCATGACCGCTCAAATGTACCTCGACGTTATGGATAATTCAGCCTATTCTACACTGTGACAATACTATGTTTATTCCAACAGGATCGAGCTCCATGTCAAACTACAAAACATATGCTGGACTGGTTTCCTGAAAATGACGTGAATTTGCTTGACTGGCCTGTTCAGAGCCTCGATCTCAATTCGATCGAGTACTTGTGAAACGCACTGGAGCGACGAGTACCACACGACAATGTACGCTCATATTCACGACAATCTTTTCTCACAGCCTTGTATCTTCAGAACAATCTTTTCTCACAGCCTAGCAAGAAGCAAAAGGCGAGTTATTCCTGCCCAGAATTACAGAAAAACGTACGGAAAGTATGCCTCGACATTTTGCACCTGTAATACAAGCAAAAGGCGGGCCTACACGTTACTGAATAGAATAATAACGCACTTCTTCTGACAAACATGCAGTGTCCAAATACTTTTGTCTACACTGAAGAGCCAAAATAATAGGAACACCTACTAAATAACGCATTGCCCCTCCTTTGGCCTGCAAAACAGCTGCAACTCGCTTGGGCATAGATGCCACAGGTTCTTGGTAAATGACTGGAGAGAGGTTGTACCAAATGTCTAAGCATCGGTAACGCAAAGTCGAGATATTCGGACATGGTGGTGCTTGAGTTATGAGCTGCCGCTCCATGATATCCCAAATATGCTCTATCCGGCGAGTTTGGTGGCCAGGACATTTAGTGGAATTCATCAGTATGCTCCTCGAACCACTCCAACACAATCCGAGTCTTATGACATGGGGTGTTGTCCTGCTGGAATATTCTATTTCCAGTTTGGAAGACAGACGCCATGTAAGGGTGCAACTGTACCGCAATGATATTCAGATAGTTCGCAGCGTTCATGGTCTGTTCTGCCACAACTACGGGTACCAGAGTATCCCATTAGAACGTTCAACAAAGCATAATACCGCCACCACCAGCCTGTGTATGACCTGCTGTTCAAGAGGGAGCAACTGTTCGCCTGGAAGACGGCATACCCTGACACGACCATCGACCTGATGAATGAGAAATCGGGATTCATATGACAAGGCAACTCTCTTCCACTCATCCATGGTCCAGTCGTGCTGTTCCCGGGCCCACTGTAGGCGTAATTGACGATGACGCTTGGTCAACAGAGGCACACGAGTGGGAAGTCTGCTGCACAATCTCATATCCAACAGTGTCCGCTGAACTGTGTGTTCCATGGTGGTGTTTGAGCTCGAGCTGCCGCTCCATGACACCTCAAATGTGCTCGATCGGATTAAGATAATCTCGAGTTAGGTAGCCAGGACGTTAAGTGGAATTCCTCAGCATGCTCCTCGGACCACTCCAACACAATCCGAGCGTTGTGACACGGGGCGTTCTCCTGCTGGAAAATTCGATTTCCAGTTGGGAAGACGGAAGACATGTAAGGGTGTAACTGATCCGCAATGATGTTTAGATAGTTCGCAGCGTTCATGGTCTGTTCTACCACAACTATGGGTCCCCAAAGTCGCTCATGAGAACGTTCAACAAAGCATAATACCGCCACCACCAGCCTGTGTATGACCAGCTGTACAAGAGGGAGCAACTGTTTGCCTGGAAGACGGCGTACCCTGACACGACCATCGACGTGATGAATGAGAAGTCGGGATTCATCTGACCAGGCAACTCTCTTCCACTCATTCATGGTCCAGTCTCCATGTTACCGGGCTAACTGTAGGTGCAGTTGACGATGACGCTTGGTCAACAGAGGCACACGAGTGGGACATCTGCTGCACAGTCCCACATTCAACAGTGTCCGCTGAACTGTGTGTTCCGAAACACTTGCGTTTGGACCTGCGTTGTATTGGGCTGTCTGCTGAGTCACTGTCTCGCGTCGATCTTGCTTTGACAAGCGGGACAGTCTCCGACGTCTTTTTTCTCTGATGACGCGTGGACGACCCACACTTTACCGTCTACTGCTGGTGTCACCGTAATTTGTGCAGTTTCGGGGATAACCTTTTCGAGTCTTCGGGCCATTACGATCTGCCCTCCATCAAATTCGTTTAGATCAGCAAGCAGCCTTTCCCATCATTCGCAAAAGCAAGTGCAATAACGATTACTTTCCTTCGACAGTAGCAGTTAAATACCATTCTCACTCAATCACATGCCCTCCACGTCATCCAGACGAGTACATTGGAAAATGTGGGTATTGTCATAATGTTGTGGCTCGTCAGTGTATTGTTTAGTGTATGTAAGAGTCAGTAACAAAGTACTATGCTGAATCGCTTATCAGATAATATTTATCAAGTCGTGAGAAATTGACATCATAACAGCTTCAAAGTTACTGTTTGTTATGTTCAGTTCTTTAAAATTTCAGTTATATATTTTCTATGTATTTATAAAGCAGACTATGTGATCTAAACCAGGGATGCAGACTTGTTAAGACGAAGGAACGGATATATTTATAAAGAAGCCCACCCATGAAGAGGTTTCTCTATCATGTATTATTTATTTTATTTACATTTATTATATATTGTTACTAAGAATAATAGTAAAAACAAAATAAGGAATTTAATGTGATGCGTGACATTGCATTGTTGCAACAACTGTTTTAATAATTGGTTCGAGTTTTGAAGTTGCCAAGTGCAAAATTGGTTCTAAATTTTCATTAGTTATGCGGTTCCTATTTGTTGATATTTTAATATTCATGACTGAAAAAGTTTGTTCACTGATATATAGAGCTAAAGAGAGGCTTTCGCTTTTTAACGCATTATCTAAAAACGATTCACAGAAGTTTTTATACGACACAAATACATAATTTCAGTGGATTGTCTCTATTATGTTAATCAGATTTCTGATTTTCTCATTGTTTTGAATGAATGTTGATGAGTTCAAGATGTACGGATTCGGTTGCATTTTCAGGCAAAATGGGAAAAGGTTTCCGAAATAAATTTGGCAACGGTCTTAATTTTTTTTTATTAGAAAATTTTTCCTCGAAGGCTGGTGTATCAAATTATTAATATTTTCAACATATGCAGTTTTCAAGTTAGCATTGAACTTAACAGAAACCTTGTAATTTGGAAAATTAACATCATATCTTCACATTAACCTTTAACTGCTGTCATGAGTCTCACAGACCCCGAGTCATTTTTGACATGTCGTTTCCAACCCTTAAAATGAATATTGCTCCTTGTCCTATTCAGTACCTTCCTACTACGTCGAACAGAAGCCACATTCCAAGACTGGTTTGGCTGCCCAACTATTTCGTGTTTTACACTACTTGCATTTCCCGCGTGGTCTCTTAGACCCCGTCACGGCATTTGCGTTACCGTTTTTGTTGAATGAAATCGTCTAAGTTTGAGTAGGACATTTCGGCAGAGAGCTTAATATGGCAACAAACGTAACCAAAAAACGACCAGTGTATCTTACACAAAAAGAAATTCAGGATATTGTTGATAATTGGTCGGAAATAGAGTACTGGGACAGTGAAATTTCGCATATTATTGAAAGCGAACACGAAACGGATTCTGAAATATATGCAGATGAAGATGGAGACATTTCAAGTGCGTCTTCACAAGAAAAATATTTCTACGGAAATAATGACTTCAAATGGGATGCCTGGGGGGGGGACCTTATCGTGCAGTTAGAACACCAAAACACAACATAGTTTTACAATTTCCAGGGTTGAAACATCCGAAAGCTGAACCTGAAGACACATGGAATCTACTTAACTGATACAGTGATATAAAATGTATTTCATGTTAAGAATTGAATTATCTAAATTTAAAATGTAGAAATAATAATTATATAAGGAATATTTCATTAATATACTATATTTATCACCTTTATACGCACTTTAGTGGGCGAGGTCTGAGAGACCCATCCACACTAGTTACGAGACGGTTTGTGGCACAGCAGTGTAGGGTTAATTGAGTTTGAAATGCATTTAACCAAATGTGGCCGTAAAGTTGAGTGACTACTTAATCTTTAGCATGAAGTCGCATATTTAAAGTATTTAAATTATTAGTAATATCAACTAGAAAAACTAAAGCACAACCAATCTAGAGTTTTTATAACAGGGTCTTTTTTTTCTTTCCAGTCATGAAAATTTCAATTTCATCAAGTAACTTTGAAACGTACTCGACTCTTTAACCGTGTATGTGAGTAATTTTTTTGAACCGTCGGTGATTAAGGCCATGGTATTTTATAAAATTAATTGTTGAAACCACAACTTGTATTATCTGTTGAGACCGTAGTTACCCTAGATGTAACCTAAATTAAAAGTAAAAAGCAAGTAGTGTAAAAGTAAAAATAATTCATGGCGAAGCGGGCCGCATGCTGTCCGTGGTCTGTGAATCCCTGCTCTAAACTGTTCAAAAAACATTGGATTGATTGCGTTTAAAGCAGAAAATTGAATTCCTTAACTGAATAATAAATCTTCGCACCTCCCCTCCCAGGCCTTGCTAGTCCAATTCCAGAGTTACAACTCATAGCGAATAACAAGATTTCCTCGCATTTTTATTTGTAATCAAATAAATCAACTGTCAAGAGATTTTGAACTAACTTTTGTTAAATCATGTCACAGCTCATTACAGTGTAAATAGGATTATTAAACAATGAAGCAAATTTTTTGAGCCAAGAAGGCACTGTGTAGCTATTTCTGTACCCTTTTTTAGTTATAGCCATACAAATAAGCTTTAACGCTAATTTGAAAAATTTTTGCTTATTCTTTTGAGCAATTTTTTTATTTTTTTTTTGGGGGGGGGGGGAGAAATCCAAAACCATATAGAGATCTCTAGGAGGTATTGGAAGAACATTCCCTTGGTGATTTTTTTTCTTTTCGTAAATACGTTTAGCCTTTTTCAATAATTTTGCAACTTCCGACGATTTTTACGTTGAAATAAGATTACAAAGAATTGACACATACTTGTAGCATATAATTATTCGAATATACGGTTGTGTTATGATTCATTTCAAATTCTAATTCAATGAATGCAAATGACGCTAACTCTTGAGAACACCACTAAATGAATCGTACAGCTGTAACAAAAGGAATTCGTGATACAACTAAAAATAATTTTTAGCGGTAATTTGGCGCACTTTTGCTTATTGCTTGGCGTTCTTTGGTGAGGGCGAAGAGGAAAAACCAAAACATCCTAGAAATCTCTAGGAGGTATTGAAAGAACATTCCCTGTGTGTATTTTTTTTCTTTAATTAAATACGGTTTCGTCTATTTCAATAAGTTAATAACTCCTACCGATTTTTACTTTGGAATAAGATAACAAAGAATTGGCACATAATTATAGTATACAATTATTCCAATCTAGGGTTGTGTCATGATTCATTTGAAGCTCTAATTCAAAGAATTCAATTGACGCTAAATCTTGAGACAGCATCAATAAATGAATCGTATACCTGTAAAAAAAGGAATGCGTGATGCAGTAAACCTCGTTTTTACTTACATAACCATTTCGGCTTCGCGCCGCATTTTAATTTCATTAGGTGTTTATTCGAACACAATCTTTCTCTGTTGAAAACGTTTTTATACTTTAATAGTTCTGTCCGCTTGTTCATCTCTTGGCAAATCCCAAATGGTACAGCTTCAGTCTACGGTTAACCCGGCGGCAACGGCCTTGGCGCACTTTTTATAGCGAGTTATGGTAGGTTAAAGCAATCCTTCGTGGAAAGGTTATATAGGTTTTTATGGCAAAACCTCGGCAAACGGACTTTTCAGAAAGACCGAAAGCGGCTTTTCTAGAATATATTTTTTCTTTCCTTGGCGACATTAGAAGTGCGCCAAAAACACGCGCAAAGGCCGTTGCCACCGGGATTCACGTAGACTGAAGCTGTAACTCCCAAATCATGAAATGTATTGTACTAACAAAGAATAGTCTGAAACTGTGCCAAAAATCAATTGGTACAGAATAGCAAACCGCACCAAGAAATAAGCAAATATCCACCAAATTGGCGCAGAAGGTTTTCGTACAGTATATATACATATTTGGTTCGTGAAAGTACCGCTACTTATTTGGCTCGACGAACAAAAAAATATAATATGACTGTATAACAGGGATTTAAAAACACTGAACAATTCTCTAAAGGCTAGGTAAGTATGTATTTGAATTAACGTCGTAATTGAGCAACACAAAGGATTTTGACGACTGTTCGGGATAAATCCCCAAGGGAAAGATCCGAGGAAAAGACTACGTAATTTTAAATGCGGTCAGATGACGAGGAGACACCTGAGCTGGCACTCCACTCTCCGAACTTCCACACCACGTCAACGTGAGGACATTTGAGACCACTACAGATTTAACATGCACCAGTCCCCTCTGTACTCGATGGACTTAAGTTGGATTCGAACTCGTATTTCTCAGGTTACAAACACGTTCCAGTCGGGCTATCGTGACCCTTTCTAAAAGGTAAAACACTTA
The DNA here is from genome assembly GCA_947359465.1 of Metellina segmentata. Taxonomy (NCBI): domain Eukaryota; kingdom Metazoa; phylum Arthropoda; class Arachnida; order Araneae; family Tetragnathidae; genus Metellina; species Metellina segmentata. The sequence continues at coordinate 101,142,536 of OX375874.1, forward strand.
ATCAAAAACTACATTTAAGGTCAAGGCAGTTACAAACATATTTAAAACAGAACAAGAGAGACTGTCTGCCATCCACGTCTTCTTTAATCGTCGTCTGAAATCCGTCTTCCCCTAGAATGTTCTGACAGCTTCTTCTACCGGAAGTAACTTCAGTTTGCTGTTGATGAATCAGAAGTGTGTCGTGTCACGTTGTATCACACTATTACATATATTTGTGTATAGTATGTTTCAAAAAGCTACTGAGCAAATTGAAAGAAGGGAAGGTTGGCAGGTAGATAATTAACATCACACAGGAGTGACACAACGGGCTATTTAAAGGGATAGAATGACAGAATTTAACTCAAAGATTCATCAGCATCACCTTTTATAAAATAGTAAACGCGCTATTTAGCTGAATTTAAGTTCCGCTTGAGAAATATTACGGCCTATTCGAAAAGTTTCATGATACCGAAATAGAAAGATCCGATGCAAATAGCTCGTCGAAATATTTAGATAGGGAGGCAATACATGAGCTGGGTACCCACTCTCTAAACTTCCACACCACGCCAAATATATTGTTTGGAGGGCGTGTATTGATTTTGTCTTTTCGTAAAGTAAGAATCTGTCACATATTCATTGAGATGTTTGATTTAATCGTAAATTTTTTAACACTAAAACGGCCAAATGATGTCGTTTTGACATCAAAGTATATAAATTGAGTAAAATTGTTATAAATCTTGTTATTTGAAGAAAACTGACCAGATCTTGATCTCATCATCACAACAAATGGCAACATCATGATGAGATTTCCCACCATTAAAAAATTGGTCAGATTTTAATGGACGAGATATTTTATCGAATAAACTTGGAAGGATAAGGCCCATACATAACCATTTAATGCACTCTGTACGCATATATGCTTGCCAGTGTACGTATATATGCATATATGCTTGCCACTGTTGCATAGTAAACACGGTATTGAGAATCAAAAACCATATTCAAAATTTCAGACACATTTATAGATAAAATAGGTACCTAAAGCTACAGCCATTTTCACTCTTCAATTATATACGCATAACTGCTGAAGCTTGAAATCTTCAATTACCAGAATGCACTACATATACGAACATTAGTCAGTGATGCAGCTATTCACTTCATGTGATCTCCCTGATTAATTATTTGTATCATATTTTTGACACAACTTAGATTGTAATAGATTGATGGGGGAGTTGGAGAGGATACTGAGCGGAGAACGCTGGCGCCATACTGAAATCATATTTTATGGGATTACATGTATAGATTGGAGATATCAAAAGGTTGCGGATTAGTAGCATTTGTTTAAAACATCTAGGATGAAGAGCTCGTTTGTGTTAAAGGTATTTTTAAATGAAGTGTGTTGCTTAGCTAAATACAAATTAAAAATTAGTAATCTACACTGGCGTGCAAAAATTAACCCTCCTGGTGGTGAGGGAACTGGTCAGTAAAAGAAAACTGACCAGATCATGATAGACAAGGCGTCATGCCATTAGGATAGGGGAAATATTTTGATTAATGTCGCACTGGAGCAACAGAATGGGGTATTGGCGTTGGTCCGAGATCCATTCCGAAGGGAAATATTCAAGGACAACACAGAGTAAATTTGAACCACGGCCAGGTGACGAGGTCACATCTGAGATGGCACCCCACTCTCCAAACGTGAACACGGCACCAATGTGATGATATTTGAGGCCAACACAGATTTAATGTGCTCCAGCCCCCTTTGAACACGACGGTCTTTCGTTTGATTTGAACTGGCAACTCTCCGATTTCTATTCCGTAACTCCAACAATCAGGCTACCATGGTTTATATCGTCATTCGAATAAAATTGACCTGACCCTTGTCTTATCATCATCACGAAATTGGCAATCAAAATCTTTGCGACGCAAATGGGGAAAATATTTTCATTGGCAAAATGGGTTGGATCTTGATAGCTGAGACATCAAGTCAAATCCACAGGAAGGGTTTTAAGCTTATACATTGCAGTGAAGTGACTTGGATATGCTGAAATATCAAAAATTAAAATCTGGAGTTTCCGAACCAATTATAAAAACAAAACGATTAAAAGGTAATCTTTTGGTAATATTTTAGTTAACGTCGAACTTGAGCAACACAACGGGCTATTGACGACGGTCCAGGAACAATCCCCTAAGGGCAAGATCCGAGGACACCACCGCATAATTTTGAACCACGGTCAGATAACGAGGCAACATATGAGCTTCCACCCCACTCTCCAAATTTCCACGCCAACCCAACGTGAGAAATTTCGGCCAGGACATATTATAAGGTGCATCAGCCGCTTCTACACCATACGCTTACAAACATCCGTGCACTTACCTGGATTCGAACCGGGAACCTTCCAATCTAGAGCCTAACACCTTTAACGATTACAAGAGAACGGTCAGTAAATAATGTTTTTGAACTCAAGTAATGGCGTTTCTTTGGGTTCCATTAGACAAAAAGGCAACTGTGCAAACTTTAAAAAATGAGAGGATGAGGACCTTCAGAGGCTTACGCGACCACTTTGAACTGGTGCATGTTTTTCACTATGTCAGCAATCAGTAAATGAGGTTTTAAAGAGGGTTGAAGAATTCATTTTTATGTTAGATCCTCTGACCACACGTATCTAAAATTTGAATAGTCATCAGACTTCTGAATGTCTTCAAAGTTGTAAATTTCGAATGACTGCTTCGTTTAGGTTTGAACTCGCAACCTCTAAATATATTAATGCTCCGTATAATTTTTCCAAAGCTTCAATATATTTATATTAACTGAATCTCTAATTAATTCCATCTAATCGGCAACTGTTTGGGAGAAATTTCTTCGAAGCAACAGATTAGCATTAAATCCCCACTCTTTAAAGCTTCCACTCTCTAATCTTTTTATTACTTACTAATAAATATGACGAAATACTGATAATTTAATGGGGTGAAATTACAATCCATTTATTTCCTTTTATCAATCAATTGTAGAAGTATATATAGTTGTGTTAAAATTAATAATCCTTTTTAGATTAAAGCTTGAATTTCGTTCCGAAATAGTTGTTACATTTGTATAAGGAAAATGGAAAATAAAACTATTTAATAAATTAAAAGGTTTATGGTTCTAACATGCTTTAATATATAATATATTAAGATAGTTTGGCTTTTAATAAAGCTTCAGGGTTATAATAATTCATAATTTAAAGGGAATTTTCTCGTCTCAAATATCCTTTCTTAAAGTGTACAATTTTGTAGCAAGACTTCTAGATGGCATTGCATTTGCCATGCATATTTGCAATGTTAAAAAATACGTTTTCTAGCTTAAAATGTTTAAAAACGGATACACTCCATAAGGAGAAACAGAACGATTTTTTGCATCAACACCAATAAAAACTACTTCAAATTACAACCCTTTTCACGTTTCTTCTGAAGATTGTTTGAACACAAAAAGCATCTATATTCTATAGAGCCCCTATCAAAAATTCATATAGACAAAGCCTAAACTTAGAAGTCACGTCACCACAGCTCATAGAGAAAATTCCTGTTCATCAATAACATGCTTAGACTATATGATGCATGTTTTCCATTATGGCAGATCAAGTTGAAGTAGTTTAAATCCTACATACTCTCTCATGAAATGTTACGAAAGTTTTTCCTGGTCAACGTGCTTGTCTGGGGTTGTATTTTTATAAACCCAGTGTTAGTCTAGAGCACGTTTTGAAGGTGCTCGTGTTTCTAGACTCTGTCTAGACTAGGTCATATAAGAAAAGACATACTGGCATACTAGTTGAAAAGTTTAATTCTCCGTGTTTGATAGCATTTAGTTATGCTTCTGGTTAAGTTGTTGCATAATGTGGATGTTATATCTGATAATTGAATCTGGGGGAAAATATGGTCACGGAAGCCAGTGTTGATTGAGTACAATTACTTATTCCTAGCCCACTTAAGATATAACAATTGAACTGTAAGGGGCGGTGCGTATGTGGGAGATACACTAGAGTGTTTACGCTAGAGTTGATTTTAGTTATATATTTTTAGACCAGATGGCCCTACGAATACTCCCTCTTGGCTATTTCTCCCGCTCACTTTCCGTACTAATTTAATATTTGAGGTGTTAATAGATCTCTGCCGATTCGTCATTTGTATTTAACAGATACGAGCGACCGTTAATGTAAGTTTTTATTATAGCTGGTTTGTTTTAGTTACAAGAAATCTTTATCTTACTATATTCCTCTAAAATGACAAGCGCACTTCAATTACAAGATTCAATTGAAATTTGCCAGAAATTTATGTCTGGAGCACTCCAAGCACATTTACTCAGATTGTAACGCTGCGATTCAATGAATGTGAAGACTGGTCTATTCCTTTTTAAATCAGTCATATATCAAATCCACATTTTTCTAAAACTACATTCTTCTAAAATTTATGTCTGGAGCACTAAAAGCACATTTGCTCAGATTGTAACGATGCGATTCAATGAATGTGAAGACTGGTCTATTCCTTTTTAAATCAGTCATATATCAAATCCACATTTTTCTAAGACTACATTCTACATTCTTCTAAAATTTATGTCTGGAGCACTAAAAGCACATTTGCTCAGATTGTAACGCTGCGATTCAATGAATGTGAAGACTGGTCTATTCCTTTTTAAATCAGTCATATATCAAATCCACATTTTTCTAAAACTACATTCTACATTCTTCTAAAATTTATGTCTGGAGCACTAAAAGCACATTTGCTCAGATTGTAACGCTGCGATTCAATGAATGTGAAGACTGGTCTATTCCTTTTTAAATCAGTCATATATCAAATCCACATTTTTCTAAAACTACATTCTACATTCTTCTAAAATTTATGTCTGGAGCACTAAAAGCACATTTGCTCAGATTGTAACGATGCGATTCAATGAATGTGAAGACTGGTCTATTCCTTTTTAAATCAGTCATATATCAAATCCACATTTTTCTAAAACTACATTCTACATTCTTCTAAAATTTATGTCTGGAGCACTAAAAGCACATTTGCTCAGATTGTAACGATGCGATTCAATGAATGTGAAGACTGGTCTATTCCTTTTTAAATCAGTCATATATCAAATCCACATTTTTCTAAAACTACATTCTACTTTCTTCTAAAATTTATGTCTGTTGCACTAAAAGCACATTTGCTCAGATTGTAACGCTGCGATTCAATGAATGTGAAGACTGGTCTATTCCTTTTTAAATCAGTCATATATCGAATCCACATTTTTCTAAAACTACATTCTACATTCTTCTAAAATTTATGTCTGGAGCACTAAAAGCACATTTGCTCAGATTGTAACGCTGCGATTCAATGAATGTGAAGACTGGTCTATTCCTTTTTAAATCAGTCATATATCAAATCCACATTTTTCTAAAACTACATTCTACATTCTTCTAAAATTTATGTCTGGAGCACTAAAAGCACATTTGCTCAGATTGTAACGCTGCGATTCAATGAATGTGAAGACTGGTCTATTCCTTTTTAAATCAGTCATATATCAAATCCACATTTTTCTAAAACTACATTCTACATTCTTCTAAAATTTATGTCTGGAGCACTAAAAGCACATTTGCTCAGATTGTAACGCTGCGATTCAATGAATGTGAAGACTGGTCTATTCCTTTTTAAATCAGTCATATATCAAATCCACATTTTTCTAAAACTACATTCTACATTCTTCTAAAATTTATGTCTGGAGCACTAAAAGCACATTTGCTCAGATTGTAACGCTGCGATTCAATGAATGTGAAGACTGGTCTATTCCTTTTTAAATCAGTCATATATCAAATCCACATTTTTCTAAAACTACATTCTTCTAAAATTTATGTCTGGAGCACTAAAAGCACATTTGCTCAGATTGTAACGATGCGATTCAATGAATGTGAAGACTGGTCTATTCCTTTTTAAATCAGTCATATATCAAATCCACATTTTTCTAAGACTACATTCTACATTCTTCTAAAATTTATGTCTGGAGCACTAAAAGCACATTTGCTCAGATTGTAACGCTGCGATTCAATGAAAGTGAAGACTGGTCTATTCCTTTTTAAATCAGTCATATATCAAATCCACATTTTTCTAAAACTACATTCTACATTCTTCTAAAATTTATGTCTGGAGCACTAAAAGCACATTTGCTCAGATTGTAACGATGCGATTCAATGAATGTGAAGACTGGTTGATTCCTTTTTAAATCAGTCATATAACAAATCCAGCTAAAGACCGTCATGCAGGGTGTTGGTTTAATTTTCGTTACCTCGAACTTGCCTCACGTTGGCGTGGTGTTCCGTATGAGATTGGGGTACCAGATCAGGCATTACCTCGTCATGGCTCAAATGTACGAGGTGTTGTCCTCGGATATCTCTTTTCGGTTTCGATTACAAACCGTCGCTGATAGACCGTTGCGTTCCTCTTGTGTGATGATAATTAACATTTACGCTGCGGTGCTTAGATATTTTTTAAACGTCTCACAGGCTCTTTCGCATGCATCTTTGACACCCCTTACCTAAGTACCTAACTTAAGCGATAGAGTGGATTGGAATTTATGACTGACGCTTTCCTTTCATAGTATTCTGTGGCGTATCGTTTGGCGTGAGAGAGATATCACCAAAGCGACCTTCTGCCTTTCCCCAAAAGCGTTCACACCTCACGGTCGACAGGGTAGGATAACGAACAAAAGGAGGGCCCCTCTAGAAGGTCAGTCGCCGACAGCTCGTAAATGTTAATCGATACCAACGGTCACTTAAAAGGGGGATAACATCAACCGTACACAGATCTATACCATGCCGCTGGTTTAAAAGAAATTTTACTGGTAACAATTGTCTATATGCCGCAGCGTAAAGGTTAAATACCAAACTACAAACATTCAGATATTTCTTTCCCATATCACAGTTAAGACTCGCTCTGCTCCATCCAAACGAAATTGGGAGATTGAATCCAACCAAAGACGATTGTGTACAAAGGGGGCTGGTAAACGTTAAATCGACCGTGATCTCAAACGTCCTAACGTTGGCGTGGTTGGACGTTTGGAGATTGGTGTGTCAGCTCAGTAGTGACCTCGTCATCTGGCCGTGTCCTCAAAAGTCCTAACCTTGGCGTGATTTAACGTCTGTAGATTGGCGTACCAGCTCATGTGTGACCTCGTCATCTGACCATATCTCGAAACTACGTGCAGTTGCCGTCGGATATTTTTTTTTCGGATTTCACCCCGTGCAGTCGGTAATAGCCTGTTGTGTTGCTCCAGTGCGACGTTAATTAAATTTATACCTACCTATCTCCCAACGACCAACCAACCGGTCTGGTGGTTATGGTATTAGCCTCTAGATAGGAAGGTTCCTGGTTCTAATCCGAGTCAGTGCAAGGATATGTGCAAACGTGTGGTGTAGAGGCGGCTGGTGCACCTTATATCTGTCTTGGCCAAAAGTCCTCACGTTTGGTTGGTGTGGAAATTTTGGAGAGTGGGGTGCTAGCTCAAGTGTTGCCTCGTCCTGAAAATGGTTCAAAATTACGAGGTGTTGTTCTCGGATCTTTTCGTCGACCAACCGGTATAGTGGTTAAGGTGTTAGCCTCTAGATCGGAAGGTTCCTGGTTTCGAATCTGGGTTCGGGCATGGATGTTTGTAAACGTATGGTGTAGAGGCGGCTAGTGCATCTTAAATCTGTAGTGGCCGAATGTCCTCGCGTCGCGGTGGTGTGGAATTTTGGAGAGTGGGATGCCAGCTCAGGTGTTGTTTCGTCATCTGACCGTGGTTCAAAATTATGAGGTGTTCTCCTCGGATCTTTTCCTTTAGGGAATGATCCCGGACTGTCGTCAATTGCCCGTCGTGTTGCTCTAGCACGACGTTAACTAATAATGACCAATTGCCTCGTATCTTTTCCTTCGGGGATTGATCCCGGACCGTCATTAATATTCCGTTGTGTTGCTCTAATACGACGTTGATTAAAATTATTTTACCTTATCTTACCTTGCATATCTCCCAACGAATAATTGGAGAATGGGGAGGCAGCTCAGGTGTTGCTTCGTCATCTATCCGTTGTTCAGAATTATGAGATGTTTTCCTCGGATCTTTCCCTTAAGGGACTGATCCCGGACAGTCGTCAATAGCCCGTTGTGTTGCTCTAGTAGGACGTTAACTGAAAATTACCAATTACCTCCCAACGAATAAAAATTTTCCGTCACATTGCACAGTCACGAATATCTCCCCTCCATCCAAACGAAAAGAATGCTGTTGGCAAAGGGGTCTGATTGTCCATCGAACCACCCACTGCACAACCCCCCTCCCCCAACGATCCCCGTGCAATGCCGTTCGGACTCCGAATGAAAACAGGGCACCTATTCAAATAGCAGCGGCCGATCTCTAACCTTTTCTTCTTCCGCATCCCATCCTCATCCCGATCCCTCATTGGACTGCTCCAGCGGGCGCTTCTCGGGGAGAGAGCATCACAACATCCACAGAGGCGATCCCGTTGCTCTCGGATGCGGACGCGCGATGTCTTGACTCCCGTTGATACTGTGGAACTTCTCCTACGACCCCCATTCTAATAATAATAGAGGTGTTGCTTTGCTTGTTTCTTTTCCTTCGGGTGAATTGTCTCCTCTCGGGTGGATCAAAGAGTGTCGGATGGAGATCCTGGTGTTGTTGCTTAGTCAGAGCTTCTTGGATTTTTAATAAGGGTTCCGAGATAAAAAGGTATGTTGGATGATGTGCTCGTGTTTTATCTTGATGGAGTAGTGCTTTATGTTGTAATGTACGTTTGAGTATTTAATGTTTCACGGCTGGTATCGTTATTTTTTAAAGACCAGTATGAAATAAAGGATGCGTAATAACATAACATTAAGGAAATATACTTTGTTATGAGACTTACTTAGCTACACTAGAGTTACGAAGCTGTAGTAATCCCTTTATGTATTGTAGGAGTTGTGAAGTACTTAAGAAGCTGTAGTATCTTCTTTAGTCATAGTGATTTTTCCTGATGGAGCATTGTTTTATATTTAAATGTATGATAGGGAATCGACTGTTTTAATTTGCTTTTTAAATATTAGAATTAAATAAAAGATGCATAAGAATATGAAATTAGGGAAATTTACACTAGAGTTTCGAAGATTCTAGTAATTTCTTTAATTTTAGGTTGGTTTATCCTCATGGAGCAGTGTTTTATATTTAAATGTATGATCGAGGATTTAATTTTTGCCCGACGGATTGCCTATGTTTTTTAAATATTAGTATAAAATAAAAGATGCATATGAATATAAAATTAGGGGAAATTATACTAGATTTACAAAGACTGTAGTAATTGCTTTAGTTTAAGGTTGGTAAATCCTGATGGAGCATTGTTTTATATTTGAATGCATGGTAAAGGATTTAATTTTTGTACGACTGCTTAGCTTTATTTTGTAAATATCAGTATAAAATAGACGATGCGTAATAATATAACATTACGGAAAGATACTTATTGCACTTGAGTAACGAAGCTGTTGTAATTTCTATAGTCTTAGATGATTTATCCTGTTGGAGCAGTGTTTTATATTTAAATGTATGATCGGGGATTTCATTTTTACCCGACTGCTTTCCTTTGGTTTTTAAATATTAGAATTTTAAAAAATATGCATAAGAATATGGAATTAAGGATAATTATGCTATAGTTACGAAGGCTGTAGTAATTCCTTTAGTTTTCGATTGGTTTCTCCTGATGGAGAATTGCTTTTTTTATTTGAATGCATGATCACGGATTCGATTTTTGTACGACTGTTTAGCTTTATTTTGCAAATATCAGTATAAAATAAAGGAGGCAAAATAATATTGCATTATAAGGAATATACTAGATTTAGGAAGCTGAAGCAATACATTTAGTCCTTCATTGATTTATCCTGAAAGAGCGTTACGTTATATTTAAATATATGGTCAAGGGTTTAAATTTTAAACGACTGTTTACTTTTACTTTGTCAATTTGAGTACAAAATATAAGGTGCATAAGTATATTGCATTAGAAAAAGATGCATATTATACTAGATTTTGTAAGCTGGGTAGTAATTACTTTATATATAGTTCTAAGATCGATTTATCCTGACATTGCTTTGTATTTTATATTGAAATATACCTTTGGGTTTTTGACTTTAGCAATACAGCTCACCTTTGTTTTTTAAATATAAGTATGTAATAAAATAAGTATAACGATATATATTCTTAGACAATTATTTTCATTATAATGGATTTTTTACGAAGCTTTATTGATTCCTTTAGTATTAGATTGATTTATACTAGTGGGAACATCACTTTAAACCTAAATGTGCAATCTGAAACTTAGTTTTTGCTCGTCTGCGAATTTTATTTTGTAAATGTTATAAAATAAAGGATGCGCACGAATATATCATTAGAGAAAGATACTTATTATATTAGAGTTACGAAGCTGTAGTAATTTCGAGAGTCTTAGACTGACTAATCCTGATGGAGCATCGTAGTATATTTGTAATGTTTCCACGACTGTTTACCTTTGTTTTGTAAATATTAGTGTAAAATAAAGGATGGCATAGTAATATAACATTGGAGAAAGATACTTATTATTCCTGTGTTAGGAAGGTGTGGTAATTCCTTTAATTAATTTATCCTGCTGAAGCGTTACTTTTATATTTAAATGTGTGGTCGTGGATTTAATTCTAGTAGACAAATATTACCTTTATTTTGTAATATTAATAAATTAAAGTATGAGCAAGAATGAATATAACCTTAGAGACGTGTACTTACCATACAAGAGTCATGAAGCTGTATTGATTCCTTTAGTCTTCGATTGTTTTTTTTTCTTTGGGAGCAGTGCTTTATATTTAAATGCATTGTCGGTATTTAATTTTTGCACGCCTTCGTATTTGCTAAATATTAGTATAAAATAAAGGATGTATAGGTATAGAGGATGATACTTAATCTATTATAGTTGCGAATTTGTAATGATTCCTTTAGATTTAGATTGATTCATCCTGGTGGAGCAGTGCTTTATAGTTAAATGTACGGTCAAGGATTTAATTTTGGTACGAATTCGTATTTGGTTAAATTAGTATAAAATAAAGTATACATAGGTATAGAAAAGGATACTTAAAAACTAAAGTTACGAATTTGTAGTGATTCATTCAGATTGGGATTGATTAATTTTGATGGAACAGTGATTTATGGTGAAATGTATGGTCAATAATTTAATTTTAGTACGACTGCTTAGCTTCGTACCTATAAAATAAAGGATGCATAAGAATGTAACATTAAAGATACTTTTACTAGAGAGTTAGGAAGCTGTTGTAATTATTTTAGTTGATTTTTCCTATGGAGAATTTACTTTATCATTAAATTTACATGTGGGGATTTAATTTTTACTCAATGGCTTATTTTGATTTTGTAAATATTTCTTTAAAATACGGGATGACATTAGAAAATTAATTCCAGTAGAGAAGGATACATATTATACTAGATTTATGACACTGTTGCAACTCCTTTAGTATTTGATTGAATTATTTGATAGGACATTGCTTTAAACTTAAATGCACGATTAGGAATTTAGTTTTTTACGAGTGCTTGCTTTTATTTTGTAATTATTAGTATAAAATAATGTTGTGATATACGAAATATAAACTACTTTTAAAAACATTATTTTTGGAGAAATCGGGACTTCAACATAACCAATCTCATTACTATACCAAGTCCATAAGTGGGAATTTTATCTCATTTGCTTCTTTTTTTATTTGAAGAGTTTTTTTTCAATATTTTGAGTACAATAGTTCTTTATAAGCTATCTTACTTAATTATAGTTGTTGGAATTACATAATTAAAATACATTTGCTCTGGGAGTTCTTTTAAACATGAGTTATTAAAATGAGAAACTATCGAATTGAAACATATAAAATTTTTCAAATGTCTTTTACTAGTTCATATATTATATACGAAATAAGCACGCCTAAAAATTACTAAAGAGTGACTGTTCTATTGTTTGGTAGACTTACCAGTGCATCGTTAATGTTATTAATATCCCTACTACATTTACGCTCTAAGTGGTTTCGATGGTTCAAAATAACGTGATGTTGTCCACGGATCTTTCCCTAATGGGATTGATCCCGGACCACCGTCGTCAATAGCCTCTTGTGATAGTCTAGTATGACGTTAATTAAAAATGACCAAATTACAAAGTGGTTTCGACGAGATATCTCGTCTATTAAGGTCTGACCAATATTGCTTTTTGGTGAGTTATGTCTTCACCAAGATGGTGCCACTTTTATGAGATTAAGAACGGGTCAGTTTATATCAATGACGGGGTATTTTGTTCAAGATACTAATGTATAGATACCTAGTTCAAGACACCCACCAAGATTATTAAAAGATCTATTAAAATAATATACGCATTATGAACACACATCTGTATTTCCTGGATATTTATCATAAGTATCACTGAAGTTATAAATAGCAAATTTAAAACTATTAACGTTTATCTGAACAAGAATAGTTTGACTTATTATTTTAAGACATCATTATGTACGAAAGTGACATATGATGCATTCTGTAGCTGTACTAGTTCGCATAATTAAAAAACGTTACAGAAGATAAACGCTTCCTGGAATGATAATTTCTATCAATTTTCAATGTGGCATGGAATTTGTTTAGTTAATAAAAATAGCAAACTATAGTTGCAACTAATAAAACCAAGATGTTCTTGATATTTTAAGAACACGCCGATTAGAAAAGAGTATATATTTTCAAAGTAAATGATGAAAATGTTATACAGAATTGGTGACTTGTGTAATTAAAAAAAATCGTACCATTTTTAATAAATGTTTAATAATACGAATCTCTTTTGAAATTCGTATTTTATTTAAAAGAAAGAAAACACTCCTAAACATAATGTATAAAATATTATTCATTTGTAAACATTAATCTGATCGTATTTGCATTGGTGTGAATTATTTCGTTGGCCATATTATTTATACCTTGGCTTTTACAGATTTTGTTTCTCATGTTGTTCAGTGTATATTTTATGTACTTTTGCCATTAATATGAAAATTAAATTTTTAAGCTTAATTGCTTCTAACTAGTAATAATATTAAAGCAAAAAAAAAAAAAAAGATTGAAGGATATATCGTATAAAACCTACTTTTCCAGTGAGTGTAAAATAAAATGTAAGCAAAGTTTTACAGATTCAAAAATTATACACGTATAACAATTATCTGTATTTCTCATATATTTCAGGACCACTGCAATTAACTGTAATTAAACATATGTATCTAGAATGTTTTTGTGCTTCAATGAAAAACATGCTTTCTAAGGTTTAAGTCCCTATTCAGAACATAACCTTCAGAGTTATAATCTGTGTTGTCAATTTTGTTCCCTAATTTACTTCTCCAACAAAGTTAATCATTATTATTCACATGGGAACTTGATTATATCTGATAGGACTATTTTATTTACTCGCTATCATATATGCACTTAATTCCCACATCACATATCATCTTGAATCACATTCTAAATTCTCATGATAGTATTGAATTGATGTTTATAAATGGGGAATAGATTTCATTAAAATTACGCAGCAAATATATAGGTTCACAACATACTTTAAATTTTTCTAGTTTTTCGTTTTTGTATCACAAAATTAAGTGTTCACACACAATAACTAAAACATCTGTTCAAGTACTTTTCTCAAAAGTACAAAGTAGATTTTGATAGAGTTATACTCCCTAAGTAAAGATTCGGTCAGAACTAATGATAAAAACTTCTAATAAAGCACGGAAATGCTCTATGTATCTAACACGATTGACTTTGCTAAAGACGTCGTTATATTTTGTTCTAATGCTTGCAAATATACTTTGTACATGTATCATCTTGTTCCTTGCTGATATCGGAAAGCTGTATCACAGTTGACAGACACTTCCACTGCTGCTTCTCACGTATTCCTAATTTCTGGAATATTCTATACAGGGTGGTCCCGAATTCATGGTACAAACTTTAATGGTAGGTACAGGACATTGTAACAATGATTTATTGTATAGGAATGTATAGTCGCAAGTGACGCGGTGAGGCGAAAACAGGGGAAATAACGGCCGAAAGGAAAAACAAAGATTTTATTGAAAGCGTTGTTGACAAGTGTCATGTTTACAGTAATTGTTCAAAATTGCGTCCACCAGTATCGATACATGCTTGACAGCGTCGGTGGAGCGATTGGCGTACACGTTCAAAGATGCCTGGTATTTCACGCACACCTGCAGCAGCTACAGATAAGCGAGCGACGAGATCCTCATCTGAGTCAACTGGAGTCTCATAAACAAGATGCTTTAGATGTCCCCATAAAAAGTAACCGAGGCTCGATAAATCGGGAGATCGGGGTGGCCAAGGGACTGGTCCACCACGCCCAATCCATCGAGTACCAAACGTGGCATTCAGGTAATTCCGTACATCAATGCTGAAGTGTGCTGGCGCCCCATCGTGCTGAAACCACATGCGGTTACGAATGGCGATCGGAACATCATGCAGCAGTTGTGGTAACACTTCTTTCAGAAAAATAAGATAGCTTCCGCCAGTGAGCCGCGTGGGTAGTAAGTATGGGCCAATCAAAAAGTCGTTCACAATACCAGCCCACACATTAATACTGAAACGTTGTTGAAACGCATGTCGACGCGTTGCATGTGGATTATCGGTTGCCCACACATGGGAATTGTGCGCATTAAAGACACCCTCGCGTTAAAATGTCGCTTCATCTGTAAATAGCACATAATCTACGAAATCCGGCTGCAACGCACATTGCTGCATCACCCACAGGCAGAAGTTCACGCGGCGAGGATAATCTGCCGGATTCAATGCTTGTACTTTCTGAAAATGGAAGGGGTGTAAGCGATTTTCGTTTAACACTCTGCATACAGTCTGATGACTCACACCTACGTCACGCGCAACAGTTCTTGTGCTTGACTCGGGTCTATCAGCCACAATGTTCAAGATGCTTTCTTCCAGCCTTGGAGTGCGTACAGCTCTTACTCGACCAGCGCCATGTCTGTTGACGTCGAACGCACCTGTTTCACAAAGTTGACGATGTAACCGTTGAAAAATTCTATGATCCGGCATTCGTCGATCAGGATACTCCGCGCGATACATTCGTAACGCAGCTCTGCCGTTACCATTTGCACGGCCGTACATGTAATGCATGTCTGCTTTTTCTGCATACGTAAAGTCACCCATCGTCTACGGCAGCACAATTGTGAATGGCGCTTTTCCCTACTGCGATGCATCATGTTCAACAGCGGCTAGACATCTACTGCCCTCTACCGGCAATGATACCAACCGATCACTCCATTTCTCTTTCCTTTTATTTCCCCTGTTTACGCCTCACCGCGTCACTTGCGACTATACATTCCTATACAATAAATCATTGTTACAATGTCCTGTACCTATCATTAAAGTTTGTACCATGAATTCGGGACCACCCTGTATACCTACATTATAGTCTACCTACATTATCAAAATGATAAAGACTACATTTCTAAGGGCATTTATCATTTGCTTTGATAATGTAGGTGTATTCGGAAAATCTACAGAGTCTCGTTTTCTACTAAGTATTGCATTCAACCTTTTTTGGTGATAATCAAGGCTTTGTGATTCCATCTTTACCTCCATTGTGGTAGTAATATTGGTTTTTATCCGTTTAATTCTTTCTTCTTTCGAGGCGTCTTCCAATTCGTTGACATTGCAGATGGACCTCGACATATCCGACTGTAACCTAGGCCGTGATAGCCTTTTAGAGGAGTAACGGATTATCAAACCGGAGGGTCACGAGTTCGAATCCAACCAAAGACCGCCTTGCACAAGCGGGCTGGTGCACGTTAAATCTGACATGACCTCAAATGTCTTTATGATGGAATGGTGTGGAAGTTTGGTGAGTAGAGTATCAGCTCAGGTTTGACGAGTACTCAATTCATGATTACTGGTTAGTTTTAACACTCCAATTATTTAGGAGAGTCATCACGTCATTTCGTCTAAGTACGAAGTACTGGTCGAGTCGAAACTGCCTTGATTTTTTAGAGGGAACTAAGATTCAAGGAGGGAAAACAAAAAGTCCCGTGCCAGAATTGGTGACAGTTTGGCACAGGTATGAACAACAGAGGCTGACCACATCAAGAAAGTTTGCGACCCGAACATAAATAAAAAAGAGGGTAAAATAAAGGGCAACGTTTTTTAATTTATCTATTAAAAGAAAAATATAAAACCATATGTAAGCTCAGCTAGTGTGAAGTTTAATAGAACTGAATATTACAGGTGTAGTTTCCCTAGGATTGAAAGTTTAAGAATGACATGTAACTATAAATAGGTACATTATTGGGAAAATACGTTCTACAAGGATTCACATATGCTATATATGTTGTACATACCTTACAAAGTTTATGTTACTGGACATACTTTTCACCTTACCGTCATCCGACCGGGTCCAAAATTAAGAGGTTTTGACCTCGGATCTTGCCTTCTGGATTAATCTCATACTCAATAGCTCATTATGATGTTTAAGTGAGTTGTTGATTCAGCTATACCTATCTATATTGTTTGCTCAATATTCGAACACAAAACGTTGGAATAAAAATTCTTTGGGATTTTAAAATGCCATTTATAATTAAGGGAACAGTTAGTTATATAATTACTTGCTGAACCAAATTTACCTCAAACGCAATTATGCTTGATTTAATCTCTGTTCCGTGCTTTTTACTTTAGGTTTCATGGTCAAATAAATCTTATAAGCGAATATAGACGCAAACCGCAATTTATCTGTTTATCTTCTCAAACTGATCTTCACTTAATCGCCAACTCCATATTAGATAAACCTCCTCTTGCAAGTAAGATAGCGTTTTCAAATTCTAAGACATATTAACCCTCCTGGTGGTTGTCTCGACGAGGTATCTCGTCATTAAAAAAACTGACGGATCTCAATGGACGAGATATCTCGTTCTTAGCACAATTGAACAAATCCTGGACAACATATCCCGTCGAAACTCTTGGAGGGTTAAAGAAGAGTGGTACGTCCCGGCATTGTTGGTTTATATAGTCAATCCAGACTCTTGCGGTATTTCGTCCCAAAAAAAAGAGTAGAAGACTTCTTTGTGGTGTCGTCGCCACAAAACGGTAGACGTGAAAACAGTTCGAATCGTACATAAGAACAAGACAACCAACAGCTACGATAGTTGCGTCCTTATAACTCCAAGGAAATTCAGAAATATATACAGTATTTACATCATCACATTGACATATTTACAGCCATGCATAAAAGTATGTATCTCACAGTCCAGTGCGGGGAACCAATATCATCCACTGCTTCTGGCTCTCTCTCGCTCTAATCGTTGTCACCAATGTGCCTGCAGTAGTATAAAAATAACCCAACGGTTGAAGACAATAACCAATCAAAGATCATCTGTACGAACACCACCTGCAGATAACGTTCTATTTTCACCTGCTCTTCTCAAGACGTTGTAAAACACGCGACACAATAAGAGCAGCTGGAGCCAAAATATAGCCAATCACAATTCATTCGACATTCCGATGACACAGTAGAGTGGGCAGCTACCCTGCTAAATGACCCTTCCTAAAGGTCAATCACATCGCAGTTTCTCATGATGTCTCACCCTGTATAAACCGCTCGAGCTTCATACTCAGTCAAAATACTCTCCTCTCTTAAGAATGCGAAAGTTATCGTATTTTCCTTCTTGGTTTTAAATCTTTTTCTGGGATTCAACCCCGTAAAAAAAAGCCTAAAAATAACGTGAATGGTTTGACCACTGCCAGAGAGACCACTCAAACCATTGTTAAGCAACACACAAAAATCAAATGTATAACAGTGTTTCTTCGAAAGGAAAGGCCTTTGTCTGATTTACCAACCTTACCTTCATAAATACACTGTATATGCTCGAATAATCCGCGACTTTGAGTTATCTTCAATGCTACTCTTCTTATTTAAGTGAAGCACTGGAATATTTTCTTATCCACCGAGTCTACTGACTTATTTTAAAATCCAGGATAGAGGGGAAAGGATTACGACGCCAAATATTTTGAAATAAGCCGTACTACCAGGTTTCTTGTCACTCTTTTGAAAATAAGTTCGTGGGTTATTTAATAAATGTAGTGAAGTGTAAATTTCCATGCATTTCAGGTACAGAACAGCGTAAACATGATGTTATGCTAACGTTTAGTAAATTAATTTGTACCTGAATAGATTTATTGGATTAATTTGTTTGAAAGACGGGATATTCGATTTCAAATTACTGTGTCTTAAATGCCAAAAGTTAGCATTGTATGGTATTTAATTGATCTCGACAGCATTTTTTTCTTATCATCATTAAGGGGATACGGAACACATTGAAAAAAAAACTTTTATTAATTAATTTAAAATTTTTATTTTTTTTGTACTGAGTACCCATTTAACTAATAAACAAAATCAAAACACAAAAAATTTCCAAAAGTTTATTAAAAATTTTAAATTGAAGTTTTTTGAAAACAAGAGGGGTCATTTTAAATTGCTAAAACTCAAATTATTCTTGATTAATTTTCAAAATTCTTGCAGTAAATTATTCACAAATTTATAAACTTTAATTTAGATTCAAAATACTAATTGAATAAAAAATAAAAAATATTTAAATCAAAATTTTCGAAAATTTTAAGGTACTTTTTTTAGAAAAAGTCATATTTTTAAAAGTAAACATTTGTTTCAAATTTGCCGAATCAAAATTAAAGTATAATGTTTGAAAAATATATATTCCATATTTCAACCCGCAAACTTTGTCGGTTTTTGACTTATAGCAACTTGAATACATGAAATCTTGAAAAAATGTATCATGGAGAAAAACGCATTTAAAGTTTTAAAGACCGATTTACAATTAAAAAAAGGATTGAATACATTTCAAAAGCAGCCAGATGAGTATCTAACTCCTTCGTTTCTCTAAATATTAGGTTTAATTCGATTTTTGTAAGTTCTACCTTTTTTCTATATAGTTTAAAGGACTCCGTAGACTTAAATAACGTCTTTCGCAGATGTTGATGCCATGACAACAACTGTCAAGAGTGTTAGATTTTCAAAACAACCAACCACAAAAATAACTATATCTCTAGTACTAATTAAGATAGAAACATAATTTAGGCGTCATTTTAAGCAGAAAAACGCAGAGAATTTCTTAGAATAATAAAACAAATTTCGAAAATTTGACAATTTCTGTGTCCCGGATCCCTTTAATCAATTTAGGAGATGGTTATTATTTGGTATTTTATTAAATTAATATCCATGTGGTAAAATTTTGGATGAGTTGGTTTTCGTAAGTTTGATTCAATTTTAATTTTAATTAAATACTTTTTGTGATAAAACGTACGCATATATTATTCGAGGTTAATATTTAGTTTATTTCAAGTATTTTAATCGGTGTAAATCGGGCATGTTTTTAAATAATTAAGAGTTCCCGACATTAAATTTACATTTTTTTTTCACACCAATTACACTATCACACCTACACTCAGGAATTAGAAAATGACAATATTTGTCAGAGAGAAGACATACATCCTAAATTGTTTTTTGAAGAGTATTGTGTAAAAATAACAAAGATTTTCATTCATAACATCTGATCCGATCTGGCATGCCTTTCATATCTGGAAATCCGCCGCGTTCGACAAAGAAACGTCGTCAATAGACCGTTGTGTATCTCCAGTGCGACGTTAATTAGCTACCTACCTACCAATGTCTAAACTGTGTAACTAAGCACTTATAAATTTCATAGCGAAAATACACGCTGCTGACATTTCTGTTGAAGTTCTGAATAACTAGTTCAGAAGTGAAGTGTTGAAATCGAATTTTGATTTCTTTTCCTGAGTACCTGTTTTAATGCTGATCTACATAACCTTCCTGGTGATTATATGAACGAGACATCTCGTCAAAAACAAAAGTAGTCAGATAATAAGGGACGAGTTATGTCGTCGAAATCAGATGAAAGGTTAATAATTTTAACTGTTAATAGACTACGGTGCTTTGCAGGGTATCATGAACTTGTGACTAATTTTAAAGAGGTGGTAGATTGCACAAGGAATTACAATACATTGATGCGTAACTATTAAAAAGAAACTAATACTGATACCTCCAATATTTAAGAGCCGTTAGATTGACATAGTTACATGATGAAATTTGCTTTCAGTCTAAAACATACGATTAATGAGATCTTTTTCCAAACGTAGATAGTTATATCTCAATGAATTTTACATGAATTATATCGTAAGAAATTTATAGCCTGATTTCTTGCAATGTGTAATGAGTTTATAATCCTGTGTCTTGTTTCTGTCATTTTTGTACATGAATATCTTTATTTTAATAATCAATAATAATTTTTCTTTATACTGGTTTTCCCAGGCTTTTGTAATGATTTTTAGTATCTTTTATCTCTCATTAACTGTATAATTGTTCACTTTGTGTTGGGTAAAGTTGATCCATATACTGTACCTCGTGACAAACTAAACCAGATCGAACTATTTACTGTATTAATAAAATATTATGTAACTACATAACATGGATAAGATTCGAAAGCTTAGTGAATAAAAAGAAATCCTTCAATAAAATAAATGTTGCTTTTCGGAGAAACACATAAATATGGTATTTCTTCGAGGCGATTCAAACCATTCGACGAAGCAAAAATACCATACATAACATCACATATCCTGCGCTCTTCAACAAATAGGATATATTCTCTCATTCCCAACGTCAGATCTTTTATTTAATGCCTTAACATCTCTAGATAGTTCCTCAAACGGTTTTCCTGGAATTCTAAGTATTACGATACACGATACAACGGGTCTTAAATCTTAGTACGTTGAAAATCAAATAAAATGTATCTGGAAAGTACGTTATATCTTTTATGATGTATTTCTATAAGTATACACTTTAATATTTGATAAATATGAGAACGAATACTACGTATCATATATTTGAAAGGAAATAGTTCATAGCTATCAGAATCCGACGTCCTGCATGCCCAAATCTTCAATGTTCTTATTGAATCCCTTACTTCACTGTTCCAGTATTTAAGAAATGGTGGAGGTTGTGTATGGGGACACAGCTACATTCTTCAAAACCTCCTGGTAATTGTGTTGACGAAATATCTCGTCATTAGCGAAACCATAAACAGATCGTGACGGACGATATCATCAAAAAAATCGACAGTATCTTGGTGACAAGATATTTTGTATTTGTTACTTTTTGAAATTAGATTGTGATGGACTAGATATCTCGTCAGAAATACTTAGAGGGCTAATTCGTGAATTCGTCTTTGTGTTCTTAGAAGAATGTAAGTTGTAAATGATTAGATTGGTGACGGTTTTAAGTTTAGTATTATTTTTACTAAGTGAATAATCGGGTTTCATATAGGACCGCGACCTTTCCCTGCGTTAACTCAAATACACAAACTTTGTTGAACGTGTTTAATACCGCGAACGCTAAAAACGATCGTGACATTTTCCTGTCTTAACTGATACACAAACCCTGTATAACGTGTTTCCTTAAAGATTATTGCAGAAAAACAAACTTTAGATTTTAAAATTGGGGCTTCGAGAGGCACTTTTAGGACTACTTGTGTGTGCTAATTTTCAAGGCTACAGATTGGTATAAGTGTACCAAATGTGGTGTGGATGTATGTGTGTGTGCGTGTATACTACACCGTTTGACCAATCCACACCACATTTTGTACACTTATACCAATCTGTACCAAATGTCCTTGGCCATCGACCCCTTAAAACGTAATTATAATAGTACAATCAAAAAACGACAATTATATGAGATTTCAGATTGCTTATTTTATAGTTACTGTTTATTGTATGTATTATATAGTACCTATTATATTATACTTATTTAACGTCAAAAGGATACGTTTATGTTTAGAAGGATAATTAATGTATAAAATATATAATTTACTTAAATAACAAAATACCAATAATGCAATCTTCCTTACATATATTAAATAAGACTTTTATTAAATTAGTAAATAATTTACCAACTTTGTGAATGTGAAGATTATGCTTGACAAGGTTAGCAATGTTGGGTGTAAAATTTGTAACTTTCAGCCTTAAACCGCTACGAAATTCTATATTCAGTCTTCATTGCGTTATCATTCAAAACGAAGGTAGAATCTGCTGACTTCTGAATTAGTCAACTTGGGGATTCCGATTCCTTTTGAATTCTTTCTCGGTCCGAATTTGTGTGCATTTCCCAGTAGTTTTTTGACATACGTTTGTTTGTATTATTTTCCGACACGATGGAATCTTTCTTCATCCCAGAACACTTATTGACTTATAAATTTAAAATTTTATTTCTTAGGTTATTACAGCTAAATAATAATACAGATATTATTCTCTACAAATTCAATTGACTTTAATGTGCTATCTTTTCGCAATTCGAAGCTACGCTGCTCTATCGCTTTATGGCATTGCCATTTTCAGTGCTAGGTCCTTCAGCTCTATTCAAACAAGATTCAATAATTATATTAACCCTTAGATTACTGCCGGTACAGTACTTGTACCTCGATTGCGCCAAGAAAGAATTTAAACTACAGGCAGTACAGCATTTGTACCTTGAAGGTTATAGAATATTGCCAAGAATGAATTTAGACTACGACTAGTAAAGCAGTTGTAACTTAAAGGTTATAAAAATCGCACCTGTTATATCTATAGACTATAGACTCTATCTATATATACCTATAGACATAGTCAAAATGTTAATTAGAAAAATAATTAGAATGCCATTTATAGTTATCAGGCTTTTTTGGTGTAGAGTTTTCCTGACCGAATTATTGGCGTTGCATGGAAGTTTGGAGATGTGTTGACACCCAAGTGTTGTTCTCATAATCTGACCGCGGTTCAAAATGGCGGTCATTGTTCTTAGATATTCCCTTCAAGAGTGATCACGGATCGTCATCAATAGCCATTTTTATTGCTCCAGGGTGATGGTAACTAACAACCTACCTGACCGACTTTAAAGATGTATTGAAGTCAACATTTATAGTTATATTGCAAAATTAAAAATATATTTTAAGTTTCAAAAACGTTTAACATTACCCATATATAATAGCATGCATGTTCTACATGATGTAACGTAAAAACATACTAAATAGTTATAATTTATAATGGTTCATAATTTAGAATGTTTTATAATTTAGAATAATTAGAATGAATAGAGTTATAATTTAGAATGTTTTATAATTTAGAATTATTAGAATGTATAGAGTTATAATTTAGAATGTTTTATAATTTAGAATTATTAGAATGTATAGAGTTATAATTTAGAATGTATAGAGTTATAATTTAGAATGTATAGAGTTATAATTTAGAACGTATAGAGTTATAATTTAGAATGTTTTATAATTTAGAATGTTTTATAATTTAGAATGTTTTATAATTTAGAATGTTTTATAATTTAGAATGTTTTATAATGTAGAATGTTTTATAATTTAGAATGTTTTATAATTTAGAATTATTAGAAAGTATAGAGTTATAATTTAGAATGTTTTATAATTTAGAATTATTAGAAAGTATAGAGTTATAATTTAGAATGTTTTGTAATTTAGAATAATTGGAATGCATAGAGTTATAATTTAGAATGTTCTAATTAAAAGTGATTCCCAAAAACCTAAAAAGATGTTCTTACATAAAAAAATAAAAACGCTGTGAAATTTGCGACTAATTTTTCACTGGAAAGTTTTATTTTATTACTCAATCAATCAATTATTTTTCAAAACAATGTTATGACTTAATGTTGAGAATGTATCAAACATTCTGCTATAAACAAAATACGTTCGCATTCTTTAAAGATAGTTGCTTTGATTTAATGTACTTCTATAAATTTATTTCCAATGAACACTTGAGAACAAGAATTATCCATTTCCATATTATATTTTTCTTGATATAGAATTGTTAGAGCATTCAGTTTAAAATTTGTCCAAAAGAAATACGAACATATTCTAGTAGTAAAATGATCACTTTTTCGAATAAGAAATTTGTAAACGGAGTGGTTTTTGTTTGAAAACATTTATATGAAACTGCTTTCTTTCTTTGTTCAGTTTTGTGATTTAAACACATTTTGGAGATTACAGTGATTGAGTACAATATTTTTATACACAAAAAAAGAGAGTATTAAGGGAGAAAAATTCGTCTCATTCTACGATAGCTAAAATGAGTAAAACATCCTTTAGCTTGAGTGGAAAGGTACAATTAAGCTATTTGCAGTTTTTATTACAAGTGTAATAATTAAACTAAAAGCTTTGATTTTAAGAACCGAATTAGTGACATGCGTTATGATTAGAAGGGCATTCAAAATAATTCACATACATTTTTTAAAAAACTTAGTGGCTCCTTAATCGTTTTTCGTAGCTGACATTTTTTTTTGCTAAAATGATCATTACCATTACGATTCAAAATTTTTTTAAAGAAGCCGAAATTATTTTTAAAATAGCAATCACAGTACAAATGGATACAAGGAGTATAATCCTGAGGAAGAATGATACTGCAATTGTATGTTTAAGCTTCAGAGATTGCCATGTGGAAAAAATTTATCGCCATTTGAACACAACACCATTTTTTGTGTATCTTACCATTTTTAAATCCATCTCACCAAATAAATGACGGCATTATACATAAATAACATTACCAGCACTTTAACAAATGACGCTGTAAATTTTTAATTAAAATGAAGATTGTGGTACCGCAAAACTGAAAGTGAGTTTATTATTAATTCTAGAGAAAGAAAACATTCAGGTAAAAAAGAATGCATGTAACTTCTTAAATAATAAGTTTAGATATTATCTAAATCCGGTATTGTTTTTGTCTTATTACTTTCGAAATGTAGAAAATACGACAATTAATTAAAGACTAGCTTTGTTTTAAGCTTAAATTGTTTTGACTAAGCTTTGTTTTCCTACATATGACATTAAAAATAGGACGACCAAATAAAAATACGTTCACTGCCTAAAACTATACTATATTTATCAGTTTTGTTTTATAAAAGCCTCTTACATTTTAAATAGTTCATTTTTATAAGCGATTGCCAATTCTTTATCTATCAAAATAATATCAAGCCTAAATATTAATAGTTTTTAGGTTCGTAGGCAGTTAATTAACTTCAGACTGGAAAAACAAAACGACTATTTATTGTTTTTAGTACAATTTCTCTATCAAAATTGCTATTTTTTCTTTCAGATTTTTGCTATCGTTTGTATTAAATATGATATAAAATGCTAATAATGTATTCCTTGCATTATAAAAATTACTTGAAAAGTAAAATACTTATGATATGACGTAAATTAGATTTATCTTTTTTATTGAGAATAGTAATTTATAATATCTTCACAATCAAATTTACTAATGTTGATAATTTATTTTAACACTACAGTTTGACGTCTTTTATTAGTTAATGAAATGCGTTCTGGCTTAATTAATTAAAGTTGGGTATAACGGATCCTATAATGGTTGAATGGATCATTTATCAAGCAGACTGGTACATTTTTGTGCATTATACATTCTCCTAATTTCACTATTAATAAACTGTCATTAATAATGCTACACCTTACAAATAATTAATGAATGTCCATGTGGGTTTTAAATTTATTATTACGAAATTCTATCACATTCTATGTAATATAATAGCATAAGTAATTTATGATAAACGTTTAATAATGATCATGCAGTAAGTTGAAATTTCGCGCTTTTATAAGTGAATAGGAAATATGAAGTAAATAATCTAATCATTTTTAAATGCAGAAAGTATATATGCTTACTTTACTTTATCGCTCCAATTCATAATCATCCAATGCTTTTGATGCATAAATATGCAACAGGCTGTAGAAATATGAATTTTGTTGCCAAAATCCGCGACTTCTAATAAAGGTAAATACAAAGAATTATATTTTGAAACTAGCTAAATTAAAACATAATTAAAAATCGTTTGCTAAGCATATAAAACTTTTACTTAAACATGAATGATTTTATCATCTGATAAAATATTAATCATAATCTTTCTTTTGAATAAATATCGTATATTCTTGAAAGTTTTCTGGTAACATTAAATTCGCTTGCTGAGATCCCATCTTTGGTATTCTAATGTGGAAGCAAACTCTTGAACCGTTTAATTTTCGTCTTGATTGTTATGTTCATGACATAATATTTATTTATCATGCCTTTATATATTGCCTTTTATGCATTAAGATACTTTTTGCTCTCGATATAAATGCCTTCAGAGAGAAGGCTTTTATTCCGCCCCGCCTTTCGAAAATAAAATATATAGTTTGCCATTTCCATTTCTAATTCACGATTCTTTACAGCTTTCTTTGCTGTGTGAAATAAATTTCACTTCCGACGCCTGAAGGTTCAAAATTGATTCGCCGCAGGAATGGGGAATTTAATTTCTCTTCTTCGAAGTAGGGGACCAGCTCTCAGAACGCTTAAATTGATTAAATAATCTAGGTAAATAATTAAATAATTTTAAGTTCGATAACTCAATAAAGAAAGCTTTTAACCCAAAACGCATCAAACTTTAATGGATGGGGAGCAGTGTTTTGATTGCTGTGTAGGTTCAGGGATTTCAATTTTTCATGTGTCTCGTTCATTGATTGTGGAGTGATATTGCGTGGCAGTTATTCACTGATACTGATTTATTTATTCAAGTGATTCAAGAACGCGCTGATTTGATTTCAGTAATTAATTCTGTTCGCGTTAAATGATACAATTGAACCCAATAATTTTTTTTTTTTTTAAATTTATACCACCCTGAATAAGTGTTTAGGACTGTAGCGAGAAATCAATTTAATTCCACCCTGAAGGCATGAATGTTTACAGTAATTAGTCCTTAGAGCAAGTATGTGTGATGAGATTAAAATGCCTTCTTCATAAATAATACATAATCTTTATAGATTCGAGTAAATTAAATTTTCTGGAGACCCTCCGCTTAATTTGTCCATTCAAGGAGATAAAAATGTAAAACAAAATCCAATTTTTCTTGATTGTAAAGAATCATATTCAATATATGGACAAAAGTATTTGGACACTACAGAAATTCGAAGGAGGATCCATCTTAGTGATAGGTTGTTGTTCCCGGTTAGGACTCGGTCCATTGCTTTATGTACCTGGTACCATGGACACTGATGTGTACCTCGACGTTTTGAATAATTCGGCCTTGCCTACACTATGACAATACTACGGCGATGATGGTATTTTCTTTCAACATGATCGAGCTCAATGCCATGCTTCAAAACGTTTGCTGAACTGGTTTACTTAAAAATAGGTAGATTTGCTTGACTGGCCTGCTCAGAGCCCCGATTTCAATCTGATCTAGCACTTGTGGAACAGACTGGAACGACGAGTAGGACACCACCACGCCCATTTGTACAGCAATCTCTTCAAACAGCCTTGCAAGAGGCATGGCAAGCTATTCCTGCCCAGACTTACAGAAAACTTGAGGAAAGTATGCCTTGACGCGTTGCAGTTGTGTTACAAGCAAAGGGAGACCTACCACTTACTAAATATAATAATAAAGCACTTTTTCAGAAAAACATGCATTGTCCAAAACCTTTTGTCCATATAGTGTATATCGTTATCCCCTTTTACTGTAAGATTTTGTTAATTGTACCGGAAAGGCAGTTGATATTTGGATTAGCGTCAGATTGAAGTTACACAACAGGCTATTGGCGGTCAGGTATCAATCCAAAGAAAAAGTTCCGAGTACAACACGTCATAATTTATATCCACAGTAAAACGATGAGGACGAAATCTGAACAGGCACTCTCGAATCTGCCATACAACTTCAACGTAGGACACAAAAAATTTAACGTGAGCCACCGCCAAAAAAAAAATGACAGTCTTTGTTTCGATCGAGTTTGAACTTCAACCTGCAGTTGCTATTACGTTACTCTTCGTACCGGGCTGCAAAGGTATTCAATTTTATCGTTAACGGCTTAAAGGTGAATTTCGTACCTTCAGACAGGGTAGGTTGGTTGTTTTTAAATAAAAAACTTTATAATGCAAAGCAGCTACAAACAGATATTTCTTTTCAAACGAACATTCTCCCACAAAGGAAAATGTACTGATACATTAGAGAAAAATACAAAAGGTAGATATAGGAGTTGAATCTTGATCCACTACAGCAGTAGGTAAGCTAACTGAACCCCAGTGGTGCCCACCCTAAACTTGATTCGAACCTAGAGTCTATTGAACCCCAAGAACCAAAAATGTTTATCAATGAAACAATCTTATTTTCGCAACGAGCAGGTATGTGAAAATATGACTGATAATTTTGTATCTCAATTAATTACTGTATAAACACAAAACACCGTTGTGGTGGTACAAAACCAAGCAGAAGCCTTTTAACATTGTATGAAATTGGATTTTTGGAAATTCTTTGACGGAAAGCATTTATGTTCTCATTCGTAACTACTACCCTTGGTTGTGGCAAGACGTATGCAGACAACAAGAAATATAAGTTCAATCTGGTGTTACATCCTGTGCTCCTTAAATAAAAGTAGTTCACAATTAAGTTAAACAAAAGTTCCAACAACAGAAGTAGTTCACAATTAAGTTAAACAAAAGTTCCAACAGCAAAAGTAGTTCACAATTAATCTAAACAAAAGTTCCAAGTACAAAGTAGTTCACAATAAATTTAAACAAAAGTTCCCACAACAAAAGTAGTTCACAATTAAATTAAACAAAATTTTCAACAACAAAAGTAGTTCACAATTAAGTTAAACAAAAGTTCCAACAGCAAAAGTAGTTCATAATTAAGTTCAACAAAAGTTCCAACAACAAATGTAGTTCATAATTAGATTAAACAAAAGTCCCAACAACAAAAGTAGTTCACAATTATGTTAAACAAAAGTAGCACCGACATAATCTATTACTCTATTTGTCAACCAGGTTGTAGATACGTAAACACTACGATTAATTTCGAATGCAACCTACAACCTTTTTCGCTACTGAAATATTTTCTAATCAAAACTCTGTAGATGTACCGGTTAATAATGCGGATGTTTTCAATAGAAGTTACGCATATGTTGATATACATGCGATTTGGTATGTAAGCTATTTTTCTTTATTGATAACAAGCTTCAAAACCTCATGTATAAAATTTTCTGAAGTTGTTAACATCATAGATATTTTTGCGCTTAAAAATGTCGAATTTCGTACAGTTAAGATACTTATGATTTTCGTTAAATACTTATATGAACGCTAGTTTAAACGCTTTAAATGTGACGATTTCGTTGTGTTAGAGAAAGCACGCCCAGGTCAACCGAAAACAATTGAAGACCAACAAACAGGTGAAACCGTTAATGTTGATCGCTACCAAAAGCAACAACAGAAAAATTTGAACCATGTGTTAATCGTAAAACGTCCAGAATGGGCCAGAAGACGCTGCAAATTAATTTTGCATCATGATAACGCACCATCACGTACTTACAAAAAAGTTAAACGAGTTAAAAAGTCTTGCATGGGACGTAGTAACCCACCAGACTTTTTTATGCTTAAGCTGTCACCCCACACCCTAGTGAGGACATTGAAGCCACTGCAGATTTAACGTGCACAAGCCCCCTTTGTTTATTACGGTCTTTGACTGGATTCGAACTCACCACTCTCCGGTTGATAATTCGTTGATCTTTCAACTTGCATACCATGACCTTGTTTGTTTTCGTAATCAAACGCATGACTACTAAAATCTTATTCAAATGTTTGAAAAATTATGTAAGAAATATTTTTGATAAAAGAAAACAACATTTATTTATTCAATATTATTTGAGTGGTTATTACTGCTCAGTACGCAGAAACAGGTAGGTATGTAGGTATTTTAATCAACGTCGCGCTGTATTAACACACAGGGGTATTGGCGACAAACTCAAAAACATAAAATAATGAAGTTGATACCATTTGTTAAGTTAAAGTAGAGACGATCATGATTTCCTATAAAAATCCATTACTTCCAATTACTTTTAAATTTCCATTTATTCGAATACCAGAATGATATGAAAGAATCTGAAACTAAATTTCCGAACTAAAAACATTTTATTTTGAAGGATTATCACGACCCGAATAAATCCTTGATAACAAGCTCTCTTTTTAGAATAACGATATTTGAGACTTTCTAAATATATATCCATCCAAGAACATATCTAACACGTAATAATATTTTTCCAGGAAATTCTAAGCTGTTAGTAAAAATTATCTTGCGTCTGCTCTTGGGTTTCTATCTCTGGAAAGTTATTTAAAGCTGTTCCTAATTATTTTCTCTTGTGGTTAGAAATTGTTCTAGTGTTTGAGAAAATGTCTACAGAGAGAATATAAGTCGCAATCTTATTTTTAACCAAGAATGATAAATACTTTTGAATGCACTGTCACAAGTATTATGATTCCATACTACATTGATGGTCTGTGATGAAGACCGGATTTTGACATTTAAGCTTACCACTGTGGATTTGTCATAATTTTCATTTATGTTCAGTTTTCCTGCATAGATATTTTCCTGATTTTGTTTTCTTTATTTGTAAAACCTCAGATGTCCTAGAATGTTCCATATTATCTATCCACAATCAGAGCATAAAAATTTTTCTTCAGTCGAGATTGGTAGGTAGTTGAATTTCACCATACTGTAACAATACAGCGGACTATCGGCGAAGATCCGGGATCAATTCTGAAATAAAAGATCCAAGAATAATATCTCGTAATTTTTAACCACGATGAAATGAGAAAGTCAACATCTGTACTGGCACCCCATTCTCAGAACATTCATACATCTCCAACATGATCAAATTTGAAGCCACGACAGATTTATCGAGCACATATACAATTGTCTTCGTTCTGATAGAGTTTAGAACTCGTAACGCTTTGGTTTCTAATCCGAAAATCTACCCACTAGTTGCTATTCCGCGACTCTACCCACCAGGCTACCACAACCTTTCTCTCTATGCCAGAAGCAAAAACTAATGTTTAATCCTTGGAATAGCTATTTGGATTTCCTTTTTAGTAATAATATGTTGTCTTGCTTAGTCTGATCTGTGGCAATATAAAAAAAGAAATTATTTTTGAATTCTTCTTTCATAAGTAGTTTATAGTTATCCATATTAGTAGCTTCGGAATCATCTGCTCTATCTAAATCTGAAACATTTTGCTAATTATAAGTTACAACCTCATCAAGATATCGATTTTTTTTACAACAAAATCAAGATATCGATTTTTTTAACAACCTTATCAAGATATCGATTCTTTTTAACAACAAAATCAAGATATCGATTATTTTTAACAACAAAATCAAGATCTGGTCTTCTATTGTAGAAGTTTATAGCCCGTTATGATTTCCTTTAGACGCGATACATCATCCAGTCAACCACTAGATGGGTTTAAGAAGTCAATGGCATAGGTGAAGCATCCCAGTTTCATTTTAGCGAGTGACATAAATGCCTCACTTAACCACAAGAGTTACCTGTTAGCATTTAGCAGGAAATAGGGACTGATCATCCCGTGTAGGGACACCATATCAGGATAAAGACCCTCGAAGTACTTCAAACACCATGAGGCTAAAAACTGGACTTGAACTTTTAGTATATGTTGTAATCTATATAGACCCATTTCCAGAAGACGCATAACCTTTCCAGTTTGTAGCCTCATGGTGGTAAGGGGTGTAACTAGAAGGACTGTTTGAAGTTCTTTATCTGATAGGCAAATTCTACAACATAAATGTTTTCATTATTGTATCATATGTGATTAAACGCAGATATATTATCCTACTTTTTTTCTAATCCGTACACACGGGTTTTTCTTGCTTGCAGTCGATGCCGTTCGTTTATGTCACCATGGCGCGACGAGTTGCAAATTGGAGAACTCGTAAAATCAATAGACCAATGCAATAATGGAACGGCTTACGCCTTTGTAAACATCAGGAATCGGGAGTAGTAAAACAGTCACAGTGGTGTAGTACGGGATAAGTGGAATTGTAGGCATTCATCAGATAATTTGGTGTGGTGGTTGATTTTATTCGTGCTTGCTCGCTTACCAACGCTCACTCTAGGCTGTTGGGCCATTTGGTGGCACGCCTACCAATAGAGTATGTAAAAGCTTCCTCAACTCGTTCTCGCCGGTGTCTGGTTCTGGGTCCATGGTCAGGCATTGATGGAAGTGGGCAGCATCCACGGTGCCCTGACCGCACATCGAGGAAAAGAGGGGAGGACAACGTGTAGAAACTGTTCAGGTGGGCATTAGGACAATCGTGCCTGGTTTTCATCCGGAACAGCGACACGTTAACTGCCAGAAAATACACTATCAGTCCTTAACCACTCAGTATCTTATTAGTGTTTCAGCAACAAAGAAAGGT
Organism: Metellina segmentata; assembly: GCA_947359465.1. Lineage (NCBI taxonomy): Eukaryota > Metazoa > Arthropoda > Arachnida > Araneae > Tetragnathidae > Metellina > Metellina segmentata. The sequence continues at coordinate 101,174,914 of OX375874.1, forward strand.
CATGCACTTGGAATTTCTCGGTGGACAGATCTAGGAAATGCCGAGAATGCGTGACCGAGAGTGATCCTCTACAACACCAAAGGTCAAACTGTCAAAAGTTATCCCTTGAAATAGCCTCGTTGAAACGTCGTGATAAACAGCGTGTCTTAAATCAACGACTCTCTAATGCTCAATGCCATAGACCACTCGGAAAACGCCTGTCTCTTGGACCAGCTCAGTAAATCTTACTGCATTTCTCCCCCACATTCTTGGTATCCCGCAAACTATCCTGAGAAGGTTGCATTTTAAATGTTCATGGCGACATAAGACTGCTAAGGAGAAAGAATTCGAAGGGGTAGAATATATATATATATATATATGACTTTTTTATAGTAGGAGTTTAGAACTTTCTTACCTATCCTTGTTCATAAATTCAGCAATTCTTTCCCGTATTTTGGATTATATAATAGTGCCTCTGTGGGTTTGTTGGGGTTTTAAGGCTATAGGGCCATATTTTACCATGATGGGCCGGATACAAGATTTACAATATCATGTAATGGACATACGGATATAAGGAAAATTTTAATTACACAGAAGAGAGAAGTATAACCAGTGAGGAATCGAACTTGACAGAAACGGAAACTGCGCCACCTACAAGAGGTGTCTTGTGGAACAGCTCTGGGATGAATAGGTGGGTGGGAAGTTAAGTAACGTTTCTGTTCAGCAAGACAACGGGCTATGGATGAGGAAACTAGATCAATCTAGAAGGGAAATATCCAATCATATCTCGTCATTTGGAATCACATGACCAGATTAATATATGGGATCTTGACATAGTATCCCAAAAAGATGCTGATTTAGTGTATTCACGGTGGACTTGGTTGAACTTATATTTGAACACGCAACTATCCGTTTGCTAATTTGTTATTCTTCCCAATGAGCTGCCGAATCAGCCCTTGGAAGAATAAGTGTTGGTAACTGGACCAATGTAGCAAAACAACTGGTTGTCGGAGACTGTCCGGGACCCAACCCGAAAGGAAAGGTCTGAGGTACTACGTGGTATTGAACCATATTCAGATGATGAGTTCATACCTAGGCTAGTACCCTACTCCCCAGAATTTCGAGCATCACCAACATGAGATTATTTGAGGCCACGACAGATTTAAAATGCACCGGGCCCCTCCATGTACACGATGGTCTTTAGTTGGATTCGAACTAGAAACCTTCAGATAGTTAATCCATTACGCTTCCATCCTGGATAATATGGCCCATTGACGAAATCGTTATTTTTGGTATTTTATTTGACGTTCCACCTGGGCGACACAACAGGCTATTTGAAGGAATAAGAGTTGGTCACTGTATGATTTGTTCGACATGATATTTTGGACATAGGTTAAACCTTGGGGAAAGGATTGGTTATCAAACAGGTTGTTAACATGTTTAGTTGATTTTTCAGTAAGATGTTCCCATCAGTTGCTGTCATGATTGATACACGATGTCTAATAAACCTTATGGCTTATTTTAACATTGTGTACAAACCTAAATACCATGATTGATATTCGAAGCAAGAACCCTTTAAACCGAAAGTAAAAGCCCTTAACACTCGACTTCGAAGACGATTCGGCGGCCGCGGAGGCCCTTTTGAAAGAGAAACGAACTAACAACCGGAGTGTTGAGAGTTCGAAAACCACCAAATAATGGGGCTGGCGCAATTGAATCTGTTATGGCCTCAAGGTGGCGTTATACAGACGTTTCTGGAAGATATATCTTATATGTTGCAATAAATCGTATAACCCGATGTATCTTATATGCAAAACCGACAAGATCTTGATGGGAGAGTTATCTCGACATATGAATAAAATTAGCCAGATATTGGTAAGCAGTTGTTTTAATTAACGTCGCATTGAAGGAACACAACGGGCTATTGACGATTGTCCGGGATCAATCCAATCCAATGGAAAATCCGAGGTCAATGCCACGTAATTTTGAGCCATTTTCAGCTGTCGTGGCAACACCTGTGCTGACTAGTAATTAAGGACAAGGCATCACGTTATTACGAAAATGATAAAATTATGACGGATGAACTACGTCATCGAAAGCACTTGGGCGGTTAATTTTAAAGAACATGTTCTCTACATAAATAAACTTTTCAATAATGTTTGAATTACAAGAAAATTCAAGTTACAAGTACTTGAAATGTATGCGTTTTCAACGTAAAGTTTTGCACTAATTTAAGGATGATACAGAACAACGGTTCAGATTAATATATTGCATAGTGACCCCATGGGGCCAATACATTCCCACGCATGGTGATCAGTGAATCTATTAGTCCTTGCATTACGTCTTGAGATATTACGGATTATGTATGACATAACTAAGGTACTCAATTCATCTTCTCGTTGATATTCACACGAGGCGACGTTTAATATCCTAAACAGCCTCATGCGTGTTCAATTTAGTACGAGAATATTCCTTTATAAAGTTTGTATAGACAATTCATAATATTAGAATTTAGTGCAATTATTTTTAAATCTTTGGTTTGGTAATTTTCCAAAGTATATAGGAATTTATTCTTGATGAAGTCAGTCTCATAAAGGACAAGCTAGAAATTCAAGCTGCAGCACATAATGGTCGATTTATCTGACACGAAATGTAATTAGACTGAAGAAAAATTGTGATACAATATTAGACGAGTTAACACCTTTCTTTGTCTCAGTACTTTTAATAAAAATTTGTATTGAAACTGAATCAAGAAAGGATTGATTAGCTTGAATAAATACTTGCTGATTGATTGTTGCGTCTTCTGAAAATCTTGACAGGGAGCTTATACATTGGACTTAAAATGCAATTTTACAGACATTAGATCTTCTGAAAGTATGTGATCGAAACTGTTTACTATGATTTATGAAACAAAAAAGCTAGAAGCTTCTTAAATCTATAAATATATGTTGTTTTTAAATGATTGTGGGGTAGTTTAAATGACTGGAACAAAATTCAATGACTGGAACAAAATTCAATAACATTTGTTAGTTCAAATATAGATATTTGTATGAAAAGCTATGTTTTTCTCCATGTTTACTTTTGCTACCATTGAAATATTTTATACATATTGATAAAAAGTCTACCGAACCAAAATAATACAAATTTGCATGCATTATTTAAGATAGTGTAAAACTTCTCATACGATAAAAATCACCCCATAAATGACCACATTACGCTAAGAGTAGCAGTTACGCGAAGCATATTTCTTATAAATTCGAAAGAAGACATCGAGGAAACATAACCTCAGGCAATTCCAAATAGAAATTAATTTAACCCCCTGCAGTTATCAGACCTAGACATCTTGACAAAAAAAAGAGATCAGTATATTAAATTAACGAGGACACAACGCATAAAAAGGGAACCTAGTTTACAGTTTAAAGCGCCATTCCGCTGGCCATTTTCAAAATGGCGCCTTCGAACTTTCTCAGGCGAAGCGTAAAAAACACGTCGTCAACTGCGTTGTAAAACGATAAACGATGCCGAAGCGGCAATAAACACGTCGATAAATCAAGAACTATATCGCCCTCTAAGTCAATGGCCCGAATGCTGCAGGAATATCAAGCAACTTCCACGGTACGGTCACAGTTAGTCATCTTAGACGAGGAACTTTATTTTTTTATCCCTCTGCCATTTACGTTCGTCGCTGCAACTGAAACTGGGTTTGCAATTACATTCCTAGATATAGGGTTGTGATAGCGCTTTAGTAATAAAACCGAGATGCTATCTATGTTTAGGAGCGATGAAATGAATTCATCTCAAGTGTTTCTTAATTGAAATTTTATTCGGAAGTAAGTTTTGTTGCATAAGGATTAAAATGAAAATCTCCTTCGAGAATTTATTTAACGAGATCAACGTATCTGTACTTCATGCTGTTTTTTTAATGATTTCGTCGTATCGAAGCTATGATATATAAATCGAAAGATAAAATTAAGATTAAAATACACAATGAAAATAAGGAATTCAGAATGCTTCTAAACAAGAAAAATATTTTTATTCATTTTAACAATTAGTTCATTTTTATTTCTGAATCTTAAGATTTGAGACACGCGCTCAAATGTTGTATTCTTAATTGCTAATCATTCAAGCGTCACAAAACTTCTAGTGTGAAGCTGGTATTAACCTATATCGTAGTCTGTGATTGAAATACCAGTTTGAAAGAACTGTAGTCATGTAGAAAAAGCGACACATTGCTGTTTATAGAACTTGGACCAATGCAATAGTTCGCTGCGTTTTTTTTTTTTTGATAAATTTGAAGAAAAATTATGTTATTTGCTAAACATTACACTTAATGAATATAGTATGTGCCGTTCTGTCCGGTAATCTTTCTAAATCTCTTCTGTAGCTGCATCCACCCGCGCTAATGGAATTTCAAAGGTTTCTGACTAAAGAACTGAACGGAAGGACGAACCTTTCTGAACCACTTACGGCATGTGAAATCGTCAACGACACACTCATCTGGCACAGCATATCTTCTTTTGAGTCTGCGAGGCATTCTTGCCTTTTCGGAAATAGAAAAAGCATAGCAAAAAGTTTCTTATTTCCTGCCATTTTTATACTTAACAAAAAAAAATTTTAATTGCATATTTTCCTCCAGTACTCGCTGAAGTTCCTTCTTTCACCCATCAAGACTTTAACGCATAAAGTAAATAACTCTTCGTTTTTGCGATGCAAGGACATCTAGAGCCTTTAACCTGGCGAAGCTTTACATCAACCCAAAACATTGGATTGTCTCTTAGTTTGAAATTTATTCCAAAGCTAGATTTTTTGACTAAGGATTAAAATGAAATTCTTCACAGAATTAATCAAGGAGTTCCACCGATATCTATTTTACCCTCCAAGCGATTCGGAGGAGGGATCTCGTGAAGATCCTATCAATTTTGACTATGAAGAGATATTTCCTCACCAAGATATTGCCGATTTTTGATGTCGATGAGATCAAGATGTGGCCATTTTGTTCCTTCCAATGACGAGTTATCACGTCCATAAAGATTTGATCAGTTTTGCTAATGATTAGATAATTCGTCGCGGCAACCATTAAGAAGATTAATGCTGTTTATTCATGGATTAGTCGCATCTAATCTATGATATCTGGTTACTTGAAAGATGAAGTCGAGATTAAAATACTTGAAGCAGATAGATACTCAGAATGCGTCACAACAAAATAACTTTTTATTCGTTGCAATTATTTGTGAACTGATATTTATGAATCTACATTACAAAGTCACATGCTCTCAATTGTTGATCTTTTGTCTCTTGAAACTGGTGAATGGTATTACGAAAGAATTCGTACTGTCACATTCTCTATGGAGGATTAACCATTTTCATAGAAAGTATATCGTTTGTTACAGTAACAAACGGAACGAAATAAATTACGTATTCATCTACACTCACCACATAATTTTTTATAGTAAAAATTTCTGAAAAATTTAAAATATGAATTTTCTGTTCGCATTAAGAAAAGTATCAACACTAACGAAATATGGAACATAGTAACAAACATTTCTGAAAAATGTAAAAGATAAATTTTCTGTTCATATCATGAAAAGCGGTGAAAAGAAATGTATCAAAACGAACGAAATGTGGAACACAATTTTGTTTATGCAAAGCAAGCCCACTCAAAGCATGTATGTGCTCTTTCGCAATTATATTGAGCGAGATTTTTAGAACTAATTATAAATATTATCACGGAATGAAATGCTTTTCCAACTTTTTCACTACATTCTACGTCCTTGTCATGAAGAGTAGATCCTCAAGTCGCGTAATTAAAATTATCTGCAGTCACTGGCTTCTAAGCGCAAAACATAATCATTATTATTTTTTTAAATATCTCATTTACAAATTTCACGGCTCAAAACATCGTACTTATGTCAATAGAAGACAAAATTATTGGTGGTATTAGAGTGCCAAATAAATAAATTCAAGATGAGTAATGTGTAAGTCACTTTGCTTTGTTAATTGAAATTCCTGTTTTTAAATAAAATATTTAGTGCGCAATTATAAAACACTTTTATACATTTTAAATAATTTATTCTACAGTTCGCTACTAATAATTATGGGTTTATTCTTTCTGGTGGTGTTTTACTTTTGCACAATAATAGTTTTCGTTGATGTACAATAGTCATTTTGTTTCTTTTAACTCAGTCATAGACTTGTAATATATCAATTCATGCAATTCTGATGAAGGCCGTCACATTAAATGCAAATACATGGAAACACTCCTTTGTGTGTATGTGACCATTGTCTGTTAATACTTTAACGAATGAAACTTTTAAGCGTTAATGGTGTATTATTTTATGTACAAATGCCTACCCAATTAGCTTTAGCCTTTTACATCAATTACAATTTTGATGGAGTTCTTAAAGTATTAGCTATTTCCTCGTAGTCGTAAAATGTGAAATAGATTTGAAAAGTTCGCAATATTCACTTTGAAGGCTCAAATCCTTAGTTTAATACTTCTACACCAGCGATTTCGAAGCCTTTTCATTTTATGGTACATATAAACTAATCACTAAAATTCTGCAATAAATCAAAAATTTATTTATTTTCTTATAAAAAAATATATTTTATATCTAATAGAAAATAAATTTAATTCCTAATAGAAAATACACTTAATTTCTAATAAAAATATATTTAATTTCTTTTAATTGCTGATGAAAGATATTGATGTTCTGATAAAAAATATATTTAACTAGCAAAATACCCGACCTTACTCGGTTTGAATTGGTTTACTCTAGATTGAAGAGATGATGAAAATATATAATGACTTACGTTTTTTTTGTAGAATGAAATAATATTTAAAAACCTTTCGCCATCTTTAAAATTTCTACAACTTACTTAGGACACAAATCCTACTCTTGCATATCTATTCATCTAATACATTTCACATACATCGCACTCTTGCTGTATGACAATGCTACAAAATGACGAAACCTGACACTAAGGTTTCTACCACAAAAGACGATTTTGAGGGAGATTTGGAATTCCATTTCTTAAGTTCTTTTCATGTTCAACTCCATTAATAAACACGACAATTATCTGCGAGTACTCTCGCACTCATAGTCAACAAAACAATATTTTTTTTACTTCTGGCACTCTTGTATCTGGCATGCGACAACATGGCATTGTTGAATTTCGCCATTTTCTCCTGTCTTTATAACAAAGAATATTTTAATGCTTGAAAAGTTATAGTTCGGATTTTTTGAACATTATTATTCTTTCAATAATTACATATTTACACTTACAATTTGCTTTATTCTGACTTACCTGCTACTTTTAGTCGAATACTTTGTGGTGGTGTTGAGTGTGATAAAAAAGAAACACGATTAAAATAATAAATATTTGAAAAGAAAACTGCAAAATTAAACAAAATAAAAGATGTCGGGTAAAAGTTATTCTAAAGATATTAATTTGTGATTCCTTTTTATCTCTTGATCTTGCAGTTGCCACAACTTACAACTAAAAAGTGTATAAATTTTAGAAATGTGAAATTAATTCATAGCGAAAGAAACACGAGTTTCCGTTTTATTCCCGTTCGTTGAAAAATATCGTCTGTCTCAAATGTTCGGAAATCGTTTGCATTGCGCAAAGAACAAAAATAAGACTCGAAATAAATAAAGTATCAGAGCTAAAATTTTCCCATAAAATTTTTTTTTTGAAAAATAATTGGTGTTTTAGCAGTACTGGTAAAGCAAATCAAAGTAATCGTAATACTCAAACTGCATTCCAATTTTTCGAAAACTACCAAATTGTGACTGATTTAAGTATACTTACTTAGGTGTTTTAGTATGAAACTCTTCTAAATATAACAATAAAGAAATGTTTAATATTGCATTCACTAAACTAATAAATAATGTATAAAATAAAACACATTGTAATCAAATATCTGGAATACAATTCATGTGATGCTTACACAAACACACAAACACAAAATCGAACATAGAACAGAAAGACGGACAGACAGACTTTCGCAACCAATTCCACTCACTAAATGAAGATAAGTACTCACTGTATGCAAATTTCCATGAAAATATATTAAACCGTGTGGACGTGTATAGAGCACAATATACAGACAGACAGACACCAAACGTAAAAGAAGCGGATTCGGCATCAGTAGGGTCCATACGGATAGAAAACTTGAAATGGGTCGAAAATATTGAATGTACAAACAAACACTCCATTCTTATTTATATAGATTTCTGATGTGAAAGATATTGATGTTCTAAAAAAAATATTTTTTATTTTTAATAAAAAATAAGGTAACTTCTAATGATTAAAAAATAATAGTAATTACCTTCATTTTTTCTCTCAAAAGTGATCCTTTGCAATATTTAATTGTGATAATTTTTAATAAAAAATATTATTCAAAATTATTTTTTACGGTTATCAATCAAAATTATTTGTGAGCACCCTTGTCAATATTACCAAACTGAACTAATAAAAATAAATTAATTTTGTATAATATAATCATATTACCATTCTTTACTTACAACTGTGCCATTCGTACTGTACACCAGTTGAAAATCTCAATTCTACACCATATAAATTTAAAGGAATCCTTGTATCAACAGTCGCTAATTTGTAGTCATACACGATGTAGATAAAAGATGAATATCATATCGTTCAGAGAAAGGTTTATCAGATTTGAGAAGGAAGAAAAGATAGTAAGGCATTCTGGACGCATCATTCATTTGCGGATGAACCACAAAGAGGAACTACCGTTGATCTTTATAACTACAAACCAATTTCAACATCCTTGACCAATTGACCAGTTTGAAAGTTGTTTCCCTACAAATCAAAAAGACTTAACTTTTAAATGTGAATTAATTTATGACTAAAACACTAATCTTCACAAGAACGCGGCATACTGGTTAGAGGATTAGCGGAATAGCATCTTGAGGGTTGTGGGTTAGAATCCAAGCTAAGACCATCGTATACAAACGTGGCTGGTGCACATTAAATCTTTCGTTTTCCTCACGTTGGTGTGAAAGTTTTAAGATTGGGGTGCCAACTCATGTGGCACCCCAATCTCAAAAATTCGTCATTTGACCGTGGTTCAAAATTACGTGGTGTTGTCCTCGGATCTTTAGCGTAGGGACTGATCCATAACCGTCGCCAAATAGTCCGTTGTATTGCTCCAGTGTGATGTTAATTGAAATACCTACCTAACCTTCGTGTGGAGAGGAAATAGACTGTAACTAATTAAAAGTTAAAAAAAGCACAGAAAATGTATTTGCAATGACCTCGTTCTGCAGATAGGGTTATTGTGTGTTTATCCTCTGTAAAGGACTGATGATTAATTGAGTTTAAGCCTTAAAACGGTCTATCACTTTTACCTCTGACGACACGGTTCCAACTGATCACAACATTTGCATATACTGTGACAACAAACCACCGCCCAATCCCAATTTAAGTAACAGCAACCACATCCCCATCCGCAATTACTTATTCATTCATCACCGGTCCGATGTGTACTTAACGTCACAAGCGGGGCCCCGACGTGTGAAAACATGGACTCGCCCCATCAATTAGTGGCTGCTGCTTCCCTTGATGACAGGGAAAACATTGCCCCTCGCAGATCCACCGCGGATTGATGGATTGATTGATTGATTCAAATGGCCTGGAGGGGGGAAGGGCCGACATCTTGTTCTCGCACGCGTGCTGTGCCGGTATTGATTGCGTTGCCAGATTCCTCCGGTGGAAGAATCGTCATTTCGAGCCGTTGGGTATGCCGGATATTACTGTTATTGTTGTTCGGCCTGGCATGTCACCGGATTGATGGGACCGTGCTGATTCCTTTCCGATTCCTGAGGGGTGATGGGGGTCCAGGTCGTGATTCGGGTGCAGGTGGGAGCGATGGAAAGGATGGGGTCTTCTGGGGTGTAAAACTGGGTTTGAGTTTTGAAGATTTGTTTGGGAAATGGTTCGGAGTCCGATTGATTTCGCTGCGGTGAAATATAAGTTGCGTTATACATTGAATTGTTTGTCGTTGTCTCATCGTATTTGACGTATTATTTATAAGCATTCTATTATTGTAGAACAGGAAATAAAAATTTATAAATAGTTAACAAATTATAGCTCGACTTTTGTGTGGATGTTGTAGACCTGTTGAACGAGTAACGGATTATCAACCGAATTCAATTTCAACTAAAGACAGTCGAATAAAAGGAGCTTGCACAGATTACATCTGTCGGGAGACCTCAAATGTCCTCACGTTGGCGTGGTGTGGATGTTTGGAAAGTGTGGTACCATCTTAAATGTGGCCTCGTCATTTGACCATGGTTCAAAATTACGTAGTGTTGTCTTTGGACATTTTCCTTCGGGTTTGATCCCGGACCACCGCCAATAGCATGTTGTCGTGCTCCAGTGCTACTTTAATTAACTACCTACTTAGCCACTATTACAATACTAATATGAAATAAAAGTTAACCCTCCAAGTGTTTGGACGAGATTTCTCGTCCATTAAGATCTGATCAATTTTGTATAAGATGAGGTATCTCGTCATCAAGATACTGCCGATTTATTTAATGGGGACGAAATCAAGATCTGGTCAGTTTTCTTCCTATGACAAGATATCGCGGTCATCAGAATCTGGTCTATATTCTTCTAATGACAAGATTCCTCATCAAGAAAAGAACCACGAGGGTTAGTAATATTTGAACAAATTGTAGATTTAACTATTTAGTTAAACAGTTTTCGTTACATCGATTAAATATTAAAATATTATGAACTCCATTGATAAACACGTTAAACTTGAATTGAACTGTAATCATCGAACCAACACTAAAAGATCGAACACCAAAATGAGTTTTTGATGCTGTCAAAGTGACGACACGGAGAAAAACGTTATACGGGATTTGTATATATGCAAATGTCAACAACGAAAACAATTTGAAAATTCAAACATCAAATGCAGGTTTTCTTGCTATGAGGGTAACTAGCAGGAGAAAACGGTTTTACAGAAGTGGAAGGTGTTTATGAACTTGCATGCACACGTTTATAGACAGCTACACTGCAGATACAGTTTAACAAAGGAGAAACAACTTTTATAAGGTAATGTCTCAAACATTTGTTACTTTAAGTTAAGCGAACCGCCCCCCCCACACACACACACTTTTCCCCCTTCAATGTTGCTTGGATCCTTTTAATATTTTTATGAATGATTTATTAAATAGTTTTTTTTTAATAGAGTTGTTAATGTAATGGTAAATACAGAAAACCCTCATTTTTAGTAAATTGAAAAATAAAATTTTGTTCCTTTAAAATTAATGTTCTGTACTAAACATACACTTAAAATAAATCAAGATAGCTTATTTCTAAATCAATACGCTAAAATGCAAAAAAAAAATAGATTGTTATAGAACATTTGTGTTCAATGATACTTTAACTGCAAATATGTGCTCTTATACGAAAGGAAATTCTTGCCTCAGCTAATCTTTTACGGCGAAATTGGAAACTACACATTTCCTGTCAGGCTACTTTTAACAAAGGTTTTTTCCATTCTTTATAACCCATAATGTAATCGTCTAAGCAATATTTAATTTTTTTTTTAGTTTTCCCAGTAGGAATTTGAGACATGTGGATGTTTTTGTTTTATTCCTAATATCTTGGGAGCCCAGAATATCTGCTTTTGTACCATGTGCCACAAAACTAAAACATCCATCCATCCAGCTTGGGAATATACTTTTGAAATTTAAGATGGCTTCGGTACAGGTACCTGGCTTGAGATTCTTCCTTTATTTATTGAAATATGTGAATGGTATATTTAATTTGACTCACACTCTCTGTGGTCTTAGCTACACCAAGACAAGTTAGACAAAGATTTACGACTTAAAAATGGTTCCGAACCACTATAAGCACTCATGCCCAGATCATGATTCGAACCCAGTTCCTCTTGGACCGAATGCCAGAGCCACTAACCATTCGACCACAGAACGACACAACTGTAAAATTAAGTTTAAAAATGCCAAAGTGTATCGTAATATCTTATCTAATATCTTATGGGATAAAATAATAACCAACGAAAAAATATTCACTGAACGAAACAAGTAACAATTTCCCCGAATCTACAACATCCTTTCGAACAAAACAGGAAAAGAAGAATTCTGAAATGCCCTTTCCGGGAAAAGGAATTATTTCCGAAGTTTGCATTCGATAATATTATGGGTCGCTGCACACACATTCTAAAAACCAATTAAAAACCTTTTTACGCTAGTTCGGAAGATTTAATTTCTAACAGATCAACCATAAAGTCGGCATCTTTATCAAACCTCCTGTTGGGTCCCTTTTTAGTTCATTTATTACGGATTATTATCATTTTTAATAGCCAGAATAAACAGCAGCGTAATACCTCAATATGTTTGCAATATACGTGATCGATTTTCACGGTGGTTAGATTTGTCTTGTTTTGAATAAAAATGTATTTCAAATGTGGTGACTAAAGCCAACACTATCCCTGCTCAAAGCACGGTGCGATGACTCAGTAATATAAACGATACATTAAGCACTGTTAGTGTATTTACGGGAAAATGAAGAAAGCATAATTTTAAAAAATAAGTACATTTTATATTTACAAAACATTGATAAGAACATCTGGATTATACGTACGACAGTGTTAAACCAATCCTGACACTCAGCATTATCAATAATTCGCTAAAAACATTATGGATAATATAAAATCAATGGAGTGGGCCAAAACGCGAGTATCACACCTCACCCTTTCGTTCTATCTATATCTCTGGTGAGTGTGTGTGGTTCGTTTTATCTATTGGAAAGGGTAACACTTCATAGATATCTTTTCCATCTATTTATTCTGACATTTCTTGGTTACATAGGAATACATTACAAGATAGTTTAAGACAGCAGCATAGAGCTCCTCACGTCCGTTCGGTCCGGTCTCCGTGGGTCGAATCCTTTCTTCCTTTTTCCTCTCTCTTTTTTCTTCTCCTGACCCGGTTGACCTTTTATAGACACACCAGCCAACGTCCCTAGAAGACGTTTCGTCCCCCCTACCAAACATTCCTACCTGTGTTGGCCGGAGAACCTCCGAACCTCACAGCGAGTACTAATTAGGGGGGGCTGAACAAGCAACAGCACATGTTTCTCAATGAAATGTAACTTGTTGATAAAGCAATTTAAAAAGGGGAATAGACTCGAACTAGCCGATGAAAGAAAAAAATAAAGATGAGATCACCGCAGACAAGATGAAATCATCATAAAGAAATGGCTGATGAAATAAGTATTTTTTTCAAAAAAAGCAAGTTGGCCGGGGTTTGTCTTTCTGGCTCTGAATTCAGGAGGAAGTGTGTGCTTTCCTATCTTGACCAGGACTTTTATCACCTCCGATCGGGGTTTAGTTTAGGGACCATAGTTTCGTCCCATTCGTTAATCAAAGAAGACCCGTTTGCTCTTGATTAGTTTAAAGTTCAGTGAGGAAGTTGACGTCAGAGCGTCCCTTCGAACTTGCCTGGGGAACAAGCATTTCCACATTCCGATGACGTAGTAGGATATCAATAAAACAGGAGGAAAACGCAAAAATAGCCCCGAAAGAGAACTCGTTTTCCCCGAGACTTGAATCGAAGTGAATGGATGAGAAAAGAATAGATTAATCAAGTTTGCACGCGCATATTCAAATTTAGCACACTCATACTCAAAACTTATACATGCTGTACTTATAATACTTATACATACTATGCTTATAATACCACTGAGTACACAACACTCCTCTTTTCTTGATCCCTTTTGCCACATAGGGGTTAACTAGACCTACTTTCTACAGTAGATACTGAACCACTACCAAGTTCCATACCGAATTCAAACTTAGATTCTGTCAAACCTATTAAAGAGTTGTTGCTATTACCATAAAATAAAAAGTACACATTCACCAAAAGTTTAGCACAAATCTAAAAACGATTATAAAACTTATTTGATGTGATGAAATGTAAACCCCAACACCAGCACTGAACAAAACAAGAAACCAAACCTTAGAATACAGTATATCCTACCGAACCAAACAGGAAAATAACCTAAAAATTTCCCTAACCGGTAAAATAATTATTCCCGAAGTTGACATTAGGATATACTATGGGTCGCGCGGCATATTCCAAAATACATCTTGAAACCATTTTACTTTAGTTAAGGGGATTGACTGCCTAACAGATCAACCACAACGTTGGCATCTGCATCAAAACCTTGGACTTTTTTGCTACAGAAGGGCAAAATAAACCTATTTCTTGTACTGGACACCTAACCAAGCATTACCAAGTTGCATGTAGAGTTCAAACTTATATATTGTCTAAATTATCAAAGAGCACTAACTAGTGTACCAACAAAATTACCATTACTAAATTACATGTAGAGTTCAAACTTATATATTGTCTAAATTATCAAAGAGCACTAACTAGTGTACCAACAAAATTACCATTACTAAATTGCATGTAGAGTTCAAACTTATATATTGTCTAAATTATCAAAGAGCACTAACTAGTGTACCAACAAAATTACCATTACTAAATTGCATGTAGTTCAAACTTATATATTGTCTAAATTATCAAATAGCACTAACTAGTGTACCAACAAAATTACCATTACTAAATTGCATGTAGAGTTCAAACTTATATATTGTCTAAATTATCAAAGAGCACTAACTAGTGTACCAACAAAATTACCATTACTAAATTGCGTGTAGAGTTCAAACTTATATATTGTCTAAATTATCAAAGAGCACTAACTAGTGTACCAACAAGATTACCATTACCATAAAATGAACGGTACACATTCACCAAAAGTGTACCACAAATTGAAAAACTATTAAAGCCTATTTTATGTGACAAAAATGTAAAACCCAACACATGCACTGAACAAAACAAGCCACGGAACCCCGGTATCTACAGCATCCTCCCGAACCAAACGTGAAAAGAAGAACCCCAAAATCCCCCTTCCCGGAAAAGGAATTATTTCCGAAGTTTGCATTAGGATATTTTATGGGTCGCGGCACATTCTAAAATCCATCTTGAAACCATTTTACGTTAGTTAGGGAGATTGAATGCCTAACAGATCCGCCCGAAAGTCGGCATCTGTATCAAACCTTCCCTTCCCCCTTGGCGGAGGATTGAATTTTAAGATATGGAAATGCGCCTGAATATTTATCCTCCGCCGTCGACTTCGGGAATCCTTGAAATTGGACGGTCACACGACTGAGGGGTTGAGGAATAACAATGGGTCTCTGCGCCGGCACGTTCGAGAATTCTCTCGTTCTATACATACAAATAATATTCGGTTTTTTTCTGAGTTGGGAGAAGTATCGAGCTTGTGTCCATTGTAGCAAAACAGCCTCGCGAAGGGGTTTTATTGGAATTTCCCGCTGGGGTGATAAACAGGGTTGGACATAAGTAAATGAATTTCGGGGTGTTTTAAATATTTTTCATTGTAGGGAGTGTTTTTGGGGTGGGAATGGTGAGTAGAAATCTAGTGTTTTCACATTGCTCAATTATCATTGAAAGTTTGTTTTTGGAAACGAAATGTGTCCTTCGTACATAGGGTGCGTTTCGAATCAAATCACAACTGAATAAACCTTCCAAACTTTAATCGAAGTAGGGAACAAAAAGTTAGGGAGTAAGTACTGAACTCTGGGTAAGGTAGTTGTAATTAACGTCGTACTAAAGCAAAACAACGGGCTATTGGCGGCGATCCGGGATCAATCCCCTAAGGAAAAGATCCGAGAACAACACGACGTAATTTTGAACCCCGGTTAGATGATGAGGATACACCTGAGCTGGTAATCCACTCTCCAAACTTCCATACCAAACTTCCAACGTGAAATGTACTCTAGGGCGTATATTAGTTATGTATAGTGTTTAGGGTGGAGTTGGGGTTATTGTTCTAAAATTATTTCTAAGAGTTGTTAGTTTGATGATTTACGAAAAGAAATTATATCATCCTTATATGGGTTATATTCTAACGTCCTGTACAAACTTAGTTGAAGTACGGAACGCAAAATTCGACATTAAGTAACGCACTTTAGGGTTTATATTGGTAATATATTATTCAAGAGGGATTAGTATTTAAACGTTAACCAGTTAATTTTACGTGTTTGTTTATGTTTGAAAATAAACTATATATTTCGTACATCATACATATTTATTTTTCAATTTATTTATACAATATATTTTAGCGTTTCGAAATTTCCTCTACTCACTTTAATGAAAGCAGGGAACATGAAATTAAAAATTAAGTAATATATATACACTCGAGGATTTAAATTGTTTATTTGTAATGTACAGGTGAAAGTAGTGTTTTAATGTTGGAAAATTATTTTTAAGAGTTGTTTGGTGATTATTTACGAAAAGAAAATACATTTTTTCTACATAGGGTATTTTCAAAATTCCTGTAATTTACTTAACTACTTACTTTAATGGAAGTATGATGCTAAAATTTAATGCTTAAGGGTTTATATTGGCCATTAATTGTGTATAGTAAAGTATTGTTTTGACGTTGGAAAATTATTTTTACGAGTTCGTTGAATTTAAAAAAATAAATTATATTTATCGTACATAAGGTGATTCAAAACTTCCTCCACAAACTTTAATCGAAGTTGAGATTATAAAATTACACAAAAAGAAATGCACTCGTGAGTTTATGTAGGTTATGTATAGTTTAAAAGGAAAGTAGTGTGTTAAAGTTGGAAAATTATTTTTTATATATTTTTTTCTTCTGATTTACGAAAAGCAATTATATTTTCAAACAAAGGGCATTTGAAAACTTCCGGTAAAAACTTTAATGGAAGTAGGAACAGGAACAAATATGTGATCTAGGGTTTATATTGGATATGAATTATGCTTAGGACAATAGTGGTTTGTCGCTGGAAAATAGTTTTTTAGAGTTGTTTGCCTGTTTATATTAAAAACAAAATATAATTTATCATTTACAAGGTGTTTCATAACTTTCCGCAAATTTATTAATTATGACAAATCGTGTAAGTCTTGATCAATACACATTATGATGTGTATTAGTTATGAATAGGCCCGTTGTGTCGCTCTCGTAACGACATTGATTAAAATATATACATACGTACAGTTATGAGTAATTATAATTCTAAAAAAAAAAACAGGAGTTGAATTCTTATTGTATTTTATTTTATTTCGAAGTGGGAATCGGAGCATCTCGGTTCTTGAGGACAGAAGTCGAAGTTTGGAGTGTTCGTTCTTTTTTGTGCTCGATATATAATTTTTAATGCAGTCATCGAACATTGCTATTTCTTATAATTGAATACTTTCAAGGTGACACCTTTAACTTACTAAATTTATTATAATTCATGTACGTATTAGTACTGTTTTGTGGGCGTTATAAGTAAGTGACATTTGATGGCGATCGGTTTAGGTATGACTGATTTCCCATCTGCTGCTGTGGATTAGGAAATACATTCTTATTCCATTTTACGGTTTAATATTTTGCTTTGTAAATTTGCTTTTGTATGGTCTAATATTGTTTTCAGGTTGGTGTATTTTGTTTCTTGAGCGGTTGTTCTTTGAAATTGTAATGTTATGGTTTTAACTTTTTCCAGGACTTTTGGGTAACTATCTTTTAATTTTTAATCTTTGTGTTTGAGTTTTTTTTTGGAGGGGGGGGGGGGTGTTTGTTTAGAATATCCGCGGCCCACACACAGAAAACACCTGTTTGTGTTGTCTGTGTCAGCATCACATCCCTGTTGATCCATCAATACTTCTTCATTTTCGGAAATATATTTAGGAAAATTTCTTGATTTTCCTTTTATGCATAAGGGTTCCGTTGGTTCAGAACCAATCTCAAATGCAAAGATTTGAGGAAAACCCTTCGAATTTGGAACCACGGTCAAGTGACGAGGTCTAATCTTTCGCCCCACTCTCTAAACTTCCAATCCCCACGCCAACGTGAGAACATTTGAGGCAATGACAGATTAAAAGTGCGCCCCCCCCCCCTCACATACATAGGGGTTGGATATAGTTTCGAATACGCAACCCTCTTGTTGCTAATCCGAGACTTTTACAACCGGGGTACCAACATTGTAGTTTCCTGATCACAACAGACAGTCATTAGTCGATAGGTTGCAAATTGTCTGAGACAATGTGAGCTGTATTAAGATCCCTTGTGTACTTCCGTATGCATGGTCAAGCAATGGAAGACTGCGACTGTAGACTGCCGTGTGTTGCCCATGGTAACCGAGGGTGAGAGTCGACAACAGTCTGATGAAATGAGGCTCAGCAGCAAGGATTAGTGAATCTGTGATACGAATAGGGAGAGTGTATGTTACCACAAAGCTTCAGATTTGGTAAATGTTAGCATTGTATTGACAGTTCAACTGTTCATGGAAGACCACACATGAAAGGGGGCATCAAATTTGGCGAGCATCATCTATCTGTTATTTAAGCAGATAATGTTTATATTAATTACGTCTTGGTCACCAATTCAATCGGACGCTTTAATGACAGTACAGTTTTGTTTACCAGAAAGCACTTATTGATGGAGAAGGAACATATTAGAATATATACTGGTGTATTGTAAATTATTTTTTGTAGGGGGTGACTAAAGTCACCATCCAATCAACGATGGATTTATATCCATCCTTCAAAACTTCGAATACAACCAAATTCCAATCATAAATGATCAAATGAATTTCGTGCTTTATCTTCCTCCAAATCTATCGTTAAATGTTTCTGAAGTCTCTGGTTGGGCAACAAAAAAAAACTCATTTAAAATAGAGAAAGTTTTGCAATTAACTGACCAAATGAAGAATTCTTTATTCAGATAAAAAGTAGAGATATAGCATTATGGCATACAGTTGTGAATTACATTTAAACTCAAGTCCTTAAAAACAAACAAACCAATTTTGCGAAACATCTAATCATACATACCTTTATTTCGATTCAATTATGCTTCGAATGCGACACTTAATTTCCTATGACAATTCATCTCGATTCTCGCCATAATTTCCACAAAAAATCATCTCTAAATGTTTTCACATTTTTTTGGCCACTCGAAAACATTAATTTCCAGTACCGAATATATTGCTATGAAATGATAAAATTAAGAATTCTTGCTTCTGACGATTCAGAAATAACAGTTCGGCAAAAAAAATGCTAATAATTGCATTCAATTTCCAGTCACTCGAATAACAAACAAAAAAACAACATCATGCATTTGAGTATTTATGACAATAAGTAAAGAAGGATAAAAAAAAAAGACTTAAACACAAGGAAAGGATAATCGCAGGAAACTTAATGGAATTATCGCTTTATTTTTACCGCCGCTGTTACGATTTCACGCTTACCAGAGGATGAAATTTCGATGCAAGAAAAGTTGACCGCAATGGTTAGGGAATGATACAATAAGAGTATTAAATATCCATTATTACACATCAGATAGCAACAGCAAGGGAAGTTTTTCACCAAGAGCTGCAACGGAACACCGCGAAATTCTAAAAAATTCCTTCCATCGCTTCGATATAATGAACACTCGAATGTTTAATGGCGGCAGAACGCTTAGCTTGAAGGATACCAGAAAAGCCGAATAATTTTTTTTCGTTCTTTTCGACTGAGAATAAGTGCTCTAAATTAGTAAAAGAGCGTTCCAGAAAAGAACGAGCTAATAATAAAATGGTGGCGTTGGTGATACATTTTTCTTGTTTAAATCAATGCATACTGGTATATATCTCCTGCTCTCTCTATCATGGTTCTTTATATCTGATTTTATTATCAAAAATGTACTCAGCATGTTTAGATAAAGGTGACGATGATTAATGATGGACCAAGCATTAAAAGTCTTGAATTTTTCAGGAACTAATATCATTAAAATGTTATATAACATTAAAGGTAATTAGCTAAGTAGCGCATACTAAAAATATTGCATTATAATTCATAATACTTCGCAGTATTTGGAAATAATTTATTAATGTTCCGTAAAATAAGAAGTTAATCAAGTCTAACAAGAGATAAAACTACATACACATAAATCATGCATTTAATTATAATAATTGACTGCAATCTTTTACCACGGAAAAATAATCTCCGCAATAACTGCTATCACGGTTCTTTATATCTGGTAGGTTGGTATTTTAATTAACGTCTCACTAAAGCAATACAAATAGCAATTGCAGATGGTCCAGGTTTAATCCAAAGGGAAAGATCCAAGACCACCATCATTAATTTTAAACACGGTCAGATGACGAAATCAAACCTGAGCTGGCACACTAATTTCCAAATTTCATCTCCCCACCAACATACGGACATTTGAGATTTAACGTGCATCAGCCCTGTTTGTGCACGATAATTTTTGGACGGATTCAAACTGGGAACCCTCCGGTTGCTAAATAGCTATTCTTCCGAATGGGCTACCGCGGCCTTTCCTTATATCCGATTGTTTTCATAAAAATATATACTCACACACAACACATTTTGATAACGGTGACGACAAAGGTATAAAATGAAAATATCTAAGTACGAGTATCGTTAAAGTCTTATTGAATTGAATATTAAAACTTGTAAGTGTGTCAAGTATTCTCAAATTTATTATTTATAGTGTTTACTAGAAAAATATGAGAGACCGAGGTACTAGAAACACCGATTAGAAAGCGAGTTCGGAAGTCGATCCAACTAAGACTCGCAGTGGGGATTAGTGCATGGTGTGGAGAGGGTTGGCATGGTGTGGAAGTTTCAAGAGTGGGGTTCCAGCTCTGGTGTTTACCACGTCGCACTGGAGCAGAGCAACGTGTTATTGGTCACGAAATGGCATCAACCTCTAAGGGAAAGTTCTCAAGGAGAACGTGTTGAAATTTGGACCACAGTCAGATGTCGAGGCCACACCTGAGATGGACCGCACCACGCTATCTCAAGAGCATTTTACGCCACAATGGATTTAACTTGCACCAAACCCTTTGCAAACAATGATTTTTGGTTGAATTAGAACTCACAAACCTACGTTCGTTAACCAATCTTTCAACAAATTTACCACGACCCCTGAAATAAAGTAGAAAGATGCCTTGATGTACACACAACCAAATAACTTCATGGGCAAATACCTCTTGGCATAGTGTGGACGTTTGGGGAGTGGGGTGCCAGTTCACGCGGAACCTCGTCATCTAACCGAGGTTCAAAATTACATGTTGTTGTCACGTGATCATTGCATTCGAGGGTTGATCCCGGATCATAACCAATAGCGAGATGTGTTGCTTCAGCGCGACAGTTGGTGAGTACTTTAATTAATGTCGTACTGAAGCAACAGAGAGTCAGTGCGATAAATACTAGGGAAATAAGAAGTATAAATCACATTTAACAAATTTTAATGCTCTGTGAAATGTTTATATGGTACAGCTATACTCTACGTTTATAAAAGCGGTAGCAAGGGCCTTGGCGATTTTTTCTTGGCGGACTTCTAGTAGCGAGTTACGATAAATTAAGGCAAACCATCTGTCGTTACGGTTGTTGTGGTTTTCATGGCAACCTCAGCAAACGGAAAATTTCAATTTTCATTTTGAATATTCTAGAAAGTTCTTCCAAAATCCATTAAAATTGTTCGATTTAATTGGTTCGTTTAAAATTTTTGCTTTTCTCAATTGGTTATTTTGATTTTAAAATATCATTTGATTGCATTGGTCCTTTTAAATATTTTTCTTTGATACCATTGGTTCACTTATTTGTATTTCTACAGTTGTGGAATTTTTATTTTATCATAATAATTTTCACGAAACAATAAGAGTTTTGTTTTTTTGCCATTTTCGTTTTGATTATTTCTTTACCACAAGAGTTCTGACGCTATCAGGTTGTATTACTTCTTGCTTTTTTTCTTTTTCAACATGCCCACTGTATTTAGTGTAATTGATACGTTTCAGGGTATTCTTACCCAACTTTTGCAGCTTAGTTTTTCTGCTGGTTCGCAAATGTGTTTTGAAGTGTGTTTATGCTTACCACTTTTTTGCGAAAGTTTTTTGAAAATATACTTTTTAAAACGTTCTCAAATGTGTTTTCAAGCTTTCATTTTTCGTTGTAAAAAGAAAAATACTTAAAAAAAAAAGTTTTGAAATAATTCTTACTTTGGCGACTTTATAAGTTTGCCAAAAATATCGCCAATGCCGATACCACCGCTCATAAACGTAAACTGTAGCTGTACCAATAATTTTTAATTTTTTCTTCTTTTAATGCTTCTAAGAATAGATTTAACAATAAGTGCGAATTTGAATTCTGGATTCGAAACCCCATATTCAGCTGTATAATAAATAATTTCCAATGGACGTTTCTTTTTTAATGAATAGGATGTTCAAATACGAAGTAATACAAAATACAAATAATACATGTGTAATACAAAAGCTATGACTGCAACAATGGGTTAACTGTCACACATTTAAAATGTAATGCCCCTAAGAATTTGTAGCATTTTAAATATTTATAGATTTACTTTCGGTGCTTTTATTTCTCCCAAAAGTCGTCAAAGAAACATAACTTTTATCGTCACTCATATTTATGAAAGCGCTTTAAATTTGAGTAATATAAAGACATATAAATGTAAGAAAGTTAAAGAAACATGGGTTTGCCAAACATCAAAACAATTTCAAATTATTTGTATTCTATTTGCTATGTAAATGTACTAATTCTGTAAGTTCAATAACGATTTAAACTTAAAATTAAAAGCCCTTTAATATCCTCTCGCAAAAATCGAATTTTAAGTAAAGATGGGTCTTCTATGAATACTCAATCCAATTTAAAAATAGTATTTACATCAGGAAATAAATAAAACCTGATACATATATTCTTTGTAAACAAACCCTTTTCACGTTTTTCCTATTTACTTCTAAAACTTCCCGTAAGAAACATTTTTACAAGAAATATATTTTTCTAAATAAAGAATTCCTTCAACCATAAAATGATTGTGTTCAAGTTATTTTTATCATTGCATTATGTTTCTAGATTTTATTCTAGAAAAGAAAAAGAAAGAAAAATATTTTTGAAAGAAAAAGAGTTTCAAAATAATTCTTTCCTTGGCGACTTTAGAAATGCGCCAAAAAATTCGCCAAGTCGTTGCCATCACTCATAAACGTAGAGTGTAGCTGTACCGTTTATATTCCCTTCCAAATCCGTACTCTATCTTTTTTTCTTACAAAAATACACTTCCGCGTACATAACACTAACAATAGTCTCCACGAAGACACGAACCAAAAGCATCAATGTAACCAAAATTGAAAGAAACCCAATTCAGTCAATGCGTGGAGCGTGCACTCACAGAGCGACTAGGCTCGCATGGATCCCAAACGCAATATTCGGAAGCCATGAATGCTGGCAGAGAAATCGCATTGGCCTGCCGCCACGCTGCCTATAATTAATGAGGCGGCATGGTCCGGCACGGACAACTGGATCAAATTCGGTATCCGGCGTCCTTTGTGCAGCCGGATCCGGGCTATTTCCGAGTTATCAGGGGGAACCTTTGTGAGTGTGGATTAGGATTGCGAGCGGGACTAGATGTGCGGGAGTGTTGTTTGATTGAAAATTAAATCCGCAGTGGGTTGGTATTGGGGGGGATGGGCTAAAGTGTAGTCCGGTTTTGTGTCGTGTTGGAGGGTGAAAGTGTATTGATTGGGGTTGAGATGGAGAAAAATTAAGCTTTGGTGGTTTCTGTGGATTTGTTTCGTTTTCCGCCGCCAGAGTTGTTCGCAGTTACCTTAGCTCTATTTGCTTCGGGGTTTGATGGCGCATAGAAGCCATACTTATTTGATACTCTGAGAGTGGTAAAAATAACCCATTTGATCTTTCCGTCTTGTAGAATCTTTCTTATGTTTCTTTTAACTAATAGATGCGGTCATTAGCCATTGTGTATTCAGAAATCTCGGAAGGCTAACATAGCTGCATGCTGTTTTATATGATTTTTATTATTATAACATGCGACATGGCATTGCATATATTTCCATGCATCGATTACGCCAGCTATACGCAGATCCAGGGCCATGTAGCCCGGTTGGAAGAGTAGTGGCCTAACAACACGAAGGTTGCAAGTTCGAATCCAACCAAGGACCGTCATGAATCAAGGGGACTTGTGGATGATAAATCTGTCGTAGCCTAAAATGTTCGCACGTTGGCGTGGAAGTTGGGATAGTGCCAGCTCAGGGGTGACCTCGTCATCTGACCGTGGTTCAAAATTACTTGGTGTTGTCCTCAGAATTTCTCTTCGGAATCTGATCACAGAATGTCGTCAATAACCCGTTTTGTTGCCCCACAACGACGTTAATTAAAATATATATCTACAGAAACATCATAAGGGGGTTCAAAACACAAAAATAGTCAAATTTCCGAATTTTTTTTATTATTTTATGAAATTCTCTGTGTTTTTCTGCTTAGAATAACGTCTAAATTTTGTTTCTATCTTAATTAGGACTAGAGATTAGTAATTTTTGTGGTGCGTTGTTTTGAAAATTTAACACTCTTGACAGTTGTTGTCATGGCAACAACATCTGTCTTTAAAACTTTAAATGCGTTTTTCTCCGTGATACTTTTTTCAAGATTTCCTGTATTCAAATTCCTATAAGTCGAAAACCGATAAAGTTTAGGGTTTGAAATTTTGAATATATCTTTTTCAAACATTATACTTTATTTCTGATTCAGCAAATTTAAAACAAATATTTACTTTAAAAAATACGATTTTTAAAAAAAAAGTACCTTAAAAGTTTCAAAAATTTTCATTTAAATATTTTTTATTTTTTATTAAATTAATATATTTTAAATTGCTGAATCAGAATTAAAGTTTATAAATTTGTGAATAATTTACTGCAAGAATTTTGAAAACTGATCAAGAATATTTTTAATTTTAGCAATTTAAAATGACCCCTCTTTCTTTTCAAAAAATTTCAATTAAAAATTTGTTTTAAACTTTTGGAAAAATTTTGTGTTGTGATTTTGTTTATTAGTTAAATGGGTATTCAGTACAAAAAAAAATCAAAATTCTAAATTAATTTTTTAAAACATTTCAATTCGTACCAGACCCCCTTAAAAAGAATAAAAACTAGTTATGACACGAAGGGGTACAAAGGATATACACTCCACCTACACTCCTATACAGTGCATGAAACTCATGCGTTGGAAAGATAGAGACAAAGAAATGGTACACAAAACATCACTGGGTTTCTCCTGTCAAACATTAATAATATATCTACCTACAAGTAAGTCCAATATCAATCCGCCGACACCAAACAGGCTTGCGTATCAGCATATTTTTTCTGCTCTCAATCAGAGTGAGCATACACATTGGATCTGGTCATAGTTGGGATCAATGTGTGATTCGTCTCAAGCCATAGAGGGTCCTGAACACATGACGACACAATAAAACGTACAGGTGGGTATTTTAATTAACGTTACAATGGAGCAACATAACGTGCTTATGACGACAGTCTGGGATCAAACCTAAAGGTAAAGATCCGAGGACAGCATCAAGTTATTTTGTACCACGGTCAGATGACGAGGTAACACCTTACCTCGCATCCTAATCTTCAAATTCCCAAACCACTCCAAAGTGAGGAAGATTGACGCTACTTCAGATTTAGCATGCTCCAGCCCTTTGGACATGACGGTCTTTTGTTGGATTCGAACCAAGAACCAAAAACCTATATATTCACTATTTACTTATGTGTGTATATAATATATCTACATTGATTTTTTTTACTTTCGTCATTAGCTAAATGAGTTGATCTGAAACTTAATTTATTTGAATTATTTGTTGCTCGACATGATTTTCTATTAAAGTTAATATTGTAAGAGTTGTATAATTTAACTTCGCTGAAACCGCGTGTGCTTTATAGATGTGTAGCAGGAATGAGAGGATGCATGATAATACTGATGCGAAATTTTGTGAGAGAGTTGAATACTGGACTAAACTAAAAGAATGAGTTTAATCATAAGAATATTTTAGTATTTTTGTAAATGCAATTTTGAAAAATTTCATGAAATACCCTATGAAACAATTATTCGTCTTGACTCATTATACTTTTTATTCTAACTCCCTAACAGATAAAAAATGGCGCAAATTCGGATGGATATATTGAAGAGATAATGTTTAAAGTTTCTCATTAAGAAGGAAAAACGAATCATGTCTGAGTAAATGAATCACTTTTACGATTGTTGTTCGACGGAGAAATTATATCAGGAAAGTTATGGAATATACGACCTTTTTATTCTCATTTGCGAATCACCTCGTTTAGCTGTAAAATACATCGTTAACGATTAAATTAGCGGCAATTATTTTTTTAGTTTCAATAGCAAATATAATTGCACGTGGAATCTGAACTGTTGATTAGGTTTTATCAGTTAACTATACCAAAGTTTGTTTTTATTTTTAGCAGACTAATACGTCAGAAGCATTAAAGCAGATAACTTACAATGCTTCCCAGATATCATATACATTAATTTTCTTATTCACGTCATTAGCTAGATATATTTTAATCTCCAACAAAATTTACTTACAATATGCGTTGAATTTAGTTTCAGTTAATTTTATCGATTAATGATGGCTGGATTAAAGATGTGTAACTTAGCTTCAATGAAATTTTCATTTAATACTTTTCTAAGAATTTAGCTAAAAATATTTTTACTAAAATAAACAAAGTATTTATTAATACAATTTTTTTAGTTCGTCAGTTGATATTAGAAAAAGCTGAACTAAGTATTTTTTAACAACACTCATTCAATGAAATTCACATGAAAATTTTCAATAACAATAAAATGCACTGTTTTAAATATGACAGTGCATGAAGTATTTATTATGAAACCATTGTCTGAGCTCCATTAATGGTCATTCAGAGAGTGAATAATAACGATTTATTATCGATTCTAGTATATATATAGATAGATAGATATGGTATATATAATTATTTATATATATATATATATATATATATATATATAATATATATATATATATATATATATATATATATATATATATATATATATATATATATATATATATATATATATATATATATATATATATATATATATATATATATATATATATATATATATATATATATATATAGTATAAATATTTAAGGATAGATGTGTCTCAGGTTTACTCCACAGGAGGAACTTTCTTTCTAACTATTGGGTGTGGTAAGTACTTTTTAACCTTATGAGCGTCACAATATTTACGAGTAGTCAAGGATATTTTTTTCCTAGAATAGACATAATGGCACAATAACCACCTCTATATGTTGAGATAATCCAAGGAAATATTCGGGCTGCAGTATCTCGGTTGAAAGGATAACGGTCTAGCAACGGAGGGTGAGGTTTCGAATGCAGCCAAAGCTCGTCTTGTGGAGCACGTTAAACCCATTGTGGCCTCACATACTCTTATGTTGGCGTGGTCTGACCTCGTCATCTGACCGTAATTCAAAATTACGTGTTGTTCTTCCCGTATCTTTCGCACCGATTTGATCCCGGATCGTTGTCAATAGTCCGGGGTGTTTCTCCAGTATGACGTTAATGAATTCGTACTTAAGAAATATTCTACTGGCCAAACTAGGCTATTCTATAGGCAAATTTATGGTTAAAACAACCTACACATTATTTCATCATGTAGGTATTTAATCAATGTCGCACTGGATTAACACAACGGGTTATTTTCAGCGGTCCCGGATCAAACCCAAAGATATCACAAGACAACAACACGTAATTTTGAACCGGGGTCAGACGCCGAGGCAACCACTGAGCTGGTATCCATCCATCCAAACATCCACACCACACCAAAGTAAGGACATTTGAGATCACTACAGATTTGACGTGCACCAGCCCTTTTGTACACGATGGTCTTTAGTAGAATTCAAACACGCAATGAACAACAGGACATATAGTATTCTATCAGTATTAATAGCTTTCTGGTGCAAGAACCTGTTCCAAACTGTTAGTAGCTTTGGAAAAAGAGATAATTTGTTTTTCCTACGTGTTTCTTTCCTTCAAGTAGTTTTTTCTAGACGAGATAGCTTGTGTTTGTAAATTGACCAGATCCAGTACAAGATGAATCGTGTCAAAATACCTGGAGAGTTTAATGAGGGTAAAAGGAAAAGCGAATTGATTCGGTGTGTAATTAAATTTATATATATATATAGTCGAAGAAAAATTAAAAATCTCTACTTCAGTACATAATTTTTTACTTATTTACTCTTACAGCATTAAGTGGTTTCAAATCAAAACTAAGTCGTTATCTTTCAAATAGAAATTTTCAACGATACTTTGTTTCCAAGATGCAATAAATATTTATGCAACACTTAAAATGCGACTTTTTATTATGGAACTGAATTCCAAAATGGCATTGCTTGAATTTTAAAAGGGCATTAATAAGAATAGTATTTTATTCGTTGAGAACTTTATTAAAATATGTTATCGTTACTGATAAAACAAGACAAATGTAAGTCGAGTCATATTAAGAATATTCTTTTAAAAAAAACTGCATGTGAATAATACTTAAAGAATCTAAATAAATTTATCGTGTATTGAATTTTAAATCAGCATTAAAATATAATGCATTAGCTTTTAGAGTGAAAAAATAAGGAGAAAAGAAGTGAATGCTATGAAGCCTTGTCTTCTCACAAATATAACTAACAACAAATGCACTTTGTGCCATTTGATGTATTACTAAGAACATAAAAGAACAGGAGATAAATAAAAATTGAATTTGTGATTTAAAAAAATTGAGCATAAACATTATAAAAATTTCTTTAATAAAATTTAATTAAAAGTCATAAGTAAATTTTACAATTTAAAGTATATTTAGACCCGTGATAGTTTTTGCAAATAGTGTTTTGTTATGATTACCTATTAAACTAAACAAAAAGAAATACCACTATAAAGTAACTCAACACTACTTCAATAAACTAATTAGCTTAATTGAACTACAAAATATAATTGTTAAACAAGCCGAACTCCCGTGGGTGTAAATTCCTAGTAATAACGTAAATAATAATAATAATATTGCTTTTATGCTTCAGCTACAATTATTGTGGTTGTTATGTTCTGTGTTAAGATATATTTAGTTAAACTGCTTTTGATTAATGTGATTTTATTAATTGAAATCAAACTAAAGTCCTAATTGACATAAACAATTTAAAATATAAATTTTAAATTCGTTTGTGTAGTATGATGCATTTAAAACGTTCTATTCACACGGTCTGTTGATTAGAATTGCTACTGGACAATGCTAGCACAATAAGACAGTTTCCGAAGCAAAGATAAGCTACCAGGATGGTAAACCTTTTCCATTAGGATTCTCAAAATTAATTTCATGTATTAATATCAATTGGACGATATTTTACGTTTCTTCCTGTGGTCAAAAATGGCCGTCCATTAGGGATTGCTCATCAAATCAATCAATACAAAAGTGTAGAGATTTATAAATAACTCATTTAATAATATCAAACCAAAACCATCAAGTTGTGGTATTGCGTTTTAGCTACCACATGTCAGTATTAACCATCCCATTATTTTCGGTGGAATATATTGTCTATAATCTGGACAGTTTTGCTAATAGCGAATCCGTCGACAGAACTACCTTTTTACACCAAGGGTAATACAGATCTATGAAGAACTGTACAAAACTATCCTAGCTGATGGATTTATTCTCCTTGTTTACGATTTGTACAACCATTTTGGGACGACGACACCACAGTCCCTGTTCCAGAAATAATGACAGATTGGAACAGGGTTTACATCAGAGATTGTCCAATCCGACGCAAAGATAAGATTCCAGAATTAAGTTCCAGAAATAGTAAAATATTGGAACAGGGTTTACATCAGAGATTGGCCACGCCGACGCAAAGATAAGCTTCCGAAATAAGTTCCAGAAATAGTGACAGATTGGAACAGGGTTTACATCAGAGGTTGGCCATTCCAACGCAAAGATAAGCTTCCAGAAATAAGTTCTAGAAATATCGACAGATTGGAACATGCTTTACATCAGAAGATGTTCACTACAAGACGGTCTTTGACGCGTAGATAAGCCACCGGAAGGTTTAACCTCTGACCTTTGGCACCATGTCAGTATTAAACTTCCAATAGTTTTCGGGAATTATCTTGTCTATAATCTGGGACGTTTTGCTATTAACAAGACCGTGGACGGAACTGCCCCTTTTCAACAAAGTTAATGTAGATCCACGAAGAACAATTAACATGTCCTTGTTTCAGAATTTATAACAGATTGGAACAGGGTTTTACATCTGAGGCTGGCCATTACAGAAGGTTTTTAAGGCGTAGATAAGCCACTAGTAGGTTTACCTTCAATAATCGGAATAGAAAAGTTTAATTTATTCTATTAATATCAATCGGATTATATTTATCTCGCTATATTTTCTCTCTTCAAGTGATCGAAGATATTCTCATCCACTTGATATTAATCACCAAATAAATCAATTAAAAGGTGCAGAGATTTCGCAGTCAATAATCTCAAACCGATACCATCAAATTCTAGTATTGCTTCTCGACAACCACGGCAGTATTAACCCTCTAAGTAGCTTCGGTGGAACACCTATTCTAAGATCTGGTCAATTTTGCTAATAACCAGATACTCGACAGAACTGCCCTGTGACACCAAAGGAAATAAAGATCCATGAGGGTAACAAAATGTCCCTTTTTTAGTACTGGTGACGCAGGCTTTTGCAACAGGTAGGTAGGTATTTCAATTAACATCGTACTGGAGAAACACAACAGGCAATTGACGACAATCCGGGATCATTGTACCAATGGTTTTGTATCAGAAGATCACCCTTCTAGATAGTTTTCAACATGAAAACAAGAAGTTTTCCCGTTCCGATTATCGAAAGTAATTTTATGTATTAATATCAATTGGACGATCCTAATCAGGATTTCCAGCCTCTTGTAGTGGTCGACGAGATGCTCGTATACTTGGGACTACCTATCAAATCAATCAAAACGCCCATTCGAAAGTCTCTTTGCGTCAGCACAGAACACATATTCATTCCCAATTTTCCACATAACGCAACAAGTATCCTCCACTCCCTCAAAGCTCCACCCAATAACTCGGCCCTGAAGCACCCTCCATCCCAGCCGATGCCTGCCCAAACAATCCCCCTCCTCCGCAAGGAACAAAGGCCCCATCGATGATTGCCCCTTCCCCTTCCTCGGCAATCGAGGGGGCGAAGATTGGCTCCATTGTGTGTCTAGCACTTGGGCTGGTATCTTGTAGACCGGCTTCTCCGGCTATTGTCTCTGGCGGAGCCCTCGCTTAAATGGATCAGATGGGCCGCCCAGATTAAAACCCCTCCGCGACCCACGTTAATTAAGTTTTCTCATCGAGTTTATCACTCGCCGGAAAAAGGGGCTTTGGCCCGCCAATTAATGGATTGGCCGTCTGTTTTAATCTCGATTCTGCATTTTTCATTGGCTCTGTTGCATCGGATGCGATCATGTTCCGCCGAAAAAGGGTTCGGGCTCTTGAAGAGTGGAATGGGATGCATTGAGTGGGATTTTAATTCATGTGAGGGTTTTGAGATACATCGCTGATCCACGTGATTCGGTACCGATTTACGAACTGGCGACTTCATTTATGGTACAGGTTCATTAGGCTAATGATGTGATAGAATGGAATCTTGATAAAAGTTCCGAATGTGTATATTTAGCATTATTTATAACAATTGGGTATTAGAAAGGTGAAAAGTTAGATTACTTTTTTAAAGGGACTGTGGTAGAAAACCTTTTGGGCAGTATATATTGCCCGTTATTAATATATTTTGCTCACATAAAATTTTTCGTTCTGTTACATTTTTAAGTGAGGTCTACCGATCATCCAGAAATACTACTAAAAATCTTATTGTCAATCACGTCAATTAGGTTTGACGGTCTATTTTAATCTTGATTTTCATTTTCATTGGCTTTGTTGCATTGGTTGCGATTATTTAAAAAAAAAAAAGGTTCAGACTCTTGAAGAGTGGAATGGGATTGTTTGATACAACGCTAATACCCGTGATTCAATACCGATTTCCGCCGACCAACCGGTATAGTGGTTAAAGTGTTAGCCTCTAGATCGGAAGGTCCCCGGTTCGAATCCGGGTTCGGGCATGTATGTTTGTAAGCGTATACCAGCTCAGGTGTTGCTTCGTCATCTGAACACGGTTCAAAATTACGAAGTATAAATTGTTAGGGGCAATGATGGTCATCTCACTGGGTGCTCCTTCACAAGTGGCCATCAATTCTGGCCTTGTAGTGGCCAATGACTTAGGTCAAATGTGCCCGCCATTATAAAAAGAAAATACCGATTTCCGAACTGGCGACGAAAGTTTTGGTGCAAGTTCATTAAGCTATGGGATGGAATCGTGATAAAAAGGTCCCACTTTGTATATTTAGCATTGTTCTAAACAATTGAGTATTAGTAAGATTTACAAGTTAGTTTGCTCTTTTAAATGGATTGTTATAGAAAACCTGTTTGGCTGAAGGAACGTTTGGTCCTGTGTATAAATATATTTTCTCCGATAAAATTTTGTATTTCTACACTCTTAAGTGAGATTACCATTCATCCAAAAATATTACTAGAAATCTTAATATCAATCTTATTTATGATTTGCGTTAAGGACTCGACAATTAACGATAGTCTGTTTTAATCTCGATTCTGCATTTTTCATTGACTCTGTTGCGATTATGTTTCGCCGAAAAAGAGTTCTGACTTTTGATGAGAGGGATGGGATACCTCAAGGGTGTTGCGTGGGATTTTCATTTATGTGATAGCTTTTAGATATAAGCTGATTCTATACAGATTTCGGAACTACCGACGTCAGATTTGGTAGAGCTAATTAAGTTAATAAGAAGAGGTAAGGAATCTTGACATAAGCTCACTCTTTGTATGTTTAGCAACGTTCAAACAATTGGGTGTTAGTTAGATTAACATATTATTTTAAAAGGTATTGCAATACGAATGTTTTAAGAAACATTTATGGCTAAATACACATTGCCAAATATATGAACACAAAATTTCGTCATTTTGCTGTCTTAGGTGTGTGAGGTAATTACACATGCAGAAGTATACTTCTATGCATCTGAAATTTAATCAATTGAATGCAGACTGAACTTCTAAGTTTTTAATTTGTAAACTGCTAACATAACTATAAAGTATTACTAAAGTATATACTAAGTATAAAGTATATACTAAGTATAAAGTATATACTAAGTATAAAGTATTACTAAAGTATATACTAAGTATAAAGTATTACTAAAGTATATACTAAGTATAAAGTATTACTAAAATATATACTAAGTATAAAGTATTACTAAAGTATATACTAAGTATATATTATAAAGTATATACTAAGTATATATTATAAAGTATATACTAAGTATATATTATAATGTATATACTAAGTACATATTATAAAGTATATACTAAGTACATATTATAAAGCATATACTAAGAGATTCAGAGAGAGTATAGTATCAGTATTAAATATTTTTTTACACAAAAAGAATGAATAAACGTGGGACATTTAAAGTAAGTGATTAAAATCCTTAAATTATCTTTTTAATGAAACCTTTTAGTGATCTTGCAATATTTAAAAATAATTTATAAAATGATGCAATATTAGACAGGCAATATTAGACTGTCGAACACTAATTGGAACTGAGTTTGGTTATACTTACGTATAAATTAAGGGGATTAAATAATAAACAATGCACGAATACAATATTCTGTATGTTATGGAATTTCGACATAGACGAGCATGGTAAGTAAATAACTACATATTATAATGCTGAAAGGATGGAATTCCGCATTAATATTGCTATAACCAAATAACCATTATAGTATACTATTGAACAGGGCACACATAATCATACAACGAATGAAACTATATATAAAACACTATTGAAACCGTACCTTATGTATACTTAAATAATATATATAAATATGTGTATATCTATAGTATAATAAATATGTGTCTAAATATATAGTATCTAAATCTGTGTATATGTACAGTATAATATAAATATGTGTAAATGCCTTTGAATAAATAATCTATTATCTGAAAATGTATTGTACAGTTGTGTGTAGTAATTTCAATGTTTACGGCATGGTGCATATAAGCAATTGCGTTGTATAAACTAAATGTGCATAGTAATTTGGAATAGACAGCTTTATACCATACGGAACACATTTTAAATAAATTGATCCTAGGTATATTCTCATAGACATACGCCGACCAACCGGTATAGTGTTTAAGGTATTAGGTTATAGGTATTATTCTGATAAGATATTAGGCATCTTATATCTATCTTGAGATATTAGGTATGCCGACCAACCGGTCTAGTTGTTAAGGTGTTGGCCTCTGGATCGGAAGGTTCCTGGTTCGAATCCGGGGTCAGGGCATGGATGTAAATTGTGTTGTCCTTTGTTAGGAAGCGATGATGGTCCTCCCACTGGGTGCTCCTTCACAAGAGACCATCACTTCCGGTCTTGTAGTGGCCAATGACTATGTGCATTTGTGCCCGCCATTAGAAAAAAAAAGATATTAGGTATTATTCTGGTTCGAATCCGGGTCAGGGCATGGATGTTTGTAAGCGTATGGTGTAGGGGCGGCTGGTGCACCTTAAAGCTGTCGTGGCCGAAAGTCCTCACATTGGGTGGGTGTGGAAGTTTGGAGAGTGGGGTGGAAGTCCAGATGTTGCCTCCGTTATCTGACCGTGGTTAATAATTATGTGTTGATACACCGAATGGCTCTTGCTGGGACGGTGGTAACTAATTGAATATTCTCATTGACATGCAACAAATATCACGATTCCGGATTCCTGACGTGTAACATGTTGGTTAGGTTTGAATTTATTTCTCAAGCGCTGTATTTGAGCACGTTGCATCAATCACAAGATAATGTCAAGTAATACAGCTTGTAGTTTGAAAGTGCATTTGGCAAAACCAATGATCCACGGTGATCCCTATATAATATAAAGAGAAACTGCCTTGAAATGATATTTCAAAACGATTAATATTGGATTAATTTACGAAATCACTATGAAGGGAATTTTGAACAGCTGACTCATGGATGGTGGTGTTTAAGCTATTGGATTTATAAAAATTTCGTCTCGTTTTTTGTCAAAAACTGAGGAAAAAATATTTTATTAACTAAAAATTATATTTAAGCAATATTGTACGTGCCGTTCTGTCTGATGACCTTTCTTCATTACTCTGGTAGCTGCATCATCCCGCGCTCATACACGTTCTGAGATTTCTGCCTAAGGAACTGATATATGTTCCAGAACTTTCAGAACCACTTACAGAACGTGGGATCGTCAACAACACCCTCACCCTACTCAACACTTATCTTCATTTGCGTCTGGGACGCATTCTTACCTCTTCGGAAATGAAATAGCATAATAGGTCAAAGATGGTCTTTATTTCTGTGCCATTATTAATTCTTAACAAAATTAAAAAAAAAAGGCAGCTCAATAACGCAATTTGTTTCCCACGTACGCGCTGAAATTTCTTATTTCAAACATCAAAACTCGTCACGTGTGAAGTAGATAACACTTTGGTTTTCCGATGCAATGGAATTTAGTGTCAAAAACAGGACGAAGTTTTGCATGAACCCAATACATTTGAAACGTTTCGCAGTTAAAAATTTATTCCAAAGTAAGATATTCTTTGAATAAGGAATAAAATAAAAATATCTCTACCAAAGATTCATTTAACGAAATCTTTTGATGTCTTCTTAACTCTTCAAGTGATTTCGAGGAGATATCTCGTTTACAAGATTCGAGAAATTTGGGTTATGAAAATATATCTCCTCACCGATATTGGCGATTTGTTTGTGACAAAATTTATAAACCGCAATCGATAACACAATTGCCACAAGTACTCGCTGAAGCTCCTTATTTCAAACATAAGAACTTCACACTTGAAAAGTATACAATACTTCGGTTTATCGATGAAATGCTATCTAGTGTCCATAAACGGGACGAAGTCTTGCATCAACCCAGTACATTTGGAGTGTTTCTCAATTAATTTATTCCAAAGTGAGAGTCGTTGAGTAAGGAATAAAATGAAAATCTCTCTACCAAAGATTCATTTAACGAAATCAACTAACGTCTTCTTAACTCTTCAAGTGATTTCGAGGAGGTATCTCGTTTACAAGATTCGAGCAATTTGGGTTATGAAGAGATATCTTCTCACCGATATTGGCGATTTGTTCGTAATAAATTAAAATAACACAACCAATAACACAATCATCCTAAGTACTCGCTGAAATTCCTTATTTCAAACTTCAAAACTTCACTCGTGACACGTTCACAATACTTCGATTTTGCTATGATATCCCATCTAACGCCAAAAACAATACGGTCTATAGCATAAACTCAATACAGGAAATCTGAAGACAGAGGAGCTAAGTTTGTCCGAAACAACAAAAATGATATGAACAAGGTGCACACTGATTAGATGTTGATGTTGGTTTACCAGACCTCTGACACAGGAAAACGATGATGTCCTATTAATATATGTATACGTCTACGCCTGGGAACACGATCGAGAAATGATTATGACTATAGTAAGCATTTTCTGTAGAGCTGAATGTAGGTGGCGCTAGTGTGAAATGGTTTTTTGATAGGTAAGAATGGCGTCCCTAGGCCTACTGAATTTCATTTACTTTATTTAGCTTCGAAGTAAATGAAAGACACCAATAAGACAATAATATGAAATTCCTATTTTCCTCCATTTTCACATTTATTGTTGTTGTTGTTACTAATCCCGGACATGGTCTCTTTAAATTAGACCAAGTCCACGAGTCCATAAACCCCCATTCCAATATGCCCAGCTAAGGCTAGCAGGCGAAGGAGAAAAATCAGACTTCTACCTCAGGTGCTCCAGGTCTTTTTGGCCCACAGAAGCTGCAACACTTCCCCTGTTATCTTTATCACATTTATTACTTAATGGTAATCCAGACACCATTAATAAATGTGAGCGTGGAAGAAACGAGGTATTGTATAACAGAGTAGGGTTGTAAAAGATCGCTTGGATATCCCCAAAACGCGACTAAGAACAGTAAATCCCATGTTAAAAGAGAAGATCACAAGGATACTTTGGGACCGTAAAGCTCATATACATCCAAAAGATATTTGCCCCTGAGGGCATTAGGCAAAGGAATGGGACGCAATTAAGTGGCTCAGAGAAATATTGTGGTTACATGCCTCGAGTGTGCTATATCTGCCATGCATTTTATTATACCTAGTTTTGAACTCGTAAATTTCGAACGGAAACTCATCTGCAACTCTACCAATTGAGGTACCGAGGGTCCAATTCATTTAAGATCATTGGTAAATGATTTTAATACCTCTATAATATATAAGTATGGGGGAAATATAACCCTTTACATTGTCGTTTAATATAATTATTCTAGTAGATTCCACTTTATTCAAACAAAGAGTTAGCACTCCAATCGCAAATAGCGATACGGTCCTATCCGTCCATATATGTATGGTATTTCATTACTTGTACATGTACAAGCATGGTTCAGATAGAACTCTTCACATTGTGTTTATAATAAAATTATTCTAATGTAAACACCTCCACTTCATACTAACAAACATCTAGTACACCACTGTCAATAGGGATAAGGCCCTATTGATTCGCGATTTCAATACTTGTACAATCACTAAAAGAAAACCACGAACCACCTCCTTTATTTCAAGCATTATTCATACTGGAGCTAATTCAAAGGTATCTATGAATAGGGAATAACGTCCTGTACAAATTCAAATCAAAAAACATTTTATAAGGGGATGTCTCAATAACAAAAAAATGTTGCTCAAACAACAAAATTCCTAATGGAAACTCCATGTTATAATAATAACGCCAAAAACGTTTTATTAGGGGATGTCTTAATAAAACAAATGTTGCTCAAACAACAAAATAATTCCTAATGGAAACACCATGTTTGGATGACATAAATAGATTCTGCATCGTTAAATTAGTCTAAATATGAAATTTCATGATTGTATTATCGTTATATCCCGCGTTATTCAATCCAAAAATTCGTGTAAATTTCAGAGATTATCCCGACACAAATAATCGATATTCGTAGATCGAGATTAACTGTGCCATAAACCCCAAACAAAACCCTATCCGCAAGCATTGGTTTGTGATTCCACTACTTGTGCATTTGCAAGTATGAGGGAAATATAGTGATTGTAAACATTTCAACTTCATTTTAACCAACAGCTAGAACCCAATCTTAATAGGGATAACGGACCTTGTGCTATGAAATCCAAACCAAATATATAAGTAAGCATTGGTTTGTAATTTCACTGTGTGTATACAGAGGCTATTCACACATTTTTTAGACATAGTATTTTGTATTCACAAAACTAAATTACATAAAATTCTTGTGTTTTAAATGTTCTATTTGATAGCCCTTATTCCGAACTATCTTTCGACACCGTAATTTCCAGGATAATATGCCTTTTGAAGTGTCAGAAAAGATATTCTACCCCATTCCTCCTGAATAGCTTTCCAGAATCCTGTAAGGGTTGTGAGACGACGTTTGGATAATGCACATTTGAAAAGTCCGAAATCACAAAATTCCATAGGTGATACATCTGGAGATTTAGTAGGGATATCAGTAAAGAGTATGGCCTTGATACCGGTTGTTTGTTCCATTTCGTTTAGGAAATTTACAGTGGATTTTGATTGCTAGCTTTGTTTTGATGGAGTTCAACAGATTGACGGCACTGTGGGTTAAGCCATGGTATTTCATTCAGAAAAATTGGCGATAAAATATGTTCCTGATAGTATTTGGAGATAATCTTGACATTTTTTTCCACTCTCTTTATTTTTAACTTGCCACTATATGAAAAACCAGCAACAATCATGAATCCCTTAGAAAAACTTTATTTCGATTCTGTGCACCATGTACTTAATTTTTTTTCTCCCCTTTTATGATAATAAATGGCTCTTTTTTTGCTGCAATCTTTTAAATACACCCATGATTCATCTATTGTGACAATTTTTTTCCCTTTTTATTTGGATAAGTGCTTCTCCTATACAGGGTGGTCCCGAATTCATGGTACAAACTTTAATGGTAGGTACAGGACATTGTAACAATGATTTATTGTATAGGAATGTATAGTCGCAAGTGACGCGGTGAGGCGAAAACAGGGGAAATAACGGCCGAAAGGAAAAACAAAGATTTTATTGAAAGCGTTGTTGACAAGTGTCATGTTTACAGTAATTGTTCAAAATTGCGTCCACCAGTATCGATACATGCTTGACAGCGTCGGTGGAGCGATTGGCGTACACGTTCAAAGATGCCTGGTATTTCACGCACACCTGCAGCAGCTACAGATAAGCGAGCGACGAGATCCTCATCTGAGTCAACTGGAGTCTCATAAACAAGATGCTTTAGATGACTCACACCTACGTCACGCGCAACAGTTCTTGTGCTTGACTCGGGTCTATCAGCCACAATGTTCAAGATGCTTTCTTCCAGCCTTGGAGTGCGTACAGCTCTTACTCGACCAGCGCCATGTCTGTTGACGTCGAACGCACCTGTTTCACAAAGTTGACGATGTAACCGTTGAAAAATTCTATGATCCGGCATTCGTCGATCAGGATACTCCGCGCGATACATTCGTAACGCAGCTCTGCCGTTACCATTTGCACGGCCGTACATGTAATGCATGTCTGCTTTTTCTGCATACGTAAAGTCACCCATCGTCTACGGCAGCACAATTGTGAATGGCGCTTTTCCCTACTGCGATGCATCATGTTCAACAGCGGCTAGACATCTACTGCCCTCTACCGGCAATGATACCAACCGATCACTCCATTTCTCTTTCCTTTTATTTCCCCTGTTTACGCCTCACCGCGTCACTTGCGACTATACATTCCTATACAATAAATCATTGTTACAATGTCCTGTACCTACCATTAAAGTTTGTACCATGAATTCGGGACCACCCTGTAGAATTCGGCAGCGTGTTCTGCGTTCAGTGATATGCTTTGGAGAAAGACGATGCACATGCGTTTTTTCGCTTTCTTAAGATTTAATCAACGTTTATCATTTTCTTTACAGCGGACACCGAGCATTTTAATGATTTTTCAACTGTCCTTTGACTAGGGGGATTTTTTTTTAACATTAAACAACCTACCTTTGCAATATTCAAAGATGTCCGTTTCTTCCTTGGATACTTGTTTGGAATTTTTGTCCCACTTGAGGCTCCAATTTGACTTTTTTTTCCTTTCTTGTTGACAATATTATCTATGGACGCTTTAGATATCACAACACCATGACTCTCACATCTTTTTTGGATAACGGAATATGAATATTTCTCTTCGGAAAGAGCATAAATATAGCCTTCAAACCACTGCTACGTTAAAAACGCCATTTTGAATAAAAACAAACCTTTCAAGCCGCAGACGTTAATTTTGACTTTTAAAAACATAGTACAACTGTAACTATTTCTTTTGCAGCAAACGATTTTATATTACCGCTAACCAAAATCGTCTAAAAAATGTGCGAACAGCCTCTGTATATATAAGTGGGTAAAATACAACCCGTTACACTGTGCTTATATGTAATGATTCTAATGTAAACACTTCCACTTTA
Source organism: Metellina segmentata (assembly GCA_947359465.1). NCBI lineage: Eukaryota > Metazoa > Arthropoda > Arachnida > Araneae > Tetragnathidae > Metellina > Metellina segmentata. Next base: position 101,215,523 of record OX375874.1, read on the forward strand.
TTCTAACGAAGAGCTAGTACCTCATTCTCAATAGGGATAGGTCCTATTCACCAGTGATTCTAATGTAATCATTTCCGCTTCATTCTAATGAACAGCTATCACCCCACTCGCAATAGGGTTAACTGATTTTGTGCCATAAAACCCAAACCAAACCCTATCCGTAAAAAATGATTTGTGATTTCACTTCTTATACATGTACAACTATAGGGGAAATACAATTCGGTACATTGTCGTTATAAATATAATGATTCTAGTGTAAACACCTCCACTTCATTCTGGCGAAGATTACCCCAACCAATTTCTTTTATAGAGACACTGGAGGGGTGCTTCTAGAAGCACAGAAAATAAAGTAATCTCTCCAACCCAAACTCATTCGCTCCCTTTTCTCAGGAGAGCAACAACCTCCCAGTACACGCTACCAGACCAGAACTGTTGATTTCTGCAGAATCCCAGACCTCACTTCGAACCCGATCCCAAAAGCCTCCTCGCGAAATGTGACGGCTGTATTATACGGCAGACAGACAAGGGGATTCGGAAGGATTTCTCAACCAAAACGCTTCGTGGGGGTGGAGGTCAGTACCCGAACAAGGGAATAAGAAACGGGAAGAAAGAAAAGTGCATGAAGAAATCGACTTTAAAAAGGAGAGGGAATCTTTCTTTTCGTTTCAAATTGGCTATGGGTGGATGGGAAAAGCCTTTCCCTACCCCCAGGAGATCTTCAAAGCGTGAGATTCCAAGGGTCTTTTAAGACTTGGGTTTATCTTCCACGGGGTGTATTTCTGGGAATTTTATTTTGCCATTCCAGATCTTTTGTGTGGGTGTGACGGGAGGGCTGTTTTATAGCCTGAAGGAGGTGTTGGACACCGAACTTATTTTGATTGCTGTAATATTTCACTGGAAGATGAACGGTCAATCTAGGGGAATGCGACCGAATAGAACATACTATTTTTGTAATTACGTGGGTGACTGTGTATAGAAAAATTTATCAAACCTTTTGATTCTCAACACTGTTGTTAAAGCTGTTGTGAAATGTTGATGGATGCTTTGGCAAAATACATTCCAAACGTACTCAAGTAATATTTTTATGAATTTTTCGAATCAGTTGGTTTGGGAAAAGATTGTCAAATTTAAGACGACATGTTTTCAATATTATATTGTGCATTCACAGTGACGAAATAATACAAGCTTGACAAAAAAATCTATTAAATATGAAACTTATTTATTTGTGTAAAACCTTTTCAAGTAACTTAACTTATCTTATGTATAAAGACCAAGCAATAAGTCGACTTGCAATGGGGAAGGTTATGTTTACAATAACTACAGTCTCCGTAGCTGATGATCTCCCTAGCAGTGATACCTAGTTCATGATAATTCCAGTAGATGTCGACAGCGTACGGTAAGGAAACAGGAGTAACTCATATTAGGCAAGTATCTCATAACCAATCACTTCCTATGGCGTGGAAGAAGTTAATGAAGGGAAGTATTAAGTAGACTTGCTTTCGGTTGAAATTGAACTCTCCCTAAAGTGTATCGAAACGTATGTTTTTAAGGTGTAGATAATGTGGTCATTTTACATTACTTACGTAGTTTACATTATTTACGTAGTTTTTTGCATGAAGTTAATTGTTGTTGTTGTCGTGTCTATGCATACAGTACTAGTTCAAAAGTTTAGAGTCCTCCAAAAGCCTTGTTGCACTATTTATTAGTTAATTGTTCTATTATCTAATAATGTATTCGTATAAGTTATTCGGTTCCATTGCTTTGAAGCTCCGTGTAGACATTGCTTTAATACATTTTTGTTACAACCTCCTACATAAGAAAATTGATTTGTCAATTTTTAGTATCTTATACACATGGTTATTACTACACCAAATGCACGAATATGCAAAATTGACGTGTCTACAAAAACGGTTTCAAAAATTTGATGATTTGGGAAGAATCAAGTTACGACTTAAGGTTGTTTCCTCGTGAAAATTTGTATTTGAACTATGGATAAAAATGATTCGTGTCTTTGTCATAGCATAAAACATGAAATGGTGGCTCAAAAAATGCAGTTAGATGAAAATTCCCAAAATCCAATTGGTGCCTTTGGCGTGATGATAACTTTATATTAATCTCCGCAGGTATATCACACAGAACAATAAATTAAATTTTGGTTAAACCTTTGAAAAATAATGCACGCAGCAATTTTTCTTCAATTTTTTATGCTGCCTTTTTAACTAAGGATTATATATTTTTGCTGAATTCAATTCAATAAGTAATCTGCTTCAATAAAGTGTTTTGTTTCATATATGTGCATATTTGTGTATGTGTTTACTTTACTTTATTTGAGTACTTTGTTCTCCGTAATTGAACGTTATTCTGTAGAGAAACAGGAAACTTAGTATATAATATATAATTTAATCCATGTCATGGCTTCCCATGCATATATTCGATCTACTAACTACAGTATATTCTTTCTCTCCATTTTTCTGACTCTATTTCTCTAAATCTATTCCTCCGAGAGTTGAATCATGTAAATCTGCTTGCGATAAATGTTGTTCAGAATATGCATCATAGTTTAGAGCCCTTTTATACAGACTTTATCCAGAAATAATGTTACCATTATTTTCTCAGATGACTGATCATCGGAGTTATGAACTGTCAGAATGAGCGTACTCCCTGACCGATGAAAGAGCACTGAACTGTAAGACATAGATGCCTTAGCTGAAGATGCCAAAACACGAGATGTAATCAACTCTGTCTTTCAAACCCTCACTTTCATAAGAAACCAAATGAGCAAATTTGTAAACACCACGTCAGTGTGATGAATTCTCTCTACCTTGTTGTTTTGGTCTATTTGTTTTATATACCATTTGGATGAATGGCAAAACTTTACACAAAATATGAAGTTTTTTTGTTTTGTTTACCTTTACCTTCATCAGAAGAGTTACTGTTTGGCAATGCATTTTCGTTTGCCATTGTAAATTCACTGTCAAAGATTACTCTGTTTGATCCACACTCCCGTTGCTCATTACGGAAGCTTCCTGTTTTCAACATCACTTCTTCCTGATCCCTGTCGGGTGCTTTCCAACAACATATCTCCCTTCCTATTCCCTTCATTGGTAAGTTAATCCAACATGCTTTCCCTAGCAATATCGGGATATATGTCTTCCTTTTAGGGTGTATTTTGTCAAGTTGACTTGCATAGTGGTATGTGTACTCCTTGTCTCTGCTGAGTAATTCCTCGTCCTTATTCCTGGTTTTATCCTTAGCGTATCTCTCAAATTCCAACTTGTGCTTCTTTCCACTACATTTGTTACTTCTGTCCATCCCATTCCTTTTTGATGCTTCTTTTCTCTCCACCTCTTCATTTATTATAACTTCTTCCGTGAACTTACTATCGTTTTGAGTATCTTCACGAACTCAGATGCATATGACTTACTTCCTGCTATGAGGGTTCTCAGTTCTACAATTGCAGTGTTTGGGTCATATGTTTGTTTTCATGCAATCCAGCATGAAATTGTTTTCATGCAATCATGTTCGCAGGCAACTGGAGAACCAAGATAATAAGATCACATTTCTTATTTATTGCAAAAAAATATCATACACTGTACTGACAAAAGTCACCGGGCAACTGGAGTAGAAACAAAGCATAGCACTCATTGACATGCACATATGTTCACCCATATACACGTATTGACCATTCAAGACAAGCTTCCAACAAGATTTTGCAAAAAAAATGATAAGTACTTGCTTTAATTTAGTACCGCTCCAAACATCGTACTCTGACTATAATCCATTCTATAGGTTCTCAATGTGATTTCGATCTCGGGCTCTGTACTGATCAGTCCAAAAAGGTTACTCCATTATCGTCCAACACTACGTAACAACCCTTGTTTGCGTTTGGGTGCGTGAAATTGAAAGGGTGTCCGGTGACTTTTGTCAGTACAGCGCATTTACGAAAATATGTTTCTCTTTCTAACACAATTAACATAAGATATCAATGATATTATAGCCTTTTCGAACTAATAATCTAATAACTTATGAAGTGCCATAATTCTTTAAAGAGAAAAGCGATAACCATAACTATTTGATACTTTCAAAAGATAGAATGTCTCCTGCGCGGACGTGGATTTCTCAAGCCTTTAATGCGGATGTATTTCCAGCACTGTTGTGCTTCAACAACATCTTCTCATGAAGCATTAAAAAATGTACAGTATGGCAATACGTTACATGTTATGGTTTAGAATGATACCCGATAGATAGAAGGTTACCCGATAGATACTATATTGACAAAAGTACTTGGACACTGCAGAAATTTGGAGGAGGATTCCTCTTAGTGTGGGATTGTTTTTCTTGGTTAGGGCTCTGCCCATTGTTTTATGTACCTGGTATCCTGAATGCTGACATGTACCTCGGCGTACCGGAAAATGTGGCCTTACTTACACTATGGCAATACGGCGATGATGGTTATTTCTTCCAACAGGATCGAACTCAATGTCATACTGCAAAACTTGTGCGGGACCGGTTTCCTGAAAACCAGGTGAATTTCCTTAACTGACTTTTTGTAAGCCCCGATCTCAATCCCATCGAACCCTTGTGGGGCAAATGGGATAGATACGTTAGACACCGCCACGCAAGTCCATTTTCACAACAATCTCTTCTTACAGCCTTGCAAGAGGCATGGCGAGCTATTCGTGCCCAGATTTACAGAGAACTTGTAAAAAGTATGCCTAGACATGCTGCAGCTGTAATACAAACAATATGAGAGCCCCTACCCGTTAATAAATATAATAATAAAGTTATTCTCTTTAAAAAAAAAAGCAGTGTCCAAATACCTTTTTCCATATACTGTATAATGAATCCGAGACAATTTCTCTTTAAAGAAAGCGCAAATAATATTCTCACACTGACTGTCTGCTCGACCAGTCTCTTTGGAGGCATGGGCTCAAATACTACGGTTGATACCACTTAATGTAGGGGACTGGAATGTCCCACCCCCCTGCCACCATTCATGTCCGGGTACTGAATCAACCCCTCTGCCACCATTTACGTCGGGATACTGAATTATCTCACCACTACCACCATTTATGTTGGGAGATAGTGTGCTGCAATGAGTATGCTCCTAATTCATCTGGTGTCTCTTTTAAGGTAACGGGAGTATCATAAAGATTGAGCATTGAATAGCTGTAAATTTTCGGTTGCACACATGAAGACACATACTTCTTAGAAAAATTTTAAACATTTAATAAGAAGTACGTACACTAGAAATCAAGAAAATCAAACAGTAAATTGATACTTTTTTATTAATTGAATCTCCAATGTCCAACCCATTAGATTTCGAACTGTAACACCAAGATCTTGTAAATATTCCACATAGTTATCTAGTTACGACGATATTCATCAAGTATTGTCGCCTTTGACAGACATGTTTCCAAAACTTTAAACTCAATTTATGAAAAACTCTTTGTAATATGTATGTTGCTTTGTTCAAAGAATGATAACTCAACAAATAACAAAATATATAATTACATTTTTTGTCACTATGAACTATGATATGTGTAATACAGTAGATGTTTTGACTTTCAGTCAAAGATATAGGTAAAGGAATAAATTTTTAACTGTTGAAGTTCTTCAAAAAAATGTTTTAGTCTTCCTTCGTGAAATAATTATAAAAAATCTATTTTTTAGCAACTTTGTGGAGTGTCAAAACATTAAAGAATAATGTTAGGAATAATTTCCAACAACAACTGTCTTTCTGAACGCTTTAGAATCCGATGAGAGACTATTGTTCTAAAAACATCCTAATTAGCTCCTTACATCTAAATGAGATTGTTAGAGATTATAGTAATTTGCACTTTTCAAAATGAAATGAAGAAAATTGGATTTTTAAAGTCAAATTGGTTTTCATCCCCTTCCATATCAGAGTTATTAAGCACATTACACAGTTACGCGTGTAATTAAAAACATATTCTCTTGTATAATAGTTTGTGAGTGTTTATAAATGTATTATCAAGACTGCGGTGCAGCCCCAAAACGATAGCGTTAAAACAGTACGAATCGTACACAAGGAGAAGACAACCTACAGCTAAGATATTTAAGTTCTTATTATTACAATAACATTAAGAAAAATATACAGTATTTACATCATCACATTAATATCATTATACCAATACATAAAAGTAAGTATTCTCCCAGTCCAGCATAATGAACCAGCCTCAAACGCTGTTTCTGTCTCTCTCTCTAACCGTCATCTCCAACGTGCTCTGCCACAGTCTAAAAATAACCCAATGGTTAAAGTCAATAACCAATCAGAGATCATCCTGACGAACACACCTGCTATTCTCAAGTCTTTGTTAAGCGCGTGGCAAAAGAACAGCAGATGGCGCCAATATTAAAAAAATCATAATATATTCTGCATTCCGATGACACAATGGAGTATGCAGCAGCACTGCAAGTGACCTCTACTAAAGGTCAAGCAGAACGGAGGTTCTCACGATACCACAAGACAATAAGATTTACAAGTATTCTAGTAGCTGCTACACACGTACAGCCGTCAAAACAAAACTACTCACCCTATCGCGATTGCACAATTTACATCATACAACAAAACGGAAGGTGGCAATTGATAGGGATTAACGTTTTCTACAAATATCAATACTTAAAAATTGTCTAAGTGGCCGTCATCATATTAAATTGGGTGCTTGATCCGATACATTCAATGCGAACCCCCATCTTTTATCGCAAATTTCAATCCAGTCCCTAGAATTACGCTGGCGTGGTGTGGATGTATGAAGGGTGTTGGTAACTCATGTGCTGTTCTCGTCACCTGAATCTCGCTCAAAATTAAAACGCGTCCTCGGAACTTTCTGGTTTGATTGACAACCGGACCGTTGGCAATAGCTTATTCTATTACTCGTGAGCAACGTTAATTAAATGCTGTTTGGATTTTTTCAACCATAAATTATTTTGTTTCTGCTGTCTCATTATGCCACTTTGTAGTCTGCCTCTCCATATATAAAAATTTCGAATACATTTTATCACGACTGCTACAATAGGATACACAACCATATAACTCAACTTATCTATTATCCGATCACCGGCCTACTCGCTGCGGCATTATCAGCGCACTTCCAGTATTGGAAATCAGATACACAGGAAATATACGACTTCCAAGCAAAAACGGATATAAAAAGGAGACCCTCTGATAAAATATCACTCCATCTGGCCATGAAAGTGACATCTAAATAATCTCCGGGTTTTTTAAAAAAAACCTTTCCTACCTCTTGATGTTTTTAAAACCCCGCGGTCGCAGTTAAACTAAGTGAAATATCTCGGCAATCGATTATACTTTGGCGCCAGTCACCGAAAGAAGCGAAACACAAAATGGCAAAGGAAACAAAGAAGGGAAGGGTGATTTAAAGCGGCAGATTTTGAGACGAAATAGAAAGCCGTTTTATTAGAAGCCTTCCTTTAAAAAGAGAGCGAGCACGAGGGCAAAAAGCAGGGATATATGGAAAGGTTTCTACCTTTTAGAACCAGTGGCCATAACTTTTGCCCTACAACTCTCTTTTGAGCAGTAAAGATCGATAGTAAAACAGCGACTCCCTATTGGATGGCGCCGAAGGAAAAACAAAAGAAGGTGATTGGAGGATGTTTAAAGTGTCGTAAATCTTGTAGGGTGCGCAACTAAAAATGAACTGCCAGTTCCGGTTAAAGGCTAAAAGCAGAAGCTCGGGTTTTAGTACTAAAATATCCTGCTTGCATATTTACGATGAAATCATGTAAGATCTCCCAGGATTTTAAATCCTTCACTTATAAAATGTTTAATAGAAAATAGTTTGGAAACTTAGTACTATGTGCCCATCATGTTTTCTTAGATATTTTGGAAATTTTTCAGTTGTTTCATACTATATAATATATATGTAGTTTAACCAATACATTTTGCATTTAAAAAATTCAATTTTACTCAAACTTGTGGTTTTAAATATCCTCCTCGAAACATGAGAAGCCGGCTCGGATGTTACCTCGTCATCTGACCATTCAAAATTACGTGGTGTAGATCTTTCTTGATCGACTACCGATCTTTACTGCTCAAAAGAGAGTTGTAGGCAAAAGTTATGGCCCCTGGTTCTAAAAGGTAGAAACCTTACCATATATCCCTGCTTTTTGCCCTCGTGCTCGCTCTCTTTTTAAAGGAAGGCCAAGATAGGGTCTTTCTGTATTGGGATTGATCCCGGACTTCGCCAATACCCCATTGTTTTTGCTCCAGGGCGACGCTAATTAAAATACCGACTTTACTCAAGGTATCTAGTCCGTTGCAACTCATATAGTAGGATAAAAAGTAGATCCAAACAAAGACCTCCGCGTTCTAAGGGTGCACGTTAACTCTGCTGTTGTCTCAAATTTCTTCACGTTCGATTGTGTGGAAGTTTGCTGCGAGGGGGGGGGGAGGCACCTCAAATGTTATCTCGGTATCTGACCCTGGTCCAAAATTACGTGCTGTCCTGGGATGTAACGTGGTGTCCTCTTTGGGATTGATTCCTAATCTTCAGTTGCGAAAAAAAATGTTTCACAATTTCGGTTATTTTTTTATAAAATTAAATAAATGTTTATACAATTATGTTTAATATTATATATTATTTATAAAGATACGTTAAATAGAAGAAAATTAAATGATGTTTTGAAAAATACCTGTACCTTTAAAGGTGTAATCCCAATTTCATGCTTTTAAATTCACTATTTCAAAATGTGTATTTTTTTTTTTAAAGGAACACTTTTTCAGTCAATTCAAGAAAATATGAAAAAAATTGGTTTAAAAGTGTAACATAACCTATAACATGTTTTAACACAGACATTTTTTTTTCTATTTGCTCATAAAAGTTTTATTGTTAAAAAAGATGAAAAATTGTCATAAAAAAATAGTTGAAGAAAAATAATCTTAAAATTTTTAATGCAGTTTTAAAAAAAATCCTTGTTATTTAAAGTGTTTAAAAGTGTGTTTATAGCGTGTATAAAAAGTTCAAATCAATACACATGAAAGATTATGAGAAAATGTTCCATAACCTTTGACCTTTTTAACATTACGGAGATAGGACTCAATCGGTACCCTTAATTCAAATAATTACCTATATTTGGAAGTAATAAATACATATTTTCTAGACGAAGAGAATTACATTATCCTATTTTAATCTGTTTAAAAGTTATACAGTAATATCAAAATAATTATAATTTTAACTTTTTAAACTGAAAAGTTACTGAAAAACCTGTGTTATCATTTAACGAGAAATTGCAGAAAAGTGTCTCTGAAATCGTAGGATTTAATTAAAGCAGGAGTAACTAAATACGAATTTTTCATTAAAACGTGACGTATTTCTGCGATCAAGCTCCTTTTCTTATCAGCGCATAATTGGATTACTTTAACGACACCCATTTAACATTTTCGTTAATAAAGTTACTCATTGCAACTTCGGCATCCGATCTACACATTCAGTCACAATAACACTAACCGAACTCCACATTTGTCAAACTTTATTACCCGACCGTTTTTTGACAGCGTGGCCAAAAAACGCATCTATGATTCACGTCCCACGTTTTTCATTTCCTGGGAAAGTTTCACGGCCAATCTTAAGACTCGCGTTTTATTAGAAAGTGAATAATGTTCCTGCGCAGATGGGTGCGTGAGAAATAAGCCTGGGGAAATGTATGTCACTTTTCAATTTAATCTTACTCCTCTATGTGGCCAATGAATATATTAGGATGGATGCATTTTTTGGCGCATTCTCATTCCAGCGTTTTGAAGTTCAAGTTGTTTCTATTGGCGTGAAACGGGGAATGTTTTCAAGTAAAGGTTATTTACTCTCTTTATGCATATGAATTTTTTTGAATAATGAGTTTTCCCCTCGAATCTCATATGAATCCCGGGTATAAATTCTATTTCATGAATTTATAATTTTTCCATTGTTTCTAATCATGATTTATGATTAATTACAACAGTTAATTTTGAGCATAAGTCGAAAATATCTAAATTGCTTGTATCAAAATATTATAATTTATTAAAATGATATTAATTTAACCATTAAAGGTTAATTACACTCTTAAAATTCGTCTTACACTTTTAATTTAAGTCTTTTGAACTATAAATGTGTCGAAGAACCGAAACTGGATCTTATATTTTAAATTTTATTTAATGAATTTACTATTTTGTGGTAATTTATGCAATACGTAATTTTCTAAGTTTATAAAATAAATTCCTAATAATATCCTAAAATGATAATTTATGGAAAAATTAATTTTCTCATGAAACGTTAATTACAACCTTAGTATTCATACAAATCTTTTAAATTATACATTTGTATGTTAAAGAAGCAGAACTGGGATATTGTGTTTAAAATTTGATTTCATGAATTTTTAATTTTCACGTTACTTTTAATCATTATTTTCGAAATACTTTAATTAATTTTTGGTACGTAATATCTTAATTTTTATGTGAATTAAAGTAGTATCATAAAATGGTAATTAATTAAGGTATCAATTTTTACATTGAATCTCATTTCGCTGTTCCTATTCATATAAGTTCTTTATAATAATAAATTTGTGTTAAAGAACGGCAAATGAATCTCGCGATAAAATTTATTTCATGAACTAGTATCTTGACCAGAATTTTTAAGTATCATATAAGAATTTTTTTAATGAGTTCAAATGAGTTGAAAATATCTGAAATTTTAATAACCATTAGAGAATAATAATTAACGAAAATATTAATTTTCCAATAAACTTATTAACCCGTTACACCTGTACAGTTAATCCGGAAATGCCTGACATTTTTTTCCGAAGATATTTTGTGTTCTGCAAGTAAATATCGTGAGATCAACTGGAAAAATATTTTAAAAAATCATAACTAAAACTTGGGATTTTTACTGACAAAAACTCAAAGAGACGCTAGGCACCAGAAGTTATATAATTTTCCGCATGAAATAATTTTTAACTCCATTTATTTTTATAAAAAGGATTTGTTTTAGGTCAAAGTGTGTCTACTAAAGCATTTAAAGACGAATTGTCAGTGCGATTGGAACGCACTGTTCCAGTCACATCAAATCGTTTATTGGACAAATAATCACTTAGTGCAGAAGTGAATAAATTGTCACATTATAATTCAATTTTGGAATGTTCTGGTAGTTCTGCAATGAGATTCACGACAACCGAAACTCCCAAACTTATTTTTCAACAATATTTACAGTTCATGCCCTATGATTGGGCTCAAACTGCACCAAATAACCACGCCTGGTATTAAGTCACCAAACCTTGTATCCAAAAGGGATCGGTTTGCCGAGTATGAACTATTTGCAGATGTGGCGAACATAGTACAGCACCATGCTTTCATCAATCGATAGTTGCTGCTTCTGTGGTTGATAATGCAAGACTTTTTCATTTATCGTACCAAACAAAGGGTCGAACCTTTGCCAGCTTATCTCTTTAGTTTATGGTGTTATTATCAAGCATATGGAAGTACTGAATGATTTGTTCAAATCGATTTCTGCACATTACAGAACTTATTGCAGTATTGACATCAATTTCAGCATACCAGTAAAGGACGTCTATGAGGTCTTGCATACCCACTGGTTAGCAGAATGCCAATGAACAAACGCAATTCCAAAATTTCGTTAAATAACAAAAATCCACACAAATTTATTTATTTTTTATAAAAATCCAAAGTGAAACAAAAGTTAAGTTTTGCAAAAGCATTCTAATGGTTGTTTACAACAAAATATTCTACGACGAAAAAAAACAGGATCTTCGCCACGTTTGCGCACGGAAAATATACGTGGCTTATTTTGCCTGTCGTTCCTTTTTTGAGACGTTTCTAAAATGCTAAAAACATCGTCAAATTATAAAAACTCATAAAATTCCAAAAATACGTAAAATAAATTAAGGGTAAAATCTTACTACTTTTGAACTGCAAACGATGCGTTTTGTGTTAAAGATGAAAATACAAAGCCCACGTCACCAGCTTTACTACCATCAAAGGATGACATATACTGAATATAATTGAAACAAATGGCTTAAAAATGTTTCTTCATGTTTTTTAAGTTGAAAGCTGCATTTATGCGAATGTGAGGCTTTTTTTAAGCGTCCCTAAAAAGGGACACTACTAATTAATGTGTTAACACTCATATTAATTATATTGAATTATAAATTTATATTCAGTTACCATAACTGGGAGGTAATCTTGCTTTCAGAATTCATTTCATGAGTTATCTTTACTATTATTTTTAATGATCATGTACAAAACGTTTTAGTTAATCGTAGACTAATATATCTTAACGTTCTGTTTATAATACCTCATATTCAACGACAAAAACCAATTTATGAATATTGATTTACGTAGGCCAAAATATTGGTATAAATACATTTCACGTTACGTAAGCTCATTCAATGTATTATTTTAATGGGACACAATAAATGAACCGATTTGTGTGACACATTTCTGTTCAGCGTTTGAATTTATTAATTTTCCTTTTTACCAAAGTGTTTTTATTTAAAGTAGCGTACAATAGAGAGAGTTTAAAATAGAGCTCCAAAATATCGTCATCAATATAGTTACAAACGATTTGATCAGAACAGTTTGATTGGTCACATTAAGAACGAAATGCAAAATTTATCTATTGATAACCCACAGATTTTAAATTAAGGCTAATAATTATCTAAGCTATAATCATTGAGGACATCGAATTTTTTCAAATCGCGAAACGAGACCTAGGCAAAGATAACTACATACTTGTCTCGAAATAGATTTTGCATATTCTGCACTTATTGGTAACATTTATTTAAGACATAAAACATTGCGATTATGAATTTTGGAAAATCACATCGAAACAGTACCACATAAAGATAACTTTTGTACAAATGTTAACAATTATTTACGACATAAAACATAGGATTATACATTGTTGTCGAATACCAAACACGCAAAGAGAACTACATATCATACTAGAAGTAGATTTGCTCTATTTTTTCTAATATTACAAATGCTTAACAAGAACTCCAGCATTGAAGATGATACAAAGTTGATAGGTACTGAAAAATAATTCTATTTCTTTCCAAAGAATAATTCCATAAAACATTTTTTCGCCACGTCTTCCTAAGATATAGAACTAAACTATACAAAATATTTCTTAGAGTGGTAACCGTTTCCTTATTTTTATAATGAAATTTAACTTCGTTTTCAAGAATTTATTAACACATTTAAGCTATTTAATCCATACATTTAATATATATCATTTTTATTTAATAAAAATGAATGCTTCTGTTATGGAATAAAAACGTCTCACTATCCAAATCCCCTCTAGCTAGGCCAAATTTATCCTCAAAAATAATGGTCGTAAAGAGAATTCTTGCTACAGCGCAAAGTAGTAGTACCTCACGTTTCGAGTTTACGAGTTTATAGAAAATATTAAAGAGAATATGCCATTAAATTTAAAGATATGCGTCAAAGTATATTTCCCAATTGTGCAATAAAAAGTGCGTGATTATATGTACTCCGCCCTTTGATTATAATCTGAAAAATATTCTAATGGTCGTATGATTTATTCACAGTGCTTTCTGCAACAAAATATCGTTAGGGGATCGAACTATTCGTCATACATGTAACCAAATACCGTCTTACATATAACCATGATAATTCGGATATCTAGGCAAGGTATTTTCTTCAAAAACTACACTCAAAGAAGGTAGTTTACAGTTGAAATTTGCTAGTTAGGTAGTTTGTCGCTGTTTGTAATAAGGCATCTTAACTTTGGATATATGTAGTTTAATTCTGTTCAGTTTGTCTACAGTCGTATCTTGCTACACGAGGGCAAATTAAATTCTTGCGAAGCCCATAGACTATGTCAAATCTAAAAATGAATCCTACGTTAGAAGATCTGTGGTTAATTTCTGTTCATTTTGTCACTCTACATTCCTTTTTAGCTACACGAGTGCAAATTAAGTTCTAGTGTAGCCCCTAGACTATGTTAAATCTGTATTAATGCATGCTACACGTTAGAAGATCTGTGGTTTATTTCTGTTCCTTTTGTTACTCTACAGTCCGTTTTAGCTACACGAGATCAAATTACGTTCTTGTGTAGCCCCTAGACAATATTAAATCTGTAATAAGGCAACCTACACATTAGGAGATCTGTGGTTTATTCCTGATTCTTTAGTTACTATACAGTTCTTTTAGCTACAAGAGATCAAATTAAATTCTAGTATAGCCCCTAGTCTATGTTAAATCTGTATTAAGGCATCTTACATGTTAGCAGATCTGTGGATTACTTCTGTTCCTTTTGTTACTCTACAGTCCTTTTTAGCTACACGAGAACAAATTAAGTTCTTGTGTAGTCCCTAGACAATATTAAATCCGTAATAAGGCAACCTACACGTTAGGAGATCTGTGGTTTATTCCTGTTCATTTTGTTACTCTACGGTCCTTTTTAGTATGCTAAGTTAAGATATCTGTGATTTAGTTCTGTTGAGTTTGTTTATGTCTATTCAGTCTGTTTCTTTCACTCTGTAGACATTTTTAGTAAACACGAATCCAGATAAAGCTAGGAATGTGACTTAAAGTTAAGATTTGCAAATGCCAATAATATTCTGTCAGCCTGCGTGCCGTAAGACATTGACGATATAAGCTGTTGCAATTTTCGGTCTCTGTTAGAAATGCTTCCCTCGTATTTGTCCATTATGCCTGGTGTATAAGCGTATCCTCAAAGACCAATGCTCTAGTGGGATTGCACTGCGCTTAAATCAAGTCGTGTTGGCTTATATTCCACACAGTGCAGCACTCATTAGGTACTTCGAACCATAGGGATGTGGTGGGTAATGCCAAATGGCCATGAAATAGATGGTAATGAATTCCACCTTGTTATTAGAGTCCGATCAGAATTATACCCATAAATTCCATACATTGAGTCTATTTCACGTTACTGCGTGAACAATGATAAGCTGCATTTTGAATAGATGGCAGAGATTTTATCATGTATTTTATGTGAGAGCTTTTATCATTATGTATATCTAAAAGACAAGATAAAGGAGATGCACATTAATTTCGAGGATATAAATAATTCTATTCGAAACATTTAAAAATTATTTTACCATCGGAACTTTTTATTTTTATCTCTTTTCATATATCCTCTAATCCGTTGTAACATTTGTGGGGTAGTAGAATACGTGTATTTGCTATTCATGTAAATTGAATATAGTTTATAATATTTATTGAAGAAAACAATTTAAAATTGTGAGATATAACTTGAGTGAACGAGGGATATTTGTAGGTAAC
Organism: Metellina segmentata; assembly: GCA_947359465.1. NCBI lineage: Eukaryota > Metazoa > Arthropoda > Arachnida > Araneae > Tetragnathidae > Metellina > Metellina segmentata. The sequence continues at coordinate 101,230,821 of OX375874.1, forward strand.
AACACGGAAATTATAATTTAGCCTCAAGGTCGACTACCTGTTGTTCTTACTTGGACAAACAAATCCTGATGTCGGAACTGTGGCAGAAGTTTTCTAACAATTCATTCCCTATTGAATGGTGAAGTTTCATCGGACAGATGCTGCATGCAATGAAGAGTTAATGTAATAGCATTCTGCTATGGTTATCAAGAAAGTATCCCCCCTCCATTTGGTTATTCCGTGTATGAAAATACGTAGTGCCTCGGGGACACTAGAAAACTGAGTAAACTCAATCAGCAATTAGCTGAGTGATCGTACTTTTACTAGTGTTTAGTGAAGTATTAGGCACTTTGATAAAGAACCTTTATGCTAACTAAATTAAACTGCATCGTAGGATATCGACCTTAGAGTTTCCAATAAAAACAAATTACTACAGCTCTTAAGATGACTAAATGTAGACGAGGAATAATTTTATTTTGTAATGCAAGGCAGAAAGTTTCAGTTATTAAAAGCACTCAAGAGTTTGTATTACAACTTTACTGTGAGGGTTTTAATAGCAGTAGTCTGAAATTAAGTATCGTTATTTTTAGATCAAAACACTTGAAGTAAAAAAAAAAAAATTACATAATTTTTCAATTTTGCGAAAAAATTCCCCCAGCTCTTAAGATGACTAGATGAAGACGAGGAATAATTTTATTTGTAATACAAGGCAGAAATTTTCATCTATCAAAAGCACTCGCAAGTGCTTATCTTACAACTTTACTGTGAGGTTTTTAGAAGCAGGAGACTGAATATAAGTGTAGTTATTTTTAGGTCTTAAGAGTTGAAGCGTAAAGAAAATTTTGCACACAAGAAAGACGACTGATCAATTGGTAAAACTTTATATCAATTTATTCGGTTCCAACACCCTGATGGCCCCAAATTGCAGGATTTGTTTGTTGTTTCGTTTTTGTAAGGGCTGAATCGTCAGGGTTATACTCCAGACGTCATAGTGCTGTTGGGCTGTTTCTTTGATGTTGACCCTTTGAGCAGTAAGCCCTTTGTAGGACCATCTGTTAACCCGGCAGTACTGGTGTGGGTGGTAACAAGCTCCGTAGATCTAAAAAAATTCTCGAAAATGTATTCATGTTAGAAATTGTATCTCATCAGCAGCTGAATTTGAGAATACCATCTTTGCTGACGAAGTCATTTGAGTTGCCTATCTTTATGAAAAAGAGTTTCGTTACTTCGGCTTTCCAACACACGTCATTCCTGCACTGTATAAGACTGTAGCTGGAGTTTATATCCCTTGTACCCTTCGTCTAATAACAGGTTTCTATTCCTTTTAAGATGTATCGGTAGGTAGGTAGATATTGTAATTAACGTCCTACTGGAGTACCAGAACAGGCTGTTTACGACGGTTCAGGATCAATCCCAACGGCACAGTTCCGAGGACAGCTCCACGTTAATTTGAAACTTGGTCAGTAGACGAGGCACCACATGAGCAGCTACCCCCACACAATGTTTTTTGGACCCCCTGGCGCCAATTTAGTTTCTTAACCAACATTAATCTTATATATATATATATATATATATATATATATATATATATATTATATATATATATATATATATATATATATATATTATATATATATATATATATATATATATATATATATATTTATATATATATATATATATATATATATATATATTTATATATATATATATATATATATATATATATATATATATTTATATATATATATATATATATATTTATATATAGATATATATATTTATATATAGATATATCAATCATTGTGTGTATGTCTATTACTTGGTATTGTAAGTCTTGCGTCTGGCGCAGTATGGCCAAATACCTCCCTTAAAAGGATGACATGGCCACTTATGGCACCATATAACCCCGAAACAAACAAATCAAGAACCTTCTCTCCTACCTTAGAATTAGTAATCATAAACACTTCTGTTTACGCTGCATCTGAAAATGCCTCACCACTAATTAACGGTATAAATCAATACACATTCATACTTAAAAATGACTCTTCTCTCACGCACGCATTTTCGAAGCTACTCAATCACCCGGCACAGCATTAATTCCCCATCTCGCAAGGCACGCATTAAATCCCTCAAATCAAGGATTCCTCCACCAGCAAACAAAAACCCGTTCTCGCGAAAACTCACGAAGTCTTAATTTTAATAAACCACGGGCGGTGCGGGGACCACCAACAAGTAATCTGCTTACGAGGAGTTCCGCATCGAGTTTCCTTCCTTCTGGAACTCGGATGAAACCTCATTTCTAACCCACTGGTTCCCACGGTCGCTTTCTCATTTGTGTCCTCCGCGCGAAGTTAATTAAGGGCATTGTTTACCTTGGGATGATCCGGACTTCTTTTCGTCTGGAATTGAGTTTTCTAATCACTCGGAGAACTATTAGGTGGATGGGTTGGTGTTGGTTGGGACGATATATATTCGTTTGCATACGACTAGCAGACATGCGCATAGTATCTGCGCTGAAGCTTCTTCATTTCTTTTATCTATTGATACAGTGTAGTCAATCTCAAAATAAATATTTGGATTCATTTGTTGTAAGCATCGATAAACACATTGCATCCCAGTAAAATAAACGTTGTGTTACTCTAGTACGACGTTAAATAAAATTAATATTACCATTACCATTACCCAATAGAATAAAATAAATAATAAATAAAAATAATTGAATTTCTTATCATTCTTACTGGTCTTTATTACGTACATTACGATTAACCTTTAGACTACGGCCGGTACAGAAGTTCTACCATGATGTCGCTAAGAAAGAACTTAGATAATGGCCAATACATCAGGTACCTTAAAAGCTATAAGAATCGCTCCAAGAAAAAATTTAGACTACGGCCGTTACAGCAGTTGTACCTTGAAAGTTATAAGAAAGTTATAAGCCCTTGTTACATCTATAGCCGTAGTCAAAAGATTAATGGCAAAAAGTGCACACTTCAATATATTACCACAACTAGCTTCTGAATGTCTACTCCTGTTGCAGCGTATTGACTTTTCAAAAGTAATTCGATATTTCTTGACGTATAAGCCTATTTTCGTTTTCATTCACATTTTTCTTTTCTGCTTAGGTTTCTATCTACCAGCTTCTGTAATAAGACTATTGAAGAGTGGAATTCTATTCCGTGTAGTTATAACAATATTATGCATGTCCCTAGCTAATAACCAAATATTTAAAAATTTGCGAATAAACCCCTTCAGCTGTTTAATTTAAATTTATTACATCGGATTGTTGTCATTTTCCAGCAATCAACCCCGATTTCTGTGCTTCGTGTTGGTGAAATATATACAAGCCCAACTAAATTTCCAGTCCAAATCGGTATATGTACACTACCATACAATAATGATCCGGACGCCAGCGGATTTGCATAAAATCCGACTGCTTGTTTAGTGGTGCTTTTCGTGGTAAGGTCCTGGGACATTTGCACGTTGTTCCTGGTCAATTGAACACCGACGCCTACATAAACATTTTGGACAATCATGTTATTCCTAAGCTCTGACAATTTTATGGAATGGACAAATTTAATTTTCCTGAACCACAACGCCCCGTGTTACGTTGCAGTCTCTATCAAGCAGTGGTATCAATAAATGTATGTAAAACGTCTTCCCTGGTCTGCTCAGAGTCCCAACCTAAACCACATAGAGCAGAAGTGGAACTCGCGTTAGAGCGACGCTTACGGACCCTGGAACTCTGTCCGAAATCTACAGCTCAGCTGGCGACATTCTTGCAGCAGGAATGGACACAAATACCTATAGCTGTGTATCTAAACCTCTTTGAAAGTACACCTAAAAGGGTTGCTAGTGTAATTGCAGTACGGAATTGTTGTACGATCTTCCTATTAAAGCATGTATTATTTCCCTTATAACATCACATCTTGTTGACCGGTCCATTATTATACGATAGTGTACATAAATGATGGGGATTTCAGTTAGGGTTAGTTGGGTTTTATAATACAAAGGGCATGTAATATGACTGAGTTTAGATTTAGGTATATTTATTATAAAGAATCAACACCTATTATAAAATTTTGATTAACCCATTTCAGATGACAATTGCACTGACTCCAATGTGTTAAATAACTGCAATTTTCGTATGATTGGTTTTTTTACCATAACGCTCTTGGTGTTACGAGAAGTGTACTATTGTATTTACTCATAATCCACATAACTAAATTACCACATTTATTGGTTGAAAAAAAATCCCAGGAATCCTTATTAGTAAAGTAGGTCATACAGGGAAAACAATAGACTGCAGAACGGAGATTTATAAGTGTGAGCCCCTTACACGGTTAGTCACTTCCTCAATTCTGACTGCAACCCAATGCATCCTTGAACCTCTTTTCTTGTGAACCTCAGCTTTGTCGCCCTATGAATTATGTGACTGGTGGCTTGTTTGGACCCGTAGGAAGAAGGACCTTTCGCTAGTGTATAGTGGCTTCAAGTTTATGTCTGGAAAGGAGGTTTCCAAAACTATATCAACAAATCAAAAGATACTTTGGTAGAATCTATAGAATTCAGTCGCTATCAAATTCTAGAAGGGATGTACTGCGCTCAACGTAACCTTACAACAGTAATTAACTTACAATAGAGTAGCACCTAAAGCAATCCAATAAAGATATCAATATTCCAGGACTTGAGCTTACTCCTCGTCAAGTCATAATGTTTTAACCACTTCCATTCTGTAATCTTCGGCGTTCTTTGCCGGACTTCTAACCAGTTTTGACCTTGACCAATAGAATCTTCCATACCATTCTACTAACTCACAGATGTAGTCATTTAGCTATGGGCAAAAAGCAATACAACATTACTCGAAAATCTTCTGACTCTTATAGTTAGTCAAACAAGAAAAAAATATTTACATTTGATACATAAATTCAAACTTAATTTCAATTTCATAATACTCCACACATCAAAAACAGGTTTGCATTTGGTGAATACTACTCAGATTAAACCCACTATAATATGTCACAAGAAACCCGATAACATGTTATTTAAACGGAATGTCCTGTTCAAGTAAAACTGGAGAGTAAAAAACCCGATACCTTGCACTCATCATCTACCTAATTGGTGTGAAAAAAGCTACCGTTCTCCTATCAAATTGCCCCGTAAGCACCCTCCACCTGTGATTGGACGTAGAACGACAATCAAAGCCCCCATTCGCTGCTAATGGCCACGTCTTCTGTGTTCAGCTATCCTTTCATCTGCAACGGATTCAACGGGGCTGGTAGTTATCCCTGACATTACCTGTTACTGCAGGAAGCGACAAGCGTTAAAGGGGCTGATGGGGAGCAGCCAACCTGTTTACGATAAGAGCCCCCGATATGACGTGATCACTCGAGGTAGCACTTCCTTCGACCGGCAATAGAGCACTGTGCTTATCCCCCCTTCATATCTGCATGCACAGATCGGTGCTCAAGGACATTTGTGGCGATGCGATTTGAGGGTGTAGAGAGAGATAGTACTATTACGAATTTTGTTTTTTGGAATGGGTTTGAGTCTGAATTAGGAGTCGTTGAGAATGAAGTCTAGGAAGTGAAGTAATTTTGGATTTGAATGCTGAATTCACACAAAACAATTGAAGAATGAAAATCAGTTATCTTCAACATTAGTTTATATATGGATCCATGGATGGTGTGTCTGAAGTATGGATGGTAATATTTATCCCATGTGTGATTTTTATCTTACTGCTATGTGTCTTAAGCAAGTTCCTCTTATGGGAAAATAGTGTTTATTCCATGGATGATTTGAAATCGTCGTCTTAGATGGGACTGGTGAAACATATATACAATTTATGAAATGAAATTAGTTCATCCTTTCCGAGGGGATAGTAAAAAATATTCCCCATATGGCTTGATTTGTTGCTCTACAGTTGCTACTTGAGGGCTAATTATATCTGTTATTTGTTTCATGAATGGCAAAATTTTAACCATGGATACAATAAAGCATGGAGTCATCCAGAACGAAGTCCGAGAACTAACCCTCCTGGTGGTTCTCTCGATGATGTATCTCGTCATTAGAAAAACTGACCAAATCTTGCTGAACGAAGTATCTTGTCATTAGAAAAAACGTCCAGGTCTTGCTGACCTAGGTAGTTCGTCATTAGACAAACTGACCAAATCTTGCTGAAGAAACTATCTCGTCACTAGAAAACATGACCACATCTTTCTGAATGAGGTAGCACGTCATTAGAAAAATTGTCCAGATTTCGATCCTGTCAACTTTAAAAAATCTACATCTTGTTGACAAAATATCTTGTCTAGAACTTTTGGAACCTTCTCGTTCATTCCTTCAAATGTACTCGGATGAGCACGTCGTGAACATTTATTGTACAGTCAAGTTATTACGAGAACAAGGAACAAGAGATATATGAATTTAATATAAGATTTTACATGGTAATTCTATGGTTTACAAGTTAGTTTCGAAGCGGTTAAGGAATATTTAGACTTGAGAAATAATTAACAAATATAAACTATTGTCCAAGCACAGCGTGCTGAAACACAAGGCCTCCACTTCTGGTCACTCCACATTCATCCCTCGTTTTATTATGAAAAAAAAATGGCTTACTTGATTGGTGATGTTTGGGCCATTGATGGCATGTTTGTACCGACGATAATGGATTGGAGTTGGAGAGTGATAATCATTAAAGAGATCATTAGGGAGGATCATGACATAGCACTTAATTTAGTTGTGGTACTGATAAGCCATGTGGGCATAGTTGTGTCGACATTCACTTGGAGATGTAAGGTGCTGTCTTAGTGATAGGATGTGTGTGTAATTCTAGGAGTCTAACACTTTTAATTTTTTTGATAAGGTGCTTCTGGATGTGGATTTATATAAGATAAATTACAAGAATTTGGGATGTTACAGATGAAAATGATAGATTTATTTCTAAAAATGGACTTGCTCATCTTTTTCTTTAATATCTATGAGTCTCAAGGATGGAAATGTTTCTCCTTTAAATGAGGGTCCATCAGAGGTAGATCTAAACTTTTACTGTAACCTCATGTTTTCTGTTCTTTCCACCTACAAAACAAATTAGTTATTTCATAATATGAAAACATTTATGATTTCAAAAATATCTAGAAGTTATTTTGTCTATAAGTCTTGAATATGTACCATATCATTTGTTTATCCGTTGTAACATACTAGAACGAGGGGTTTGATACATATATACATATACTACGACATGGACAAAATACAATTAAGATAATTTTTTAGTAGGAATTTACATTAATATAGGCTATTATATATAGTATATTTCATATATAAAAAACTACGTATTTGTGTAATTCGTCTGTAGGGACTTTGGAAGGAATTAAGATTACCGTGCATCAAATAAATTGTCCGGTCATTCCAAGAGTTCAAAATCTACCTTCGCTTGTCTTTCCAGTTGACACTAAATGACAATAAAATAGGGGGCCTAATAGCATTGTTTAAAGCCATCAGAATGGGAAGGAGATCTTCCAGACAGATACGCTAGAATTTACGGCTGACTGAGAGTAGTCCTGCCGATATTAACTCACGTCCCCAAGCTGTTACTATGGCTGTTACTCCGTAACCCTCTTTTCAATAGAGCGACTACGTGTAAGTTTAGATCCTGGGAATTTGATAGAAGCAGAGCCCCTGTGCTCTGATTCATTTAGCTTTATATAAGAAGCTTGTAGCAAACTTTATGTAAACAGTTTCAAATATTTATTTGAAAAATTGCTCAAAATTCGTTTATTTTTTATAATTTTCGATGGATTGTAGTTGTATAGTGTCAGCATAAATTAGTTAAATAATGTTTTCCATTCCTTCAAAACACTCACCATTTTTCAAAAAGTTTTCTTCCGATATCAAAATATCATTTGTACATACAATTGTAGCGAGCTTAGCCACCACTAGAAAAATTAACTAACGATGCCGTGGTATATTTAACAATGTAACCCAAATCTACCATTAAGTACGTTTTAGTTGACAAAGTTAGAATGTTTCATTCCGACTTTCTAAATTGGTGACCAACGGACGTGATATGAACTTTCAAAAATTTACAACTTCGATGGATGGTCCACGATGAACAATTGAATCGTCAATGCGATGCTAACAACGTGAGGCTCTGTGATAGCAGACACGGCTTATTTACTATCACAGTACTTTTTGGTAGATATTTTGGTGGATGGCTTGTTAAACAATACGTACAAAACTGTCGATCAATAGAGCCACAACGTTTGTAAACGAAATTTTAAGAGAGAGCCTCGATTTTATCTTAAATTACAAATTATCTTAAGAAAAAGACAGCACGATGTGTTGATGCATAAGTTTTACTGATTTTGGACAAGAATCAAATGCTATCAACCATTCACGCGGTTTTGACGAGGTACCTCGTCTGTCAAGATCTGATCAATTTTGCTTAGGGACGAGATATCACGTCATCAAGGTACTGTCGATTTTTGATAATGACGTGATTAAGATCTAGCCAGGTTTTCTTCTAATGACGAGATAACTCGTCCATTTATATCGTATCAGTTTTGTTAATGACGAGATATTTCATCGAGACAACTACCAGGCTGTATTTCTACATGAAATGGCGTCAGTTGTGGAATGACTCCACATAATCCGTGTATGGAATAACTCCAATCCCCAACACGGATTATTTGGATTATTAGAGGAATTACTCTACGAAATGAGAATATTTTAGATAGGATTAATGAAATATTGGCAGACAGTGAAAACTATCTATCTTTTCGTATGAATGATACCGTTTGTTACGTTAATAATGTTTGTCTTAATTCCATTGGAAAGGTGATTATCCCCTGTGTGATCTCTTATAACATATGTTCCTTGAATGATCCTTTGTAATGTATGTTCCTTGAATGATCCTTTGTAATATATGTCCCGTGACTGATTCATATTATAATCCTTTGTCCCAGAAGCATTCGTCTACATTAGCGATGAAACATCGCAGTTTTGAAAATAATCTAATCTTATTTCAACACAGGATTTGAGTGAGTAACATCATAAATAAAACTGAACAAGACATGCTTAGTCACGTTAAAATAAAACGTTACCTGCTGATATTAAATAATATTAAATAATAGACTTTAAGCGAGGAGAAAATGTCTCTAGTCTGATAAAATGTTCTATAGATAGTGTATATAAGTAACATAATTTCAGTTATTTGTTGTATTTTTTTATGCAAAATAGTAAAAAGGGAGGCAAAATAAACAAAATCAGTGGGCAGGTAGATAAATATTTTAATTAACGTCGCACTGGTACGACACAGCGGGCTATTAGCGAGGGTCCGTTGCAAACCCGAAGGATCCGAGGACAACACCATGAATTTTGAACCCCAGTGAGATGACGATATCATTCTTCAGATGGCACCCCACTCCTTCAAACTTCCACATCACCCCAACGTGAGGACATTTGAGGTCACGGTAGATTTAAAATGCACCAGACCCCCATGTTCAAGACGGTTGTTGGTTGGATTTGAATCGTCAGTCCTCCGGTTGCTAATTCGCTAATCTTCTAACCGACCTACAGCGACCTGTCAGATTTATTAAACCAAACATAAAACTATCGATTTGGGATATTTTTTAAAATACACTCTCCCCGTAACTGGGTTGATAAATATTACCATAAGAACACAAACTTCTACATGCCGATAATAGAATATGTACTGTACAAAGGTAGGTAGGTATTTAATAACGTTGAACTAGAGCAACACACCGGGTTATTGGCGATGTTCTGGGATCAAATCTCGAAAGGATAGATCAAGAACAAAACCACGTAATAATGAATCACTGTCTGATGCATGTACTGTACCAAAAAGATACGAATATTGCTAATATTCACAAACTTGCAGAGCGGTATATCTAGTGCACAAAAACTTCCCAACGATTCAACGGCGACCAACGGTATAGTGGTTAAGGTGTTAGCCTCTAGATCGGAAGGTTCCTGGTTCGAATCCGGGTTCGGGCATGGATGTTTGTAAGCGTATGGTGTAGAGGCGGCTGGTACACCTTAAATATGTCGTGGCCGAAAGTCCTCACGTTGGGTTGGCGTGGAAGTTTGGACAGTGGGGAGCCAGCTCAGGTGTTGCTTCGTCATTTGACCGTGGTTCAAAATGACGAGGTGTTGTCCTCGGATCTTTCCCTTAATGGACGGATCCCGGACCGTCGTCAATAGCCCGTCGTGTTGCTCTAGTACGACGTTAACTAAAAATTACCATTACCATTACCATTACCCAACGATTCAACGATTTAGCGTACTATAGCAACACAACGGGTAATTGGCAATGGTCTGAGATCAACCTCCGAAAGGAAAGATTCGAGAACAAAACCACGTTCAGATGAATGTATTGTTCCAAAAAGACAAGAATATTGTCAATGTTCACAAACGTGCAGAGCGTTATAGCTAATGTATAAAAACTGCCCAACGATTCAACGATTTAACGTACTCTAAGTTTATTATACTGTGTTCCATAAATTAAAATTTGAAACATTAATTCTCAGTTTGTTAAACATTCATCGGAACGGGATTAAAGTTATGAGGAATTATTGCAAAACAGTAAATGTATTCACGGTCCTACGGAAGGTTTAACGAAACTCATCATCAGTTTGCGGGAAGCATTATCCAACTGTGAAAATCCGTCTGCTCGCATCTTTATCTGGATACAACGCAAACCAATCAAAAATGAATGCATCCCACGTACTTATTAATTTAGGAGATTGCCCGCGCACTGCAAAGGCACTTCCAATCAAAAGGGTCCTCGCAACGGGAAGAGGCTCATCAATATTCTATCAAAATTTTAATCACAATCGTAGTCATAAATTTCAATAACGGACGATTCATTAAACGGTGGAAACTTTTTAATTAATTTTATTGCATTGGAAGGGACGTTGAAGAATTTTATCGAAGGATGCGCGTGAATGAAATGACAAAGAGAAAAAATGGCGACTTGCCTTTGAAAATAGAGATTCTGCAGTTTTATTAAATTCTTTCGAAATATTTAAAACGCCAAAACGTGTATTTTGGAATCTGCTTGGATTGTTATGGGAATAAGTGTTGATGAATAATTCATATATAATTGCAACTCTTTCTGGTGGAGATTGGACTGTTGTGTTCTTCGCTGGTTACATATTTCTGCAATAATAATGCTGGGATAAATATCAAATTCAAATCGGTGTCTACGATTAAGAAAAGGCTAATTGTGTGGATCGTATTCTCAAAAACTAAGATACAAAACAATATAATAGGGAGCAGATTTTTAATGTTATTAGATGTACACTAAGTACATCTAATAATATTTAAATGTACATATTGTTTAGATGTATACTAAGCTAAGTTTTTAAGTGTGTTACACACCCTGAACATTTTTTTGTATTTTTATTGATTTCCAAAATCAATTAACAAGTAATCAATACTTCTTTTCTGCATATACAATTGGACATTTAATATGTATTTAAATTTACAGTTTTGTTGCAAAAAGGACTTAAAGAGCAAAATTTCACTTCACACAAACTACATCTATATACAAATAAAAAAGGATGTTTGGTTGTTTGTGTATTCTCTATACAAATCTACACCTCTTGACGAATCCACACCAAATTTGGTACACTTATACTTTAGAACACTGCGGAAAACTGAGGCCATTTTTTTTCTGTCGTCAGACCAATCTATAGCCATGAAAAGTGGTTAAAAGGTAGTCCTAATAATACCCCTTGAAGCCCCAATTTTAAAATCTAAAGTTTGTTTACCTGCAATAAATGGCCATCGACAAGGAAACACGTTCTACAGGGTTTCTGTGTTTGAATTAACACAGGGAAATGTCGCGATCATATGGTGGGACACACATAACTTTTCTTACAACACTTTATGCAAACAAATTCAAAGTTGGTAGGGATTAATGGCACATGTGTCATGTTTGCCCAAGCTATGGCTAGTACAAGGCATACAACTTTGAGAAATAAAAAAATTAAACAAAGTATTCGTTGCATTATCCCTCGAGAAATTGACTGAAACGGTCAAAATCACGAGCTCATACATTTTTTTTAGAAATATCAGTCTCAATTTATTTTACTATTTACCAAAACAATTATTTTTAAGTAATTCTTAGGTGTAACATACACTATATGAACACTGCATGTTTTTCAGAAATAAATTGCTTTGTTCTATTTAGTAACGGGTAGGCCTTCCTTTTGCTTGTATTAAGCGGCAACACGTCAATGTATACTTTCCACAAGTTTGTTGTAAGTCTGGGCAGGAATAGCTCACTATGCCTATATGTGATGATGTTCGTTCATGGTGGTGTGGTACTTGTCGCTCCATTTTGTCCCACAAGTGTTCATTTGGAATGGGATCGGGCCTCTGAACAGGCCAGTCAAGCAAATTTACCTCATTTTCAGGAAACCAGTCCATCACACGTTTTGCAGAATGAAATGGAGCTCGATCCTATTGTAAAAAACAACCATCATCGCAGTGGTCTTGCCATAGTGTTGGCAAGTTCGAATTATCTAGAACGTCGAGGTTCATGTCAGCGTTCATGGTACCAGGTACATATAGCAATGGGCAGATACCTTTTTTTTAACAGCTTTAGTTGTTGTCACGACGAGGTATCCTGTCATCATAAAAACTGACCAGATCTTGATGGACAGTATATTTTAGCAATAAAAAAGACTGAAAATTGTATATTGAAACCGTTATCTTAAAAAATAGGCAGTATCGTGATGACGAAATGTCTCATCAATAGCAAAATTGGCCAGATCTGAAAGGATATTCTCGTCAAAACTACTTTGAGGATAAAATTTAAAAAAATTACTAGTGTTATGTGGCGCAAGTTATATGACCATTTTGTTCAATGTTGTGGCAAGCACAAGACATGTAACATTAAGTAGTGAACACTCACGTGCGAAGAAAATATTTACTGCCGCAGAAGAGTGAAATACATGCAGAACAAATTGAAAGAATCGAACATTCCATGCCGACTATGAATACGTTAGTTGCTCAGACAGCAAACCTATTAATTTATGGCCCCTTTAAAAGCTCAGACTAAGTTTTATTTATTTCCAATGCATCAGGCGGTACTAACGCCATACAGATATCATATAATCAAAATAACAAAGACACCAGAACTGGAACAAAATAGGAACAGGAGCACGATGAAACAGAGATCAAAGAGTCAAGCTGTGCAAGAGATCTCTTGCTCCCACAAAGTAAACCTCCACAAAAACTGCATGCTAATAAATTCAACGGTTTCTGATATGACGAACAAACATTATCTGATATTGCAGCAATTTTTATAGTGACGTCCTTTTCTTCCTGATTTTGTCTGTAAGTATTCTGAGTGCCTCTGACGCTTTCTGTTAAAACTTATTGCTGTATACACACGCATCTCATTCCCAACCTATAAATAGTCTGTTTCGATTACATGAAGAATACCTAATATCAGGAACTGAACGCAGAATACACTACTACGCACATTCAGCGGACTTTGTAAATTAAATAAACATTAGCAAACACACTTTCCTGGTTCAGCAAATTTCTCGCAGAATCGCTGAAACAATTTCCCTCAAAGCTCGCCTAGTTCGGTAATTATTGAAACAGAGAAATATCGCTAAGCGTATGCAAGAATACCGCCGTTCTCTACCCGTTCGGGCAAATTCGCTTTCGCATCACACTCCAATTACCCGAAAACGGCCTTTTGTTAAAAAACTCCATTTATTTATTCACAGAGAAGGCTTTAGAATTCCGCGCCCTTCCACCAAATATAAACTCGAGACCTCCACTTCACAGCGAAGCAGTTTCGACAGAAATTAGCGCCTTGGAATAGAGTTAAAAACAAATAGAGCCAACGCACAAAATACAAAAAAGGAGACCGGCATTACACTTTCAAATTAGATTCCCTGGAACAATTTGACAAGTTTGGTTGAACTTTTACTAGAAAGGTTAAACATCAAGTTAAACAGTTTAGAAGGAGGTGGAAATTCTGGAGCACTTCTTGTGAGGGGGAGGGGTTTTGTTGAAGTAAAAAGGAGGGGAGGTGGAAGGATTTTAAATGGACAAAGTTAAAGTGATTAGGGAACTGAAAATCGATGAACTATAAATAATTCGTTGCCCCTGGGTAATTTACTTAATGGTAGCCATGCAAAAGGCGTAAAGAATTCCCCCCAGGGATTTCGTATAAATTGCGAAGGCGTCGATGTGTTTTTGCTTTGTTTCGAAACAATGTTGTTTAGTTTATGGAGTGAGGTTCAGTACTCTGCAAGACGTCGATGACAAGATGGATTATGCCGTGCATCGAAACTTATCTTTCGTCTCCTAAATTGGTGACGTCATTCACGTACTATATTAGATGCATCTTTAGTACGTTCAGTAAATAGAATTATGGACTATACCTAAGACGTAAGTATGGATACGTTAATCTTTTGTTTCGAAACAATGTGGTTCAGCTTATGGAGTTAGGTTTAGTCCTATGGTAAGACGGTGAGGACAAGATGGATAGCTCCTGCATCACCATTAATATTTTGTCTCCTAAATTCCATCTTCCCCTCCAACTTCAGCATGACCATGAACCAAAATTAGGGTACTTGGGATTTATGTTTCGATGTGGTTTTGCTTCGTTTCGAAACAATAATGTTTAGTTTATGGATTGAGGTTTAGTTCTATGCAAGGACGTCGATGACAGCATGGATTATGCCCTACATGGTCTCTTTTGTCTCCTAAATTGGTAACATCATTCAGGAACTTATTGGATGCATCTTTAGCACGCTCAGGAAACAGAAGTATGGACTATACATAAGACTTAGGTGTCGATGCGTTCATGTTTTGTTTTGAAACAAGGTTGTTCAGCTTATGGAGTGTGGTTAAGTCCTATGGTAAGACGTTGAAGATAATATGGATTAACACCTGCATCACCGTTAATATTTCAGCATGACCAGGAAGAAAAATTAGGGTACTTGGGAATTAGGTGTCGATGTGTTCTGCTTTGTTTTGAAGCAATATCGTTTATTTCGTCCTCGACTAGATTCATTTCTACATTGTGCTCAGGAAATCCATGGCGAAATTAATGAAACAGATTTATGGACAATACTTAGGACTTAGGTCCTTTTTTCGTTCAGCAGCAATGTTGTTTATGGTGTGCGGTTAAGTTCTCAAAAAGACTTCAATAAGATGGATTGTCTCCTGCATTTCTCAACCTCTTTTACTCCGAAATTGGGGACATCACTCAGGTACTATATTTGAAGTTAGTTTACAAAGATAAGGAAAACAGAGCTATAGACCATATTTAGGGCTTAAGTGTCAAAGTGCTTTTTACTTAATTTTGCAGCAATTGTGTTTAGGATATTCTAAGGCAAGTTTATCTCTACATTATGCTGAAAAAGTCAAGGCCAAAATGAATTGCTTTCTGCATCATCACATTTCTTTTGTCTCCGAAATCAGTTACATCATTCTAGAACTTTTTTAGGTTAGTTTACCTAAAACAGAAACACGGAAATAAAAAAAAGGTAAACATAACTATTGACAATAGGATTTAAGTGTCGAAGGTTTTTGAAAGTGTTTAGTTTATATCCTAGGATTGTTTCAATCTTAGACAGTGTGCTGGGTAATTTACTTAATAGTATTCATACGAAAGGCAAAATAATTCCTTGTACGAATTTCGTAACAAAAATTGCAAAGGCGACGATGTGGTTTTGCTTCGTTTCGCAACAATGTTGTTTAAATTATAAAGTGAGGTTTAGTCCTCGGCATGTCGGATGACAATACGGACTATCCCCTGCATTGTCACGTCTCTTTTGTCTCCGAATTTGGTGACATTTAAATAGGAAGGTATTTAAATTAACGTCGCATTGGAGCAACACAGACGGCTATTGATGGCGGTCCGGGATCAAACCAACGCAATTTTGAACAGCGGTCAGATGACGAGGTCACACCTGAGCTAGCACCAAACTCATCTAACTTCTATATCACGCCAACGTGAAAACATTTCAAGCCATAACAGTTTTAACATGCACCAGTCCCTCTTGTACTCGACTGTCTTTGTTTGGATTCGAACTTGCAACTCTTCGGTGCTAATCCGTATAGTCTTCAGTGACGAGTCCCGTTACGAACTGCGACCTGACGACAACCTCAGACGTTTGTGAAGACATCCAGGTCAGCGTGGGGATCCTGCCATTACCATCGCACGCCACATATGCCCACAACAGTTCGTTATTGTCTGTGGTGCTATTTTCCTTTGATAACTGTACTTCTTTGGTAGTTATTTCTGGCACACTTACAGCACAGCGGTGCGTAGACGACATTCTACGACCGGTTCTGTTACCGTTCCTTTTGCGACACCCCTGACTTACTTTTCAACAAGATAAATGCCCGGCTGCACACGGCACGTGTTGCTTTGAACTGTTTTCAAGTTTCCCCAACACTTTCTGGGCCAGCTAGGTCTCCTGATCTCTATCCCATAGAGCAAATTTGGGTCGTTATGAGAAGGCGATTGCAACCATCCCGGAATGTTGACCATTTAGCCCGACAGTTGGGGACAATTAGGCAAGAAAATCTCCAGGACACCATCCGAGAACTTTTGCAGTCTATGCCACGCCGGGTGACAGCTTGCATCCAGACCAGAGGTGGACCAACGCCTTATTGACTTCCTCTCTCAGTAACGGTCAAACTCCGAAATAAATCATTCAATTATTTTGAGATTTTAATTGCTTGTTCTTCGATGTCTGTTTTTCACATCCACCAATTTTTATCACAATAGGAAAATCCCTTCATGGTGCGTCTATTTTTTGTGTCATAGAGTATATGTCCAGCCATACGTTTTGATAGCTTTAATCAGATCACAGTACAAATTAGCGAAATTGTTATAAAATCTATGACTAAGTATATTTGAGTCACGCTTTCCCATTTCTAAAACACGTGTAGTTACCATTGTATCAAATAAGTTCCAAAATATTGCTTCAGGAACTTTAATTTACAAGGATTGTCTTCACGATTCAGCAAGATAATTTAAAAACCACCAATATATTTTTAATACATTCGGATTCCGAGTGGATGTATGCATCATCTGAATTTCAAGTGCTTACAACCACAGAGTGTTTTATTACGATGTTAATCTCTAATAACTAACTAAACCAAATATAACTTACTTTATAGCATCGTGATTTTAAATTTTAACACATAAATGCACTAGATTATGTTACGTAAGTTACAGTATCTGTAATTAATGCGTGAAGTCATAGAAACGTTAACACTTAGAAGCATGAAGTTTTCCCAGACTTACTTTATATTTTATGTATGCACAGACACATATGTTCCCATAGCTTTCATCAGTATACAGTGACAATTAGTTAAATATCACCTAATAGATATTTGATTTAAACTTTCCCTTTCCTGTTATAAGCTTAACAGCCATTGAAGCCAAAATATTCTAACATATTACGACTGTAAATTAAATTTACAACGATTGTCCTCACTTGTGTTAGAGCCAGAAAATATTCTAACCACCAATATTATATTCTCGCGTAGATTTATAGTAAGTAGGCTAACCTCTTCGTGTGTATATTTGCAAAAGGCGAGCAAGGAGAAAGATTACTGATCTCAACTTTAGACTTTATAATTCACTTGAACTGAGTGGGAATTGGTAATTTTAGTTAACGTCGTACTAGAGCAACACAACGGGCTATTGACGACGGTCCGGGATCAGTCCCTTAAGGGAAAGAACCGAGGACAACACTTCGTAATTTTGAACCACGGTCAGATGACGAAGCAACACCTGAGCTGGCACCCCACTCTCCAAACTTCCACGCCAACCCAACGTGGGGACTTTCGACCACGACAGATTTAAGGTGCACCAGCCGCCTCTACACCATACGTTTACAAACATCCATGCCCGGACCCGGATTCGAACCAGGAACCTTCCGATCTAGAGGCTAACACCTTAACCACTATACCGGTTGGTCGGCCTTGAACTGAGTGATACATCTGCTTTTATACCTTTCCGAAAATGACTCGAACATTCGAGAATTAAAAAGCTCTAGAAATTAACATAAGTATATTCTTGAAGAAGTGAGAAACAAACAGAAAGGAAACTTTAAAATGAAATATACTTTTAGGCCACTTGCCTCTTGTGGGATTTTAACTCCGTGCCTTCCGCTTCGCAGTCAGGTGCAATACCTACTGAGTCACGATATTTAGACGAAGTGAAAGTTTCTTTACAATATTACACATTCGGATAGTGAATGGTAATGCTAATTTTTAGTTAACGTCGTACTAGAGCAAAGCAACATGCTATTGACGCCGTTCCGGGATCAGTCCCTTAAGGGAAAAATCCGAGGACAATACCTCGTAATTTTGAACCACGCTCAGATGACGAAGCAACACCTGAGCTGGCACCCCATTCTCCAAACTTCTACACCAACCCAACGTGAGGACTTTCGGCCACGACAGATTTTAAGGTGCACCAGCCGCCTCTACACCACACACTTACAAACATCCATACTCGGACCCGGATTCGAACCAGGAACCTTCCGATCTAGAGGCTAACACCTTAACCACCATACCGGTTGGTCGGCCTTGGATATTGAATGGATAAATTCAACATCTGCATTCCAACGTACAACCACTTTGCACTTTATAATGATGTTAGTATCTAAACCAAACAACTCATTAAATACACGCTTTTAAATATTAACAATTAAAAGGTTCATGTTGAGTAAGTTATAGGTTATCTGTACTTATTGAATGAAGTCATGGAGACGTTTAACACTTTGGAGTGTGACGTTTCTTCAGACTTACTTTATATTTTATCTATACTGAGATACACAAGTTTAAATAGATTTAATCGGAATATATCGCGAGTTATCTACATATTACTAATGTATATTTGATCTAATTATTCCCATTCAGTAATAACCATAACAACCACTAAAGCAAAACTTTCCATCATATTACGCTAGAAATTAAATTTGCAACAATCTTCTTCAATTGAGCAAGGTGATTTTCTCACCACCAATATAATTTTAACACATTCGGATTCTAAGAGGATAAATTCAACAGCTAAATTCCAACTTACATTCACTTTGTATTTTACAACGACGTTAATCTCTAAACCAAACACAACTTACTAATATAAAGATTTTAAATGTTAACAAATTAAAAGGTTCATGTTGAGTAAATATGGTGTATATTTACTGAATGCATGAAGGTCATGGAAACGTTAACACTCAGGAGCGTAAAGTTTCTCCAGACTTACTTCATATTTCATATATTCTCAGACACACAAGTTTCCACAGCTTTAATCAGAATGCCGTGAGAATTAGCCGAATACGTCCACTGGCTGTTTGTGCCAGACACAGAGAATAAACACCTCCAGTACCAGGGAGGCATGTTACTGTCCTCTTATCTCATCCACAGACGCTACCTTAACAACGCACCTTTAATTGGCGTAAAGCCTAGATCAATCATAATTAGAAGGCACCACTACCTAGGGGAACCCGACGCAAGTTCCCGTTCATGCATTAATTCATATCGGGACACGTGTAGCAGTTTATTATAATGGCTCTATGATAGCGTGAATTCGCGAAGGATGTTCGGCAAGAGGCCGCGTTCAGGTATGGGGGATGTTTTCCCGGATTGGTTGTACCACCCAGGGTTCTGAGACGTTAAATACTTTAGTGCGGGAAGGGACTTGTATTAATTTTCGTTTTCATACCATGGTTGGACCGTCTGTAATCTATTATTGAATCTTTCCCTCCGTTCTGTTGAGTCCGATTATTCGTTGAATTCATTTGTGATATTACGACTCTGTTAATTGTTTAATAAAGATTTGGATACAAGCGGTCTTTCTTATTGATTTTATTAAAATTAAGGCTTCAGGCTTCTGTACTGGTAGTCAGTATTTGGTAAGGATTATATGCTTCAAATTAAGAATTTACCAACATTTCATGTTAGGATGTAATAAAACTTAAAACATTTCTGATTATTTTTATCGTGGCGTAAATAGCTAGATGTAGTGTATGATATATAAGGTGTCCTGAGATGGTGGTAATATTTACGAGTTGATTGACAAGTAAGGTTTCCAATAGCATGAAATAAGTTTCCGTCAAACTAAAGTGGGGTGCCAGCTCAGGTGTTGCTTCGTCATCTGACCGTGGTTCAAAATTACGAGGTGTTGTCCTCGGATATTTCTCCTCGAGGGACTGATCCCGGACAGTCGTCAATAACCCGTTGTGTTGCTCTAGTACGACGTTAGCTAAAATTACCATTACCGTCAAACTAAAATAAAAAAAAATGTGCATCAAATTGAAGGAAATTTATTTACCTTACAACTTTATCTCAACATATTCACCGTTTACTATTACACGTTTTTCTAAACGTATTACCCACTTTTTTAGTATGTCCACGAAGTCTGGTTTGCTGTTACAAAAATTTTTAAATAGCGAATTGTATGCAAACTGTTGACCTTTCAACATCCATTCGATTTTTTAAATTCCAGAGGTAGGGCAGGTTTTAAAGTGGAGTGTAAATAGGATACAGAACAAGTGTGAATTTCGGACTTCACATGGTTTCCCTTCTTTCTTTTGGTCTTGCGTTGTCGTTATTCAAAGAAAAGTCCTTCTTTCAAGGCTTGATCCTCAAAACAATAGTGGTAAAAACTCTTTTACTGGTCTCTGAAGGTAGCAGTTATGACTGACGAACGTTATTACCTGAAGACGTCAAACAATGAGCTAAAACTAAGCTCGTATAAACTAACCAGTATTGACAGCTGAGCGCATGCACAAACGTTTTCTATCTTAACCACTAGCGACTTTATTAATCAACCTTCATAACTCTTTTGTGTTCCAAAATTTATAAAAAACTGTTTGATTGTTACATTATGAAACAAAAGGATTGAAATAAAATCCAGTTGTAATTTTAAAACTGTTCTTGATTTACATTATTTCTAAAATTTCTGTGATTGCTTGTACGATGGATACCATCTCAACAAATATTCTAGATATTGCAATTTTTCAAATGAAAAGGACAAGGTTTAGTTGAGGAAATTTTAATCACCTAACAAGTGCTTGGTAAGATAAAATAATTTTAATTAATGTCGTACTAGAGGAACACAACGGGCTATTGACGACTAATATTTGCTAAGAATTTGACAGTTTTGAACAAATTTTCAAGCACTTAAGCATGAAGGAATATATCACTTTTAGTAAAGTTACCCGCATTGCGTAGTATGCCCCTATATTATTTACCTTACTGCAAATGTTATAGAAATATATGTTTAAGAAGTTCTAACTGTAAACGGTCTTTAGTATACTCATAAAAACTGCTTCCAGGAAATAAAATAAATGATATAATGTTTAAAATTAGTTAATTCGCAAACTACTGAATATGAGGAATAATAGAATTCTATTATTAACCTGTCAAGATTGGCTTATGGTGTAGGGACCAGACAACGGACAAAGCTGCTCTAAACAGTCGAAGTCAGTGAAAATATGTAAAGATGCCGTTACAAAGGAAGGCAGGTAGTTGAATTCATGTCGCACTGGAGGAAACGATAGGCTATTATGGTGGCTTCACACCAACGGCGACAAAGACAAGAAACGTGTCTCTTCTTTATTGCGCATGCGTATTACAAACAAATTTTGTTTCTCCCGGTTTGTCTCTGCCGCTGTCGCTGCGCTTTCAAGTCATGGAGGAAGTTCAACTTTTGTTTCTGTCGCCATGCCGACAGCCAATCAGATTCCTGTGCACCTTTCCTAATCCGATTTCGGTTGATGTTTTCACCCACTGCTTTCTGTCATCATCAGCCAGAAGTTTTAAAAGCAATCGTCTTTGCTGTAAAAGGAGTTTTATTAAACGCGGACGCGATCTGTCAGCCATCTTGCAGAATCAGAAGCGGAAATAAATTATTTGCTTTCGAAAAATAAAATCATGCGCATGCGCAAATAAATTGCTGTCGCTAGTAGTGTGACGGCTTTTTTAACAGCAACAGAGACAGGTGACAAAATGTTGGCTGTCTCTGTTGCTGTCGCCGTAGGTGTAGTCATCATTAGTGACGGCTCGGGATCATTCCCGAAGGGAAAGATGCAAGGATATAGTAGTTTTGAAGCACCATTAGATGACGAGGTGGTGGCAGAAAAGTCACTACAAAAAAGTATGACAGTAAAAGTATTGAAAATAAAAGGTTATGTAAAACTTTTACGTGGAATGCATGTGAAGACACAGAATGCCTGTAGGATCAAATCTAGGGTCATATCACTTATTTAAAGCAATTCATGTGTTTTCTAATTAGTAAATTTGCAAAAATTTGCGGCAACGTGTGTGTGGTATATATTCCATTAGCATAATCAAAATCAAATTTTTTCTTTATCTTTTTTCATCGAACGAGTCGGTTTTATACGAGATATATTTATTACGAGATTATATATATACGAGATTATATTATATTATTTATTTAAGATTATATTATTATTATTTATTTTATTATATTATTATTATTTATTTTATTATATTATTATTATTTATTTTATTATATTATTATTATTTATTATATTGTATTATTATTATTTATTATATTATATTATTATTATTTATTATATTATATTATTTATTTGAGATTATAATATTATTATTTATTAAATTATGTAATTTATTTGAGATTATATTATTTATTTTCATAAATTACTCATTGTGTTATTTCCTTCAGGACTGTGTAATAAACCCCAAAACATAAAAACGTCTCTAAAAAACACAAGATTCCATAAAACAAATTGTTTTTAGAAGGGGAAAGAACAAAATATATTTTGCAGGTTTCTCATCAACTCATTAAAAGTAATTAATTGTTTCTCTGATTGAGTCATGACATACTGTTGAGAGACAGATTATTCGGATTTAATTCTGTGCTTTATTTTAATTTCCTACATGAAACTAGTCAAATACTCGAGATTATTTCGATGTTCCAATTAAGGCTTAAGTGATTGTTGTTTATGACTCACTCTCTATTCCTCCCCCATTGTTTGAAAAATTAAATTAATATCATCCTTTTTTTTTAGTAACAAGCTGTCATCACATTGTATTAAAACACCATAATAAATCAAGTTTTGGGTATAAATCGAAAAAAGTATATATACCTTCAAAAAAAAAAATACGAGTAAGACCTAATGTAAGATTTATAGCGTAAATGGCTTTAAATTTAAAGTTAAAAAATAAGAAAATAAGACAGGCATGCGAAGCCCTTTTTAAAGAGAGTGTTAAAAAATCTGGAGACTTAAAAAACATAATTGTCTTGAATAAATTTCCTTTTTAGTACTTGTGGGAGCTAATGTAATTAAAGTGTATGTGTTTAAAATAAAATTAGAACCAACACGTTTGAATTAAACGTGAAACATGTGTTAAATTGAATGTATCCTCTTATTGTTTCATACAACATTGCATATGAAAGTTTTTTGGATATTAATTTTAAATAAACCATGAGTGTAAGAAAATGTGCCAACAATTAGTCATATGTTTTTTACTTATAGTATAATTATAGCTCACATATTTACCTATTTATGCCAAAACATATTATCGTCATCTGAAAATATTCAAGATTAAGTGGTGTAATGCTCAGATCTTTCCCTTCGAGTTTGATCCTGGACCGTGACAAACAGCCCGTTTTGTCGCTCCATTAATGATAGTTAAAATTCCTATCTACCTTCGAAAAAATACTCATTCAAGCTTATTGAATTACTGTTATTAACTTAGACTGCAACACATTTTCACGTCACTTTTTTGTTGTCTTCCATCAAAAGCTTGTAGATATTCTGATGTTGATAAACTTAAAAATTATTTTCAAAATATCATTAACAGTTTTTTAATACCCTGAAAATATGAAACACGCCCTTAACATATAAAAAAGATGCTCTTTTAAAATAAATTACCTCTTAAGTATGCTAAAAAAATCACCTTAAAAATATTAATCACTTTCCAAAAGAGCGTTGTTATATCGCGTTGCTTAAAATCAACAAATAAAAATTTGTTTCACCTCGAGACAGCGAATAAAGAATAAACACAAAATTATCGCTTCTTCCCGTAACTATACATATACATGACTATTACAATTCATAAGCATAATTTATCGAGTGTAATTTTTTTATTATTGGGCCGGGAAGCACAGAGGGTTGTAGGTTCGAAACTCGATCCAACAGTCGTGAACTTGTAAATGGTACACGAACCTTTACGCTCCAGCGTTTATATTTTTGTCAATCATCTCACAGGATGTCTCTCTGACCTGATTCTCCGCGCCCCCTTCTCTAATTACCAAACTTTATCGATAGTACATGAGTGGCATTTACGACTGATGCTTTCCTTTCATAGTATTTTGTGGCGTGAGAAGAGATATCACCGTAGCGACTTTCTGCTTTTCCCAAAGCGTTCACACCCCATGGTCAGCAGGTTAGGGGAGCACCGAACAAAAGGAGGGACCCTCTAGAAGGTCAGTCGCTGAAAGCACGTAAATGGTAATTGATACAAGCGGTCACTTAAAAGGGTACACAGATCAATACCATTCCGCTGGTGTAAACAAAATTGTAGTGCTAACAATTGTTTACCTGCCGCAGCATAAAGGTCAAATGCGTCTTCACCTCAAATGTTGTCACGTTGGATTGGTATGGAGATTTAGGGAGTGAGATGTCCACTCAGGTGTTAACCTCGTCATCTGACATGGCTCAAATTGGCAAAGTGTTATCCCCGGATCATTCGAGGTTCAGCCCGGATCGTCACCGATAGCACGCTGCAATACTCCAGTGTGACGTTTTTAAATAAACTACATACCTACAATGATTATCTTGTATCTCGTTTTCAAACTGTGCTAGAGACAGATAGAAGAGAAGCTACGTGGCTCCAAATTCGTCGTTTCAAATGTTTTGTTTCCTTTTATTTGCTTTTAGATTTACTTGTAATACATCGAATTACTTCGTAAAATACTTTAAATACAATAACGATTATTAAATGAACTAGCAATTTATTAAATTCACTAATTATTGGCCAGGGAATATGAAAGTATGAAGAATCATTGAGATGCCCGAATTTTTATTCATTGACATAACTTTACTCGAATGTCGTTTTAGCGTGTTTTCGCAACAACATTTCAGGAGTGTTAAAATATTTAGTTCGAGATATAACATTTAGTTTTCCAACTTTGGTTTCTTTTCAGATGAGTTTTTAAGAATGGTACTTCGTTCAGGGGTATTTTCCAGTTTGTTTAGTTGCTCTAAGGTAAATTTTGTGTTTGGTTTGTCATTCTACATTCAAGGTACTTTAATTTGTTGTACAGTGGTTATTTTTAGCACAAGGGGCTAATTATACAAATGGTTGGTTTGTGTTTTTTTCTCTTTGGGTTCTTATTAGCTAATCGACGACTAATTAGATAGATGTTTGGTTTGTTACTCTACTGGTCTTTTTGAACTTAACGAGGGCTAATTAAACGAATATGTGTTTCGAGTTTTTCATAATGTTGTATTACAATAAAATCTTCGATTCGAAGTTTGAGTTATACATATAATTCTTACATATTTGAGATTAACCCTCCTTTAGGTTGTCTCGACGATGCGTATTGTCATTAGTAAATCTGCCCAGATCTTGTTAGACGAAGTTTCATGTCACTAGAAGAACACTGACCAGATTTTGCTCGACGAGGTTTCTCGTCATTACAAGAAAATTGACCAGATCTTATTGGACGAGGTATCTTGTAAATAGCAGAAAAATCGCTAGATCTTGTTGGACGATGTTTCTCGTCATTAAATGAAAACTAACAAGATCTTGATAGTCGAAGTATCTCGTAATTAGAAAACTTGCCAGATCTTGTTGGACGAGGTGTATCGCGATTATAAAAACTGATCAGATCTTGTTGGACGAGATATCTCTCGTCACTTCAAAAAAAAACCTGACCAAATCCTTATAGATGAGTTATCTCGTAACTAGAAGATAACTCGCCAGATCTGGCGAGTTTTCTTTTAATTACGAGATACCCATTCCATCAAGACCTGGTCAGTTTACTTCTAATGACGAGAAACATCGTCCAACATGATCTGGCGAGTTATCTTCTAATTACAAGATACCTCATCCATCAAGATCAATCTGGTCATTTTTCTTCTAGTGACGAGATACCTCGTTCAACATGATCTGATTAGTTTTTTTATTGGTGATACACTTCGTACAACAAGATCTAGCGAGTTTCCTTCTAATTACGAGATACCCATTCCATCAAGATCTGGTCAGTTTACTTCTAATGACGAGAAACATCGTCCAACAGGATCTTGTTAGACGAAGTGTATCATCATTAGAAAAACTAACCAGATCTTGTTGGGCGATGTATCTCGTCACTAGAAGAAATCTGACTAGATCTTGATGGATGAGGTGCTTCGTAATTACAAGATAACTCGCCAGATCATGTTGGACGACGTTTCTCGTCATTAGAAGTAAACTGACTAGATTTTGTTGGACAAGGTGTATCGCCATTAGAAAAACTAACCACATCATGTTGGCGAGGTATCTTGTCATTAGAAGAAAGCTATCCAGATCTTGATCTCATTACCATCCAAAACTCGGAAGCATCTTGATGACAAGATATCTGATCGTACCTTGTTGGACGAGATATCTTGTCGAATCCACTTTCAAGGTTACAATGTCGAGACCACAACAAGAACCATCCGACTTCCACTTAATACCATCTCTACCGATGCAGCAGAAACAAAGCAATATCAATCCGAAACCCCAACATCTCTCAAAATTTTATGTATTATTGTTCCCGGAACATAAAATATTTATACGCCACGTCCCGAAGCATAAAAGCAAAACCGGGAAACCAATCCTCATATCCCTTCGCATCCGAGGCAGCGCTGTTTCAATCATGGCGATAACGAAAGTCTTCGGTGGGCAGCGATAAAAAACAATGAGAGAACTTCCCTCAAATGCGACGATAGCGAGAAGAGGAAACTCGAAATCACAGAAATGGATCACCCGAGATCGAAGCACTGCGTCTCTTTGGAGGAGACAGGCTAATAAAACATAGCTGGTTCGGGCAGTAAAGAGAATACGACAGCGATGGCGGAGGCAGAAATTAAGAAATGATACGTTTTCGGATGAAGTTAGTCCATACTTTACTGTGTCTTACTTTCTGCTGTTGTCTCTTTGTGCGATTAGTTTCGTTTTTATGTTTACTTTATTTATTCGATGCATCTTATTCATATCTAGACGAAGCAAGAATAAATTTCAAATGAAGGAGTTTGTTGACGAATATAGTTTTGGAGCCGTGGAAGATGGTTCTAAATGTAGATGATGTTAGTGTTTCTGTGACTATGTGTTTCTTCGATGTGGGTTGGTTTTCGGATTCGTTCGGTGCATCTTATGCATCTCTGCTTGAAGGCGAAATATGAATGAATTTAAATAATGCAGTTTTTTGTCGAACATGTTTTTGTAGTGGTGGAAAATGGATATGAATGTATGTGGCGGTAATGTTTCCTCGGTTATGAGTTATTTCTATGTGACGTCGGCTGTTTTAGTTTTCTATTACGATTTCAGGACTAAAAATAAAGTATATGCATAAAAATTTCGAAGAATAAACTCTTTTATATATTGCCGGCTTAGAACAGAAACACATTACTGGTATTTTTAGGAAAGGCAATTTTTGACACTAAATGATTAAATTCATGAGAATGAGAAAGTAATTGTTGTAATGTATTCGGCTTGTAAACAAATATACATCGATCAAAATATTTCTAGTTAATTTTTTACCAAATAACTAATAGTTATCTTTAATTTGATGAGCTTTAAATTTAAAATTTTGTCAGTTAACGAAGTTTCTGCTCTAAGTTGACGATATAG
Source organism: Metellina segmentata (assembly GCA_947359465.1). Lineage (NCBI taxonomy): Eukaryota > Metazoa > Arthropoda > Arachnida > Araneae > Tetragnathidae > Metellina > Metellina segmentata. The sequence goes on from OX375874.1 coordinate 101,258,685, forward strand.
TAGTTGATTCTTCAACATCAATTATATTAAATTGCAACTGTTGTCAAACTAATGGTACAAAGATACCTACAAATGTATCATGAGAGGTCATTTAGGTAATGGAAGTGAAATCTTTACTTTTCGTTGGTTTGTTTACAATGAAAATCGAAACTTCACTTCTAATAGTGTACAGGCTGCTAACGTTATTAAAACAAATCCCATTAAGGAACTTAAGCTCTTGGAATGATTCTAAATCGGATATTGAATGAACGCCGTCTTTCAATTTATGGACGCCCGGAAAAACCAAAAGAAATATGTCAGTGCAAATCATCTTCATAAAACAAAGTGAAGAAAGTAATGAATGGAAGTAATCGAATAACTTTCGAAGAATGTATGCAAAAATTATAACAATCTTCTGCAGTTATTCAATTTTAGAGGAATTTAGTACTTACAGCGTGCATTAAAATTAAACTCTGAAAATCTTAAGTTTGAAGATTACTTCTAAACATGAGCAGAAACTTTAATGATGATAGTTTTGAAGTGCCTTGTGTAATGAATTTAATGAATCTGTTAAGTACCTTTATTTACGTTGCCAGAGACCCGTAAATAATTGATTCGATGAGGTTCCTTTTTGGTGTTGCAAAGCACTTAATTTTCATTTGCTGGACTAAATTTTTTTACATCCCTGTATGTATATAGTATTTATATAACTCTTAAGTTTTAAACGTAAATATTGTGTTCCATGCTTCATCACATTCGTTCAAAACGAGTTTTTTTACGCAAAAACGTTTAGTTATTCTTACTGCAGGTAATAGTGCTGACTTAATAATATTTGTTTGCAAAGAACTGTAAACCTCGCTGGTTATATTTCTGAAGCAACCAAGGCGGTATTTATATCTTCTGCTTCAGTGAAAATCATAGAGGGGATATAACAATAGAGTGAGAGAGAGAGAACAACGGTAACATTTTCATGCATTCCCAGGATCATGTTATAAACCTAATAGACCCTTAGACAACTTTCTTTTACCTTGGGAAGACATATTTGTCATCCAATTGGTCAACGGAACAGGAGAAGACGCCCATACATTAATTCATAATCTGATTGCTCTCTGATTTTTACGACATAGTAGATGTTAACGATTTCACCATTTTTGTTGCCACTGTAGAAATGATTATTCTTACATTTATCCTATCACCAACTGCTACAACGCCAAACGAGACGATAAGAACTAAATCGACCAACCATGTCAATTTTCAGAAACCAGTCACGTGACTTCTAGTCTATATATTGGTCACTCGTCTTGCATTTACACTCAATAATTATTCTCATTACACTTACATTCCGGCCGACCAACCGGTCTAGTGGTCAAGGTTTTCTTCTCTGGATAACAAGATAGAACAAGATAAACAAGATGGAAAAAAAAAAGGCAAGTTAAAATTAAGAGATAGAAAAAACACAATCACGAAATAAACGAAATAAACAAAAAATACAAAAGCGATACAAAAAAAACAAGAAAATAAATTTTTAATGGATTGTTTAAAAATTAAAAGAGCAAGCAATATGAAATTTCAACGCGCTAGACAAATGTAAACATTACATCGTGGAGCACAATGACTTCAAACTAATCACATAGCGTTTTGAGGTCACATGCTTTTGCTGCACTTTTCGGTAACTTAAAACAAAACATTTTAATTAAGTCCATTTTATGGGTTTTAATTATCGTTTTCGAACATTTGGACGATCAATCTATTAATAAAACACAGAAATGAGCAGTTTTCTCACCGGTGCAAATTCCTTATTATAATTGATCAAGATCTGACAGTTTGTCTCCAGTGGCGAGGTACGTCGTCCATTAAAATTTGGTCCGTTTTGATAACAACGTGATAGCTCGTCGAAACAACCGCCAGGTTTAATCTGAGCTTCATAAAATTTCCATGTAATGTAGCATTGCCTCTCTCCCACAATGCACATAATGAGTAAATAAACATATCTGTTGCCTGAAACAATCCTAGGAAAGAATTTATTTGCTGAAGGAATCCTAATAAAGATTCTATTGTTTAAGTATGTCAACTGCCGACCAACAGGTCTAATGGTCAAGGTGTTGGCCTCTGAATCGGAAGGTTCCTGGTTCGAATCCGGGTTCAGGGCATGGATGTAAATTGTGCTGTCCTTTGTAAGTGGCAATGATAGTCCACCCACTGGGTGCCCCTTTACAAGTGACCATTACTTCCGGCCTTGTAGTGGCCAAGTACAAGTCCTTAGTGCCCGCCATTGGAAGTAGTAACTATCGCTTCTGGCCTTGTATTGGACAAGGAAAAAGTCCAGTGCTCGCCATTAGAAAAAAAACCTTACATTTCGCGTTTCGGATAAAAACGTCCTTATGCCCGTGTATGTCCATTTACTGTACAAAAATTATTCATGCAACTTGGTGAGATCTGGTCTTGATCCATAAAAACTAAACAATCAACCACACTGCATTAATTTGAAACTCTACTGTTATATTTTTGATCACACGAGGGATAATTAGACTAGGACTTACAACTTAAAATGTATTTGGAACCATTACGTATCTCTATGTCCTAATCTTAAGATAACAGGGTCAAAGGAATTACCACTCATCAGTGCCAAAACTAACTCAACTTTTTGAGTTAGCAGTCTTTTATAAAGGTAAGTAATGAACACACAACACACGAGCAAAACATAACTGATACAAACGAGAGAAATACACTCGAGTAAAGCTACAGGCATTCAGTCTGCTTACAGCTCAGAGTAGATAGAGCAGTGGGAAAACCCATTGAGTCCCGGTTAGATGGTAATCATGTAGATTTCTAGGAGCCTGTAGCTTATGGTCTGCATAATTTGTATCTGTAATTGTATACCTGTGTAATTGTATAATTGTATATCTGTAATATATATGGTCTGTATCAACTTATGTAGCTACTCTGGTGTATATCTGCCTTCTGCTCCTGTGCTGACTTTATGCCCATCTATGCATATTTACTTAATAGAAAAACAGTGGAGAAGCTTGGCCCGATCTGGCCTTTCAGACATAAAACTAACCTAATATATGACTTTATAAGGTGATTTAGTGTGTTACTCGAAGAATATTAGATGGTTAGTTACTTTCTTAAATTATATAGCACGTACAATATTTAGCCAGATTAATCGCCATCTATCCGTGGTTCAATTTTACGTGGTGCTGTCTTTGGGTCTTTCTCTTCTGGTTTGGATCCCGGACCATCGCCAATAGACCGGTGTGTTGCTCAAGTGCCAGTGGAACGTTAATTAAATACCTTAGCCAAACTAAGACCAATAACTTCAAAAAAATAAACATACACACATAGAGAAAGTCTTACAGACGCAGAAGAGAGGTAAATATACCCAGGGAGTGTAGGCAGTTGTATATCCGTTACACTGGAGCAACACTAGGACTATTGGTGAAGGTCCGTGATCAGTCCCGAGGACAACACCTCGTAATTTTGAATCGCGGTGAAAGGATGAATCAACACCTGAGCTGACACCCCATTTCCAACTATCCACGCCGCCAACGAGAGGACATTTGAGGCTACAACAATTTTAACTTGATCCATCCCCTACATACACGACAATCGTTGATTGGATTACTTAGGGTGGACGAGCCATATCTAGAAGAAGGAAGGGAAACTAAATTTTAAGCACTGTACTTCCAGTTTTATTAAAATTGTCCTTTTTTCAGAGACACGCTTTCTTTTTAATCAATTTCATAAAACATATTTACCGAAACTCATCAAAGTTTCATGCCATACTTTCTTGAGAATTTTTATACGCGCTTATCCTTCCTCACGAGAAAACTGCAAGCTTTTTTTGTATTTCCTATCCATTAACTCTCCCATGGGACTCCCGTTTGGTCATAAAAACACGAAATCTCTAACTAATTCACGAAGGAATCATCCCGTGAGGATATTTAGCATACGAATATTAGATTTTAATGAGGAACAGGGTCTATTATGCGACACAGTTCTGTTCCGCTTTTTTCAAAAAGTGACAAATTCTTCAGGACTGGAGCTCGTTACTCCTCCATTAGAGACACCGGACACGTGATGAATACGTCCTGCCCTTGTTCGAAAATTCGAATCCTGGCAACTCCCCTGGCCCCACCTCTACTCATCCAGGGGTAATCCCGATAATTCAGGATGGTCCGCATTGAGAGTGATTACATTTTAATTACTCTGCTACTTCGCGTAATGGCGTTTATTAATTACTCCGGGTCTCTGTGTAGGGGATTTATCGGGGGTCAAAGGAAGGGATAAGTTTTGATTTCGAGGATGGTTTGTTAAAGGATCCACAAAGATACCGAATACATTGATGTGAGGCAGTTTGCAATGAGAAACCATTCACTTTCTGTAAACGCACTCATGGGGGAGGTGGTGGCATTAAACACATTTAATTAGATCGGTTTGTTGTCTAGATGTGTTTCGTTTCTGTAAGAACTGGTCTAATTAATGTGAATAAAATGCTGGATTAAATATTTCCAATAACTAGTAAGTAGACGCAATTCGCAGGTAAATTATGTTCTTTTAAGAAGAATGAATGATTAATAACTTTTTTCATCATTATAAAAATTAATGCCTGCACACATCTATAAAGATTAAAATAACCGGTATATATGATTGTAATTAAATGAAAAATATTTATATTTCTGAAAATTACAAATACTACATAAATACTGGTAGTAGACCCTGAAATATAAAATTTATGTTGCTTATAATTTCTATTTAATTGAGAAATGTGGGGTCCTGTAAGAATCTTGTTGTCCGCGTACGTTAAAGTACAATTCATCGCTAATGATTAGTAATCGTGTTGGATTAAATTAACTCCTTCTGTGTTAGTCTATTTTGTGTTATATGTAGCCTGATATGGTACAGTTTCTAGTTCAATTCGTATTTAGTCCATCTGTTGGTTGCCTCAGCGAAATATCTCGTCATTAGTAAAATTGACCACATCCTTGATGTACCAGATTTGTCATCCACTAAGATTTTGTCTCTCATCATTAGAAGACTATTGACCCGACTATGATCTCGTCGTCATAAAAACATTTATGCAATATCGTGATGACGGGATACCTCGTCATAGGAAAAACTGAACAAATCCTTGATGGACCAGATATGTCTTCCTCTTAAGATGTCGTCATTAGATGAAAACTTACCAGATATTGATATCATCATCAAAATAAAATATGCAATGTCTTGATGACGTAATATCTAGCTTTCAGCAAAATTGGCTCGGCACTGATGGATGAAATATACCTCCTCGAAACTACTTGAAGAGGTAAAAGTATTAGTTTACTTCCTCTGTAGAAAAGGTAATTCTCTGTACGCAAATGCTCCCTTCAGTATCCGATGCGCTAGTTCTTCCCTTCTGGAAAAGTATCGCACATCTTTGGTAGGATATTATTAAATACGATGATTCCACTCCACACATCGTGGAAAATATTGCGTAAATAAGCGGAACAAAAAATTAATCCCACTCTTGGCCCCTTTGACAAGTACAGCATTAAAAAGGGCAGATGGACCACTCATTGAATCTAGTTCAATTGGTATTTAAAAATATTATTCTGCTTCCCCCGTTAAGTATAATTCCGTGTACACCTATATTCGCCTCAATATCAAATTCACTAATTCTTCACTTCTGAAAAGCATCGAACATCTTCGGTAGGATATTGCTAAATGCGGCAATTCCCCTCTACACACCACGGAACATATTCAGTAAACAAGCGGAACAAAATATGAATCCCACTCGTGGCCCCTTTGTCCCGTCCTCCATGATTACGGGCAGATGGACCACTCATTGCATCTAGTTCAAGTGGTATTTAAAAATATTATTCTGCTTCCCCCGTTAAGTATAATTCCTTGTACACCAAAATTCGCCTCAATATCCGATTCACTAATTCTTCACTTCTAGAAAAGCATCGAACATCTTCGGTAGGATATTGCTAAATGCGATAATTCCCTTCTACAAACCACGGAACATATTCAATAAATAAGCGGAACAAAAAATGAATCCCACTCGTGGCCCCTTTGTCCTGTCCACCATGAATACGGGCAGATGGACCACTCATTGCATCTAGTTCAAGTGGTATTTAAAAATATTATTCTGCTTCCCCCGTTAAGTATAATTCCTTGTACACCAAAATTCGCCTCAATATCCGATTCACTAATTCTTCACTTCTAGAAAAGCATCGAACATCTTCGGTAGGATATTGCTAAATGCGATAATTCCCTTCTACAAACCACGGAACATATTCAATAAATAAGCGGAACAAAAAATGAATCCCACTCGTGGCCCCTTTGTCCTGTCCACCATGAATACGGGCAGATGGACCACTCATTGCATCTAGTTCAAGTGGTATTTAAAAATATTATTCTGCTTCCCCCATTAAGTATAATTCCTTGTACACCAAAATTCGCCTCAATATCCGATTCACTAATTCTTCACTTCTAGAAAAGCATCGAACATCTTCGGTAGGATATTGCTAAATGCGATAATTCCCTTCTACAAACCACGGAACATATTCAATAAATAAGCGGAACAAAAAATGAATCCCACTCGTGGCCCCTTTGTCCCGTCCTCCATGAATACGGGCAGATGGACCACTCATTGCATCTAGTTCAAGTGGTATTTAAAAATATTATTCTGCTTCCCCCATTAAGTATAATTCCTTGTACACCAAAATTCGCCTCAATATCCGATTCACTAATTATTCACTTCTAGAAAAGCATCGAACATCTTCGGTAGGATATTGCTAAATGCGATAATTCCCTTCTACAAACCACGGAACATATTCAATAAATAAGCGGAACAAAAAATGAATCCCACTCGTGGCCCCTTTGTCCTGTCCACCATGAATACGGGCAGATGGACCACTCATTGCATCTAGTTCAAGTGGTATTTAAAAATATTATTCTGCTTCCCCCGTTAAGTATAATTCCTTGTACACCAAAATTCGCCTCAATATCCGATTCACTAATTCTTCACTTCTAGAAAAGCATCGAACATCTTCGGTAGGATATTGCTAAATGCGATAATTCCCTTCTACAAACCACGGAACATATTCAATAAATAAGCGGAACAAAAAATGAATCCCACTCGTGGCCCCTTTGTCCTGTCCACCATGAATACGGGCAGATGGACCACTCATTGCATCTAGTTCAAGTGGTATTTAAAAATATTATTCTGCTTCCCCCATTAAGTATAATTCCTTGTACACCAAAATTCGCCTCAATATCCGATTCACTAATTCTTCACTTCTAGAAAAGCATCGAACATCTTCGGTAGGATATTGCTAAATGCGATAATTCCCTTCTACAAACCACGGAACATATTCAATAAATAAGCGGAACAAAAAATGAATCCCACTCGTGGCCCCTTTGTCCCGTCCTCCATGAATACGGGCAGATGGACCACTCATTGCATCTAGTTCAAGTGGTATTTAAAAATATTATTCTGCTTCCCCCATTAAGTATAATTCCTTGTACACCAAAATTCGCCTCAATATCCGATTCACTAATTCTTCACTTCTAGAAAAGCATCGAACATCTTCGGTAGGATATTGCTAAATGCGATAATTCCCTTCTACAAACCACGGAACATATTCAATAAATAAGCGGAACAAAAAATGAATCCCACTCGTGGCCCCTTTGTCCTGTCCACCATGAGGAAGGGCAGATGGGCCGCCCATTCCATCTTATTATCAGCAAGCGCGATATCAGGCGGCCGAAGAGCCGGTTAATGGGCGGCTTTTATCCGTTTGTTGACGCAATCACGGGAAAGAGGAAATACAAGTGGTTCGAACTTTTGTCGGTAAATGCCATCGATTCATCTCTCGCTGCTACAGGAATCGATAGGGCTACTTCCCCTGACACCGTGTACTTCCCACCCCCGCTCTCCGGTGATGTGCTTGGGATTGCAAATGTTTGGAATGTTCTGGATGGATTAATGAAGTGTGCTTCTGGTTTCACCGTTCAAAGTGACGAGCTATGTTTCATTCATGAATCAGATTAAAATTTGGAAATGTTTGTGTATTTAAACGGATTTGAAACTAGAACAATTCCTTTCCCATTGTGCTTATTAATTGGTGGATAGTTACTAGATTAAAGGATGGGTCTTAGCCACCTGATGTCTTTGATATGTATGGCATTTTCTATCAAGCTTATATTGTCGAACCTACAATTTATACCTGGTTTCAATCCAAGTTTTGAATGTAGGTTCGTAATGGTTTCTTTGTTTCTTTAACCTTAGGTGGTGATTTTGTTATTCGTAAAGAACGTGCTTTCAGTACGTATTCCGGTTGTGCGTCGCTTTGTGTGTCTTTCAGTTACTATTAAAACACACTTCGTCATTAAAATTCCATAGAACAACATTTGGAATTCTCGAAAACTAACTACCAACTAAAATGAGGATAAAGTGTATTTAAGGTGATCCAGATATGCATCATGGGAGAGCATTTCGAAAGTAGTTTCCTCAATGTTCCCCCATGATCATCAGTAAGACCACTGCCGAAATGTTTGTTTACATTCAAATTTCTCGTAAAATGTCGAACACTGGTCTAGATGTATCACCTATGGATTTTTGTGCTTTCGGACTTTTAAAATCTGCATTATCCAAACGTCGTCCCACAACGCTTACAGGACTCTGGAAAGCAGTTCACGAGGAATGGGATAGAATACCTCTTCTGACACTTCAAAAGGCATTATTATCCTGGACATTACGGTGGCGAAAGATAGTTCAGAATAAGGGCTATCAAATAGAACATTTAAAACACAAGAATTTTATAAAATTAAGTTTTGTGAATACGCCGACCAACCGGTATAGTGGTTAAGGTGTTAGCCTCTAGATCGGAAGGTCCCAGGTTCGAATCACGGTTCGGGCATGGATGTTTGTAAGCGTATACCAGCTCAGGTGTTGCTTCGTCATCTGAACATGGTTCACAATTACGAAGTATAAATTGTTATTGGCAATGATGGTCTTCCCACTTGGTGCTCTTTCACAAGTGGCCATCACTTCCGGCCTTGTAGTGACCAATGACTTAGGTCAAATGTGCCCGCCATTAGAAGAAAAAAAAGTTTTGTGAATACAATATACATTGTCTAAAAAATGTGTGAACAACCTCTGTATTCTACATCAGTGTTCAATTAAGAACGCCATTAACTCTCCAATTGGTAGAAGGTATATCGTCAAGGTGTATCTCCATTAAGTATATCGTGTATCAAGATGTGACAAATTTTGCCAATAACGAGAAATCTCGTTACCAGAATGTCATTTTTTTATAACGACGAGATCAAGATCTCGTCAGTGTTCTTCTAGTGACTAGAGGCTACTATAACTTGATGAACGATATATATTGTCCATTGAAATCTGGTTAATGATGAGATATCTCTTCGAAACAATTACCAGGAGAGTTAAGGTCACCAAAAATTAGGGAAGAAAACCCCTGTGACGTAACATTCGTGTATTTATCAAAGCAGATCACATGATGCGATTAACACGGTAGCGCAGTTGGTACAGTCGTTACTCATTCACAGGTAGTTTAAAAGGCCGTGGCAGCCCAGTTGATAAGGTACTGGACTCGCCCTCGGAAGAATGCTATTTCAAATCCAACCAAAGACCGTCGTATACAAAAGGGGCTGGTGCACGGTTCATGTGTCGTGACCTCAAATGTCCTTACAACAACGTGATGTGGAAGTTTGGAGAGTGGGGTGCATGCTCAGGTTTTGACCTCTTCATCTGACTGTGTTTCAAAATTATGTGGTGTAGTCCTTGGATCTTTTTCTTTGCAATCGATCCAGGACAGACGCTAATAATAATGTTGCTCCAGTGCGACGTTAATTAACTATCATAGTTATCATCATCACCATGTGAAGGAAATCAGCGAAGTCGCCGCAGTTAGCTGGTGACGCATAAGTTAAGTTTTACAACGGAAAACAAGTCCGCACTTGTTGGGACCCACTACCATAACTCTTTGGGGACTTTCGCAATATCCATAGTGACTAAATAATCTCAGCGAAAGTACTACCTCCCACACTTGATGATGATTGATGAAGACCAGGATCGAGCAGAGAGGGAAGGAATACTAACGGGACAACGGGACTCAGGACGCTGATCTGTTTCGATTTGAGTCAAAAATAACCGTTTGCAGGAATGTCTGTGTCTTAAAAAATATTTGGAACTAATTTTATTTCCCAAAACCGTGGAAATGTATTTGTAGCAGGTTGTCCCGTGTTTTTAATGACAAAAATTGACAAAAATTATTAAAGGTATTATTTATGAAAAATTATTAAAGGTATTATTTATGAAAAATTATTAAAGGTATTATTTATGAAAAAATACATATGATCAATATTGTATGTACCACTCTGCATGATGACCTTCCTCTATCTTTATGGTAGCTGCCTAATCCAGCGCTTGCAGAAGTTCCGAGGTTTATACCTAATGAACTGATCCAGGTATCGAAACTTTTTGAACCACTTACGGCACGTGGAAGTGTCAACACCACCCTCTTCCAACACAGCACATGCACTACCCTACAATAATAAACCGCACAACAGGATGTGATGGTATAAGGGAAGGAATACATGCTTTAATAGGAGGATGGTCCCCTACGTGCTGCAATCACACTAGCAACCCTTCTGTGCCTACTTTCAACAGTGTTTTGATACATAGCTATGGGTATTCGTGTCCATTTCTGCTATAGGAATGTCGCCAGCTCAGCTGTAGATTTCGGACGTGGTTCGCTGGTCTGTAAGTGTCGTTCTAACCCTTCTCGCAAATGTCCTATGGGGCTTAGGTCGGGTCTCTGAGCAGTCCAAGGAATACGTTTTACATCCATATCCTGATACCATTGCTTGAAAGAGGCTGCAACATGTCTTGGAGAGTGTCCTGAAAGTAACATTCGTCCATTCCATAAAATTGCATGAGCGTAGGAAGAACCTGATTATCCAAAATGTTCATGTAGGTGTCGGCGTTCAATTGACCAGGAACAAGATGGAAATGTCCCAGGACATACCACTATAAACACCCCAAAATAAGTAGTTGGATTTTATGCAAATCCTCTGGGGTCCGGTTTATTATTGGAGGGTAGTGAATCTTCTTTTGAGTCTGCGAAGCGTTCTTGCCCTTTCGGACCTAACAAAATTCGTACGTCGAAAATTCTTCTAACTTTCTGCCATTTGAAATGCTTTACAAAATTTAAGACACGACAGAATAATACGATTGTTTTCCCAAGTTCTCGCTGAAATCCCTTTTTTAAAACATCAAAACGTTACGCGTGTCAAGTAGATCACAATTCGATGCTGCGATGTAATGCCATCTAGCGACAGAAATGGGACGAACTTGTGAATAAACCCAATTCATAACCTTCATCAAATCTGAGTTCTTTGTAAATTGAAAGTACAATGTGGTAAGTTTTTTTATTTATCATCGTACTAGAGCAACACAGTGGGTTATCGATGAAAGGTCCGGGATCAATCTCGTGAACAAAGTGAGGTAATTTTGACCCACGTTGAGATGACAAAAGTACAATCAAACATTGAACGATTTTCTTAATATAGTAGGTCCGCCGTGGCTCGGTTGGAAGAGTAACGGATTACCAACCGGAGGGTTGCGAGTTCAAATCCAACAAACATCGTCGCGTACAGAAGGGGCTGATGCATGTTGAATCTGTCGCGTCCTCAAATGTCCTCACGTTGGCGTGGTGTGGAAGTTTGTAGAGTGGGGTGACAGCTCAGGTGTTGCCTCGTCACCTGATCGTAGTTCAAAATTACGTGGTATTGTCCTTGAATTTTTCCCTTGTGGGATTGAACCCGCATCGTCGTCAATAGCCTGTTTTGTTGCTTTAGTACGACGTTAGTTAAAATACCTACCTACCTACATATTATCCTGGTGTTTTAATGAACACTTTTTTCTGTAAATGTAACTGTACATGGAAAACGGATTCAGATTTCTATTTCCTTTTCCAAGAATCTACTATCGATTATAATAGTGAAGTGGGAACACACAAAATAATTCGATCATATTTTCCCGTTCTTCGAAAATAACACCTGCGGCCAGTTTTTATTCATGTCCCTTCGCTGAACCAGTTCTCTGTCAGTCACTATTAAGGAGGAACGAATTTTATAGGCTATTTTTTCCGATAAAATAATGGATGTTTGCAACTTCTGAAAGGACTTAATTTCCGGTGGAATGATTTCAAATACAAACTTCTGCAATATGGATGTTGTATTTTAAAATAAAATTATTTTTATGCTTTTATAATTTAAATTTTTGTAGATATATGACCAAAAATAGAACATGTTTTTATGACATATATATTTGAGAGTTTAATGTGGTAAGCACATCGTACTATATCTATTAGAATATTTTTTATACTTAAGTGTAGGATTTTCGTTGTTCATAAATCATTTTGAAATCTTAACCTATAAGTATATATTTTTTTACTGATGTATACAACAACGACGTGGTATTTTAATATTTGTTGTTGTTGTGCGGGCCATATATGGCCCAATTGGTGGTCCCATTGCCCCGGAGGGTTGGACTACTTCATACATGACAGATCCGTTTTACAGGAAGGTCCCTTTCACACATCCATTCACTCACACATATCGTAAATTAGATCCCAATCATAGGCCGGTAACCCCCTGATCGGGTACCCCCAGAGGTATTGATTTGGTATAGGAACATGGGGGACTTTATGACTACGACCTATTTAACGTGCCCCAGCCACCATTAGCGAACACGACGGTCTTTAGCCAGGTCCAAGCGACGATCTCGCATCAATCAGAATTGCAGGCTCCGCCGAGGACAGAACCCACAACCCTTCCGATGCGAGCCCGACGCTCTACTGACTGAGCTACCGCGGCTCTTTTTAATATTTAATTAGTATTCATAAACCAAATAATTATGAACCAATGAATGGTTGCTAATAAAAGTGAGAAAAGTTTTATTAGTTTAGAGTAATTATCTTTTAATGTATTATACTCTTACATACCGTAAAACTATGTAATTTAAGTTTGAGAAAAATAAAAATGTCTTCTACATTTGGTCATAAACATAAACATTCAAACGCTTGAAGAAATTTAATTTCTAAACACAACATTCATACTATAAATGTTCTGAACTTGAAACAAACCTACTCAATAACAAATGTTTTACAAAAAACTTCGAATATTCTACCTAATTTTACTAAAAGTGCACCACTTAAAAGTGCTATCATTGATTTATGTGTTCAGTTAAACATACATTTTAGCCTGCTTGCTGTGGGATAAGATTCCATATTGCTTTCTGATACATATCTAAATTCTTTCAGAATCCTTTTTAATTATGTAGCAAAGAAAGAGTGTAACAGCACTATCTCATGAGATGCATCGTATTAAATAAATTTGAGTACTATTCGCCCTGAAACTTTAAGGAAACCTCACCATTTTAACATTTGAATCTTTCAGAATATACACCTTTTCGAACGTAGACATACAACAAAATGAGGTCTGTGGACCAATAACAGTTCTTAAATCGCTTGATATTCTGTTGCGCAAAATCTATCTGAATACATTTGCGCCCATCTAAAACTATCTAAAGCTTGGATGCAGAAAAATTTCACTCTCCTCCTGCACGCTCTAATTATCTCTTTCGAAAACAAAGGCATAATTTGGAGAGACACATTATTCATTGTAAAAGACGCATTCAGTTCGGGGGATTTGGTTCTTATTTATTCGTTGAAACTCAGAAAATGAGTGCTTTACACCTCAGAGTTTATTCTAAACTGTATATTTTGAAGCTTTGTATTGATAAGAGTTTCACACAATATGAAAAGGTGTATTATTCATGAAAACGTGATTATTCTATTAATATTTTCAAAGCTTTACAGAATATGAATAGAGTGATCTTTGGTATTAGTTAAGTTTTGATTAGAATATTGAAATATTGTAATGCATGATGAAAGAATAGGTTTCGCAGATACGAAAATACTTGTAACGTTTGCTTGAAGAATCGTATTTTAGCATTAGTGGCGATACGTAATTAATTAATTATCATATAAACTAATTATAAATGGTTTTTCTTGTAATGAGGTTTTCATACTAATGAAAGTTCGTTGACATTAGATGCATAAACTATGATTTAACGATAAACAACACTAGTTAGGAAATGTATAATTATAACAAAATAATATGTTCTGATTAATAGTTACTATGATAATTAGTATTGGTTATTCTTTTCTGCGTTTGACTATTTGAAGAAATAACTGTGGTATGTTACCATTGAATGTTCTTGGAATCAATAAAAAAATTGTAAGCTCGAAATCAAAAGTGCTTTTTAATTGTAATTTCCTTAATGATTAAAAGAACACTAATTACTTATCGTAATAGACAATACATTAATCACTTAATTATATGATACTTAGCATCAAGCGATAGAAAATATATTAACTAGATATCTAGAGTATAGTATTAAATCTGAATTAAATGGTTTTTATAGCTTGGATGATTAATTAAAAGATTAATCTTGATTTCCAGCCGTAACTTAGAGTTTTAAAACATAAATCCTCATTAATGTCAATTAAATAAATTCTGCAAACGTATCAAAATTAAACGAACGTTAGATGATTGAACTGTTTTCTAAATGTGATGCAAATTAAAATAATGTATATCTGTAGCAATATATAAATACATAGCAAATTAAAATTGTATTTTATGTTTAAGAGTCAAACTTTTTAAACTTTTACGACCATATCACACAGAATTAGCTTTTCATAACTATACACGAATTGTAGCTCTACAAAGATATAGAGTTATTCACAAATATCTGAATTTATCTATCATATTTCAAAATTTGTTAGGTAGGTATTTGAATTAAGTCGTACTGGTCAATATTTGTCGATGAGAGGTAATCTGAAGTAAGATTTTAAACAGCATATCAGATTTATTTCAAAATAACACGAAGGGAATGGTAATGGTAATGGTAATTTTAGTTAACGTCGTACTAGAGCAACACAACGGGCTATTGACGACGGTCCGGAATCAGTCCCTTAAGGGAAAGATTCGAGGACAACACCTCGTAATTTTGAACCACGGTCAGATGACGAAGCAACACCTGAGCTGGCACCCCACTCTCCAAACTTCCACGCCAACCCAACGTGAAATAACACGAAGGATCATAATCAAGTGTTCTATAGACATAACTTAGGAGGATTGTGAGTTCGAATCCAATTAAAGACCATCGTGTACGAAGGGGATTGGTGCACGTTAAATTTGTTGTGACCTGAAATATCCTCACACTGGCATGGTGTAGACTTTTTGAGGTGTTGTCATTGAATCTTTTCCTTGTGGTATGAGACTTCGACTGTCATTAATAGCCCGTTATGTTACTCCATTGTGACGTCAATTCAAGAACTTTCTAACCACAACTTAAGAATCTATTTCATGTCAAGAAACGATATTTCGGATAGAGATGACAAAATATATATTTTTAAATAATTTACTTTTCAACTTTAAAGAAGTATATATTGTATACTTAACAATCTAATAGGTTCACACGCATATATCCGTTTTGAAGACTACAGTTGTCCACACTTATGGCTTCTTATGGCAAGGCAGTACAGTTGCGAAGACAAATACAAATACAATACAATACAATACAAAGTACATAGTTGACCGAGGTCATTTTAGCCTTATACAAGGCCAGAAGTGATGGTCACTTGTGAAGGGGCACCCAGTGGGTGGACCATCATTGTCCCTAACAAAGCACAGTACAATTTACATCCATGGCCTAACCCCGGATTTGAACCAGGAACCTTCCGATCCAGAGGCCAACACCTTGACCACTAGACCGGTTGGTTGGCGGTTGACATACTTAAACAATAGAATCTTTATTAGGATTCCTTCAGCAAATAAATTATTTCC
The DNA here is from genome assembly GCA_947359465.1 of Metellina segmentata. Classification (NCBI taxonomy): domain Eukaryota; kingdom Metazoa; phylum Arthropoda; class Arachnida; order Araneae; family Tetragnathidae; genus Metellina; species Metellina segmentata. The sequence goes on from OX375874.1 coordinate 101,274,594, forward strand.
TAGGATCGTTTCATTCAACAGATGTGTTTATTTACTCATTATGTGCATTGTGGGAGAGAGGCAATGTTACATTACACAGAAATTTTATGAAGCTCAGATTAAACATGGTGGTTGTTTCGACGAGATATCTCGTTGTTATCAAAACGGACAAAATCTTAATGGACGACGTACCTCGTCACTGGAGACAAACTGTCAGATCTTGATCAATTATAATAAGGAACTTGCACCGGTGAGAAAAAATGCTCATTTCTGTGTTTTATTAATAGATTGATCGTCAAAATGTTCGAAAACGATGATTAAAACCCATAAAATGGACTTAATTAATTAAAAAGTTTTGTTTTAAGTTACCGAAAAGTGCAGCAAAAGCATGTGACCTCAAAACGCTATGTGATTAGTTTGAAGTCATTGTGCTCCACGATGTAATGTTTACGTTTGTTTAGCGCGTTGAAATTTCATATTGCTTGCTCTTTTAATTTTTAAACAATCAATTAAAAAAAAAATTTTGTTTTTTTTTGTATCGCTGTTTGTATTTTTTGTTTATTCCGTGATTATGTTTCTTCTATCTCTTAATTTTAACTTGCCTTTTTTTATTTCTATCTTGTTTACAATGACTCCAATGCCTGAATTTGTGAAAGGGCAATCAGATAATTTGACTAAAATCGATTCGCCGTCAATGTTTTTTTTTTTTTTTTTTTTTTTTGGGGGGGGGGGAGTAATCCTGATTTTATGTGAGCTGAAATACGAGTATTAATTAAAGCTCAGATGTATGTATATTTCTATTTGGTTGGATATATTATTGCTTTATTTTTAAATGCTGTGGCATGCACAGTTCCTTAGACAAATTTAAAAGTTGCTATCTATGTGTTTTTCTTTTGTTTAAATATTAAATAAGTTTCATAATTTATTTTTAGTCTTATAAACAATTTTTTACGTGTTGATTTATACATGTGTGATTGTGGAATTTTTACCTTAATTTTCATGTTATTATTTTGATAGGCAATGTTACCTCATGAACCGTAGGAAAATTAGGGTTACTTTGTCCACCTCTCACTAGCTGTGTATGGAAAAATTATTAAGGCTTTTAAGAACATTACCAGAAATGACTTTAGAGGCAATTTTCAATAGCAAACCTCTGGTGGGCAAAGTTACCCCTGATGTCTAAGTAACTTTGCCCACCAGGTTTTTCAATTATAACTGAAAGAGAAAGCAATGAAAATATATTTCAACACCATAAATCAACTCTATAAGCCCTGGTCAAGCCTAGAATTTTTTTCCTTTCTCCAACTAATAGAGAAGTACGAGTATTTTTTACTAGAAATTTAAAATTCGGCGAAGTAATCCCTGTTGAGGGTAAGAAAAAGCTTATTCTGTTCTGTAATCGTTGTATTTGTGCAGCAAAGTACTAAACAATATTTAAAAGACGGTTTTCCAATCGTAGACATTGTGAAATCTTGTTTGGTTGAATACAAATCCTTTTTAGATCAACAAGGAAGAAATACCGCTTGCTATTTCAACGTCGCTATCAAAGTAAACAGACCATCATGGGGCACATTGAGGTCACAAGAAGCGGTGGAGAAAAAATAGCGTTTTTGAGATGAAGCAAATAGTGCGAACTTGAAATTTTTGTTATTTTACCTTTTCGGGCTATAACAGTAAAAAAATAAAGACACTTTCCATCATATTTTTTCTTTTTCTATATTATAAAAATATAAACAAAAACGCGTGAGTTCCTCATTGAGAATAATAATAATTAATAGAAACCATCAGATCATACAAAAATCGGAAATATGTCATGCATCTTGTTGACTATATATCTCGTCAGTAACAAATTCAGTCTTATAGTGTTATACTAGACACTCCGTTGGCTCCTCTTAGTAAGTAGGTTTGTAATTAACGTCGCAAAAGAGAAACACAACGGACCAGTGGCGACGGTCCGGTATCAAACCCGAAAAGAGATATCCGAGTACAACACCAAGTAATTTTGAACCACGGTCAGATGACGCGATCATACACCTTATCTGGTGCCCCACTCTCCGAACTTTCACACCACGGAAACCTGGGGACATTTGAAGTCACGACAGATTAAACGTGCACTAAATACAACGATGTACACGACAGTCTTTGATCGGATTCGACCTCGCAACACTATGTGTGCTAATCTTTGACTCATCCAAACGGGCTCTATCGGTGCCCTAGAAACATCTTGAAATTTTAAATACTAAACAAGACATTCTTTTAAAAATAATATTTTTCTCTACTATTATAAAAGGAAGTGCTTGTCTGTTTATTTTCTGTACGCAAAGTCCTGACGAATCTAAGGAAGTTACAGTATTGGGATTTGGCACACATGTAGTTCGTTTTTTTTTTTTTTTTTGTAATTTTTGGGTCGCGGCGAACTTTAAAATTCAATCTAGAACATTTTGAAATGAATTTAATGAAATTTAATTATTATTGAATGCAACAGCAAGAATATCAGAGATTTAAAATTTTTACTTTTCGTATCCGTTTTCATTTTGCTCGGAAGATAATTTTCCAGCAGACGATTAAAAACAAATAAACTTTTAACTGGATTTATTTAGTTTTTACCCTAGACTGTTAAAGATAGAGTACAAATTTCAACGGATTTGAAATCTGCAGAAAATTTCACATAAGATTGATACCTAAAATGTAAATTTTCTTTAAAAATTATATATATTTTTTATTTTTCCGCAAGAGAATGTGACGTCACGCCAACTAAACAGATTACATTTCCTGCTCTCTTATGATTTTAGCGAGAAAGTATATTGAATAAAATAAATCAAACTCCATACAGATTGAACTGCACCTACATTCCAGCTATCGTGTTTGCTTAAAAAAATTACGAGACAAGTATGGAAACTAAACTAAACTACTGCACCTACCTTCCAGCTATCGTGTTTGTTTAAAAAAATTACAAGATAAGTATGGGAGCTAAATTAAACAACTGCACCTACCTTCCAGCTATCATGTTTCTCAAAATATTTACAAGATAAGTATATAAACAAATGCACCTACCTTCCAGCTATCGTGTTTGTTTAAAAAATTACAAGACAAGTATGGGAACTAAACTAAACACCTGCACCTGTCTTCCAGCTATCGTGTTTGTTTAAAAAAATTACAAGACAAGTATAGGAACTAAACTAAACACTTACACCTACCTTCCAGCTATCGTGTTTGTTTAAAAAATTTACAAGACACGTATGAGAACTAAACTAAACAAATCCGCGTCCTTTTATATCTTCTTATTATTCAGTCCTCAGCACTTTTTTCCACCCAGACTTGCCCAAACTCCCCTTACAGTTCATTGAACTGTAAATTTACGACCACACAAACCCCTCAACAAAAGAAAAAAAACACACTATCGAATCCTCGTTCAAAACGACAAAGCAAAATAAAGCGAACCAACAAATACGATTTTAATCCTGTGGCGAATAACGCTTAGGTCGGGAGTTTCGGCAAAGTGTATAAAAATGGTCACCCCTAACAACCACACAACACGCAGCCCCATGCCCTCGAACGCAATCTCTTCTTCTCAAGCCGGCAACTTTAATATAAAGTTAACTGGGCCCCGGAGATATTCACGCAACGAATATATTATGTGCTTCTGGGAAGTTAAAATATTGAATCTGCTTTTCAAAAGCCTTCACTGGAAATATTTTGCAGATAAGAGCCGGGGAGGAGAGATAATTTGAGCGTGAAACAATGATGTTATGAAAAGTTTTCTGAGTTTTCCTGGAATTTTTATGCGTTTCCGAGTGGGGTTATACTGGAAAAATCGGGATTCAATGGAAATGTTGGGTGGGGACTTTTTTCCCGTTTTCCCATACGAATAATTATGGAATTCCAGTGGCGATAGAAAATTCGGTTTTGTTCGATTAGAAAATGGAAAAGTTTGGTTTGGATTTGTGTTTATCGCTAAAAGTTTCTACCCCCATTTGTGTATTAAATTATGATGAATTTTGGATGAGCATTTTATACGAGTTTGGGAACGAACAATTTTCATTTAGAGCTTATTCCACGTAAACAATTCTGGACTTTAAATATTTACTTAATTATCTTCCAAGGAAAGCTGAATTAGCTTATTACCTTGCTTGAATGTTTTCGTCTTTCTGTGATTTGTGCTTGTAATTTTTGTTTGTTTAACTCTATGGGTGGCTTATTTTCACGTCAATACCTTACTTATAGTGGGCAGTCTCTATTATAAAACCTGTTCTTACTTGGATATTTATTCCCCTTAGACTAATAGGGCAGTTTTGTCTCGACTATGCATGACGTCATTAGCAAAACTGATCAGATTTTAATAGACGCGATATATCGTCATTGAAAAACTGATATTTTAATAGATGCGATATATAGTCATTGAAAAACTTGAGAAGATCTTGATGGTCGAGGTATCTCGTCGAAATCGCTAGGATAGTAAAGGATGGTTGTCCATTCGTGCCTAAATAGGAAATCTTGTAATGAGAAAGAAATTTTTATCGGACCTGAGAAGGATACATAAATTATATTTTTTTCCACGCAGCAATCAGCACAAATCCAAGTTTATCCTGTACTGAAGTATAGTGAGTCCCTGGTGGTAAGGTAGATGACCTTGGAAAAATCCATTTAAACTAACATGGTAAGGGATGTCAGGGAAATGGACTGCCATACGCAAAATCATGTAAGATGATCGCCATTCGTTACTCACACATTATTTTTTCTTCATTCATTCTTAATCACAGATGTCGCTAGACCAAATCCAAAACACTCTTATACATAAGTACAGTGAGTCTCCTGTGAGAATTCAAGCTGACTTTGCAGAAGTTCATTTCAAAAAAGGTGCTGGTTTGCCAGAGAAACGAACTGTCATGCGCATGTATGAAATTATGTGATTATTAATTTCTTCAATTCGTAATCCCATAACATATAATGAGAATGTACATTACCTTGGAGGAGTCCATTTCAGAAAAGATAAAAAGGGTTTTCAGGGAAAAAAGCTGTCATACCTAAAGTCAAGTATGGTAATTCCCAAAAGTGATTAGTCACTTCTCCAAATTGTAGACACTGATATCAGTCGATTAAACCCTAGACCAGGGATGGGCAAACTTTTTCGGTCGCGGGCCAAAAATCGAAAAAAAAAAGTTTGGCGGGCCAAGATAAATTTTTCTAAAATTTTAAAAACAATATGCAAGTATTACAATTTAAATATGTTAATGAGATAAATGAAATTCCGATTTCATTTTTAAAAGTTCCTTATATTGAGGTTCGAAGTGAGATGTACTGATTCTAAGGAACGAGGCTAAATGCTCATCTGTCAGTCTACTTCTGAAATAATTCTTTCTAAGGTTCATAGTTGAAAACACTTGTTCACATATTTAAGATGAAGCAAACATAGCACTGATTTTCTGGGCGTGAGATATTAAATTTGGGAAATTTACTTTCGATAATGATTTGTAAAACTCTAACTTTGGCATATTTAGAAACAACTGCATGAGATGATTGTTAGATTACAACTCAATTAATTCAAGCTGCAAATCTGACCTCACTGCTTCACAATTTACGTTGAAAGGCATGGTAAAACTATCCAATTCTGTTTGAATTGCACTGAAATCTTGAAATCTGCGTTCGAACTCAAAATGCAGTTTTTTCAAGCCATCTTCATAATTCTTAAGTTTCTCTTCATTTACTGAGGGTATTGAATTTAACCTCGAGAAATGAGACAGGTCGTTCTTAGCTAGCTGCCCAGCAAACAGCTTAAGTTTAAAAGCTTTGAGATGGGCCCAGATATCGTCGATAAATTGATTTTCCCCTTGCATCTTGACATTCAAGTTGCTCATATGACAAAGAAGATCTGTGAAAAATGCAAAGTCCGAAAGCCATTCTGTATCTTCTAACATTTCGCACTCCGCAGAACACTGTTTCTCATGGAAGAACGACACAATGTCGTCTTTCAACTGCCAAACTCGCTCGAAAACAGATCCTGCACTAAGCCACCTTACTTTCGTGTAATACAGTACATCAGAGTATTCAGATTGCACGGACTGAAGAAATTCTCGAAATTCTATTCGCGGGCCGGATAAAACCTTCTGGGGGGCCGGAGTTGGCCCGCGGGCCGGAGTTTGCCTATCCCTGCCCTAGACTATACAATACTGAAATACAGTGAATATCTGATATGAATGTAGATGACCTTAGTGAAGACCATTTCAACGAAGGTGAAAAGGGTTTACAGAGGAAAATGCTGCCATACCTAAATTTATGCATGGTGATAGATGATTATTCATTTCTTTAAGGGCACCGGGAAGTCATCAAAGGCCAGAAATCATGAAAATGTGGCCAATATTCGAATGCGTATAAAATTTAAGCTATTATAAGTACCAATATAAATTTTTACACACATGTTTGTAATGCATTTTAATACTAATTCAAGCTAAAAATAAAAAATTTTAAAGTCAAAACATTTTGTAGAGAGCCTTTATATAGAACTCGGTGAAAAAAAATTCAATACAGTGAGTTCACTTTGGGTGCGCTCTGTAAAAAAACTTTAATATATATTGTGTAGCAACATCTTCCCCTGTCACAAGAAATGTTTCTTGAATTCATTAAAATATTTTTTGTTGAAAATAACCAGAAAAAATATTTTTAGACACAATTTAAGTCAATTCATGGAAAACTTATGATTTTATACCTACTAATTACCCATTAAAAACATTTGTGTTCACATTTACTCAATAGTTTATACTTTAACATAATTGCCAAATAGAAATACACGTGTATGCAAAATTTCAGACTGATAACTTTAATAGTTTTTTCACAGAGCGCACCTGAAGATGAAAATTTATCATTTTGAGAAAACGACAAAAAAGCATCTCCTTACCTTTTCTATAAGAACTTTCCAAAGCACAAGTAAACAAAATTCTCGGTTAAATATAATAACAGTCGCAGTTAAATCTGTTGCCACTATGCACAAAAGGTATATTTATACAAAAATATACTAAAAATATAAAATATTATAAAAAATATTATCCATCGTTGGCAATACCGAAACTTCAAACCTAAAACCGAAACCAAAAAGGATAATTTCAAAATTTAATTTTAGTAACTTAAAATGCAATTTACATAATAAGGGATACATCAATCGATTCGTATTTGTACCCTCTATTAAACGCAATTGAAATCAAAAATTCGATTTTTTGAAGAATTGCGACTTCCCAGTGCCCTTAATTCGTAATCACTGATATCAGTCGATCAAACCCTAGACTATACTTTACTGAAATACAGTAAGTCTCCGATGTGAAGGTAGACGACTCAGAAGACGGCCATTTCAACAAAGGTGCCAAATAAGGGTTGCCAGGGAAAAGGACTGTCATACGCATGCGTGAAATTATGTGATTATTAATTTCTTCAATTCGTAATCACATAACAACATGACATTGGAGAAATCTATTTTAACAAAATTAAAAAGGGTTTTCAGGGTATAAAACTATCATACCTAAGTCCTGTATGGTGATAACCACAGGTGATGATTCATTTCTTCAATTCGTAGTCACTGATATCCGTCGATCAAACCCTAGACTATCCAGTTCTGAAATACAGTGAGTATCCGCTGTGAAGATAGAAGACTCTGGAGAAGTCTATCTCAACAAAGGTGGTAGAGTTTTCCAGGTAAAAGGTCTGTAACACGGTCGATCGCCAGAGGCGAATATACATTTCGCCAAGCCGTAATCACTGATATAACTTCGGGCACCTGTAGATGAACTGCGAATCAGAGCTAAAGACATTACTCACTGGTCAGTGGTAGCCCTGTAGGAAGAGTACCCAACTAGCTACCAAAGGATTGGTAATGGTAATGGTAATTTTAGTTAACGTCGTACTAGAGCAACACAACGGGCTATTGACGACGGTCCGGAATCAGTCCCTTAAGGGAAAGATTCGAGGACAACACCTCGTAATTTTGAACCACGGTCAGATGACGAAGCAACACCTGAGCTGGCACCCCACTCTCCAAACTTCCACGCCAACCCAACGTGAGGACTTTCGGCCACGACAGATTTAAGGTGCACCAGCCGCCTCTACACCATACGTTTACAAACATCCATGCCCGGACCCGGATTCGAACCAGGAACCTTCCGATCTAGAGGCTAACACCTTAACCACTATACCGGTTGGTCGGCCCAAAGGATTGGAAGTTTGGATCCAAGCAATTCAGAATTGCATTACTCGAATTCCAAAATGTTTTAATAACATCACACTGGAGCAACATAGAGGTATATTGGCGACTGTCCGAGTTCAACCCCGAATGGAAAGATCCGAGTACAACACCAAGTAATTTAGAACCATGCTCAGATGACAAGGCCACACCTGAGATGGCACCCCTCCAAACTTCCTTTTCACGCCAAGTTGTTATCCGCGGATATTTTCCTTATGGTTTGTTCCCGGACCGTCGCCGTGTTAGCCTCTAGATCGGAAGATTCCTGGTTCGAATCCGGGTCCGGGCATGGATGTTTGTAAGCGTATGGTGTAGAGGCGGCTGGTGCACCTTAAATCTGTCCAGGCCGTAAGTCCTCACGCTGGGTTGGTGTGGAGGTTTGGAGATTGGGTGCCAGCTCAGGTGTTGCTTCGTCATCGGACCGTGGTTCCAAATAACGAGGTATTGTCCTCGGATCTTTCCCATTAGGGACTGATCCCGGACCGTCGTCAATAGCCCGTTGTGTTGCTCTAGTACGACGTTAACTAAAATTACCATTACCATTACCCGGATTGTCGCCAATAGCCCGATGTGTTTTGTAGAGTACGACATTAACCCTCCAGCGGTACGTATGAGTATGGTACTGAGGTAATAGTAATTTTAGTTAACGTCGTACTAGAGCAACACAACGGTATATTGACGACTGTCCGTGTAATGGTAATGGTAATTTTAGTTAACGTCGTACTAGAGCAACACAACGGGCTATTGACGACTGTCCGGGTAATGGTAATGGTAATTTTAGTTAACGTCGTACTAGAGCAACACAACGGGCTATTGACGACTGTCCGGGATCAATCCCTTTAGGGAAAGATTCGAGGACAACACCTCAAAACACGGTCAGATGACGAAGTAACTCCTGAGCTGGCATCCCACTCTCCAAACTTTTACACCAACCCAACGTGAATGGTACAGAGGAGTACTTGCCTTGTTGGCAGCAGACCCGAACTATTTTAAACAGCTAAATGTCCTGGTTTCAGTAATATGTCCGAATAATTAGAGTCTGCTCCTTACAGTGTGGTATGTTTTCTGGGCCCCATTTAAGCTGAATTTTCTGAATTGTCCGGGTTTGCCGCTTGGAGGGTGGATTAAAATATCTACATTACTAATTTAACGTAATTTGGTAATTTTTTAGTTAACGTCGTACTAGAGCAACACAACGGGCTACTGACGACAGTCCGGGATCAGTCCCTTAAGGGAAAGATCCGACGACAACACCTCGTAATTTTGAACCATGGTCAGATGACGAAGCAACACCTGAGCTGGCACCCCACTCATTAAACTTCCACGCCAACCCAACTACTAATTTAGCGTATAGACTTGTTTGAAATCAAGTGACACAAATGCCAATACGCTAAAATCGGACTGTTTAAGTAGGCATATTTAAAAACTTGCAATTTGATAAATATATAAGGTGTAGTCTTGTATCCGTAAAAATAGTCAAAATAGTCAATTCGTTTTAAATTGTCAGTTTGTTTGGAGCATTTACTCGGAATCTTTTATGTGTATGGATTAAAAAAAAACATAAATTTGGTATTTTAAAATTGTTTTTTTTCTTTAACTCCTAGTATTTTTTTTTTAAATGAAAAATGACCAATTTTTGTATTTTAACAATCAAACTGAATTTTTCTGAGCCGATAGAAAAAAAAATGCCTGTTTAAAATATGTTCTTGGGTGTGTTAGAATTCTAAACCATTTATTTTTCATATTATCTTGAATAGACTTAACTGTAACAAATATGTTCCTTTTATGGAAAAAAAACACATTTGGAGGTATTGAAGTTAAAAGCATAAGATTGGTTCTTACTTCAAATGTAAAGTATTTTTCAAAAAATTATTTAAAACTCTTCTACTTAACGTATTTGCATAAATGAAGTATCATTTTAAGCACAGTTGTATAGACATTTATTTAAACTGATAAAAAAAAAGTTAAATTTTGAAAGAATTTTGTGCATTGGTCACATAAATAAAATGAAGGAATCTAATATCCATCTGTTTCAAAATTAACTTAAGTAGTAACTTAAATAGCAAAATAACAAAAAATTTTTTGTAGAATTTTGGATTTTTTTTTATACACACTTCACACACACAATTCTATATACACATTACCGACTAAAATATAAGCTTCTTAAATTCAATAAGTAACTGTAATTATTAGTTAGGTAGTTAAATTAATGTCGCATTTAAAAAAAAAAGGAATGTACCGTAGTTAGCATAGAAAAGGTTAAAAATGTATCTATTCTTAAACAAGACCTGATTGCAGTAAAAAGGTTTTGTACTTTTTTTTTTAAATTTAATTATACAGTGTAGTAAGCACATATATCGATCATGAGGAGTATAATTTATCTTTTTATAACATCACACTTATAAATATATATCGCATTATAAGAGAAAATCGAAAGAAACAGTATATTTTTCAGGAGTGTTGTGATCCGAATTCTAAATTATATTTTTCTTTTGTGAATTTTAAGCAATATTTTAGATATTATGAATAATAAATTAGTTTGAATAATGAGTTCCAAAAAATTGAAACACACGGAGTAAAATTTCAGGCATGACTGAAATTTAAACGAATATTTGGAACATATAACGGAAAGATAATTAACCATTTTTTTTTTGCACCATCAAAATTGCGCTATCTTTTTTTTTTGCTTGTAATTTGTAGAACTTGGACACGTTCTTGAGATTGTTAATCACTTTACTTGATAAGACAATGTTGAGCATTTTTGGTATAAGCTTAGAAATAGTTAGGTTGATATTTTAACTGAAGTCGCACTAGAACATCTCGTGGGCTATTGGTGACTGCGTAAGCTGGTACCTCAATCTCCAAACTACTACACCACGCAAAAGTGAGGACAATTAGTTCCTCGACAGGTTTATCTTGCACCAACTTCCCTTGAACACGATAGTCTATTGTTGTATTGGACCTCGAAACCATTTGGTTGCTAATCTATTACTCTTCTTACAGTCTGATCTGTTCTTCTATCGCGGCATGTGTAATAGTAGAAAATTTATTCAGCTAAATTTAGCATTTACCTTACGGCACTTAGATTTTTTCAATCATCTCACCAGAACGGCTCTTTCGCCTACCCTTACTTAACGCTTTCCTTTCATAGTATTGTGTGGATTATCGTTTGGAGCTAGAGAGATATCACCAGATAGACCTTCTGCCTTTACTGCAAAGCGTTCACACCTCACAGTCGACAGGATAGTGTACCGAACAAAAGGAGGGATCCTCTAGAAGGTCAGTCGCTAAATGGTGTTTGATCCCAGCGGTCATTTAAAATAGGGATAACATCCACGGAACACACATCTATACCATGCCGCTGGTGTAAACGAAATTTTAGTGGTAACAATTCTCTATCCGCCGCAGTGTAAATGTTAATAGAACGCCTTCGGGTGTCTTTCCAAGACCCAGCACATTTCCAGATCTAAATCTCGTTTTGCTCCATTAAAATTGACTATAGAATAGCAAAGTAGGCAGATTTCTAACTATTCGGTTAACAATACTTTTTACAGTATGTTTTTTGACCCTGAAGATGTAAACATCCCTTTCAGATGTAAAAAAATGATCAATCGCGCGTTTACGTCATCGTGCATCGTTAGCAATTAGTACAATCTTATTCATAGATGATTCTTTCATTCAACGAACAAAAAAAAACGATCACTGGCCGTAAATACTTTTGAATTAATTAGAAATTTGTTAAGAGAACCATCCAAAAATGAATCTGATAGTGTCAGGCTCTCTCGTTCCAAATTTAGTCTAAGTTTTTCGGAATACGCCGAAATAAATCAGAGGAATTTCTAGAAAGTTTCCCTGATACTGCTGACTCAAAACTTAGATCAATCGGGATGATAGGTAGGTAGTTTAACTAACAATGTACTGACCCTGTAGTGAGAAGACATTTCGTCATTAAGATATTGCCAATATTTTTATGAGGACGAAATCGCTTCATATTACGTTGATGACGAGGTAGAATATTTCTTCCAACGACAAGATATCTTGTTCATCGAAATCTAGTCAGTTTTGCTTGTCAACTCACCATGTCGAGATCGTTTCAGTTTACGTTGATGACGAGATCAAATGTTTCTTCCGACGACAAGATATCTTGTTCATCGAAATCTAGTCAGTTTTGCTTGAAAACTAACCATGTCGAGATCGTTTCGGTTTACGTTGATGACGAGATCAAATGTTTCTTCCAACGACAAGATATCTTGTTCATCGAAATCTAGTCAGTTTTGCTTGTCAACTCACCATGTCGAGATCGTTTCAGTTTACGTTGATGACGAGATCAAATGTTTCTTCCAACGACAAGATATCTTGTTCATCGAAATTTAGTCAGTTTTGCTTGTCAACTAAGCATGTCGAGATCGTTTCGGTTTACGTTGATGACGAGATCAAATGTTTCTTCCAACGACAAGATATCTTGTTCATCGAAATCTAGTCAGTTTTGCTTGTCAACTCACCATGATGAGATCGTTTCAGTTTACGTTGACGACGAAATCAAAGAAAGTGTTTTCCAACGTCAAGATATCGTGTTCATTTAAATATAGTCGGTTTTGCTCGTCATTTTACGAAATTACGGGGCGTTGTCCTTGAACCTTTGCCTTCGTGGGTGGATTTGGCCAATAACCCGTCATGATGATCCAGTTAGATGTTAATCGAATATACATCTGGTCAGTTTTGCTAACTTTATATCTCGTCGAGACATCTACCAACAAGGTTAATGCGTAGGTGAGCATTTTAACTAGCGTCGTTCTTGAGCAACACAACTGGTATTGACGACGGCCCTGAACCAATCCCACAAAGAATAGATTCGAGTACAACACTACATAATTTTAACCACGGTCAGATGACAACAGGGTTAATGGAATCTCATCATAAGGTTCTACACTCTATGGGTGGGTCGGAGAGGCGAGGGTCTTAGAGGTTAATGGGAAGCTCACCACAGAAGGCGCTATTGAAAACCAGCGACTGATTTAACAACGCGTGATGCATATAAAGTTTAAGCTCACACACACGCATCACAATCTGGCCGTCGGCCAGAAAAGAACTACAACCGATTCTTCCGACCTGAAGCATCCCCAGAAAGAAGAAAAAACTCCACACCCCACCACCATTACGAAGAGTTATCCACGCACCGTAAGCAATTCAGAAAACCTCCCACAGAGATCAGCCCTGCAGAACTAGAACCCTAATAACAAGTTCCAAATCTCTCAAGCCACCAACGACAAGTAAACCAAGCCGAAAACTTCCAAGCATCCCGCTTGCCGAGGCAGAGGCAAATTGTGAATTACTCTGGGAAGCTCGGGAGCTTCCCGCTGCCTCTCAGCATCCCCGGGAGAGCGGGAGCTATTTTTCATCATCAGCTATGACATCTTGTGACTTTCATAACTCAATCAAGGAGTGATCCATTTCTGGGCTAGCGGGTGGCACGTTTTCTTTTTGCAAGAGCCCGGTGTATTGGAGGATGAGGACAGCAGTCTCCCGTGAGTGGTTGACTGTGTTACGGAATGAGAAACTTAGTGGGGTGTTAGATCGGAATTTTGCTTTCGGTGTGTATTTGGAGGGTGTTCATAAAATGCTATGATTTATTGATGTTGCGTGATATAAGGCGTTCTATTTTAAGATTTGTAACCCTTTGAGATATTTTAGGTACATTGAATTTTGGTAGTTGATGGAACAGGTTTTACCTAACCCTTTAAGTGTTAAAAGATTTCCAGGTTGTGTAGTATTGCTTCTCTTATGAGACGACACACATAATGGCCACATAACTACCCTATTGGTTGAAATATCCATGGATTCTTCAACCTTTAATCGGATCTTTACATTTGGAATTAGTCCCAGACAGGGGCCAGAGTGCGACGCTAATTCAACTTCCTGCTTCTAACATTTGGAAAGATTATGTTGTTCTTTTATTTCGGATAAAAATAATTTTCTACAGCCCTGTGTATACTGAGGGCTATCACAGAAGTCTCGTGTTAGTGGTTGACTGTGCTACGAAATGAGGAACTTAGTGGGGTTTTAGATCGGATTTTTGCTTTCGGTGTGTTTTTGGAGGGTAGCACTGGTGGTGTAGCCCGAATAGTTATTTTAACTAGTTAAAAATTGGTAGTTAATGTAACACGGAGTTTTCCTTAACTCTACGAGCATTACGAGATTTTCCGAGTTCTGTATTTGTGCTTGTATTAAGCAACAAGGCACACATAATGACTAAATAACTACCCATATATTGGTTTAAATATCCAAGGATTCTTCAACCTTTAATCTGAGCTATTTCTAGGACCGTCTCCAATAGTCCGTTGTGTTGTTTTAGTGGTACGCTAATTCAATTCCCTACCCCTTTAACTTTTGTAAATATAAAATTGTTGTTTCCTTTTATTGTTCTTTCTTCTTTAAGACGCTTAACCCGCTGGAATATTTAGTGAAATGTAATTTTGTAGGTGATGGAACACGTTTTCTTCAACCCTTTAAGCGTCCATGCTTTATTATTCATTTTCACTTCCCAAGAATGATACCAAATGCAAGTGTAATCCATCTTTGCAATTATGAAACTTGCCTGTCATCAGCCCTTTAGACATGTTTTAGGATAAAAACGGATCTTAATATTGCTATTTACGTATGCTTAATAAGAAATTACACCCAAACTACAAGGTGCATTTCATAAGTAATGCGATCAAATTCATAACAAATCATTTATTGAACATATTTGTATAATTAGTTAAAAATCTTCAAAATAGCACCCTCCTGCGTAGATACATTTCTGGAGACGGTGTTTCCAGGCTTGGAAAACATCCTGGAAGGCCCTCTACGAGATGTCCTTTAGAGTCAATGTTACATGAGCCTGGATGTTTTCAATCGTTTCCCAATTTTCCCCTTTCAGGACTCTTTTTAAGGGGCTTCAGTACCCAAAAATCGAAAAAAAAAATCGTATTTAAGATTTTTAGTGCATATTATTCTCTGAATTCTTACCTTTCTATTGGTATATTGCTTTTGTTTCTACGCGGTCTGGAAGTAAGTTAAATTTCGTTTTCAAAAAGTAAACAAATAATTTCGCTGAGGGAAACGCCCTCTTTTGAAAGGCAAAACGTAAACAAACCCACATGTTTTAATCCTTAACTTTGTTTTATTTTAAATTTAATTATTCTAATATTTAATTTTGAGTTTATGTTGGTGGGATATGCATTCACTGGGACTTTGACTGTATGATTCTTCCTGTTTATTTACATTCAGTTTAAATTCAAACGCGCTGTCTTTTTCAAGATTCGTAATTTGCTTTTACTGATTCTTTTCTTATATTTCGCTTGTCAAGTTTGTTTCGAACTTTATTTGCTACTATTTCACTGATTTCATTGTTGAAATAGAAATATTTAGTTTGATATAATAGCGTTTAAAATGCCTCGATCAACCACCAAAGTGTTCAGAAAGAGGAAGGGTAATTTCTATGGTAAGAAACAAGTTACTGAAACAGAAACTTGTTCATCACAGACCAAGACATCTACTAGCGAGAAAAAAATTCCTGATTTAAATGAGAGTTATTCAAACTCTTCATACTATGAGGCAAATATCATCATAGATGCTGGTATTCTAGCTGGAGTTTTTAAGCAGCACGTGAGATGCAAAGTGTGCGAAAATGGACTTGATCTGACTCTTGGCAAAAATTCAGGCTTGTCTGTAGAGTTGCACTTGAAATGCAGTGAGTGTAATTTTACCCTGGATTTCGACACGTCTGAGAGGCAGGCAGATAATTCAAAGACGCACGTTGTAAACACTCGATTTGTGTATGCGCTTCGATCCATCGGGAAAGGTGCTGAGGCAGGAAGAATGTTTTGCGGCATTATGAATTTGCCAAATCCTCCGTCAAGGTTTGCCCGACACACGACTCAACTTCTAACGGTTATGAAAGAAGTGTGCGAAGAAACCATGGTGGAAGCGGCTGCAGAAGCTGTTGCCGAAAACAATTCCCCAAATCTAGCTGTGGCAGTTGATGGATCGTGGCACAAACGAGGCTACA
This sequence comes from Metellina segmentata, assembly GCA_947359465.1. Lineage (NCBI taxonomy): Eukaryota > Metazoa > Arthropoda > Arachnida > Araneae > Tetragnathidae > Metellina > Metellina segmentata. The sequence continues at coordinate 101,290,847 of OX375874.1, forward strand.
CGTCTCTGAATGGTATTGTCAGTATCACAAGTGTAGATACTGGCAAAGTGTTAGATGTTGAAGTGCTGTCCAAGCATTGTATGTGTAAGGACAAACGAGTGCATTCTGCAAACTGTAAGAAAAACTTCAATGGCGTCAGCGGAATGATGGAAGTGCGTGGCGCTCTTTCAATGTTTGAACGATCCTCTGAAAAATATGATGTGCGATACACAAAATACTTGGGTGACGGGGACTCAAAAGCATACAATACTGTCAGCCAAAAGTCTGTATATGGCAAAGAGTACCCAATTGAAAAATTGGAGTGCATAGGCCATGTACAGAAACGAATGGGCACAAGGCTACGCACGCTAAAATCAAGCATGAAGGGGCAAAATCTTTCAGATGGGAAACGTCTCGCTGGATAAAATAGATTGACCGACACCCAAATAGAGCTTATTCAAAGCTACTATGGACTGGCAATCCGTAGAAACCTCCAGAGTGTACACGACATGAAGCAGGCAGTGTGGGCAATATTCTTGCATAAAGTGTCGACCGATGCCAATCCACAGCATGGTTTCTGCCCCAAAGGCGAGGATTATTGGTGCAAATACAACAAAGCCGTTGCCAAGAATGAAACGTATTGCCACAAGAATAGCCTGCCTGTTGCTGTAATGGAAACGTTGCGTCCCATTTTCAGAGATTTGGCCCACCCTGAACTTCTTAAAAAGTGTTTGCACGGTAACACCCAGAATCCAAATGAAAGCTTGAACAATGTTATCTTGTCGAGAGTTCCTAAATCGACTTTTGTTCACATAGACACTCTGTCCTTTGGAGTATACGATGCTGTTGCCTGCTTCAATGTAGGAAATGTGACAAAAGTCAAAGTGCTCTCCAAATTGTCGATTGTGCCAGGAGAGTTCATGATAAACTCAATGAAACGTCTCGACCAGGAACGTCTTTTGCGAGCAAGATATGCCCACACCCAGAACACAAAAAACAAAAGGAGAGATAAAAGGCTTAAAAGGAAGAGGGAAGAGGATAAGCTAATAGCTAATCCACAAAACAATGTGTATGGTGCTGGCATGTTTTGATAAAGTAAGACTTTAATCTTTAAATGCGCTTTTCTCAAAACATGAAATTTCAAACTTCGATGTACCTTTTCTGCCAAACTACTGCACATTTATGTGTAATTCTTTTTTCCAGTTATGCACTGTATAACATAGTTTAATCTGAGGTTAAATTTTCATAAATTATTTGGGTAATTATTTTTTAAAAATTTAAAAACTTTGAAAATTTACACATTTTTTTTGGTTGTTTACGTATAATTTTAAAAAAAAATCTAACAATTGTTTTAAAAAACCATAACCTTAAAGTAATATACAAGACTTGTGTAATGCACAAAAAAAATTCAAGTTGATACGAACAATAGTTTTTCTAAAAAGGTACATCGAAATTGAGCAATTTAACATTGCGTGTATACAGGGTACTGAATCCCCTTAAGCGAGGAAACAAAACAAAAAAGAGTGGGGGAGCCAGGTCAGGACTGTATGGAGGCTGGGGAACCAATGAGGTGTGGGTTCTGACCAGGAAATCGTTGACAACGAAGACGCTGTGGCTAGGTTCGTTGTCGTGATGAAGTTTTCATGTTTCCTTGTTGTCACTTCGACCCTCCTTTCAGCCTTTTAAGCACCCTCATGTAAAAAGCTGCTGTCCCAGTGGTCCCAGTTGTAACGATTTCGTGGTGGACAATGCCTATGACGTTAAAGAAGACAATGTGCATGATTTTGACACTTGTGCCATCGAAGAACTTGTGATTTGGACAAGCTATCACTCCCAAAGTCCTTCTGAATTAATAGAAACGTTTTGGTGTCATACTTCCCAAATATAACGCAACATTTGATAACGTAGCGTTGCTCCACAGAACGATACATCGTGCCGTGTTACATAAGCTCAAAACTGCGTTCACGGGAACTCACGTCCTGACTCTTCAGTAGCTCGGAGGCGACTGAGAATGGAAGCGTTATGAAGCTAACAACCCCCTTCATCTAGTCCAGTAGGTTAGAAGGTGCTGCGGTGTATAGTCGTGCCTTGAAAATATTGGTCGCTTTACTTATGGAACACACCCTATATTATATTAGTTCATATATAGTGTATACTTCTGAAAGATTTATGAACGGTAAGCAACACACAATTAAAATGCTTTACAACAATTAGTGGACATTAACGATCCTAAAAAGATCCCATTCAAGTTAAATGCATGTGATGCGTAATTGAAGGGTTCCGTTTATCAGCGATATGGCGCAAAAAGATGGAAAAGATTAAGAACAAGTAGAACAGAACTTCCGATCGATTTAAGGAGTGATTAAGTATTTGTTAGTTTGAGTCCAACCACACTGAAGCAGTATACTACGAAATATGACATGGTCATGCATACTCCGTTTTTGTACACCAAAACTCGTCGCTATTCATGTTTCGTTTCATCAACTAATTTCGTGTCACAGGACTGGTGTTGAACTTATATGAGATTTATCTAAGGCGATATGATGTATTTAATGGTGACATTTTGAACTTAATAAGCTTGTAAGTTACTGAAAAGCTTAAAAAAATAACTTGCATTGTGTTTCCCGAAGGCTATTAATTCATAAATCACCTTCTAAAACTTAAACTATGAAAGATGAGATTTTTCCAAGACACGTTTATCAATACACCTTTTGTGTTGCTCCAATACGATGGTAATTAAAATACATATATACATACCAAGACACATTTAAACATTAAAAGTCTAAACCAAGACATATCTAACCATTAACTACACATTTTCCAAAAAGTAATTTTTATTTAAAACATACCGTGAGTACTTTCGAAAACATTTTTATTGAATTTAAGCTTGATGGGCCATGCTCAATATTCATGTGATTGCTCAGTAAGGAGCTGTAATGTCTCGCTCTTCACCATGAATAAACTCGCCTTGCATCGCCTTATTCGTATATCAAAGGCCCTAGTATAGTACTCATGGTAACGATACATCCAAGGCAAACCGATAAACCTTGGTGCATTTCAACCTTTATTTGCTTCCTCCTTTGATTGCAGGGAATGAATCCTCCGAAGTTTTAGGGTAGGCTTACACTCTGCCATTAAGCAGATGAAGAATAATGGACAACGGTTCAGGATAAAGGGAAGGATTGTTTCAACGGGTAAAGCCTTCCCCGAATAATGGACCCGGAATTTAGTTAAGATGTTCTTGTGTTCTTTTGTGAGATGGATGATTTACACTGCCATCGGTTTATTGGGTTTAAGCTGAGCGTTTTACCCAACTTTTGCCCGGAAAGAAAGACGATACTAACCTAATCCGATTGTTAAAAGACAGATTGGACTTGCTTAATTCTCCAGGAGACTTTGAGGGATTGCGTTTAAATTGGGAAAGGCAACCTGTATTTGGATAGTGAAAACGAAATGGTATGTGTTGTGTTAGGATATAGGTTAATAGCCGATCCGGTAAGGTAATAAATAGCCAATGTACATATTTCTTTGTAGTGTTTACATTAAAATATCAACCTTCTTACCTATGAAATAATTTGTTAACTTCCAGATTTCAATCTAATTTATTCTATTTTCAGTATAACTGTGACTGAAATTATAAACATTATCGATTTGGTATTTATATTATATTATTTTTTTATTATTAACCTTACCATTTCTTGTGCTTGGTGTATGTTACGTCTTGCGATAGTGAAATAATACAATAACTCTCAAGTCCAATATGACATATAATAATTATAAAGAGACATCGCATCAGACAAGCATAAGAATGATACGAACAGCGTTAGGACTCAGAGGCAAATAACTCACTGCGTATTGTAAAAGGATTGCATCAGACAAATGAACTGATACGAATACGTACACAGCAAACAGTAATGTAAACACAGAGAAGAGTAGTAATAAAGACCAATGATTTATGACTCATTATATGACGTTTCACTGGAGAAACACAACAGGATATTAACAACGGTCCGGGATCATACCCGAAGGGAAAGATCCGAGTATAACACCAAGTGATTTTGAACCACGGCCAGATGAACTAACTCATAGGATGTTAAAATGATATGTAAATCCAATAGATTGAGAAATATCTCTTTTGAGACCTATGGCTAATTTTTAATATAGCAATGTCATTAATGTTTTCTACTTTTTAAAGTGGATCAGTTTTGTAGGTAAACTATGTACCTGCATTTAAAAATCCCACTTAAAAATGTGGATTTTTTTAGAAATGAATACATTTTTTTTACATTTCTAATAAGCAAACATAGACATATTCGGCATTTGACATTACAAGTGCAAACTGGAATGGAAGATCATGCATTGGTTAAACTCACCGTTATTTCTAAAAGGGGACAATCCCCAACAACCATGCAAACTGGGATTTGAACCATGGACATACTGGGCAACAGACACACGCTATGACCACAATTCCAGTTAAGCAGCTCAAATAACGATAAAAAGGGAATTCTTTTGCTAACTGGTTTATAATTCAACTTATTAATTCGTCTGAACCAGGAACTTTCATTTCGAAATAGGTTAAGATTATACTGATACAGTATGAGCATACTCAACCTTAGGCTGATAAATCGAGGATAGTTTACAGTGATCCGATCCATCTTTTTTTACATTAATAGAGTCTGAAATTTCCGGAACTTAAACTCCATAATTTTAGAAACAGCCAAGAATAAAAAGTACAAAAATATATGAACTGCGGATAATGGTGTTCCATTCCAAATATTTTCTCTTCCCGTATCCTCCTAAATGTTACTAACACACCCAGGTAAATCTCAACAAAAGCAGGTATAACACACCAGAACACAATTATGCTATCTAACACAAAGTGATTAAGTAATCCAATATTAGATTTTCGAAGGTGTTGGAAAAGGGATTGGCTCCAACGAAAATATTTAATTATGGAATGTTTACTTATTAAAATGGAAAGGAAAAGTTACTTATGTTTCAAGTACATATTGACTTTTACAAACATAAGCGTCTAATGAGATCTTGCAATACTTCGCTTCAGCTTCCAACTTCATTTGGCCTTTTCTGAAATTAAACTTGCTAGGAACCAAGAATCAAAGACATACTTGAAAGTTTTGGACTCTTAGAGTCAATGAATGGGACAAAAGCTTCTACTGGCATCGATGACTTATTGATTCACATTTAAGTTGCATGATGCTTTGAAACTTAAATGAAAAAGGTATTTCTGATCTCAGAGGCTATTCTGATATTTTTCAAGCGATTTTAATGGACTAGGGATATTATTTTTCGTGAACGTTTTGTGTTTTAAATGTTCAATTTCATAGCCCTTTTGTAAGCTGTCTTTTTACGACTTAAGTTTCATGATAATAATGACTTTTGTAGTATAGGCAAAGGAATTTTGTCCCATTCTTGTTCCACAGTTTAACAAAGTCCTTGAATGGTTTTTAGTGGACGTTTCAATAATGATCTTTTTAAAAGTCCAAAAACGCAAAAGTTTATGATGGAGAGATCTGGAGATGTAGCAGAATTGATACCAGCTTTTTGCTCTATTTTTTGAAAGAATTTTATATTGGATTTAGATATGTGACTACTTGCTTTTTTCTGAAGCAGCTCTACTGATTACTGGCACTATAAATAAATATAAGGTATATATTTTTTAATATTGGGAATATATATAAATTATGGTCTTGATAGTTGATTTTTACATTTATCCAATCTGTTTACTTTTAATTTTCCATTATATACAAAACCGGCAACAGTCATAAATCCCAAAGAAAACATTTTTTAGATTCTTTGAACCACATTCTGAGATACTTTCTCCTCTTTCATGATAATACAAATTGTAATTTTTTATTGTAATCATCTAAACACACAAACGCCTCAACTACTGTCACCACAGTTTTCGTCGTGCTCCAGCTAAATGATTCGAATACAAATTATACAGCGAAATCTACGTTTTGCAATATGTAAACAAGATAGACATGAACATTGTATTTTTGGCCTTTTTAAGATTCAAATTACTTTTAATTATTTTATTCGGTTCAAACTGAGCATTTTAATGACTTTGTAATTGTCCTTTGACTTGACAGATTTTCTTTTAAAATTAAAGATATTACCTTACAAATATTCTGAGACATTCTTTTCTAGATACGTATTTGGAAGTATTTTTCCACTTTCACATTTTTTTATTTTCTCATTAATTATTTAACGTATGCCGTAAGCTATATAAAAACCATGACTATTACATAATTTTTGTATAGCTGAATTAGCAGGATTATCTGCGGAAAGAGCGGAAACATAGCTTTCCAATCAAAGCTTATTTAAAAGCACCACTTTGAAAGTAAACACACCTCTGAGTTAGCATACGATGTATGTTATACTTTAACTATTTAACTGCTGCGAAAATATAATTCTTTGGTATCATACGTTTTTTGTGCAGCTCATCAAAATCGTTTAAAAAAATGTTCGAACATCGTGTGTAGCTGCCACGTAAACAACACCAGTATTGTCTAAAGTGATGTATCTGTTCCAGACGATTACAAATAATAAGCAATTACCACCATTTTGATAATTTGACCGGAATGATTGTGTATATGAACTGCTAAATTTACCTATACGCGATTTAACTAGCTGGTGCTAGACATGCGTGCTATCATGCAATCTATTTATTTTTTTGATTCAGTGTTTATGAATTAAACAATTTTTGAGGATTGAAGTGGTATTTGCCGATTATTTAATAACTCAATGTCACCGAATTTATGAATTAAACAATTTTTGAGGATTGAAGTGGTATTTGCGGATTATTTAATAACTCAACGTCACCGAATTTCGCCATTTTCCAACACTTCAGATGCTTTTCTTACGGTATTTTTAGCCGCCTAACTTTCATACACTACATAAGTAAATAAAATTTCGATTCGTCACAAACTTTCTTACCTGGAAATCTCATCGGTGAATATTATTAGAATTTTAAATCAGTGGTATTTTGATTCTATAATATAGGTTCACTTTATATTAAATATTGCATTGAGAATCCGTCCTTTCGATACGAAAAAATACAAGTTTGCATGAGTTCGAATTTTTTTTTGGATACATTACATGTAATGGCGTAACATGCATTAAAGAATTTCAGCAATTGAAGGAATTTCAGTATACACCAAGAATAAAGTTTCATGTACAAGTTTCTGTGAGCTTAGCAGTATGTATTCTTATACGTAGTAAATGTGCAATTATTGAGGTAAATTCATTATACCATAGAGTTGAAGTAGGTAGTTATAGCTTGGATATTATTGTATCAATGCACAAGAGAGGTGAAAGTCGATACAAATCCTTTCGTATAATTCACTATACAATATTCAGGTAATTTACGATTCAATATTAAGATTGCTTACTATTCAATAGGTATGTCCACACTTGTGCGCTTTTGCTTGCTCTAAGCGCATTCCTCTCCACATTGCGCATGTCTTGACGTTAGGGACGCATGCATCAAGGCATGCCCGAGATGAGTCAGAAGTAGCAATATTCCATAGCTCATAGCGTAGCGCAAGGAATTCAAACAGCATTGGATCTCTGTGCGCTTCAAATTTCATTTTGCAGTATTTTGGTGAACCGAAGTTGTTGTGTTTGGGTTTTTTTACGTGTGTTATCATGAATAACGAACAAACTCTTGAATTTATATAAGACTACAAGTCTTATGTGTGTTTGTGTAACATACACTGTAAATCTTATACGAAAAAAAATTAAACACGTCATGATTAATAAATAAATTAATAACGTCATAATAAATTTTGAATCAAATTAAAAAAATAATTAAAAACGTCATTTATTCAAAACTTGTAAAGAGCATTTAATAACTTTCCCAAGGGAAATAACAACACAAGAGCCTTTAACTTTATTATGACTGTACTTAAAATACTTCTGTTCAAATTATTGTTTGTTGAAACACTACATGAGTTAATCTTTTTTTTATGTATTTTATTTTCATAAATAGACTTACAGAAAGAATACAAAGAGTGAAAATCTGACTATGTGTATGGGCATTAATGAAACATATTTAATTATATAAATTAAAAACTGACAAATTAAGCTTTTCATTATACCAGTGTAATATTAACATAGTGCCATTAAAGCTTTCTTAGCAGGTTCAGGTTCTAAAGATGTATAAGGATGAAAATGAAACAAATTTATTTTTAAGACGGCAAGGAGAAATAGATAAATGTACTTCGTTTAAACACTTATTTATCCTTTAATTATTATTATAATTATTTGTAAACTACAAGTCATCTAAGTTCATAAGCATAGATTATATGAAATATTATTCTTCATATTTAAGGGAACTGAGACGTTCTCGACAACGCAAAACATGAAAATTTGTGGTGTACAAGACCTCCTTATTTTTCACTAAAAAAGAAATCCCTCAATTAAAAGACTATATTTATAAAAACTACATGCTTCATTCATTATATTACAGTAAAAGTATATTCATTCTTTGCATTTTTTTTAAATATGAGGAATCGAATAAGTACTTACAATAAACAGCCTTCTAATACATGGTGATGAATAGGTACGCTTGTAAAAAATTCTATTCATATTAAAGAGGTGTAATTTTTTATGAACCTTTCTATGGTAATAACTCATCCAATGAACATAATTAATTTAATTTCTTATTGATAGTATTTTTTTATTCGCCAATTTTATGAGAAAAATCAGTCTTTTTATCACAATTTCAAATTTTTTCGATTCAACTTTTTTTTTATAATTTTTACATTTAACATACTGCAATAAAAATTAGTTTACTTCAATCCATACACATTTGTGTCAATATTAAAGCATGCATTAGGATTTTCCAAGCAGTAGAAAAATTTTTAAGCGTACCTATTCATCACCATGAATTAGAAGGCTGTTTATTGTAAGTACTTATTCGATTCCTCATATTTTAAAAAATAATGCAAAGAATGAATATACTTTTACTGTAATATAATGAATGAAGCATGTAGTTTTTATAAATATAGTCTTTTAGTTGAGGGATTTCTTTTTTATTGAAAAATAAGGAGGTCTTGTACATCACAAATTTTCATGTTTTGCGTTGTCGAGAACGTCTCAGTTCCCTTAACTCAAATATTTATAAGTACTTACATGTAACGAAATGCACAGTTAGGTTTTATCTCCTGATTTCAACAGTAAAATTTTGAAACCCAGCTAATCTGTAACGACGATTATTTACAACTGTTTTGCAACCACTTTGTACATTGTGCTTTGAATTTATTTTTATTGATTCTACAACACACATAACGTCTAAATAACCACATCTATTGGTCGAAAGAATAACAGGAAATATTCCAATTATTATTAAATTTTAATAATGGACAGCGGGTGGGAGAAAGGTTAACTCAAGCCTCACTGTAACAACAAGAATTTAATCAACTAGCAAAGGAACGCATACATGTTAGTTACATCCAAGGCGAAAGGCATTCGTACTCTGACCTGAGATCAAATAAAACTTCGGCGCAAAACCATTCCTTCCTTTCTTTTTAACAACTTATTTACAAGAGAAATATCGTTCCGATTTTAAGCAGATTCAGCTGTTATTCGCTGCGAGCAACAGGACACACTTGCAATCGATTCCAGCGAAATAAATCAAAGAAAATATAATCATCGCGTTTGAACGTGTGCTCCAACGAATAGTAAGAAATTTTAACGTAAATTAATAAATGCTCATTACGCGTTTTGAAAATATTATTTCATCCAAATCGCTCGCCTTGATTTCATACGTTTATGTACTTGACTAATCACTAATTATGCCGCACTGTGATTCCTCCTAACAGAATAGCATCATCTTCATCCATATTGAAACTGAAGTGAGGCACGAGTGTGGATAAGTGAAGGACATGCCTCTAAGCGCATGTAATAAGGCATACGTTGACGCATGTTGTATGGAATAATGAATTGAACGTTGAAAGGCAAGTTGAAAATGAATGCGCAGAAGTGTATATATATATATATGAATGAAACGGCGTATGGGTGGCTTGAGTGCTGTGGAAATGCACACATAAACAACTTGCTTGGTATTCTATTTTCAAAGAAATGCCCAAATTGTTCAAGTTCTAATTCCAGAGCTAGTGTGTAAGCTGTTCTGTAAAACAACAAATTTACAGTATTTTTAAACAATATTTTTTGGAATATCATATTTTGTAAACAATCTGCTAAGACACAAATCTTCATTGATGCGAGCGAAGCAAGCTAGGTTCGCGCCACGAATTAATGAGGATTGCAAAGCAATCCACTTGGGATTGGCGAGCGTCAGCGAGCAGGAGGCGGGCCCACTAGATAAGACAAATTGTTATTCAATAATTAAGGTACCTAACATTGAAATACTTTTCAAAGAGAAATACTTTTTCCTTAGTTTCTTCTATAATCAATCAACATTTAATAGTCCTTTCAGTCGGCACTCAGTTCAATGGACCTGGTAGTCGAGTGGTCAGTGCAGCCATAGTTAAACACTGACCAGGCATTATACATACACTTTACAGTATACATTAACAGCCATGACTAAATGTCTTTGTCCAAACGCTTGCAACCTGCTAGTTGTTAGTTGTACAGGTTCCATTGCTGCAACCTAGTTGACGCTACCTGGACAAGTATGAATTTGGGCCAAAAAATACAATACAGCCTAGAGGCTTGGGAATCCAGGTCTTGGGTCTCCGTAGTGATTTGTAATGCAGTTTAAGGCATAGGTCCCATTTCAATTACCAGTCGCTTAGTATAAATCATTCCAGGTTGGTAGGTATTTTAATTAGTGTCGTATTGAAGCAATAAATGGGCTATTCGCCACGGTCCGAGATCAAACTCGGAGGACAATACCAAGTAATTTCGAACCACGGTCAAAAGATGACGTCACACTTGAAATGGCACCCAATTCTCCAAAATTCCACACCACGGCAACGTGAGGACGTTTGAGGTCACGGCGGATTTTACCTGTACCAGCCCCCTTTGTACACGGGGGTTGATCCCGGATTACGCTAACCCATTACTATACCAACCGGGCTACCACGACCCTAAATTATCCCAGACTAACATAGCAAACTTCTGTCAATACCTGCTACAAGCTTGATAATTAGAACGTTATTTACAGAACAGACTTTGAATGTCGATAATGCTTCAAGTGATTTCGACGAGATATCTCGTCCATCTCAAGATCAGACAAATTTTGCTAGTAAAGAATTATCTCGTTGTTAAGATCTGACCACATTGGAGACCAAGAGCTGGACGGTTTCTTCCAATGACAAGATATCTCGTACATCAAGATCTAGTGAATTTTGAGCGGATTTCCATATTTGTTATCAAGACAACAACCAGAGAGGTTAAAGATATCTCAAATAACCACATAGAGAAGTTCTTCATCAATTTGCATCATTTTTACTCCTGTTCCTTATGGTTTTATTATTCTACGTTAGTGATGGAAATTTCTAAATCCCCTTACAAATTCAACGACCTATACCAAGGATTCGGAGCCTTAGCTAATAAAATTTTACATCTATGTTTCAGTCATATTGAGCATTGTAATGCAGACATTTCGTCTCTGTACTCTATGTCCTTTCAATGTTGTTACTCTGTGACGCTCTTATTCATTCTGCTACTCGTTGATATATTCCTTACCACACCACGAATAATTCATCAAAAGCATCATCCACTTTCAATGTCCAGATACCCAGTCTTTTGAAATGGAAATTCGTGGAAGAAACATCCAGTTCATCTAGTCAGTAAGGATTCAATCGGGCTTGTATTTTGCCATTTCCCTTTACAGCGCTTCATCTGATATAGTAGGTAGGTATCGCTGAATAGTTCTCGATAGATATTCATGTAGTTGAGCCACTGTCGAACTATTTAGTCAACATCCTAACATACTAGATACTATATATATATATATATATATATATATATATATATATATATATATATATATATTAAAAAATTGCATGTTCTTTAAGTTGAAGAAAAAACATGGCATGTGGCTTGAACAGATCACTTTCTGTGTAGCGGAAAAGGATGAAGGCTGATGAGGAACGAAAAGAACAAAAGGAATTCCTTCCCCAAAGGGGATTATGTTACATAACTCCGAGAAGATGAATCTAACAATTATATTAATGCACCATACTTACTCGAATATAATAATGGACCTGTTTGATTTTCATTAAGTATTTGGTCAGAGGAACGAATCAGATTTCTTAGAAGTTATATAAGAGCTGTCGATTTGGGATATTTGTACTGCATTTGAATGTTACTAAATAAATAAAAACTGCTCGTGATTCCAAAACCAAGAGCAAGTTTGAAATGGAAAGGCTTTTGAGGTAAAATGATCAATTTTATGTTAAAAATATTTTTTAAATCCTGAACATTTGTGATTTCTATTTTAAATTACCGTTAGGACTGATCCCGGACAGCCTTGTGTTGCTTTAGTACAACGTTAGTTAAAATACTTACCTATCTATCTTACCTCTATTTAAAATTAATTTTTTGGTTACATAGGATTGCATTCAAATGTTTTCATAGATCATAATATCAAACCTTTCTTATTGTTTGTTTTCGCCATTCAGCAAAGGCAAAGAAGACCATACAACCCAAATTAGCAATTAATAATCAAGCCTCCAATCAAATTTTAAAAAAATTATTTACATTTTTTAAACCATAAACATATATTTTTCTTAAATCCATTTAACGCTGTATCCAAACTCATTTTAATTGTGATTTATGTCGATGTTACAATAGTTAATACACTCGATGCTATTAAAAATGCGCAAGAACCATTTGAAAAATATTTGGTTCGTCTATTACAAATTATTTGGCTTATAATATCCCAATTTGAAAGCTGTTTTCAATTTCAAATGCAATGAACAAATTGCTTCATTTTAGGAAATGTACGTTTTATATGGATTCCAAAAAAGTATATTTCCCTAAAATTCCATATAATTTTCCCAGCATTACATAAAAAAATCAGCTTATGGATAGGAATTATATTGCGTTAGGTACTTGAACATTGCTAAAGGAGATTTTGTGGCCGGTACAGTCGCGGATAAAAAACGAACCACCTATCTTCATTTGAACAGTTTAAACAGTAGAGCAAATTCAAAGATGGGGTTTGATAGGAACTAACGTCTTCTTTAAATTAAAATGCATAATATTTGCATAAGGGGTCGTCTTCATATCAAATTGAGCACCAACTTCATAATTTACAATGTAAACCTCTATTTCGACACACAATTTTTTATCTATATCAAACTTTAACTTCTGACCAAATTTTATGTAATTAGGTCTTACCGTTTTGAAGCTTAATGAGAACAGAAAAATTGTAGATCCTAATTTAAATCAGTTTCTTATACTTGTATGCATATATTCCTAAATAATATTTCCATAGCGCTGATATTTTGTACCATGTTATTGTGAAAACAATCCACACAAAATCCAACTAATATTTTACTTTAAAAATTCTTTATAGTGTGCAATAATAATTATCAAATTATTGTTCGAAAACATTATGAAATGGAACGTATTAGATTTTGATCGGAATCAATTCAGTTGGACTTATAATATGACCATGTCAAATTTAAGCTCATTTTAATAATTATTTATTGCATAACGTTAAATTGTCTTCATTATTTCACAAATTTTGGGGCAACCAAAAGTTTTTAAACCGTCTGACAAACCTCATATAATAATTCCGGGATAGTTTGCACATGCATAAGATGAATAACGATGTTATTCTCAAATCGTTTGCACTTGCATAATAAATCAAATAATTCTCCGATCGCTGAAAGATACGTTTGAAATAGTGTTCAAATTTGAAATTTGAGTAGATATAACTATAATTACTATAGATCCACAAATAGCGACTTTCGATGTTGAGGTTATCCCTAAAATTCACATTTTTTAGGATTGAATATCTCAGGTTATAAAGGTAGTAAAAGTCATTAAATTTCATATTTAGATTGATTTAATAATACAGAATCTGATTATGACACCAAAACATTTAACTTATATATATATATATATATATATATATATATATATATATATATATATATATATATCGCACCTCCGGCAAGAAAAGTGACACAAGTCAAAACATTTTTTTTTTAATGTTGTCATTGAAAGATATGTATGAGGTGCCCCAGAGTGTTATATTACTGTTATACAGAGGCTGTTCACACAATTTTTTGACAATGTATATTGTATTCACAAAACTAAAATACATAAAATTCTTGTGTTTTAAATGCTCTATTTGATAGCCCTTATTCTGAACTATCTTTCGACACCGTTATTTCCAGGATAATAATGCCTTTTCAAGTGTCAGAAGAGGTATTCTATTCAATTCCTCCTGAACAGCTTTCCAGAGTCCTGTAAGGGTTGTGGGACGACGTTTGGATAATGCAGTTTTTAAAAGTCCGAAAGCACAAAAATCCATAGGTGATACAGCGGGAGAATTAGGATATCAGAGAAGGGTATGGCCTTGATACCGGTTTTTTGTTCCATTTTTTTTAGGAAATTTACAGTGGATTTTGATGTGTGACTGCTAACTTTGCCTTAATGGAGTTCCACAGATTGATGGCACTGTGGGTAAAGCGATGGCATTTCATTCAGAAAAATTGGCGATAAAATATGTTTCTGATAGTATTTGGAGTTAATCTTGGCATTTTTTCCACTCTCTTTATTTTTAACTTGCCATTATATGAAAAACCAGCAACAATCATGAATCCCTTAGAAAAAAGAAAAACTTTCTTTCGATTCTGTGAACATGTACTTAAATTTTTTTCTCCCCTTTTATGACGATAAATGGCTCTTTTTTTGCTGCAATCCTTTAAATACACCCTGATTCATCTATTGTGACAATTTTTTTCCATTTTTCTTTGGATAAGTGTTTTTCATATAGAATTCGGCAGCGTGTCCTGCGTTCAGATATGCTTTGGAGAAAGACGATGCACATTGCGTTTTTTCGCTTTCTTAAGATTTAAATCAGCGTTTATCATTTTGTTTACAGTGGACACCGGGCATTTTAATGATTTTGCAACTGTCCTTTGACTAGGGTTTTTTTTAACATTAAACAACGTACCTTTGCAACAGTCGAAGATGTCCGTTTCTTCCTTGGATACTTGTTTGGAATTTTTGTCCCACTTGAGGCTCCAATTTGAAGTTTATTCCTTTCTTGTTGACGATATTACCTATCGACGCTTTAGATATCACAAAATCATGACTCTCGCATCGTTTTTGGGTAACGGAATATGAATATTTCTCTTCGGAAAGAGCATAAATATAGCCTTCGAACCACTGCTTCGTTAAAAAAGCCATTTTGAATAAAAACAAACCTCTCAAGCCGCAGACGTTAATTTTGACTTTTAAAAACATAGTACAACTGCAGTTATTTATTTTGCAGGAAACGATTTTTTATTACCGCAAACCAAAATCGTCTAAAAAATGTGCGAACAGCCTCTGTATCGAATATAGTTCAAGTTACCACCATAAATACCTACAATCTAAAACAAGCTTATACTATTTCGATATAAGCTTACAGTATCCTTTAAGTTTATGTTTCTCAAATTCTGAAATTTTGAGTTGTATCACTTTTCTTGCCGGGGTGAGATATATATTTAAACTCCAAGATTCATATTATTACCGTTCTCCTTTAGTTTCTTTAAAATCCTTCGAATAATAAATGACCTCGGTATCCTAATGAAAACATATTGAGTACATTGAACTTCAAACCTAACAATTTTTCAAGAAACACGAAGGCATTCGATTACTATTTCATTCAGCGAATTCCCTATACTTTGAGTCTCGAACCATAATTTTCAATTCGCGTGACTCTTTCCTTGATGTTCAATGACGCATTATTTTCATCGTACTTAGTTACTTTTCCTTCCATCCCCATGAGCCATTAGATGTTTTCTCACCAATAAAACTGATCTGCGATGGGGGATTTAAACTATCAGCTCCAGGTCTTATCCAAATGTTTTCTTATTTTGATTTCATTTGACCGTCCTCTGTTGCAGCTCTGCACTCACACTAATGGAAACAACGGACAGTCAAATGGTCGCAGTCATTCATTGAATATCCTTGAAAATGAGCCGTCTTAACCCTCCTAGGTGTTGTCTTGAAGATAAAAATTGTTCTAAGCAAAATTACCAGATCGTGCTCGTCCATCAAGCTCTCGTGTCTCGTCATCAGAAGTAAACTCGCCAGATTTTGATCTCGTCATCATAAAAAAAGTCGGTGATGAAGAGAGAGCTTGCCAACTGCAAAATTAGTAAATCTTGATGGTAAGGTAGTTAATTGGTGTCGCACTGGAGCAACAGACAGGGGGCTAGTGGAGACGGTCCTGGAACAAACCTGAAAAGAAAGATCCGAAGACAACACCACGTAATTTTGAACCACGGTCAGATGACGAGGACAACACCTGACCTAATGCCCGACTATCCAAACTTCCACGCCTCGTCAACGCGGTGACATTTGAGGCCACAAGGATTTTAATATGAACTAACCCCATATTCACAACGGTCATTAGTTTGGAGCTAGTAAACCTCCGATTGCCAGATCTTGATAGACGAAATACATCATCGAAACCTATAGAAAGGTCAATACAGCTATCACAGATTCACGCAACTGTCGATTTATCAATTAGTGAATCTAATGAATACAGTCAGTGATCATTTCTGAAGGACAGTATTGTGTTGAATTTAGTTACCATACTACATCTTATAAACATAGCAGTGCATACCATATCTACCATCGTTTGGGCTGACAAAGCTGCACTGTCTTTCCCACGACTTGCTAACGTGGAAAAGGATAAGTAACTATGCGTATGAGTCACAATGTTGTCCAATTTCACCACTAAGCGTCTCTTGGACTGAGTTGCTATACAGTAAACCTTCCGGGGACAGCAAAAAACAGTATTTTTCTACTTTTACAAAATGTGGGTTGGTACACTTTAAAGTAGACCCATATCTTGTCATGCGAAATGGTCTTAAAACTTGAAATATGTTTAATGCTTACTGAAAAGCAGGACATTTTTCATGGAATCAAATTGAATTTTTAACATTTTATGCATGTATTAACTGTGCGAGGAAACCCCGGTATCTATTATTCAGAATTAAGAAAAGGGTAGTAAAATTTTTTTATCTCACCGTGGGACTCAGAGGTAATATTCTTGGAAGAAATAACCAAGTGCACCGTGCAGAATAAAAAGCAAGGGAAAGTTTATATGAGACTCCGGGGACGAAATTGCAGACAATTTTTCACTGTTTTGAAGCAAACCAGATGAGATAACACGTAGATCCTAATATTACCCGAGACCCAACATGCTCATGCAATCTCTTTTATGGCCGGTCTTGTTCCAACAACAGATGCAAGGGAACAAAGATCTTTTTCACGCAGACACGGGGTAATTTTTCACGTCGTTGCCGTCTTTTCGTCTCGGCTGATGTTCCCTGGTCACAAAAACACTTTTCAACAGCAAGTTATAGTTTGACAGTATACGACCCAGACATATCGATCTGCGGACAAAAAATTCAAATCCCTTGGAGCCATGATTCTTTCCATGTGTATCCGAATAGTTCCATTTTGTGCTTTTACTCCAGATTCCGCCATTTTGTTTGCGATGTTTCCTTCTTTTTCTAAATAGAATGCGTGCTTCGGAGATTCTTTGGAACAAAGGTTTGCCTCGTAAAATGCTTTCTTGATCGAGCTGGAACAATAGTTTTCGCTTTGTGAAACCCTTTTGTTCGAGAAATGTTTCCGCATTTACATGATTAATAATCATCGTTTTGGATCGAACTTCTTTTGTTGTGGCTAAACATCTTAAAATTCGCTTTTGAAATATTTATGAAGATATAAGCTATGAAAAGCGCAGAGATTAAAGTCCAAGCATTAAACAAAAATGGATGTAAGGAATGGGATTATACTAGTATTCTCAATCCTGTTTTTATACTTTTCAGTTTCGATGTATTGATTCCTGAATATTTCTTCTCGGGATGTGCTGCTTTACTAGATTTATTGCTTTTTTGGATTTAAAATTCTTTGCATTTTTAATGATATTATAAGTATTTTAATTTTGAGTTGCATGCATAATGCTGAATCTTGATAAGAATACCTACACATCTTAGATATAAGTGAATAATTCTCAACGAAATGACACGTATTGTTTCCGTTTATGTGGTTTACTCTAGTACTGTTGATGTTGAAACTTTGAGGGTGCTTAGGAATGAAATATAAAAAAATGTCTCACTTTTTGTTCATTGTATAAAGTTTGTTTTATGACTTAAAATTTAATATTATACAATAATATTCAATGAATATAGAACTAAAAATTCTAATGCTGAGACATATACAATTTATGTCCACGTTTTTGTTCAAATGTAACATTAACACAGCCCTCTTTATCATAAACTATTATGGGTTTTGCTGTATGGTGTTCAAACTACGTATAAGCATGCTACAATAAATAAATTTATTCCATAAAATAACCATAAATAATAGTATAAAAGCAATTCATAGCACTGAAACACTTCCATTGTAGAATGGTGTGAATATTTTTGTTGTATATATGTTGTAATACTTCGTAAGATTACACGTGTTTTATGTTCGCAGATATAAAAATTATGCTCACAAAAAACCATAGAAATTAGTTTTTATAACGACAAAAAAGGTAGGTTGCGATTTAACCGTTTTTAATTATTTAGATGTTCTCGTTTTTGTCTTATTATATACAAAAGATTTCATTTCAAAATACACAATTGATTTTAAAGTATGATAAACATGCGTCTGATAATTGTAATGGACTTAACACATAAAGGTACACCACTTGCATCGAACCAGAAAATTCCTATTTGCAGGGATTGAAAGAATGTTTAGCGCCAATTTAATATCCCACGAAATGTATGCAAACTTCGCATTCCTCGGGGGGCGGTGCGCTATTTCAGAATACCATTAAGGATTTATTGAGTTCAAGCAATGCCAACTTCCAGCAACAAATTCCCCCATGAATCCCAAACAAGATGATAAATTCTTCGAGCGACAATCTCTCCAACTTTAACCGCATCTGCAAAAGGATTTACACGCAATTTTTTTCAGCGATAAATTTTTACATCCGAAACCGCAAGAGTTCGACGGCGTCGCAGTAAAAGTGCCGTAAAAGTTGCGTTGCGTCGTAAATACTTTCAAAACTGCCATTTTCGACTTTTCCACGATGTGCGCGGATTGCGGATACACGGGTCTTCATTTTACTCCATTCTTCCGCTGAGTGCCGTATATCATGCGGATGAAAAATGCATGGCCTTCTTGCCCACCTCAACTACCATCATCCGATCCGAGGATCACGTCTTAAATATTTCAGTGTCCCGTTGGCCTGTCTTTCTGGATAATGCCGCGAAGTTTATTAGTGGTACCGAGACAGCGACATTTCGGAGTGTCTTAAAGGTTTTCGCACACTTAAGACATCTTGTCACACATAGTTTGTGTAGCAGTTGTGACATAACAGTGTTGTGACTGATAGTTACTGCAGTGTCATATAGCAGTGTTGTGACTGATCAGTTACAGGCGTTGTTATTGCGAGGGAGAAGTTCAAAATTAAGTATCATATTATCGTATCTCCAGGTGACGGGTGCTGTCTGCAATAATATGGGAGCTTGTTAACATCGACTGAGCGAAGTTTGGATAGCAATATATCTGTATCATGAAATAGGTGCAAGAAAGTGACTCTAATTCCAGCATCTGATTGGTGTATTTTTCATATAAAAAAAGTCCAGTCTCATTGGCTTGTCCTGGATAGTACTATGAAGCGTATTACTGATATGGTGACATCGACATTTTAGAGTGGTCTTAAAGCTTTTCACACATTTAAGTCCACTTGTCACACGCTGTTTGAGTTAAGCATGGATGTGTGTCATGACTGATAAGTGTATCGTTATAACGGGGGTGAAATTAAAGATTAAGTGTTATGTATTGATATCGTCAGGTGACGTGTGCTGTTTGTATAAATGTGTTAGCTTGTCTACATCCACTGAGCGATGTTCGGTAAACAAAGTATCATGAAACAGTTGCAAGAATACTCCAATACCATAATCCAATGGGTGTATTTTTCATAAAAAAATAATCCAGTCTCATTAGCTTGTCCATGAAATTTATTAGTGATACGGAGACATCTATTTCGGAGTGGTCTTAAAGCTTTTCACACATTTAAGCTTAATTGCTGTTTAAGCTGTTTAAGTTTAGCATGGAGGTGTGTCGCGACTCCAACGTAAATCGTTATTACGGGGAAGAAGTTCATATTTAAGTTTCATGTATTCATATCTTCGGATGTTGTGGCCTGACTACACCAGTGTTGGTACTTGTTTACATCCGCTGAACAATGTTCGGTAGGTAAACAAGGTGAATGTATCAAACTTCAATAGTTTCAAGAAAAAGTCCAATATCATCATCGGATTGCAGCATGTTTATTATAAAAGTAGTCCAGTCTCGTTGACTTGTACTTCTGGATAATATCGTGATATTTATTAGTAATACGGAGATAACTTCAACTTGAAATAGTCATGACGCATTTCAAAAACTCGTTATCTCTTTTCAGATATTGTTTGAGTTTTGCATAAATGGTGCCACGACAGATCAGATATGCGTATTGTTTTTAAGAAGGAGTACAAAATAGGTGTTTTTTATTCATATCGTTAGGTGATGTGTGTTATCCGCAGTGGTGTGGGTATTTGTTTACAGCGGTGTAAGATTTTGTCGTATTATAAGTGAGGAATTTTGATGCCTTGAAATGTTCCATCAAAATATATAACTAAATATATATATATATACAAAAAATGCATAGAGAAGTATTAGCCTTTTGAAGGTCTATGCTACAAAAACTGGTTTTTGTAAGACGGGCGAGTTTAACTGTGTAAAGTCCTATTAATTTATATGAATATGTTTGGAATATAAACATTTATTTTTAGTTATTTCTAAATATAATAATCTAAGCCCTCTAATAAAATAAATAAATGAAAGAATATCGCCGGAAACTCATTAACTTACAAAAGCAAGATGAGCAGTGCAACTCTTCAATGCCTAATTAGTTATTAGGTCGGAAAATTAAAATTATATGCATTTTGTTCGCGTCAAGCTTTTTGAAATAGATTACAAGATGGTAGTATATTTGTCATCATGAAAATAAGCTTTTAGTGTCTCCAAATAATGTTGTTTAATGAGTTTCTGCTCTAAACTAACGATATTTATATACCATAGAAGCTTTGAAACATCTTGAATATTTACAATATGCCTTGCTTTAACGATTTGAAGAAAGGACGTCAGACAACCTAGAAAGTGTTAATATCATTAAAACGCATCGTAGTTTGAGTGTATCGTAGCATACGCATAAATTGTGACATTATGAAAGTATTTATGGGTAATTTAAATGAGACAATTCCGGAAATAATGTGTCTGAAATAGTGTTTTTACATTATGAATACTTATTGCAAAGTAATGAAGTGCAATATGTCATTACTACGTACCTCCATGCCATATGTAATTATTCCATTACGAAATGCTTCCATGTGTGAGTCGTTAAATAATATTTAACATTACTAAGAATAGAAACCAGGCATACCACTTTAGAATAATTTTGCTTTATCAAATTGGAAAAGAAAACATCATTACAATTTAAGTTTCGAAATAAAATACGTAACTTCAAGATTATATTTCTTGTTACTTCCTAGATTAATTTAACCAAACATTTAACAAAATCAATGCATATATTCACAGATATAGTACATGTGCAAATATGTATAACTTGATATTATTTTTAATGCCGTCCAATAACTTTTGTAAATGAATT
This sequence comes from Metellina segmentata, assembly GCA_947359465.1. Classification (NCBI taxonomy): domain Eukaryota; kingdom Metazoa; phylum Arthropoda; class Arachnida; order Araneae; family Tetragnathidae; genus Metellina; species Metellina segmentata. The sequence continues at coordinate 101,312,703 of OX375874.1, forward strand.
TTTCAAAAGGAAAATTTGTTGAAAATTCACAATCCCTGAAACTGTTTCCGAATACTAAGTCAAGTTGAGGAATTGAATTAAACTTTAATACACTGTTTCATTTATATTTGAAAGCTAAAATCTAAATTTACTCACCCTAATTGTCCTCCAAATTCCTGTATTTCAATACGATCTGAATCTTCATCGAGCAAGAGTAACAATGTATTTCCAGCGCATTCGTTACAGATGTCAGGATAACAAATAACTCCTGAGACCCCGACCCAATGACTTTAAATTTAATTGAAGGAAATAAATCAGACCATTTCACCAGTCTCATCGCTGAATACATTTAGATACTTGCGTAATTAGTTAAATACTTGGATGTCGTTTCAACCGTCACGCGAAATTTACAAACGAATCAAATAGTTAGCAGCCCTTAAATTCCACCCTGCAATTTCGCCTTTGCATTTCGCGATCCACTTCCAAGCCTGTCCAAATGAAGATCTATACTTTCTGGCATGGAGGGGTTAGGATACATCGTTAAGGGAAACCCATACACACGCTAAAAGCAAAAAGTCTCTAAGCCGGTTTCTCGGGGAAAAGTTTACAGGAAATGACCATCATCAATCTCCACTCTCAATGAAGGAGGCTACGAGGAAGAAAAAGATTGAAATAAAAAAAAGAGTCCAGCATCAAAGTGGACGTTCATCACCAATTACTTCTGAAGGGGCCAATATCGAGTAACATTTAGACTACTGTAAACCAGGCATTCTCAGAAGTGTCGTAAGTAGCCCCTACCAACTACTACGGTGTTGAAGGGTGTATAAAAAAAAGCACACAAAAAAGTGCCAGCCAAAACAAAAAACTCACGAGATGTCTCTTTATCTTTATTTTACCACATTTCCGTCTAGACAACAGAATAAAGGCTTTTCTCTTCTTTCTTGCAGATTTTCCGCCAAGGAAGAATGGTCTTTATGATTAAACTTCCACCTGGTAAGTTGCCTCTCTGTTCTCTTGTACGTTTTTACTTCTTTGTTGTTCGGAGTGGAGGCAGATGGTCCGAAACACTGTTTGTAGTTACGAAGCACAAAATAAGCGTCGCTGTCGCTTTATGGTAAACAGTTGCGTTCGGATTTTAAACTGGCGAAGGTGTTTGTCTTTTATTGAGGATATTCCGCAGGACTTAAGTTTGAGTACCAATGACGTTCCGAGGGAGTAACAAAATCAGCAAGATACGGGGAGTTTTGACATATGTTTCTGTGTTAATTTATTATTCAACAATAAACTTTTATGAATGAAATTTTTAAAATGGGGTTTATAGTCTTTTTGTTGATGATTCGTTTCCAGACTAAAAATATGAATTCAAATGCAAATCATATTGCCTTGTTGTTGTATTAGATTATGCCATCATATAATGACGTAATCACAAAAGTGAAAGGAAGGAATCTTAATTTTCATATTTGAAACTTCTCCAATACGAAGACTACGCGCTTTGAGCTAAAAAACTTTATGTAAGACTTTAATCAATGCCCAACTGGTATGAAGGGAGATAATGATATTATCGAGGAAAGGAGAGGTTACACAGATATTTTGATGTTGGTCTGTTATTCCTCCCGGTGGTTTATCTTGGAGTTGAAAACCACCTGTAGAGTAACCAGCCTCTGATGCAAAAATCTGTTCCAGTCTCCAGTTCTGGAAAAGGAAAAAATGATTTTGCTGCTCCACGTTCTAACGTCAGATATAACGCTAGATTCGCAATATCTTCGGAGAGATATTTCGTCGAAACCAAAGGAAGAATATTCAATATTGAAGTTTTATGTATGGATTTTTCAATATGTATTTCTTAGACTGATCGTACTTGCTTCAGTCTTAGATTAAAAAATATGGATTTGGATGCACTTCGTTTTGCTTTGTTGTGTACTAGCTATGTAATCACAGGTATGCAAATGTGAAAGGAAGGCATCATAGTTATTTTGTTTGATACTTGTTTGGAGGAAATTGTGAGACTACTCGTTTTTGAGGTACAAAACTTTACATAAAACTAATCAGTTACCAATTAAATAACGGGAGGTAATATCAGCGAGGTACAGGGAGGTATGCCAGATCTTTCTATGTTTATTTGTTATTCAACATTAAACTTTTATGAATGAATAATTCAAAATGGGTTTCTTAGATTGATCCTACTTGCTTCAGTTTTAAATTTGACAAAAATATGGATTCCAGTTATTTTTTAATTGCCCCGTTGCGTACTAGCTTTGCAATCAGATATGCAAATGTAAAAGGAGGGAATTAAAATTATGTTGTTTGATACTTATATGTGGAAAAGAGCAGTTGTGAGACATCTCGTAATTGAGCTTAAATGAGACTGCAGGCCAGGCGTTAAATTACAAAATCAAAATTATTAAAAAATTCCAGAACACAATCCTATAAAACATTTTAAAATATGAGTGATATGACGTCAAATTTCAAATATTCGGCATTAGCTTACATTTCACTATAATGAGCGTTATGCCAGGTGGTCGCCACATAAACTATCTTGCCCCTTGCATCAGGTACAAAGGTGAGCTTCTGAAGCCTCTTTCGTCTTTGAACCGCAGGGGTAGAGGTGGAGGTTGTAATGAGAGTCTTAAGAGGCTTTAGAGTAGAATTGAAGTCATGCAAGAGAGAATGATGAGATTCTGACTTAGAGGATTCACGTCACTTTTCCACGCAAAGCACCTTGGGTCTAAAGGGATTGTTCATTGAAACAAACTATAAAAGACAGGACACCGAAAGATTGAAAAATTAGATATTTTCCGCCGTACGTAGATAATCCCATATTAAGATGTCGACCGTTATAATGAATAACTAAGGCAGATAAAAATATAAAGTTACTTTTGTCAAAATTCAATTAACATAATATGCTAGCTAGTCTACCAGCCTCAAACAAAGATTACTCAATAAAGGTGATTGAATTGGGTTGATGCAAAAGTTCGTCTTGTTTTTGGCGCTAGATGACATTACATCGGAAAACCGAAGTGTTATCTACTTCACGCGTGTAAAGTTTTAACGTCGGTGATAATAATGAATTTTAGCGAGTACTACGGAAAACACATTAAAACACATTAATGTGTTAATGGGTTGAGTCTTGAATTTTGTTAAGCATTCAAAAGGACAGAAATAAAAGGAGTATTTTCGACATGCTATGCTTTTTTTTATTTCCGAAAAGACAGTAATACTTTGCAGACGCAAAATGAAGATAGGTGGTGTATAAGGTGAGAGTGATCGTTGACCCTTCCACATGCTTTAACGGTTGGGAAAGTTTCGTCACCTGGACGCGTAGTATAAACTGAAATGGGACTCGAAATAAAAGAATGGCACAAGAAGAAAATGCCAATTATTGTGTAAGTGCAACTGATTGGTATTGCTCTGTAGGTAAGTAAACAGTCGTTTTCGCAAAACGGGCAGTTTATAAACAATTGACTTAGATTGAAAGGGGAAGAATTATTGAGTTAAGAGAAGGCCACTTGTTATACAGTGATATTTACGCATGCATTGAGTGAAATGCTGGTATGTTTATCAGCATTGAGATACAGTGGTACGAACATTTGTTTCCCAATGGCGGGAACATATGAACTTAATCATTAGCCCCTACAAGTCCGGAAGTGATGGCAACTTGTGAAGGAGCACCCAGTGTGAGGATCATCATTGCCCCTAACAAAGGACAGCACAATTTACATCCATGCCCTGACCCCGGATTTGAACCAGGAACCTTCCGATGCAGAGGCCAACACCTTGCCCACTAGACCGGTTGGTCGGCGGTTGATATACTTAAACAATAGAATCTTTATTAGGATTCCTTCAGCAAATAAATTATTTCCTAGGATCGTTTCATTCAACAGATGTGTTTATTTACTCATTATGTGCATTGTGGGAGAGAGGCAATGCTACATTACACAGAAATTTTATGAAGCTCAGATTAAACCTGGTGGTTGTTTCGACGAGATATCTCGTTGTTATCAAAACGGACCAAATATTAATGGACGACGTACCTCGGCACTGGAGACAAACTGTCAGATCTTGATCAATTACTCAATTATAATAATGAACTTGTAAAGATCATACATTGGCGTGTTCTTCTGTCTGTATCATTAAGAGCTCTACACGTCGTCATAACGAATTTGGAGCATCTATAATTACGCTAGAAATAAAAGCCTTTGCTGAGCATATTAGTGACGAATCTAATAGCGACATTCACGACGTTAGCAAAACAATAAATGATGGTGAGACATGATATGTCTACCAGAGATGTTATCAGAAGTTATGCAGTTACAACTCAGCATCCTTTACTGCGATTTCCTTTAACTCGATACATAAATATGTCAGACTTCAATAGTGCCAAGTTTAAGACAATGGAAATTCGCATAGGAGCGAATCGTGTGTTCTATTGAGTCCAAATACAATCTGGCGATCCATGAATTCCGGAACCATTTTCGTAAATACAGTATGGAAAGTCTTATAGGTGTATTTGAGTACTATTTACTACGCGTACTTAGAGACAATGTACAGACGAAAGTTCTTCTCATCGTAGTGTAGAAACTGGATCACCGATAGCAATGTCAGAAAAGGAAGAAATGAATTAACCACGGACGAATTGTACACCTCTATTCGAAACGTGGTGATGAATTGTATACCGTAGTCCACAATATTAGGGATGGTGGGGAGGATGGAAGGGGGTTGGGATGGAGGGGTAGGGGGATGGAGACACATCAAGTGATGTCTGTCAGCACTGTTTGCCGACGATTACTGCATCGAGGGCTTAAAACCCGGCTTCCGTTACTGCTGCTTCCTTCTCACTCTGTATCACAGATATTGAAGCCTTCAATGGCACCAGAAACGAACAAACTGGAAGCCAAATGTGAGATAATTATGTTTTCTGATAATAAACAGATTCTTGTGACTCATGATTGTCGAATGATTGATTGCAGATACAGGTTTGAAGTTTCATTTGAAAGGGTGGATTGCTGTGTATAGTATTCATAGTATAGTATTCATAGTATTCAAAGTGTTATAGTATTCATCCAAGCGTGGAGGTTTACGGTGCTGTTTCATATCACTCACGCACGAAACAGGTAGTAGACAGTATGAATAGTCAACGTGATCACATCACGATGGTCTTTGAATCAGTCCTTCCTCTCATACCTACGCTCCTTTGACTATCCTTTCAACTAAACAATGCCCGTTCTCATGATTTCGAATCGTTCAACATTTCTTCTGTGACAAACAAATGTCACTTTTTCTTGGTCTGCTAGTCTATTCAGTCTACCGATTTATCCCTCATCATATATGTTGAACGACTCGTATATCATTCAGAACTAATGAATAGAGTTTAACCTGCATTGATACACATTTAACAGTAATCCAGAATCCGTATCATTCAATATCAAGTCGCATACAATCAGATATAACTTCTGAAGATGGACACGCAAATTGCTGGTTTTATCATGATTCCTTTGACTTTCTGTTCTAAAATTTTACTCATTTATGCAGTGACTGTATGTCATCGTTCAAAGGATAACTCAAGCTTTTATTAGTGTATTTTCACCGAAACGATTGTCACGTAAGCTTTCAGAGATATAAATGTATTTGTTACACATAGATCACTGGTTTACTTTTTTATTTTACTGTTGACATAATGCACATAAAAGACGGGAATAATTTAGATATAACTTATAAGGGTATGTTAAGCATAAAAAATGATTAAGACCAAATTATATTTTAATTTTTAGGTAGGATGTTTCTTAAATTTAACCCAGATATTATTTTTCTTGAACAGCTGCTGCAAATAACTAAAATCATTATGTACGAGAAACCGAGTTGAAATTTCAATTATTAGCTTCATATCATCTTTAACAATTAACACAACCTTCACGAATATTGCCCTTTATAGGTACATCTAAGCTCAGAACTAAATTACACACTCATACGGCAGTGCATAAAGGAATGGTAGGTTTGTATTTTAATTAACGTCTCAATGAGACAACACAACGGGCTATCGGCGACGGTCCGGGATCCATTCTGAGGATAACACTACGTAATTTGTTACCCTAACGATGCCATCCTCAGCTTCCACCCCACTCTCCAAACTTTCACACAACACCAAACGTGAGGACATTTGAGGTCACGACCGCTTTAACGTGCACCATCCTGTTTTGTACACGACGGTCTTTGGTTGAATTAGAACTCGCAACTCAGCAGTTACTCTAACAACCGGGCTACCTCGGCACGGGAACCAAGTTGAAATTTCAATTATTATTTTCTTCTCACCACTAACAGCCAACTTAACATTCACGAATAACTTAACATTCACATTAACGGTATCTCTAAGCTCAGAACTAAATTACACTCAAACCGCAATGCACACGAGAATGAAATGCTTGTATACGTACATTGAACCGTACACCGGTTTTCCTTCATTCAAAGCAAAGGTCATTTGAAAGAATACAGTTTGAGTTTTGAGTTTACCCGATGCACCAGCACTGTCAGTTGAGCCTTAACTGTCTCAAAAGTCCACGGTTAAGAAACGCCATCATCCCCTGCACAGAAACTGCAACCGGATCATCAATAGTCCTTCCTCCCCCGAAAGAAAGGAAACTGCTCTTCCAATATTTGGAATATCCAACAGGACCACAAACAACATAATGAGAGCGTTCCTCCAATGACAAAACGCCATTATCTCGCAGTCTGACGGCAGCAGGATATACAGGCCCGTGAAACAGCCCCGCCAACAGCCTCCCTGCACGCAATCGAGGACAAGTCGGATACACATGTGTGCGTACTCCATACATCTCCAGGCCAGTTAAGAGGACGGGGTTCGGGCTTGCATTTTGAGGCAAAATAAGCGGTGCCAGCGTGTTTGATTTATGAAGACGACTTTAAACCGCAGACCTCCTGGCAATCGATTGTTGAGGAAAAATTATATTTCCCCGAGAATTCATCCAAAGAATTTCTCGGGGGTGGCCTGAGGGATCCCGAAAGGGGGGAGCGTGCGGAGGGAAAGGGATTGCTGTTTTAAAAGTCTTTTGTCTTGGAGGAAAGAAGGAATTTTTGTGGGGTTGTTACGCTTGGGGAGAGAGCTTCAGTATCGTTATGGGGGACCATTTGGAAAGTCCGTTTTGAAGCGTAAGTGGTTGTAGTTTTGGAATTCCTCGGTGGTGTGCAGGGTCGCTTGTGATATGTGTGTAGTTCGGTGGGGTACTTTGCGTTGCAGAAAAAGGTGCTCCAGGTGTTATGAATGTTGTAATGTACATTCTGCTGTTATCTTTGATCGATTGCAGGAGTTGGCAGAATTTCGAAACCGAGACTGGTAAAAAGTCTCAAGAGCTGCGATTTCTGAACAGAGGTGTTTTATTTTATGTTTCAACATTAGGTGGAAGATTTGAATTATTTCCTTAACTGCTGCAGTTACTTAATCGTTTTAATTTTAACGGTAAGTAGGTATTTTAATTAACGTCGTACTGGAGCACCACAAAGTGCTATTAACGACGGTCCGGGATCAATCCCCCAAGGAAAGGATTCGTGGACAATAATATGTAATTCTGAACCATGGTTACAAGATCGCGGAAGTTGTTAATAAATATTCAATGTAAAAGTGATATGCATGAATAGTTTTAATAGATCCAGGTGTTATGAATGTAGTAAATTATTTGCTAGCTTTGATGGATTCAAACTCCTGGTGGTTGTTCCAACGTGATACCTCGTCAACAGCTAATCTGTTCAAATCTTGATAGACGAGTGGCTTAGGCTGGGATGGTGGTATCTAGTTGAAAATCTAGTCATAAGAAATATTGACCTTATATTGATCACTATCAAAAACAAAACAAAAATTTGATCATTCGGAATTCAAACGGCATTTTGAATGACAAGATATATTGTACTCAGTAAAATATTTTGTCAAAGCCACTTAGAGGATGAAAGGAGTTTGAGGGAATTTTGACACCGCGATCGTTGTAAGAAATCAAAGTAGAAACTGATTTATTTATGTCATTTATATTTGTTTTTGTTTATGTTTTTTTAAAGTATTTTGATATTTTTCATTACATACTACAGTGTTACTAAATCATTTAAATTTTAACTTGCAAGAGAATGAATTTTTTATTTGCAAATTTAAAGTGCAAATAATTTAAAGTATTTATTTAAAGGAAACCAGGTGTTAGTTAGGAATAGTTAGAATAATTCCTGGCGTTATGAAGTTTGCAATAAATCCTAGCTATCTTCATTTCGGGGATTGATCCCGGACCATCGCCAATAGCCCGGTGTATTGCTACAGTACGACGTAATTAATACCGACATAGTTATCTTCGATGTATTAGAGGAGTTTAAAGGAAATTTTAAACCGAGATTGCGGAAAAAAAATCAAAATATAAACTTTTATTTCTCAACACAACGATGGCTTTTCCATCTTTCATCAGTAAGTGTAATATTTTAAATTTTGTTTCCTTACCTTCAGCAGATGATAATCTTAACTTTTATTGAACAAAATCGTTTTGGTTTACATTTTTATGTCCATAGAGAAAATAAGTATTTTACCAATCTCATGAATTCGCACGAATTTCACATACAAAAACAAGAAATAACTACTGTGATTACATTATGTGTTATTTCCTTTATTTTAAAAATACTGCATAAAAAATTACTTTTCCTGTTTCATAACTAATATTATGCACCTATAATTAAATCGTAAGTATCTGAGTAGTTTAGATATATTGTTTAAAAATATATAACACTTCAGCACAGTTCCAATCAGTTAATTATTTAGCAATCAGCTTAAAATATATTACCTCACAAAAAAAAACATTCACCTTCTTCCATAAGATTTTAATTTTAAATACTTTTAAAAATCATTTTCATTTCATCAGTACTTTTAATGCAATGATATATAGACTCTTTGTGCAATTCAAAACATTACTGAGAATCTACTCTCTAAGGACTGAAAATATATTTCTTTAATTCAATGAAATTGAAGCTAATTAAACATTTGAAATTATAATGAATGTATTTCTTGCCCTAATGTCGGTAAATATTAAAACTCCAAGTATAAAATTCTTTAGATTTGATTAGTATTTATGAGAAAAATACATAGTTGTTATTTATACGACAATCTTATTAGTATTCAAAATCATAAACTAAATATAATGTTTTTATCTGAATTGCTATTTTGCTTATTTCTCTTATCGCAAGGTAATATTTCAGACCTGAGAATATTAGCATGAATCCATGTAAATAATATCTATAGACTGTTATTGTTTGTTTCAATTTAGCCCCTATACTTTATTTTCCTATTAGTTATTGAAATTTATTCCATTCAAACCTTTCATTGGTGTAGTATTGATTTTGTTAATTTTTATTTTTTGAAAGTAGCGTATGGATTGGAATCCCAAACTCAATTGTTTTTCAGTATATATTGAGAAACATCAGATTATGTTTATTTCCATCAAAAAAGAAATGTTATGAACTAATCGTAAATGAAAAAATTCGTTTATACGAGAAAATAATTTTTGTCAGTGAAAATAAATTAGCTTTCTCACTTTTTTTTCATTAGTACTATTTTTGGATTGAATATTATTCCAAGACTGAAAAATACCATCGGAATTATTTTTGTAAAGAAAGGAATAGTTTGATTAATAAGTTTTTTTTTCTCATGTTTATGCAATACGTACAAAGTTTACGATTGCATAAAAATGAACAAGATTGCTTAATAGCATTGTTAAGTTGGAGAAACAAGATTGCTCAATAAATTAAGATATAATTTCAAATATTTTGAATCTTCAAGTTGAGTTTTCTAGAATCAGGATATTCAATATATGGCTAGATTCAGGAACATATTCATCCATTTCACAATGTAATGTTAATTATTTTAATTTGTTGTTATTGTTGTAATGTTTCATTATTGCTATTTGGAATGAATGAAATATAAATAACTTAATAGTTATTTTATACTTTAGCATATTTATACTCTCAATCATCCATTTCTCAATGTAATGTTATGTATTGCTATTTGTTGTTATAGTTGTAATATTCAATATTGCTATTTGGAATGAATGAAATATAAATAACTTAATAGTTATTTTATACTGTAGTGAGAAGTTCCTTAAAAACAAATTTGAAATACTGTAAAGTATGAAACACACAATATTAATATATTTATCATTTCAATATTTTTTTCAAATTAAATATAGAAATATAGTTAAATTTAGGGTAGGTGTTCCAAATATTGACTACCCTAACTATTTCTTTGTATCTCAGCCTTCTGGCTTGGGAAATCAAGCTGGAAACTAAATGAATATTAGTAGGAACTATTATCCTTTGTTTTCCAGAGATCATATACCTTCTTTACTTATGTTAATTTAAGTTAACTAGTAAAAATTTACTAGTGAGTTTAGGTAACTTGTAAAACTTCACAAATTTCCCCAAAAGAATTTTGCAACAGTGGGTTCGTAATATCACCTACCCCTGTTCCTATTCCCACACATCATGCGAAATTAGGAGCTAATATTATAAACGGGTTGATAGTAGTGCATACATTACACCTTTAGCATTTAATCTATTTTCAAGTTACATAAACGAAATTATGATTTGGAAACACTTACCTAGATATTCCCTGAATGGATTGGAGACAAAAAAAATGCTTTGATCACAGCCTCCAATACTTCAGATGCAATAATGTTGTTGATATAGGAAACTTGCCGGTGGCGCTACGTGTGGCAAAACCCTAGAACGTCAAGGCAACTATTTACATAGACTCATAGATGCCGCGCATAGTAGCTTGCAAACACGGGTAGGAGATATTACACATAGGGGCGATATTTGAAACACCTTATCTATAATTTTAATACATCCATTATAATTACTATCAATACTTCTTAATGTTTTATCTTCGTGTCGAAAACAGTCCGCCTCTTATACAAAAACCTGTTACACGTATTTACCAGTTCTGGGGTAGTTTGACTATTTTTTCCACTTAGATCTTAATTTACGTTGAGCGATAGAGCAGTTTTATGTCAACGAGATAGAAATCTCGTAAAAGTTACTTGAATATAATTGTCCTAAAATTTCAATGACATTTATACTGCTTCAGATAATTTTGTACTTTTTTCTAACCCTCTGAGTGCCACGAGATTTCAGAGTATAGTATTCCTTTACTCTTACTCTCTTAATCCTCCTGGTGTTGGGTTGTCTTAACAATGAATCCCATCAATAACAAAAAAAAAACCGTGCCTTAGTGGATATATCTCGACATTGCAAAATACTGACCAGATCGTGGTCTCGACATCATCAAAAAATCGAGAAATATCGTTTGTATGACGAGGTATGACGTCATTAGCAAAATTTACCATATCTTTATATACGAGATATCTCATCAAAACCATTTGGAGGTTTAAAGGTTAAATAACCGCATGTGTTGTTCGAAATTATTCTTTCTAGGAAAGATTCTGTTGGTTGCAAAGGTTAATACATCGGTAAAAAGTCAGCAAGGATGACCTTACTTTGCAGAACGGATGTATTCTCTGAACCCACTCGAGAGTTCGCCGTTAGACAAAATTAATTTTAAACTATACTCCAACACTGCATGAATATTCGCCAATCCCGATGTCAAATGTAGCTGGTATCGACTTGTTAAGAGTCCAGTAACAAATAATAATAATTGAACCTACCTTGGACTGGAAACTTGAGAGATTGATGTACATGAACTGGGATATTCTACGTTCCTATAAAATCACGAGGTAGTGATTTGATGTCTATAAAATGGTTCGTTAAAACGATGGAATACTATTTATTTGGTACGATACATTTATTGAACATCACATAACGGCGCACTTTAAGAAGAATGCAACACACGAAAAACGAAACACTTGATGCTATACTATCTACGATACGTTCAACATTCATCAAACCGTTGATGACTCAAGTCTTTCGCGCTGTTTTTCACACCGGAACTACCGGCGCTACTCACTGCTTGCCTACGCAGAGGAATCATCATATTCGTCATATGGGAAGGACTATACGATCTTCACAATACCAGTTGAAACAAAACTCGTGCATCCAGAAACGACTGCTCATAATTAGCATCATAAGGAATTAATATCGGATCATTGAACTCAGCAAAATTGTTAGAAAACAATTGTATTCGGATAAATTGTTGCAGTTGCATCTATAACGATAATTTCAGTTTTATAACATGACTGTTATACTGTGTTGTTGTTGTTGCTTATTCCTACACTGGCCGACTAGAGGAGTGCCAGGCCCGTCGAAGACGGCAAGAGACGAGGGGGGGGGTGCGCCTTCCATGTTATTGAGCCCCATTGGGAGGAAGTCCGACTTTGCTCGACATACATGACACTTCCGTTTTACAGAAAGGTTCTTTTCATATATCCATTCACTCACACATATCGTAATTTAGATCCCAATCAGAGGCCGATAACCCCCTGATCAGGTACCCATAGAGGTATTGATTTGGTATGGGAATATGGGGGACTTTGTGACCACGACCTATTTAACGTGCCCTAGACACCATTAGTGAACACGACGGTCTTTAGCCAGGTCGAAGCGCCGATCTCGCAATCATCAGAATTGCAGGCTCCGCCGAGGACAGAACCCACAACCCTTCTGATGCGAGCCCTACGCTCTACTTACTGAGCTACCGCGGCTCTGTTGTACTGCTTCAGGTGCAAGTACCTATTTCCTCAACATATGTATACTTTGTCATATAGCCCATTATAAATAACCACATTCTATTGAAATTTAGGTAATAAAAATATATGCCTTTTGAAAAAGACCAGTCTGAATCAGAAGTCTATATAAAAATCAGGCTAATGAGAAACATAAGTTTTGTGTTGGTAATATATTGCAAAATTTACACCCACATATTTTATACCTGGTCGTCGCAGGCACATCAAAATTTCCTTTTACTTCTATTTTATACCTTAAAATTACGTGAAGAGACTGGGAATTCTCTGCTTTCAGACAGTTCTTTGTTTCAGTTTAGGAAATTTTAGACGGTAAAATATACTCGTAAGGGTGTTTCGGAAATTTATAAAAATGTTTTATTCTTCAAATACGTTTCAAATACTCAAGTATGAAATTTTAATTTATTAGTTGTAATTGCACCAAAATTTTAATTAAAATATTCAAATTAGGTATCTCAAACCTCATACAAATTTCACCCGCCTTAGCCAAAATACGGTTATTTCATTCCTTAAAAAATCCTACTTCTACTCTTTAAAACATATACTTCATTCGCCAATGTACTAGAAATTAGGTTTTTTGATGACATCATGAAAAACATTTTTCGCTTTGAAAAAAACTGCTTGCAACCATCAAGCGCCGAGACAGAAAAATGCGTAAAACACCGAAATAAAAAGATACACCACCACTTCCTTATTCCTCTACCTTCATAATTTTAAAAGTATCCGAAGAATCATCAAATCCTCAAGATTTCGTCTCCCTCCTTCCTAACAGATGTACTACGCTCCTCACTTAATGTAAAAAGGGCACGATACTATGAATTATTCATGACAACCCTCTCCGCAATAACCTAAAGAAGTAACACAAGAGTTCGGCTAAAAAAAAAGGCCGAATGTTAGTTGCCTCTACTTAGAAGAATCTTAAGCGCTGTGGGGCACATTTTTTTTTTTGCTTCTCGCAATTAGTTTTTTTGCTTTACATTTTAACTCGTTTTTTTTTACACTTAAGCATACATTGACTGTTCTCATGCTCTTTATTTCCTTCCTCGTTTAGTTTTCTCGATCGCCAGCGAGTTTCTCTTTTTGTGATTTGGATCAAGGGTCGTCGGTATTTTTTTGTGTCCTTTTCGGTACATGAAAGGGATGCGAAGATCCTTTGTGACAGTTGTAACCAACGGCTTTTTTCACCCGCTTTGTGGATGAGTATGATTATACTCCCACCGTCAGATTAAATGATGAGTCTGCGCTTGTTGGATGGCGTTTTTTTTGTTGTTGTTTGGGGGATTGTTTAGTTTGTTGTAGTGAAATGTACATCAGCTGTCATAAAACAATTTCTGTTTTATTCGTAATACACATTGAAAATATTATTTATTTTAACCACGTAACAATCAGGAAACGAGTATTTACAGAACCCATACTTTAGTTAAGTCGCACATGCTCGAATCCTCAATCTAATAAAATGCAACTTAAGATAAATGCGCCACCTAACAGATATTAGTCCCATAGCGTTCTTGCTAAATATTAGGTCCCTTGTTATCATGTGAATAACGTGGCAGTTAAGCTATGATCAGTAGTAAGTTCGGCCTATGTGGATAACGTGGCAGATACGCTATGATCAGTAGCAGGTTCGGGATATGTGGATAACTTGGCAGATACGTTACGATACGTAGTAGGTTCGGGCTATGTAGATAACGTGGCAGATAAGCTATGATCCGTAACAAGTTCGGGCTATGTGTATAACGTGGCAGATACGCTATGATCCGTAGTAGGTTCGGGCTATGTGGATAACGTGGCAGATACGCTATGATCAGAAGTAAGCTCGGGCTATGTGGATACCGTGGTAGATAAGCTATGATCAGTAGTAAGTTCGGCCTATGCGGATAACGTGGCAGATTCGTTATGATCCGTAGTAGGTTCGGGCTATGTGGATAACGTGGCAGATAAGCTATAATCAGTAGTAAATTAGGGCTATGTGGATAACGTGGCAGATACGCTATGATCCATCGTAGGTCCCGGTTTATTGGCATATTGATGTTGATTGATCCTTATGGGAAGATGGTTATTGTATTGTCTTGTTTGATGTAGAGAAATGCAACTCAACACAATGTCTATGTTTCATCCATAGTACACATATTTGAAAATATCATGTATTTTAACCACGCAACAGCACAAAAATCAGGAAACGAGTATTTGCTGAACCCACATTCTTTTGTTAGGTCGCACTCTCTCGAATAAGATATTTCAACTTAAACTAAGAAAAATGTGCCACCTAATTGTCATTAGGGTTCATAGCTTTCCTTTCCCGATCTACTCGGCGGAAACTGTATAATACCTAGCATGTCCTGGTTCGCCACCTTGTAGGCCAGGTTTGTAGGCTAGATTTATGCCACTAAGTAGGTATCGGTTTGTTGATACATGGAAGTGGATGATTGTTCTTGATGATACGGGTTTAGTAATTTGTATTATTTGTGGATAGGCAGGTATTTTAATTAACGTCACATTGGAGCAACACAATCCGCCAGGGGAGACCCGCACCTATCTTTGTAAGGATTTACAGGTTTAGTAATCTCCCTTGGGAGTATATACATTTCTTATTTCTTGAGTTTCTGTTAGGTATTATTGACGGTCCTCATGATGGTCATATGGGAACTGTGTGTATGTATTTGCAAAAAAACGCGGTCGCGGGATGCCAGGATATCAATGATTTTGCAAATGTTTATCTGCATTGCTAGGTTTACCCATCCTGGGGTGGGTCTTGGTAGTTGGTAACGCAGGTGGAGTGATATTGCGAGGGGTCATTGCGGGTGTCTACGGAGAGTTATGGGAAGAGTTGTGTTCCATCCGTCTTGCCACAGTTGAAGAATGTGCTCGCGAGTGAGTCTTTTGAAGTTGTGAGACTAAAAAGGCTATTTGTTCGTCATTTGGAGCATCTTTGTTTGCTGCCACTTCCTTGGTCAGACTGTGTTTTCGTTACCCTCGTTCCCAGCATGATCCTTGATTCATCGCAGTTCTAATGCTGTCATATTGTGGAGGAATATCTGTCCTTTTTTAATGAGAGAATTTCAGGAATTTTAGTTTAGGAGAACTTTTAAAACTGCTTAGACTGTCTCAGAAGATCGTCGCTTTCTTTAGGGGCCAATCTTTCTGCTTCTCTGATTACAACCGACTTCGCTTGGAACACACTGTTGTTAATTTGTATTCTAGTCGACATGTGTGTATGTGTGTGTGTTTATGTTAATGTTCCTTCTTCATAGAGGCAAATAGCTTATCCCACGCCCGAGTGCGTCTTGGATACATCTGTGTAGATGGAAATGGCTGATGGTATAAATGGAGTATCAATGGAGATGTTAGCTTCTTTGCTTTGTAAAGATGGGTTGGAGAACCATCTTCTTGTATTCATTTCCAAATCATGTGAATTAAATGTTTCAGATTTCATTTGAATTGGTTTATGAAGACGAAAAGGTTATGTAGTTTTATATTCATGTGATGGGAGTATATGTAGGGGCGGTACTCCAATAGTGATACAGAGAACTGATGTTGTTGAATTAGCCGAACAGGTAAAAAGCAGGAACAGCCGTTGGATGAATTTGGGTTTCCTAATGTTCCGACAAATGAGATTGGTTGACCACATTGATGCTCCGTATGCACTTGATATCTCGCCTACTGATTTATATAGTATTATTCCTTGTGCGTGATTAAAGCCCCACCCCCCGAGACATGCGATTCGTTTGAAAATCTGAATGCTAATTGTTACTTTTGCTTTAATATTATTCAGGTGGGAATTTCAGTTTAGTTTTGGATCCAATGTAACTCCTATATATTTTAATCGATCTTTGTAACTAATGGACGCAGTAGCCAATGCTACTTTTGGTTTGCTACTATCTTCTTGGGTTTATAGAGCTCTAGAAATCTTCTGAAAAATTCCATTTCTTTCCGAAGTCCATTTCTTTACACCATGATAAGACTTGCTCAAGAGCTATCTTGGAATGTGTTTTAACTGCACCAAAGTTAAGACACGCCAAAGCAGCATTGCAACAAAGTGAAGGCATTTGAGGCCCCGACAGATTTAACGTGCACCAGCACCCTTTAATGTTATTTTCTGGGTAATTTCGTTTTTTGTAATAAAATGTAAGTCAGCTAAAATAAATCAATGCATAAGATTGATCAAATACAAAAACATTAAAAAAGATTTCAATTGTCGGTCAAATATATCCAACCTATACTTCAAAATTCAATCAAATCTGCATTTGATGAATTCATATACAATGTATACATTGTTCTCGTTAAAACAATACATAAGTGAGCTTGGAGATGGTTGAAATCACCTCGTGATTAGAAATTTATCCACCAATCTAATCAGCGTTTGCCGGACATTCCAATTTCTGCATCGCGTGATGATTATTATTCATCAAGTGTGGGTGCGGAGATGAAATCGGGATTGATAAGATTATTTATTATGAAGTTAGCACTGATTACAATGAAAGGATTATAACTATTCAAATACGGGAAATTAGATGAGAATTAGAGAAATTCGACTTCAAACGGTCAATAACTCGTAGTGTCAGAATGTTTGAAAATTTCAGAAAGGTGATATAAAATATTCAGATACAGTTCTGATATAATATGTTGATGGCAGCGCTTTTGGCTTTCTTTCTTTAGAGAGGTATGGAAAGCAAGGACAACCCCGCTTTATTTGGATTATGGTAACCTCGGAATTTTTAAATAAGGTAAGTGTTCCAAATATCGCCTACCCTAACTATTTTTTGTATCTCGGCCTTCTAGGTTTGGAAATCAAGCTGGAAACTAAATGAATATCATTAAGAACTATTCTCTTTTGGTTTCCAGAGATCATAGAACTTCTTTACTTATATCAGGTTAACTAGTACAATTTCAAAAAGTTTCCCGAGTGAATTTTCAAGAGTGGGTTCCTAATATTGTCTACCCCTGTTACTATTACCACCCATCAGGAGAAATTACGAGCTATTATTAAAAACGAGTTGCTAGCAGAGCATATACATACCTACCCTTAATATTTAATCTATTTTCAAGTCATATAAACGTAATTATGATTTGGAAACACTTACCTGGATATTCCCTGAATGGATTGGAGACAAAAAAATACGTTGATCACAGCCTCAAATACTTCCGATGCAATAGTGTTATTGATGTAACTAATAGGAAAATCGCCGGTAGCTCTACGTGTGGCAAAACCCTAGACCGTCAAGGCCACTACATAAACTCATAGATATCGCGCATAATAGCTTGCAAACACGAGTAGGCGATATTAGGCACAAGGGCGATATTTGGAACACTTACTCTATATTTCATTAATTTTCTGTATCATTATCTATTTTTTTATTTTATCATACCTATATAATTAGAGTTTGTTTTAATTAATGTGACCTTTTATAACATTCATAAAACACAGCCCGACTTCATTAGCCGATATTAAGCACAAGGGCGATATTTGGAACACTTACTCTATATTTCATTAATTTAGTGTATCATTACCTATTTTTTTTATTTTGTCATGCCTATATAATTAGAGTTTGTTTTATTAATGTGACCTTTTATAACATTCATAAAACATAACCCGACTCCATTAGCCGTAATTAAGCACAAGGGCGATATTTGGAACAATTCCTCTATATTTCATTAATTTTGTGTATCATTATCAATTTTTTTATTTTATCATGCCTATATAATTAGAGTTTGTTATAATTAATGTGACCTTTTATAACATTCATAAAACATTGCCCTACTCCATTAGACGATATTAAGCACAAGGGCGATATTTGGAACACTTACTCGATATTTCATCAATTTTGTGTATCATTACCTATTTTTTTAGTTTTTCATGCCTATATAATTAGAGTTTGTTATAATTAATGTGACCGTTTATAACATTCATAAAACATAGCCCGACTCCATTAGCGTTAAAACTAATAAATTATTCAACTTGGACAAACTTCTACAAAAATATTTAAATAATACAAGACATTTTTCATTATAAAATACATAATTAATTATAAATACATACCTAATAATACTAAATGCTTACCTAGTATTAACGTATACTTACTTAGTGGGGTAGTGAAAAAATAATCAGTTGTGTGGAAGTTTTACTGTTTACAAAATACGCTTTCATGATTTTTTTAATTATTTCCCGCTAAGCCTAAAGCGGAATTTATTTTCAATGAAATACTTCCTTGGCGTCATGAAAATCAGGCCAAAAGCGTTGCTACAAAAAAATCTTAACGTCATAGCTGTGTCAATACCTCTTTGTGAAGGTATTCAACAATGAGAGACTGATTGATTTCAGTTTCATGAATAATTGAATTTTTCTTCATACGTTTTTGGATATTCATTCTAAGTTTTTTTTTTACTTTTCTATGTTCTCCTAGTCGGGTTAATTTCTCTTTTTTTCGATGACATTTAAACTTTAATATGTGTATGTCCATTACTTTACACTGTCTGTCTTGATATCGACCTAGTTTGGCTAAATTGGCCCCTTTTCCATAAACATCTACGTCAGCCAACAGCCAATATCTAACATGCATTGTAAACCATGTATAAATACATGATGATGTTTTTAAGTGAAAATTACATTTCTTTCACAGGATTTGTGTATCGATTTTCAAAGGATTATATCAGATACAAGTGTCTGTTCTGCGATTATCTGTATAAGTAATTGTTCTTAATTTGTTTTTTATAGTGCGAGTAAAACGTAATTTTGCGCTACTAGGAAATATTGGAATATAACTACAAATATTTTAGACTCTTATTATACTTGTAAAACAAAAGTTTTCCTGCTTCGAGATTAAATTATAACTGAAAAGTATCTCGAAATAAGATTAGTTTTTGTCCAATATGAAGAAAAAATACGAATTTTAGAACTTTGTTTTCTTTTTTTAAATCAATTAAACTATGAGTTATCAATAATACTTCTATAATGTTTCTATATCTATACATTTCTTAATAAATGAAATCATTTATAACTTTTAAGTATGCGACATAGTTATTATTGTTTTTCTAACACATGATGACTTAGAACATGGTATATGTTTGTATAAAATGCATATAAGTATATTCATATAGAATGTATAGATGCGTTTTCCTTGAAATTAATCCGTCTTTGAAAACATATGTTCGAGGAAATAAAAATCATGCTCAAAAATAACTTTTAATGAGTATTTTAAAAATAAAGCGTTGTATATTAGGTAATAATTTATAAGATATGATTTGTAAAAGTGTTATTACTACTCTTAGTAATATTATTAAACAATGAATTTATTTTGCTACAAATATGAGAAGTTTATCAAAATAAACATTAATGTGGACCGAAAAAATTCAAAAATTTTGTTAAGTCGTAATACCCCGGAAATGTTGCGAATTTGTGTGACTAAAAAGGGGTAAAAAAGAAATAAAATCGGTTTAGATCTTGCCGTCAAGAACCTGCTCTAAAATTTGCCAAAATTTGAAAAAATGACATTTTAACGATAATTTTTAACATTTTAAAATTAGCCTCTTTCCGAATGTAATAGCTCAAATTCTTATGTACTAGAACCACAGATAATAAAGTTTAAATACTATTTCAATTCATCGACATCTTCCGGTCGCGCATTGCCTCCAAAGTTAAGGAAGTTTTGAAAAAATATTACAAATAAAGGTAGATCACAGTTTAAGGTAAAAAAATAGCAACAGCTTACTTCTAGTAAAGATAGCGGTACCGACCCAGATTTTAAAGTGTCAAAAAAGGTTTCCTCTTATAATTGGCAGATGAGAATTCAGCTAATATCTACTGCATTATTAAGCGATCGTTATGGAGTTTTTGAACGCGCTACCGCTGCAATCGCATCAAGGGCTTTGTTTGTCACGACGTTGGATTAATTATCGATTGTGACGTCTCCAATGTTGCATACAAAAACAAAATGTTAGTGCTGAATTGTGTATCAAACTTGACGAATTTCCACTGTAAGGTGTCTATTTGGATAGGAGGAAGGAGGACACGTTAGTGGTAGAGCTAGCTCATTCAAAAAGGTTCCGGGGAATAAAAAGGAAGTGCATTACTCGCGCTAATTCTAGAACCTGGTTCAGTCTACATCGGCCTTGTTATTCCAACTTCTGGAAGTTCTGACGGTATTGCCACTTCTATTATTTTTTTAAGTGCCTGGTCATGGTACTTCTCTTGAAAAATTAGTTGGCATAGGATGTGATGGCACTGCTGTTAATACCGGTTGGAAAAACGATCTGATTCGCCGAATCGAAATACATTAGGGAAACCGTTACAATAGGCAGTTTTCAATGAAGTGCCATTCCTGCATGTGTTTCAATCCCTAGACGGTAAATCAACGGGTTTGAAATCTTTCAGAGGGCCAATCGGTGAAAAGGTAAGTGGCTGCAAAAAAAACGTCCAGTGATTGGTTTCAAGAGTATTGACTGTCAGATCGCCACAAAATACAGGAGTATACTCAGTAAGGATAAGGAATATCTACTCGATATTTTGATGGCAATAAAGTCGTGAAACTGTAAAGAGGATTTGGCTGAACTATATCTTAGTCCCTTGTCACACTCGAGGTGGTTGACAACAGCAAATAGAACTCTCAGATTGTACTCAAGTGACGAAAGTCCCACACCTGAACTTCACGAAATAGTTGTATTTATTTTGAAGTCATACATGCCACATGTGGTTTAGTAGTAAAACAAGTAAATACTTTATAGAAGGATCAAAATTTGTGTACCAATCAATACAATCTTCAAGGTACCTTCCTAAAGATTTACGTAATATTGTCGACCCTGTGATCAAACGAAATAGCTTTTTCGCTCATTCAGAACATTTAATGTTAGCCATGGTACAATATAATACAAAACAAATAAGCGAGCTAGGACTTTTACGAATTCTAATGGCGAGACAGTTAGATCAAAAGAGAACAACTATCATGCAGCCAAAATTCAATTTCAAGGCTGAAGGCTACTCGTAATAATTAACTGGATGGACTGTGATTTATCTTCTCCCCATTTTTTAAAGATATCAGAGTGACGATGAGATTAAATCACATATTCAAAGTGAATCAGTCCCTAATTGGCATATAACATTTAAGACATTCCCAGTTTACACACAGGCAGTTGAACGATGTGTGCAACTCGTGACAGAAGCCTCAGGAAAAGATTTTGGAGCCAAGTCTAGGATATGTTTTATCAGAACAACTCTGCTGTCAAGGTCAACCATGCCTAACTTCGCCCATAAGTCAGATTTCAAAGTTCCTTCAGCTAAGAAAGAGTGAAAACGGAGATGTTCAATTATTTAACAAGATTTTCTTGAACTTACGACTCATCACACAAAAACGTAGTTTTTTTCAATAAAAATATATTTTTATAAATATTACTAATGGTTTTAAATAATTGGTTTTTAATCAACTTGTGTTCAATAAAGACAACAAAAGAACTTGTAAGTTGTTAGTATTTTTTTCCCTTAAACTGTGATCTACCTTTATTTGTAATTTTTTTTCAGAATTTCATTACTTTTGAAGGCAATACGCGACCGGAAGATATTGAAGGGTTTAAATAATATTTAAACATTATTTTCTGTGGTTCTAATTCATAAGAATTTACATTATTACATTCGGGAAGAGGCTAATTTAAAAATCTTACAAATTATCGTAAAAATGTGAATTGTTCCATATTTTGGTAAACTGTAGAGCAGATTAGCTACCGGAAGATATAAACCGATTTTATTTCTTTTTTTACCCCTTTTTAGTCTCCCAAATTCGCACCTTTTCCGCGGTATTACGACGTAAAAAAATGTTTGAATTTTTTCGGCCCATCCTTATGTTTATTTTGATAAAATTCTTATATTTGTAGCAAAATAAATTATTTGTTTAATAACATTACTACGAGTAATAACACTTTTACAAATCATAGCTTATAAATTAGGAACATGCTATTAACAATAATTTTTATTACATCGAATAGCAATGAATGCGGAAATAATGAGGCATAAATGTTTATTTCTGTTTAAAAAACGTTTTAACAGTATTAAATCTTATTTTAAAATAAAAAATACTAACAGTTATAACTAAAAATCAGTCTGGATTATTCAAAAATTTTAATTTTCTTATAAATATCAAAGAGCAACTGGAATTAAAGACATGTGCTTGGCTCATAATAATATTTTATGCTTTGCAAATATAAGATTTTACATATTGTCATAGGCAACATGGTTTAAAAACCAGTACAAAGAAAAACAATATGCAATGAATGGTTCTACGAAATTTGCAAAAAAACACAATCTTCTCTGATCCTTAAATTCTATATATCTGTTAAATAGAATACGATATGATTCTTTGAATAGTAAGTAAGTACATTATCTATATTACATCTTTTTTCTGTTAGATCAATGTTACAAAAGTAGTATGATTGTTTAAATTCGCATTGTTGTTTTAAGAATTTTAGACTTTAACACTATAAAAGAAAACTCTACTTAGGACTTTCCAATTCATAAGGTGGCATTTATGTTGCAAACTTAATATGTGTGCATTAGCCATTTATTTCCAAATAACTTCAATCTAATGCCGATTTTCTGTTTTAAATTTCAAATCAAACAAAACTCATATCTTAATGACATGTTTGCTTAGGAGAGACATTTTCTGTCTTGATAAATTAAGGTAGAAACAATGGCTCTGTATCAGAACATGTTTCTTGTACGGATTCATTCTGAATCACTAAGATTTTTTAAACGATTGCAGAACGTCGTCAGTAAATATTCTAATGAACAAAATCCGAATTGATATAAAATAGTTGATTGGTCTACTCCAATTAGATGTAAGATCAAACAATGCTAAAGAGTAGATTAGACATTTTTTAAGTACATCTTATATGTCACGTGAGAATATATTTGGGTGTTGTAGAAGTAAAATAATTTTCTGTATGGTTTGTTTATAGTGAAAACCCCTCTCATATTTATAATATTAAATCCATTAAGTAGTTGTCACGACGAGATATCTCGTTATTACTAGAAACCTGAACAGATCTGGATGAACGATTTATCTCGTCATTATAGAAAACCTAATCATATCGTGATATCACCATCACCAAAAATCGGCAGAATCATGATGGGTAATATCTCGTCACGAGCAAAATTGATAAGATCGCATAATAAATATTCTAACACACCTTATGTATCACCATGAACAACACTGCATAACGATAACATTGCAATGTAACTACCGTACATCAAGCACAAAAATACTCCTCCCCCCAACACAAAACAACGTCTAAAAACGGATAGCATTCTTATGTATACATCGTTTCTTCTTGCATGTGCGGCATGAAAAATGTAGGATTTGCCATACTTCCAAAAACATCTCGGAAATATTCTGCAAAAACTCCTTTTTTATTTATTTTAAAAAGAAAGAGATCATTCCCCGAGCTTCTTGGAAGCGTCCCAAGCCCGATAGATGATTACATCGACAGCCCGTTCCCCCAGTGCAGCCTCTCTTGTTTGTTTAGTTGATATCCAATTTTTTTTCCATCCTCTCGCTACAGCACCTTCTATGGGAATCGTACAGATGTTGTAGAAGAGACCTGCTTCCATCAATATGTGTCCTTCAACGGAGGAGGCCTTTGGCGAATATCAAAAGCTTCCCCTTCTCCTTTTAATTGAGCTCCAAGTGACGATCTTTTTTCTTCGTCTTCAGTGTGCCCTCAGAAGTGTCTTGTGACTCTTGTGACGCTGCAATCTCATCGTCTCTCAAGAGAAAAGAGTTTTTCGATAGTTTAGAAGAGCACTCGCTATTATTCAGGTGGTAATTTGAAGGGCACTTCGCTCGCAGCTGGGAGATTGCTGAGGACTTGTTCCTTTAATAGAGATGGAGAGTGGAGTTTTTTGGGAGGCCATTTCTTTTCTGATGGAGGAGGGCTGATGAGTGGAGTAGGTGTCGTGCTCACATATATGGCTAATGGTATGTGCAAGTGTGAGGACAGACATCTGGTCATGCCGCTGAAGTCTTGAGTAACATACTGTGTTCTGAATTTCACTTAATCGAAAAGGTTCGAGGGGTCTGCAATTTTTTGTCAGACTCTTCCGGCTAATTTGCTTCTGATGCATCGTTTCAGTTTCGAAAGCATATGTCTGGTTCTTGAGCTAGAAAGCGTCAAATAGTGTTCAGCATTTAAAATTTTACTTAACCAAGAGCGTTAGCTTGATCTGCTGGTTCTTGTAAAATGCTCCTGTTTAGAATATGTCTTCCGGGATGCATATTAATAACCTTTACCAGGAATAGAAGACATTGGGAAATTTTAAGCCCGCTGATTCGTTGGTTTCAAACTGTCGACTATGACGTCACTACGTGACATCATCATTAATGGAGATGCTTCACGTGGACTCTGTCATTACTCGGTAGTTTCTACTTGAACTGAAAGCCGGTGGCAAAACCTCTGCAGCATAAATAACGAATCTATACAACAGATCCCCAGTAATAACGAAGAACTCCCCTGTTTCCGCCTTCTATTCTGTTCAAGGTCCCAAGTGTCCTTTAAAGTTCGAAAATTGATTCTTTTTTAATTATGCGTGTTGAATCTATACTGGAATTAAAACTAAACACAAAACATTTACGATCAAATTACGAGTACATGGCACAAGCCGTTGAACTGTCGCTTGATATTCTTCTAAAAGCTATCGCTTTCTTTTTTATTAGTATTCTATTTTCGGTCGAAGCAGTTTCAACTTTTTTTTTTCGCAAACGTTGCAAGTAAATAGTGATACTTTTCACACATGCGGAGTGCGCACTATGGGTGAGTGACGTCATAGATCTCGGTGAGAGATAGCAACGAATCAGTTGGGCTTAAAATTTCCCCATGTCTTCTATTCCAGGTAAAGGTTGGTAGTTGCTTCTGGGAAAAGGCTGTGTCCAACTGTGACTGAAGACATTTTCATTTTGTATGTACTGTCTAAGGGATCAAGTAGAACACTGCATTCGAAATTTGATTTAATGTTCTGTGAGGGCATGAGATTTCCTAGTGAGGTATTATTGCTTTAAACCCTATAGCGCGCAAAAATAATAACTATTGGTTCCAAAAATTCCAGAGACGCAAGATTATTTTGATTTTAAAGGTAAAAACTGGTTGGAAGTCATGTATGGGAAACTGCCGGTTTTTGAACGGAAATATGTGTACGACCATCAAAAGGTTAATACAAATATTTATGGGGATTTGCTTGGAGACACTGATGCAGGAGAATGCTTATCTTGAAAATCTTGTCTTAACTTGTAGTTGAGAAAGCGTATGTCGTGTTTCAAAACAATAAAGCATCAAATAATGTTGAAATTTTTTTATTTTCTTACTAAAAGGGTTTTTGTGATCTGCTGGTTCTTGTATAATGTATGCTGTTGCGAACTGATATATCAAGATAAAGCTTTACCCTATTCGAATTTCAGATATTTATTTGTGGAATGTAATCGAGCAAATAATATGTATTATATTCCGAATTTCATTTACTGATAGTCTAGTCTTTCTTATGATGTGACTGAGCAATGATCTTTTTGTCTTTTTGAAGATTCAAACACCCGTCTTCCTTATCCTCGTTTTAGTGGTAACAAGTGTTTTGCATTGTGAGTTTTGTTTCCTTTGATTGCTACCTTTTGATTAGTATAAGGGAAAATACGACAGTGTCTTTAATATATTAATTTACTTTAATTAGTCACGAAACATTTAAAAGTTAGTTTCATTTCTGAAAATCGTTATATCTCCTAACGTTATAACTCTGCTTAAAACTTATAATATATAGGCAGTTAAAATACTGAAGTACGCTGAAATTAAATAAAGGATTTATTACTGTATAAAGTTAATTGATAATGCAGAATTTCACAGGTGATAAATAAAACATTTTTTGCATAGTTTCTGATTCCAAGCTTATTAATAATTATATTGGTATTCGTCATGCTTCAACTATACAAATGATAAAATAAAACGTTAGCGAAAGATAGAGAACTATTTCATAGCATTGTCGATGGCTAAGTATTTCATTGCCAGCATAGTGCGACAAGTTGAAAAGCAACAGTGTGCAATGCAACTATTTTTAGCATAATAAAATGGGAGGGGTCAAGCATCTACAGTGGTTGAATATGGGATGCGTGGACCTGCTGGCATTGGTCAGAGTCTTGGGTAGGAAGTTGGATTTTATTGGGGTGGAACTACTGACAGAGGACAAAACGGGTATCTTATGGGAGTCCCGGACGCATTCGCGGAATCCCTCACGCTTTCAGCACCCCTTGGCGAGGTGGCGAAAGCCGGCTGTATCGCCAACTGCGAGAACTATATCGGGTCACGCGAGACAAGACGATATTTTCATATACCCTCTTGCTGCCATCTGTTAACTCAGAAAGGAATCGTTTTTTTACAAGTTTTTTTTTCTGTTTTAAATGTTTTCTATTTTAAACGTTTTACCTCAGCTACAAATATATATTAAATACATAAAATAATATATGTTTTTGTGACACACCCTAATATTTTAAACAATAAATATGAAATAAAACAACTTTAAATATTTTTTTTTCCTTTGAGAATAGATGTATAAAAAATTTCTGTCTCCTTAACAGCCCAAATGCAAATGCTATAATTATAGGATACGAGTTAGAAAAAACTTTGTTTCGAAGAAAGTTATTGAAAACAGTCAAAATATAATATTTTTTCAATTTAAATTTTGTAATATTGAGCTCTAATGAGTAAAACTAATCTAGAAGTGTATTTGTTTACAAAAAATTACTTTGGTTAAATCTTAATACTTATTATTGATAACTGCTTTTACTAATATAAAAAAATATCTACTACTAGTTGTCTCCCCAAACAGTGGCGGGATTATATTAAGTATGCGATCAAACAAGAGATTTGATTCGTAAGAAAGTATATTATGAAAATAAAAACACTTGGGTTATAAAGGCTAATAATTTCCATAATAAACAACGTAATTGATTTATCCGCCTCCTCACCCGCATCTTAAACAAATACATTCTCATCAATTCTTTCTATTTGACGAGTTTTAGAGTAAGTGAGCATTTTATGTTGTAAAAATCATTGATTGACTAAATTTCAAATAAATGTAAACATATACAATTTGCTTGCATGGGGGTACTTCTTATACCGCCTGCTTCTTATATCAACCAATATTACGAAGTAGTTACAATAAAGATAGATAAAGTAAAACAAAAATAATCATGTTATATCTTGAATGTCAACGTAATATATATAGAATATCCAAAAAAAAATCAGACTGAAAATCATAGCACTCAGCGAGAAAAAAATGGCGATATTCTAAACAACTGAGTAGGGTTGCTCGAGAAATTGAGAAGGATTGCCAATTTCCCCAGCTTTCGGTTCTCAAAGTGCTTTATATCGCCAACTCGACAAGGAGTGTTCAAAGCGTGAGGGTTTCCGCGATTGCGTCCCGGACATCTAATAAAACGCTCTGAGTGTATGGTGGTAAAAGAACAAGCTCCTCAATAAACCAAGTGAAACCTTAAAAAGGATTAGTGACCCCGTAGCATCGTCCTCAGTTCAGCAATGCCTGCATCAGCAAGTCCAATGCCATCGACAAGTATAGTGAGTACCACTCTTGAATTTCCCATCAACACGGATATTTGATCCCTCACCACACATGCTTATGACCATAATGGTGGTAAGTTCATGATCATACAAACTTAACGCTTTAGTGATCTGTGTGGAGCTCGAATCAAATTTGGATGCGCCGTTTTTATTCAAAGTAATGACAATCTTCTGTTTATATATGAATACGCGTAATTGCAAAGGATTAAATAAATTAATATCTAAAAAAATCACATTGCTCACATATCCACACTATATGGAAACCAGTACTTGGATACTGAATGTTTTTCATAAGAACTGATTTATTATACTATTTTGTTTCAAGTAGGCCCTGCTTTTGCTTGTATCACAGCTGCAACACGTCCGAGCATACTTTCAACAAGTTCTCTGTAAGTATGGGCAGGAATAGCTCGTCGTAATTCTTGCAAGGATGTGAGAAGAGAGGGCCGAGTTCTAACCATTAAAAATAACACCAATCTATGATGGATCCTCCTCCGAATATCTATACGGCCAAAATACTTTTGTCTATTTGTATACCAATCATATTCCATAAATAATTTCATTAAGAAAACGACGCGTAAAAAGTAAACTAAAAACGTTTATTTAAGTTCTAAAACAAAATGGCGCACTTACATAAAAAAACCCATATTTTCAACAAAGTATTTACATGAAATGGATGGTAAATAATCCCATTTTAAATGGAAATAACCCATCCTAACCTCTCATATCGGCCTCAACGTTGAAAAGCAGTCAGAAATTTTACTCAAAAAATTGAAATAAAGAGCAGCCGCAGTAAATAAACGCAAAATCGAAGCATTGGGCATTCTCTTTCAACCAGTTGCATCCTCTTTTCATCGAATTTCTATAACGTATCCACGAAAATACCACTCGGCGAAAAAAAGCCGATACAGAAACAGCACAAAAACAGGAAAAAACCACAGCGAAAAAAAGAGCAAAACCGCTATACATAATACAGAGCCAGAAGGGAAATATGGTCACGGGACCAGAAATGTACCTAAGTAAACTGAAACGGTGCTCTATCGATTTTGAATTTGAAAAAGGAATGGTATATCGATATGTCCCTGGGGTATATCACGTGATAAACATCTCCTTTTTTTTCCCATGCGGACATTCAGATTTTCGGGAATCGAAGACATTTCAGTGAAAGGTTGAAAAACAAACGATAAAAACGCTCACAATTTAAATTACTCCATCGGTTTCCAATGCATTTATGCTTACAGGATACACTGTGGTACCACCGGTAATCTTCGATTTTAAAGACTAAAGATCGAGACAAAACTGGAAATGCATCAATATTTTAGTGCTTTTTCTTTCTAGAAAAACGTTTAAGTTTTGGGTTTCAGATGCTCCTTAAAAGACAATCATAAATTGTAGAAAAAATTTATTTGATTGTGCTGCGAATTTAACCACACATACAATGAAATAGTTAATTAATTACTTTACTTTAGTCTAACGATTTTTCTTCTGTGAAAGAATAGGAAATTAAAAAGATTCTAACCATGTCTAGTTAAAGCTCTGAAGTCTTCCTATTTAAATAAACCTAATTATAATTTGTAGAATTAATTATAATGCTAGAATTTTGATAATTTTGTAATTTTATTTGAAGGAACAGAAATATCAGTCGTGTGAATAGAGATGTGTTTTTTTTAAAAAAAAGATATCACGTAAGTGCTTTTGTTAGTGCAGTTTTATACTTGTTTCAAGATTTTTCCCAAAGTGATATGTTTAGAGCTTGTTCGGTTGTTTTAAAACTATTTTATTTAGATATTTTGAATGATTATGTTGAGTATTTTCGTGCTTTCCAGGAACAGGACAATGGCCGTTAATTTTCCTGAACTCTCTTTCAGGTCAAAATTAATTAGTAGTCATGCAGAAATGCTATGTGTAATTATGAGTTGGATATTGACAGAGAGTAAAACATAATTTAACATTTTCAAAACATTTCTATGTGTAAGCATATTTTATTGTTTTCATTTAATAAAGAGTTACTAAGATCGCTGTAGAAATGGGAAGATCTGCCAAAATCAGAACCGTAACGGTTTTCTGAGATTAAACTTTTTTTTCTCCAGTAATAAGTAATTCCATAAAAAAGTATTTGCGTTAAATTACAAGTAACTCAGATATCATGGAAACAATTTATGAACTGCAATATTTTGATAAGCAGAAAGCATTTTCACAGTCATGCAGAAAGTATTCTGATAGTCACGTACAAAGCAAACGTATAGTCATGCACAAAGCATACTGACAGTCATACACAACGTATATACTGATAGTCACAAAGAATCCGGACTGATAGTCATACAGGAAGCGTGATAGTCATGTAGAAAGCTTACTGCTAGATCAGTCAAAAGCAACCGTACTGATAGTCAATTGTACGGTCATTTTTTATTAATGTACCTTGACTATTATGCAGTTAATTTTTGTAAATGGACCTGGTTTAAGAAAATATTAGATTTTCAAAGCAATTTCCATGTTTATTTTACTAAAATTACGGACTGCAATATTCGAAAATTTAAAAACGTTTACATATTTCTAACACGGTAATACTTTTACTTGAAAATTTGGAGCATTTTTAGAACACTCTATTGTAAACCGTTTAAGTATAGAAAATCAGCCTACTCAAAATAGTTTAGCTGAGTAATAGCTCTAATTATATCGTAATGATTCTTTCATAACGTTAGAATGCATAATTTACTACTCAGTCCCAAAATAAATGTTAATAATCAGGGTAGATATGTAAGTAGTTTAATAAATTTCACACTGAAAAATTAAGTACAGCGGGTTATTGTGAATAATTAAGTACATGTACTTGAAACATTTTTAGTTCATGTTTGATTTGTAAGGCATTAAATCGGTCAGAGCTTATTATTCATGTGTTTAAAGGTTAATGAATATTTATATCTAAAATCGTACAGTTTAGCCTTAATTTATAAGCAATGGAATATAATTCACACGCGGTGAATATGTTATATTTTATACGCGTATATAAAATATTCTAAAATGATAAAATAAATGTTTCATTGAAATACAATCTGTTGAACGTTCAAGAGTTTTCTTATTTTGTGTCCAATTTTTCCCAGGGGAGTCTCCTTTGAAAATGTGATTTGTTTCTCTTTATAATTGTTTGCTACACAAATGCCCTCTTGATGAACACATATAACTAAGATAATAGTACTTTAAGTAGAGATAATACACCACAAATTAACAAAATATAGAGCTCTTCCTTAATTGTTTGCTACACAAGTGCTCTCTTGAAGAACACACATAACTAAGAGAATGCTACTTTAAGTAGAGACAAAACACTACAAATTAAGAAAATATAACCTTAATTGGTGAAATTAAAGTTAAAATTTTCTATTATTTATAGTAATACAAAATGAAGAGGAGATAAAATATTTCAATCTATCGATAATGAAATGGCCCCGCCTAACTTACAACTAGGAAACTCGTATTTTAATTGCTTTACTCCACATAAGTGTTATCGTGTTTAACAAAACAATATTTTTTAGGTTGTATTCGTTGAATTTTAAGACGCAATGACCAAATTTGGCTAATATGTGGGGCAAAAATACGATATTGATAACTAAAGATATTTGGTATTTTTAATTGACGTCATACAAGTCACTATTGGTGACGGTCCGGGATCAATTCTGTAATGTCGTTGACCCAAAAACGGTAGCAGGAAAACAGTTCAAATCGTACACAAGGAGAAGAAAACCAACATCAAGACAATTCCGTTCTTATTATTCCAAGAACAATAATATATACACAATTTACATAAACGTTTTAACATATTCCCATACATCAAAATATATATATCATAGGCCAGCACGGGAAATAACATCACCCGTTGTTTCTCTCTCGGTAGTCTCCCCAACGGCCTCTGCTGTAGTTTTTAAAATCGCTCAACTTGCAAAAGTCAAAGACCAATCAGAGATCATTCTGTAAGAACACTTTCAGAGGACGCTTCTTTTTCACCTGCTCTTTTCAAGTCGTAAAGCATGCGAAAATAGAACAGCAGCTGGAGCCTTAATACAACCAATCAGAATACATTCGGCATTCCAAAATTCCTATGATTGTTTTCTTTTTCCGGTCGGAGTGTCTCACAATGTCACAATCCCCAAAAGATCCCAAAAAAATTGTCAGAACGAATGGATTGAACAAACTGATAGCAAACTTCACGCTCTATCGAACCAAATATAATACAATGGAAGTCACTACCTTTAAGAAGACAGAATGTAATACTTACACGTCTCCGTATTGAGCATACTCGGATAACCC
Source organism: Metellina segmentata (assembly GCA_947359465.1). Taxonomy (NCBI): domain Eukaryota; kingdom Metazoa; phylum Arthropoda; class Arachnida; order Araneae; family Tetragnathidae; genus Metellina; species Metellina segmentata. The sequence continues at coordinate 101,345,303 of OX375874.1, forward strand.
ATAGACACCTCTTCCAAAGATCATCCTATTTGCAATTACTGCTTTTGCCCACTAACGTTAAAACACATTTTAATAGAATGTTCTCATTTTAATAGTAAACGACTTAAACGTTTTAATTTATATTGTTTTTAGAAGAAATGGTTGGAGAGAATCATCATCCAAATATTTTTAGCTCTTTACACGACATTGGGTTCATCCATCACATAATTTTATATAGTATTAATTTTATTATGACATGACTCATTTCATTTTTTATTAGATTATATATCTGATTTTTAAACTTGTGTTTGGCATAATATGTCCCAAGAGGACTTAATGCCACAAAACCATATTCTATCCTATCCAAAATGTCCGAGGACTGATAACCAAAGAATAAACAGGGTTGTAATAACGGATATTAACACGGGTGTAACACGAATAAATTAACATAAAAATGTATATAATTTTTAGGTATACATACAGGTACACAGTAGCTCTCCAACTGTCTTTGCTCCTTAACCCTAGGAGCCATGTTCTCCCGTTTGGAAGAGCAACGGATTAGCAACCGAAGTGTTGCGAGTTCGAATCCAACCCAACAGTCGTGTACAAAGGTAACTGGTGCACGTTATACAATTTAAGTTTATTTACTGGTCCATATGAGCTTTCCGACTGTCTTTGCAGCGCAACTTTAGGAACTCCTTCTCATTTTCTTAAATTGTTTGTAATTGATGTTTTAGTTCAGTATAATGTTTTAGTTAAAGTTTAATATCCACTATGCCAACAACTATTTTCCATATTTCGGATTATATGTTACTGTGGGTCAGTTTCTGGATCAATAAATGTTGGTCGATGTACGACTTGTAAAGATGGTCTTTTGTATTTGGTATAGGTTAGGCTTTGAGCAAGGGGTAACCATAACCAAGCAACAATAACAACAGGAATATATACTGTCTATTTTCAGCGTGAACATCGTACACCACATTATACATTTAAACGTTTAAATAGTAAATTATTTAAAGATTTTTTATAAATATATAGTTAAACCATCTTAGCATGTGTTTCTAATTAAACTACGCTATAATTAACAATAAAACAGCTATCTTCTAAATACACTCAAACGGAGTTTGTATATAGCTATTTAAAACATCTGTCGCAGCTAATAACACGACTACATTGTGAAGAATCACAAGCATGATCAATCCCACGGAAATTTTTCCACCCTCATTCTCTCCCTCTCTCGCCACCCACACCTACAGAGAGATCTCATTTCACTTCCGTTCGCCATTCCACCCTCATTTACTCAAGTCGGCCGAGTAAGTACCTCCAGCAGCGTGTCGCAAACCTCTGTGAATTAGCGGGAATAACGTCATTTGGTAGTCGACTTTGCTCCTCACCTTTGATGTCTGAGGGGTGAAAACAATGGACTCGCCTTCAATGCAAATTGGAAGGGGGAGGACTCACTTACATGTGACATCTGTGTTTGGGAGTCGTGTTGTTTGAAAGGGAGATGAGCATTGTTAAGATCGTTTTGGAATGATGGGGTGTTGGGAAAGATGCACCAGACATTTTCAATGGCCTTTTTGTTATGTTGGAAACTGGAGCCTCATTCATTTAAGGTTAAATGTCTATGGATGGTAAAAGTTTAAGATGCTATTTATATTTAAATCAGGGATGTTTAGTTATTACACTTTCTTGTAAAATTAGAGTGGTTTTCGTTAATATAGTTAATATACTTTTACCCTGATTGCTTTCGATGGTGTGAAAACGTCAATTGATTAATCATAGTATGACGCTGTTAGACTCGGTAATTCGGTTAGATTACCGAAATCTTAAGTTTTTTTTTCTCTTAGTTATATATGAATGCGTTAGTTGCAAATTGGCGGTAGTACTCACAAGTGGCATCTGTGTATGGGAGTCGTGTTGTTTTAAAGTGTGATGAGCATTGTTAAGATCCTTTTGGAATAAGGGGGTGCTAGGAAAGATACACCATACATCTTCAATGGTCTTTTTGTTCCGTTTGAAACTGGAGCTTCATTCATTTATGGTTAAATGGCTATAGATGGTATAAGTTTAAGATACTAGTTATATTTAAATCTGAGATGTTTAGTTATTAGAGTTTCTTGTTAAATTATAGTGGTTTTCGTTAATATAGTTAATTTACTTAAACCCTGTCTGTTGTTGATGGTGTGAAAACGTCAATTGATTGATTATAGTATGGCTCTGAATTTAGTAAAAATATTAGTTAGACTCGGTAATTCGGTTAGATTATCGAAATCTTAAGTTATTATTTTTTCTCTTAGTTATGATTGCGTTAGTTGCAAATTGGCGGAAGTACTTACATGTGGCATCTGAGTTTGGGAGTCGTGTTGTTTGAAAGGGAGATGAGCATTGTTAACGTCGTTTTGGGATGAGGGGGTGCTGAGAAAGATACACCTCTCTCTCTCTATCTCAAGTGGAAGCAGACCCCTCCGTACCGAGTTAATAAAAACCCACAACGGATTAGCCAAAGGCTAGGGGGAACCTCTAATAAGAAATTTGAGAGGAAGTCCCTAGGATTCGCCGTCCGAAAAGCCCTCGTCCACCTGGACAGGTGCGTAGGGGAGTGAATGGGGTCGACCAAGGTGGTGTGCGCGAGGATTAAGTGGTCCTGTTCATTAATATCAATCACCTAAGTCATGAGTTTGAGCCGGAAGAGATTTTTTCATTGATTGGAATGATACACCAGACATCTTCAATGGCCTTTTTGTTCTGTTGGAAACTGAAGCCTCATTCATTTAAGGTTAAATGGCTATGGATGGTATTAGTTTAAGATACCACATTTATATTTAAATCAGAGATGTTTTTCTATTAGCCTTTCTTGTTAAATTAGAGTTGTTTTCGTTAATATACTTAATTTAATTTTACCCTGATTGCTGTCGATGGTGTGAAAACGTCAATTGATTGATCATATTATGGCGCTGAATTTAATAAAATAAATAGTTAGACTCGGTAATTCGGTTAGATTACCGAAATCATAAGTTATTATTTTTCTCTTAGTGATACATTTATGAATACGTTAGTAGCAAATTGGCGGAAGTACTCACTTACACTTGACATCTGTGTTTGGGAGTCGTGTTGTTTGCAAGGAAGATGATCAGTGTTAAGGCGCGTTCTCACGAATCAAGTTTAATTGACCGATCATAGTTTATCGATAACAGTTGAATACGACTTGAATCAGTTTTGTTTACACATTTAAATAGAAACTGATCAACAGTTTAATAAGCAAAAATGTAAAAGTTGCAATTGAAAAATTATTTTTTATAGAAAATCACATTTAAGGTATCGAACTGTTGTAAAATTTTCCACAGATTTCATATCCGTTGAAATTTTCACTCCTTCTTTAACGATAGCGACGATACAAGCTTGGCCTAGAGAATAAAAAATTATTTTTGTTCCTTGAATAAAATAAATCACGACAGATCGTTTGCGTGGCAATAACTCGAAAGCAGATGGCGGATGACTCATCATTTGAACGATGAAGTTGGAATGAGTCAAAATTTTCTTCATCCGCTTAAAAGTTGATCAACTTTATTGAAACAAAATGTTCTCACTATAGTTTTCATTCAACTTTAGTTGATCAACTATAATTGGTCAATTAAAATTGATTCGTGAGGACGTGCCTTTAATATAATTTCGGAATGGGGGTGGTGCTCGGTAGAGTGCTCCAGACTTCTCCACTAGCCTTGATAATGATACATCTCGTCTTCAAAATTGGTCAAATCTTAATGGGCGAAATATATTGTCGAAAACAATTGGAAGGATAATGGCCATTCTTATCTGTTGTGTCCCAGAACGCTGAGTTTTGTGTATTTCTCCATGTGTTTGTTTGTAAATAAATAAAACATTATTAAGTACATTCAGCAACTTAAGGTCATTGTCAGTTGAGATCAATCAGTAGTAAAGTCGATGTTAACCCGTTTATAGCTGAGTTGAAACAAACAACAACCATTGTTATTTGAGATATGGGAAACCGAAGAACAGGAACCTAGATAAAAGAATTTCTATAGCAGACACAGATCGTTACCTCTGTTTTCTTCGTGATCGCTAGGTTGCTATCGATCGTTAATTTCCGAAAAAGCAGTTAGGGTGAAACATTATATTTTCAACTAAAAAGAGAACGTTTAACAATCATATTTGGTTTAAACGAAATTTCTCAGAGTCTGTGGCATTTGTTGAACTGTAGTTTTTGGTACGGTGATCTTTATGGAATGGTACTACACGATTCTCCTGAGTGTGTACTGTTGGTTTTCTCTAACCATTCTTAACCATCCATATGCCACGAGATATCCGGATAAGGTAAAGTTATTTTTACCCTAAACACATAAAGACTAAATAACCTTATCTATTGGCTTAAGGTATCTATCAGCATGCGTTAAAAAAGCCAATTTTTACGAAAAATTGCAATTTTGTTTTATTCTACTAACAAATTTCCTGTACTTTTGTGCTTCTAAAGCAGTTTAAACTTTCAAAGTGCGACTAATAGAAAAAAAAATTTAGGTCACTTTAAAATATGAACGAAATCGTTAACTATACCGGAAGTAGCATAACGAAACCGGTACTAATATTAAGACTATTTTATTGTTACCATAATTTCTACCTTTTATCTGTTATAGTAAGTTAAAACATATGGTAATTATGTTCCTATAAATTGGCTACTACAATTTTTTAATAAAATTCGCTTATTTGTTAGAAGAATTTCATATTATCTATACTCTCTTGGATTTTGTTTACATGCATTTTTCTCAGAATTACATTTTAGGCATAAACATTGAATTCCAGAAATTATAACTAAAAACGTTATTGATGTATATTTATAAAACTTTTTATGCACTTTCGAAATACTGTTTGCTAGTGCATGCACTAGAATCAAATTGATATCTTTATTTATTTCTTATTTTTGAGCTTGCATTTGAATATCAATGTTTGAATGAACAAATGTCGCAAAATGGTCAAAAATCCTCTAACCATTTTTCAATGAGTCATAAAACCTTTATTTTTTTTAATATATTCTACTTCTAATAGAAGCACTAGATAACATTATGAAATGTACTCTGATGATGTTATTTTGCTGCTAATTTTAAATTGTATGCCCTGTATCATTTTTCAAAATTTCGAAAAAAAACTTCAAAGTTACACACAAAATTTCACTTTTTGTTAAATTTATTTATTTAATTTTAATTATTGATAGTGCAAAATTAGTTTTGAACACAAATAATTATAAAAATAATATTAAATTGCTTCTGCATAGCATTTTTTAATAAAATTATCCGAACGTATTCAGATACCATAAAGAATTCTGGAAAAAATTATATCAAAAAGGTCAAATTGGATAGATGGTAATACAGGGGAAGATTGCATGATGGATATATGCATGATAATCCATTTGAGAACATAAGTACAGTGTAGCAGAACGCCAGTGTTTTTCTTATCCTCCCTAATCGGAACGAGGAACTGTTTATCAACTGTTTCAAGAAGGTATGAACTCTTCTGCGAATGGTTCTCTTTTATAAGTGATAGCGTCAGCTCTGTTAAGAGAGAGAGAGAGAGAGTGCAATCGTTCTGTTGTCTATTTGGAGATGTGTCTTGTCTGTGAATAAATGTTACGTGTTGTCCTGAGTTTTGATTTGGTTCTTATATAGCTGGCCTGATATGTTACTATAACAGTGAATAACTTCTGCTATTGTTTTCTAGGCCAATTTTACGATAGCAAGAGATGGTTTTATCGGTATTTCTGACAACTCTACATTAAATGGATTACGATTATCGAAATAGTAACCAAATAAAGAACATGCCAAAGGAAAATTATCTCGAAGAAGTCTAAGGACGTTTTATGAGCAGCACATATTAACGCAATTCACTACGAATATGCCATCTTAATATTTTGGAACTGCATGAAAAAAAACCCAGTTATTTTCTCCTCTTTTAGAACTCTGAATAATTGGAAATCACTGGCCTCGTAATAAAAGACGCAATATTGTGGAAAACATATTCTGAATAATCTAACTATCCATGATTTAAAAGTTTTTAGTAAACAAATGCATCATTAAAATAATTGTTATGGGTAAAATTAATGATAAGGAGTATTTTGCTCTTGTAACTTCATTTTAATTATTTTATGTTTAATTGAAGGACTCCGGTCAACAAAATGATAAGGGGCTTAGAAATAGGTTCCAAAACCAATAAACAAATATTCAAGAAGTTCAATAGAATTAAATTCACTAATATGCAACTATTCTAAGAAGGTCTAAGTTCTAAGAATTTCTAACGTATCTTCCAGTGTTCTCAAGAAAAATGACCAGGGTACTGGTTAAAGCAGTGATTATTGCAAATTGAGAATGCAGATTATTAAGCTTGTTCAACTCCTCCACAATATCCCATTTTTAAGTGGTTAGGTACCTTTTAAATTTTCTAAAAGAATATGATCTAATTTTAATGCTTGGTTTCTTAGCAACGTTTTAAAACAAACCTGGTGTAAAATTTCACTCTAGAACGGAAGTTATGGTTAAAAGAGTGAAGCCCTTAATCAAACATTTAGAGCCAGATGGTTTGTTTATATTTTGTACTTCGTCGATTTCAGCGATCACAAAAATGTATTTTGACTACGCTCTATATTGCTAAAGCCATCTCCATGTACATTGTTTTATTAATTATATTTTTTTTCTGGGAACAAGGTACTTTTACTTATACTTTTAGTTTCATTTGTTTCCTTCCTTTAATGCGAAAGAATTTCATAAGCGAATTGTTTTTAAGCGACGATATCTCAAAACTGTGATTTTACCACTTGCGCGCAATATTTCTCTAGAATGGTTGGTTAGAATTACATGAAATTTTAATTGATTATGTAAACCATACATATGTTTAAAATGACCAAAATTTTTGTCTATCCTGTTGAAAGTTTTTGAAAAAAAGGTAATTTTGTGTTGAAAAAAAGAAAACAATTCAGGTTTTATTTATAAAATTTTTTTTGTAAGAAATGTTTTTTTTTTAATTACAAGAGTTTGTCATTGTAATTATACTATATATTTTTAAGCATATAAAAAAATTCAGCACATAATAATAATTATTATGCCCAGAATACTGCGCGCAATGCACCATGTTATTTTCTAACAACAAAAACAATGCATCTCATTTTGGTCCAATTTACAATACATATATTTAAAGGGTAGAAATTAAAAAAAAAATAGTTTACAAAATATAAAGTTAGTTAAAATCTGCATACAAAATTTCATTTATGTAAATAATTTATTCATGGAGATATTAAGATTCGAAATGTAGTGATTTTTTTGCATATTTTGACATTTAAAAGGTACCTAACCCCTTAAGCTGTTTCTGTAGATTAATTTTGAAGGAAAGTGTAAATAAAAAAATTATATGTCTCAGCTACATGAAAAAATAAAATTCAATTTAATTTAAAGTAAGTGAGGTATACTTCATATCAAGCTTCTCATAGTGAAAATAGGTAGTGAAAGAAGAGTATCGTATATAACGCTTACGCATTTTCATGTACCGACTCAATCAGTTGGTCTGATGCATACGTTCATCCCGTTTTTTGACAAGTATGGAAGAACAATTATTCTATTTACTAGCAATTACATTTCATCATTATAAGATATGCTGATCTGTTCACAACAGCATTTTTCTTTCTCAGCGGTAGTTGTATACGGGACGAACTCTTGTATCATGCCAAGAAGAGTAATATAATTGACCACTTACATTCATTGCAATGATTTTCAATGCTTCCAAATCCATCTGTGTCAAATGTTCCTGTTAAAAAAAATCACCCGTGAGTAACCAATCAGTGTCTTTCACATAGAGTACCATCAATAAAAAATATACAATTTATATTATATGTTGTTCTACTTACATCATTATTTTTGGGAGAGGTTTTTATAGCATCTATCGTAAATGATTGGTGGCTGCTATATCGAAATCTGTATAAAAGCACTGAAATAAGATTTCAACTGAACAAGAATACGTAATAAAACTGAACTTATCAAATATATTCATAAATTAATCATTTGCTGTTAGTTCAATAAAACTTAACACACCCTATAACCTAATAAAATCCAATACTTAATAAACGAGTCGTTTGGAAATTGGTCAGACAAAAATATATTATTTTACGTTATAAGATTATAATGTTTGAATAAATGAGAAACTTGTCAATAAGTCTATGGAAATCTGGTAAAGTGGCATACCTTACAGCAGGCAACACAACAGGCCACTGGAGACGAGACTAAGAGTAATCCAACACTAATAGAAGGAACCGAGGACAGCACCACGTAATTTTTAACCATCATCAGATGACGAAGTCACACGCAATGATATTTCAGAGTTCTATTTCAGCAAATTTACAAAAGAATAATTTTCCCTACACCATTCAAATTAGAGTCAAATTTTGGATGAAAATAATCAAATAAATTTGAAAATAAGTGCAGAATTACATTGCAAAGATATTAATCCCTAATTAATTCAAGTGCAAGTGGGAATAAAAGACTAATGCTTTAAATATGACGCGGTGAATGTGTTTCTAGAATAAATTTTGCACTGGTAGCTTTTAGAGAGCATGTAATTGTCAATACACGACGACTGACACTTGAGATGAGGAAGATAGAAAGAGATACACGGGGCTTTTATATTGGTGCTCTAATTATAGTAACGTTTTAAAGAGGTTGTCTATACTCTCAAATATTAGCAAATGCACATTATTGTATTATTGTTCCATGTATGAATTTATCCATTTGAACTGCACCCCTTGAGTGTGACTAACTTAACTCTCCAACTCAGATTAATATCCTAAATTTATCATCTCTCAATCCTATTGGTTTCAACATGTTTGCCATGGAACCAAAACTATTTGAAAGTGAACACAGAAGTGTTAGAACTAATTAAATTGTTTCTGAAACAAAAATCATCAAATGGCCACTTAGGGGCTGAAATAGGCTGGAAAGCTGGTCCCACTAAGTGTGTAAATTCAAATAAGGTGCTAAGTGGTACATAGCATGGAAAATGGCATTATACACTACCCTACAATAATATACCAGACGCCAGCGGATTTGCATAGAATCCTACTAGTAATGCGACATTGACAGCAAAACATCGATGTTCAAAATTAAAACATCGATGTTGATAATACATCGCCCCGAAAACATCGATGTTTTTAAAATTCAGTGTATTTAAGCTTTCCCCCCCCCATTTCTTAAAACTGGTTTAGCAACTAGTGATGAACATCGGCTCCAATACATCGATGTTTTTAATAAAACATCAATGTTTTGAAAACATTGGCATCGATGTCGCATCCCTACTTTTCAGACACTTCAAACTTGGCCACTTTGGTCTAAAAGTATGTTCAATTTGCTGATTATAAAAATTATGCTACTTGGTTATTTTTAAAATTTTTAAAACGGTACTTTTTTATTTAAAAATAAAACATGGACAACGTAAAAACCTCGACAAGTATAAACATCGATGTTACAAAAACATCTACTCCAATACATCGATGTTACAAAAACATCTACTCCAATGCATCGATGTTTTTTTTAAAAACATCGACATCGATGTCGCATTCCTAAATCCTACTACTTGTCTGGGGGTGTTTTTCGTGGTATGGCCTGGCACCTTTGCATGTTGTTCCTGGTCAATTAAACGCGGATGCCTACGTGAACATTTTGGACAATCAGGTTCATCCTACGCTCTGGTAGTTTTATGGAATGGACGAATGTTACCTCCAGGAAGACAATGATCCATGTCACGTTGCAGCCTCTGTCAAGCATAGGTATCAGGATATGGGATATGGAAGTAAAACATCTTCCCTGGCCTGCTCAGAGTCCCGACCTAAGCCCCATAGAACATTTGTGAGACGAGTTCGAGCGACGCATACGGACGATTGAGCCACGTCCGAAATCTACAGCTGAGTTGTCGACATTCTTACAGCTGGAATGGACAATATTGCCCATAGCTGTGTATCAAATCCTTGTTGAAAGTATGCCCAGAAGGGATGACAGTATCATTGCAGCCATTGACCATCTCCTTATTAAAGCACGTATTTTTCCTTTATAGTATCACATCTTGCTGTCCAGTCCATTATTATAGAGTAGTGTATATTTATATCAAACTTTGTAAAATATGAATTTTGTGCGCTTATTAAAACTTTCTTTAATCGTTTTCAAACGAGAATTTGCAATTGCATCTTTTTAATAGTATTGTTATTGGGTTATAAAATCTAGTATGCGAGTAATTTTTCAAACAAAGATTGCCAAACTTTTCAAATGAAGATTACCAAAAAGTGTTTCTGTCTGCTGAAACAGACATTGTACTGGACTGTTGAGAAATTATATCTTCTTTCTTAAAATTTATTTGAATGATATTCTGTATCCTTAAATTTTAATGTTAGCTTTCGACATAGTTCGGAAGTTTAGAAAGCCCAGGTGTTGACCTTGTCATCCGACCTTGCCTAAAAATTAAGGAATATAATTTAATTAACGACGCACAGAGGACAACACAACGGTTATTGGTCGCGGTTCGGACATAAACCCGAAAGGAAAGGAGGATAATACCACGTAATTTCAAACCATGGTCAGATGGAGACTTCTCACCTGAACTGGAACCTCATTCTCCAAACTTCCACACCATGCCAACTTAAGGACAATTGAGGCCGTGACAGATTTGGCCAGCCTCCGTGTACACGAAGGTCTTTAGTTGGATTTGAACTCGCAACCCTCCGGATGATAATCCGTTTCTCTTCCAACCAGGCTACCATGTCACAGTTGCAGAATGGATGGATGCGTTTGTAGCTCTTAAAGAGCCAGAAGTAAAATATGATGGAAAGGAAAACGAAAGAAATTCGATTTATTCAATCATTCAATTTTTTTTCATTTCGATACACGTTTATAGTTAAAAAGTGTGTTGATTTTCATCAAAATAAAGTCACTTTGAGACTTTAAACTTGTAATAAAATGTAAGTGAAATCTCTACTATTATAAGATTTAGGACATCCAGCTTGGATTTGCTTAGATTGGCTGCCATCTTGATTTGGCGTAAAAATATAACTAGGCAAATACCGTAGCGCATACTAGATATCCACCAGTTGCATTTACAATTCTAGTTAGAGCTAGAAATGTAATACTTCAATTCATTGATACGGTTTCCTTTTTGAAATTGCCTTAATGGTCATAAAAGAAATTAGTATTAAAGTCATCTATTCAAATACAGCAATTAGTGCACACCAGTCATGAAAAAATACTCTAAATTAATTTACAATTCTGCTTCAAAGATGTTTTGAAGAAATTATTTTTTAAGGAAAGTTAATTAAAATGAGCTGTTGTACAATTTATCATCTTATATTAATATCTGACTTTTGTTTTAATTTGATCTATGAAAAAGTAGATTACTGAACATTAGTTTCCATTTGTTCTTGTTGTTTCATTATTATAATTCTATTTCAATTTGTGTTTATACTTAGACTAGCTATAAGAAATTATGTAATGACTGACTGCTTACCCTACGCTTTTATATTGCTATTTTAGTTGAACAAAAATACTTCATAGTGAGAGATAAATTTTGTTTTCTTATTGTTTCTTATTACCTTATATGTGCGATCTCAGCATATTTGTTTTAAATGTACTATCACACAAAATATATTTGTATCGTTACATTCCATTGTTTCATGAAACCTTAGAAAACAATTCCAGAGTCAAAGGGTATCCCAGTACCCAGTTCCAAAAAACATTCCCCAAGACTCATCAAACCCAATAACTCATCATTCTCGAAACACCAAAAACTAAAACCGCAATTCTCATCCATAACAGTAAAAAACTTAAAAAGAACAAACCACCACTAAAATCCATGATTGATCGCCAACCGCCATTTTTAGAGCACTAGCCTTCCACCAGCTCATCACCACAATCCTCTCACCACTAATAGCGACAGGAATAACACACAATCCGCAGTAATAGCAGTCCACCGAACATAATGAAAATGCGTTTCTGTGAAACCCATGGATTTTTTTTGCTGCATTGCATCTAACCCCTGCAGAAAAACAAAGACGCGAGCAACTTTGTAAGTATGACGAAAGATGCGACAGAAAGAACGAGGAATCCAGAGGGGCCGTCTGACAAATCGACGTGTCACGTTTGATGCATGGTTAGCGCACATGGCACGCGGCTCCATTAATATCGCCTAAACACGCCGCGCTGTGTTATACCCTTCGTCTCCTCTGAAAAATCATCCTCTTCCGCGGTAGTGATTTTCCGCTCTGCGTTATGATGTAAGTTTCAATTTATTTCTGAGCCGTTTTTCCCTCTACCCGGAAAGAAATTCGAGGCAGACTGCAAATTATCTGCCGCTGCTTTGTCTTGCCTGGATTATGGGAATGATAACCGATGGATGGAACGGAAGAAATGGGACGTCTTTTTTCAATGTTTTCTTCCATGTGATGGATTTTGTGGATGATGGTTTGGATATTCAGATGTATCGCATATCTGGAGTCTTGAGCGTTTTGACACTAGTTTTACAATCCGTGCTTTTGTCATCTGATTGTTAAAAGTTTACTTCAGTTCTTTATTATACTTTAAAGTCCACTGAATTATACAGCAAGTTTTAATTTATTTTTGAGTTGTTTTTCTCTTACACGGAATGAATTTCAAGGCAAACTGCAAGTTATCTGCCACTGCATTGTCTTGCCTGAATTATGGTAATGATAACCGATGAATAGAATGGAAGAAACTGAACGCCTTTTTTTTAATGTTCTGTGAACCAAACTGTAAATTATCTGCCTCTCCATAGTCTTGCCTGAATCATGGGAATGATAACCGATGAATAGAATGTAAGAAATTGAACGTCTGTTTTTAATGTTTTTGCCCCGTTATTGATATTGGGGATAATGGTTTGGATATTCAGACTTGTCGCATTTTTGGAGACGAGCGTTTTAACGTAGTCGTGAAATCAAGGTTTTGTAATCGGATTTTTTTATAAGTTTTCTGATCAGTGATTATGTTTTCTTTGAAATAAAATGCAGGCATATACGTATATGGCAGTGCTTAATATATAAGTTGTTTTTAATTATTTTCTTAGTGTTTACTCTCGTGTACTTAATTGTGACGATTGTTTGAATATTCAGGTCTGTCACATTCCTCGAGTCTTGATCACTTTGCGGCTAGTTTAAAACCCCAAGTTTTGTCATCTGGTTTTCTGTATTTTTAATGTTTTTTTCTAGGAAATGATATTTTGTAGACGATCGATATTACGTCATGCCACATGTCATGAGTCTTGAGCACTTTCAAATACACTTTTTTGATATCTGTGTTTTGAAAAACTCATATTCTATGTTTACTTGAGAAAAAACTACAGTATGATGCACGTTTCAAGTTATTCCATCGACATTTTCCCTTCACCCTAAAATTCGAAGCAAAATGTAAATAATCTGCCGTTGTATTGTCTTGTCTGTAATATGGGAAAGTAACCTATGGACGGATTTGAGCTAATTTAATTGTTTTTTCTATGCATTTGCTACTTTCTGCAAGGTTAATGTATTCCGTTATGCAGCATTATCTATTTAATTTAAATTAATTCAAATGCATGCTTGTAATCATCTGTATTTCGAAATTTCAACTGCAGTGATTCTGCTTAGAGTTTACATTGGACATTGTTTGATAGGTTACGTTTTCGTAGAACAACAAGGCATAGTTCTTAATTTCTTTTATTACTTCCTGCTTCAATTGGAATTAGATTTCGATGTTGAGCGAAATATGAGTTTCATTTTTATTATTGCGCCTTTTTTGTTCTTTCTTTACCTTACCTTTAGATTAAACACCTCTATGACCCCATTTGATAGATCACAGATATCATTTTTATTATTTGGGCTAGTCAGTATACGTCATAAAATATTTCTTAATCTTTAATTAAGGGGGTCCAGAACACATTGAAAAAAAAATTTTATTAATTAATTTAGAATTTTGAATTTTTTTGTACTGACAACCCATCTAACTAATAAACAAAATCACAACACAAAATTTTTCCAAATGTTTTTTAAAAATTTTAAATAAAATTTTTTTGAAAAGGGTTTATTTTAAATTGCTAAAACTTAAAATATTCTTGATCAATTTTCAAAATTATTGCAGTACATTATTCACAAATTTATAAACTTTAATTTTGATTCAGCAATTTAAAAAATATTAATTTAATAAAAATAAAAAATATTTGAATGAAACATTTTGAAAGTTTTAAGGTACTTTTTTTTAAAAAAGTCGTATCTTTAAAAGTAAATATTTGTTTCAAATTTGCTGAATCGTAATTAAAGTATACTGTTTGAAAAAGATATATTCCAAATTTCAACCATTAAAATTTATCGGTTTTCGACTTATAGCAATTTGAATACAGGAAATCTTGAAAAAATGTGTCATGGAGATAAACGCATTTAAAGTTTTAAAAACAGATGTTGTTGCCATGACAACAACTGTAAAGAGTGTTAGATTTTCAAAACAACGCGCCACAAAAATTATTATATCTCTAGTTCTAATTAAGATAGAAACATGATTTAGACGTCATTTTAAGCAGAAAAACACAGAGAATTTCTTAAAATAATAAAAAAATTTCGAAAATTTGACGATTTTTGTGTTCCGGACCCCCTTAAATAGTCAAGATTTTAATTTGGTTTGGTTACTCTTGAGATTTTTAAAATGCTTCAAAGTAAACTAACATGATTTATTTTAACTTGAAATACTTTCATTTACCCCTTTTAAAGTTCAGTACAAAACTATACAATAAAAAACATACTTTTTTCAGGTCTCTAACACATAGAGCACCTACAATCTAAGAACTAAATACACATACTTTTATGTTAAAGAGACATATTTGTATAATTTGTTAGAAGAGTTTTAACATAGGTTATAGAACATATTAAACATATTAATAATTCGAAATGTTTGATACGTAATTTTAAAAAGTCCCAAATTTAAAAATCTAAGATGCTGCTGATATGCTTAATGAAAACATAAATCTTTCAGACAGAATCTCAAGCATGTTAACAAACTTTCAAGTATTTTTTCATGCGTCCAAATCTTTGAGTAAGTAAAGTAAATGAATGAAAAATAAATGAATCCTAAAATAAGTGTTCATGTACATAAATCAAAATTTATTCAAAGAATCCAGATAAATTCTATGGTTGTTAAACTATTATAAGCCAGATCAAATATTGTTTTTTAAACTATTAGCAACTATTAAATGGGATTCTATGAATATTTACTGCTTCCAAAGTTAAAAAGATACTACGAACTAACATGAAACTAGAAGATATCAACTTTTCAAAAATATGCGAAGATTGAATAAAAATTAATTGCACTTATTATAAACGTGTGTATAATATATATATATATATATATATATTATAATGCTCAATGTAGAAAGCTTTCAAATATTTCGCGTTTTTTACTAATTCAGTCATCAACTTCTAATTTGATCTTAATGAGTACCTACTTACCCGAAATTGTTCAAAAAGTACAATATCTCGATATAGGTTATCATTTTGACCGGTTTGTGCCCATAAGTATGCTTTACATCAAGATGAATAAATTGATGGAGCCGACCAAGGTTCAACGAGTTAGCCGATTTCAGATGTTCTCATTAAATTCAAATTATAATGTTTTAACGATAAAATGAGGTGGAAAGGCATGAGGATATACCACCTGATAACTACTCGGGCCATTCCTGGCATTAATTAACGCATCTTGAATCTTTATAAAATCATTATAAAAGCCCTTCGCATCCATCACAGTTTCTAAACATGTAAGAGGATTTCCGGAGCGTGTGATTAAACTTCTCGTTTTAACTATTTAGAATTGCCATGTTTAGAATGCATTCGTTCAGATGTATATTTTGATATGTTCGTGTAACATACCAATGTGAAATCAATGCATCATGTGCTAACAATGCAATAAACGTATTATATCTACTATATATTCAGACACATTATAAACAGCTCAGAAATTCTTAACTATGCTATATGTAATATTTAACCATGACTGAAACACACTTTATAGAAATTGATAAATTCTTCTAGAGCTCTATTAAACTCGCCTGGTGGAGTCACGGCGACGGATGTTGTCATTAGCAACACAACCAGTAGATTTTGATGGACGAGATATCTCGTCATCAAAACGAAACTGACCAGAAACTGATGGACTAGGTATCTCGTCCATTATAAGAAAACTCACCAGATCTTTTCACTTTACAAAAATCGTCAATCTCGTGATGATTATAGATCTAGTCGTTGGCAGAATTGATCAGATCTTTGTGGACGACTAGCAAAATACCCGACTTTACTCGGTTTGAATTGGTTTAATCTAGATTGAAGAGATAATCAAAATAATATAATGACTTACTTTTTTTGTAGAATAAAAATTTATTTGAACACCTTTCGCCATCTTTATAATTTCTACAACTCACTTTGGACACAAATCCTACACGCATATCCATTCATGTAATACATTTCACATCCATCACACCCTTGCTGTATGACAAAGCTACAAAATGACGAAAGGTGACACTAAGGTTACTACTGCAAAAGACGATTTTGAGGGAGATTTTTAATTTCCTTTCTTAAGTTATTTTCATGCTCAACTCAATTAATAAAACTTACGATTTGCAGCGAGTGCTCTCGCACTCATAGTCAACAAATCTATATTTTTTATTTGTTTCACTCTTGCATCCGGTATGTGACATTGTGAAATTTTGCAATCTTCTCCTGTCATTATGACAACGAATTTTTTAATGTTTGAAAAGTTCTAGTTCGGATTTTTTAAACATTATTATTCTTTCAATAAAGACTATATTCTTTCAATTACGGCATTATTCTTTCAATAATGGCATAACTACGCTTAAAATTTACTTACATTTTTCTGACTTACCTGCCATTTTTACGTTGAATACTTTGTGGTGCTGTTGCGTGTTATGAGAAGAGAAACACATTTATTAAAATAATAAATACTTAAAACAGAAAACAGCGAAATAAAACAAAATAAGAGATATCGGAAAAAATTGTTGTAAACATATTAATTTGTGATTCATTTTTATCTCTTTATCTCGCACAGTTGCCATAACTTACAACTAAAAGTGCACAAAATTTAGAAATGTGAAATTAATTCAGAGCAAAAGAAACAGAAAATATCACTGCTCGCGTGATCTTGTTCATTCTTGTAAAAATATCGTCTGTCTCAAATATTCTGAAATCGTTTTCATTGCGCAAAGAACAAAAATAAGACTCGAAATAAATGAAGTATCAGAGCTGAAATTCCATAAAAAAATAATTTTGTGAAGAATAATTACTTTTTCAGCAGTACTGGTAAAGCAATTGAAGTAATAGTAATATTCAATTTACATTCCAATTTTTCCAAAACTACCAAATTATGGTTGATTTAAGTATACTTACTCAGATATTTTAGCGTGAAACCCAACTAAATATAACAATAAAGAATTGTTTAATATTGCATTCACTAAACTAATACATAATGTATAAAATAAAACAAATTTTGATCAAATATCTGGAATAAAATTCATGTGGTGCTTACACAAACACACGAAATCGAACATAGAACAGAAAGACGGACAGACAGACTTTCGCAACTAAATGAATTCACTCACTAAATTTCCACTCACTAAATGAATATAAATACTCACCTGTATGCAAATATCCAAGAAAATATATTAAACCGTGTGGACGTGTATAGGGCACATACATACAGACAGACAGACAGATGGACGGACACCAAACGCGAAAGAGGCAGATTTGGCATCAGAAGGGTCCAAAACGGACAGAAAACTTGAAATGGGTTGAAAATATTGAATGTACAAACAAACACTCAATTCTTATTTATATAGGTATCTCTTCAAAATCGTTTGTCTATTTATATGTCCAATATTTTAAGATATTCCCAAATTCGAAGGTGAGTCAATACTAATACGCAATGATCCATCTAAGGTGTGACCTCGTCATCCGACGGTGGTTCAAACCTACGCTGCGTTGACCTAGTATTTTTCCCTTCAGTTTTATCACGGACCATCTCCAGTAGCCCATTGTGCAGCTCCAGTGGGACATTAATTGAAATACCTATCTCAATCTAATATTCTTTCAACCAACATATCTGACTCTGTAGCTTTGTGTGCTGTCAAGGCAGAAACAACAGTCACTGCTCAGAAATATCACAGAGGTGTTAACAAGTAATTTAGCACGTTTAAAGCGGCCGGAGTTCGAGGTTTTGCACGCGCGAGGCGTATTTCTTCGATCAGATCCAACATAGTTCTTCTTTCGAGGCGTTAAGTCTGCATGCGAATCGAAAAGCTCCCCCTCACATCCCGATCCACAAAACAAACCACCCACGCAACTCTTTAAATCGGACTCGCCCTCGTAAACACGAACTCTTCCCCAAATGAGAGAAGCTTTTAGCAACGGGGTCGCATTCCTGGCCCTTAAATCTTTGAGCAGCATCACGTGATTCATCTGGAGCATGTTGTCCGGACGCTCCGCCAGACAAAGGCATCAACTTAATTAAGTGGCGGCAGATGTTATCCCCGGCCTCCCATTGGACGGATTCCACCGCAAAGAATGCTGCCCTCTGAGCAAAAATGCAATTGGAATGTTTCGATGGATGCTGCGTGGTGGAGGATCCGAATGCCTAATTGTTCTCGTGTACTGTAGGACTGAGGTTTCTATGTATAGTTACAGTTCTTTTCTTTCGGTGAAATTAAAAATAAATAATGGGTGGATTTTGTCATTGATATAAATAAGCATTTCAGACAAACATTTATATATGTGTATATAAAAGGATGCATGTTTATATATTCTCTATACCAATCGACACCATTTGACCAATCCACACCAAATTTGCTACACGTTTACTTTAGAACACTGCGAAAAACATGGGCCATTTCTTTCCTGTCATCACACCAATCTGTAGCCGTGAAAATTGGAACAGACTGTCCTAAAAATGTCCCTCGAAGCCCCAGTTTTAAAATCTAAAGTTTGTTTTTTTACAATAAATGGACAAGGATAAGGAAA
The DNA here is from genome assembly GCA_947359465.1 of Metellina segmentata. Taxonomy (NCBI): domain Eukaryota; kingdom Metazoa; phylum Arthropoda; class Arachnida; order Araneae; family Tetragnathidae; genus Metellina; species Metellina segmentata. The sequence continues at coordinate 101,364,369 of OX375874.1, forward strand.
CACGTTCTACAGGGTTTGTGTATGAGTTAACACAGAGAAATATCGCGGTCATATTTTAGCTGTCGCGGTAGGAAACATGTTTTACAGAGCTTGTGTATGAGTTAACACATGGAAATGTCGCGGTCATATTTTAGCTATCGCGGTCATATTAGAAACATGGGTGGATTTTGTCATTGATATAAATAAGCATTTCAGACAAACACCTATATGTGTGTATATAAAAGAATGTATGTGTGTATATTCTCTATACCAATCGACACCATTTGACCAATCCACACCAAATATGCTACACGTTTACTTTAGAACACTGCGAAAAACATGGGCCATTTCTTTCCTGTCATCACACCAATCTGTAGCCGTGAAAATTGGAACAGACTGTCCTAAAAATGTCCCTCGAAACCCCAGTTTTAAAATCTAAAGTTTGTTTTTTTACAATAAATGGACAAGGATAAGGAAACACGTTCTACAGGGTTTGTGTATGAGTTAACACAGAGAAATATCGCGGTCATATTTTAGCTGTCGCGGTAGGAAACATGTTTTACAGAGCTTGTGTATGAGTTAACACATGGAAATGTCGCGGTCATATTTTAGCTATCGCGGTCATATTAGAAACATGGGTGGATTTTGTCATTGATATAAATAAGCATTTCAGACAAACACCTATATGTGTGTATATAAAAGAATGTATGTGTGTATATTCTCTATACCAATCGACACCATTTGACCAATCCACACCAAATTTGCTACACGTTTACTTTAGAACACTGCGAAAAACATGGGCCATTTCTTTCCTGTCATCACACCAATCTGTAGCCGTGAAAATTGGAACAGACTGTCCTAAAAATGTCCCTCGAAGCCCCAGTTTTAAAATCTAAAGTTTGTTTTTTTACAATAAATGGACAAGGATAAGGAAACACGTTCTACAGGGTTTGTGTATGAGTTAACACAGAGAAATATCGCGGTCATATTTTAGCTGTCGCGGTAGGAAACATGTTTTACAGAGCTTGTGTATGAGTTAACACATGGAAATGTCGCGGTCATATTTTAGCTATCGCGGTCATATTAGAAACATGGGTGGATTTTGTCATTGATATAAATAAGCATTTCAGACAAACACCTATATGTGTGTATATAAAAGAATGTATGTGTGTATATTCTCTATACCAATCGACACCATTTGACCAATCCACACCAAATTTGCTACACGTTTACTTTAGAACACTGCGAAAAACATGGGCCATTTCTTTCCTGTCATCACACCAATCTGTAGCCGTGAAAATTGGAACAGACTGTCCTAAAAATGTCCCTTGAAGCCCCAGTTTTAAAATCTAAAGTTTGTTTTTCTGTAATAAATGTACATGGATAAGGAAACACGTTGTACAGAGTTTGTGTATGAGTTAACACAGGGTAATGTCGCGGTCATATTTTAGCTGTCGTGGTAGGAAACAGGTTCTACAGAGCTTGTGTATGAGTTAATCCAGGGATATGTCGCGGTCATATTTTAGATGTCGTGGTCATATTTAAAACCCTATCAACGCCAGGTTATTCAGCTAGTTGTAGATACAGTGTTTAAGGGAAACTATTTTTATCACAGTGGGGAAAATTACATCGGAATGTCTTGCGGCTTAGCATCTGTTGGCCTAAATATTTTCAAGTACTGTAAGACAGGGTTTAAAGTTTCTAGGTACACAGTTCGTATTACCAGTTCATTTTCTATCAGTCAAGTTAAAAATAAGTCATGGGGAGGTTAGTTATGTCATAGACTGAATAAATGCATTTGAGGAAACATTGTGAGTCGATCTTTTTCGAGAAAGTAATTATCGTAGAGACACAAACACTGTCATCGGAATGTGTCCAAAGGTGCTGCAGAAAGAGTGGTGGAAGGCATGTATCTCTAATTCCTATTAACTACTTTAGAACGAGGTTAGAAATTTCTTGTTTCAGATTTCATATAACAGTTTATTCTCCTTTAGTTAACAACAGAAAAACAAATGAAACTATGGGTTGATTTTGTCTTTAAAGGAATATATCTGTTTCAGAAAAACGTTTTAGACATATCTTTGAAGGAACTGTTTTAAGTAAAAGGTAAATGCTTATCGAAATGTTTTTTTTTATGCTGCGTGGTCAGTTGTGGAGAATGAGTGTGCTTAATTATTTTAAGTACTGTAGGACAAGACTAAGAATACTAAGTTCACAGTTCGTATTACCAGCTCATTCTCACTTAAATCGAAACTTAAAGTTAAAAATTAAAGTTATGGGATGATTTTGTATTTGACCAAACATATACACTTTAGAAACACTTTATGAATATTGATTTAGGGAAATTATTTATCGTAAATCGAAAATGTTATCGGAATGTTTACATAGATTCTGCTTAGTGATTGGTGGAGGAAAGCTTTGAGTGTGGTAGAAACAGGTTAAAAGCTGCTAAATTCATGGACCCTATACTGTATGATAACATAGGCAGGTATTTTAATTAGCATCGTACTGGACCACACCGTGGGCTATTGGCGACAGTCTGGGAACAACACCCGATAGGAAAGGTAAGGCGGGAGCAACTCGTAATTTTGAGCCATGGTCAGATTTGGTGGTCACACCTGAGCTGGCATCCCACTCTCGAAGCTTCCACGCAACACAAACGTCAGTAAATTTGAGGTCATGGAAGATTTAATGTGCACTAGCTGCTTCGTACTCTATAATCATTGGTTGGATTCGACTTAACACAAGATTCAACGGATGTTCACATTGTGAGCAAGTTTCTAATCACGAACCTTTTAAACCCATGGCCTAATATGAAAAAAGAATTCACATTTTGAATTGAATTAAGATGACGTAAGTGGGACTTCAACTCGCAATGGAAACATGTGTCTAATAATACATATGTACATTACCCTACAATAATAAACCGGACCCCAGCGGATTTGCATAAAACTTGCATACATGTTTTGGGCTGTTTTTCGTGTCATGACCTGGGGCCTTTGCATGTTGTTCGTAGTAAATTGAACGCCGAAGCATGCACGAACATTTTGGACAACCAGGTTCTTCCTACGCTCTGGCAACCTCATATAACATTAGTGGGACGAAATATAACAACCCTTATGGTCCAGGGAATCACATCCAAAATGTACAACTGAGCTGGCGACATTCTTGCTGCAGGAATGGACACAAATACCAATATCTACGTATCAAAACCTTGTTGAAAGAGTTCTCAGAAGGATTGCTAGTGTAATTGCAGCACGTGGAGTACCATTCCCCTAATTAAGCATGTATTCTTTCCCTTATACCATCACATCTTGTTGTCCGGTCCATTATTGTAGGGTAGTGTATATAAATATTAACTATTCTGTGAAATCTCGTAGTGTTTTCATTTCTGCTAAATGGATTCTTCAAATCATATTAACTATTTTATATAAAGCCTCGTAGACGTTACTTTCGTGTAGTATCTAAATGACTTGTTACAAATGAACACTTCAATTTGCTATTTTTTAATTATCTGAAGAGCTCACACGCATATAATCGATCTGAAACCTACAGATTTCCCTGCATTTCATCAACCAGGTGTGACCTTGACCAAAAGCATTTTCCCTTGTGATTCTTTCAACCAATGTATGCGAATATTTAACCATTTTGTTTGTTTGTAGGGAAAGCACAACTCCACTACCTGAAATATCATGACGCTCAGAAGTGTAATGGCTCTCCCTCCCCCCCCCCTTCTGTCTTGCCCTAGATGGAGTAATTTATAGACACTCTGCATGAAGGATCACCGTTGCGTTCAATTGAGATACAATACTGCGCAATGGCTGAGTATATAATATTTTAGAAATATACACTATAACAAAAAACTCGTTGCACCAAGGTGCAGAACTACATTGGTACCGGGAACGATAAAATTGGAATGGCGCTGACTCGGGACGTATAGTCTTTAGTGACGTGTCCCGTTTCCAACTGTGTCCTGACAACAACTGCAGACTCGTCTGGAGATGTTCAGGGCAGCGTGGGGATCCTGCCCTTATTATCGCACGCCACACATGCGCACAACAGGGCGTTATGGTGTGGGGTGCCATCTCCTTGGATAGCCGGACCCCTTTGGACCATTTAATACCCCATTTGAAAGACAGAGGTACTTAGACGACATTACGGTTGTGTTACCGTTCCTTTTGAAACAACCCGGATTTACTTTTCAACAGTATATTGCCTAGCCGCTCACGGCACGTGTTGCTTTGAACTGTCTTCAAACTTTCCCAACACTTTCTTGGCCAGATAGGTCTCCTTATATCTCACTCATAGAGCACATTTTGGACGTTATGTTAAGACGATTGCAACCATCCCGGAATTTTGACCATTTAACCCGACAGTTGGAGACAATTCGGCAAGAAATTTCGCAGGACACCATCCGGGAACTTTTTCAGTTTATGCCACGTCGGGTGACAGCTTGTATCCAGGCCAGAGGTGAACCAACGCCCTATTGACTTTCTCCGTTTGTAATGGTCAGTGTTCTGGAGGAATAATGCACCTTATTTAAGATAATTTAGTACAGCTACACTGTACGTTTATGAGCGGTGGCAACGACCTTGGCGATTTTATTGGCGCACTTCTAGTAGCGAGTTACGGTAGATTAAGGCAACCCATATGTCTTACAGTTATTGTGGTTTTCGTTTCAACCTCTGCAAACTTTAACTTTCAATTTTGATTTTAAATATTCTAGAAATTTCTTCCAAAATCTGTTAAAGTTGTTTGATTTCATTAGTTAGTTTGAAATTTTTTTCTTTGCTTCCATTGGTTAGTTTGATTAAAAAAAATCCTTTGATTGTATTGGTCCTTTGAATTTTTTTTTTCGTCGATACCATTTGTTTATTTATTTGTATTTGTACAGTTGTGAAATTTTTATTTTACTATAATTTTTTTTCACGTCAGAGTTTTGACATGTATTGTTTTTCGTCATTTGTGGAATATTCTTGTTGAGTAATTTTTTTTTCTCGGAATAGTTCTGGTGTATCAGGTTGTATTATTTCTTGCTTTTTCTTCTTTTAAAAATATTTTTCAGGGTATTCTAACCGAAAATTCTCAACTTAGTTTTTCTGCTGGTTCACAAATGTGTTTAAGCTTACTATTTTTTGCGAAAATTTAAAAAATATATACTTTTTAAAACGCTCTTGAATGTGTTTTCAAACTTTCATTTTTCGTTGTAAAAAGAAAAATACTTTTGAAAGAAAAAAAAATTTAACATAATTCTTACTTTGGCGACTTTATAAGTTCGCCAAAAAATATCGACACAATGCCGATACCACCGCTCATAAACATAAACTGTAGCTGTACCAATAATATTAACTTTTTCTTCTTTTAATGCTTCTAAGAATACATTTAACAATAAGTGCGAATTTGAATTCTGGATTCGAAACCCCATATTCAGCTGTATAATAAATAATTTCCAATAGACGTTTCTTTTTTAATGAATAGGATGTTCAAACACAAAATACAAATAATACATGTGTAATACAAAAGCTATGACTGGAACAATCGGTTAACTGTCACACATTTAAAATGTAATGCCCCTAAGAATTTGTAGTATTTTAAATGCTTATAGATTTACTTTCGGTATTTTTATTTCTCCCAAAAGTTGTCAAAGAAACAAAACTTTTATCGACACTCATTGAACTCACGACGACTTTATGAAAGCACTTTAAATTTGAGTAATATAAAGGCATATAAATGTAAGAAAGTTAAAGAAACATGGGTCTGCCACACATCAAAACAATTTTTAATTATTTGTATTTTATTTGCTATGTAAATGTACTATTTCTGTAAGTTCAATAACGATTTAATCTTAAAATTAAAAGCCCTTTAATATCTTCTCGCAAAAATCGGATTTTAAGTAAAGATGGCTCTTCTATAAATACTCAATCCAAGTTAAAAAATAGTATTTACATCAGGAAATAAATAAAACCTGATACATATATTCTTTGTAAACAAAGCCTTTTCACGTTTTTCCTATTTACTTCTAAAACTTCCCGTAAGAAACATTTTTACAAGAAATATATTTTTCTAAATAAAGAATTCCTTCAACCATAAAATGTTTGTGTTCAAGTTATTTTTATCATTGCATTATTTTTCTAGATTTTATTCTCACTAAAATAATCTTTTTCGGAAACTTCTTTCCACCGTGTGCGAAACATGGAACTTCAGCTTTGATCAACGATGTTTTCCATTTAAACACATATATGTTTTCTTTTAAATTTCAAAAGCTTTCGATAACCATGTGTACAAAGACACACAAAGAAATTCATTAATTATCGACATCATTAAATCTCTTGAAGCATATATATATATATTTATACATAAAATCCAAGAAAATTATTATAATTGTTTCCACATTTTAATTAAGATATTTTTGTTCGCTTTGATGTCTTTGTGCGTTTAACAGAGCCATGAAAACAGTCAAACAGCTTAGATTTTTACAGTATGTAAAAAGTAGAGTAAAAGTATGTAACAAGTAGACATTTATGTAACTTCTTTTAGTCACAATCATATCATTTGGTTGAGATTATTGGTCTGAAGATATACAACAAGGGATGGCTTGCCGCTCTATGTTTATTTTCTGTTACATAAGATCAAGTTATACAGAGACTGGCAAGTTATGGAGATGAGACTAATAAGATATCTACATTAGTGAACTCATATTGACTATTGGCTACGTAATTTTTTTAAACATAAATGTATTTATTGCACCTTACTTTAGATTTGAAATGCAGAATAAAAAATATTTATGGTGGTAGTAGTAGAACCTCTACAACCGCTATCGAGTTGTTTCTGCACTCCTGAAACCCGCTATAGCTAAGACTTGTTGATACTTAGGTAGTCAACTGTGATAACATTAACCGTTATACCTGTCCTAGCTACAACATATATTGATATGGAACACATTGTACTGCTCGGTTATAAAAGAAAACTATACTTTCATATCCTTTTTAGTTTTGGTTATTGAAGATCTAAATCATGAAAAATGTAAAATAATGAATTCATTCAATATCCGTCAAATGAAACTGAAAACTGACGGTTTCCGAGGTAAACAATACTCAATTATTTTATTGAAGGAACGAAAACTGAGTCTTCGAACATCTTAGTAGCAAGAAATTCTTTACTTTAACACGTTAGAACCATGTTAGATTATCTTGAGAAAAGATGAACATATTACCAATAGCTAAAGTGCAATAACGTTGACAAGTAAAACACACTAAGAAATATTTTCAGATGTTAGTTAAAAAAGTTTTTAGAGCTAATTATTATTATTTTTTGCTTAAATATCTATTTTTTTTTAAATGACAGCAAAAAAACGACAATGTAGACAGTGTACTAATCTAATGTAAAATATTTTACACAATATTATACATTCCACTATGTTAAATTGGTATGTATAGTATTACACAATATTCCTTCCCAGGTGTACGCCATAAGAAAACAAACAAAAGATACATATGGAAATAATACAAATTAGCACACAACATGTTTCAAAATGATATTATAAAAAACATAAACTACGAATAAACACACAGTGTATTCCAGAGTTCATTAGACATTAGCGCATGTGGAACAATATGAACGCTTAACAGTGACAGCAACAGATTTATGAAAAAATTTTCTGGCTTCCCTCACAACTCCCTCAAAAGCAGGTCTTATTCTGACCTTGCAAAGTTCAGAGGCACATTGCTTTCGTTTTGGGGTCTGTAATCAAACAATTGGAGGCAAAAAGTTTTAAGTGTGTTCTTCCCGTTGAAATCTACCTGCCACATTTAGCACGAGTGTGAGTTATCCAGACTAAAAATGAAACATTTCTAAAAATCAACAACTAAAGAATGTTGCGTTACTAATTCCCTTTACACTCGAGAAATAACGCTTTTAATTTTAATAGTAGCAGATGATATCAAGAGTGTTAATAATAGTTGGCTAAAAAATAAATGTATTGTTAGCAATCAAACATATCTGATAGATAGATGATGTTATAATGATGAGTAGATTTTTTCTCTTAAATGAAGTTTTTTGTTCCAAATCTGTATACTACACGATTCGACGCCTAAAAAGGCATCAATCTATCATCATGTGTTATAATTTTTAACCGTTTTTCATTTTGAAAGTTCAAGTTAAATTTTATTTTTCATCGTCTTCATTGTTTTATTTCTCCCGAGTGAAAAGATTTAGAGTTTTGAGCATGACAGTTATTTTAAATGTCTTTTTTTAAATATTTCTCTTACACACTTAAATTTTCTGCAATGATAAATGGAAGCACATAATTAATATTCAACTATATCAACAATTTCCGGAAAAGATTTAAATAAATAAAACCGTGAGTAGGAGTAAGAATTTTCCCCTTACGATAACTTTCATCCAAAACGTTCCGATTTCAGGAAAGCCCGGCATTATCAATTTTCGCAGGTCGACCAAGTTATAAAATTTTAAGGGGTCACAATTTCTTATAAAGTGAGTTTTACAAAAAAATACTGATCACATATTCTGAATCAGCATTAAAAACTTTGCGAAATGTCGATTCCAAATACGTCGAACATGTGAAAGGGTTCGCTTGTTAGAGTTTTGAATAAGCCAAATCAGATAACAAAATTCCCCAGTGAGAAAAGATGTATTATTCTATCATATAATATATTTTATTTTTAATTACCTAGTACTCAGAAATATTCGCACAGTTAATTTTCTATCCAACATCCTGCAATTCATAATCCATTTGATGAAAGTGAAGATTTTTAAGCATTTTGTTACTATTCTAAGTTCTTACAATCTAAAATGTAATCTTGCTGCAAGTTGTTATTTCTGTACGCCTTCTATTTCTTTCCAAATATTCGTGTACATTACCTAAATACAATTAAGCATTCAGAATTTCATCCTCATTTTTGACAAAAAATTTGATACTTTTAATCAACTACACACATTTAGCACATCAATACATTACCACACAAAACATTACCACTGTGCAGACGTTAAATGAAAGAAAGTAATAATTCTATGTTTTTAAATGTTACTATACACTGATGGCAGACGATATTGTCTCCCATTATTTTCAATTAAAGTTGAATATTTTATTTTGTATTTAGGTTCTGGCATCATCAAACTTTCTGAAAGCTTCTAGAAGCCAATCCTAAAACATCAAACGATTTAAAAAAATTTTGTTTCTTCACATCTGTTACACTTTCTTTTAATTAAACTTTTAAATGCTCTTTCGAATTTAATACTTCTTTCATAGAGAATTATTACACACAACACACACAATTATTTTCCTTATCTGCAATTTGCTCTTAATAGGGAATACTATGTGTCTTTAAATGCCTTAACAAACTTCCAAAGTCTTCTGAACGCCACAACTTGCCAGAATCAGAAATTAAATCATTCCTATCCGTTTTTAAAGTATTTGCCCTGTTCCTACTCAAAGCAAACAAAGATTATTTCCAGCTTCAGTCGCAGCAAATTCAACTAACCGCCGAAGTTTAAATTAACAAACGCCTGACAATACCGAGGAGGATGAGATTAAGCTAACATCCATCTCGTACTTAATTTGTTTGTCAAATTAATCTTGTTTCAATAACGACGCAGAGATTCGAGAATTTGTAACTCTCCACTGCGTAGATAAATTCGTTGGCTTAATTTACATCTTCTCTCGGGAGCTTTATGCCAATGTTGACCTGCATGTTGGCGTCAGCTGCTCCAGTGTTCTGCTCTAGATGGAAAATGGTGGTACATGTTTTCGTAAGACTTGAATAAATATTAAATTGCGCAGAGCTTTGAGACATAAATGGTAAGACTGAATTGTTATGATTAGTGGAATTGAGGTTTCAGTTAAAACGAATCGTGATGTCCGTTTGGTTGTTATCTTTTCCGCAGAAATAAAACTTTTCAGATATGTGTTTACTGTGGAATGCTATTAAATACTGCTTTTGCTGTACTGTTGACTTGACGGTTGATCGAAATCATTTCCGATTTTAATATTTTCAGTTGAAACTATGAAATATTAAGGTTTCAATTTTCAGTTAAACAAATTATAAAATTTAGAAATGCATTAATACGTATTTTAAAATATGATTAAATATAATACAGTAAAACCCCGACTATCCTAGTTTCCGTTTTAACCAAGTTATCAAATATTTCTAGGATTTTTTTTTTTGGTTCTACATTTTCCATTTTCAAAACTACCGAAAAAAATTCTGAACTTGATCTCACAAACACTCAGGAAAACGAAACCGTGACTGGATAAACGCTGACCAGCAACAACAGATTACAGATAAAATGATCGTCAATAAGGAAAATGAATCTAGCCATGATGATGAAGACAGTGACGATGAAAAACGACAGATGAAAATATCCCATACAGATGGACTAAAAGCTTTCTAAAGTGCTATTGAATATATAGAACAAGAAGAAGCGACACCAGCAATCCTGTTATCCTTAAAAAAATGGCGAAACATTGCTACAGAAAACACCAAAGTAACGTAAAACAAAAAAACAATTAAGGACTTTTTTAAGTAAGAACTTTTTAATTATCGTTATAATATGAATTGAATGTGGTGTATCTGTATAACTTTTGTATGTGTTATAAAATATACATTTAAACCTACACGATTTATTTTATTTACAATTTTCGCTTTAACCGAGTTTTTCTGTTATCCGAGTTGGTCCACATTAACTCTGGTAATCGGGACTCTACTGTACATTTAACTTCACAGTTTCTGCTGCAAATGACGAAGAAAAACGTTACTCGTTATCATTTAACACAAATATCTTCCATATTTATAGAAAAAAACCTTGAAAATACCCAGTAATATTGCGTTTGTTCCGTTTTTGGTTCTAGATGATAATCGATGTCATTGTAACGCAAAAACGATGTGTTATATTCTTCACATGTTTAAAGTTTTGATGTTGTTGGAAAGAGGGAATTTAACAGTATTTGAGGTGGGAAATTGGGTTGTTGGGTTGTGTTTTAAAAATTGTTTAGGTATAAAAAATGGCGGAAAAATGGAGCTTTTTTCTTATGCTTTTTACTTCCAAAAGGGCAAGAAAAATAACGTAAAAAAAGATATGTGTTGTTTAAGGGGCGGTGGCCATGGACGGTTCCGCGTGCACTCTGTCATCTCAGCATTATAATTAGAAGGCAATATTTAAAATAAAAACTAATAACATAAGGGTGGGTGGGTGAATTTATACAAAATGTAGATCAAGGGGCAAGAAGAGACTGATAAAGAAAAACATAGGCTCCGCCCAGTCGCATAAGAGGTCAAGAGGACTCTGCTGATTGCGATTAATGGTACTTAGGTTTTTGGATCAAAAGTTTTCTCGTGGACATATCCCTTAGACTGCTGCACGCTCGCAATAGAAGCGTTAGCATTAAATAGAGAAAGAAAAGGCCAATTAAACACAGAAATTAAGAGAATAATAGTAGAAAATTTAGTTTTACAAGTGAAATTAATAGTAGTCCAATCGAGTCTCATGTAAGGCCTTATTGTTGGTGTTCAGAAGTCGAGAAGGAATGGAAATTAGCGAGCGAGAGAATTAATTGAGTTGATGTCATAGACTTTATGATTCAAACGAAACACCAAATTGGCGTTTAGGCACTTTGCGAGAAGATATGAAGGTATTAAACTGTTTTCACAGAACACCTCGTGGTCTTTTCTGCGTGCGACAACATTAATTAATTGATTGTAATTAAGTCATATAGTTTGGAAATGACTGTTATTGAGTCATATAGTTTGGTAATGACTGTAGTGTTTCGTTTAGCCCCTGATGTATTTTGAGGAAAGTTTCTGTAAATATTCAACAATTCGGTTAATGTTAAGGTCCGAATGTATGACTCAGTCACCTGACAGAATACGGAGTATTCGCGATCGTACGTGATGTACGATTTTGGAAGATCTGCAGTCTTTTTGAGATTTCGAACACATTGACTGCTAATGATGGCTCTTGTATGGGTGTTGTTTGCTTGCGAGAGACAGTCTACTCTTACGAGTAATAATCTGATAAAATTGGCTTTCGTAGAGTTGCGCACAGCGCAACCGATGTGATCATTCCAAAGTAATTAGTGGGGAAGGATAAGTTCTAAATATACCTGCGAATCCAGTGACAACGAAGGCGGTGCATGACTCGTCGTATATTTTCTGAAAAGGGGTAACCATTCCCTCTTCGCCGCCCAAACACCACTATAAGTCCACAATTGGTGCGTTCCACTGTCCAGATGTCAGTTGAGCGGGTCGACAAAGGTCCAATAGCAGCCTCGAGGGAAGCATCCTCAGTGGCCTCCACGCCACCGGCGCCGCAGGTGGTTCCACCTCATCAAGTCTAGTCCAATCCCAAAGCCCGCCTATGAAAGTTTCCAGACACCACATCCCGGAAAAAGTCATGGTCTTACTCACTCCCCGATAGGCATGATCGCCTTTTATGGTATCTTGCGAATGCTCGTTGTCAAAATGCAAGGAAAATATATTTGTAACACGTTTAGCTATTGGGTTTGATGCAAAGGTTCATCTAGTTTTTGGAGCTCGATGACATGTTGATGATAATGGTACAATAATTCATTTTCACTTTAAAGATTCTCTATTAAAATAAGATTAAAACTGTTTCTTCTGAAAATGAAACGAGTAGAAAAATGCTCTACTCGTTATCATTTAACACAAATATCTGTCATATTTATAAAAAATACCCTGAAATTGAATATTAATGCTATGTAAATTTAAAAGTTCATCACGTTTTCGGCGCCAGATGGCATTGCATCGTGTAAATCGAAGAGTTATCTCTTTTATACGGGTAAAAGTTTGATGCTGTTTGAAATAAGGAATTTCAGCGAGTACTTGCGAAAAGAATTGTGTTATTGGGTTGCGTTTTTTAAATGTCGTTAAGCATTAAAAATGGCAGAAAATAAGAAGCATTTTTTACATAATATGCTTTTTTTTTATTCCGAAAAAAGCAAGAATGCTTCGCAGACGCAAAAAAAATATATATACACTACCTTACATTAATGAACCGGACTCCTACGAATTTGCATAAAATACGACTGTTTTTGTGGAGAAGTTTTTCGTGGTATAACCTTAGACCTTTGCATGTTGTTCCTGATAAATTGAATGTCGACGCCTACATCAACATTTTCGACAGTCAGGATCTTTCCACGTTCTGTCAATTTTATGGAATGGACGAATGTTACTTCCAGGACGACAACGTTCCATGTCATATTGCAGCCTCTGTCAAACAGTGGTATCAAGATATGGACGAAAAATATCTTCCCAGGCATTCTCAGAGACTCGTCCAAAACCCCATAGAACGTTTGTGGGACGATTTAGAGCGACGCTTGTGGACCATAGAACCACGTCCGAAATCTACAGCTGAGCTGGTAACATTTTTGCAGCAGGAATGGATGCAAATACCCATAGCTGTGTTTCAAAACCTTGTAGAAAGTATGCCCAGAAGGGTTGCTAGTGTCATTGCAGCGCGTGGAGGACCATCCCCCTGTTAAAGCATGTATTATTTCCCTTATACCATCACATCTTGCTGTCCGGTCCATTATAGTAAGGTAGTGTATCTTGTATGTGTCGTGTAGGGTGAGATTGCCGTTGACGTTTTTCTTTAAACAGGAATCTCAGACCTCTATGAGCGTGGGATGATGCATCTATCGGAGATATGGAGAAAAGTCATTGGGTAGAACGGCCCATACTAGACCTATTAAATTTAATTGTTAGTAAATAATAATAATTTCCTCTAATTTTTGTCACAAATAAAAAGGAGGCGAACTCTTGAATCAAACCAATATTTTAAACCTTCTATGCTGTTCACATAAAGTACGGCAATGCACTCTACTATATGGCAACGGTCATTTTTCATTGAGAGAAATTTAGTTAGGTAGTTAATTATCGTTGTAGAGTAGCAACACAGTGGGTTATTTACGACAATACTGAATCAATCTCCAAATGAAATTGAAAATGAGATGTTCTTAGAATTTTCGTATCCTAAAAGCAAAGGCAAAAGGTGTGACTAACAAGATTTACTGTTTTAAATATTACATGTTCTCATATATATATATATATATATATATATATATATATATATATATATATATATATATATATATATATATATATATATATATATATATATATATATATATATATATATATATATATATATATATATATATATATATATATATATATATATATATATATATATATATATATATATATATATATATATATATATATATATATATATATATATATATATATATATATATATATATACAATAATGGACTGGACAGCAAGATGTGATGGTATAAGGGAATGAATACATGCTTTATAGGGGTATGGTCCCCCACGTGCCGCAATTACACTAGCAACCCTTCTGGGCATACTTCAACAAGGTTTTCATACACAGCTATGGGTGTTTGTGTCCATTCCTGCTGCAAGAATGTCGCCAGCTCATCTGTAGATTTCGGACGTGGTTCCCTGGTCCGTAAGAGTAGCTCTAAAGTGTCCTACAAATGTTCTTTGGGGTTTTTTTGTTCAGGAATCTGAGCAGGCCATGGAAGACGTTTGCCATCCTTATCCTGATAGCACTGCTTGAGAGACGCTGGAACATGAGATAGAGAGTTGTCTACCTGGAAGTAACATTCGTCCATTTCATAAAACTGCCAGAGCGTAGGAAGAACCTGATAGTCCAAAATGTTCATGTAGGCGTCGGAGTTCAATTGACCAGGAACAACATGGAAGTGCCCCAGAGCATACCACGAAAACCATCTCCAAACAAGTAGTCGGATTTTATGCAAATCTACTGGCTTCCGGTCCATTTTTGTAGTGTATTGTATCTGAATGTTCCTAAGGTGTATGTATACACTAAAATTCTCGAAAATCGAACAAAATATCAATATTTTTTTATGGATTAAAAATTCTTCCTAATTCCTTACCTTTCAAACGATGCCAAGATCTTGCAAATATTCTAAATAGTTTTTAGTTACAAGGGTTTCCGTTAGGTAGTGTCACCATTAAAAGCCATGTTTCCAAAACTCTAAACTCGATTTCTGGAGAACTGCGTTTGTAATAGATGTTTTTTTCAAAACGCCATTACTCTACAATGAAATCACCTATTGTACCTAATTTGCATCAATATGATTTATACAGTACAGTGGATGTTTACAACGTCAATCAGAGTATTTAGTTAAAAAATAGATTTTTAATTAGATTTTAAATGTTGAAATTCCTGAAAAAATGTTGGTTTTTTTACGCTTCCTTGAATAAAAAGTTGTAAAAAATAAACTATGTCTTGTAACATCGGAATGAAAGCTCAAAACATGAAGAATAGTGTTAAAAATAATTTCCAACAATAATCGTCTTTCCGAGCAAATTAGAATTTGAGATATAATGTTTAAAAAATCATGCTAATTTTCTAATTATACCTTAATTAGGTAATAATTATTTGCCCAATCTGATTTTTTCTCCCTGGAATGATTTTAAGAATACACCAATTACCTGTAATAAAAAAAAGCTGGATTTTTAAAGTCAAAATTAAAAAAAAATTATCTTAGTGTATTACGTACACCTTTAGGTAGTTAAATTTACATCGCACTGAATTAACACAAGTTTTAATGATCCCTAGGTATTCACTGGATTTGGAGAAAGAACAATTTCAATAGGAAAAACCGAACTCGTTCGAGCCCTTGTGATTAATTAATAAATAAGAATGTAATTCGAAAGTCAAATGTTACGTTGAATGTAGTTTATGAGCTGAAACATCTCACGCAGTGTTTGAGCCTTAAATGTATCCTACATTGTTTCATTGTTATGATCAGATACACACGATTGTATATGAATATAATAACCGTCTCTCATCGCAGATGAATACGATTGTTATACTAATTAGATCGGGAGCATAATATATTCCAGAGCACCGACGATGCGAGTATAAATCTCGCACTGTGCGTAGTAGATATTATAGAGGTTTCAAGAAAATAGAGTGTAAACAATAGACATCAATAGGGATCGCTTGAATAAACGAAGATGATGTGAGAGGGAATTTCAGTGTGAGCACACAAACCAAAGGGATGGCAAGGGAAAATTCTGCTTTCGCTTCCCAAATAATCTCGCATCATGTCACATCGTCATTACCTTAGAATATATGTTATCGTCATTTTGCTTTTAATCTAGTGGGCGTTGATCAATTAATTATCAAACATCAATTTGTAGTTCCTTGATTGAAATTCGCATTTACCAAATTTCAAAAACAAACCAAGTGATGTCACGCTGGCAGAAGGAACAGGAAGTGAGTACCATGGCAGAAACACTACTGGCATCTACGTTTAGCTTAATAGAAAATGCCTTACATCATTAAAGTCCTCTTGATAGTTCCAGTGTCGAAAATACAAATCTTTCTGGTAGTATTATTCTACAAAGCAAACTTGGTTAGTATTAGACATTTTTAAATTCGGACATTTAGACTAAGACAGGCATGGGAGTTCAAATGATATTAATGCTAATAACATATTTCAAATGTACGTAAATGTAGGATAAGCTAGTATATCGGGCAGAATGTGTTTCTCTTCATATTCCGAATGCTGCGTCACTTTTTTTGAGTACGTGTTCAGCACACACACAGACAATTCGACCAGAAAAAATACTTATCGTTTTCGAAACACTTTGTTAGAATACCGAGTGAAATTATTCAGCAAGTTATCATGTCACAAATCAAAATAATGTGCATTGTTTTTCTATGGAGTTAACAAGCATTTATCTGTAGTTTCCATGCATTGCTTGATACTAGTTTTGAACTTTTTGACCAATACAGTTTTTTCTATGGTTATTTCAACAAATATAATTTGTCCCAGGATTCTTTCATTCCTTCCCATTTGATATTTCCTTGGATTTTATATAATCAATAGATGTGGTTGCTTAGTCATATGTTGAAAAAACAATACTGCACTATTCCCTCATAGAATTAACCCTCCGAGAGAGAACTTTAACCATTCTACAGGGTTAATCGTCCTGATTTGTTCCTACATATCTTTCACTTTTGCAACTGACTTTTGAGCACACAGTCTTGACCTTTTCGATTAATGTATTCTCTTTCAGGTCTTTCAATGTATTATCTTCATAGTTATGAGGATGGTTATATGCTTTGGGTGGAAAAGTAAAAGCAAAGCTGTACTTCTCGAAATTCTCGTGATTCTCAGAGGATAAATATCCCAGATATCTCTGGAGTTTGTGAATTCCTGATGAAGTGTCCAAAAATTAAGATTGAAACTAGCTCATACACAAACTGTTCATTGATTGGGGAATTAGATGCAATAACATAAAGATTCATTCGAGCAACAATTGGTTCGGAATACTCAGTCGTACAATTCCATTAAGTTGCTATCCATTTGTTAGGGTCCACTAGTTAAACTACCTCATATACTCCTTGGTCCTTACTTTGGGAACTAGATGCAATAAAATAAAGACTTATTCCAGAAACAATTGGTTCGGAATATCACTAATCAATATTTAAACATGCTCATATACTCCCTGGTATTACTTTGGGAACTAGATGCAATAAAATAAAGACTTATTCGAGTAGCAATTGATTCGGAATATCACTAATCAATATTTAAACAAGCTCATATACTCCCTGGTATTACTTTGGGAACTAGATGCAATAACATAAAGCCTTATTCGAAAAGCAACTAGGACGGAATACCTATAATTAATATTTCAATTAGCTCATATAATCCCTGTTCAGAACTTTGGGAACTAGATGCAATAACATTCAGCCTTATTTGAGAAGCAATTGGTTTGGAATACGCAGTCGTGCAATTCTTCTGAGTTATCCGTTTATTATAAAACTCGCGGTAAAACTAATGGCGTTGAATAATATATCAATATGAAATGCCTAGTGAAGTTGCTTTGTCATTTGTTTGAAACGAGGCAAATTAATGCTTGCCTCAAGCAATCATGCTTTCAGAAGAATATAGCCGAGACAGATTTACGAGGTCACTAATTAAAAACGGGAAAGGCAATTCCTCCAAATATCTTCAAGTGGTTGAAAAATCATCGGGAGACTTTTATGAACTCGGCCGGCCATTAATCACGACGAATGAAATTTCACTCGCAAATAAACCGAGATCTAAAACAAATTCATTTCCTTCGCAATAATTCCTTTCACGAAACCATCTTCATCAATCAAAAACCATTCTGTCTGTTGCCATTCGGGCAAAGATAAAAAGAGCAACAATAATGGAAAAAAAATATTTCCACTGCCGATCGAAGTTGTGCGGAGTCATTAATACTTCGGCTTCGGGAAGAGTTCCGTTTTTTTCGTTCCGTAATGCTAAACAATTGCCATAAACATGTGGTATAGCATCCCATTTCCTTAGAACGAGGTTCTTAACTGCGTGCGTGGATCGTAAATTCTGAATCTAATTTTCTCTCCGCTTCATAAAATCGTCTTCTTTTTAAGCTTTAAAATGGCCGAGTAGGTAGCGCTTTATTTCCAGCGTTCAGACTTCGGTGCCCGCTGATAGTCTTTTAATTTTGCAAATATAAATAAGATGTTGAGAGGTATTTTTTTCCGTTCTAGGGGTTGGTTTGGGATAGTGCGTGTAATTTCACAGAGTGTTATGGAATATTAAACGACAGTAGATGTTCAGTTTTTGTGAAAAATGCGTTTCGTCGACATTCTAGTCTTCTTAGTGAATGTTTGGAGTAAAATTTTAATGCAACGCAGCCTGGACCTTTTTGGTACAGTAAAAAAAGCGTGCTTTTATTAACTTATTCAATTTATACAATACTAAGCTCAGGTGTTGCCTCGTCATCTGACCGTGGTACAATATTACGGGGTGTCGTACTCGGATCTTTCCCTTAGGGGATTGATCCCGGACCGTCGTCAATAGCCCGTTGTGTTGCTCAAGTACGACGTTAATTAAAAATTACCAATTATTATATAATATTAATATATACACGATGTTAAACGACCTTTGGATGCAAAGTGAAGAAATATACAGAGAGAAACATGAATTGGTGAACACATAATGACATGAACCATCTGATGTAATAAATGGAGCGTATAAACGATGTCACAGTGGAAAGATTGTATAAATGTTGGTCACGTGAGATTGGACATGTGCTTTCTTATTCGATTTTGTAACAAGTAGGGGCCCTCCTTTAGCTTGTATTACAGCTGAAACACGTAGAGGCATACTTCCCACACATGTTATCTGTAAGTCTGGGCAGGAATAAGTCGCCATGCCTCTTGCAAGGCTGTGAGAAGCGATTATTGAGAAGATGGGAATTTGTGGCGGTGTTGTAACCTTCTCTCCAGTTTGTCCAACAAATGCTCGATCGGATAGAGATCGGGCTCCAAACAAGTCAGTCAAGCAAATTCACCTCATTTTCATTACACCAGTCCATCACACGTTTTGCAATATGACATGGAAGAAACAACCATCATCGCCACAGTGTAAGCAAGGCCGAATTATCCAGATGTCGAGTGTTGCTCTAGTACGACGTTAACTAAAATACCTATCATATTTCAATTGATCTCAAAGACTGCTTCGAGAGTAATCACTCACCGTTAACAATAGCCCGTTGTGTTGCTCGAGTGTGACGTTAATTAAAATACCTTCCTATCTCCCTCAAACACTGCTAGGACTGTGATAGCCCGGTTCGAAGGGTAACGTATTAGCAATCATTGGGTTACGAACGTAAATTCAACTGAAGACCATCGTCTGCAAAGTGGAACAGCTCACGTTAAATATGTCATGGTCTCCAAAATCCTGACATTGCTGTGGGGTGCAAGTTTGGAGGGTTTTATGCTCTAAAGTGTGTCTTTGTCATCTGACCGTTCTTCAAAACTTCGTGGTGATGTCCCATTGGGGATTGATCTCGGACGTTGGCAAGTTCCCGCTGCGTCGCTCCAGTGTGACGTTAATTGAAACACCTACCATACCTCAATTGGTCTCCAGCACTGCTTCGTCATCTGACCGTGGTTCAAAATTACGAGGTGTTGTCCTCGGATCTTTCCCTGAAGGGACTGATCCCGGACCGTCGTCAATAGCCCGCTGTGTTGCTCTAGTACGACGTTAACTAAAAATTACCAATTACTCCAGCACTGCTTTGCTCAAATACCAGTTTCGTTTTGTCATCTGACCGTTCTTCCAAACTGTGTTGTGTCTTCGGGATTGATCTTGGATCTTCGTCAAGATCCCGTTGCGTAGTTCCAGTGTGACGTTATATGAAACACCTACCATACATCAATTGGTCTCCATCTCTGCTTTGCTCAAATAACAGTTTCGTTTTGTCATCTGATCGTTCTTCCAAATTGCGTGGTGTTGTCCCTTCGGGGATTGATCTCGGAACATCTCCAAGATCCCGTTAAGTCGCTCCAGTGTGACGTTAGATGAAACACTTACCATACATCGATTGGTCTCCAGCACTGCTTTGCTCAAATACCAGTTTCGTTCTGTTATCTGACCGTTCTTCCAAATTGCGTGGTGTTGTCCCTTCGGGGATTGATCTCGGACCATCTCCAAGATCCCGTTAAGTCGCTCCAGTGTGACGTTAGATGAAACACCTACCATACATCGATTGGTCTCCAGCACTGCTTTGTTCAAATACCAGTTTCGTTCTGTTATCTGACCGTTCTTCCAAATTGCGTGGTGTTGTCCCTTCGGGGATTGATCTCGGACCATCGCCAAGATCCCGTTAAGTTGCTCCAGTGTGACGTTAGATGAAACACCTACCATACATCAGTTGGTCTCCAGCTCTGCTTTGCTCAAATACCAGTTTCGTTTTGTCATCCGACCGTTCTTCCAAATTGCGTGGTGTTGTCCCTTCAGGGATTGATCTTGGAACATCGCCAAGATCCCGTTAAGTCGCTCCAGTGTGACGTTAGATGAAACACCTACCATACATCGATTGGTCTCCGGCACTGCTTTGCTCAAATACCAGTTTCGTTTTGTCATCTGAACGTTCTCCAAAATTGCGTGGTGTTGTCCCTTCGGGATGGATCTCGGATTTTCGCCAAGATCCCGTTACGTCGCTCCAGGTAATGGTAATGGTAATTTTAGTTAACGTCGTACTAGAGCAACACAACGGGCTATTGACGACGGTCCGGAATCAGTCCCTTAAGGGAAAGATTCGAGGACAACACCTCGTAATTTTGAACCACGGTCAGATGACGAAGCAACATCTGAGCTGGCACCCTACTATCTAAACTTCCACGCCAACCCAACGTGAGGACTTTCGGCCACGACAGATTTAAGGTGCCCCAGCCGCCTCTACACCATACGTTTACAAACATCCATGCCCGGACCCGGATTCGAACCAGGAACCTTCCGATCTAGAGGCTAACACCTTAACCACTATACCGGTTGGTACGTCTCTCCAGAGTGGCGTTAATTGAAACACATACCATACCTCAATTGGTCTCCAGCACTGCTCAAACACCAGTTTCGCTTCAGCGAAAATCGTTATGTCAGTGCCCCTAAAATGAATCTCGACCGAAGGGCAGGTCCTTACACCACTCTGGAGGGAAATTATATTAAAATACTTAATATTCCCTTCTGCGCAGGGAAAAAAGGAGCTTCTCCCCATCCACAGAACAGGGCAATGCAATTGCTTTTCACAGATACCCCGCCTCACGCTGCGCTACCTTTTCCCATTTCATTTTCCCTTTGAAATGATATTGAACTCGAGCTTTGAGCCGCGACGCTTTTTTTATGGAAATGTGTGTCTTTTCATATCTTTCCCCAGAAGATTGCAGAAGTAGGGGGGAAGATTTAAAAGCCATTCGCGATCCACTCTCGGGGTATTTCTTTTGCAAAATGTATAAGGGACGTCTGCCTCAGTGTCGCGAGGGTCCTTGTGCAGACACGGCCACCCCGGGGTATTCTTTACATCGTGTAGAACATGAATTATTTAAAGCTTTCGTATTACAGATGTTTTTTTTATGTGCGGAGGGTACCTGGGCTTTCTTCGCTGTTTCCCTTGGATGCTGGTCGTAGTGTCTAATGTTATATTTTGACGTAGTTTGTGAGAAGTTTCGGACGAGGATGGTTTCGTCCGAACTTTCGTCCTTTTTCCTCGCATGTAGTTTTATTAATTCGCGTTTTACAAGATTCCTTCCACCAGGCTCTCCTCTGTTTCCGTGGTTATTAAAGTGTTGTGTGACGTAACGAGTAGGCGGAGTTTTATATGTTTTGATTGGTTGTGTGACATCACGAGTAGGTGGAGTCTCTAATGGTTTCGATTGGTTGTGTGATGTCACGAGCGAAACGAGATTTGAAGTATCAAAAATCATTATATTCAAAATCGCCAAGGAAATAATATTGAGTATATAACGATGGCCGTGCGCAGCTCATTGATTAGCGTTGATCACAGATTAGATTTTCCAATAACAGTACTCAAAAGCAAAGTTTTTACCAGTACTCAAAAGCAACACCATGCGAAAGCAAGGCAAGTTGACATAGAGTGGTTGGAAAATGTCTATACATAGCCAATGATCAGACACCGTTAGGTTTAAAAAAATATGTATTTGAAGTTTGACCAAAATAAATAAATTTTGTTATGCACCCATCGTATGACGGGCCATTTATCCTAGCTGTGTTACATGAAATGCTAGATTCTGGTGTGTTTCCGTTAGCCAACTGAGGATTGCTATTAAAAGGAGTTTCAAAAGGAGTGCCAAACGTGTTGAATAATAGTCAGTCGACTGCAATGTAAACAATTGACTTGGTTGACCAATTGGGCATCTTAGATAGCTAATTAACGTCGCGATTCATACAGAAAGCAGAAAGACAAATTCACTAATCAGATTGTGTTGCGTCAATTACCTTGCGTATTCATGTTTTAACAATAATTTTTTAAGTCATAAATATTGTGTCAAAGTATAGTTATAACTACTTATTTCTTTAAGATTTCACGTTTTTTGAAAATTTATTGTCCTTACGAAATCTATAAAATCTATAAAAATACATGAAAACTTATTTTCAATTTCAGAATAGTAATGACAAACGAAAGAGTCATTTAAAACGCAAATTAAAATATTAATTTCTTAATGCTGATAAACAGGATAATTATCTAATCTTCTTTGGCACTAGAATTACAATTTCTAAGTTTTAAAAACCAAGCATCTTGAATCGTCTACGTAAATGTAAAACCATTAAAAGAACTCTTATATTTTAATGCATTTATCAGACGTTGAATTTATCTATCTCTTCTGATTTCAATTATAGAAATAATGCTATAGAAATGAAAATTTAGAGCAAAACGAATGCGTCGAAGAAAAAATAAATACTATATGCAGTCAGCATGCAGGAAATTAAAGTATTCCATCCACTTTTTGGGTGATTATAAATGTGATATAGTACATATAAATTGTGTTTTGAGTCAACGTGAAACCAAGTTTTATTACTTGCGTGTTTTGTATTAAGAGCACATGTGGATAAAACATTCAAACCCGAATAATTGACGCACCTAAAATCAAGTATTTGATTGGAATGAATTTTAGCGTATGTGTTCATGAAAAGGTAAAGAAATTATCACAATACCGAATATAGAGAGATTTGTATTATTGTAGAATTACATCAGAAACGTCAGAATTTAGTAAACTGTAAAGCTCCTCTGGTTATACAATTCACAAAAGACACACATATACACAGAGAGAGACAGACAGACAAAATCAAACTCCCAATGACAGTATCCAACCAAGAGCTCTTTAGATTTGTAGAATTATATCAGAAAGGTCAGAATTGAGGAAGGATGGAGTTAAATGAAATCCTTATGCTATCCTGAGGGAAATTATACACTAACCATTCTGCAGTTACACCTCCAGATCTCATATTCCGGGAATGGTTTAACTAATGGTCTCGCGCATCTCAGACACTCTCAATTGCAGACAGATCTGGAGATCTCTCTGGCCATGGAGCGTATCAGCAACATGGTGGCGATCCTTGCGTAAAAAAGTGTTATTGCATTGGATGCGTTAAACTTTCTCTACAAACTTTAAGGAGATGTTGGAAAAACAACATCTATCCATATACTCACATGGATTTATGTTCGTAAGAAAACCCGGATATGCTAAGGGATACACTAAGGTACCGGAGTGAAAGACAGATTTATTCGGACATTTTTATCAGCCATCATCTTTCAGTTTAACAGTAGTTATACACTTACGCTTTCAAAGTACGTACTCAGAGTTGAGACCATCAACAGTAATGCACGTCATGGAAACTGTGCCATCGATCTTAAAACGATATAGACGGAGCATGTTCCAGCAGCTTCACAAACTCCTGCTCTTTTTGACATTTGCTGCTGTGACAGCTTCATGCAATGAGGACAATACTTCCTACAATGATCTCTCTTACACTGAGGACAACTTTTTGTCAATGGTGTCTCGTACACGGATTGTTTTTTTTTTACCTTGAGGAATAAATTAGTTTCTCATAAAGTTGCCGCAAATAGTCCTTGCTAACATCCAACTATAAAATAACTAGTATGTATTTTGTCGATTATACGACTTAATTCGTAGCTAACAGTAAAATGTCGTCCAGAAAAGGTGTTTGAGTGGAGTACTGTCCAAGGGGTTGCCATCTTGGAAATAAGGTTCCGGAACGGCGTTTTGTCAGAAAATTTTTTTTACAGATGACGGAAGGATATTTATTTTCCTTCTTGCCGTACAGAAAGAGTTCCTCCACGTCAACAAGATCCGTGTTAATTCGAATCTATCTGAATCCAGTACAATCTGACTAACCTACTATAGTCGAGTACAAGACGCTGAACGCTCCGGATTCAGACAATGTGAACGGTTTTAAGACAAACAAGATAGATCTTATGAAAATTGCTTTCCCAAATCTCCGTTAGTTCTACTGGATTCACAATACATTCGGGTTGAACTTTAATCTGTCGGTGTGAAGTATTTGTAGCCCATTTGGTAGGCAATGTCTTGGGAAAAGCATATAACCTTTCAGCGTTTTAAATAATTGACTTCCATAACTGAATTAGGATTGCATAACGGACAGGCTGCAGTGTTCTTTCTGACCTTGAATCTGTTGGTGTGATGCAGCCCTCAAGAGACGTGTTTGTGACTCATTTGGTAGGAAAGGTGATATTAGCAATAGTATATAGACTTTAAACCTTTTAAACAATTGATCATTATTGGATAGGGATTTTAAACGAATACACTGCAGAATAACTTTGTCAATTTACCACAAATATTAGAGATATTTGTGGTCTGTCATCAATCTAAAATTTGCTTAGTGTTTTCTTGGGATATCGGTTGGAATTTGACCTTGTCAACAGTTACTCACGAGATTTTCCAAGTTATGTCTGATGTTCTTATGTGCAAACATATTGCACTGAATTACTTTACTTTAGTTGGTTAGCAGCATTTTTCTCATCCTGAGGCATGCTACTGCCCTCTATCACCAGTTGCTCCGCCACATTCAAAGCATTCCAAAATGACTCTGGATCTACTGGACACAATTGTCCAACCTTCTATCACGAGGTTCCGGCAGGACAGCTGCAGTTCTCAGTTAATTTGGTATCTGTTGTTTACGCGTCATGTTCAATTAACCTGCTATGTCTATGTGTTATGGTCAATGCAACACAGTACTTGTCGATAGTTCAACCTGTTCTTTTTTTTACAGCACTCACCATGTCCCCTCCCGTCGAGAATCACCGCAAAGACGACCGCTTGTCCCTCCTGACCAACCTACACCGCTCCTACGGACAGACAGACAATGGCATCCAGCCGTACGGTCAAGAAGCCGCCTCTGTCCAGCAGCAGTTCAGCCACCAGCAGCACATGCGGAACGCCAGCTTCAGCCACCTCGAGGCCGACAAGATATTCTGCCTCAGGCAGCAGTTTCTCATGGCCGCCGCCATCATTGTCGTCGCCAGTTTAGTTGTTTTCGTGCTGTTCGTAACCACTTTTAGGTAAGTTGCTCGTGTCTCCAACCAGCAGTCGTCTGTAGTTCATAAGTCAAAACTGTTATTTTAGGATAGCAGCATTAACCGTTATTGTTATTAACTGTTAATATTAGCTACTAATACTAACAGTTAGCGCTTGAAAGTAACAGTAATTATTAATTTGTAGATATTGATAACGGTATTTTAATAGTTATTAATGTTTAAATTCACCACATTAAGTGATTTTAGAATACTTTATTCTTCCAATTTTTAAATTTTAATTTTTTTAATTTTATTTATATTTTTCATTTTTATAAAATGTTTTAAAATTGCTCATATTTTAATTTAAAGTTCTCAATTCAGGTTAAAATCACTTCACTGCTACTCTGTCCACATTTGGCGACGAATTTAGTATTTTTCATATTAGTTATTCACTGTTATTTACATTTATATTGGAAAAGGTAGATATTTTAATTAACCTCAAACTGGAGCAACAGAACGTGCTATTGGCGACGGTCCAGGAACAATCCCCCAAGATCCGAGCACAATACTACATAAATTTGAACCACGGTCATCAGATAAAAATATTTCATCTCTTAACTATAATGTATTGTAGAACATGTTCTAGTATCTGCTACAAGAATAAGGGCTCTTCTGCATGAGATTAAAAGAAACAATTCAATACAAAATAACTTTATTACGTGAAACAGAGATGTTGTTTCCCAATTCCTGGTGCATACAGTCTGAAAGCAAATATTCGTCTATTTTTCGTCTAACAAGTCTATTTTTCTAAAGAATTGCAATTTTAAACTGAATGTAACATATTCTGAAAGTTTTAAATTTATAATTCGATTCTTAACATTTTTGTTAACAGAAGTATGCTAGGTTATGTAAGAGTTAATATTAAAGATATCATTGTCATATATATTTTTGAAAGCTGTACTTTTAGTCAAAGTCCGAATTTTTGGGCTTGTAACTTTACACTAGCAAAATAATTTAAGGAAAATCTAATAGAGTTTTATTCAAACTGAAAATTTGTTTTCGAAAATGCTGAACTGCTGAAATAACTTGGACTTTGTGACTGCATTTGTACTTTACTGTATCTTGGTATGTTTTAAACATATTGGTTTGTATTCATAAATACACTAGACACCGATTAGACACACACTAAAAAATTATATTTCACGTGTAAGATAACTTCGATCGAAAATTAAAAAAATGAACATTAAAAATCTCAAAACATGAGTCATTTTGCTCTATTCTTACATCATTTTTCAAATATTTTAACTGCTCAAAGTTGAAAAACTGAACAATTTTGCTATTCAAAAGTAATTTTCTAGTATTAATGTAAGAAGTGTAAAATTAATAATTTTAAATATTTAATCAAGAACTTTTTCTTGAGCGTAAAAAATGATTGATGTACTATAGCTTAAAAATTTATTGCTTTACTTCTTGAAAGAACTTCTATTAAATCTATCATATTTAATCTTGTTAAAAATATGTTTTTAATTATTTTCAGATAAATAAATTTATTTAAAGATAAACTGAAACCATTCACTTTACGAATTTTATGCTTCATATTTTGTGTATATAAATCATGGTAGAGCACGCTTGTGGTCATATTCAAATTTAATTTAATTAATATGATTACATATACTACACAAGTCTTAAGTGCTGTGTAATGGTACATATATAAGGAAACATAATTAAAGTAAAGAAAATACACAAAGTAATTATTTTAAAATTTTAATTAAAAAATAAAATGTAATATATTAAAATGTACTAATAAAAAGTATAGCATTTAATGAATACCTTTGGTCAAATCTTTGAAATGTGGCTTACAATATGTCAAAAACGTTCACAGTCAATCTATGAGATTGGTCAACTGTGAATGATATTTTGACGTCGAGAATTTCATTGTAGAGTACAAAAATTAACAGCAATATGTTATATCCAAAAAATGAAAATTAGACGACAAGCAGGTGTCTTTAAGTGAGGATATTTTGAGTTTGACACGAGTTTCCAAAATTCAATTATCGAAGCAGATTTGTGCTGTATGTGCAATGCCTTGCCCCTTTCTAATCTCCAATACCTACAATTACCCAGCCGCTTTTTCAACAAGCATAAATTCAGAAATGGGAAGACCTACTGTCGAAGCGACTACGTACAACTAGAACGCTTCATTTACTTAGTAAATTTAACAAGATTCTTGAAAAACGTTCTGAAATAATAAAAAAAGGATTTAAATTTTCAATGGGAGCCGCACTTAACTCAACGAAGAGCAGCATGCGGCTCTGGGAGTCACATTTGCCCACCTCTGTATAATATAGATGGAAAAAAAAAAGAATAATTGAATATACAAAGTGAAAGGCGGACCCACAGCTTCAAACCATCTCTAGGTTGCCTATTTTTCAATAAAGCTTTCCATGTGTGTATGCCAATTAACTTAAAACGACATTGCTTGGCTCAGTTTTGCCATATTTGGCTTTTGCGCAATAAAATCCAACCAGCCAAAATGTAGTAAGTTGTCTAGTGCACCCAACGGTAGAATTACACTTAACAGCTACGCTTCTAATACTTTCCTGAACTATAAACCCCCAAAATACTATAGTTTTGAATAGGGGGCTGCCAGCTGAGGTTTACACCTCATCACCTGATCGTGGTTCAAAATTTTTTAATCATAACTTTCCCTTTGGGATTGTGTTGCTCTAGTGCTACATTAATTCAATGACCCAATCAAACCTATAAATATAAATGCGAGTTGTGTAGACGACGAAGGTATGATTCCTTTCTGGGTGTATTTATTGTTCATAAGGCTTGTGTGTATATCAAGTAATAGTACTTGATATTGACTGTCTTGCGTCTGGCGTAGCATGTACAAACATGGCTCTTCCACGATAAAACCCAACAATACTAACCCCGTAAGCAAAACATTTGCATTGCTGAAACTTAACAGTATTTTACAATAATTCCAAGGTTTTTCAAGTATTAAATTATGAATTTACAGAATAAATTACAATGTGGACGAACTAAATGGAGATGTTAAATCAATCTGATACATGGCAGAAGGTTGTTCGTCATTAAGTGAAGTTGGTATTTGACGGTACTTTTTGTTTAGCAAAAAAGTTTCAAGTGTCGATTCCTTCTTAAATATCAAGTCTAAAATTCCCCTACCAATAAAATAAAAGTTAAAAAACCCAAGGACTTTTAGTTTCAGCATTAGGTGTTACATGGATCTGATACATGGCATTAGTTTTGTTCATCATTAAGTGAAGCTGATACTTGACGGTACTTTTTATTTTGCAGAAAAGTTCCAAGTGACGATTCCTTCCTAAATATCGAGAGTCTATCGGGTGCGCAGGAGTTTCCAAACACGCACGGACAAGTAGCTGTCAAAACAAGTTGTGGCCACGTCATCGGAAAGTCGGAAGATGATGCATATGTTTTTAAAGTAAGTGAACGACTCTTAACAACAATATTTTGTAACTTGCGCTTCACTCTCAACTTAGAAGACACGATGATAGAACTCGAAATATTTGTATACATGATAAGTCTGTTTCATACACGATAAAATAATAATCAGCTGTCGTAAGCATCGAAATTCTAATGAAATGGGCATCAAACCATATTCGATATCAAAAGGTCTCCGAAGTGTGGGTTACGCGATCTAGAGACTCGATTTTGGCCGAATTGTTATACAAATACAAATATTGACGACCAGCTACAGGCTCAAGCCCAACAAGGCTGGTCCTTTGTTTATGAATTCCCCAATTCCCGCTGACTATCGAATTATATCTTAAATTCGTACACTCACTTTGAATTAATTGTATTTTCCGGCAACGCGTTCCATTTGTCTATTACCCTATTAAAGTAGTAGTTTTCCTTAAATCCCGATTAAAATGTGTCTTATTCAATTTATACCCATGGCCCCTTGTTCTGTTATCGCTATTGAAATTTAAACCCTCTGTGTCCCCTTGTTTTACCAACTTGAAAAGCTGAATTAAATCCCCCCCCTCCTCTTTCTTCTTTCCAGTGTATACATGTTTAGCTTACTTAACGTATAGTATAGTCGAGATTTGCTATCCCCTTTATTATTTTTGTAACTCTGTGCTGAACCCTTTTAATTTCTTTTTATCCAAACGTAAACGAGTGTTTTCAGTTCACAATCAGTCCTGTATTAGTGTATATAATGTCTCCCAATACCACGCTGAAGACCTTGGTAGCCCAGTTTGTAGAGTAAAGGATTAGAATCCGAAGGTTTGTGAGTTCGAAACTCTACACAACCAAACGACAGCCCTGTACATGAAGCTGAGGCACATTAAATATGTAATGGCTTCATCTGCCCTCACGTTGGCGTGGTGTAGATGTTTGGACAATAGCGTGCCAGCTCAAGTGTTGACTTCGTCTTCGGACCATGGTTCAAAATTGCGAGGCATGATGGATTGAAATCGAGGCTTTGAGTAGGCCAGTCAAGCAAATTCTCCTAATTTTAAGTAAACCAGTTCAGCAAACGTTTCGAAGCATGGAATTGAGCTCGATCCTGTTGGAAGAAACTATCATCATCGCCGTAGTATTGCCATAGTGTGTAGGCTAAGCCGAATCGTTCAAAACGTCGAGTTACACATCAGCGTTCATGGTACGATGTACATAAAGCAATGGATCGAGTTCTGAGGCACATTAAATATGTAACGGCTTCAATCGTCCTCACGTTGGTGTGGTGTAGATGTTTGGACAATGGCGTGCCAGCTCAAGTGTTGACCTCGTCTTCTGACCATGGTTCAAAATTGCGAGGCACTTTAGTCGGATCTTCCTGTCGGGATTGATCCTGAACCAACGGTGCGACGTAAATTCAACTGCATACCTATCTGCCAATAACGTGGTCTTTTAGGCCGTTGGATTATGGTCTTAACAAAACAAATGATAAAAACAGTGTTAAATCCTCTTGGTGTTCGTCTTGACATGATATCTCGTGATTAGTCAAAGCGATCACACCGCGATGGACGAGATATCTCGTCGAAACCACTTGGAGGGTTAAAGATAACTTGAATTCTTGCCAATTTTATTCTGATCGAGATGACGATATAAGTTTTTTTTCCCACTAAAATTGATATAGACCAGTTTTACCACTTTTATTAGTCATATTTGAAGCTTTTATGCGAAGGTTAAAGTACAATTTTTGGTTTGGTATCATTTATTAAAACCCTACATGATTTCCAGGATAATTGTAATTGTAAAAATATTTCGTGATTTTAACTGTCTAATCCAACGTTTCCCAAATTGTGCTCCACGAGTTATTCTCAAGGGTTATGTCCGCGGCAGGTATCGAGATGACAAAAATTAAATTGCTGCTTCGATCTAGCGGGAGAAACGAAACTACTTCAATCAGACACGCGTTTGGATTCTCCACAAGTAGTCATTGTGTACTCTACACCGATACTCCTTCGCACCTAAAAAAACCCAGCGTTATTAAATAGGTACTAGACAACACCGTTAAAATTGCCAATTATGCTATGGTACGAAATTTGTATTGTAATCTTCTCAAAATACTGTGGAAAGATGTGGGAAGTATACCCAAGTCGTTGTTATTACACACAGAAATACGATGGTTTTCAAGAGATAAAGCTTTGTGCAGTTTACTTGAACTTCGAACGGGAGAATTTCTTCACTTTTTAATAACTGCTACTAGCAAATTATTTACATGATCGGGAATGGTTTGGAAATTATGTTACTTGGCAGACATTTTTATTGAAAAATAAACGAATTTAGCATATCTATACTAGGAAAACGGAAGACTATATTCGATACTAATGACAAAATTGCCACACTGAAGAAGATAACGTCCTACAATACATGGAAAGTGTCGAGAATAAAGATCTAACATGTTTATCATTAACTTCAAGCTTTTTAGAAGATAATAACATAACAATGAATGAATCATTGTCAGTAATAATAAAACACTACCTTAAAAATTTGCTTTAAAATTTGAATTCATACTTTCCATGATACACTCAGGAGTCGATTCTAAAGAATCCTGAGTGGATTGAAGATATTATCGGTCAGCCACTACCTGGCATAATTTAAAAGCAAACCACTTGATGAATTGTGGGTTCAGTTGGGGGAGGATCTGTCGATATTAAGTTCAAGTTAAATTGCTCTCACTGCCCTTTGCTACTACGTACCTCAGTAAAACGTCCTTTTCGAGGTACACGGTTAAAAAAATAATCATAGAACGCGTTTAAACGCAGAACACGATACGCGTCTTTAATTGACTTTTGATGCACTAGATATTGACAAACCTTGACGCAAAACACAGCCTTATTGTTCCCATTAACTTCGGGGGTACTTGTAACATTTTTCAAATATCTTAACTAGATGTTATATAATTTTGTATATTTTAATAAAAAATAATATTGTCCTCGGTACTTTTTTACTGTTGTTTCCTTTATTATACCTTATTATTCTTTACATCCGTAAACGTATTGTGTGTAATATGCCTCATAGGACATAGACAGATAGAACTAAACACTAAACATTTATTGGGGCTTCACTAGAAACTTTTGCTTTAAAAAAGGTTCCGTGGCTGAAAAAGTTTGAGAACCGCTGGTTCAATCAATTGTTGGAAGAATTAGGTGAATTGAGGGCTGAAATATTTAATATTTTTTTATGCTGATTAGATTGGATTAGATTTTGAATATTTTGGCACATGATTCTTCAAAAGAGATTAAAATATTTTTATAATTTCAATAGCCTCTTCTATTGTTAAAATAATTAGTTAAATTAAAGGTCTAAGTACTTTATCTTTATTTTTATACTGATTAGTAAGGATTAGATTTTGTACTTAACTGCACAAGATCCTTTAAAAGAGATACAAATATTTCATGACTTTTATAGCCTCAGCATCTATTGTTGAAAGAATTCATTGAATTGAGGCTGAAATATTTTATCTTTTTTACATTGATTAGATTGGATTAGATTTGGATTTTATAGCAGAACCTTTGCTTATACTAAACGAGAAGAAAATTAACAAACATCTTTGTAAGTAGAATACAGATTCAAGATTTAAATTTTGCGATATACAAATATAAAGTTCCTGTAAAATGCTTTGACTTACGTTACCGTATTACAGTTATATCAATAACTAGGTGAACCGATTATAAAACCTAAAATTGTTTCTCGAGGTGTCGTTCTCCTTCTAGTATTTCTCATGCCATTTCTGTAATAATGTGGAATTAGTTATTTTCCTACACATATATCGCCTATTTAGCTAAAGAAAAGAAAAATTACATTCATCCAATCACACCTTGGATCGGATTTTCAATTTCATTTTATCTCATTTCTCAGGTGAACCACTCAAAATTCTTCATCATTCTTCTAAACTAACTCTTTTTAGACGAAGCAGCACTACATACCTGTGTTATATATGCCAGTCATACAAACATAAACATACCAAAATTATACACTAACGTAGAAAATAATGGAGTTTGAATTTTTAAGGATATCCGTACCGGACATTTTTTTAAGGTCTGCATCTAAATCGCGTTGCGTGAAACGAAATAAGAACAGTAGTGTCTGTATTCCGAACGTTCAGAGTGTATCATATTTCAAACCTCAAGAATCCATACAGTCCAGCTGTCTGTTCCATAAAACCCCGAACACAAAGTGCTTTCCATAGGAAACCATAATTCAGCTGCCGAGCACTTCGATTTAGTTTGAAACAAACGACTCAGATACAAGCGTATGTTTTTGTACTTATGTAAATGCACGAGCATTAGGTGCAATTTAACCAGCCGCTTTCACGGAATTAATGGGACTAACATACCAAACGAAACGCACAATTTATGTGCACCGCAGGGGAAATGCGAAATACGCTTTGAATTCGAAATATGCTTTCCTGCGCGTTTTATTGATGCCTGGAATGTAAGGAATACCCATAAATATTCAGCCATCGCGAAATAATTTAGTTTACTGTATTTATGATATTAATATTTAGGAGATAATTTAGTATTTCCCTTGACTGCTACCGATTTCATTTGGAATCGTAATGAATTATACCTGCCATCCAGCATTTTGAATGGGGCTCGTGTTTACAGAATATCACACATCATAACCGTATGATGAAGTTTTAGCTTAGCGATAAAGGATTATATAGTTTAGCCTTGAATGGTTGTAATTTAGCAACAATGGATTATTTGGGATTCGAATATCAAGGTATGGGGATTTTATGCAGAGGATTTCGAAACATCCTATATCCACTTTAAGTGGAGTTAGGAATATAAAAATTAACTGTATATTCCACAATAATGTACGTCTGCAAGCGTCACGAATGTGCCAGACGGCGTTGTTGGGAAACACATTAGTATGTCTGTAGATATGATGAAGTTATAGCTTATCAACGAAGAATATTTTGGATGCGAATGTCAAAGTAGGGTGGTTGTATACAGGGAGTTCAAATGTATTCCACAAGAATGTATGTCTATCAGCGTCACTTGAATGTGCTAGGTGCGCTATTGGGAAACGCATTAGTTTGTCAGTCCATATGATGAAGTTATAGTTTAGCAATAGAAATATTTTGCATGGGAATAACAAAGTATGGTGGTTTTACACAAAAAGTTCCAAACATCCTATATCCACTTTAAGTGGAGTTAGGAAGATAAAAATTAACTGTATATTCCACAATAATGTATGTCTGCAAAGGTCACGAATGTGCCAGACTGCGTTGTTAGGAAACACATTAGTTTGTCTGTACATATGATGAAGTTATAGCTTATCAACGAAGAATATTTTGGATGCGAATGTCAAAGTAGGGTGGTTGTATACAGGGGTTCAAATGTATTCCACAAGAATGTATGTCTGTCAGCGTCACTTGAATGTGCTAGGGGCGCTATTGGGAAACGCAACGCATTAGTTTGTCAGTCCATATGATGAAGTTATAGTTTAGCAATAGAAATATTTTGCATGGGAATAAAAAAGTATGGTGGTTTTACACAAAAAGTTCCAAACATCCTATATCCACTTTAAGTGGAGTTAGGAAGATAAAAATTAACTGTATATTCCACAATAATGTATGTCTGCAAAGGTCACGAATGTGCCAGACTGCGTTGTTAGGAAACACATTAGTTTGTCTGTACATATGATGAAGTTATAGCTTATCAACGAAGAATATTTTGGATGCGAATGTCAAAGTAGGGTGGTTGTATACAGGGATTCAAATGTATTCCACAAGAATGTATGTCTGTCAGCGTCACTTGAATGTGCTAGGGGTGCTATTGGGAAACGCAACGCATTAGTTTGTCAGTCCATATGATGAAGTTATAGTTTAGCAATAGAAATATTTTGCATGGGAATAACAAAGTATGGTGGTTTTACACAAAAAGTTCCAAACATCCTATATCCACTTTAAGTGGAGTTAGGAAGATAAAAATTAACTGTATATTCCACAGTAATGTATGTCTGCAAGCGTCACGAATGTGCCAGACGGCGTTGTTGGGAAACACATGAGTTTGTATGTAGATATGATGAAGTTATAGCTTATCAACGAAGAATAGGTTGGATGCGTACGTCAAAGTAGGGTGGTTTTATACAGGAAGTTCAAATGTATTCCACAAGAATGTATGTCTGTCAGAGTCACTTGAATGTGCTAGGGGCACTGTTGGGACACGCATTAGTTTGTCAGTTCATATGACGAAGTTATAGTTTAGGAATAACAACGTATGATGGTTTCATACATACTATATACGTTTTAAGTGGAGTTATAAAAATATAAATTAACTGTACTCGCACAAGAATTCATGCCTGTAAGCTTCACTTTGAGGTGCTAGAGTTCGATGTTTGGCATCGCAGCAGTTGGACAGTTTATGCAACAATTCCTGTAGCGACGGTGTCAGGAGTCACTAGCATTAGGGGTTAGACGCGCGCGCGCGCGCGCGGATAACTATTACCATACTACAAAACTATGGCTCTCTACAACTGCGAATACATCGAGGCTATCAGTATATCACACATCTTAAACACACACACGTGTAATGAATATATAATTTAATAATAAAAGGTTATAGTTTAACAAGAAAGGGTATTTTGAAAGCGTATATCAAAGCATAGCAGTTTTATACAGTGATTTTCAGAACTTATTATGCCCTAATATAAATATTATTTCGTTATAGTGGTATAATAATATTTATATTAGGGGAATTAGGAAACTTAAAATTTTCCATTACACACTAAAACGAGA
Organism: Metellina segmentata; assembly: GCA_947359465.1. Lineage (NCBI taxonomy): Eukaryota > Metazoa > Arthropoda > Arachnida > Araneae > Tetragnathidae > Metellina > Metellina segmentata. The sequence continues at coordinate 101,400,505 of OX375874.1, forward strand.
TTGTGTCTGCAAGAGCCTGTTTGATATGCTAGAGGATGCTGTTCTGTAACACAGTAATTGGCCAGTTTAAACAGCAATTCATGCAGAGACGATGTCAAGCGGTAAAACTATTAGTCATAACATGTTTAATCTTGTCACACTCTAAAATTAAGTCTAAGGAACCCTTTGAATGGGAGTCGTGTTAGCAGAATAGCACACTACTTATTCAGGTGATGTTATAGTTTGGAGATATTTTTTAGGTGGTCGTTTGGCAACAAAGGGTATTTTGAATGCGAATATCAAATCATGGATACTTATGTAGGAAATTAAAAAAGGTTCTTGTACACACTTTATAAGTGGAGTTGTGAAACCTTACCTGAATATATGAATCCAAACGCCACTTGGATTTACTTGCGGGTGCTGTTGCGTCATTTGGCCAGTATGTATTCATACGTTGATGACGTCAGGTAAAAATTACTCTGAGGAAACACCGTAATATTAGTAAACCTATAGTTTTCGTTCTTGATATCTTTCGTTTTTAAACCTTAGTTTAACGTCCGAATGATGCTTGTATTTGGTTGATTCGGAAACAGTAAAATTAGTAAACCTATTATTTTTGTTCTTGATTTCTTTCGTCTCTAAACCTTAGTATACCGTTCGAGTGGTGCTTGCAGCAGGTTGATTAGAAAACCGTGAAATTAGTTAATCTATTTTCTTTCGTTTCTAAACCTTAGTCTAACGTCCGAGTGGTGCTTGTATTTGGTTGATTAGAAAACAGTAAAATTAGTAAACCTATTATTTTCGTTCTTGATTTCTTTTGTCTCTAAACCTTAGTATACCGTCCAAGTAGTGCTTATAGCTCGTTGATTAGAAAACCATGAAATTAGTAAATTCATTTTATTTCTTCTCTAATCCATAGTCTAACGTCCGAGTGGTGCTTGTAGCTGGTTGATTAGAAAAAGATAAAATTAGTAAATATGCTGTTTACACTCTTAATTTCTTAGGTTTAGTGCGCAACGGCTAATTTTAACCAAGATACGGTAGACACAAGATACTACATACAACGAGGGAAGAAGAAATGCAAATAATAGAAGGGCAAACAGGGTGAACTTTAACAAGAAAATATTACACACACTAATTTATCGTCACTGGATTGTTATGCACGAGTTTATTCAAAGAAAATAAACCTTTGAGAGGTTGGTGCTCGGGCAAGCACATTCCAAAGCGAATTCGATCAAACATCGTTGCTTCTTAAAGTTTGTAAATTATGTTTTTAAGCATTTGGTACTTCTTCCAGTTGCGTTAGAATGAGATAGACAAATGCCTTCACGGTTTACGTGGCTCCACTGAATATGAAAAGTGTCTTGGATTAAAGTGTTTGAAACCATTGAAATACGTGAAAGACTTCGCTAGATATGATTCTCCGCTGAGGTGTTTCGAATTTTGGCAGGGAAAATGAGCGCAGCAGTGAAATGAACACAGCAATGAAATGAAATTTTTGCCCTACTCACTATCTATCACATTGCAAGTAACAAAACAATCCTTGGTATTTGCCCCATCATGTGGGGCAAGTACGACCCCATGGTTTGAATAATATAACGCATTTCTATTAAAATATGTCAATGGTAGGCTAAGGTAAAAAGAGTGTGTGGAAATGTGTGATAAAATTTATTTGAATATTTTAATTCCCTGGGAAAGAGTAAAAATAGGTTCAATATCAACTTGGAACATTTGAGTTTGCATTTCAGCACGACGTATTATGAATTATGCAACAAACTAATAATACCATGATAATTCTAAAGCTAAATCATTTTAACCTTTACACTGCGACTTAGACACTAGGCTTAGATTTTTTCAATGGTCTCGCAGGACGGCTCTTTGACTTGACTTTCCGAGCCCTTTTACCTAATTACCCAACTTGAGCCATAGGGCCGTGAGTGGCATTTACGACTGACGCTTTCCTTTCATAGTATTGCGTGGCGTGAGAAGAAATATCACAGGAGCGACTATCTGCTTTTCCCAAAGCGTTCACACCTCACTTTCCTATCGCACAATAGCAACTCGTGTGCAGTGGAACAGTTCCACAGCGATGCGAGTTTGGAAGCTTTGGACTGACGAGCACCGGACAACTCGAAAAACTGGAAGTGGACTACGGAAGGCGACGTCAGCGTGCGATGATAGACACCTGGTCCACATGGCAGTGAATGACCGTACAGCTTCCTCAGGCAGTTGGCAGCACTTAAGTCTACTGCTACAGGTGTAATAATGTCGGCTTCGTCAATTCGCAAACGTCTGCTGCACCGTGGATTGCATGACAGGATTCCTTTTTACAGGATCCCCCTCACGCCAAACCATCGACGGCTGCGTCTGCAATGGGCTCATGAGCAAAGAGCCTGGGGGGGCTGATTGGCAACAAGTTGTCTTTTCTGACGAATCCCGCTTTAATTTGAGCAACCATGATGGCCGCATTCGTGTTAGACGCTATGCCGATGAACGTTACCTTCCAGATTGCGTTATCGAACGTCATAGTGGCCGAACAGACGGAATTATGGTCTGGGGTGCGTTTTCGTATCATGGATGATCTCAGCTACTACGAATTGAGGGTACTTTGAATAGCAACAGGTACGTCCGTGAAGTGCTAGAGCCCGTAGTCGTTCTCTTCCTTCAAGGTATCCCTGTAGGTATCTTTCAACAGAATAATGCACGCCCACATGTTGCAAGGAATGTTCGAAACTTCTTTTCAGCCCAACAATTACAACTTTTTCCTTGGCCTGCTGATTCGCCGGATATTTCGCCTATTGAGTATGTGTGGGTTTTGGTTGGTCGGCGTCTCGCTCGTGATCCGCGTTCTACAGCTTCAAAAGATAAACTCTGGGTGCGCATACAAACAATATGAAATTCTCTTCCACAAGTAGACATTCCACATCTGTTTCGCTTCATGCCACGTCGTATAGCAGCAGTTATTACAGCGCGTGGTGGCTACACCAAATACTGATTTCAGACACTTAATATTGTTTTTTTTTTTTGCTTTGAAAATTTATTCATTTATTTGTACTAATACAAGTCGTTTGTGTATTAAATTTCATTTAATTCTGATGACTCCTTCGTGGTGTTGCATTTTTTACAAACAGCAGCATACATATCTTTTAAAATAATAAATTCCGTAGTGTTATCCAAGCGTCTTTAGGTTCGAGGGGCCGCAGTAACCTGGTTGGAAGAGTAACGAATTTGCAACTGGAAGGTTTTAAGTTTGTATCCAACAAAGACCATCGTGTACAAAGGGGGGCTGGTTAAATCCGTTGTGGCCTCAAATGTCCTCTCATTAGCGTTGTGTCGAAGTTTGGAGAGTTAGGTGCATTCGTCATCTGACCGTGGTTCAAAATTACGTGTTGTTGACCTCGGTTTTTTCCCTTAAGGATTAATCCCAGACATTCACCAATAGCCCGTCGTGTTGCTCTAATGCCAACCTTAAATAAAATACCTACCTTTCCAGTCGGTTTGATCCCGGACCATCATCAGTGCCTCTTTGTATTGCTGCATTGCGACGTTATTAAATACATCCTACCTTTAAAGTAATATATAACAATGGAGTACAGAACTTTGTTGTACCACCTTGACATATTCAAAATGTGTCAAACTAATGTATTCTCATCGGATGCACCTTTAGGTTATAAATATTAGCATCTTTCCCACTTGAAACTAGTCTCAATAAACAGGTTATAAATTGCTCAGTAATGTATCGGAAATCTTCGCGCTTCAAGAAGCAGTAAAATGCATTAAGGCAGTTTGAGTGCTAACTTACGACGCACCTATTTTAGATTGCTCACATTAATAAGACATTCTGCTTGCAAGAATGCGCACTCGATTGTCTAGTGTAAAATGGCGATAAATTAAATTCATCTTTCCAATGTATCTACACTATCTCTAAATTCATTTATGCACTGAAATGTTGAAATGGAAAGTGTATGAGTTATGGATGCCTCTTTTGTTTTTTCACTTTGTTGCATTTGCTATATTATGTGCAAGTTTATGAATATTTCAGTAAGTCACGAATATAAGTTCCAAGGAATAAATTCCAATGCTATGTGATAATTAACAGTGTCAGTTCGATTAAACTCCAAACATCGCCAAAATGGCGATAAACTACATTGTAAGCTACCCCCGATATGTATCGTGCGATATTATTTGGGTAATATTAAGTAAAATCTCCTCTTTCGTTTGGTTTGTTTGCTCACACTGAAAATACCTCTCATAGCAAGTTTGACTTCTTTATTAAATTGTTTTTTAACCATTTTTATTGCTTTTTATTTAGTCTTTGCTTGCAGCAGATTACACCATAAAACAAAGACACCGTGCATTTGAATAATCTTTAAATTTATATTATAAAATTTCCTTTCGTTCAACAAAACGAAATTAGGTTCACAATCTTATTGTATAAAATGCTAGACTTTCTCCTGCGTTTCCGTGGCAACTAAAGTTTTAATTGTTTGTGTGACGTCACGAGTAGGATGAGTTTCTAATTGTTTTGATTTGTCGTGTGATATTGCGAGCAAAAAAAGTACGAAATATCAAAAATCATATTATAGCCTTGGAAATAATATCAAGAAAAAAGGATTTCCGTACGCATCTCATTGTTTTACCAGTCTTGATCAAAAATTAAGTTTTCCTATACTATTGTTTTGCTAGTATTGCTCAAAAAACATCATGCGAAAGGAAGGCAAGTTGACAAATAGTGGTGGGAAAATGTTAATATCTATCCAGTGATCAATAAAGTTGACAGAGTGGTGATAAAAGGTTTATACACAGACAGTGATCATGTACCGTTAAGTTTAAAAACATTTATAAATGAAGTTTGACCAAATTAAATAAATTTAGTTATGCACCCGTTGTATGACGGGCCATTTATTCTAGCACTACATGAAAGATGAAATTATTATAATGCTACCATCCATACCAAGTTTGCAATTCTCCATACTCGCTAATCATTGATTTATTCATGCATCCAATCACAAACCACATGCATGATAAACTCGTAAAATCGCCAACTAAGTAATCATTATAGTAATACGGTTGGTTGGTTAATCATCCAATCAGACTTTCCGGATTCAATCAACTCACCAACTATGAAATGACGGAATTTCTAGGATGATTATTTGGTCATATACATCAATTTGGTAATTGGTATTTTTTAATTACTGACGCAACACAACATATATCACTGGATCAACACAACATATATCAATCTGAGTCCATATCTAACTGCTTATATTTTAAAGCAAACATTATTTTGGATATAAATTATCTCCGCCAAGTTATATAAGATTTCACTCTCGGTACTGTGAAAACATACAAATATTTCTATTATAAAAGAACATTTTTCTATCTTTTTAAAGTTTATTCGCTTTGTGATTGGTAGATAGCGAGTTACGTGATAAAGAATATTGTGGCTCAACGGGCTAAAGTATTGGAAGCACGCGCAGACGATAAACACAGTTATATATTTGTTAAGTCATCCATTCACATAAAATTTGAAAGCACGCGCTAGAAAGTTTGCGATGTTTTCAGAAGAATCGAGAAATTCGGCCGCCGTTTCCATAGCAACAGTCGAATATCAAAATCTTAAAAAGTACTATTACAACAAACAACACGGATCAGCTAAAACATATCTATGATTCGGTATTTCTATGCGGTAGGTCATCCGGAAAGTTCTGCTCGTTTTCAATCGAATTTTTGTTATTATTTTGCTACCGCTGTTAAGGATTGACCTTGATTGAAGCAGATGTTTAAATTCGGTCTTTTATGCTTACACTGCATAATTATAGCACATATTGTGGCTTAATTTTTGTTTCACTGCAGTGCTGCTAAGAACCAGAAAGTTAATTTTCGTCATATTATGCTCTTTTATTTTAACAAAGGAAAAAAATTCAAGTCAGACTGCTCGTAAAATGTGTGGTGAGTATGGACATAGTGCTGTTTCTGAGACCACAAGTTCGAATAAATTTGTTCAATTTAAGCGTGGAAATTTCAGCCTCGAAGATGATGCCTGCTAAACATCGAGAGGGGACTACATCCCAAAAAAGTAATGCTTTCTGTATGGTGTTACTACAGAGGAATTGTTTATTATGAATGTTGCCACAAAATCAGATAATAAATTCGGAAAAATACTGTTCTCAAATGTCAGTACTAAAAGCAGAAATCGAAGCAAAGAGGCCAGAATTGACCAATTGTCGAAGTGTTGTCTTCCAAAATTCTTTAACCCTTCTTTGCATAATGGTGGAAATTTCCATCATAACATTGAATGCCCAAAAATTATATAAAAGAACAAGTTCACTTTAAGTTGATCGTGTCTGGATACCTTTTTAATGTTCATTGCATAAAAAAACATAGCTGTCAAAAATAAGCACGTGTCACTATCAGTAAAACGAGCTTGAAGTTGTCATTCCGCTGTTTGTTGTAGTTGCAATAAACGTATGAATTCGTTTTTAATTTTGTTTTATTATATTTGAGTTTCTATTGCTAAAAAAGTGAACATGAGTGGAAGAAAGGTTTGTAACATGTGTTTCTGTTATTTTTAGAGCAATTTCTGAAAAAGTTTGCGTTTAATTTAAAAAATACCACATGATACCATCATATTGTTTTTTGCTAAATTTATACTAAAATATTTACTAAGATTTTTTAAACCATTTTTCCTTTAATTTTTAACATGAATTATATCACCTTGATTTATTTCACCAATAAAGAAAAAATCATGCAAAGAAGAGTTAAACGGTCTAAAGTTCAATTCTTTCGAGACTGTCAAGCAGTACCTCGATAACTTCTTTACAAATAAGCCTAACGATTTAAAAAAAAAAATAGGAATTTTCTAGCTGCCAGAAATATGGCAAAATGTCATAGAACAAAGTAGAGCTGATGTGATTCAATACAATTTTCTGATGATTTTGTACTGCTTCGTTGGTATTTATCTTAAAAAACGCGCATAATTTTCTGGATGACCCAATACTTCCAAGGTAACGCTACAAAATGCTATGAAAAGATCTTGATACAAGATATGAAAGGATCTATCTTTAAGGGGACAGTCAACTTTCAAAACAAATTTTTTCAATGATTTTAAGATTGTTATAAAGTTTACATCGATCATATTCTAAAAGGCATGGATATGAAGTTGAGTTGAGAAATATTAAGTCATTTGGAATTCCAATCGTAGAAAAACGCGTTTTGACAGAGTTACGTATACAATAACATAATTCGTGTTGTTCTATTTGTAATGCCATCAAAATTATCGTAATTGAAAAACTGTTATTTGCAGTTTCATATCAATTTATATTTAACTCTAAAATTAAAAATAAATTTCGGTGATTTTGAAAGTTCATGGTCCTTTTAAGATATAATCTAAACTGTCAGATATTGCACGCATATTGCATTTAAACAAATATTATTTTAATGCGTTATCAAGATGCTTCATATCAGATTTTAAACACACTTTTGCAGACTATTTAGAAAGTTTTTACTCTTAGTATTTAAAGAATGCATTGAACGCGCTGACTTGTACTCTGTGAAGTATTAGTGCAGATTGAAGTGATAAGGTATAGTATTTCTATTTATATATTACTATTATGAAGGGCTTATGAGAAAGAGTGCGTGTGTGTGTGTGTACATGTAAGGGGGGTGTAGTCACCCTTACAATCTGAATTATCTTATTGTTCGAGCATTGTTTTTAATCAAACGTTATTCCAATGCACTATCAAGAAATTTCATATCATATTTTTAACATCTTTTGGCAATCAATTTACAAAGTTATGTAACTCTTATCACTCAGAGAATGCAATGGTGTGTACAGAATTCTAGCTTGCAATTGGCAGCACTTGGCAATCGGGATGGTGATGGATAGTATTTGTATTTATGTAATAGTTTTATGAAATGCTTATTGAAGAGCTTGAAATAATATCACCATGCTAAGGAAAGTAAATTAGTGCTATTACTAACTAGAAATATAACTAACAGGACAGATTTCCAAGAATAGATTAGCATATCCAACCACAATAATCTTCATTCAAGTTTCCAACAATCGCTGTAAAAGATGCAATCTGAATTATCTTATTATCAAAAGTAATGTTTTTAAATAAACGTTAGTTCAATGTGCTATTTGGAAATTTCATACATTTTTATTATCATTTTTCAGTATGAACAAAGTAACTTAACTCTTATCCCTCCAAGAATACAATAGCATGTATAGAGCGCTGGTTTGCACATGGTAGCATTTCAGCCGATTAGAGTATAGCTGGATAGGAAAATAAAATCACCTTACTAAGGAATATGAACTAGCATTATTGCTAACACGAAATATTACAACTAACAAGACTAGACTTTCAGATCTCTAGATTAGCTTATACAACCACAATAATGATCATTCCAGCTCTTTCAGCAATCACCGAAATCAACACCCACACAGAAGATATCCGGGAATTCCCGTCAAAAGCTTAAAACGCACTTCTACTCTCAAAGAAAAATTAAATAAAGCACATCCTCTGCTTTCACACTCGTTGCCATTTACAGAATCGAAAAGAATAAGTAAAGCGCAAGCGATCACGCTCTGCAGTGTCGATAGGAATACGTCCCAGGGAGGATTCCATCCCGTATCGTCTGAGAAGCCTCGAGAAATGTTCTAAAGCCTCCAGAGGCCCCAGCAACGCGAGGATGTTAAATTTAGTGGCAAATAGAAACGCGGCTCATGGAAGTGAGGAATATGAGATGCCAGGAATTCGTTCCAATGGTTATTGGAAACTGAACTTTTTCAGTTTAGGTTATCTCGAATGAGTGTTGAATCCAGCCATAGGTTCAATAGTTAACTGACGTCGAATCTTTCCAGATTTTTTTTTAAACCTTTTATTTGGGAATCCTTTCTTGGTTTATGAAGTGAATCATCCCAGAGGATTCAGGTAGCTTGCTGTTTTGTGTTGAAAACCAAATACTCAGAGATCTACTATTGTATAAAAGTCGGTGCTGTTATCTATTTTTATTGAATTCTCATTTGATTTTCGAAATCGGGGGAAACGTCAATCTGCATTTCAGGTCTATATAGTTAAAATACACATTTCTTACTCACGCGTAGCTATATTAAAAAATTTATTTTAGTTCATGAATATCTATTATTGAGTAAACTACACTGATGTCCAAAATTAAAGTCACAAACATAGAATCTGTGAAAACTGGAGAAATATTCAGTTTATTGCAAAGAAATTTGGCACAGAGATGCATTATTATGAATGAAAACATTTGAAAACATACCAATATGAAAAACAAATTCCAAACTGGAGACAAACATTGTGTTACCCGTTATTCAAAATATATAAAATACAAATCTTATTAAATTTTCTGGTAGCAATTTTGAATTACTTTGAAAAACGTGTTTGTAACCTTAATTTTGGATACTAGTGTAGTTTGTAATGGCAAAATGATCAATCTGCATTTAATGTTTAGATAGCTCAACTACACATCTCTTACGCGTTGCTATATTTAAAAATTTATTTTCGTTCGAATATCTATTATTGAGTAAACTAGTTTGTAATGGCAAAATCATACTTGACAGCAGTGAATTTGCGATGGTCTTGGTTATGTTGTTTTAAACCACATTTTGAAAAGAGTCCATTGAATTGTTTCACTTATCATAAATATCTCGCAATAAATTGTGGAAAGAAAGGTCGTAGAGATTCTCAGAATGTAATTTGATTTTAAACAAAGTCTTGTTTACTCAAGAAAGTTAATAGGTTAAGTATTGTAATCAGCGATGACACTACACATTTGTTATTTTACTGTAGACACCAGGTAATTTAGAACGACGGTCAGATGACGAGGTCACACCTAAGCTTACACCCAAACTTACTTACCACGCCAGCGTGAGGACATTTAAGACCACGACAGATTTAACGTGCACTTGCCACCTTTGTGATATATATACACTACCCTACAATAATGGACCGGATTCCAGCGGATTTGCATAAAAACTGACTACTTTTTTGGGGGGTGTTTTTCGCGGTATGTCCTGGGACCTTTGCATGTTGTTCCTGGTCAATTGAACGCCGACGGCTGCATGAACATTTTGGACAATCAGGTTCTTCCTGCGCTCTGGCAATTTTATGGAATGGACGAATGTTGCTTCCAGGACGACAACTCTCCATGTCATGTTGCAGCCTCTGCCAAGCAGTGCTATCAAGATATTGATGTAAAACGTCTTCCCTGGATAGCTCAGAGACCCGACCTGAACCCCATAGAACATTGGTGGGACTAGTTCGGGCTACGCTTATTGACCAGGGAACCACGTCCAAAATCTACATCTGAGCTGGCGACATTCTTGCAGCAGGAGTGCACACAAATACCCACAGCTGTATATCAAAACTTTATTGAAAGTAAGCCCAGAAGTATTGATAGTGTAATTGCAACACGTATGGGAGCATTCCGTTATTAAAGCATGTATTATTTTCCTTATACCATCCCATTTTGCTGCCCTGTCCATTATATATTGTAGGGTAGAATAAACTAAATCTAAAAAAGTCAATTTTCCATGTAATTTTAATCAATTAATTATTCGAGTTAATGAATTTATTTATTTTTTTAGATTCAATGAAATTTGCTTAAAAATCTTTTCAGTTCATATAATATATTTGTTTTTTCAGTCTTCAACTGAATATAAAGAACAAAAGCTTAAAAACCTGAATCGAATTTCTGAGTAGAAAATTTTTCTAAACCGAAATATTGAATAAGACAGCACGATAAATATATCTAATAATCGCAGTTGATAACCTTTCTTTTTAATTTTATATCACACTGTAAAAAACGTATTTAGTAACGAATGAAACAATTCATTATCCAAACAAAATGTTTCACTAATGCAATTTAATTTTTTAAAAGCGGATGTAACGTTTTTGTGCTGTGCCATCAGTTCGAATACTACCAAAAATACATATTTACAAAATATTTACGTTACCGAAATTTCTCATAAAAATTTGTTTTAATGTTTCTTTTAATTGTGATAGTTTGTGATAATTTAATATAGAATTTAAGTGTGATTGAATTAAATGTAAATATGTCATGCGTCAATGAAAACATATTTTGTTTGTCCTCAAATTTTTTATTAAAGAAAGAGAAGTTGGTTTAAAATTTTATTTTGGTTTTGTCAACACTATTTTACATTACAGTTTGAAATGCAGAGAAAATATGTAAAATATGTCAATTTGATTACCTTTTAATAATTTAGGCATTATAGAGTGTATTAAATGGCACAATAGGATTATATAGATTAAAATATAAATAAAATAATGTCTATTAATGTGCTTTATACTGATTCACCACTAAAATTTCTGAAAACAATTTATAAGTTGCTTTTACAACATGCACATAAGAAAAGCGTTTATCAAACTACTAATAAAGTATTTCTTAGCTGAATTAACGTCGCACTGCGGCAATACAACGGTATGCGATCAATCTCGAAGTGAATGATCAAAGCACAATTCCTAGTAATTATGAACCTCGGTCTGATGACGAGGTCATTAACTAAACTGGAATTCCATATTTCTTAGAAGTCGCTAATGTAGTAGTTCCTAACCCAAATAGGAAATTTTACTCCAACCTTGTTTTGAACTACTTTTTTAATCTTGGTATTTCATGTTTAGGGTATGTAGATTCATAAAATTGCAGGTACCCATGCAGTATCTTTGGGCAACTTTCATAATTCAAGATGGCGGCCATCCCTGTATAAAATATTTAGGTTCCGTGAAATTTGTTTTTATTTTGTCGTAAACATGTGTTTGTCGTATATCAATAGCTAATTTAGTTGAAATTACCAATAAAGATCAAAAAGCGTTGTGTATTTGATATATAAGGCTAAGGATGAGGCTAAGGAGGCACATGATTCTTATAACGTAAGGACCCCAGATTAACCCATTAATAATCCTGACTACCCGAGAAAAGTTCTTAAAACAGTACAATTTTAAAGAAGACTTCATTGGTATATTCACGCTTAAAAATTCTTCAAATGCCCACAGTAAAGGGAAACAGCTGTAGATAAGTATTGTAAGAATATCTTTCAGATATTACCGAAGCACGTTCAAATTAATTTAAAGTACACAAATTAAACTAGGTTGGTAGCCGACATACAATAAAAATTTTATCAACACGGAAGAGAGAAGTACACTCAGGTAGGAATTCACTTGACAGGAATTGAACCTGCACAGCACTACAACTCAAATTAAACTGGGGAATTAAATTATTTACAAGGATTTCGCGAAGTCGATTTTGAGAGAAGGCATGCTTTATCTTACCAAATGGTGCTGGGAGACGTGACAGAGCACATAAAGTGCTGATTGATCGGATAAGAGCATAATTTAGTGTGAAAACATTTGCTCTGTTTCGCCGTTGCGTCACTATTTCAGTAGAGTTTCTGTTTGATCACTGTCTTTCTTTAAAAAGCAAAGTTCGTGAATTTTCATGATTGATCTATCTTAAGGTATCTGCATACCTTCTTAGCACTTTTTTTTAAAATGCTATTCAGATGTAATTTAATGTTATTTTTACAATTATTTGTGTTCAAAATTAATTTTACACTATCAATAATTAAAATTTAAAAAATATATTTAATAAAAAGTGAAATTTTGTGTAAATTTGAAGTTTTTTTACGAAATTTTGAAAAATGATACAGGGCGTAAAATTTAAATTAGCAGCAAAATAACATGATCAGAGAAAACTTCTTGATGTTATCTAGTACTAGAAATAGAAATATATTTAAAAAAATGAATCTTTTATACCTAATTGAAAAATTGTTGAAGGATTTATGACCATTTTCAAACATTGATATTCAAATTCAAGTTCATAAATATGAGAAAAATAAAGCTATCAATTTGATTCTAGTGCATGCACTAGAAAACACTATTTCGAATGTGTATAAATTTTTTTTTTAATATACATCAATAACAATGTTAGTTATCATTTCTGGAATTCAATGTTTATACCTAAAATGTAATTCTGAGAAAAATGCTTGTAAACAAAATCGAAGAGAGTAAAAAAAGATAATGCGAAATTCTTCTAACAAATAAGTGAATTCAATTAAAAAATTGTAGTGGCTAATTTATCGAAACATAATTATTATTTTTTTAACTTACTTAAGAGATAAAAATGTAGAATTTATGGTAAAAATATAATATTCTTATTATTAGTTCCGGTTTCGTTATGCTACTTCCGTTATAATTAACGATTTCGTTCAAATTTTAAATTGACCTAACTTTTTTTTCTATTAGACGCACATTGAAAGTTTGAACTGTTTTAGACGCACAAAAGTACAGAGAATTTGTTAGTAGAATAAAAGAAATTGCAAATTTTCGTCAATGTATTTTCAACGCATGAAGATACTTGTATGTACGTAATTTACCACTATTTAATGACGCTTAAATGTCTGGTCATCTTCGAAGATGGCTTTGGCTTCGTCAAACAAATCTGTGGTAAACCCGGTTAAAATGTTATGCAACTGTTTAAGCCGAATATGTTGCTATTTCTATCGAGTTTCTGTACGATCAATTACCTTCCTTAAAACCAACTTTCAGTTTAAAATTTCTGATGGGGCTTTCTTAATTGTAAGCGCTTAAACTTGCCAGTATTTAATGATGCCTAAGTGAGTGGTCTTCTCCCAATATGACTTTGGTTGCTTCAATCAAACTCAATATTGTGGAACACTAGAAACCTGAATCATCACAAGTTCTTAAGATCTGGAAATAGATAAAATACGAGTATATGCATAGTTCAAATTATGTCTTATAATTTGTGTATGTTGTTGGGTTCGATTCCTCTTAACCCTACAAGTGGTTTCGGTAAGATATCTCCCCCATCAAGATCTGATTTTTTTTGTTAAGTCGAAATATCTCGTCATCAAGAAATTGCCATTCTTTAAAATGACGACATATCTCATCCATCCAGATATGGTGAGTTTACAAGGAGACTGGTACATCGTCTTGACAGCCACTAATAGAGTTAAATGTGGTTGTTGCTTTTTAATTCAACCTGAAACCTAATCAATGTTGATAATAAGATACTATTTAAAAAAAAATCTTGTTGAAAGTTGTTTGTTGCAAAGTATTGAATCTGGCGTATCTTTCAGGGCATAGCGTACGCGACACCACCTGTCGGACCTCTTCGATGGAGGAAACCCGTGCCTTTGTGGGTTGACGGAGCCTGGTGCGAAGAGCACCACACGCAGGAGGCGTTCAGCTTCGGCTCTGAGTGCTTTCAACTCAACCCTTACACCAAACGATACGAAGGGAATGAGGACTGCCTGTTCCTGAATGTGTGGACGCCTTCCCTGGACACATCGGTGAGTACCGCAGTATTTAGTACAATAAATAAAATTGTGTAGTAATTTACCATTAGTGTGTTCATTGTTTTTAAACAAAAATGATTATTTATCGGAATGTGCACGGCAGTCACCATACCTCAGTGGTTTGGCCTACCTTAAAACCATAAACGAGACATATAAGCAGACTTGGAATTCCTATTGAGGGGAGCTTCAAAAAAGAGGTACAGACATGTCGACTAGTAGTCACGTGACTGCTCTGTAGAAAATTGACTTTGGAGGATATTTATGCAAATATAGATCAGATATATAAGCCTACTGAGCTTTCCTATTGAGAAGAACTCCGAAAAGAGAAACAAACATGTCGACTAGTAGTCACGTGGATGCTCCGTGGAAAATTGACTTTGTTAGACAATTTGCAAACATCGATAAGACATATAAGCCTACTGAGCATTCCTATTGAAGAAGCTCCAAAAAGAGCGACAAACTCGTCGACTAGTAGTCACGTGGATGCTCTGTGGAAAATTGACTTTGTTGGGCAATTTACAAGCATAGATCAGACATATAAGCCTACTGAGAATTCCTATTGAAAGGAGCTCCTAAACGTGTGACAAGCATGTCGAATATTAGTCACGTGAGTGATCTGTGGAAAATTGACTTTGTTGGACAATTTGGTATCTTAACGCTTCGTAAGGTAATACAATGTCTTAGGGAAGGTGTGTGAATGCCTGTTTCTAGAGTGTCGACAGAAATGGTGAAATTACCAAATTCTACTGTTACATTAAGCGGTCCAATCAGATCTTGAATCGAATGATGGGTGTCTTCTGTCCCGTACACAAATCAGATCCTTAGTCAAATGATGGATGTATTTTCTTATCCCTTGCTCCAATCGGATGATGAATGTTTGGTTTCACCCACTATAAAGTACTCTAATGGTCACGTTACAACTAGTTTTGTTCACAAGGTCATAGGGACATAAGAAGGTTGTCATTGTCTACTCTACTTTCATATTTTATTTGTGCCTGTAACCTGCTAGTTGTAGGAAGCGAGTTTAATACATCTCTTCGTCAGCGAAACTTTCTTTGTATGTTCATATTTTTGTTTGGAACACACAGCTTGGCCAATAACCCTTACATTCCGATCTAACCAACAAAATGTAGTCACTAATTTTGATACAAATAATGAAATAATTTAAACTGAATACGTGTTCCTACCATTCCGTTTGTCTTAAAAGAACACATTAATAATCACAAGACTGAAGCTTTGTAGCGGTGGTTGGATTTAATAACAACGATTGTGATACATTGAGGTAACATACTACACCAGCTATCAACTTAAAGTCCACAGGTACGAATTTTAACGAAGGATGTACGAAATCCGAACATGCAAGGTTACGACTTGATATGCAACTTTTTCCAACATTCCAGCAAGTATAAACCCCTTGAGTCACTCTTTCCCAAGACCCCCTCTGGGGATAGAAAAGGAACAATTTCTTTTCGGAGTAAGATAGTTTTATTCAGTTTGTTCTTGTGAAACTATTTTTTGCTGTACACTCGCGAATCTAGACACTCTATCATAACTAGACAGTAATTAACTTCAATGTACGAAAGTGATTCAATAACTAAGAGGGTTATAAATAAAGCAATGGTAACATACCTGGAAACCATTTTTTAACAAACATACAAGCAAAATTATATTACATTTCTTCAAAATAATCACCAGCAAAGTCTTGTACCTTTTGCCAGATTACAGGAAGCCGTAGGATACCGTTGTCAAGGTGTTTTCTGTTGATGTCAGCGACGGAGCGCCCTACTGCTCGAATTACAGACGGCACGTCAGGAAATCGGATGCATCGAAGGGGTAATTTCAAAGTAGCGAAAAAGTCGTAGTCATAATAACTCATGTCAGATGAGTACCGAGGGTGTTCTAACACCTCCCAAGAACACCGTCGCAAAAGATCATTTACAGCTTCTGCAACATCACACCGAGCATTGTCATTGCGGTATCTGTAGAGGTGAATACCAGCCAGTGCATACCGGTGCCATTTCTGTACGTCCGTGAGTCGATGTGGAACCCAGTGGGAAGCAATTTGCCTCATGACCTCATGGCAATTTGCCTCAATTTGTCAAGACCTTTCTTCAGTATCTGCCACACCGTTTGATGACTGAGCCCAACTTCAACGAATAATTCCCGGACAGTCCTTCGACGGTCTATGGAAAGGAGACCACTCACGATGTCAACGTGATGTTGAGGAATGGATGACCGACCTGTACGATGCAAATCCGCAGTCTCAATCCGATCTGCACTGAACGCTTTGACCCATCGTGCAACCGCCCTATACGGTAACACATTCTCGCCACAGGCTTCAAATAATCCTTGATAACATAGCGATGCATTTTTGCCACGATCAACCTCGATTTTAATCCACCACCGCTTATCACTTTTTCTAAACATGATTTAGAGCGGTAGAAACGAAATTGTCCACTACAACGCCATGCAGCAACTGCCCCTTCTACTGGATCGACGTATTTATGTACTCTACACATCAACAGCTGTGTCACCTCACAACTCCGATATCCTGTGTGCGTATGTCCGATGTTCTGCGACTTTCTGGGTTACGTTGCCACTAATTTATTTACAACCCTAGAATTTGTATTTTTGTCAGCAACGTTTCGGTTTCAAGCATAGCGCTCCGCGACGTTTCTTTAGCTACAGCACATTTTCATATTTTCAAACCTTTGCTAAATTTTAATATACTAGTCTTGAAAATAAGGCCAATTGCATCAGAATCGTAAGTAGTGAATTTCAATGCATGTGACGCTTCAGGCAGACAGGTGTGTGGACAAATGCATTGTATATTGCTTCCAGTAGAACTAGTAGTGAATAAGAGAAAGAAGTTAAAAAAATTGACCCTAAGCAATGAATTGATAGGAAGTTACATAAAATAATGGATAGAAT
Organism: Metellina segmentata; assembly: GCA_947359465.1. Lineage (NCBI taxonomy): Eukaryota > Metazoa > Arthropoda > Arachnida > Araneae > Tetragnathidae > Metellina > Metellina segmentata. The sequence continues at coordinate 101,417,774 of OX375874.1, forward strand.
TTAATTGTAATTGGTAATTATTAGTTAACGTCTTACTAGAGCAACACAACGGAGTACTGACGACGGTCCGGGATCAATCCCTTTAGTGAAATATCCGAGGACAGCACCTCGTAATTTTGAACCACGGTCAGATGACGAGAATTTAATGTAATTGATAGAATTAGGAGTCCATTTCACGTTCCAAAGGAGCAAGAGATATAGACAGACAATCTGGCCCAAAAGGAAGGTTTTTAGTTTAATGTACCTTGAACTATATCTACACAGCGGGTTATTGGTGTTGGTCAGGGATCCATCCTTAAGTGTAAGAAGACAACAGCTCGTGATTTTGCATTACGTTCGTTCACATGACGTTGTCAACATCTAAACTGGCACCCAACTTTCGTAACTTCCACACCAAGACGAACTTGATCTTGAAATCTTTTCGTTGTACCTGCTGTTTGTTGATGCATGTATAACTACTGACGTCTGCATCTTACCAGGAAGTATTCGTTCGGCCAAATAATTTTGTATGATCACCTTGTTTCTCAATTATGCGGTCTCTCTCAAAATTGATAGATTGTTTAAAGTCGTTGGATTCGGGATTAACAAAGGTCTCGTAATCATGGTAATGGCATCGCATGGAATTAACAATGGGGTTATGTTTCCATCCTCATTTTGAACAGTGTTTTTATACATTTATACATTGTCGTATGTATTTATATGATTTCGCATGAATATGATTATTTTCTGTTCGCTTTCATCATTGCAACCTTAAGTCCTGATACATTGATTAACTTTAAAAAAATTTAAAACATTTCGAGTGGGACCAACGACATATATGTTGGTCTTCCTCCAGTCAGCTATCGATCAAAGGAGTAGCTCTCATGGTGTTGACGTCATAACTGCACCGTCCATTTACGTGGTACTTCGACTTTTTAGCAATGTATACAGTAAGAAAGAATGAATAAGGGAATACTACTTGAAAATAACCATTATAATATCCTTATCATCTCTTCTATTCCATCGACAAGGCATCTATCCACACGTGTCGTTTTCAAGCTTCACTGATACTGAAATTCGCTACTCCTTTAATTCTTACTCGATTGAATCGGGCAATGCATGTATGCACACGTCTGTCTGTATGAAGCTTCACTGGAACTGAAATTCGCTATTTACGACACTAAAGCTATTACTTGATTTATAAGCCTTATATGCTAACATTTAACAGCGGGATAAAAATTTGAACATATGCGCAAACAATATTGCTCTTTGAAGTACTTTGAAGCTGTCTCCATTATACGACTCACTACACAACCATTTTAAATCGAATAAATATCTACGAGGTACCGTGAAATGCTTAGAACGATGAAGGAAACAAAGAAATATGCCCCAACGTTTCTGTAGCAGAACAATTTCTGTACCTTTAGAATTGTTTCGCAGCTTTTATGCTGAAATTTAAAAAAAGACTACTTTACTGTAGCGTAAAATGTAAGGAACTCTTATTTAATGAGTCTACGTTTATATGGATTGGTATCATGTCTAGACAGGCTTAATTTCGCACTACTTAAATAAGGATGTCTGAATTTTGCTACTAGCAAACATTTTAAAGTCCTTAATGATATTTAGAATGTTATTGAACTATTTTTAATTAATAGTGTTTAAATTAATACTATCACTCAGAAGTATTAAATTAATGATGTACAAGGCGAATGTCGATTATTTATTTACAATCCTTTCAAGAATTAGTCTAGTGTAGAAGGTTTCGAAGACACAACTTAAAAGATAATTCCCAAAGGTAGTTTAAATTATTTATGGAGTACGATAACGATTGAAAGAGTGAAATACATTTTAAACGAAAATTTATGCGCACGGAAGAAATTTATGAGTTATTTGGCAAAATATTTTAGGAAACGATATAAAAATTTATTTTATGAGGCTCTGAACATTGATATTGCAATTTAAATTACGAAACACGTTTCAATAAATTGAAAGGTTTGCTTCAAATCTTCTCATACTCAATTGCATAAAGTTTAATGTTTTGTGCTATTTAATAAACGCTCGTATAAATGTTATGAAAATCTATTCACCATATCCGTGAGAGAATTGAGTTATTTAAACTCAACATGAGCCTATTCATACTTTAGGGTGTTTTCAGGTTTTTCAGCAAATATATTCAAATGCTAATGAATAAGTAATGTCAGTGACATAAGGTAATAATGAAAAAATCATCATGCTATAAGCGACGATTGATTATTTTACAATATAAAAATACGAATTCGTGTGTAAGTGCTTCAGGTTACCATGTTTGTATCTTCTAATATAAATATATGAGAAGAATTTCTTCCATCCTTGTTTGGGTTTTTAAGTGAATCAGCTCTCCTGTTGGTTGGCTCGTCGTGCTGTTTCATCGTTAGCAAAATTGACCAGATCTTAAAGAACGTGTTTGTATTGTCCTTGGAATAAAACTGACCAGGTCATGACCTCGTCATGAAAAAGAAATTGGCAACATTCTAACGTTGAGATATCTCATCATCAGTAGAATTTGTCACATCTTTATGGACGAGATATCTTGTCAAAACCAATCGGAGAGTTGATACGTTTAATGGTATATTAAAGAAAAAAACGATACTTGTTAAATAATTTTACTGTCGCGTTGCTTTGAAAATGCACAACGTACATCCATTTCTGAAGAATATTTAATTACAGATGTATGTTTCCTTTGATTTAGGTCCGTGAATTACTTGCAACTACTTGAGACCAATGTAAAATGTGTTGTTCTGTAACATTGAGACCAATGTAACATGTGTTGTTCTGTAACATAATTATTACACCATGTGACTGCATAATCCTGAACAACATATAGTCTGCATATAAATTCCAAATTTTTATATCGTCAGAGAAACATGTATAATATTTTTATCTTGTCTAGAGGAATACAATAGTTCAACAAGCATAATAGCAATTATTAAAAAATCCTTTATCACAATGTATTAAATAATCTCTAATAATCAGTTATTGAACTAACCAGAAATGATTAGTTTAATAAATACATACAGGCATTTTTCTAAAATCGAATTTAGGAGTAAAAGGGGGATAACAAGTTTCTATATTATTTTCGCTCTAGTCACAAAATATGGAGTTTAAATTCTTACGTTATATCAGTCATGTATCAAAAAGTATATCAATACACATGGTTAGGTTACTAGTGATTGTTATCTTATTAAACTAATCACAATTTTTAAGGGAATCACAACTATTAAAGAATCATAATTACAATTAATAAACAACCATAAATATTAAAGAAGTATAACACAGTTATTAGAGAACAATAATCAAATTTATCAATGAACCGCAGTCATAGTTACGAAACAAAAACTAATCACAATTATTGAACAATAACTAATCACAATTATTAAACAATAACTATTTACAATTATTTAACAATAACTATTCACGATTATTAAACAATAACCATTCACAATTATTAAACAATAAATATTCACACTTATTAAACAATAACTAATCATAATTATTAATACTGAATAATAAAAATATATCTAACTAATCATTAATGATTAGCTTAATAATTATATGAAGGGCTTCAAAATATATATAAAAGTAAATTAAGCCTACATATTTTTAACATTTTTGTGGAGACGTTTTAGACTATATATGGAATTAAAATGTCCAGGATTTTAATACAAACCCTATGACCAAGTCATATATTTAAAAAAGAGAAGCAATATAAATGGTTATTTTACTATGTTTAACATTTACAGAGAGGAGGATTGGAAGTAATGGTCTGGATCCATGGAGGGTTTCTGCAATTCGGAAATGGAAATGAACCTGGAATCAGCCCATCAGCCAAATTGGCCCAAAAAATGAACATGGTGTTCGTGTCTATGAACTATAGACTGTACACGCTGGGATTCATGGCTCTGGATCTGCTTTCCGACAATATACTGACTGATTCTAAAGGAAATTATGGACTGTGGGATCAGCTGTGTGCTCTTCAATGGGTGAAGGATAACATCAGAAATTTTGGAGGGGACCCTAGAAAGGTAAAGGACAATTTATTGAACATTATTTTTACTCCTTTGTTATTTTACAGGACGATTTATTCGCTTCCGTGGCTTATGTTAGATAAAAAAACGATTTTTATTGGTAAATTGTAAAAGACATAATAAAAAATTTGAGCTAAAAAAATGAACAGTACAAATTGAAACGGATGATAGAATTGTCAGTTGCGATTTCATTGCAGCAAAATGTCCCTCACAATATAATGACATAAATAAACACCAACAGGTGGGTAGGTTGTAGAATTAACGACGCATTTGAGCAACATTATTGATAAGTTACGATGGTTCGAGGGATAGATCCAAGGGAAACATCCCGTAAACGTGAACCGAAGTTCACCTGGAAAGTTAGCACCTCGTCTGACACCAGCCCCCACGCACACGACAATCTTTCATTTGATCAAGTTTCAATCTTGGAACTCACAGATTTCTAATTCTCAACTCTTTCAACTGACTACCTAGGCCTCCTTAAAACGGGTGATAAAATTATCAAATACTATCTAGGTGGAGCAAAATGTCCATCATCGTCAGGATAAAAATAAGCGAGAGGAAAACCCGATTACACACACGTACACACATGCGCACGCCAGCACATACACAAATGGTTGTGGTAGAGTAGGTAGGCTCCATTTGCGTTTCCAATCATGCCCTTACAGTTGCCATGAATAGAAAAGTAAGCAATAGCGTCATTCACTTAACTTATTAAATCCAAGATTTCGGTAGAGCAAAATGTCTATCATCGTCAGGACAAATATGGACAGTTGGAAAACCCAAGTATAAATGGTAGAGTAGTTAAGGCTCCATTCGCTTTTCCAATTAAGCCCTTGCATTCAGCATGGATAAGAAGGAAATCCTAGTATAAATATATAACATGTTAAATCCCAGATAGCGAGGCAAATAAAGAGATCGTATACCTTGTTAAATTCCTCAAACCCATAGCTTGGACCAGAGAAAGCATTCCAGAGGTACCTTCTAATTCGAGTGAAGAGAAAGTCTGTCGACACACATGTCTAGACTGTCTAGACCTTTCTTTAAAAATATTAAATAAAACCTTAATCTAAGAATATATTTTATAATGAAGTAATGTTTTTCACTCTTTTTAATCAAATGGAATTTCATGAGCTTACATTTTTGTATGTGTTGTCATCTGTCCAGATGTAAAATGAAGAAAAGTGTACAGGTAAAATGTTTAGTCATTTTAATAACACGTGAGGGTTTTCGTAGTTACCGAAAACATTAGCTAAACGTTCATGAAATATACTCTAAAACCTTAACGGCACAGCTTTCATTTTAACTTCCTCTTATCATTCCATCCTGGCAAAGTACCAACATGAGGGATTTTTTCAATGTAAGCAAGGAGAAACTAGACGGAAAACAAAGATTTTACTTCTTTTGTCACCCAAATGTTCCGACTGTATACATATCGGGCTTATCTTAAAGTGTAGTTCATCACGGTTTGCGCAACGTTTGACCTTTAATTTAATTAGCATAGACTAGTTAATAATTATATATCAATGCAGAATTCATTGTTTGGTATTGTTATGGGTGACGAACTATAACAGTATTCCAATATACAGCAAGTGACGTCAGATCAAGACTGTGTGTACATTGGCATTTTATTTAATTAAACCCTTCCAATCAATTATATTCATTTATTTTGTAATTTAGCCTTTTGATCATACCTTAAACCGGCTCATCAGTTTCAACATAATTAATACATTTCTTAGCTTTACCTTTTTCATTACTTGACAAATATACAATCCTTCTCCAAGTGCCAGCTACAGTGGCATTACCAGTTGTTCAACAGCAGGAGCAAAATCTATTTTCACCCTCCTACTGCACTGGATTTCAAAATGTATTTATTTTGTCCACCGAAGCAAACAAAAAGAGAAAATATTTTCCTTTTAAAACACAATGGAACTTTTGTTTTCGTTTTCTTTTCAAGAATAATATCTCTCCCGATTGGATCCGGAAAAGGGAAAACTGACCTTTCCCCCAATCTGGGACTCCTTGAGGCAGAAGTACCATTTAAACACTTGGTCCCGAAAAAACAATCCCGTGTTCACCTTCCATCTTTATAGCTTCTTGGAGGAAAATGGCGACTACTGGGCCAAGGGAGCAATAGAGGCCCTTATGAAAAATGCATAACAAATGCATCGTCTTTTTCACGTAAACAGATAAATAAACATTTAGGTCTAATGTTTTCCTTTTTGTTTCGCCACTAGAGGAATGAAAAGGAAGAAATGCGATCACTCTGAAGTTCCTGGGTTGTCTTATTTTCCATGGAGAAGGGAGATCTCTTTGGTAGACTGGAGAGATTGTTTAGAATTTCAGATAGGAAATGCAATTCACTTTGGAGTTCTTTGTAATTTTAGGAAGGCATGAAATGTGTTTTGAAGGTTAAGGGGACTTCTAAAAACATCTTTTGATGCTACTATCTTGTTGTTATAATATTGGCACTAACTGGGTGTTTTACTAAAAGGCCTATAGTATGCGAAGTTTGGTGCAAAATAATTCAGTTGTGCAGAAGTTATTACATTGTAAGTGAACAAACGTTTTGAATAATTAGCAAGAATTCACTCTACAATTCTAGATTGTCATATTTTCCAAGGAGAAGGGAGATCTCTTTTGTTGGTAGACTAGAGAGATAGTCGAGAATTTCAGAGGGGAAATGCAATTTTTTTTATTTTTAGGTTCTTTGTAATTTTAGGAAAGCATAAAAATGTGTTATTATGCTTTACTGTGTTTTTATTTTTTCCATTTTATGCTTTATGGATTTTTTAGGTTAAGGAGATTTTTGAAACAAATTTTTGAGGTCATTATAATGTAGTATGTAATGTAGTAGTACTTCAAAATTGTGTATATATATATATATATATATTGTTGTTCAGGTGACAAAAACACCAAGTTGTGCAGAAGTTATTACATAGTAAGTGGTCCACAATTTTGTACAATTAATAAGAATTGACAGATCCCATCGTACATAACCTTCCAATGGTTTTGGTGAGATATATCCTCCATCCATTTCTCACTTATATTTTTAACAACGATACATCGCGTGATCTAAGATATTTTCGATCAAATTTTTGATGAAGACCGGATCACTATCTGGTCAGATTTTTCTCATGACGACATATCTCGTCCATGAAGATCTGATCAGTTTTACTAATGCCGAGACATAGAAACAAAATCTGGAAACCTAATTGGAAACCTAATGCATCTTACCATTTAGGGTGTAAAGTTAAAAAAATATACAAAATGAATTGTTTAGTAATGTAGCCTATTTTTACTTCGAATGCTTTCATTAATGAGTCTCAAAGCACTGGTGTTTAATATTACTTATACCTGTGTTTACATTACTGTTTCCTGTATACGTATTCTTATAAATTAATTTGCCGGGTGCAATCATTTTCATGATATGCAGTGAGTTAGTTGCCACTGAGTCTTTACGGTGTTCGTATCGTTCTGTATGGCTGTATTTTCTTACCTCGCTTGTTGTTCGTTGAATCAGTAGGCATCTTCACATATAAATATGAGAATTCACACCTGCAGACCCATAATCTTGTAGTTATTGCGGTACAATTAAATGGCACAATTTTAAGTGATTTGACAATATACTTTCACGCATATTTTTGAGATTTATGAGTGTTTACATTGTTGTTTCCTGTATGCGTATTTTTATCAGGTCATTGATCTGATGAAATCCTTTATAATGCACAGTGAGTTAGTTGCCTATGAGTCTTTACGCTGTTCTTAACGTTTTGTATGCTTGTCTGTTGCGATGTCTCTTTATAATTATGAAATATATTTTTGTACTTGGAGTTGCACTCTTATTTTAGTATTAAAATATATAATATTATGAAAATAAGAATAACCTCTATAAAATAACATAGCATATTTAATTTGGTTGTGCAGAAAAAACACTACCAATTATAATTTCATGGTTATTACTAATTAATATTAAACAAAGCAGGTGTATTTTAGACTAAACAACATAATGTTTCAAAGTTTACAAAATTCCTGTAATGACGCTATTTAAGAAAACAGTCCACACACTTACACAGACAGGAAATCTAATATACATTCATAATATATAGAGTTTTACATACTTCAAGGAAATAAAATCTGCATACGTGAACCGAGTTTGTGAAAATCTGTATGCATTAACATAGAAATTTGCATGCGTAAACATGATCTTAAAATTTTCATGCGAAAGGATAATGATGTAATTTACATATACAAACAAAGACCAGAAATATTATTATAAAATGGATCGCGGACACGGCAAAAGGAGAACACCGCCAGAAGTGATACATGTTTCATGAATTTTAATACAAGGAGATCGCTTGAAAATAAATCTCATCAGGTATATAAATTATTACTTGAGTTCCATGTCAAAAGCTCTGCTTTTTCATTTCATAGTTTTAATGTAAAGAGAGTGGTTTTGATCAGTGAACATCGGTGAGAGGATTCACAACAAAACAGATTTAATTAAACCTGCTTCTATTAGGATGTCATGACAAATTTTATCGAAGTTACATGAATATGGGGAACATTTTGTATTTGCTGCGTCATTGTGAGGATAAAAGTCCGAGCAATTGGAGTTGTAATAAAAAGTATAAACGACGTCCAAAGTACTGCGCATGCATTTTCAACGGCCTTTCTCTTGGGAAATCAAGAGTTTATGTGGCCTTCGTAGACTATTCCATTTGTCTAGTCTACATTTATGTAAATGTGAATAAATTACGTCTAAGACATGTTTAAGGTTAATGAACAGTTACGTGCACGTTATCAGTTGCAAGTTGATTATTAGTATGTGGAAAAAAATTCAAATGAATATTTGTATTACGTATGTATCTTTAAACTGTAAAAAACTGATCGATTGAAATGAACAAGGTTTAATTAAATTTATCTAAGTATCTTACTTATATTCTTTCATTGTTTTATAAAATAAGTAAATATCTATATATTCAGAACCGACTATAAAGACGTTAGGAAGGAAGCTTATCCAAAAAGATTATTACATTTGGTCAAACGTATTCACAGAATCATCCAAGAGATATTATCAAATGGTTTCTAGTAATACAACCACACTTAAATCCCATACGAACCACTCTTATTGTACAAAAGGACAAAAACATTTACAGTAGAAATATATTTACTTCCACATCGTCATTACACCAAGGGAAAATATATGTTAATAAATTGTCATAGCAAACTCATTTCTGGTTCCATAGAGACCAACTTTGAGTCACACTCATATATACCGATGACAGAAAATATCAAATTGCCTTTTCTAGACTCGTGAACTGTGTCATGATAACTCTATGCTTCGTTAAGGGCCATAATGTTCTTCCAACATGCCTAAATGTAACACGGAACTAGCCTTCCAAAGTCGTTTTTTGACTTTGTCTGGCAAAGGATATCCAAGGATGTATTTAGCTAACGTTGAACCTTTTGAGCGAAGTCAGCTTCATCTAGCTGTTCAGAGAGATTTGAGGGAATAAGTAACAACGCAATAACAAAGGAAAGTGTAAACAAATTACCTTTTCTTTGTTTTAAAGGATAGTCATGCACTTTTTGGCACTAGAAGCTGAGTTGTGATAGAAAAATTTGAAACAAAACAGAACCTTGGATGAAAGAATGTGAGTTGTGAACGTATCAACAAAATATGCAGATTATATCTCGCGATAAAACAAAATGCTATTCAAAAACCAGAAAAATAGCCAAAATTGCCGAAATGTTTAGAACAGTTTCCACCAAAATGCCAGAGACACTTCAAAAATGACCTTCAAAATGTATATATCTAGTATCAGCAGATTATAAACACTATTCATCTTTTATAGTGCATTGAGATAGAAGTGTTTACGAAAGTTCGATTGTCAATAAAACTCGAACTTTACTAATAAAATAATTACGTTTATTAATAACTAGTAGTACATTAAAGTATGTTTCAGACTAGGAATAAATAGGGTTTTCAATAATTAACTTTTGAACTGAAATTGCAGCCACATGGTACTTGTACAGTTTACTTAAGTTCTTGTCATTAAAGTAAATTTTATTGCTGATGTAGGTAGGTGATTATGTAACGTCGTATTGGAGCAACACAACGAGCTGTTTTTGTATTAATGAGAAACTACATGCGACAAAATCTAAAAGGTGCGAAAAATAGTGACCCATTTTAAAATTTGCGAAATGTTGCTTCGAGATTATATAGCGAAAGTTTGAGAGTTCCTTTCTTCTATACATATTTCACAGTTGTGCATAAACTCCGCAGAAGCCTTTGAATTCAGAAATTCTTCATAGTTGTACAACGTCTTTATATGAAAAGATATACCATTGATTTTCTTTATTTGGAAACTTTAATATAATTTAATTAACAATATAATATAATTTAATAATTAATAATATAATATAATTTAAACAGAATCCCGCATTTGATTTACATTTTTAAGTATTTCTCATAGGTAGTTATTTTAATTAAAATAGCACTGGAGTAACACAATAGGTATAAGCAATGGTCCGGAATCAAATACGAAAATATTTCATCATAATACTGAACATATAAACAAAAAGAAACCATATTTAATTTATTAGAATATTTAATAATTGTTTACCCATTTCATTAGAAATAATCATTTCATTAAAACATTTGTTGGCAAATAACCTAGCAAACTTATCTTTCAAATTTAATAAAATTCTTAATATTCTAAAAACTACCAACAAAAAAAATTTTAATGCTTAAAAAATTATTATTTATTCTCAACTTTAGTGGTAATTGACTAGATCATGTATGCGTATAATAAATGATAGCATTAAATCGTTAGCCTACAGTACTTCGACGGTCTTAAAGCTAAGTATTCCATTATATAAAATTATATAATTAATTTCCTTTCTTCAACCTCGCTTCGTTTAATTTATTGTTTGAATACTGTTCTTATGAATACTTTGCACTATTCAATCGCAATAAAGTGAACCCCAGAAAAAAAATTTCCTTCTTCAAGATAGAATAATAAATTATAGCATTATATCTCACTCTCCTGCTTTAAGAAATATAATAAATGATAGTTCTAAGTCATTATCCTTGAGTCCTTCGATATTCTTAAAGCTAAATATTCTACAACTTTAAATAATATATTTAATTTCCTTTCACCATAGCTTTGTTTAATTTTTAATTTTAAGATTCCTTAATGAGTATTTTGTTTCTTCAATAGCAATAAAATGAGAATCAGAAAAAGTTATTTTATCCTGTTTTAAGAAAGAATTGTTTATCTAAATAGTTCAGTATATATTTCCATTCACGTATGAAATTTAAAAAAATGTATTTTATTTTGAAAGTTTTCTCGAAGATCAAAGACTTTGAACACACTAATAAATCGAGAGTTTTATACCCCTACGAATTATTTATACCTTTAACAGACATGTAGTGGATTTATAATTTTCTTTTAAATCGGCCATCTTCTTTTAAATCTTTCCCATAATCCCATATTTTTCCAAGCAATGCATCTTTAAGTACGAAAAACACTCGAAAAAGATATTTTACTGCATTCCCATCTTGCTCTGCTGTGTAGCCTTTTTAGAGCTTCAACGAAGCAATTTTCCCATGCCGATATAGAAAACTTTTCGAGCACGTTTCTTATTTGTTTCTAATGATGACTTGTTGGGAGTTAAGCAACATAACGTTGCTACGGAAGCATCATGTCTTACACGACCAATGACTGGATAACAATGCACGAATGCAATTGTTCGACTGGTTTTTAGATCGTCGTTTTTCATTAGTTAGGGAATGAAATATGAGAGTCCATGTCTCTTGAACAGAAGCAAATGTTTTAGCTATCATTAGGAATGGACTAAGATAGGGTATAGGAATTTTTTACAAACACTAAATATACCGGATTTCAAAGATAGAAATAAAATATTTCCTTTTCGGGAAAAAAAAAAAAAACATAATATGTCAAAATGGCTACTTGTTTTCTGCCATTTTTAATGCTTCTGCTCCTTATTTTCTGCCAGTTTTAGTGCTGTAATTCCTTTTTTCAAATAACATAAAAACTTTTTACGTGTGTAGTAGATGCACACTTCGGTTTTGCGATACAATGCTAACTAGCGTTAAAAACGGGACGAACTATTGCATCATCCCAACTTGGTAAGTGGTATTTTGGGCTCTTTCTAAGTAAAGCACATCAAACAAAAACAGAGAAATAAAATAATAAGCTAGTAGTTTGCAATTTCTGACACTTGGTTGCTTCTAATTCAATAGATTTCGACAATATTGCTTTCCCTATCCAACTCAAAAAGCACATAGAAATAAATGGAACAGACGAATTTTACTATGCATTTCATTTCTTCCCACTCAGATTTTCTGTTAATATCAACACTCTACTCCAAACAACATAAAATTTAATTTCCTTTCCTTTTCAGAATTATTTTTCTGTGCCACATGGTAAATGAACACCCTTCACTTTATTTCTGATTTTCTTATAGAACCTTCAATTTTAAAACCTTGACTAAGCCTTTACCAAACCGAAACACTCCTTCAAGTAATGTCCCGAACAAGTACATTATATCTCAAGTACTTGGCATTAGTTTTGAGGAATTTTTCTTTCTCTGGGGTCCTCTTCTTAGAGATTAAATTACTCCTTTAAGAACGTTTCTCAGTTTAAGTTCCATCAACTAACTTTAATAACTATTTTTGTTTGTTTATTATCTCTAAATCGGTTGAAATTTTAAGAAACTCTAGATTTTTGTCATTTCTATTTAGTCACTGTCGAACGGATACTTACTTGAAAGACTTTATTTCCATGTGAAAAATTATCATTCGCTTCAACCTTAGCAAGAGGGCTTTGCTTTTAATTCTCCAACAGTTTTGAACGATCATCTCGTCGATAGAGAACCAACCAATCTTGTTAATGACGAGATATATCGCCATCAATATATATATATATATATATATATATATATATATATATATATATATATATATATATATATATATATATATATATAGATATATATATATATATATATATATGTCCCTTTGATTCCCTTAATGGTAATTTCTTTAACTACAGAGTGAGAGCATTGGGTAACCGGAAGTAAAATCGTCTTCCTTTGGTTTATTTACTCAGAAAATCCCTCTCAATCTGAAAAATATTTCCCATTCAGTTATCTTGAAATGGAATCAGTCTACTCATGAAAATATGTCAAATGGCTCTGGCAACGCATCAAATTAAAGTAGTTTTTCTTTGAGTCGTGTGCTGCCTACAAATTAAAATATCTTAATAATGCAAAGATAAAGGAAGATTGACATATTACAATTAAATGCTATGCCTTTTCATTTTGAGAAGAAACGCTATGCTATGCTTTGAGGAAGGGAAAACGAAGACGGAATTTACACTGTAAGAAAAGTAAAATATTTTAGACGTGACAGCATGCATTTATCAACTCTCCTGATGGTTGTTCCTGCGAGGTATCATTAACCAAAGTGTGCAGATCTTGATGCACGATATGTTTCTATGAAGAAAACTGACCAGGTCTCGTCATCATAAAAAAATCGGCGATACTTTAAAAGATATCTAGTCAATAACTAAATTGGCCAGTTCTTGATGGACGAGAAATCTAGTCATCAGTAAAATTGTTCCGATCTTGATAAACGAAATGTCTCTTCAAAACCACTTGATTGATTAAAAAATTAAATATCCATTTTTGTTATTTTATGAAACTGGGATTTTAAATAGGTTTATGTGTCATAAGTTTAAAAGTAACAATATTTTCGCTATTTCCTACTCAATTTTGTATTTATTATCGAAATGAACCATCGATACTTTTCAGATGTACCTCATTAGCAAAATCGGCCAGATTTTAATAGATGATCCCTCACCAAAACCACTTGATATATTAACTGAAAAAATATATAAATTTAAACCATTTTTTTAGTTATTTTATGAAACTGGGTATAAATAGTTTTATGTATCATAAATTTAAAAGTAACAATTTTTTCGATATTTCTCATTCAATTTTGTATTCATTATCGAAATGAGCCTTCGATACTTTTCAGATGTACTTCATCGGCACGATCCCTTACCAAAACCACTTGATGTATTAAATAAAAAATATATCAATTTAAACCATTTTTAGTTATTCTATGAAACTGTGACTAAATAGTTTTATGAATCATAAATTTAAAAGTTACAATCTTTTCGATTTTTCTCACACAATTTTGTATTCTTTATCGTCATAAACCACCGATACTTCTCAAATGCACCATCCTAAAAATTCAATACTTCAACAAAGAAGTCCCCCTCTTATTTATCTCCCCCGAACACTTCTATTTTCTGCCATTTTATTCCATCAAACAGCCCCCGCAATCGGTTTCCTACTAAAATATTGACCCCCCCCCCCGCATCAACAGGGATGCTTCGAACTCTAAACATTCCTCCGCAGTGCTGCAATATTATTTTATTATTCAACCTACTCACCCAATAGCCGCAGTCCTTAAGATAGAGTCGTGTCAATACGCCTGATAATTCCCACGGCGAAGAGGATGGACCAAGTTTTATATTGTCTGAATATTTCAGTTTTCTGCCATTTCAACGGATTCTTGTAGCTTCCCATCGCTTGTAACGGGTACTTCGTCTGCTTTACGCGTTTAAATCTCTCTATTTGGATCTTTTTCTCGTCCTTTTCAATATCCGGATATTCGGTTCCATTTCTTTCGGCCCTCGGAACGAGGAATGCAGGACATTTGAATCTTCAGAAATGGAACCTGTGGCTTGAGACCTATATTTCAGGGGAGTAACTTGTGATGTGTGTTATTTCCTATTGAGATTGCGAATTTATTCCGCGTTTATAGCCAAGGAGAGTTTCTTTTTTTCGAGTGTGTGGGAGTGTTTTATTTATCTGGGAGAGGTTCTGTAATAGTTTGGGTTTGTATGATGGTGGATCAGTCCTTTCATAAATTTAGATGGTTTTCTGTAGACTGGATGCATGATGGAAATTCTTTTGCATATCAAGTTCTAGCTTTTCAGTATCAGTACCAAATGTAGCGGGAAGATTTTCGTTGATGTTTGAAGGATTACATATAAAAATATTGTGTATATCGAATATATTGAAGTGGTTTGTCGGAATTGGTCTGATTCAACTTACCGAAACGTTGACTTCGTAAATATTGAGTTCCGATTTTTGACAAAAAATAAAGACAAATTATTTTATTTACTAAAAGTGATATTTAATCAATATTATGTTTGCTTTTCTGTTTGATGACCTTTATCCATCTTTCTGGTAGCTGCATCATCACACGCTCATAGAAGTTCTTAAGTTTCTGACTAAAAAATTGATCGAAGGGACGAAACTATCTGAACCACTTACGGCATGTAACAATCGCCACCTTATAGCAATACATATCTTCTTTCGCGGCTTTGAAGCATTCTTTCCTTTTAGGAAAAATGACAAAGCATACTATTCAGAAAATGCTTCTATTTTCTGCCATTTTTAATGTTTGATAAAATTTTACAAACACAACGCAATAACACAGTGTGTCTCAAGAGAGAGAGAGAGAGAGAGAACTCCTTGAAATTCATTCTTTCAAACAACACCAAACCTTTACGTGTGAAGTAGATAACATTGCGGTTTTGCGATGAATTCCATCTTGCGATAAAAATTTTGCATCACCTTTTCCATCAGCCCAATAGAACTTAGAAAATTGAGGTAGGTAATTTTGGTTTCTCATTCTCAATTTTTTTAAATAAGGAATTGAAGAAAATAATCGTTTTTTCCTTGTATTTGTTACTATACAAAGGAAAAATCAATTTATGATTGTATCCTATCTTTTTAACCCTCTAAGTGTTGCGAGATTGGCAAGAAGTTTAGCGTTGGTCCACAACCACGTAATAACTAAATTATCTCATCCTTTTAAAGAATCCATAGATTCTCTAAATATTTAGAAATATTCCATTTCTTTTCCTCAGAATAGAATCCATTTGAATATTTAGATTCTATGTTGCAATAGAATCATTTGAAATAATCTTAGAAAAATATAATCATTTGAAATGATCTTTGACCAATATAATCATTTGAAATGATCTTTGACTAATATAATCATTTGAAATGATCTTTGACCAATAGAATCATTCTCAAAAATGTATTCTTTGGAACGATTTGATTGCTCCTTATAGAATCGTTCCAAATCGGATAGAACATTTTGTAATAGTTTAATTTCTTATTTCTTTAGAATAGAATCCTCTAAAAAGATACTATTGCTCTAGTAGAAAATTGTGAGAAGTCACGCAGGAAAGACTCGGGTTACAAGATAGAATTATCGCATTAACCTCTCAAAGAGTTCTATCTAATCTACTACATTAATACAAAACATATAATACATATCCTCATATGAGTATGAATCACTCAAAGAGTTTATACTTGCATGAAAATAAGTATTATATTTAATTTGGACAGTTTGAAAAACACAGATGTCGCAACTATATTGACCATCTTATTGACGCAAGAACTGCATAGAATCGAAATTTTGTAATGAATTAATTGAATAATCAGATAGTAATGGTAATTTAAAATGACTATGTGGTTTCTTTCAACATATTGCTACTATGGCTTTCTTTATTCAACTCTCATAGGTCATACAGAGGCTGTTCTCACATGTTTTAGACGATTTTGGTTAGCGGTAATAAAAAATCGTTTGCTGCAAAAGAAATAATTGCAGTTGTACTATGTTTTTAAAAGTCAAAATTATCGTCTGCAGCTTGAGAGGTTTATTTTGATTCAAAATGGCGTTTTTAACGAAGTAGTGGTTCGAAGGCTATATTTATGCTCTTTCCGAAGAGAATTCCGTTATACAAAAACGATATGAGAGTCATGGTTTTGTGATATCTAAAGCGTCGATAGGTAATATCGTCAACAAGAAAGGAATAAACTTCAAATTGGAGCCTCAAGTGGGACAAAAATTCCAAACAAGTATCCAAGGAAGAAACGGACATCTTCGACTATTGAAAAGTTACGTTGTTTAATGTTAAAAGAAAATCCCCCTAGTCAAAGGACAGTTGCAAAATCATTAAAATAATCGGTGTCCACTGTAAATAAAATGATAAACGTTGATTTAAATCTTAAGAAAGCGAAAAAACGCAATGTACATCGTCTTTCTCCAAAGCATATCGCTGAACGCACGAAACGCTGCCGAATTCTATATGAAAAACACTTATCCAAAGAAAAATGCAAAAAAATTGTCAAAATAGATGAATCATGGGTGTATTTAAATTATTGCAGCAAAAAAAAGCCATTTATTATCATAAAATGGGAGAAAAAAATTTAAGTACATGGTTCACAGAATCGAAAGAAAGTTTTTCTAAGGGATTCATGATTGTTGCTGGTTTTTCATATAATGGCAAGTTAAAAATAAAGAGAGTGGGAAAAAAATGTCAAGATTAACTCCAAATACCATCAGGAACATATTTTATCGCCAATTTTTCTGAATGAAATACCATCACTTTACCCACAGTGTCATCAATCTGTGGAACTCCATCAAGACAAAGCTAGCAGTCACACATCAAAATCCACTGTACATTTCCTAAAAGAAATGGAACAAAAAACCGGTATCAATGCCATACCCTTCACTGATATCCCTACTAAATCTTCCGATGTATCACCTATGTATTTTTGTGCTTACGGACATTTAAAATCTGTATTATCCAAATGTCGTCCCACAACCCTTACAAAACTCTGGAAAGCTGTTCAGGAGGAATGGGATAAAATACCTCTTATGACACTTCGAAAGGCATTATTATCCTGGAAATTATGGTGTCGAAAGATAGTTCAGAATAAGGGCTATCAAATAGAACATTTAAAATACAAGAATATTATGTAATTTAGTTTTGTGAATACAATATACATTGTCTAAAAAATATGTGAACAGCCTCTGTATAAGCATAATTGGTATGTCTTATGAGAGTAATGAAAACAAATTAATACAAAGTAAAAGAAATTCCATTAATTAGAATGTGGAATTAAAACTTTCTAATTTTATAGAATTTTGTTAAAGAATCTTATAAAATTATTTATAGTTTGTGATGCGTTCGGTCAACCACGTCACACCTTAAGCAAAAACCAGAATTTCCACCACACTAAGCGCATACATTCTTATGTTTATTTTGTCCTTAGATAATATTTATTTTATCCTTACAGAATTTCTTTCTAAATAAGTTAAACTTTCTGTATAAGCATAATTGGTATGTTTTATGAGAGTAATGAAAACAAAATAATACAAAGTAAAAGAAATTCCATTAATTAGAATGTGGAATTAAAACTTTCTAATTTTATAGAATTTTGTTAAAGAATCTTATAAAATTATTTATAGTTTGTGATGCGTTCGGTCAACCACGTCACACCTTAAGCAAAAACCAGAATTTCCACCACACTAAGCGCATACATTCTTATGTTTATTTTGTCCTTATATAATATTTATTTTATCCTTACAGAATTTCTTTCTAAATAAGTTAAACTTTCTGTATAAGCATAATTGGTATGTTTTATGAGAGTAATGAAAACAAAATAATACAAAGTAAAAGAAATTCCATTAATTAGAATGTGGAATTAAAACTTTCTAATTTTATAGAATTTTGTTAAAGAGAATCTTATAAAATTATTTATAGTTTGTGATGCGTTCGGTCAACCACGTCACACCTTAAGCAAAAACCAGAATTTCCACCACACTAAGCGCATACATTCTTATATTTATTTTGTCCTTATATAATATTTATTTTATCTTTACAGAATTTATAGATAGTAAATGTTTGTTTAGAAGTTATATGTGGTTGAAATAATCAATACAAATGTTCGTATTAGTAATTTTAATGTTATTGCGTTTTTATACTAATTAAGGTAGATTCTGTACTTGAATTCATGTTCTCTGTTTGTCATGGCTGGATTTGGCAAAAAACTATTTAATTAATAGTTCTTGAGTAATTTTTCATTTACATTATAAGCGCTGTGACAGTTATGTAAATTGGTTTCTAAAATATTGACAATTTACATAGTATTCGCTTTAGGTTAATTACAAAGATAAGAAAAATGCATGTGTGGGCAACACATTTATTCTTAATGCAAGAAATTAATAAAAGATTAGAAAGAACATTTTATAATAAAAGTAACTGTCAGTTTATGTTCGAAATGCTTCTTTTTTGCAGAAGCTTTAAAGCTTAGATTTAAGTATTTTTTATAAATACCCGTGAAAATAACATCGCTTTGAAATATCAATAACTCAGTCAGGAAAGTTTGTAAACAGGAAATTGAATTAATGAATGACTTCATTAGGTTTCTTGTAGTCTTTTAAAAAAGGTTCTTAATTAGGCTGTACGATTATTTGTTTATTTTTATTCTTAAGTGATATTCAATCATAGAAGGAAGATATTGACATATGGATTCATTCTGGTTCCATAGTTTGCGTTCATCATTTATAATACGTACTAAATTTTTTTTAAATATTTGTTTGAGAATAGTTTAAAAATAAATCAATAACAGTATCCCAGTTCGCTGTTGGCATTACATGAATCTGTTTTACCACAATTAAGACTTAAATGCTCTGATAAAACAAAATGTTATTAATTTAATTAATGATTACAAAAAAAAATGTTTTAGACGCGAGCTTTAGAATACAATGCAATTACCGATTCTGGAAACACCAAAATAATTCTTAAACATTGAGTTCCAAAATAGAAAGGAATGAAAAATGCATATTTCGAGAAAAATATGACAAGCTGCGATTGATAGTGCATTATTTCGTCACAATGGCGTAGGTACCAACAACTTCAATGATGATTGTATACCCCATTACAGATTACTTTATGAAAAATGTTCGAAATTGTAATTTTTTTTTACTTTTTATGTCCGACCACAGATCCCCTTGGCTTTCGGCACTTTAAGAGTTTTGAAGATTCACTCGATGGGTAAACCGCTATTACTCCAATCACAGACAATCACCAATCAATAGGCCATCTAGCAACAAAAACAGGACGAACTTTCGCATATCAGCCCAATAAAAAAATCTCATGTTTAAACACACATTAGTTTATTATGTACGTATCTGTGAAACTAAAGCATTTCTTCCAAAGAAAATCTGTATTGTAAAGTCACACCGACAATAGTAAGGAAACATATCCACCACAACCCTACGAACCTATTTCCCCTTTTTATCCTTTGAAGAGCAATGCTATCAGATGTGCTACTGCTTGTTTGCGTGCCATTGTGAAGAAAATTACTCGCTTACACAGCGGGAAAGAGCCTTTGAAAACACACCCATTTACAAAATGAAAAGCGCGAAGAGCATGAAGCACTTGGAACCCCACAGAGGTGTTTGTACAGAACTCACGCTTTGTCTGTGTACCTGAAATAAACAAAAGGCTGTTTGATTCCTAGGTTTTGAAGAGGACAAAGGCTGGGGTAAAATAAACCTTCGGGAACTGGAAACAGATATTCTGTTCTCCCGTAACCACAATTCCATTCGAAGTAGGGGGGTTGTGGAAGGGGAATTAAACTACATTCTGCGTTTTCTTTACGCTGAGGATTTCTTTAAAGGGAAAGAGTAAATGTGGTGACTGTTTGGGGAGATAAGACAAGAGATTTTCGTGTTGGTTTAGGATGTGTGGGAGCTCGGATAGCAGCGAGAAATGTTCGGAGAATGTTGAGATGATAATTTTAAAAAAAAATTCCTTTTTGGTCGGGATATTGACTAAATAGAGGATTTGTCGAGTTACGTGTCACCAGAAGCTCTAAAATATGCGAAAATAAACGAAATTTTAAATCGTTAAACTTCACTGATGACTTAAGAATTATCGCAGCTGCGTTATGAACATTGTACGTTTTAAAATATGTAACTAGTTTTTTTCCAAACTCTTCACTTTAGAATTTAATGACGAGCTGCATTTTCATTGACTTTTGTGATAGGTTTTGATAGTAAGTCAGATACTGTGTAATAATCGACAAAATTGATAAGAAAAATGTTTTATCGAATTTGTGTAATGTTTCTTATCTTAATTTGTTAAAACTTTCAGCTTATAATACAAAAAATCTCTGCAAATTTTAAGTTTCGTCAATATACCTAAACATTCCTATAATATAATTCAGTAGCTAGGAAATGGCTTCATGCGATAACATTTAAAATTAGTGACTTTTGAGCTATTTGGGATAAATTATGTGGTAAGCTGTCCTTCACTAAAGTGTTTCCAAGCCGTTAAATATATCGGTGTCCACACTGGAATTTAAATCGTGAGCATGTTCTGTTTCTGATCCTCTTGGTCAATGTATAAACTAGGCAACGGTTATAAGACAATGCTGTCAAGTCGTTCAACTATAAATTCATGAGGCAACGTACAAACTGAAAAGTGACAACCTCAGGGGATTCATGTTAGCATATGGACTGTATATAAAGATTAGGGTGATCCTTGTAGTAGGACAATTCACGGGGTACTTTGCCTTGTTCTCCCAGTGGTACTTCATATAAGTTATAAGTTAGGAAGAATATCTTTCAATCCAAATCTATCTATCAACAAATACAAAATTGTCCTGCTTCGTTGATCCGGGTGAAAACCAGTCTTTCTGACCGTTGAACTATCTAAAGTGTACGTAGGTTCTGAAATAAACGTCGCACTGAAGCAAAGCATCGGGCTATCGGTGATGATCCGGGATCAATACTGAGCGAAAATATTCGACGACACCTCCTAACTTTGAGCCACGGTCAGAGTATAAGGTCAACACCTCGTCCCCTTAATACCGAAACTTCCACATCACACCAACATGAGAACATTTGAGGCGACGACAGATGTAACGTGCACCACTCTCCACGTTAAAGACGGTCATTGGTTGGATCAAGTTTCAAATTCGTTACCCTGATATTGATAATTCAATACTCGTCTAAGTTGATTACGGCGGCCCTTGAACTATCTGAAACTTACTATACTTCTAAAATATACGGACAGAGGGGGCAGAGGTCAGCATTTGCAAAACCGACAACAGGAAGATCATAAGGTTATTAAGGGGTCTGCGTCGATCCCTTCTTAATTGTCAACTAGAGGGACGAAGGGAGAGAGACAATTTCAAGAACTCAAATCAGGCAGACGTATTTTTTCGCACTGGATTCCGGGTCATTTGGATTGTAGTTCTCCCTTTTTACAGTGCCCACAATCTAGGAACGCCGTCTATAGTTAATTAAGTAGATAGCATACCATTTGTGTTAAATACATAACTATTTTACTTCTATATGGGCTGCTTCGTACTTTTTTGATGCCCCACTCGGTCTACTACATTGCAGAGCAAAAGAGACGATTTACACCAAGCTTGAAAATTCGCTACAGCTGCATTCTATGCCTCTTGTCGTGGCAACGATCTTGGCGCCTTTTTTGGCGCAATTTTAGCAGCGAGTTATGGCATGTGAAGACAACCCATATTTAATAAAGTTATTCTGGTTCTTACGGTAACCGGTAAGGTTTGATTTTATTTAATTTCCGTTAAAGCTTAAAATTTTCCGTAGAAAAAATAAACCCTTTTTTATTGGAATTCTTTTCTTGGCGACTTAAAAAGTGCTCCAAGAGCATTGCCGCAAAAAGAGTTTTGAACGCAGCTGGTACCGAAAATTCTTTATTTTAGGAAAAGGGCTTTATTTGAGTCGATATCTTAGGCTGGAATTCGGGAGTGTAAGTTAGTCAACATGACTTAAGGAGTTGTTCTCTTTTTAGGTAGGCTAATGAGGCCTTGGTCTATAACTGTTTGGTGTCTACATAGAAAATTTCTCAAATTAATTTAATATATTCCAAGAGTTAGTACATACAAATTTTAGATTGGTCTCTCAGTGGCAGAAGCTTTAATTTTCCTCTGAGCCTGCAGTAACTTAACCTAACATGGCTTTAGGAAACACCTCTCAACTATTTTTAATGCCCGATCTAAGAGCTGAACAGATTTTCCTGTGTATGGAAAGCAATCAAGCGATGTACTGAAAATACAAGATCATTTTTATACTTCATTCCGAATACTTCTTACTCTTTTTAAACTATCATAGATTCTTTACTGTTCATACTGTCATAGATTCCTTACTTTTAGACTGCATTGCTTTGAATTCTCACATTAAAATATCACTAAATTGGTTTTGCCAGACGTGCTAACGTTGCAAAATTATTGATGGAGGCAAGAAATACACTAAATGTTTCATGTGAGTCGCTTAGAAAAGGTTTTTTTTTGTTGTACAGATTAATATCCCGATTAGGACCTCCAGGCTCAGAGATGTGGTTGGAGTCATCCGACACCAGACACATACCTGTGCCTGGAGTCCTGATATTCTCATATCACGAATGTACTAACGGTATATTTTTATATCAATCCATCATATTTACGGAGGGCACACTCCAGTCATAGCAACTGGTGTGTCTCGTTACAGTTATTGTTTGATCCACGAGGGCTAATTAGACACCATCTGTAGTGAAATCGGAGGGGGCTTGAAGATTGGGATCCTAGGACGACTTGATGCAGCGGCATCAGTTCCTGTACAATTGCATACCCATAGTAAACTGTCGACTTAGAACAGAATAGTAAGTGATAAAAATTTTTTGCCGTAACGTCGTTTGAAGACTAACTGCTAGTATTTAATTCAAAAATAAATATCTAAGCATTTTCTTAGTTTTATATTTTGTTGCAAACAGATACGACAATTTATTTTTCAGAATCGGAAAAATAAAGCATTTAATGTCAGACAACGTATTTCCTAAAAATGCCAATATGAGTTTCTGCTCTAAGCTGACAAAATGTGTACTTATATCATTGACCTCATAATAACCAATCGTATTAACTTTGGGTGTCCATAAGAGCGTTTGTACACATACCGATAATTATCCGATGTCGGAGTCGGAGACTTTTAAATTACATTGTTTCATATTTGTACCTTATACACGACCATCCGGTATTATCGGATCCGACAAAAATGACACCTGACATTTTGAAATGTAGGACGGCCCGCTAAATCGGCCCGTTAAATATCCAGTGCGCCTGCGTTTCGCATTTCAGAATTGCAGTTGTTTACATATTCGTCTGTAATTTAGTCGTTGGAATTGGCTTCCCACGTTTTAAATTATTGAAAAGATACAAAAATGATTGTTAAAACCTATATATTACTTACGGAGCTTATAAAAACATTGTATAAAACGAACCTTCCGTAAATCGTTCAGCTATTGGTGGATAGATCCAAAAGCGTTTATTATTTATCGCTTACGCCAAGTACATTCAGTACAAAATAACAATTTATTTTCTTTTTTAAAAACAATACACGCATTTAACTAGGCTGAGTAAAAAGTCGAATAAAATCGTTTAATACAATTTGATCACGTTCAAACGAAAATGAGTAAGATCTCCGGTAAAAAATTGGACGCAATATACGAGATCATGCCTGAACATCGTCAACCCGATGATTACGTCTCAGACATCCGGTAATTATCTGTGCGTGTATAAACGCTATAATACTTAGAGCCCCTTTGCGTTACTTTTAAACAGTATATTTATTTTCAACCAAATGACCATGCTCTAAGCCGAAAATATGCGTGTTTGTATTATTTACCCTATATTTTTAGTGACCTTACGTTAACAACTTTGGGTGTCTCTGAGACTTTGAGCCCCGTTGTGTAACATTTTAACAGTAGCTTTCTTTTTAACCAGGTGACTCCCTAAGCCGACTGTATTTGTATTTGTAGTATTTACCTCATGTATGGAAAGTCACCCAACCCTAGTAACATCGGATGTCCGATGGACTTAAGAGCCCCTGAGTGTTACATTTTAACAGCATACATCCTTTTTTAACCAGGTGACCCTGTTCGGCCCCGACGCGGGGGCAGCCAGCATCATGGCCCTGATGTCCTCCCCGAAGGCGCAGGGGCTGTTCCGGTCGGCGTGGCTGGTAGGACCCACCATGGTGTTCAACCGGACGTTTGAGGAGGTGACGGCCCACAACAAGGGGCTGTTCCTGCAGCGATCCGGCTGCCAGGACGCCCGCTGCTTAAGGAAGAGTGTGGCGCAAGACATCATAGCCGCACACCTGGGCAAGGACGATGCCTCCTTCAGAATCCGGGACCAGAACGACCTCCCAATACAGGGAATCTTCCCCGAGCAGCTCATTGTGCTGGACGGTGAGTGCTTAACGAGAATGAAACTATACCGACTTTATATTGTGTTGTTGTTATTACTTCCTTTTGGTCTAACCAATGTATAGATCAAGTCCAATAAACTACTCGTCTTAGGCCTCTGGCCAGGACCAATATTTTCGCGTCCTTTTCCTACTGGTGGATCAGGTTGTTGTGTGGTCCTCAGAATCCTCAGATATGAATCCTTTTGGTTTCCTTTCCCTTCTTTCTCGCCCACAGGAGAACATCGCCATTAAGTGTCTATGGGCTTCACGTAGGTACTCTAGTGATTTTTACTTTTCCCACGGGGTAAACTGTTTTTAGTAAACACGAAAGCCGCACCCCTAGGATATCCAAGCCATCTTTTCTTGCTTTTATCCCATTCTATTCTCCAATCCGTCTGTTTTCCCTTCCACGACCTATTGACTTGTAGTGGTCTACATTTTGTTTGGTACATCTCGGCTAAATATGGCCCTTGCGCCATAAAACCCCAAAGCACCCAATCCTCTCTTTTCCATGCGACAAAAATGCGATTTGGGTACAGAAAGCCTCGTCTCCGGTGAGAAGGAGCCCCTCGGGGCACATCTTAAAGTGTTTGCGGGCTACATGAACTCGAGGTACCCTAGTGATCTTTTATTTTCCCAAGGGGTGTGCTGTCTGTGGTAAACACAGATGTAAGCTACCTCGATACTCAAAAAATCTTTCTCTCTCTACTTTCAACCGTTTCTTGTTACAACTACTTGACTGCCGTGTTGGCCACAGATTTGCCAATTATGGGCCTTGCGCCATATAAACCCCAAATGATACCAACCATGACAGGGAGATAGGGAATATCCCGATGGTACGTCCATAAACATCGTTCCTCCTTGGTGTACTGGGTTTTGTGTCAGTTGACTAAAGCTTTAATCTCTAACACCACTAACCTACGGCCGAAAATACCCGAACCGTCTGCCGCGACCGCGCAGGTGGTATTCGACAGCCGTCACGTTGATTTTGGATGCAGGTGTTATTAACTGATTCCCTGAAAAATGTGTCCACTAAGAGATATGTTGGAGAGCTCGAGCTAAGCAGAGGTGTTTGTTTTGTGATGCTTGTTTTGGGGGCCACGGTCGTTGAGGTTTTACGTTCTTTGTAACGCCCACGACATAGGATACAAATCTCTATTGTAATATAGTGCATGTACGTTTTTTTCTAAAATAATGTTATTTGTATATTAGGTTGTGTCATTGTGTTGACATATACACCACTCGGCCCACTACATTAGAGCGCATACATCTTTTTATATACAAATCCCACCAAAGACCATTGGAGGGCCTTTGAGTGCTAATATTCCCATATTCAAAGGCTATCGAGGAGTAGCTTAAAAAAATATTCCTTTTTACGCCACTGTACAAGCCGAGCGATGAGATTATAATGGCGACACACCATGTCATGGGTCAAGGCGTGGAAACAAATATCTTGGTCGTCAATCAGTTGGTGTGAACGTCTTGGCAGAGCTTGGAGAACATGGTCCAATGGATACTCCACCTCTTCTATGAAAGTTGTAGTTTTAACTGAAATCTAGTTCGTTTTACGGAACCTTTATAGTGTATTCTGGGACTTGGAGTTGAGGTGTAACGAATGGGGATTGAGACACCAATCAGGAGCATGCTTCTGTTTCGACAGATGGAGCTTGGTGATGGCATCAGTATTTTGGAAGATGGGGCCATTCAGTAACTTTACGACCAAACGTTGTTTCAACTCTTCACTATACAGAGGGTTGAAATATGTTCAGTACTTTTCTAGATTCCTTAAAAGATTAAGAGAATCCAGATAATATTGAAAGAAATTAGAAAAAAAAGCTCCCAGGAGAGGCCTGTGTACTCCTGCACTTAAGATAGATTGGAAAATAATTTTATTTATTGGCATGCTTAATAGTTTTCCTGTGACCTCACTACCAGGTCAGTTTCTGACTAGATTTTTTCGAATCGCTCCCTTTGGATTAATCACGGACCGTTGCCAATAGCTCGTTGTGTTGTTCCAATGTGACATTAATTCCATTACTTACTTACCTACCGTGATGTTTTTCTCCTTAATTGGGGCATAGTCCTTCCTTTTGAGCTAATTGAAGCTTTTATTGAAACTTTTATCCTTTGGAAACTCCCTATGGATGTAAGATCTCGAAATGTTTATAGAGGTCGGGTAGAACTTTTCTCTACGTTTATCTCCCCAGTTTAAAGCCTTTGAATGACTTAAACCTGAATTAAACCAGACTTATGTGAGCATATGCACCTCGTCACGCTATGACCCCTGAGCCTTTTTCCTAGTCATGGGAAATGAACTAGGAGTCATCAGCAATGAAATCACCCAGACAGCTCATTGTTCAACGATCCTTCCTATGAAAGTGAAGTCTTTGGTAAAATCAATAAAAAGTTTCTGCATTTCAATCGTGAAGTAATGACCTTCCTTGCTGTATCATTACAAGTCTTAGTTCTTGTGAATATTTTATGGGAAGCTATAATACTAGGTGACAGTGTCCTATTGGCCAGTATGCCTTCAATATCATCTTCTCGAATACCAATATGATTAGGTATGGTTTACATCTGAAATAAGTTGACTTATGTGAGCATATACGCCTTGTAATGCTCAGATTCATGAGCCTTTTTCCTAGTCATGGGAGATGGACTAGGAAAAGGGTCAGTTGTTAAACAAACTTAATCAGGCGGCTCATTTCCCCACGATTCTTCGAGTGGTACTGATCTTGTAAAACTTGGAAAATGCCCTGGTATTCAATCGTGAATATACATAGATAGAATCTTTCGTGCAGTATCGTTGAAATTTTTGACTGTGAATACTTTATGGGAAGCAAGAATTCTAGGTGACAGTGTCCTCTTGACCAGTCTGCCTTTAGTACGATCCACTCTAATATCAGTATGTTTAGACACATTCAAGAAAGTTTTGTAATGATTTCAAATATTTTATTGTCTCTTACAGCCCAAAATGTGCATTTTGTATTTTTGTTTAGTTCGATTTTGGATGTCGATTTTTTCTTGTCCCACAGCAGAGTCGTGCTAGTGAGACCACTAAAAAAGCTCTCAAACAGCTGTCATGTTTTACCTCTCTTTTTATCAAAGGGTCCTTTTATAGGATGTCTTAATTATAAAATACAAAATACGAAATGTTTTTATATAAATGCTTTGATTGTGTATCATAGAACTCGTTTGTTTACAGTTTAAATTAAGAGCTATTTCGAATTAAAACAATAATCTTCAATTGTTTTCACTATACTTAATTCACTGGTTCAATTTTAGATTATTCCTTTTTTTCGTAGCTACAATTTTTTGATTTCGTGGAAAACGAACTCACATTAATTGAAGAATCTTCCATTCATAAAATACGCCGTTATTTTTCTCTTCCAGTTCTTAACATCGGAGATTTTCTGCGCGACATTTTCTAAATATAGATTCTAAACTGTTTTTCTCCCAAACTTCTTCAAAAAATCGTACTCAAGGATTAATATTCGTAAATGTAGCACATTTAGGCAAGAATTGCTTGATGGCCAAATAGACATCAGGGTGAGCAAAACTTTCTAGACTAGATTTGACAACTTGCTTGCAAAATTATAAGCAAGTCACTTCATAGTGTATTAAGTACCACAGCTCGATTCAAAGTATACAGTTCCAAACTTTAATGTTTTGAGTATTCATGAGATACACTAAATGATACAAGAATATTTATAATAATTGGTAATTTCCCAGATCCTACCCACGATTTCTACTTAATTTGCATTAGTTAATTACAGTTTAAGTTTACACTTAATTTTATAGATTTCTAGTAATTCAGATATAAGATCAGTTTATAATTCAATTTGAGGTAAGCAAATTGCTATAGATTATTTACTGACAACGTTGATGCAATTACAATATTTATTGATGCAATTAAAAGACAAAAAATCTATGTCATTCATGTTCACACCGTAGAATGGGCTTTGGTGATCAATTCAAAATTCTATTTTAGTTCCCGTAATATAAAACACCAAACATATTAGCATATGGTGTACTGTTAAGAGGGAAATATACTATGCATTCGGTGAGTAGGCATTTTACCATGGGAGAGTCCATTTGTATATAGGTGGTTAAGCTCACAGTCGATAGCCTGCCATACTATTAATCAAGTTTGGCGATCACCGTATGTGATTATTTGCTTTTCCATTTTTCTCTGGATAATTTCATAAGCCAAGTCTTCTAACAGTAACGTAACTTCATAAGCCAAGTCTTCTAACGTTAACGACACCATAGTTTTGAGTCATAAGAGTCACATAAAATTCATAGCAACAGTTATGAAATATATCAGTAACATAAGATTGCATAAAAAATGTATGTTGAAAATTTTTTATGCTACATAATCTATAATCTGTATTTTGAGATTGGCTTTTGACCTAATAAGATGTACATATTAATTTTCAAATTTAATGGAATTACAAATGGTGAAACTAATTATTTAAATCCCTTATTAAGTGTCAGTAAATTAAATTATTTTAGGAACATCCTCATCACAATTAAATATGAAGAAAAATTAATATTTTACTTTTACAAATAATAAATGTGTAGTATCAAAATACTAACATCCTTCAATACTGATATTGATCTTCGTCATACACATTTCACGTTTAAAAAAACAAACCGTCAACTTTTTTATTACGAATAAATTCAAGGCCGACTGGTTATCAGCTTTCAGGTTGTCATATCTATTCCAATAAAATAAGATTTTATATACTACCTTGCTTGTGAGCATTATTTTTAGATATCGCCAAAAAATTTAAGATTTGAACGACAGTATACTGTCCAACGTATTTACGCGTGTAGCAAATAATGACCATATAGAGCAACAAACCAAACATACTGTATTTAATTCTTAAATACGCACCAAACAATATTATTTCATTCACGTAGCTTCTGTACCTTCCTAAGAGCTTCAGCCATACATTCTGCTCTGAAACCTGTAGTCTTTCCCTCATTACTTCGTGCTTGACCAATGGAATATTTCATCGGATTCTTTTAAAAATATACACAATATACACTATATAGATTTCGGAAGCGAATCCATCTTGGTGTTGGGTTCTTTATTCTTCGTTGAGACTCGTCCCACTGCTTTATGTACCTGGTACCATGAACGCTGACGTGTTCTTCGATGTTCTGGATAATCCAGCTCTGCCTTCACTACGGCGATGATGGTTGTCCCTTCCAACAGTATCGAGTTCCATGTCATACTGAAAAACGTGTGATGGACTAGGTTCCTGAAAATGAGGTGAATTCGCTTGTGACTGGCCTGTTTGGAACACCGATCGCAATCCGATCTAGCACTTGTGAATCAAACTGAGCGACGAGTAGCATACCGCCACGCCATGACGAGATATTCCTGCCCATACTCACAGAGAACTTGTGGCACGTCTGCATCGACGTGTTGCAGCTGTAATGCAAGCAAAACGAGGACCCCCTAAGCGTTACTAAATATAATAATAAAGCACTTTTTTATGAAAAACATGCAATGTCCAAGTACTTTTGTCCATATAGAGTAAGTGGTTATATTGCCATCATGTGCATTGTGGTACTCTACGTCGTGGACACCTAAATATCAATTCGTGTACTGCCATTATTTTCTTCTGTGTTCTGAGTGAAATTCGATTCAGGGGACGCACGATCACGTCTCTCTAGCATCGACTGTCTTAGCCAGGTTATTCATATTCTTGAGACTGTTCTTGAGGACTTCACATCTTGCGGACTAATAGACTTGATGTAATAATCTTAAAGAGATTAGATAGGAACATGTCTGTTGTGTGGGAAAGCATACTGCACTCCTCTGGAAACTTGTGGTGTTCTGAGGGTATAAACCAACTTATTTAATCCCCTAATTGGTTTTCCCGTGCTGTCTCATCCATCAAGATCAACGAAATTTGATCAGGACAAGATATATCATCCTCGATATTTTTGATGATGACAAAATCCAGATTTTGTCATATTTCTTCTAATGATAACGGTAATTAATTAACATCGCACTGGAGCAAAACAACGAGCTATTAGTGGCGGTCCGAGATAAAACTTCAAGGGAAAGAATCTAGCACAGCACCACGTAATTTTGTGTCTATGTTAGGTAACGAAGTTACTCCTGAGCTGGTACCCACTCTGCAAACTTCAACACCATGCCAACGCGAGGACATTTGATGCCACGACAGATTTAACGTACACCATTCATCTTTGTTCGCGACCTTTCGGTTGCTAATTCGTTGTTCTTCCAACCGAGCTATTGTTGTTTTTAATGCAAAAGCCTGTTCCAAATTGCCTCATGGTCTGAGCAGCATCATTTGTTTTTCCAATTGGGATTTGAATTTTTTTCAAGTAGTAGGAACGTTTTGTCTCGACGAGGTTTCTCGTCAATAACAGAACGTATTTGATCTTGATTGACGAGGTATCTCGTCATTAACGAAAATGGTCGAAATAAATCGCCGAGACCACTTGAAAATTTAAATAACCATCACAAAAACGGTTACAACACACACTGGATAATTATAACCGAGTAGAAGAACAATAAAAAATTGGATGAGCACAATATTTTATACGAGAAGTGTGAACCATTAATTTACACTTTCAAATGCTATTTCCACAGTTTAAAAACCTTCGAATATTCCTTAGTTATATTTATCTAGCTACGATCCTTTAATTAATACAAAAATCACTCCTCTGGGACAGTGAAACTCATCGAAGAATTTTAATCCCTGCAATACACCATTTTGTAAACATTTCCCAAAGGATCCTCCGCAGCGCATCTTGCAGCTTCCCCACCCGGGAAACGAAGTCAAAACTCGAAGCAAAGTCCTCTCTGACACAAAGTGCGCAATCCTTTAGATGCAGGAGGGCGACTTTATTAAATTGCGGACTGAGGGGATTTATTGTAATTAATTTTTCGTGTTTATCGAGGACGTGAGTTTCACGGCGTGTCCTCTAATTAGAGCTCTACCTGTGCCGACTGCCTGCGGGGGATTCTTAATTATTTTCCCGATATGTGCTCCAGCGGGGAAAGGATGAAGAATGCATTTCAAATGTCGTTTCCCGGTGTAGTGATGTCTGTGATATCGGGGTTTCATCGGTATGTCTGTCATGAAGTATGCTATTAATGAGTTGAGCGAAGTTTTGTTTTCGTAAGGAAAAAAATCGCGACCTATTTTTTTAAACTCCAGTTAATAAAAATGTGTTGAGATATTATAGAAGGTAGGTAGTTGAATTAACGTGTTGCTGGAGGAACACGATGTGCTATCTTGGACGCTCGTGGATTCATCCCGATGCGAAAGATTTCAGGACAACACCTCGTAATCTTGAAACTCGGTCAGATAACGAGTCACACAAGAAGAAATCCATTTTAACTTTAGAACAGCCGGATTTTAGAAGTCAAAGAATACGAGCTTCGATTTTCAACTGCATGGTCAAATAAAGCATGGCAAATTGGGAAAAGGGTCAAAATGACCCCAACGGCTCTCCTAATGACGAGATATCTGGACATCAAGGTATTGCAGATTTTTTCAATATACACGAGATCAAGATATTACTGATGTGATTCAAGATATACGAGATCAAAATATTGTTGATTTGCTTTCAGATATACGAGATCAATATATTACTCATTTGCATCAAGATAATCGATATCAAGGTATTGTTGATTTACTTTGAGATTAAAGAGATCAAGATACTGCTTATTTGCTTCAAGATATACTAGATGAAGATATTGCGGATTTGCTTTTAGATATACGAGATCAAAATATTGCTGTTTGCTTCAAGATACACTAGATCGAGATCTTGCAACCAGTTTTCTCTCTACTAGACAACCGCCAGGATGGTCAAAATCGTTTAGATACTATAGAAAGAATAATTAGTAGTTATTTTTTCATAATATCTACAATAATATCCCTTTAACCCGGCTGTTGGTTATCTCAACTAGGTATGTCTTCATTAACAAAACTGGCCAGGTCTTGATGGAGTGGAAATTTGCTCATTGGGATTCCCAGCACAGGTGTTGACCTCGTAATCGGACCGTCGTTCAAAAAGACGAGGTGTCATCATCGTATCTTTTCCTTTTGTTGTTGTTGTTTCTCATGCCTACACTGGCAGACCAGAGGAGTGCCAGGCCCGTCGAAGACGGCAAGAGGCGAGGGGGTGCACCTTCCATGTTATTGAGCCCCTTTGGGAGGAAGTCCGACTTTGCTCGACTTACATGACACATCCGTTTTACAGTAAGGCCCCTTTCATACATCCATTCACTCACACGTATCGTAATTTAGATCCCAATCAGAGGCCGATAACCCCCTGATCAGGTACCCCCAGAGGTATTGATTTGGTATGAGAACATGGGGGACTTTGTGACCACGACCTATTTAACGTGACCCAGTCACCATTAGTGAACACGACGGTCTTTAGCCAGGTCGAAGTGCCGATCTCGCAATCCTCTGAATTGCAGGCTCCGCCGAGGACAGAACCCACAACCCTTCTGATGCGAGCCCGACGCTCTACTGACTGAGCTACCGCGGCTCTTGTATCTTTCCTTTTGGAGTTGATCTCGGACCGTAGTCAAAAGCTTTTTGTGTTCTCCAGTGAAACGATAATTAATTACCTACCTGCCAACCGTGGACGAGGGATCTCGTAATTAGAAGAATACTGACCAGTGTTGCTCCAGTGTGACTGAACAAAATATCCTTTTGAACAGGCTTTTAAATATTTCATCCATCTACACCAATTTAAAAGCTTCACTTGACTATTAGCAAGTAGCTCCACAGGAATGTGTTTCATATGAATATTACTCTCACAACCCCATCGCTTTGTAGCTCTTTAAATTCAAATTAAGTTTGAATAAGAATAAATATTGAAAAACTTAACTTTTAACTCAAAATGTCTTTCTCAGAAAAATTCCCAAAAGAATTCGACGCAAAAACACCATTATCACGTCTCTTCCAGATGGGAATTTTCCTAAACTTTTTCACTTCCTCTGTGAAGTGCGAAATCAATATTTGCTTAAAACAGCAATGCAAAAACAATTCCCCGAAATATAAGCGATTGTTCACTTTTTCATCTCATACCTCCCAATAAAATATTACAGACATTTTTTCTCCTTCTTTAAATTTCCATGTATAAAAAATGAGTCGCTTTTTTATGCATATTTATTCGTGCAACCCATTGCCTTCCACTTCATGGGCAGGTGGGTGCAGTGGAGTGTTAAGTATAAAATTCAGTCATACGTGAACTAAAACTTCTTTCTATTTATTTCGGTTTTTTCCTCTTTATTTTTAAATGGTATCTTTGTGTTACGGAGGTACACGCGAGAACTGATGGAAGGTATGAATATGACACATCTGTACGCATTAACAAACTCTGTTTTAATATGCAAGGCACTCAATATGCTTGAAATTTAAATATAAATTAATTTCTTGTTTCTAGAAAATATTCTACATTATATAAATGTATAAAGTTATTAGATCTCGACAACTGAATTTTGTTTTGATAATATAATACATGTTTAAAACATATTTTTTATTATATATATTTTAATTAGAATTTTATTTCATTAGCTATTTTATAGAAATAGCTATTTTTCTGCTAAGTATGGAGTAAAACCAACTAATCCGAAAATAAATATAAGAGTAAGATAAGGGACCGTACTCTAAGGTTAAATCAGTTGTACCGAATAGATTGATCTCAGGTCCAGTCGACAGTTACGGGCCCTTCAACAATTTTTATCAGATTAAGAGTAACTCAATGTCAGTTTAGTTTGCACCTAGTCCATATATCTAGCCCTCCGAACAGGTTACTTGACCCGTGGACAAGGTACGACCCTGCAAAGTTTTTATTAGAGCCACAGAACAGATATAACGACTTGCAGGTGAGATACGGCCCTTCAAGTATTTTTATCTGGACTACATATCATATACGGCTTTTGGTATAGGTAAAATGGGTCAACATTCAGATACGGCCCCCAAAATTTCCTTTGCTAGCAGAACATATATCGCCCTCCAAATATTTGTTTCGAGGCCACAGATCAGATACGACACACCGAATAGGTTTATCCGGCGCATGGGAGGTATGAATGCCATCCCTGCAAGTTAAGTGGCACAGGTCAAAAAATAATTTTTGATGTTATGTCATTGAAAAATATGTATGAGTTGCACCAGCGTGTTATAATACTATGCTATAGAATATAACAGAAGTTACCATCATAAATACTTACCTATAATTTAAAAGAAGCTTATACTATTTCAATATAAGTTTTATAGTATCCTTTAAGTTGATGTTTCGCAAATTCTGCAATTTTGAGTTGGGTCACTTTTCTTGCCGGAGTGCGATATGTTCCAAGACAGTTTTTTTTACAGCATCAAATCGGAGCTTAGGGTTGTTTCGAAAATAGAATCTATATTTGCGCAAGTAAATATATACCTTTATCTGTGCCAATACCTGATTTTTATTAATTCATTACATTTGAAGTATATTTCGCATCGTTGCCACCACGTTAAAGGCACAAATCTGAAAAAAATGACGTTTCTAAAAGAAACGCATTCGAAGTTTTGATTCTACTGGAAAAATCCAGAGTCGACTCAAACGGTGTTTTCTCATGAAAATTGGCATCTACACTAAGCATTAAGATGATTCGTGGTTTTGTCATTGCATAGAACATGAAATGGCGACTCGAAAAATGCAGTTGTATGACAATAGTTAAAGTGCAGTTAGGTGAGAATCGCTAAAGTGCAGTTAGGTAGTTGGTAATTGGTAATTTTAGTTAACGTCGTACTAGAGCAATACAACCGGCTATTCACGACGGTCCGTGATAAGTCCCTTAAAAAAATACAGTTAGGTGAGAATCGCTTAAGTGCAGTTAGGTGAGAATAGCTAAAGTGCAGTTTGGTGAGAATACTAAAGTGCAGTTAGGTGAGAATTGCTAAAATGTAGTTAGGTGGGAATCGCTAAAATGCAGAATGTTGTCTTTGGTGTGGTAGTACAAAATTAATCATCAAAGTACGTATTTGCTGAATACAGCACATTGCAATCATTCCTTTCAAAGTGTAATGCATGTTGAGAATTCATGTATTCAATTTTCTGTATTTTGATTATACCGCTTGCGCTCAGTTTGGCACTGTCCTTTTGTTGGTATTGGTCAGATTGTACCTCAAAAAATGGAATAAAAGATCAAACTTCCTGAGTGCTGGGGATTGTAGATACCTTCTTTGGACACTAAAGAATAACAAGTTGGAAATTTTTATCAGTTCATTGAACAATAAAGCTCGGAAATCATTGTCCTTTCAATGCGTATCTTTCTAATAGTGTAAAGATATGGTATGGTATTTTAATTAACATCGAACTGTAGCAACACATCGGGCTATTGGCGACGGTCCGGGATGAAACCGCCTCGTCATCTGACCCTGGTTCAATTCAAAATTACGGGGTGTTGTCCTCGGATCTTTCACTTAGGGGATTGATGCCTGAACGTCGTCAATTGCCCTTTGTGTTGCTCTAGTACGACGTTAATTAAAAATTACCGGGATCAAATCAGAAAGGAAAGATCTAAGGACAGCACCACGGTCAGATGACGAAGTCATACTTGAACTGGCATCCCACTCTCCAAACTTCCCCACCATCCAACGTGAGGAGATTTGAGGCCACGAGAGATTTAACGTGCACGAGTCTCCTTTGCACAAGGTCTTTGATTTTATTCAAATTAGCAACCTTCCGGTTGGCAATCCGTTTCTGTTCCAACCGGGCTACCGTGACCCTACTATTGTAAAAAAGAATAACTATATCAAAGTGTTTAAATTATTTCAAAATATTAACATGACGTGAAAAATAAAAGAATTTTTTTAATTGGCATATAAATGCTCCAGTTTGTCTAAAGAGTATATTCAACTCTATATTTCCAAGTTATGAATCGATGTGGCATTATATTACATCTTCTGTAGTTATAAAATATCGGTTAACAAGATGGGAAAAGACTATTATTTGCGACATAAGCGTATTTTATTTCGTTTTTCAACGGTACCAAAAGCATTTTCAATTCAATCAAAAATTGGAGGAAGACATCATTTCAATCGTAATAACATACATTACATCCGACGCATATAAAATTATACGTTTCCAGTGTTTACCATCAAGGTTGCTAAGGGGAAACACTAAAAAACACGACAAAATGAGGTGACTTTTGAACTCGTACTTATTATGGTACTCTAACAACAAAGGAATTGTTTGGTATCTTCTTATTTATTTTCACAGCCAAACGAAATCGAAATTTTTGGAGTTCACGGTCAAAAGGTACGCTTCATACGTCACATACACATTTATTCTACAACATCTGGTCTCTATATTTGATAAATGTCGATATCCCAAACAGGGATGTAGTAAAATGATGTACTCTCGAAGTCAGATATATATTAAGCAGTTATGCTGTTTTAAAGTAATCCAGACTATGCAAGAGATTGGATACAAATTAAGTGGAGATTAACTACTAACCTTGCAATATTGAAGGGGTGCTGTATTCTTAAAACACAAAGCAGTCTAGTCACCTTCGTAGGATGTATTGAGGTATGGTTTGTTGTACTCTACAGATGTATCGTTTTTCATAAGAACTATTAAGATCATGAACTACAACACATGATTTGCATCACCAAACGCCTTTAAAGGTAGAATAGAATCAGTTGGAAATATGTATTTTATTTCCTAAGAAGTGTTTAGAAAGATTATTTTCGTCTAAAATGTCATAATTACTAAGATGACATTGGGAATTTTGATTAACGTCAAACTGGATCAAGACAACGGGCTATTAGCGACGGTCCAGGGTGTAGCCCGTGGTGAATGATCTGAGGACAACAACACGTAATTTTCAACAACGGTCAGATTACGAAGGCAAACCTGAGCAGGCACACAACTCTCCAAATTTCATGCCAATGTGAGGACAATTGAAACCACGAGAGATTCAATGTGTTCCAATCTCCTTTGTACAAGACGGTCTTTGATTGGTTTCCAACTCGTAACTCTCCAGTTGCTAATCCGTTATATAATAGAAGGAAAACTGAAGTTAGAAAGGGGTGATTTGAAGTAAAGAAATTTTAGTCATTAAATTGCATAAAATGTGACTATAAGACTACTGACATTCTCGCATATGACATATTTATACGGAACTTTTAACAACCATAGCGCTGAACAATATCCTTGTTGTGAAATGTTTCATGTATTTTGTATGAAGGTACGCCAGTTTATGTTGAAATACTCAGTGCCCGATTGGCTGTATTTTATGAAGTCACCGGAATTTTAAAATATGGAATCAGCCATAGAAAGTGTGGTGATAGTCGATCCCTCTATCTGGATTATGCTGATGCTGCGAAACACCAATCCAAGTAAAACCATTCCAACACGGTTACTTTATGTCTCTTATTTCTTCTTAGCTCAACTGCATTTGTGTGAAGTTTTCCAACTGTCTCTGGGTATCGTGGACGCAATGTACAGCAGTGACGTAAAGTTGGGCATAGCTTATCCAGCCATCATCGTGTTCGCT
Organism: Metellina segmentata; assembly: GCA_947359465.1. NCBI lineage: Eukaryota > Metazoa > Arthropoda > Arachnida > Araneae > Tetragnathidae > Metellina > Metellina segmentata. The sequence continues at coordinate 101,456,541 of OX375874.1, forward strand.
GTCATCCTGCGCTATTCGTTGGTGATTCAACGTAAGAAACTGTTCCGCCATTTATGTATGGCGAGGTTATTCCGCTGTGAGTTAAACAACAAATGCACGCTGACAGTTCAGATCCTATTGGTTCTGCTTCTCATTCTACCAAGCTCGTTTGCTGGACTATTCACGTACCTGTACATAGACGATGCAGGGGTTCTGCACTTGTGGTCGTTTGGACACGACATTGAAGGAATCGGACATCGAGCCTGGGTTATGTTCCTAGGTACGTACACGTACTATGAAGTATACGTGAAGTATTCAGGTCTGTACGTTTCATGGATGTGTCTTCTGCTATACCGATGTGGGAAGATTATCGCTCAATTCAATTCAGAACTGAGACACAAGAACTTGATGGATTCCGTCAAGGCACAGTGTACTTTGAGAAAGTACTTCGTCATCGCCAAGACGATCCGTCTGCTGAGACAAGTGCTGTCGGTACCTTTCCTCATGATCGTCATGATCGGGTTCTGCAACCTGTACATAATGTTCGCGTCATCCTTGCTGTATCCGGAGAAGCTATCCACTTACATAATTGGGGAGAACGTCACCAACACGCTCACCGGAGCCGGAGTTCTGATCGCCGTCACCTTTTACAGCGCAAAGATCCCGGATCATTTGTCAGAAGTGAGGGCCACTGCGAGACTGATGGTGCTGAAGCACAAGTTTGGCAGTCTTCTAGGGAAAGAAGCGCTGTTCCTGCTTAAGAGGATTGAAACGGAGGACATTACTCACATGTCGGTTTGCGAAATCACTTTGCTGAAATGGAGCTGCGTTTTTTCTGCTTGCGGAGCTCTAATTACGTATGGATTTCTCCTGATAACGATAAATTAGAAGTTTCAACACTTCTTTGTGAAGAGATCGGCGAGTACAGTTGTTTTTATTCTGTACATGCATTCATGCTTTACTCTCCAACTCTTTTCAACGAGATGACTCGTTCATCGAGATCTGACCAATTTTCCACACGACAAGACATAAATCAGAAGTTTCAACAATCCTTTATGAGTGAATTGCTCGAGATCAGCAAGTCGGATTGTTTTTATTCTATATATCCATTCATGTTAACCCCCCAAAGGATTTTCACTAGGTATCTCGTCCATCGAGATGTGACCAATTTTCCGAATGACAATATGTCTTGTCCACAAATACCTCCTAATAACAATAAATTAGAAGTTTCAACAATTTTTTGTGAATGAATTGCTCGAGATCAGTAAGTCGGAAGGTTTTTATTATGTTTATCCATTCATTTTTAATCCTCCAAGTGATTTTGACCAGGTATCTTGTCCATCGTGACCTGACAAATACATAACGACAAGATATTTAATCATCAAGATTATGGCGATTTTTTTTTTATCATGACGAAACCTCACCCGGTTAGTTTCCTTCTAATTACGTTACATCTCATTCGTCAAGAACTGGTGAGTTACCTGGTAATGAGGTAATAACTCGTCGAGGAAACCTCCAAAACGGTTTACCCTCCTGGTGGGTATGTATCTCTTCATACGAAAAACTGACCGGATCTTGAGGAAAGTGATATTGGAACAAAATTGTCTGCATTATGATATCATCACTAGCAAAAAATTGGCCACATCTTAATGACGAAATATCTCACCATTTGTAAAATCGGTCAAATCTTGATGGACGATATATTGATCCAGATTGTTTCAACCACGTTCCAAATCAATCTGGAGAATTCCCCATCGGGTAGGGAAGATGCGCGTTTCAAATTCCCTTTTGTAAGGATTATCACAATATCTGTGAATAAGTTGCAACAAGAAGCTTGGTTTGTTTACCCTGAAAATTCCAGAAAATCATTAAGAAATACTGTTATGATAATTAACGGGGCTTGCCAGTTTATTACGGTATATATGAGGCGGAGTATGTAAATTTTGGAATCCTCTGCTGTAAGGTGTTGAATACTTAAACGTTTAACATCCCTACGTAAATTCTGTGCATACAGTTTTGAATTTCTTAATTCTTAGGTGTTACTCCCAGAAAAAGCTATATTTTCCCAATAATGCAATTCGTTTGACGCTCATCCAATAACTGGTGTTTGTTTGTACGGGTGCCGTTTTTGCATTTCTTAATCTGTAGGTGTTACTCTCATAAAAAGCTATGTTTTCCCAATACTGCAATTCGTTTGACGTTCATCCAACAACTAGTGTTTGTTTGTACGGGTACCGTTTTTGCATTTCTTAATTATTAGATGTTTCTTTCAGAAAAAGCTCTATTTCCCCAATACAGCAATTCGTTTGATGATCATCCAACAACTAGTGTGTGTTTGTACGGGTACCGTTTTTGCATTTCTTAATTCTTAGGTGTTACTCTCAGAAAAAGCTTTATTTCCCCAATACTACAATTCGTATGACGCTCATCCAATAACTGGTGTTTGTTTGTACGGAAATAAGCGGATCGCTCTCTTGCGAGATACAAGTACGAAATAATCTCCACCATTTTGCGCCTTTCTGCACTCCGCCGGAGATTTCTCGGGGAAAAGGGGGGGGGGGGGTTAGCAGAAGAAGGATGCGCAAGATTACCCCGGCTCGCTAGCGATAGAGAAAACGAATTAAGTCGTGATGGAATTTCGCCCCCCCCCTGTACCAAAGCCTGTTAGGATGCCGCGTTTGTTTTGGGAAATTGAAAAAAACGCCTGTGTAAACAGATAGTTTTAAGCCGCTTTTCGGTGTGAAACGCTTTATGGAGGGAAGTTGCTGCGAATGCTGTTTCGTGTTTTGTTAAGATTTAGTCTTATGTTTTAAGCGAATTTGCTTCAAAATTCCTTTCGCAGAGAGGAGGAAACATGTGGAAAGGATATAAAACTGTGATGCAATGTTGAGTTAGTGACGATTCACTTTTTTAGCTACTTTAACTGCCATTTCAGAGTACATAATTTATTCTCATTTTCTAGTAGTGCTTGTTTATTTTAAATGAACTAGTAGATCAATATACATTGCAAGCAACATTAATGAACTATAGTCTAACAGTGGTTGTGCAGGATATTTTATTCAGCCACTATATATTTCATATTTCTTAAGACTGAGAATTAAAAGGTAGAAAATATTTCAAAAAAGGATATTCTAGGTAAAAATTTGATGAATACAAATTGGATTCACTTGTAGGAAAGAAATAAAAACTTTTCTTGAAGATGTAATCTAGAAACTCTGCTAAAATATTACTTATGCGGAACCTTTATCAAATTAAGTCTGTTTTTTAATCAAATGCTGAAAGGTACTTTTTTGATGCTTTTTATAGTTGAATTTTATCAAATTGAATTTAAAAATTTATCTACATACGTAAAATATGGAGTAATTGTAGAAATATGACAATTTAAAGAAATAATGTATGCTAATTAATGCTTTAAAATTCATTCTACTTCTAATTTTTTTCCCTTACTGGAATCTCGTCTTCGTTTCAAAATTTTTTAAAACATTTTGTATTCATGTGCTATTTTTTATCGTTTGTGACCTTTGAATTTAATATTTGTATTCTCATATATATGTATTCTGTATATACAGGTTTCAATTTTTGTCAACTTTTTAAATTTTTGTGTTAATAATACATTATTATAGATTACTATCATTTTCAATGTCAAATGCTCACAACTTTCTTTGGTTATTTTTATTATAGCATAAATTGGCATTACCGAAATTACTTTGCTTCATTATTTTCCATTGTGGATGTGTTTTAGGTTAATTTTATTTTGTTCCTCATATTTCGTACCCTTGCACGAAAAACAATTTAACATGCATTAATCCACGTAGTAGTTGGCTCGACGAGATATCTTGTCATTAGAAAAACTGACGTGATCTCGATTAATAATATATCTCGTCATTAGAAGAAAACTGACAAAACCTTGGCCTCGTCATCTTAAAAGAACATCGGCAATATCTTGAGAATGAGATACCTCGTCCTTGATCAAGTTGGTAAGATCGTGTCTGGACGATATATCTCGTCGAAATGAGCTATAATCCTCGATATGTCGTGTTTCTTGGGCACAAGAAGTTCGATATACCGAAAAGAACTATATAGCAAAGGTTGACAACAACTTACTTATTTAAAGAAATTCCCAAAAAATCGCGAAATAAATCAACGTTTTTTAAATAATATATTAAAGTTAAACACAAAATCAATGATAAGAACTACAGCAAATCGGAATGAAACAGTGCAACTTTGTATCTACCAAAAAGTTCTTCATAGTAGAGTTGGGTTACGCTGATATATATGTTACCGCTAAAGTACAGTAATCAGTTATTCTACAGATTATCTAGGTAATTTTCAGATTAACTGGGGTTGCAGAGCAATCTGCAAATTACTTAGATAATCTGCAAATTACCTACAAGGCACTCGTTAAAGTGAAAATAAGATCTTTGCTGGAATAACAGGAACGTAGAGTCAATACATCATACCTTTGAATTATTCGATAATCTCGAGATGATTCTTTTTTCTTGGAAACTCTTATCCGCTTCACATCTTCAATTATGGAATCATACTCTCGTTTTGTCACTAAAACACTATTATAATCTAAATCTTCGCTAAACAGGTTTGCTAAGAATATTTTCTTCATTTTACTCACCAATTCGGAGCTTGCTTACACACTAGAAGTTAAATTTACCTGCTTTAAAAAAAATCACGACAAAAATTCAAGATCTAACAGACAGAAACGAATTTGAAAACAGAATTAGCCATGCTGCGCACTGGCAGCCGACGCAATTTATGAGAAATAAAAACAACCGGCGACAACAAGACGCTGGCGAAACCAAACTAAACCGAACAGTGGAGGGAGAGGTGGAAGGTGTTTGGAAAGGAAATGATGGAAACAAACTTTTGAACTTTAACGATACGGAAGCCGTTAATGTGCACATTGCCTAGGTTATTTGCGGAAAACTCTTGATACCGCACATTAACGGATCAAATAAGGTAATCTGCAGATCAGCTACGTATTGTGCACAGTAACGGCTTCCGAGCTCTAGCGTTAAGATATGTACTACTCAATCGTAAGTTAATTTTGTAGTGGTACCTAAGCTCGTGGCAAAACTCCCTCTGCAGATATTAGTGGTAGCTGAAATTTGATAGATTACGTCACTAGTAAAATGATTGCCATATGCGTTAGACTGTGAGACCTGTATTAAAATCACAGTTGTAACTGTCCTGTGTTGCCCTTAGAAGCCGAGTGTGGGTGTCCTTGTGAAGTGAAGGCTGAGCGGCAATGAACGGAATGAAGCCGTGATAGTACATGAGCAGTGTCTGCTATCACAGAGTCTCAGGCAGTTGAAAGTGATTAGCACATCACATTGGCGATTCAACTATCCATCGTGAGCCATCCATCGAATTTGTAAATTTTTGCGTGCTCAAATCACGTCCCTCAGTCACCAAATTTGCAAGTCGAAATGAAACAGTGTAACTTTATTTACTAACAAGTATATCATTATAAAATTAGGTTTATACTACTCAATCGTAAGTTAATTTTTGTAGTGGTAGCAAACCTTTTAAGGGGAAACTCCCTTTCTTTGCTTATATCTTATCTTTAACTTATCTCATATTTTTAAAACTTATCTTATCTTTTTTAAACTTATCTTATCTTTTTTAAATTATCTTAACTTTTTTAAACTTATATTTGCTTATATTAAATTAAAGATGTAATAGAAAATATTTTTGTTTATGAATATCGATATATTTTTGCAATTACATTGCTTCTCGGCTGGGTTTAGATATACATAGGGTCACGGTAGCCCAGTTGGTAGAGTCTATGATTAGGAAACGGAGGGTTGGGAGCTTCAATGTCGATCCAATCACAGTCCTTCGAACATTAAGGTGGTGCAGGTTTAATCTGTTCTGGCCTCAAATGTTCTCACAATGGCGTGAAGTTGAAGTCTGAAGAGTAAACTGTCAGCTGAAGATTTTGACCTGACTGAAGTTAAAAATTAGACGATTGTACTAGGATGTTTCCCTTCGGAATTGATCAATTACTATTTGGTAACTACCTATTAGTTTTTAGGGTTAGGTTATACACAATGTGACAATGTCTTTATGATCATTAGTAAAATAAACATTTATTGTCTCCGAAAATTGCCAGGTAATGAGTTTCTACTGTAAACTGACGATATCCATTTGCTAATTCCAAATCCCTCCACTTAAATCTCAGGATCTGACTCAATTTCTTAAATACGGCTAACGTAACCAACCTTCTTGGATTTTCGTGGTACCGGTAAAACGTCGAATGGAATATTTACTGTGCAACTATTTAATAACTAGCTACCAGTTTTTATGTTAAAAAATAATTATTATCATTTTGTGTTTACGGTATAATGTAAGTTAATGAGTTTCTATTCTAAGCTGACAGGGCTTTTCAATTAATTCCTAATCCCTCCGCTTTAAACTCAGAAACTGGATCTCCATTTATTTAAATATGGTTAAGGTAACCCTTTTGGATTTGTGTTGTTCTGGGAAAATGCCATTGGCGTGAGAAAGATTCCACCCTGTCCTATGCCATAAATTCATTTATATCTTCGCAAGCTTGTTAGACGTGTATTTCGTAATACTCGTGCCACGTTTACTTCTTTAACTTCCGACTACACCATTTTTCCTTGCGGCAAAAATTTCCGTAGCAGGTGTCAAATGCTCAAAGCCGGAAACAATTTCGTCGAGAAAGAGGAGTCAGGAAAAGAAGGAAAATCGGTATAAATATAGAAAAGCGTCTTCGTAGCAGCTACGTAATTTTTTCGGCTTTTTTTATTTTATTAAATTATTTTCGAACTTCGGGTGGAAGTTGATGTTGGAGGGATGACAGATAGAAAAAGCAATTTCCCCAACAACGGTGGGTGTAGGGGGAGAGGAAGGTTGGAATATCTGCTCCGGGATGGACTTGGGAAGGACTTTTTGTGAATGTTCTTCGAAGTGGAAAAAAAAAACATCCTTTCGAACTTGTCGAGTCATGAAAGTTAGTTTTAACTTTCTCAGCTATAACAGCGGTCAAAGAAAATGGTGCAGTTTTTGACATGCGGTAACTTAAGTTTGATAATAGTGGAATGAACTTAAGGCTCTAAACTCAAACTTTAGGTTTAACACAAAAAATTATTAATTACATTTTGACTGTAAAATTGGACATTACTAAAGTAATGGGGATAGCTGATAATTTCATCATTTAATCAAATTATATTTAGATAAAGGGGGACTCCGGAAAATCTTTTTTAATTTTCTTCGAGGTGGTGACAAAACATTCGTTCCTACTTGTCGGTTCATTCAACTGACCACGTTATCTTAAGATATATAATACTCAGATAAAAACGAACTTTAGGCTTAGCTTGGAGTTCGGCAGAAAAAACTGATGGTTGTATTATTTTGATTACAAAATTGCTTACAAATGAGTAATGCCGAGAGTTGAATATTCCTTCAAACCAAAAATTAAAATACCTAAATAAAAAGGACTTGAGAAAAAAGAAGGTTCATTCAAAAAATGTCCGTTCCAAGTTGACAAGTCATAATAGTTAGTTTAGACATTCTGATCTAGAATAGCTGTCAAAGGAAATGCTGTAGTTTTTAACAAAAGTCATCTTACATCAGATAATAGTGAAATGAACTAACTTAAGGCTTAACTGAAATTTCAGATTTAACATAAAAGGTTATACTGACTGTAAAATTACGTATTAATAAGTCATGGAAATAATACACACACATCAATCAATCCTCAATCGACTCTGCAAGTCTCGAGTCTATATCTGAAGAAAGTGGCGTTCAATCTCAGATAAATGTTACCACAACGCGATCTTTCTTAAGGTCCCAAAGGAAAATATCTCACTGATAAAACTCTGCAGAAAGTACCAAGGCACTGGCATGGAAAGTGAATGAGGTTTCCATAAAAACTTTATTCCTAGCGGATCCATTTTAGATGCAGGTATGCTTGACACAACGCGACCACTTAGCACTGAGCAGAACGGATGTGCACAGAGGTGTGCTTCAGACGATTTTTAAAGATGGGTCACGGAGATTACCACCTCCACTCACTCGACAGAGTACGTTGGATCGATTTATTTCTTTTTCCTGAAAGCCTGTTCTTCGATATTTTAGGAAAGTTTCCTCTTGATAGTATTTTGCATTTACTTTACGCAGATTTATTTTCGTCCGATGTGTTTTCAAGTTGAGTGATAGTTTGGAGGGTATTAAAAGCTTTTGGAAAGGTTTTGAACGTTTAGGAGTGTTTAGGTTTGAAGTAAATTGTTGTACAATTTTTGCAAGATGGCAGTAATTGATAGAAGTAGAAAGTAAAAGTAACCTGTTATGTCTTGTAATACTGAAATAAGAGTAACTCCAAGTCGAACAAAACATTCAATAATTCACACAAAAACTCAGTTTTTCAATAAAAAAAATCTGTTTTTAAATATTACTAATGGTCTAAAATAATTTGTTTTTAAACATTTAAACTTGTATTCAATAAAGAAAACAAACATGTGAGTTAGTATTTCTTTCTCTTGAACTGTGATCTACCTTTATTTGTAAATTTTTCGAAATTTCATTAACTTTGAAGACAATGCGCAACCGGAAGATGTTGATGGATTTAAATAATATTTTTATATTATTTTATATGATTCTAATACATAGCTATTACATTCGGGAAGAGGCTAATTTAAAAATGCTAAGCATTTTCGTAAAAATGTTAATTTTTCTAAATTTTGGCAAATTTTAGAGCAAATGCGCGACCGGAAGATATTAACCGATTTTATAAATTTTTTTTTACCCCTTTTTAATCTCCCAATTTGCAACTTTTCCGCGGTATCACGACTTGAAAAAAAAAAATTTGAGTTTTCACGACCCACCCCACTGCATATTATGAAAAGGATTTCATCACTCAAGTGAAGGACTCGAATACTTATACACGAAGCAGTAATGTAAAACACAGGAAAGAGTTACATTAAACAACGACTCATTAATATAAACACTCAACTGTTACTCGAAAGAAATATCCAACTATGCAACATAACATTAGAGAAAAATAAAGGGCATTTTGTGCCATCATCCAAATACGGTGTAGAAAACTGTTTCTACAAATTTTTTTACTTGGTTCTTAAAATTGAGTGATGATGCAAAATGAACAAGAAAGCAATCTTACAAAAAGTGTACAAAGGATTCGATATTTTCTATTTTTACCAAATCATTGTAAAAAAGCAGTCTTATAACGTGTAACAAATTATTTGATATCCAGCTATTTTCTCTAAATCATTCAAACATTCCTGATCCTCTTGAGGCAACTATCAACTCGGAACATAATAAAATTAATTGAAGATAAAATTTTTTTTAATCAAAATGCTCAAGCCGTATCTTGTTGCAATACAGTAATTCTATTCAAATTTAGGTTTATATCTCTCGTGATAAATGGTCGCTTGATAGAATAAATATATGCCTCCAAAAAGCCCAGTTTTCCCTTGTGCGGTATTATTAGCGCTGTTATTCAGGAAAGTAAATCCTTCACAACAGCACAAGCTAAAAATATCGCTCATAATTACATACTTTCTTTTTTCAGCTGATATAATATCGTGATTTATCCTTAAAACGACTGCACTGCTCAATAAAAGTGAGAAGTCGCTTTTCGGTACAGCTACACTCTATGTTTATGAGTGATGGCAACGGCTTGGCGATTTTTTGGCGCACTTCTAGTAGCGAGTTAAGATAAATTAAGGCAACCCATCTTTCGTTACTGTTGTTGTAGTTTTCATGGAAACCTCGACAAACGGAAACTTTCAATTTTCATATTGAATATTCTAGAAAGTTCTTCCAAAATCCGTTAAAGTCGTTTGATTTCATTGATTCGTTTGAAATTTTTTCTTTTCTCCAATTGTTTATTTTGTTTTTAAAATATCCTTTAATTGCATTGGTCCTTTCAAATCGTTTTCTGTGATACATTGGTCCATTTATTTGTATTTTGACAGTTGTGGAATTTTTATTTTATTACAATAGTTTTCACTAAACGATTAGGAATTTTGTTTTTTTTTTACTATTTTCGTTTTTATTATTTTTTTACGAAAGAATTCTGACGCTATCAGGTTGTATTATTTCTTTTTTTTTTCTTTTGTAAATCTTTTTCTTTTTTAACATGTCCACTGTATTTAGTGTAATTGATAAGTTTCAGGGTATTCTTACCCAACATTGGTAGCTTAGTTTCTCTGCTGGTTCACAAATGTGTTTTGATATGTGCTTAAACTTACTACTTTTTGTGAAAGTTTTTAAAAAATATACTGTTTAAATGTTCTGAAATGTGTTTAAAAAGTGTAATGTAAAAAGAAAAAATTTGTAACGAAAAAGAGTTAAGAAATAATTTTTTCCTTGGCGACTTTAGAAGTGCGCCAAAATAATCGCCAAGGCGGTTGCCATCACTCATAAACGTAGAGTGTAGCTGTTCCTGCTTTTCAATTAAAAACGTGACCATTATGAAAGGGACTTGTGTTTAGTGCGCACTGCAGCTCAGTGCATACCGGAATGAAAATTATTACTTTAAATGCAACAAAAGTAAGTTCGATTATATCTATATAAATAAGAATGGAGTGTTTGTTTGTACATTCAATATTTTCGACCCATTTCAAGTTTTCTATCCGTTTTGGACCCTTTTGATGCCGAATCCGCCTTTTTCTCGTTTGGTGTCTGTCTGTCTGTCTGTCTGTCTGTCTGTATGTTGTGCCCTATACACGTCCACGCGGTTTAAGATATTTTCATGAAAATTTGCATACAGTGAGTATTTATCTTCATTTAGTGAGTGGCATTCGTTGCGAAAGTCTGTCTGTCCGTCTTTCTGTTCTATGCTCGATTTTGTGTTTGTGTGTTTGTGTAGACATCACATGAATTGTATTCCAGATATTTGATTACATTGTATTTTATTTTATACATTATCTATTAGTTTAGTGAATGCAATATTAAACATTTCTTTATTGTTATATTTAGTTGAGTTTCATGCTAAAACACCTGAGTAAGTATACTTAAATCAACCATAATTTGGTAGTTTTGGAAAAATTGGAATGTCTATTGAATATGACGATTACTTCGATTGCTTTACCAGTACTGCTGAAAAAGTAATTATTCTTCAAAAATTTTTTTTTTATGGAATTTCATCTCTGATATTTCATTTATTTAGAGTCTTATTTTTATTCTTTGCGCAATGAAAACGATTTCCGAATATTTGGGACAGACGATATTTTTCATTGAAACAAGAATGAACAAGATCGCGCGAGCAGTGATATTTTTTCTGGTTCTTTCGCTCTGAATTAATTTCACATTTCTAAAATTTGTACACTTTTAGTTGTAAGTTGTGGCAACTGTGCGAGATCAATTGATAAAATTGAATCACAAATTAATATCTTTAGAATAATTTTTTGCGACATCTTTTATTTTGTTTTACTTCGCTGTTTCCTGTTTTAAATATTTATTATTTTAATAAATGTGTTTTCCTTCTCATCACACGCAACAGCACCACAAAGTATTAGACTTAAAAATGTTAGGTAAGTCAGTATAAATTTCCAGTAAATTTTAAGTGTAGTTATGCCGTTATTTATAGAATAATGCCGTTATTTAAAGAATAATGCCGTTATTTAAACAATAATGCCGTTATTTAAAGAATAATAATGTTTTTTAATCCAAACTGGAACTTTTTCCAACATTAAAAAATTCGTTATAATAATGACAGGAGAAGATTGCAAAATTTCACAATGTCGCATACCGGAGGCAAGAGTTCCACGAGTAAAAAATATTGTTTTGTTGACTATGAGTGCGAGAGCACTCGCCGTAAATCGTAATTTTAATTAATTGAGTTGAACATGAAAAGAACTTAAGAAAGGGAATTCAAAATCTTCCTATAAATCGTCTTTTATAGTAGTAACCTTTCGTCATATTGTAGCTTTGTCATACAGCAATTGTGCGATGTATGTGAAATGTATTTCATGAATGGATATGCATGTGTAGGATTTTTGTCCAAAGTAAGTTGTAGAAAATATAAAGATGGCGAAAGATGTTAAAATAAATTTTTATTCTACAAAAAACGTAAGTCATTATATATTTTGATTATCTCTTCAATCTAGAGTAAACCAATTCAAACCGAGTAGGGTCGGGTATTTTGCTAGTAAGTCTTAAATTTCTGAAACTCTAAGCATATATTAACAAGCGTTAAAATGTTTATGCTAATAAACTAATCATTTCAAACTGTCGCATATTATAGAGAAATGATGGTGAAATAATTTTAAAATGTGAAAAGAGTAAAAAGTGGTGTGTTAACATACAGTTTGTGCAAAAGAAAAATCGCCGGAAGTTGATAGGTTGGCATTGAATCAAACCTGGTGTGTACCACCGTTGAGATATCACAATTGAAAACCATTGTACAGAATGTCCTAAAAGTTCTCAGACTGACGACTCGTGAATTTACTATACAAAATCAACAAACTTTAAAACAATTATTTTTATGCTAATGGTAAAAAGCACCTTTAACATAACATAGAAAAAAATTTCGACTTACATTTATAATAAATCTTCATCTTTTCTGTTTTCTTCTTGGGGGCAAAGCTGGAGTCGTTTGAGCATATTTTTAGAAACGCGTTTCACGATGCAGGGAGTGACTTCTTCTGACTATCCTTTGAGTAATGACAATTTTCAGATCACCTATTGTTTGATGATTATCTTCATAAACTTTGTTCATTAAATATCCCCACTGAAAAAAGTCAGGGATGCGCAGATCAAAGAATGAGGTGGCCAAAAATTTCTTGACATGAGTCGATCGCCAAAAAAAAAATGAAGCATGCCCATGGTTTCATAATTTGTTTCATAATAAAGCAGGTTGCAACGTCTTGTTGGAACCAAGAGTCTCGTTCATTCACTTCTAATAATGCAAAACATTGTTGAATAAGTTAATATAGCGTATCTTTACTCGGTATTGCATTAATTGGATATTTATGTCGCCAAAATTCTTTACAACTTTCATATGATTGGCATTCAAAATAAGCCTCAAACAGCGCAATTCTCTGAATGCGTGATAAATGGATCTTGCGATGAAGAACAAAATGACGTGGAATTTTATTATCGCACAACTTGAGGGCGAAGAAAGTCAAACGATAAAAATTAAAGAATCGAATAGCTATCGAAGCGCAGACTATTATTTTTAACCATGCTGGATAATCACTTTAATCTATCAATATCTTGTCCTACATCAAGGTTCATACTTTTTCTCACATCTCAAAAGGGTCACGAAGGCTTATGATTCATGTTGATCCGATTGGCTATCGAAGCCCAGACTAGTAATTTTAACCAGAATGGATAATTGCTTTTAACCTACCAATACTTTGTCCCTCATTTGGCTTCATGCTTTTCCTCACAACTGCGCAACAAATCTTCAAACCGACTGCTCGGGAGAAATAGCTTGGAGCTGTTCGTACATACTCCGTTTATTCTGTAGTATATCGATGATTAAAAACATAATACCCCAAACAATTTTCCGATTAGCGAGAAAAGGAATTATATTAATTTTTAGAAGAAATTTCTAAACATGCTCATTAAAAATAAGTCATTTTAAAAGTTTTCAAACGTTAACCATAAAACGTGATACTCATGACTTAAATTAAGCATAACTATTGTGAGACTTGATTTTAAGTCTAGACAAATGATTGATGATTATCCATTGTAAATAATCTCCGAGAAGCTGTAATTCCTTTTAAACGCATTTTTACGAGACTGCTTCGAACACAAATATTTCGTTTGAGTTCGTTCTAAGTCACGCTATACAGACATTAAGCCACGTGTAATAATCCTTTATTCATTACCAGATGATTATCCTTTGAAAAAATCTCGTATTCAAAATTTCTCAAACAAGGCACAACAACTAACTGTTAACACAACTAAATTTCACTCACACATCCGGAATAAATTAAGGAAGTCCAAGACCTACAAGCATTCAAATCATAATTGAAAATATCATTTTACGATAGACTGTACTTCGTGAATTATTGTGTATTTCAAAATAGAATAGTTTATTTGTTCTCTCTTTGTAAAAAGTGTGGCTTTATTTGAGAAATGAGTATTTTTCATAAATTTACGTATCATCGCTTTATCAAAAACACTTCGTAGGTCTACTATTATTGATTAGGAGGATTTTGCAATACTTAATTACAAATTTGCTTCCTAAGCTTGCTTCTAAAAGTTTCTAATTCAACATCAGTTATAAAACAGTAAATTTGTCAGCCTTGTATATTATAACCGGTCTACAATATACGTAATTTTTTTTATCGCTCCTCGATTTAAACGTAGATAGGGCAGTTACATTAAAGATCTGGTAACAATACCGAAGTGAACGATCAGAGGACTGTAACCTCGTAATGTCAATGACTTTCAAACAACGAAGTCAACATATGAACTAACACCCGACCCTCTAAATCTCCACATCACGCCAACATGGATACATTTAAGACCACGGCACTATTACTGTGTACCAGGATGGTCTTTGGTGGGATTAAGTTCCGAGATTGCAACACTCCGGTTCCTAATCGGTAACTCTTTCAACTAGACTACCCCAGCCGCATTTTAAATTTTAAGAGTATGAGCTTTTTATAGAAGAATAACGATATCATCAATTCATAAAGTAAGTACCTCCAATTTCACCTTGCGCATGGCACACCGTGAGTAAATAAATGAATATTAAACCAAATAGTGATTCAAGTACCAAGGTTGAAGATGTTAGGAGGCGGCATTATGAATTAAAAAAGTGATTGAAATGAAATGTAAGGCGAAAATAGTTCAGTTTAAACAGCCAAAGCATGTCACTAATGGTATGATCAGAAAAGTTAATTTCTATTTCGTCTGATTACATCGGTGATTGCATAAACCACTAAGTCCGAAATTTTTGGGATTTGGCAGCACATAAATGAATTTGTATATGGTATATGATCACAGAGAAAAGAAATCACATAACTCCGTGACTTCAGTTTGTAAGGAAAGCGTCATGACTAAATACGTTGGGTTGAAGGAGGCAGGTATTTTAATTAAAACCGCACTGGAAGCTGTATTGTCAACTGTCCGGGATCAAACCCAAAGAACAACATCACGTTCAGATGACGAGGTCACACCCGAGTTGCGTTGAGTAGAGACCCACATGAGTCACTGACTGTTGTACTTCCACTGAAGTTAAATATCTAAAACTAGAGGAATAACCTGTAGTTGCTGGGGTATCAAATATGACCAAGACATTTTCCTGTGTTCACTCAAATACACAAACCCTGTAGAACGCGTTTCCTTGTCCATGTCCACTTAATGCAGGAAAACAAACTTTAGATGGAAGCTGGGTGGTCAGCTCGGCGAGTAGCTCGTCAAGAAGACCGTCGTATCATACCAAACGCACGCGTAGAGCCAACTGCTTCATTGGCTGCTATCCAGATACAGGCAGCACCTTCACTTCGGGCTCCTGTGTCTTCCCGAACCATCGCTCGGCCACACACAGCAAGGATGTCACAAGACTGCCTCCGCCACATTACCACCCTTCCCTAGCCTGCTCGATTCCCAGGTTTGTCACCAATCGAGCAAATCTGGGATCATTTGGGGCGGCAAGTTGGACACCCTACGAATTTGATCGAACGAGAGGCGCGTTTACAGCAACTGTGGAACGAGATGTCTCAGGACATCATACGGAACTTGTATGACTCAATGCCCTCACGTATCGCATTGTGCATTCGCGCTAGAGGTGGTCCAACAGAGTACTAAAACTTCTGTTCAATTGTACTTTTTTCTGCAATAAATGATCCTTTTTCTTTGAATTTCTAACCACTTACGTGTACCAAAGTAGTATTTACATGTGTAAAATTTCGTTTCATTTTGACGACTTTTTCTTGGTGCGCAAATTTTTATGGCAATGAGTGTATATTCCATTGTATTATTGCATTGTGAGTGTATGCGATTCATTTCCATTTTAGAAAGATCCTGTCCCCATCACATCAAGAATTATCAAAACACGTTCTGCCTAATATTTTGATTGCAATTTCGAAGGCAAGTCACGCTAACTAGAGATTAAGGCACAAGTAGCTATCCTTTATTCATTATACCAGATAATCTTCGAGAAAATTCCGATATTTCAGGAACAAGGCCGTGTTAACAAGACGAGATTTCACCAGCACGTTCGGAATGATTTAACAGCCTTCAAAGAGCGCCCATCTAAATATTCCTTTGCGCAATCATTGTATCACGTGTCCGGGGATGCGCAACAGAGTGGGTTCTTTGTGCAGCTTTAAACAAGCACATTTTGTTGCAACGGGGATCCGGAAACAGGATTTGGAGCGGCCGTTTGCGAGGCGCGCAAATTCGGCAAGGTACAATTAAGGAGGATTTGGAAAGCTAACGAAGCTAATTACATGGAAAAGTCTCCAAAGGCTCTTTTCTCATTTTCGGCTTTGCTAGAAGAGGGCCTTTAATTGCGCAATTTTGAAATTTTGAATGCCTTTAGGAGGGTTTACAAATGGTATTTCACGTGGGGAAATGTGAAAATATTATGGACTTGAAAGGCTTGCATTTATATATATATATATATTTCGAAAACCTTGATTTTAGAGTGATTTAGTTTTTAAGTGAGATCTATGTAGAGAGACATTAATTCTTTTGAAATCTCGAACAAACATGGTGATTTCAAGTTGTGAAACTAGAAAGTCAACTATAGGTAAGTATTTTTTCCGTCGCACTTGAGCAACAAAACGGGCTATTAGTGACGCTACGGGGTCATTCCTTGAATCCTTCGATTCCTGTTGTTTTCTTCCTTTGGTCCGGACAGCCTTATTCTAAGACAAAGATCCGAGGATACGCAACGTTATTTGGAACCACGGTCAAATGATCTGGCATCCCACTCTCCAAACTTCCACGTTACGCCAACGTGGGAAAGTCAACTATAAAAATATATTCAATACCTATAAGATATGAATATTTAAGTATTGAGATTTGTAATAAAGCCCTGTTGTATTTTTACTCCTCCTGGAGATTGTTTAATTGAAGTATCTGGTCATTAGAAAAGCTGGACAGATCTTGATGGACGAGATATATTGTCATTAAAGAACTATCTGACTGTATCTTGATCTCGTAATAAAATAATTTTGAGATTATTGTTAAGGCCATAATGTATATCAGGGCTCGAAATACACGGGTGCACTGTGCACATGAAAATAAAATTATGCACCTAATTTTTTCCCTCTAGGTGCACTGCATGCACCTACCGTTAAAACAGAGCGGGGTAAACGTATTTTTATTGTTTTGATACATGAACAAAATATTGGAATCGACCTCTCTCGTTCTAAAGTAACGTAGTTAAAATTCCTAAATACACACTATGCGAAAATTTTAATCCAGGAAATGCTGTGTTGCAATGGATTAAAGGTACAAAAAGAAGGATGGACACTAAACCTTATGGGTAAAAATCCGCCAAAAACGTGCCGACCAACCGGTATAGTGGTTAAGGTGTTAGCCTCTAGATCGGAAGGTACCTGGTTCGAATCCGGGTCCGGGCATGGATGTTTGTAAGCGTATGGTGTAGAGGCGGCTGGTGCACCTTAAATCTGTCGTGGCCGAAAGTCCTCACGTTGGGTTGGCGTGGAAGTTTGGAGAGTGGGGTGCCAACTCAGGTGTTGCTTCGTCATCTGACCGTGGTTCAAAATTACGAGGTGTTGTCCTCGAATCTTTCCCTTAAGGGACTGATTCCGGACCGTCGTCAATAGCCCGTTGTGTTGCTCTAGTACGACGTTAACTAAAAAAATTACCAAATTACCACCAAAAACGTAGACGTTTCTGATTGCACACCAATGTCTGATGATGACTAAATATCTGTAAGTAATAATTTCGCAAAAAAAAAGCTTAAATATTTTTATTTACTATCTACTAGTAACATATTCAAACATACCCAACTAATTAAGTAGTGTACATAAATATAATGCTCTTATATTACGTTTTTTTTAATGTGCACCTAAAACATAATCTGTACACCTAATTTAAAAACTTAGGTGCACAAGGTGCACCTGTATTAAAAAAAATCTATTTCGAGGCCTGATGTATATCAAAAACCTTAATTTTAACACTAAAACGTCCGTCGGTGTCGTTTCGATTTTGTTCTCCTTTCCGCATTTGTGAATTGAATTTGAAAATTTTTGGTGACTTTTAATCATTTTCTAGATGCATACACTGTAGAACTTTCGTTGGTCTGGATTCATTTATAAAAATTTTGCAGCTAAATTTACCTAGAACGTCCGCTGGTGTCGTTTCGACTAGAGATGGGCGATCCGCTCAGGAGCTGACTCAAAGAGTTAGCTCTCTTGACGGAGTGAGCGAGCGCTGATTCGTCAAAAAAGAGCTATAGCTCTTTTTTTAACCAATCAGGGCTGAAGAGCGGTAACTCTTTTTTAACGAATCAGCGCTTCCACTCTCGAAGAGTCATTTCCGCATGCGATCACCAGCTCAGTGATTCTTTTGGGTGTTGATTCTTTGGGAGTTGATTCGTTTGGGAGTTAACTCTTTTCGAAGTTGGCTCTTTCGAAGAATCATTTCCGAATTCGATCGTTTGCATTCACTGATTCTTTTGGGAGTTGATTCTTTTGGGAGTTAACTCTTTGGCTCTTTTCGATAACTATCGCTCTCGAAGAGTCAATTCTGCATTCGTTCTTTTGCGCTCCCTAGCTTTTTGTTACTTTTTTTAAGTTTAAAATTTTTAAATATCTATGTATTATCATAAATGTTATTTTTTTAAATTTAATTTAATTTAGATTGAAAGGGTGTTTTTACGGCTTAAGTCATATCACGCCTTTTAGCACTAATTAAAACTAGTCTTAAGGTTGTTATTAAAACATATTCTAACAGTTATTACGTTATTCACTTAACATTAATACAATAATTATAATAAAACCTTGATTTCTCGGGAGTGATATCATTTTAATAAAGCTACACAAAATTAAATTAAACGTAACTCGTTTTTATTGCATTGCCTTCACAAAACAAGGCATTTTGAAAGTATTTTATTAAAAGACAGAGAGGGGACTTGGATTTTGAAAATCTTTGGGGCAACGAGTATTCGAGGGTATTATATACCTATATCTTAAAATAAATAGTTAAAAATCTTAAGTACTTAAATAAATTATTAATATTTTTATTATTTGATTTTAAAATATCATTTAAATTATTAGGAAGTCTCATTTGGTAACTAAGTGGTTTTAGAAAGAAATCTTAATGTATCCGAACACGTCCAAGACACTTTTTTTAAATGTGGTATAGAAACATTTTAATGATATTTTTATGTTTTGTGTTTTAAACAATAGCAATGGGCAAAAATATTAAAAGTATATATTAATAATTTTGTAAAAATATGATAATTATGTATGAAATTTTAAAGAAATGTGTCAAAAACTTCAAATGTGCTACATGAAAATCTATTCAACCAATTTGAAAAATGATGCTACCAAAATAAGCTACATGCATATTTCTAGGGAATGAACTAAAATAAAAGGATATTTAAATAAACAACAATTTTACAAGTGATTGAAAAATGAATAGAAGATTTTTTATAGTTTTACAGTCCTATTTCTTCAATAAATAGTAATAATTTAGAAACTTTGAACTCAGCATAATTATTCTAGTTCATTCACTTGACAACATTATAAATAACAAACTCTCAAAAGTGTACAAGAATCCAGTTATAAGTTTTTGTATTATAACATTTGAAGTGAGGAAATAATGCAAAAATATTAATTTAGACTTAAAGGTAGTTTCAAGTGCATCGATTGCTCCCTTGCGTTTGCTCTTTGTGTAAACAATTTTGTTCTTCCTTCTCTTTAAAAAAGTTCACTCCATTTCCAAAAGAGAAACCATTTAAATATTTGAAAAAACTTTCTAAAATTATATTTGCAAAAAAAAGTAAGGTTTATATTTAGATTTTGGCCTTTTAATGGCCACACACACACACACATTTCCAGTGTTTTCCATTCTTACTTCTTGTTTTCCCGCCTTGATTAAAATCTTAATACTTCTTCAAGTAATTAACAGAGAAAAAATTAAATATGTTTTGGAAAGTCAAATAAATACTCTATCCAATAAAATCGAAAACTTTTTTAGAATTCTTGGTCAAAAATGAGATTTTTAACGTGTTTGGATATTTTAATTGCTACTTCTGTAATCTCAACGGGTTCATGACGGGAATTACAAAAGTAGAAGTGTCCTCAAAGTAATTTATTCTTTATGGACAATTTCAAAGTTATATGAATTGACATGGTTTTGGGCCATCTTATGCCTTAGCAATTAAATTTTACAGCTTAGCAGCCCTATGCTGCAATGCCTATCGTCCTCGGGCCCCGTCTCCCTCCTTTTGTTGATTTTAGAGGTAACTGCGCAATTGCTGGATGAGTGAGTGTTTCAAGTGTTGTGTGCGTGGGTGTTTCAAGCACGCTTGGCGCCTCTTCGTCTGGACACATGCGCTCACGTGACAACGAGGGATGTTCGATGGCCCAAACATATTGTATACATTTCCGATCCGATCCCTTAAAAGAGTCATTTTCCCCATCACTAGTTTCGACACCAAGTTAATGTATAATTCTAAATAGCTTACGCTCTACTTAATACAAGATCAATGAGTAGCAAACATTATTAGCTAACCAAACAAATTCTTATGGCACATCTGTTTGACTTTGAAAAAAATGTTTACATGTTCATAGCGGAAACGAATAATTTATTCTAGTGTGATTGGGTGTAAGTGTTTCGTCGTTTGTTTATCTTGTTACATTTGTTTATCTGCTTATAAAATAAACATATTCGATTTTCTAAACTTGTGTACGTGTAGTGCAGACAAAAAACGATAGCTCGTTGGAAAGGTCAAAATCCTGAATAAATTGCTTGTAATTTGTTGCAAGAACTTGCTGAAAATGAATTGGAGGGTGGGGAGCTCTCTTGTTTGAATTACGATTCCGATGCCCCAAATTTACATGGAAGTGAGTGAGAAGAAACTGAAGAAAGTGCAGATGAAACTAATAATATCCCAATTAATCCGGATATATATGCCGCTAGGTACGGCACATAATGGATACCGCATAATGGCAATGTCACAGGCAGATTTGCTGCTAGATTTGTTTTACGTCAAAGTAGTCGTCCGACTAACTGTGCGAAACAAAACGTCAATGAATACTTCATTTGTTCGTGGTTACTTTCTATCGACGGTTACATATTCCAACGCATATTAAAATGCACAAATGTTGAAGCTAGATGAATTTTGAGCTATATCAGCTGGACTGTATCCACTGATGAACAATGTACTTGTAATGCGATATTCTATGCCCGGCGAGTAAGTGGTGTCAAGAACATTGAACTGCATCCCTAAGGTTTGCCTCTTGGAACCTAAACTTCTGTAAAGAAACGAAATATATTTAGAGAAATCTTTTGATTTTTAAGATTTGATTAAAATCCACATGTTTTCAGAGAATTTGACTCTGATTTCGGAAGTTTGGGATAGATTTATTCCAAACTTCCGAAACTTATTTATATATATATGTGATGTCAACACTGGAATGGCACTGTAGCTATTACTTGATATGGTATTTTGGAATGAGTCCACGTGTTGTAAAACACAACATTTATTAAATTAATTGAAGATGGTACACATATGAGCCACAGAGGTCTCAATAGATTCGCATAAAAAAAGTACGGAAGAGTGGCCACACAGGTCTCGACTCTCTCCGATCACACAAAAAACTGAAGACCCTCCGCCGCGGGCAAGGGATCAAGCCTTTTCCCCTTAGCGTTCGTGGTGATCCGTCTCCTGGATGAAATAGTCCCTTTCTCCTTTCGGTAGTAGGTGGGGAGGCGAAAGAATTCCGTTCCTACACTGGGGCATCCTGACGGTGTTCGCCCCGAACATCACTGCACTCATTTAGGCACGTACAATGGGACCTGAAAAAAATAAAAAAAAACAAAAAAAAGTATCTATTTCACTTTTGAGAGAATTGCTGAAAAAAACATCATTTTTCTCTCCACATTAGTTTCTCTTTCCCAGAGTTCTTTAAAGTTAATTAGTCCATGGTTTCATGTGTTCGGCAGCAGTGGACGTGTTGATAGGTCCTTCGTGTGACTGCCCACTTTCCTCACCTCGTAACGGTCGTGTGGTTTCCTGTTGATAATTTCGTATTGGCCCAGATATTTTGGTCGTAATTTGAGTCCTGCTCCAAATTGGGTCCTCTGTATCGCTACCAGGTCTCCTTCTGCATACTTTCTTGCAGGTTTCCGCTTCCGATTATACTGTTTTCGGTTTTCTTCTTGCATCCTTAGGATTTGTTCCTTAGCTTCTTCCCTAAGTCCTTCTCGGTTTCTTATGAACCATTCTTCATATTCTTGTTCCAACATTTCTCTGACCTTCAGATCTTCTTTGTTCTTCATTGATACTCCTGTTAGCAATTCAAATGGTGTGATTTTTGTACTTTTACTAGAGGTGCTGTTCAAAATTCTTTGAATTGAGTTGACATATTTAAACCACTTTTCTGGTTCGTTGATCGCTAATTTCGTCAGTACCGGTATCACAGTTTCAAATATTCGTTCGATTTGACCATTTCCTCGAGGTACTCCTGTGGTGATTTTGAAGTGTTCAATGCTTCTTTCGTCGCAGTAACCTTCGAATTCTTTGGATGTGAATGCGGTGCCTCGATCTGAAATTATTCTTGACGGATTTCCGAAAATATGTGACTGCGATTCTAGCTTCTCCAACGCATCACGTGTAGAAGTTGATTTTACAGGATAGAGCCAAGTAAATTTAGTGAAGGCATCTATCACAGCGAAGATGTGTTGATAGTGTTTATTTGTTGTCGCCAGAGGTCCCAGAAAATCAATATGGTATGTACTAAGCGGTACACTCCCTTTGGGTATTGGATTTAATTGACCCTCTTGCTTGCCCCTTTTCTTATTCGTCAAGATGCACTTAACGCAGTTCATTTTGACGTTCTCCACTTTTTTCCTGAGTCCTGGAATGGAAAAATCTCTTTTCACTAACTCCTCGGTCTTCGCCAAGGCAAAATGTCCTTTTGGATGGAATTCCTTTATAATATCTGATTGCATCCTCTCGGGGACGACAGGCAGTTCACTTCCGTTTTCATATCGATATAATACATCGTTTTTGATCAAGTAGTCGTTCTTCTCCCCTCTCATCAATAATTCTTTAATAACTTGAATATACTCATCTTGTCGTTGGGCTGCTGCTAACTTGCACGTTATTTCTTCACCCGTTGGTTGCGGTACTATCACAGCGACATTTCGGCTCAAAGCATCTGCATGTCTCATTTGAGCACTTGGTCGATGAATTATTTCGTATTCGAATTCCTCCATGATTAACGCCCATCTCGCTATCTTAGGGGTTAAGTCCTTCTTGCTCATGGTTTGCTGGAAGGCTGAGAAATCCGTCATTATTTTAAATTTGGTTCCGAGTAGATAATTCCGGAATTTTTTCAAAGCTTCGATCACTGCTAGAATTTCTAATTCATAGCTGCAGTATTTTTCTTGTTGTGCTGTTGTCTTCTTACTCATGTATTGAATTGGATACATCTTTCCGTCATCTGCCTGTTGCAATAGTACTGCTCCGAATCCGTGTGAGCTTGCATCACAATGCAGTTCCAGTGGCGGTCCTTGTCTGAAAATTTGTAGCACCGGCTCGCCAGTCAAGGCCTGCTTTAATTCTTGAAATGCAGTTTTCTCCTTCGACCCAAAATGGAATTCCCTATTATCACGAAGTAAATCACTGAGGGGCTTCGCTATCTTGGCATAATCTCGAACAAACTTTCGAAAATAACCGGTCAATCCCAGAAAACTCTGTATTTGTTTGGCATTTTTGTGTTGTGTGAAGTTCCGTACGGCTGCAGTTTTTAAAGGTGAAGGCTTTATAGTTATTTTTTCTACTACGTAACCCAAGAATTCTATCTTTCGTTTTAGAAACTGACACTTTTTGAAGTTTAGTTCTAATCCGTACATTGACGCCGTATTTAAAACACGTTCTAATTTTTCTAAACCCTCTACCTCATTCATGGCTGGTATGATAATATCATCTACATAAATAATAACAGTTTTATCTTTTAACAAATCCTTAAAAACATGAAAAATATATCTTTCAAATACACTTGGACTGGTTGACAATCCAAAAGGTGTCTTTAAAAACTCATACTGTCCCTCGTGGGTAACAAAAGAGGTGTACTTTGTACTCTCCTTTTCTATGTCGACGTGAAAAAAGCCGTTTTTCAAATCTAACGTTGTGAAGACTTGCGAGTCCTCCAATTTGTCCAACACGTCTTCGATTAGAGGTAACGGGAAACGGTCCTTAATTATTTTTTTTGTTGAGCTTTTGTCATGTGATTTTCCCTAACTGTTTGTGTCGCATTTTGCAGTTTCAGTTTTTCCAATTCAAATTCGCGTAATTCTTTTTCTCTTTGTAATTGACGCAATTCCTTATCTTTTTCTAATTGACGTAATTCTTTATCTTTTTCCCTCTCTAACTGCTGTTTGTCTTTCTCCAGCTGCTCTTTTTCGATTCTTTCAACTATTATTGTATCCAGAAGTGTTTTTGTATACTCCTCATCGTAATCGAGTTGTTTCGTCACTAACTTTTTTAATTTCGAAATTGTCGCATTTGAGGGTATTTCTATATCTAATTCCGTTGCAAGACGGTAAATATCGTCCTTCCTTGCTTTACCAAAATATGACATCTTTATATTAAAAATGAGCAAAATGTACTCACAGTTTGCGATGATGATGGCTCTCTAGGGTTCTAGTCCACGTTCAATTTGCATGGGGCAATCCCGGCCGAGCCCCCATTTTGTGATGTCAACACTGGAATGGCACTGTAGCTATTACTTGATATGGTATTTTGGAATGAGTCCACGTGTTGTAAAACACAACATTTATTAAATTAATTGAAGATGGTACACATATGAGCCACAGAGGTCTCAATAGATTCGCATAAAAAAAGTACGGAAGAGTGGCCACACAGGTCTCGACTCTCTCCGATCACACAAAAAACTGAAGACCCTCCGCCGCGGGCAAGGGATCAAGCCTTTTCCCCTTAGCGTTCGTGGTGATCCGTCTCCTGGATGAAATAGTCCCTTTATCCTTTCGGTAGTGGGTGGGGAGGCGAAAGAATTCCGTTCCTACATATATTTTATATATATATATATATATATATATATTGGTTTTAGTATACTATTAGGGTCAGATTCTATGTAAATTTTATGAAATAATCATAAAAGTTAACTGAATATTCGTATTGGTAATCTTTAGTTATTGCAATTATTTTATGCGATTTATTTACCGGTGTCGAAATGACACCGGCGGATGTTTAAGGGTAATCGCAATGTAGGACGTTCTAGTGTTAAAGTAATTCTCTTTTTAAGTGATCTGTATACAGAGGGGCAGAATAATCACGAATAATTTTAGAATGTCGAACAAACATGGATTTTCAGTTTGCAAACAAAGAAAATCAAAATTATAAGAAAAGTTGATAAAATACACTCAATATTCCTGTACTATATGTATAGTTATGTATCGAACTTCGTCGTTACACACTGTTGTATATTTTTACCATTATGGTTGTTTCCTCGTAGAAGCAATTCGTTTTTAGCAAAGATCTTGATCGACACAATATCTCGTAATCAGAAAAAAACTGGCCAAATAATGATCTCGTCATAAGAAAAAGGCAATATCTTGAAGCCATATCTAGCCATTACGGACATTGATTAGATCTTGATGGACGAGATATCTCGTCAAAATCATTTAAAAGAATATAAACATTGTTTTAGAGTAATTTTTTTATCGGTGAGTTATATAACAGTAGATGGATTTCGTTAAATCTTTTCTGAAACCCGTGCATTTATAAAGGTGCCAAAATAGAAAATTAAAAAAAGATAAATTTTCGAAAACAGTGTACATTTTTTACGGATTTAAAATATTTGTATTTATATTTTGAGCTTCATTGTTAAGTCAGTTTTGTATTTGAAAACTGTGTACTCTTGGAGTAAATCATTTTCAAGTAAACAATTTTATTTAGGGGCATAATCATCAATTTTTGTTTCGAATCGGTATATCTAGATGCAAAAATAGAAAATATATAAAAGTTGCTCAAATATATTAAAAACCTGGAAAAACGCATATTTACATATCGAGTTTTTCATTCAGCCCTTCTGTATATTAAAACCCCGTGGGTTTGAATAATTTCTCTTTCCAGTGAGCTAAATAAAGATGAGTTTCGCTGACAACTTATTTTTGAATCTCGATCTTTTCAATCTGTAAAAATAGAAAATCAATGATAAAATTTCTAAAATAATCGTATATTTAACTTTTGTATAAATATTGTATTTTCCTTATTTGAAAGATTTGTTTTTATATATGAGAGTCATTGCTAAGACCATATTGTATTTCATAAATATTGCATTTTATTAAATGTTTGAAAGATTTGTTATTATATTGGAACGAGGGGTCATTACTAAGGCCATATAGTATTTCATAAATCTTACTCTTTCAGAGAAATTTGGTTTTTTTCAGTGATCTTTTATACAGTGGAATTATTTGTAATCATCGTCTTTTTGAATCTCGAATATTTTGATGTAAAAATAGAAAAAGACAAGATAAAATTTAAAAATTACGTTTAATATCTATATAAATTTTGACATTTCTTAACGTTTGGAAGGTTTGTATTTGTATTTCGTGTTTTCTTAAGACTGGGTTTGCAAAATCTTGTTTTAGGCGCAATTATTTTTTCAGTGATCTATATATAGACGGGGTTTTTGTTGATAGTAATCATAGTCCTTTTGAATAGCGAGAATTTCAAGACGTAAAAAGAGAAAATCTGAGATAAGATAATGTTTATAAAATTTATTAGAATATTATTTATAGAGTAATCTCTTCAGATACAATATGAGATTTCTTGAAGTTTCTTGAATTCTTCAATGATTCAAAATAATCCATCTTAAGCCCATCTCCTGAGAGATTATAGTTACTCTAATCGCGAAAGTTTTAAACTCTGTCGACTAATAGTATCCGTGTTTTCTATCGCTTCAAAAAATTTTAATGTTTCTTCAAAACACACACACATAGTATTGGCACGCTTGAGTAACGCTAGTGAGATTGTAACGGGTTATCGGTGAACCTCCGGAGTAAATCCCAAAGTGAAAGACACGAGAACAACCCCACGTAATTTTGAACCGCAGTCAGATGAAGTCCCACCTAAGCTGGGAGTTTACTTTCCAAACTTCTACACCACGCTGAGAAGATTTGAAACCTCGACAAACTTAACGAAAAAGCCTAACCTTCATACACGACGGTCTTTGGCTGGATTCAAACTCTCAGCCCTCCGGTTGCTAATCCGTTACTGTTCCAACCGGGTTACCTCGGCCCCCTAAAGCTAGGGTTTCCTAAGAAAGCGGTGCGATCAGGATAGGTCATAACGCGGCTGGTGTAGCAAGACGGCCGTTATAACGGTGGATAGAGGTATCAACTTAAACGGACAGACTACGGTGGATAATGAACGATCTAGACAAAGCATTATTAGTATATTTGGAATATGAGGAGTCTTCGGAAGACGAAATTTATCGTTTATAGAAGAGGTTTTTTTTAACATCATCGTGTTCTCAGACATGAGTTGTCTTGCAGTATTATATAGCAGAGAGGTGGCCCCAGGAAGAGGTCAAGAGCTCCGAAGTCATCACAACAGCGAAATTCAAGCAGGGAGGGGCAACTGAAAAGGTGTTCCCCAGTCATGTGCATAGTATTACAGATTGGGCAGGGAAAATCGGCAAGGCCAAGTTTAAATAGATGGGCTTGCAAGTAATCATGTCCGGTGATGGCTTTAGAAACACACTGCCCCTTTGACTCTAGGGAGGAGCGAAATTTAAGCAAGGAGGGACCACTGAAAAGGTGCTCCCCAGTCATGTGCATAGTATTAGAGATTGGGCAGGGAAAATCGGCAAGACCAAGTTTAAATAGATGGGCTTGCAAGTAATCATGTCCGGTGATGACTCTAGAAACACGCTGCCCCTTTGACTCTAGGGAGGAGGAATATCTGTGCACGCTTCGGGTTATCAAATAAGTAAGTCCAAGATTTTCCATCTTGAAACTCTTTAAGAGTAATATACTATCTGCCATCTGCACTGCAATGATGAAAAATGTAGTCGATATTTTCGCTTAATACCCGTATTGTTTGATTATGTACTGAATCACATAAGCTATTACTTATTTTCAAAACCATATAATAGACAGAAAAAACTGTTATGCTAAGGAAAAAGCGTCAGAATAGAATACTCGTACGTGCAAAGCGGCAAGCATAATGTGTAAAAAGTGCACAGTAATTCCTCAAAGAGATGTCTCATCCATCGAGATCTCACAAATTTTGTTAATAGCAAGACTTCACGTCAGATCAAGAATCCGATTGAATTTCTAATGATGAGGATGTCGTTTTTTGATGATAACTAGATCGAGATGGTGGTCAGTTTTTCCTGATGACGGGATGTCTCGTCCATCAAAATCGGGTTAGTTTTGCTAATGACAAGGTGCCTCGTCGAGATAACCACCACGAGGGTTTAGGTGTAAAGGTGGGGATTCGGTTAGCAACCTCTGCGATAACAATGCAATGGATAACGTAGTACATGGCTTGAGATACTGACGTTGCACATGACTTCAGAAATTGAGAGCGTTGCTCATGCCTAGAAATTTGAATCGAAGAACATTTATAAATTGAGTATTAAGAGGAAATTGTTAAACATTTCTTTACATGTACTGTACTGATGCAAAAATTCATCCCGTTTTTTCGATGAAAATTTAACAATTATTTTATTTCCTAAAAACTACATTTAATCAATACAGTATGTGAGGTTAAGTTCGATTTCCATTAGCCATTTCTCTTCTGTAGCTGCATAGCTGACCAACCGGTCTGGTGGTTAAGGTGTTATCCTCTAGATCGGAAGGTTCCTGGCTCGAATCCGGGTCAGTGCATTGATATTTGTAAGCGTATGGTGTAGAGGCGGTTGGTGAACTTTAATACTGTCGTGGCCGAAAGTCCCCACGTTGGGTTTGAGTGGAAGTTTGGAGCGTTGGGTGAGGCTCAGGTGTTGCCTCGTCATCTGACCGTTGTTCAAAATTATGTGGTATTTTCTTCGAATCTTTCCCTCAACGGATTGATCCCAGACCGTCGTCAATAGCCCGTTCTGTTGCTCTAGTACGACGTTAATTAAACATTACTTTACCTTACCGGTGGCTGCATAATTGCGCGCTCTCAGACGTTCTGAGGTTTCTGGCTAAGGATCGGATCCAGGTGACGAAACGTTTTGAACGACTTACAGCACGTGCAATCATCAACAGCACCCTGACCCTGAAGAATACATATAGTCACTAAAAGTAAAGAAGGTCGTATGTCAAAAAATCAATTATTTCTTTTTTTTCCTTTGTGTGGCATTTTGTGATGTCCACCTGGTTGTAAGATCTCTTATGTCATCCGCTGTTTCAATAAAAGTTACAACCAAACGTAAATAACAAAATAGAATCAAATGATAAGGAAAACGATTAGTTTTTTTGCTCTCTTGAAAAGTGCAACTTTTAGGTAAACGACCATTTTGAATACCATCGTTTGCGTCTGCAAAACATTCTTGACTTTTAGGAAGTAAAAAAGAATAATTTGTCGAAAATGTTATTGATTTTCTGTCATTTTCAATGCTTAACAAAATTTTATGAGCACAACCAATAACAAAATTTTTTCTCCAAGTACTCACTGAGATTTCATCTTTCAAATAACATCAAAAGTTTATACACGTGAAGTATAACGCACCATAAACCGGGCGAACTTTTGCATCAACCAATATATGTTTCATTCATTATTCTTTCTGATTCTCTTAAACATAATTCGGTACAGCTTAAGTCCTCGTTTATAGCGGTGGCAACGGCTTTGGCGCTTTTTTTGCTGCACTTTTAAAGTCGCCAAGTAAATAATTATTTCAAGTGAACCATTGACATCAAACAACAGTTAAAAGTATTTTGAAAGAACTCGCTAGAATATTCAAATAAACATTTGAAATTTCCTCTTGCCGAGGTTTTTATAAAAACCATAATACAGATGGGTTGCCTTAACCTGCCATAACTCGCTACAAAGAGTGCGCCAAATAAATCGCCAAGGGCATTGCAACCGCTATAAATGTAAACTGAAGCTGTACCCATAATCAATTGAACGACTGTTATTTATAAATATCTTACGGTAATAGCTATGTTTTCCAAAAAGCTTTTTTTAATAACCCTTTTTTAATATTAATTTTTCTTATTTACATCTTTGTAGGAGACCTTCTGGAGCAACCACCTTCCACTGCATGGAGTAATCAAGATCTCAAAAACATACCTCTACTAATAGGTACCTTGGATTCAGTATTTTTACCCTATTTTTTATTCAATTCTTGTTTATCTCTAGAAAAATATTCAAGTAGGAGAGCAAAAAAATATATGTTCCGATAAACGCTGGAAAAAAGTCGCACACAAATGCAGTTAGATAAGAGGATAAACAAAACACTTCATTAAGGCAGATTACGTATTCAATTTAAATCATTAAAAAATATGTCAATTTCCCAGAGGATCATGTAGTTAAAAAAATGTTGTGTATCAAAATCCGTTTCTTAATACTTATTTTATGCTATTAATGCATACATACAAACATTTTGAAAAGGCTTAACGAAAAATAATTTACAGATTAAGGCATAAATCTAGGAACGTTAAAATATGTAGAAGAAGTTAAAAAGAGCGAATTAATTTTGTTATGTAGGAGGTTGTAAATGTTTTTGCTACAGCAATGTGTTTAAAAGTAAATGAATAAACATGATTTCTCAATTCAGAAGAATGTACACCTGAATATTCATAGTTCTTAAAATAAATGTATAGCAAATAATTCTTCTGATTAATTCTTCTGAATAATTCTCATGATTATATATATCATGAGATATGACAATCGTAAAAAGGATTCCAAATTTAGTGATTCATATTCCAGTCCTGCTGTAACAAACATTAAGTAACAAAGTTATACGAGTATTGCAAAATCCAATTCTATCAGAGATTTACGAATTAGACAGACTCTTGCCTGAAAGAAATATCATGTCTCAATTGGTGTCGGTGTATTCCAGGTTCTGCTGCTCAGGCGGTGGACTTTTGGCCCGGACCGGACGATCTTCCATCGTGGACTTGGAACCAGTACAAGAAGTACGTCACAACAAGCCTGGACAGCTTCGGCTTGCAAGTTAGCCAGATGGCTCTCGGTATTTACAATGGCACTGCAGCACAGGCAATTAGTAAGTCACTTTACTGTTCTTTATACATTAAAAACTCAGAAATTAGATAAGAAGAAGAAACAGCGTTCAATAACAAAATTTAGGTATAAATACTTTAGATAGTATAATAGCTTAAAGTTAAAGCTTACTTACTGTTCCTTAACCTTCTATTGGGTTTACATGCCTTATTACGCCTTGCAACTGGCCTGTGTATGACTTGTAGCCAATTTTTATCTCGGAACAAAGAATCTTTCCAAAGTACTCTATTCTAAGTAAGGGCGTAATATTATCTTACCAAAGGTCTAAGGAGCCAACCTTTAAAAAATATGCAAAGGATTTTACTCTTAGGAACTAACCCGTAGAATTTTTCCAAAAGATTTTACTCTATAAAGAATGGATAGAGATAGATTGAGAGAGATCCATATAATTTTTGCAAAAGATTCTACTCTAATGAACGCATCCATAAAATGTTTGAAATATATTCTACTCTAAGTAATGGAACTAAAGGATTTTATGTTAAATAATCTAATCTAAGGAATGGAGAGAGAGAGAGAGAGAGAGAGAGAGATATCTCCATAAATCTTTTGCAAATTGTACTACTCTACAAGGGGTTTCTAATAAATTTTGGTCCGAAGTTGGAAGGTTTTATTCTGCTTGTATGTGTATTGTTCTTGTACAACGACCGTTCGCTGTTCTTTCAACATGACTATATCATTACTTGCACTTGCAGGGAAATTATTGTATGATGTGCCTTTGTTGATATTTTTGTGTTTACATGGGAACGCCGAAATGAATTTTTGTTAACATTTAAATTTCATTTTAGTTTATTGTTTTTATGTTATTATTGTAGTAAAATCTAATATTTGAGGTGAATATACCTGGAGGTTTTCCTTCACAAACAAACTATCAACTCTCACTTACAAAACATCTTCGATCACAAAAATTATACTCAAAAGAGGAAATCATAAATTTTGGAACTCATTTCAACTGGTACCATACGCTACCAAATGGCTTTCTCAGGTGATTCCCAATTATAAAGTGATAATTAAAAACGTGTTTTGGAAATTAACTACGATCTTATTAAGTTCCACAAAGTTTAATAGATATGTTGAAAAGGACAGTTTATATATTTATATTGCTGTATTTAATAAAATATATGGGAATATATTATTTTACGATCATTTGTCATCAAATATAATAGTAACAAAGACGTTACTCTTGATCGCCTTTCATTATTAGTTAGCTTTGAACAAATGATCCATAGCTTTATACTCGAGTGAAGAACTATAACATAACTGAGATGGGTTCTTCTTTCCGAAGTGTAACATCGATAACACTGTTAGCATAACTGTTTCTATCTTCTAATAACATACTTATTCTCTCATTGTAATACTTTATCTAAGTATCATTGGTTACTGTTTTTTCGAGGAGGGCAGGTGTCTGAAATACAGAATTTAAACAAGAGCTTATATTTTTAGCTGAAATATTATACTTCAATATAAATGTACTTTAACGACTAACAAAAATCATTTTCATCATAAAAGCCATCAGTTTTGTTCTTATTTTCATAATTATTGCTTTTCTCTGTGATGGAGTTAATTTGAACGAATGCATGGCCATACAGCTTGTTTCATTCTGTGAACGTTTCAAATGTCCATTCTGCCATCTTGAGTCTAGCTAGTTTTGACTTTCATGAACAAAAGAATATTTTATAAGATTTTTCGGCAAAGAGATGTGTCCTAGTCATTATGCACGGTGTGAAGAATACTACATTTCTCACAAATCTCAGAGATAAATCGCATTACTAAATAGTGTGTGTTTCTCGAATATTTCAGATTCCAACTTTACAGCTGAGTACCTTTACACCACAATGGTATCCGACATTCGCCAATCCTGCCCAGTCAATTCCTTAGCTAAGCAATTAGCAAAAGTCTCAAGGTCACCGATTTACCGATACACTCTAACGGAAAAACCATCAAGCCCGGTAAGTAACCTCATACTTTATTTCCATAAAATAATTGCGTGAAACCTAAAATAGCGTAGGAAACGGTAAACAAAAAGTAATAAAAATTATTTTTGCGTTAGGCAGGACTTATTTACTCACATTTTATACAACGCTTGAAAACATAGGTATGCTTAATATGATGGACTTATTTTAACTTTAAAAGTATGATGAACAAGATCCAAATTCAGAAATAAAGAATTTAACCGTATGTTATAATCTTGTCATTTCAAAAAGTAGTTTTTGATTTTTACAGAAACATATAATACATTTCTGTAGGTCATATACACTGAAAAGGGAAAACATTATGAACACCTACTCAATAACGCGTTGCGCCTCAGTTGGCCTGCAAAACAGCTGCAACTCGCTTGGGCATCTGCCACAAGTTCTTGGTGCATGACTGAAGACAGATTGTACCAAATGTCTGAGCAGCGGTCACACAAAGTCGAGATATTCGGACATGGTGGTACTTGAGCTATGAGCTGCCGCTCCATGACACCCCAAATGTGTTCTAATCGGGGAGTTAGGTGGCCAAGATATTTAGTGGAATTCATCAGTATACTCCTCAAACCACTCCAACACAATCCGAGCCTTGTGACATGGGGTGTTGTCCTGCTGGAATATTCCATTTCCAGTTTGGAAGACAAACGACATGTAAGGGTGCAACTGTACCGCAATGATGTTCAGATAGTTCGAAGCGTTCATGGTCTGTTCTACCACAACTACGGGTCCCAGAGTCGCCCATGAGAACGTTCTACAAACATAATACCGCCACCACCAGCCTGTGTATGACTTGCTGTACAAGAGGGAGCAACTGTTCGCCTGGAAGACGGCGTACCCTGACACGACCATCGACGTGGTGAATGAGAAATCGGGATTCATATGACAAGGCTACTCATCCATGGTCCAGTCGTGATGTTCCCGGGCCCACTGTAAGTGTAGTTGACGATGACGCTTGGTCAACAGAGGCACACGTGTGGGAAGTATGGTGCACAGTCTCATATCCAACAGTGTCCGCTGAACTGTGTGTTCCGAAACACTTTTTTCTGGATCTGCATTGTATTGGGATGTCAGCTGAGTCACTATATCGCGCCGATTTTGCTTTACCAAGCGGGACAGTCTCCGACGTCCTTTTTCTTTGATGACGCGTGGACGAACAACACCTTGGCGTCTACTGCTGGTATCACCGTCATTTATCCACTTTGCATGAATACCAACAACTGCAGATCGTGAAAAACCTACCAGTCGTGCAGTTTCAGTGATACTCGTTCCGAGTCTTCGGGCCATTACGATCTGCCCTCTATCAAATTCGCTTAGATCAGCAGCCTTTACCATCACTCGCAAAAGTAAGTGCAAGAATGATTACTTAACTTCTCCAGCAGCTGTTAAATATCATTCTCACTTAATCACGTGACCTCCACGTGATCCAGACGAGTTCATTGAAAAATGTGGGGATGGTCTTAATGTTTTGGCTTGTCAGTGTAGTCCTTAGCATGTGCTGTTCATTAATTACTTTAAAATAATTGTAGTTTCAATGGCTTTTTTCGCATTATTTAATATTCTTTTGTATAATCCTATTACCTGGACTATTACACTACACAATTACCCGGATTGTTGCACTCAATGTCATTGAACTTTTCATGGAAATAAATTGATGATAGATCATAAAAGCTAACCTTATGGAAACACTCTAAGTCAGCTTTGTTTGTTGGGTGAAACTTTTAAAGGTAAGGATAAGGATATCTACAGTACGGTTTTTACAATACTTAATGTATCTTATTATATAATATCTTGGAATTGGAGCAAATGTAAATACACGAAAGAAGCAATGTCCATTCTGATTTCATGACACGAAAATTAATGTTATATGTCTTAGAAAAAAATTTACTGATAAACTTAAAGTAAACTAAATTTTTATTACATAAAGATGGATCTGTTTCACTTTAAACGTTCCAAATCTCTCATAGATCTCTTTACATTCAAATTTTAATTCGAACCATAACATGGGCATCGATAAGACTGCTTACCATTAAATACTCACCTAGTACTTTCGAAGAGTTTCTACTGGTGGATCTGAGCAGAAACTTTTAAAACGGCGGTACAGCAACTGCAAAATGGCAATACAGAGACTGCAATTAAAGACTGGCTCCATGTCTGTTAATATTAAATCAAATCCAGACTCCAAATTTAAAAACATGAGAGAGGCTAGACCCACCTGATTTCAAGACAAAATATTAATGTTTCCTCTCTCAGGCGATGGTGTTCTGACTTATGTAAAGTGAAACTAAATTTCAATAATATAACCACATTTATGGTTAACTTTAGTGGGTCCAGATCTCCTAAATCGCCTTACATTCGAAATTTACTTCAACCCACTGTATCGAGACTGCACATCGAGACTGCATTACTTAGCATTAAATCCTCACAAAGAACTCTCCAAAAATCCCTTCCGCTTGGAATGCTTAAGACGCCTAATACAGCAACTACAATTAAAGACTGGCACCGAGTCCATTAAGACCAAATCTCGCGGAGTCAGCAGCACTGAAGTTTTGAGTTGGAAGAACATCTGCTCGGGTACACACGCTGCAGACTGCCACCCACCTCGTCCGGGGTGATTAACTCCTTCGAATCATCACCTTGGACCCTCCTTCCTTTTGTGGGTGCGCAGCCCTGAGACAAAGGCAGCGATCGATCCATTAGAGGAGCCTTGTCCTTGGATGATGTCTGTCCACTGTGTAACTAAAAAGAAGGTAGGAAGGACTGCGTTTGCAGACTCGGCAAGGGAAATGTGATGATGTAGTATTGTAATTGTGTGTTGGGAGACAAATGCTTAGCAGTCAAATATACATGAAAAAAGCGTATTTATTACGGTATGAAATTCAGAATTTCTGGACCAGAAGATATTTATTACTTTACTTTCTGAAAACTTGCTTGTCATCATTTCGCGAATAGCCTTCCGTAATACACGTTCCAAAACCAGACGAAAAGACTAACTACCTTGTTTTAATGGTAAATTATATTCGTGGACCGAGTGAACTGAAACTAAACGTACTTCATCCTTAAACAAATTTTCTCTGAGACAAGTAATTCTCGAAATGTATTTTTCGGACTGCACTAAAGTGGTGTGATGAGCATTAATCTAGAAAATGGGTGGGAAACTTGTGATTTTAAAGTCTTTGTGATCTTCTAGTTACGGCCTTTTGACTGAATCTGAATTTTACAGAACATATTTTTATTTGAACATTTTTATTCGTCCTTCATATGTTTTATTTCTTTTTAGAATTAACGTATTTAAAATACGAAAGAATCCCATACGTTTCAACGAATTAATACTCTCAATTTTCCCACACAATTAGAACAGTTGTAGGCCATGGAGGCTTAATTGTAGACTCATGGTTTATGGTTTAGTTCTTATGCGCCTCTAAAATGGCTCACAATTTTCCCTGCCTGAATGCCCATAAGAAGCCGGTTGGCGAAAGTTCATACGTATAATCTTATCAGATTTCGACAACGGTGCACTGTGTTTCTGTTTGAAATCGGAATTATTGAAATATTTCTGTAGGAATGCTGTAATTTCTGCGTCAAATTAAAGCAATTTGAATACTTCTTTGCAATGTTCAAAAATGTCTATATATGATACGCGGTAAAAAAATTCTAGCATTTCGTATAAAGCTATTTTTTTTTTCAAAAGTAAATTACGGATAAAAAAATGTTCTCCAGTTAGTAAAGATCATTGATGAGCAGGAGGATATATTTGAATCATTTGAAGAATACGCTGTTGCTATAGACTTATCAATTCTAGAATGCAAAGATTCTTTAACTTTGAGAATCCTGACATGCAAATTAACATTTAAGCCTCACCTTATTGATGTCCTCAAAGCGCATACAAAACTGCATTTCAAACTCTGATTAAGATCTCAGTAGATGACATTTAAAGGTTATGGTTTGATGCAAAGAACGATCCAATCTAAATATGAAACACTGTATGCTACACCTTTTGAAACATATCCAAAAAGTGTGTTTCTGCTGTTTTTTTCACTTATTGCTGCGAATCTGCATTCTCCTACCTTTCCTCAATCAATACATTCTTAATATCACAAGTAACAGGTACACATTTATAGGATGAACTGAAACTGCGGCATATACAAAGCATAAATAAAGATAATACTAATAATAATACATGTTAATAAGGATAAAATCTATGTACATTTTATAGATGTAGCGCCTGCGTCTATCGCAAAATTGATTAAACCAAGAACAGAAAAACATACAGTAGAAATGACATTCAACTCGGGAATAATTTAGAAGCTTTCTTAACGGAACACACTCAAGGTTTACTCACACTTTGAAAATACCTTTCCACCTCAATCGAATATTGGGGTTACACACTATTCCTCTTCACAGTACCACATTGCAGAAAACCAATTAACAAAATACATGTAACCACCATTCATTTTGGCATTTATTTACCAGCCATTCAATGATGTAAGGTACCCCACCATCATAAGACCGACCAATCTCATCAACACAAAGGTGCCGGCGCCTAATTCAACACTTATAAAACCTAAAACAGAAATACATACAGTAGAAATGAAATTCAACTCGGGACTATTTCAAAAGCTTTCTTAACGGAACACACTCAAGGTTTACGCACACTTT
This sequence comes from Metellina segmentata, assembly GCA_947359465.1. Lineage (NCBI taxonomy): Eukaryota > Metazoa > Arthropoda > Arachnida > Araneae > Tetragnathidae > Metellina > Metellina segmentata. Next base: position 101,494,515 of record OX375874.1, read on the forward strand.
TCAAATACTTTTCCACCTCAATCGAATATTGAGATTACACACTATTCCTCTTCACTGTACCAAAATGCCGAACACCAGTCAGCAACATACATGTAAACACGATTCATTATTCCAAATATTTACCACCCACCCTCAAAGCTGCACGGTAACTCTCCTTCATACGACCGAGCATTTTCATCAACACAACGGTGCCGGCGTCTATTGCAACATTGATAAAAACAAGAAACAGAAATACATACAGTAGAAATGAAATTCAACTCCGGGATGATTCAGAAGCTTTCTTAACAGAACGCACTCAAGGTTTCACTGACACATTGCAAAAACTTATTCACCTCAATCAAATATTGATGTTACACGCTATTCGTGTTTAATGTGCCACAATGCAGAACACCAATCAACAACATACATGTAACCGCCATTCAATTTTTCTATTTCGCCTCGTCAGATAAGAACATTCTATAGGCAGCAGCAAGTACCCTAGCAATTATTTACCAGAGCCCTTCAATGCTGCAAGGTACCTCGACTTCATAAGGCCGAGCAATTTCATCAACACATCGGCGTCTATTTCAACACTGATTTTTAAATCCACTTTGAATACCAAACACTGCTGCCTCCTCTCTTCTGCGAATTTCGCTCGGGAGTTGTTCCAAGAAGTAAATTTGATTGAGGAACTCTTCCTGGCTCCTTTCGAAGTTTGTTTGCTTGGTATTTCGGGAAGTAGAGGAGAGATGGGGTTTTATTGGATTTAGGATGCAAGCGAGGGCAGACAATTCGGCCCAAGTAAACGAAACTCCTTTGAAAAGACCCTCAATGCTCACAGAAACACTATTGAAAATTATGTAAAGATGGAAATAAGATGCCATTGTCGGCCTGGCGGACCGGTTCCTAAAATTTTAAGTAGCATCTGAGTTGAAGTCACTATTAATTGTATTATAAAGTTACGGAAACTTTTACCGAATTAATTTGCACGTTGTGTGCTTTGTGTATGCTTGCGTTAGAGTGTTCTGCAAAAATTAATTAATATGAGCTTCTTTAATTCTATGAGGCTTGAATCGTTAAATTTTATAGTGGAAAAGTGTGTGGAGTATTCTTGAAATCGTCAACTAATTAATTCTTAACACTTGGTAATTAAATCTGAATCAATTCAGCGACGAACAGAATCTATTTTATCCATTTATTTTTATTCAACACTTTCGGGAGCAATATTGAACTAGGACATTTTTAATGAACAAAACAGTATTGCTTGGAGTGTTTTAATTACGAGTATCACAATAGAAATAAGATACGATAAAAGGAAATGAATGAAGGAATAAATGTATAGATATGCAGCTAACAATGTTTTATTTTGTATCATCTAGAATATCGTGGATTACCAGTCTTAGCGGACTATGGTGGTCGTGGATTGCAAATTAAAAATCTATGTTCATATGTCATTGGCTTTGATACTTAGGAAATATTGAACCATATGGTCTTCGATCGAAGTTTAGCAATCGATCTAGGATTTCGACCTTCGAAATCAGAATCATAGGATTTGTGTGGTCCTTGAACCACAATTTGAAATATTCTTTTTCATTAATGAAGCATGCAGAATCGTATTCTGTCCGAAAGACGATGTTGACTGGTGCGAGAATTCTATACTACACTCGGTATATGGTGATTTTGTTTTGTACGAGCGAAGAACCGGGATGGTTATTGAATTAATATTTAGCAATATTTTAGTACTTCACGTGCAAAAGTTTTCATATTTTAAGTTCTTCTACAATTCAATATGAATTGTTTCTTTTAATTTCAGGTTAAGCTCTTCAACTACACTGCAAAATACAGCTTCCATCTTTGGGATCTGATAGCTTTCTTTGGAGACATGGGCAGGTTCCTACCGAATATGGAACCCGAGGATTCAGTTTACGAAGATGTGGTGCAGAACATGGTGTCGAACTTCGTCAAGTCTGGTGGAGAGAACGTTGGCGATAGCGGTTGGCTGCGTTTCCCCAAGAAAATGGCCAGCTTGGCGAGGAACATCACTTTCGGAAACATCAATAAAACCGAATGCAAATTTTGGTCTGAAAGCAAACTGGACGTCTATGCTTGGGTCAGTTAAAAAAAGAACAGAGACAATTATGCTCTTTTATAGACCCTTCCGATTGAAATAAAGGCGTAGATTGGAAGCAAAACTGTACATATTCGATGAAGAGTGTAAAGTTAAATTATATTCAAGAGAGACTAACTTTCACTTTCCGTTTCAACTGACTTCGTTTTCGCAAAATCGTTCCAACAGTTTTGATAAGTTTTTAATGTTTGAAGCTAAGCAATTGTCGTTACCATGGCCTCTTCGAATTCCTGGCATGAAACAACAAATGAATACTGTAACGAATGGAAAATGTCCCTAAATATATATAAGGAAGAAATCTCATTTCTCATTACAGCAGATGAAAAATGATAAATTCCATTCAATCAAAAAAACACAACCTAATCTCATATAATTCTTTTAAAATTTCATTACTCTTCCATTGGTTCGACATTTAAAAATCGTTTACCAAATCTATCTAATTTCAAAGTGCCCAGATCCGCTATTGTTTTAAATGCTATTACAATCATTAAGAAAAGAAAGACTACTTAAGTTTCTGCCATTCCACATTTAGCAAAGCGCTCGTTTCTACTGAAAAAGAATTATGATGGACTAATTTAAAACGCTTTACTGCCAACGAGATTAGAAATCAGTTCTTCAAGCACGTAATTTGTATTTAAATGAGCTTCGTCCACATGATTCGTTATTTCACAGAAATTTATGCTCTTGTAATATTTTTTCGTTTCGTAATTTCATTTTAAGAGTTTCCTGCTGCACAATTATAATGTTGGAGGTAATCTAATCGAATCATGATTCATAAATATTGATTTTTTTTTCATTTGATAAACCCATGTTTTTAAAAGACTAAAAAACCCTTGTCGCATATTTATTCCAATCGAATTTATGTTGAAGACACGTACAACTATTTAGGTGTAGGTAATAATTAAGTTAACATGTTCCTTACTTTTATAATTTGTCTAATTAAATATATATAATTACTTACAATGTTTCGTAAGTACGTATAAGCAACTTAACAGAAGTAGTGTAAATATTTAAAAAATGAGATATCATAAACTTAAAAATTTTCCTCGGTTCTTGTTCTTATAGTAACCGCTTGCATTTTTTAATTTGAATGTTTAGTTGTCAGGGTGACAAAGAGGTATAAGTATATTAGATGGAAATAAAATTACGTACATTTCATTTCTCTCTTCAACAAATTATATTAAAGTAAAAGTCCAACTCTTGGTTCGTCATCTGACCGTCATTCAAAATTACGCGGTGTTGTCATCGGATCTTTCCCTTAAGGGATTTGATATTGGACCGTCGTCAATAACCGGTTGTGCTGCTCTAATACGACGTTAATTAAAATTATTATTACCAATTACCATTACCAACTGTTGGTCCCCCACTAAAGTTATAAAATCATATTAAAAATCTAGTATAAGTAATGGGCTGCCTTACTAAATCTAAAAGAACTTGTTTTATTTTTATTTCATATAAATATTCATTGCTTTTTCGAATAAATAAAACATCTTACGCGAAAGTACATTCAAAAATGCAAACTTCACAGCATAATGAAATAGTAATTTTAATTCATCAAGATTATGGATTTTAGCCAAACCCTTAAAAACTGATTTTCTGTAAGTAATTTAATCAAAACTTAAAATGTCAGACATGTTTTCCAAGAAAAAGGCTTTAGTATGAATAACCAATATTTTTTAAATCTGAAATCTAAATGGCAAGAAAGGAATTATATCCTTTAAAATTCTCGTCAACCGCATTTTGATTCTTTCTAAGCTCAATTATTTCAATCTGCAAACGGCTGCAATCAATTGCAGCATACTTTCTCTTGAAATAGTTAAATATATGTAAGCTTGTCTCCGTCCTACAAAGGTGTTTTATTTCGAAGCAAGTTGAATACCGGTTTTCAAAGAGTGCTAAATCATGTTTCATTTACGCATAAACACCAAGCAATTCATACAGCTGCGTTGAAGGCTATGCGACGCCTGTTTTAAAGATACATCTATGCTAAGAGTGCTAAGTTCTGAACATGTGGTTGTGACATCGCTTTTACAACATGTGTATTTCATATGAACTGTTCGACAAAAGAGGAACAATAAGAGCTGAATAATAGCTTTATTTTCACATGCGCTGTATGCTAGTCCTGGAGTGAAATATTTACACAAAGCATATTCTGGCGTTTCCTTCATTCATTAATGTGGATGACTCTCATGATGAGACTACAAGACTAAATGTGAAGTACAACATTTGAGGATATGAACTGTTAGTTTTTACTCGTCTCCAGTGTTGTTGAATAAATAAAAACTTTCTGATGATGTGTAGCATGAAGGAAACCAAAGCAAGACTTTTCTTTCCTAATGAGATGTTGTTTCAGGACTCAATCAACTTTGTGACTTGGTGTGCTTTAGATTACTATTTTTTTTTGACCCAGCGTATTTAAATTATAACCTCTACGATAACATGAAACACAATTTACTCCCGTTTCTCTTAATTTAAGTTCTACCTTTTTCCTACAACTATTACAGCCATCCCATGTTCTTGAATAAAATGTAAATCCTTTAAAGGTTTGTAGTATGAAGTAAATAAGACTTCATCCTGAAAATATGTCATTTTAAAAACTGAAAAAAACTTTTTAGCTATCAGTGTTCTTAAGTTTACTATTGTTTGAACCCAGCTCTGTGACAAAAATAAAGCACAGTTTCAATCCTGTTTCTTTCAACTCAAGTTTTCACTTATTCCTACAAATCTTAATCCACCTGTTCTTGAATATAATGAAAATTTTGTGAAGGTGCGCTGCATGAAACAACCCAATATTCAAGACAGTTCGTCCTGAGATGCATTTTAGAAGGACTCAATCAACTTTATGACTATCAGTGAGCTTTTGTTTATTGTGCTTTGGACGCAATATAATTTTATTTCCATCTCTGCAATATCAAGAAAAACATTTACTTTTTTTCTGTTTCTCTCGGCTTAATTTCTAACTTCTCCCTGCAAATCTCATTTCAACCTTTTGTAGCTACAAAATAGCACGAAATACGTTTTGTGGGCAGTCTAAAATACAAGAACTGTCGTCTATTTAATGTGAACACTGCTGAGCATCAGCCACTGTAATTTTGTACGTGGAAAATGCGACTGTGTATTTTGGCTGTATGTTGAAGACTTCTACTGATCTTTCCCAAGGACATTGCCAATACGTTTTACTTCAAAACTTAATTAATGCAATGGATGTTGGCTTAGTGCCAAAAACGATGCACAAACAATCACGTGTCCAGTCACGATTCAATGTGTGCGAAACCTTCAATGAACAGTTAGAGTTTCTGTATTGGACAGAAATATCTTTGTAAAACTCTTCTTGTGTATTCGTACTTTTTATTTTATCGTCATTCATATTGGACTTATTTAATTCAATGTGGGTGGCAATGAATGTGTAATTAAACGTGCTTCTACGGCGGAAAACCTCCCGCTTAACATTTAATCGTGCCAAATTATGTTTCAATTAAAATACTATGAAGAAATATGTGTTGTAAATATACATTGTCTATTTATAATTTGCATGTTTGTCGCTGCATGTCATGTATTTCCAAGCGATGTAAATCTATTCATATAATGTGCTACTTAATACAAAAAGTTTTTCTTTTTCTATTTAATAAAGTTTACGAACATCACGTGTTGGTTTTTATTTGGTGTGTTTAAAAGGTAAAAAAGATTTTGAAAATTTTAGAATAATCATCACATAATCATTTAGAATAATACTAAATAAATTAACTACTAACACTATTGTTCTTCCGATTCCTCTATAGTGGACTGTTTTTTAATTAACACAATATGTTGTAACAAAACACTATTTATTGACAAAAAACTTAACAAGGTAGTGGATGGACCACTCTCATTAAGGCTAAGGAAGCCTGGTTCTCGTTAGGGCTAAGGAAGCCTCGTTTTCATCAGGTCTTGGAGAGCACCTCCCTTCTCCGTGTCTGAAGCCTGAAGGTCACCCACGCGCTCACACAGTGTCCTCTACAGCATGTGGGATACAACACTCCCCGCGCTCACACAGCAATAGAAACAATAAAAGCCCTTTTATAATATATTTAAGAGACAACTAAAAAAAACTCAACTAAATTAATTACCAGCATTTAATTGCTACGCTCAAGCAATAGGAAAGCTAAAACTCGACGTTTGAAAAAAACTTTCAAAGCCTTTAAGACCCACAGTTTCAGAGAATCACTGATAGTCATACAATGACTGCAATGTGTATCTACTACATAGTTGCATACAGAAAGCGAAATATAGACCAGTCTGTACTTAGTTTCCTGAAACCGTTCAACAAATAACCTTCATGATCTAACGATCTGCAAGTGATATTAACTATTTTCCGCTATCACAATTGAATTGTTCAGAAGCCGATCAATGTTTATAAGACGCCTTAAGCCATACCCAGAGCTTCCAATATGTCTAGACAGTTTGTCTAGCGTCTGACCATATGTTATCGAACCGAATAAATTATGTCAGATTCAGGAGGGACATCTGTCTTGATCAATAACTCACACTCGATAAAAAAAAAGGGGGGAAACAGTCGAACTGACCATTTTAATCGATAAATACATATACTAGTCAAGCGAACACTTGAAATATAATAGTACAGGGTGGCAACAAAATCCTTGAAAAAAAGTTCCCTGATATTTCCATGATTTCCCTGATAGTCTCACAAAAATTTCCCTGATTTTCCAATTCCCTTAAGAAATGTTGTGATCCGTGATTGGTATCGATATACAGTATCCACACAACACTATTTTAAATATTTAGGGTCAGAGGTTGTAAAAGGATAATTCTCCACAAATATTTTGTATTTTTTCTCTACTGATATTTTAATTGTTATTGTAAGGGTTGGAAACCTTAATGGAACTCTAAAATTGCAATTGAAAAAACTGGAAAAAAAATGCAAAATACTATGATTGTGAACTTTTTACACCTGACCCTACATTGTCACACTATTCATCGAAAACAAATGCAAACAAACAAAAATGTAAATGTAAACAAAAATAATTAATTTAATACACAAAAAACATCATTTGTTACACAAATTTCAAATTGTATCCCACAAGTTGTATCGCTAGCCTCACGGCGACCAAGATGCTGCAGCCGCGAAAAAAATGGCGGCGGCGGTTTTCGCGGTGTTAAAAAATCACGACGTTAAGGTTCTTTATTCGAATTACAATTTAGGCGAATACAATTTATTCCATTCTCAAAAGTACTCGTAATCGCACATCTCTAAATAGGACAAACAACAATGGTAGCAGTTTAAATTGTCAAAAATTCCCTGATTTTTTGTAAAATTTGGAAATTTTCCCTGAGATTTCCCTGATTTTTCCATAAATAAAAAATTCCCTGAGAATTCCCTGATTTCCCGGTTTTCCAGGTTCTGTTACCACCCTGTAGTAAATATAATACATCAGAATTGTTTTAAACTTTTAAAATGTATCATAAATCACTTTTTTTAATAATCTTAACCAAGTGTTGTACAGAGACATCACGTCCAAGATCTAGTCAATTTTCTAAGGACATGTCTCACGTTGGGTTGGCGTGGAAGTTTGGAGAGTGGGGTGCCAGCTCAGGTGTTGCTTCGTCATCTGACCGTGGTTCAAAATTACGAGGTGTTGTCCTCGAATCTTTCCCTTAAGGGACTGATTCCGGACCGTCGTCAATAGCCCGTTGTGTTGCTCTAGTACGACGTTAACTAAAATTACCATTACCATCTAAGGACATGCCTGTCTTTTAAATTGAGTTTGGTTTGTCACACACAAAGAAAAAAAAAACTAATATTACTCAAAACAGGGAATGAAAGTACAATAAGGAAACCAAATTGTTCTTGCCTAGAACTAGCGACAGTTTAGGACAGGTTTCTGCAAAAAAAGGCCGACCACTACAGGGCAGATTTCGACTCTAGTCTGGTTTCGAAGATTCGAGGCAGATTTGAAGGATAACCAACAAGAGGGTTAAATGAATAGAGTTTACACATAACTAGAAAAGGTTTTATTGGCTTTTAAAGGAGTGAGGGATTGAACTCTTTTGTCTCAGCAATTTAAACCCCTCCTAGAAAACAGAATATCTAATGATCATTATCGATGTACCAATGTATAAATTGTATCCATAGTTTTAACAATTTCTAGGATGTAGGCGTCTCCCCACTACTGAAACAGTTAAGTATCTACAAATTAAATTTAAATATTATTGTATATATTTGGTGTACTTCTGTTTTAAATACCGCCAAATCCCTCGCTGGCTGCAGCCTAGCAGTGAAATTGGAAAGGACAGAGGGTCACATTTCCAACTGTGAACTGCATTCATTTGGAGTAATATTCTATACCTATACACACCAGGGTTGCCACAAGAAACTTACAGTCCATTGATTTTTACTACAACTTTTCAGTCTTGGTAACTGGCAACTTTTCATAGCAAGGACGTCTCCAAAGTATTACTTTAGGAATTTTTAGAAATATGAATTAGCAACTTTTCTTATCAATCGCTTCTGCGTCATTATTTGCATATGCTAGGTCCCATTGGTTCCATTGACCAAACTGGTTTATTTTAAAAGGTTTGAACAATTCTGACAGAATTAGAATCTTTATAATACAAATTATTTGAAGTGGATGCAAGAATTATTCAACATAATATATTATTGCATTTACACGTATTAAAAGTTAAGGTGGAACTGCTATTGTTACTTATGTAATTTAAAGAAATTCCGATTTCGTGCTAGGAAAAACTATCCACACTATTGAAATTTTCATGTTTATGCTTTAGATTATTTTCGTAATAACTTTCATATTCAATCAGCTCATATTGCAGTATTTTAACTGATTCTTTTAAATATGGGCAACTAAATAAAACTAGCATTGGAGGTGCCTATTTTTGAAAGACTGTAAGAAATTATGATGCTGCAGCTATTTTCCAAGTGTTGTACTTGTGGCCAGTTTGTTTTAATTTTTAAATTCTTGTAAAAGCATTTATCTTTCACCGATGTATCAGATTAATAACAAATGCTGCTTTCTTTGAATCAAGTATTTGCAAAAACATTTTATCCACAATTTCGTAAAAGTGGTAAAATTAAAAATCTGATAATTAAATGTATATTAAAATAAAACTTTCTGAGATTTAAACAATTTTCTATCGTTACTTAATTTTTAACACATATTCTTAATTCTTTACTTTTAATTCTCAATCCGTTTTTTACTTATAATTCTTAATCCTTTTTTACTTTTATATCTTAATACTTTATTTACTTTTAATTCTTAATACTTTCTTTACTTTTAATTCTTAATCCTTTTTTTACTTTTAATTCTTAATACTTTATTTACTTTTAATTCTTAATACTTTCTTTACTTTTAATTATTTCTCCTTTCTTTACTTTTAATTCTTAATACTTTCTTTACTTTTAATTATTTCTCCTTTCTTTACTTTTAATTCTTAATACTTTCTTTACTTTTAGTTCATATTACTTTCTTTACTTTCAATTCTTAAAACTTTCTTTACTTTTGATTCTTAATACTTTCTTTACTTTTAATTCTTGATACTTTCTTTACTTTTAATTATTAATACTTCCTTTACATTTAACTTTTTATTATTAATCCTTTCTTTACTTTTAATACTTAAAACTTTCGTTACTTTTAATTCTTAATACTTTCTTTACTTTTAAAACTTATTTCTTTCTTACTTTTAATTCTTAATTCTTTTTTTGCTTTTAATTGTTAGTTCCTTCTTTACTTTTAATTCTTAATCCTTTCTTTGCTTTTAATTATTAATCCTTTTTTTGCTTTTAATTATTACTTCTTTATTTTTCATTCTTACTTCTTTATTTTTAATTATTACTTCTTTATTTTTAATCATTACCTCTTTATTTTTAATTCTTACTTCTTTATTTTTAATTCTTACTTCTAAACTTTTAATCCTTAAATATTTCGTTTTAATTCCTTTTTCTTGACTACTATATAAAAATATACTTAATTTCTACTTCCATTCTCGAAATATGAAAAAAGGAAGCAGTGTTTGTATGAAATGAATTAGAGACGGAGAAGCAGTTATCCTGAGTTTGATGTCCATTAAGCAAATTATTTTTAACTCAACACGAATACTTTTATCGGTGAATTACTTAATTTTTCCAGACATATTTTATTGTTACACATTGCTTTGCATATACCAACTGCCCACATTTCATATCTCTGTTCATTTCTATTTTCGAAATTTCTGTGACTTGGAGACATAGCCATTAAACAATAACTTTTGATTTTACATTTGTAATAAAATATTTTAGTGTACCTTATTCCAATACACATGAAATATATAGAAAAAAATAACATTTTAAAAAACTTAATTTTGTTTAAAACATTTCAATATTTAAAAATTCTTACTCATTTTAGAAATTTTAAGTTTTATTAACTCTTTATTTTCATGGCAGTGTTTAGCACAATTTTGTGAGAGGATTTTCATGTTGCGTGTACTCTTGTTTGTTTTTTTACATGATAACTTAAATTTAAAAAAACAGTACAAAACAATCACAATTAATTTTTTGTCAATTTCCAAGAAATCAGCTAAATCCTTATTAAATTTACAAAGTTGTCAAATAAGTCATAATAAACAACCACAAAATATTTTAAATCACTAGATCCTTTACAAAAAGTCCTTATTATGTAAAATACATTTCAATTATAAAAAACAGAAATATGAGAAAAGGGACATTATGTTCTAAAATTTAGTCACTTTGGCACCTGGCATTTGATGGAAAAACTTAAATAACTCTCAAAATAATTTAATAAAATATGTATGTCACATATTCTCTAAAGCCGTACTTTATTGTAAGGCAACAAAAACATATGGCGTTATTTGTCTTTTGGAGTGTACTTTACCCCCTAAGATGGTCAAACATTGCCAACCACACTGAAGTGGAAACTGTATTAATAAAATATTTCAAAATAAATGTTGGGCTATCAGTGTTCTTAAGTTTACTATTGTTTGAACCCAGCTCTGTGACAAAAATAAAGCACAGTTTCAATCCTGTTTCTTTCAACTTAAGTTTTCACTTATTCCTACAAATCTTAATCTTCGTGTTCTTGAATATAATGAAAATTCTGTGAAGGTGTGCTGCATGAAACAACCCAATATTTAAGACAGTTCGTACTGAGACGTCATTTTAAAAGGAATCAATCAACTTGATGACTATCAGTGAGCTTTTGTTTACTGTGCTTTGCACCCAATATAATTTTATTCCAAGCTCTGCAATATCATGAAACACTACTTTTTTTCTGTTTCTCTCGGCTTAATTTCTAACTTCTACCTGCAAATCACATTTCAATCTTTTGTAGCTACGAAATAGCACCGAATACGTTTTGTGGGCAGTCTAAAATGCAAGAACTGTTGTCTATTTAATGTGAACACTGTTGAGCATCAGCCACTGTAATTTTGTACATGGAAAATGCGACTGTGTATTTTGGCTGTATGTTGAAGACTTCTACTGATATTTCCCAAGGACATTGCCAATACGTTTTACTTCAAAACTTAATTAATGCAATGGATGTTGGCTTAGTGCCAAAAAAGATGCACAAACAATCACGTGTCCAGTCACGATTCAATGTTTGCGAAAACTTCAATGAACAGTTAGAGTTTCTGTATTGGACAGAAATATCTTTGTAAAACTCTTCCTCTGTATTCGTACTTTTTCGTGATTGCATTAAAGATGATTACATATCTAAATTTCTGTCAAATAGGTTCATTCGAATGACAATAAATTAATGTCGAATGTTGCAACGAAATGTTTCACAATTTTCTTCCAGAGTACTATTAAACTCCACGAAATTAATAAAATACTTGCTTCAGAACTCTAAACTTTTTCACCAAATTTGCAAATAACTGCACTTAAAGGTGCTCTAATAAAAAAATAACAGTTGACAACCCTGGAAATTCCTTAAGTTATGGGATTACAATTTAAAGAATGTACTCTTACTTTTTTCAGTTCCAGATTAGTCTTATCCACCCATTAAAGATTTAATTTAAAAGTGTCTAAAATTTCCGGAATGTATTCAATGATACTTAAAATGGATTTAACTGTGATGGGAACACGTAAAAGCACCTAAAGATGCATATGGTTTATTGCACCAAATTATCTCACTAATACTACTAATTGTGAATAATGGAAAGGATTAGTGTCACGATAAAAATGTTCCATCCCATCTATAATGAATGTCCCAAGTAAGCTATATCATTTGAGTTATAAAGATCAGTTGCGATTTGATTAATTCGAAAGGTATTGAATGCTTTTGTAACAGCCATTCCCTTTATAATAATATTTCAAGTGAATTAATTGCTTCTGGATTAAATACTTATATTCATTGCACATCATAAAGTTAGATATTAGACTTTCAGAAAATAAATGTGGCTTAAAAGATATTTCGCAGTTTCATAAACAATGTTACACTGTAGTAGATGCAGGTATGTCAAATCTTCTAAATGGATATAATGCTTATGTGGATATCGGGAAAGGTTTGTACTTAAAACTAATTAACTAATGCATTCAATTAGGTAATGCCCAACATAAGCGAAATATCATAAATATTCAGTAAATGCGTAAGTAGGAATCAACATAAAAATAGGATTTTAATAAAACGTCATGTTTGTACGAGTAATCAAATGAAACAGATAAAGTATAAAGTAAAAGTAAGATAAAGTAAAATACAACCTATATATTACACACACATGTCATGAAAGTAATCAATTTTAATGTTCCAAGCTTCAACGGCGAAGCATCTTGTGTACTACATCACATTAAAGAAGTGTGTTTTGAATATACAGAACATGCCACCATAGTGGCATATGCATTCAGAATGCTGTTTCAGACATTATTTTAAATCGTATAGACATTATATAATACCAGTGTATATCACATATACAACATACACATTAAAAGTCAATATCTTAAAGTTATCAAATCTTGATTAGTTTATTAATTTTTTAAAGCAACAATTTTGACACTTGAAACTTATTCAGGAGAAATGTTCCCAAGTCACTCGATATTAACCTTCCAATGGGCTTCACGAGATATCTAAATCCATTAACATCTGACTAATTTTGCTAACAACCACATATCTTATAATCAAGTTACTGCCAATCTTTTTTATTATAACGATATTAGATCTGGTCTTGACTATGTCAATATAAAGATCTGGTCTTGACTATGTCAACATAATGATCTGGTCTTGACTATGTCAATATAAAGATCTGGTCTTGACTATGTCAATATAATGATCTTGTCTTGACTATGTCAATATAAAAATCTGGTCTTGACTATGTCAATATAAAGATCTGGTCTTGACTATGTCAATATAAGATTCATCTAAATGCGAGTGATCTCGTCCATCAAGTTTTGGTCTATTTTGCTTAAGACGAGAACCTTGTCTAGACAGCTACCAGGAGGGTCAAGATGGTAGGCAGACGTTCTCATATGCCATGAGGCTGTTAGGGGCGGACTGTGTAGCATAGCGCAGACGTGTGCCAAGCTCATTGGACAGAAGCAATTGAGTGAATAGAGTTCTTAAACCTCTTCTGGTAGAATGTAAATGGACCATGTCCCGGCAATAAGTGACTGTTTCTCGTTACAACCTGATGACTTCAATGATAGTCTTGTCGACTCCTCATGAATTTTCCTTCCAGCTTACTATCTTCCAATACATTTTACTACGTTCCAAACAGCAAACAAGTGGTTTCCCTTGCTGGAAACTCCTGGGCCCGTTCACTTTTGGAGTTTCATGGCGCAAAGACCATGTTTGGTCAGATTGCAGAAAACATGCACAAAAAAAATCATTACTGATATAGAAAAGAAAACTACATCCAGGAAGTAATTCAACTGTACCGCATACAACACATAGGTTTCTAGCGCTGCTGATAAACCTCCTTAATAACGACAATCCCCTTCATCTATATCCGCTGGGGTTATCTATTAATCTATCTGCGTCTTCATTTCCATCATGTGCCTAGGTAAATTCCTTGTTGCTCTTGAAACTCACAGACTGATAACGATGAACGCTTGTGTAGAGGTATATCAAGCACCATCATAAGCACATTTACTGGAATTTCTAGCATTCCACTACTGGTGATCTCTTTTAATAAGGCCCGTGAATCACTTCGAAATAGATAATTATTCGATTAAAGAACAAAACCGAAGATTAATTCCCAATGCTAAAAGCGCCGACTGAAAATGAACCGAGATAGTTTATATCAAAAGTGGCATTCTCTGAATAATGTGTAAGCTTACCAAATCCGAAGTAAAAGAGCTGAGTCATTATAAGTGTCGTTAAAAGCTCATTATAACTATCATTAATTTCCTATTTACCAATGAAAGTAGCGCGTGATGCTTCCGGAAGTGGAACTTTTTCGCTCGCATTTAATGTCCTTTGCCAGCGCGTAAACGTGCCCTGTATATTATGGCCGATGTATGGACAAGGGAGAGTTCTGTCGTTACGTTAAACTTATGGTTTGGTTATTGATGGTGATGAAGACTATCTGTCGAATGAAATGCAATAATCGGAGAAAGGGTCCATTTTGAGCGTTGGATTCTTTTATCTAATCCACGGAAGAATTTATGGCTGAAATTGTATTATTTAGCTGAGGTGATTTATAAGAGTGCGAGAGTATTTGCACTTAAGTAAACTATACCCATTATTCATGAATTTAGGTGTTTGCAATATGAGTGAACGACTACTTAAGTCCAAGATGAAACCAAAAGTAAAATTTTCAAAGTATAATGAGTACAGTGTTCTTGAAGAGATTATCCTAAAATGCTACGATGACCCGGTCGAAGGAGCAAGGGCTTAGCGACCGGGGGCTTGCAAGTCCGAAACCAACTAAAGACGGTCGTGCACAAAGGCGGTTGGTGCACGCTAAATTGGTCGTGACCTCAAATGTCCTCGCGTTGATCTGGTGTGAAAGTTTGGAGAGTGAGATGCCAGCTCAGATGCGACCTCGTCATCTGACCGTGGTATTGTCCTCGGATATTTCCATTGGGGGATTGAACCCGGACCGACCTCAATTGTCCTCGCGTTGATCTGGTACGAAAGTTTGGAGAGTGAGATGCCAGCTCAGATAAGACCTCGTCATCTGACCGTGGTATTGTCCTCGGATATTTCCATTGGGGGATTGAACCCGGACCGTCCTCAATTGTCCTCGCGTTGATCTGGTACGAAAGTTTGGAGAGTGAGATGCCAGCTCAGATAAGACCTCGTCTTCTGACCGTGGTATTGTCCTCGGATATTTCCATTGGGGGATTGAACCCGGACCGTCCTCAATTGTCCTCGCGCACCCCACTCTTTTAGCTTACCCCACATCAACGTGTGGACATTTGAGGCCATGTCAGAATTAACGTACGTGCCTTCTATGTTCACTACGGTCTTTCGTTGCATTCGAGCTAGCAACCTTCCAGTTTGTTAATCTCTTCCACTAGTACCCTTAGGATAAGTAGAAATGTATTAGTATTGGACTTATCAGCAGAAAGGTAAATAAGTTGTGCTTTGACTAAAATCGGTCATTTTTGACGTCAAAAGAATATATGTTCCTGGATGATGTAAAACCCATTTCACGTCCCTTCAAATAAATGTGCTTAACATCACCTACTTCTTTATAACTTCCAAAGTAAGGAATATAAATTTACATTCCACACATAATTGAAATCTCCAGAGATAGAGTAATTTAAGCAGGACTCTATTTGAAGAAGGGTCCGAAAACCAAATATAATTTACGTTTCAAGTCTAGATTCACTCAAACTCGGCCTGAGAAAAAATAGTGAAAGAAATGGATTTTTTTAATATACCAAGCTTGTACCATCCAGAAAGAATTCTGTGAAAGGGTAGATCAATTTGTATTTGCCAAGAGTGAGACATTATTAAACCCCTTAAGGCATTAATTGCTCGAGTGAGAAATGTCGCTGAATAAACCAGAAGAAGTTTTTGACGCTACGGTCTATATAGCAAAGCATAAATGAAAAAAAAAGAGTTCTGTTTCTATGTAATTATTTCATCAGTAATATTGCTGGTTAAATAAAACTTCAACTGTCAAGTAAAAAATATAAATTAAAAAAAAAATGCTACGCTAAGGTTACGTGCTTTTAAGGTTGAAGCGTTGAATCAAAAATCCTTTTGCTTTTATCATTTTATTAGAATAATGCCGGGTATTCATTTCAGACTTTCTTTTTAGATGCCATGAGCTTTTTAACGATTGGGAAACGCTAGCTTATATTTTTCGTTTCTGGAAAATTTAAACCTCTGTTGGAAATTTCCAGAATGTTTTTAGTTGAAGGTAAGCAATGAGGAATACTAAAAATCTAGTCGCTGTTAAAAGTATGTTTTCCGAACGATTTTACGAATGAATTCATAAGAATCGCAACAGTAATAACTTTCATTTGCTTCAGTAATAAATAAATGAATCACACTTTACTTAATATGGTGTTTAGTTGATGGTAAAAAATGGCGTTATTGAAAGCTAATAAAAATGAATTTGCTGGTAAAAGCTTGTTTTTCGGACGATTTTGCGAATGCATTGATAAAAATAGCACCCAACAAGAATAATATTTCAGTAATAAATAAATGTCGCATAAATAAATGTAACATCGATTATCGCTATTCCAACAACTCAACGTGGTCTAGTTCATCGTCGTATGTTAACGGTTCTTTGAATGAAAGTAATGGAAGTCAATACTTCAAATTGATTTATTATTTGTATTTTAACTTACTGTATTTTGTACTTTGTTTAGGTGAACCGAAAAGTACGATTTCTGGAAATAAAAAGGTTCACAAACTGAAAGCAAATAAAAACCATTTTGATGCTAAAATAATATTTTTCGAAGAGTTGTCTTTTTGATTGTTGATTGTGGAAGGTAGTTGAATTTAAGTCGCACTGGAGCTTTTGCCAACATGAGAATGAATTAAGAGTTGGAACTTAAAAGAAGAGAAAAAATAAATTACTTTTGCTACAGCAAAAACAAATAAATACACCACATTTTAAATTGTCTAATGCTAGTGCTTCAACTTCACACGGCCTAGTTCAACTGTTATATATTTATAGGTTTTACAATGATTAACAAAAACGATCACCATTTGCTGTAGAATGTTTAGGAGAAATGTGGAGTAAAGTAAGTATTTATAGAAGTAAAAAAGCTAACGACGTTTAGAACGTTTGCGTTTTATATTTTCTGAATATATTAATTTATGAAACATTTATTTATGACTTACTCTACTTTTAATCTAACCCACATTACCGAAGTTTGAAACAGATTTAAGTCGTTTAATGTATCAAGTCACATTTTTGCATGTTCATGTTTTAGTTATTTTTGTAGCAATATTTTATTAAGAAATCACATTAACCGTTAAATATTTTCTTTCAAAGTTTATACTAGTAAATCGCTTTAAAAATAAAAGATTGTTTCCATATTGCAAGATGAAAATAATTCGCAATATTTAAATATTTAGTCTACATTAAGTTAGGATAAATTTATTAAAGTTAATACATTTTATTACAGAATGTAATTTAATTTATGAAATAATATAATACCGATACAATTATTCAGATTTAATCTGTGAAATTCTATGCCAGTCCAATGAAACTTTATAAATAAACTAATAGTACCACAAAATTAAGATATTGCTTCACATTGACGAATCTTTAGAGACCTGAAACTAACAAAACTGCTTTTCAACGTGCAATTCCACAGGTCATATTATAGATACATGAGTATTTTTAGACATTAATATAGTATTAACATTTAGATAACGGCCGGTACAACAGACAGCGCCCATTTAGAACTTTGACAATGGACAGTACATCAGTTGTACCTTGGAAGTTATACAAACTGTGCCAAGAAATTTTTAAGACTACGGCCGTTACAGCAGTTGTACCTTGAAGATTATACGAATAAATCTTGATATATATCTATAGCCGTAGTCAAAAGGTTAATTTTCTTGTAAAAGAAACAGTCCATCAACATAGTTTGTAGGTCGTTTAATTTCCGTCGCATCAATTCTTCTTCTTCTTTCTAATCCCACTGATCTGGATCAGATCAGGTCCATGAGTCCATCCGCCCTTAATCTCCCTAGAACCACACCAGGGCTACGCAGTAGGTCCTTCCGCTATAACGCAATGCATCCTAGCAAATGCTCGGCGATGTCCTCACTTGTGTTGCACTTTGTACAAGTGGGGAAGATTTTGTTTCCCGGTGAGAACCTTAGAGTCCTAAGGTGTCCAGTTTTGAACCTAGATAAAGCTGTCTGGTCCCGCCTCTCACCACCAAAGCTCAAAACACCACCAGGGCCAGGGCTACAGTACCAAGGATGGGGAGGCGGAAGTTTCCAAGAGCCTTACTTCTGGATTATATTTAATGGAAAGTCAGAGGCTCAGCAGGACACAGGGGCAGTGATGATCCCTTCTCAGCCAGTTCATCGGCAATGTCGTTATATTTAAGGTCTACATCATCAGAAGGAATCCATTGAAAATGTATAATGCAGGACTTATTTTAAGTTTTTCAAAAACACAGATGGGGGCCCCGCTGGTCCACAATATTCCTCCAATTTTTCAGGTACTGTATAGCACTACGACTATCCACCAGTATCCAAATCTCCCCGCATAGTTGCCGTTCTAAAGAAAAATTTAAAGCCATGTTAATGGCCATCAGTTCTGAGAAAAATACGGAACTAAAATCAGGATTTCGCTGTTTGAGCAAGGTTTCTACAGTGCCAGATTTAATAACTACCCCTCTTCCAGTGTGGCGTATCAATTCTGAAACTAAAGATCCGACGACACAATCTAGCAATTTTGAACCTCGGTGTTTATGATGCATGGGCACCTCAAAAAAATTTGTGTATAGGTAAGAAAGATTTAAAAAGACATGAAGAATGGATTCTGATACAGATGTGTTCAAAATTTTACTAATAAAGTTCTTCCCAGTACAAATTAACAATATGTGATCCAATACTTCCCTGTTCTTCAGGCAAAGAAGACATTTATCTGTATCTGCAAATTGGAGTCGCGGTAGCCCGGTTGGAAGGATAACAAATTAACAACCAAAGAGTTGGTGTTATAATTCAATCAAATACCGTCGGGTACAAGGAAGGTATGGTGCACGTTAAATCTGTCATTGCCTAAAATGTCCTCACAGTGGCATCGAGTGGACTTTTGGAGAGTGTAATGGCAGCTCATGTGTGACCTCGTAATCAGACAATGACTCAAACTTACGTGGTATTGCCCTTGAATCTTTCTCTTCGGGTTTGATCACAGACCGTCGCCAATAGTCCTTTGTGTTTCTCCAGTGAGATGTAAATTAAATACCTACCTAACTTTCCAAAGCTTAAAACAAAGAAAGACTAGTTGTGAAATGGAAAATTAAAAAATAATTGTACGCGTGTGAAGATTTATTATTTGTTAGTGATTTCAAAACACCCTCACACCAACAGAATCACATTAACCGCATCTGTATATGATGCCGGAAAAATGTTACTCTAAAGTATTAACTTTCTATACTCCTCTTCTCAAAATTTACCACTAAACAATATAGCTTTCAGCGCTATTATTTCTGTGGTGAAAAAATCTGAATAATCGTTTTACAAATCCAAACAGCATGATCTTAACAGTATTTACATCAAATTTGGTTGTTTTAACAGATTTTTGATTGTTGAGCTCCAAACATCGCATCTTTAATTATATGACCGCCTTGTATAATATTAAATTAATGTTATTGTTTCTTCAACTGCTAAGGAGATTGATAAATATTATTTTAACGAGCACTCAATGAAACACAATAGATAAAAACGGCAATTCGAATAGAGAGAGATAGCTTCAAATAACTTAAACCTTTTGCATTTTTCTAAAGGGTGCTTTTCCGACACTAAAATGCAAATGAAGCATTCTTACCAGGCGCATAAATACCGTCAACAAGGTGATAAAACAACTCGAAAACAGCATGAATAAATAATAAATTTTTTATTGCAAGCCATAATCCACTTGTACGTTTCGGAAAGGACAGAAATAAAGCAACATTCCAAACAAAACGATCGTAAAACGACACGAAAAGAAAATCGTTTCACAAATTCGTAAGTTTCACAAGTTCTTTTCCTAAAGAAAGCGGGAAAATGAAGGGCCCGGGAAAAAAAGAATACATAAAAAGAGGGGGCGAACAAGTGACATCAAAAAGTGAAAAAGAACGGTTACGATCTTGCGGCTCAGTCTGGAAGCATGAAGAACCAAACAACTTTTTTACGGCTTTTCGCAGCTTGATAACAGTCAACTCTTGCTAAGGATGTCACAAGGCTTTCTTAGTTTTTTTTTTTTTTTAAGTCGGGATACTTCTCTGGAGTCAGCGTTTCTGTCTAACCATTTTGAAGATATAAAAACGTTGCCGTTTTCAGAATTCTATCGTTATTGATAGCAATGCTGTATTACGTTGAGGACAAATTTCTTTAAAAAAAATAAAAACGCCTTTTTGAGTTTCCATAAAAGTCTGAAATAAGACTGCTCTCTAATTAAGATTGGGTTGAGTTGTTTGCAGGAATTAAAATAGCTATTTATACAAGTGTTCTTTCACAACTGATGTTTTGTCTGAGGCTCTCAGAACAGAAACTTTAAAGGTTTTATAAATGATCCTACTTATTTAAAGGTTCTGTGCAAACATTCTTAATGAGTAATTAAAATATGTTCTTTCAAATTTTTATTCTGATGTTTCAAAGGTCTGGGTAATCATTTCAAAGAAAAAATGAATAAGAACACATTTTTACAAATGTGCTAGTACTAGTCGTAAATGATTTCTTTTAGCCAATGACAACTAAATCAGGGATGACAAGAAGTTTAAATTAATTCCTCTTCAAGAAAATAATGATCACTTTTTTATAGTTTTTTTTCTCCAATATTATATATCCCTTGGAGTTATTGTTGAAGTATGGAACATTAATACTATTCCTTTAGCATCTCTCACTCAGAGAACTTTCCATCTATACTTTGTAAAGTATCTTAGATTTTTTCCCCTTGTGTTGGAGACTATTGAATTGATCTTCTATAAATGTTGTTTGGGTAATATATTATTTATTCTCTTACTTTCTTAGCACGTTTATTCAATTTATACTAAAGAAATCATTAATCGAATTCTAGTTTGAGAAATTACTTCAAATATTCTGTGTATTTCCAAGAACATTATTTTATAATTCTGAATTTAACGTTGGTTTATATTATTCTGATTTTTGCTTTTCCCTGTTGAGAAGCAATGTAATTGGAATATAATCATTTCAAATCGTATAATTCTTCCAAAACTGCACAAAACTTCTTAGGTAACTAATAAATGTATTTAGTAATTAACATATGTAATCTTAGATTTCCAAATAGTCTATTAAATTATTTATAGCCGTAGACTGAGATTATCAGAATGTCGAATGAACTGTATGCCAAATCCCCGAAAAATTATAATTAAATATAGATTGATATAAATTAGGAATGCACATTGATTTTGTGCGTTGAAGATTGCTTTAATGCATTTTAGTTAATTCCCTATTTTTATTTTTCGTAGCAGCAGTATTTTTGATATTTTGGCATAACAGCGAAATTTCTTATAATTTTGTAAAATGGCTCAATGAATTATCTTTGTTCTCTGATTCTTTTTACGCTCTTTCACTACTACGTATTCAAATACAAATAGTTTCTTTAGTTAATAGAAAGAAGTAACTAATTGTAGCTCATCAACACATACATATTATCAACACATACATTATCATATACGAACACATACATTCACATACATTATTATTTACGAAAAATGCGTTTAATTTCACAGCTACAGAAGCAATAATGCGTCAAAACGTTAAATTAGTTTTTAATTTTCATTATTTACATCCTTATCAATGTTTCATGAGGGTAGATGTCCATAGGTATCTCAAATACTCGTATCTGAAGTTCTGATTTTAATGTCTAAATAAACTTATTTAATTGATGTCATTGTTGTATATTTGGGCGTTACTTCTTCATTCAACTGGTTAAATTTCAGCAATCGTGTTTATATTTCCTTAACAAGAAATATTTGTGCTTCGCATTCAGACTCATTTATATGATATAGATTTTATTTAATACCTGTTGCATAATTTCTAAATATCTGATTCGAAATTAGAACTAATTAATGCAGGAGAGATTCATTTCAGATTATTATTTACCAATAAAATGTGGTTATTTGGGTTTCTTAGAAGTAGTGGGTGCAATTTGATAAAACAATGTCACTTAAAAAGTAAGTAGTATTTTATCATGTAAAAATTATTTTCTTACGTCAAAGCATATTGATTTCAAACTTTTACTACGCACGTTGGAATTCAATGTATCCATAGTGAATTTTCATTTTCTTTTATGTAAGTCATTTGTATTCAAAAACTCTTTATATTTTTATATAAATCCTCATAACTAAATATATAGTTTGAACCGACAATTCCTGGTATGGGGACGCATGACTTCAAAGAGAATAGCATTCCGTGTTTTCATATATTATAGAGCCACACTATGGAGGCATAGTATTAAACACACTAATTTAATTGACATGGTTATATTTTCTACATGAATCTGAAGTGCTATGTAAAGTGCGCATATTAGAAGATACAATTAAGAGAAGAAATACAAAATAATTATTTAAAACATATAATTATAAAAATACAATATAGAGTTGTATTAATAAAAAAGTATAACATTTAACGAAGACTTTTTGATCATATTTGGCGTAAAATTTGCTAAAGCCGTCAGCAGCAATTCTGTGAGATGAAGATTGGTCAACTGTGAACGATATTTCAACTTCACGAAATTCACTGAGCACAAACATTCGCAGCAATATGTTGTAATAAAAATTTAAATTTGACGACGAGCAGCTGTCTTTAAGTGTGGATCTCTTAATTATGACACTAGTTTCCAAAATTGAAAACGAGATTTGCGCTTCATTTGCAATGCATGATCCACTTTAGATCGTAATAACTCCAATTTCTCAACCGCTTTTTCAACAAGTATTATTACAGAGAAATTAAAAATCTATATTCAATAATAAACAAATAAATGGGTTTAAAAAATTTGTAATTGTAGATTTCGTACTTTCAATCTCCAAACCTATGTTTCGAGGACAAGATTCCCAAACAGATTCAACTAAAGATAAAGCAAAGCGACAACGTACGACTTGAACGTGTCTCTTAGTAAAATTAACAAGATTCATGAAAAAAGTTCTGACATACTAAAGGGAAAAATAGGATTTAAATTTTCAATGGAAGCCGCACTTAAAATTTTGACTACGGTTATAGATATAACAAGTGAGATTCTTGGCGCGATTCGTATAACGATCAAAGTACATTTTCTGTAACGGCCCTAGTCTAAATTCTTTCTTGGCGCAATCATGGTACAAATGGTATACAGGCCGTAGTCTAAAGGTTTTCTCAAGGAAGTGCCGCATTCGCCAGTTTCCATTAAATGTCTCATCTGACATTACCCCCAAACTGTTTTGCATACTCAATGACCGTGAAATTTATTTTTTTTACACTGGAATAAATATGTTTACACGAGCTTAGTGCTCATAAAAAGTACTAATCACTCGTACTAAGCACTCACTAAAATAGGATCCGCTTCTATTCACTCTCACTCGCATTTGTACTAACACTTAGTCCTATTACTTCGTGTGCTTCATGTCCCGGTGTTACTGTGATAGGTTAGTACTAATGATTAGCACTAATCTAGCGTTAACAGGGCTATGAGAAAATAAGAAGGTAAGAAACAAGCAGAAGAACAAAATTCAACACAGAATACTTCAATATAAAACAGCCGATTTATACACCACAACATGAAAGAGAATGCACAGAATTAAGAAACAACAAGAGTTATACCGAAAATTCTCCCGCGTTCAGGCATTGGGAATGTCATAAGTTCCATGAAATGCTTTCCAGTGAATCTGTTGGGAATTGTCCAAAGGACGAGGCTGTTTGGAAAGCTGAAAGACAGTATACGTGATAGTACCAATTTCATGCAGAGTTACGGTAATTCAATCACGCCGATTTATAAGATGAAAGCTTTCCACCGCATCATGCAATAGCTTGTTACGTACCACTTCAAGACAGCTACTATTCCAGTGTTTCGTAAATATTCTACCTTGCTTTTATTTTCGGCAGTTAGAAGTCACTACATGTCTCGATGATAGTTTTGCAAGTAGGACGATATCCAAAAACTCTACTAATTTATATTCTTTTAGTCTCCATTGTCTTTAATTCAAAGGTGGTACAATTATATGATTAGTCTGTTCGTACGTAAAAAATAACGCGATGTTGAAGTATCTACTGTAATATACTATTTTTGTTATTAGATTTGAACCCTTCAAGTGGTTTTGACGAGATATCTCGTCATCGAGATCTGACTGATTTTGCAAATGGCGAGATATATGGTCATTTAGATTTTTCTGATTTGTTTTATGAGGATATTAAGATAAAAAACAATACACACATGAACATTTCCAAGTCACTAACAGGTTTATGCATTTAACGTACCTAAAAATTTATTGAAGTACATAAACTGAACGAAATAGTAAATTAAACTGACTACTAGTCAGAAAATGTGCAAGTTGTCACAATTTATAAGACACTAGTTTTTCATTCCAAATGGATTTTTGTGGACAATCCCTGCTTCACATTCATAATACTGCTTATAAAGCGGGTTGATATTAAAACTATTCACTATATTTAATTATTATTGGATATCGAAACTAATTTCGTTATTTTAATTTTATTACACATACATTAGGAATTTATTTGTGTCTTATCTTGTGATCATTGTTTTTAATCAATTGCTGAATCAATTTTATAAGTGTCTTGAAGATCTTAGTCGGAAAGTTACCTATAAACATCCGTTATAAAAAATAAAGTACCTTATATTTTAAAAATAATTCTGTAAAAAGACTTTAAAAATCAAAAACTGTACATCAAGTAAGATTTGTTGTTGAATCAATTTGATAAGTGTCTCGAAGATCTTAGTCGAACAGCTATGACAAATATCCTTTATAAACATAAAATACCTAACATTTAAAAAATAATTCCGTAAAAACAGTTTAAAAATAATTCCTTAAGAACACTTTAAAGATCAAAAACTGTTTGCACGTTTTGGCTGTATCAGCTATACGACAGATGTTTGATGTATAGAAATTTGAATGAAAATAACATTTCTCAAAAAGCAACCTATAGAAGAAGAGACATATCAGAGCCTTAGAAAAGAAATTCATATCGAATCTATGGAAATCTAAAGAGCAGCCCCAAAGCTATGAACACACACTTTCATATTCCAGATAGACACGGTTTTCCGAATTGATTAAAATCGGGCATCTAATTTTTTTGCTTCCTATTTGTCATCTCAGAAAGGCAGGAGCTTCAACACCTCGTCATGAATCACGGAAATTTGCATCAGAAACGATGTTTCCCGTTCTTTTTTCTTTTCAGAAAGGGAAAAAAATCCCTCCGACTGTAAATATTTTCCCCCGCCGTTATTGAAAAATCGACCTATCTCCTTTCGCGGCATTCTTCCATTTTAATTAAAACCCTACAGAAAATTTTCCGTTTGGGAATCGACGCAATCGGATTGTAAGGTTGGGGAAGTATCACCAGCTCCTGCGCTTGAGCAAACTGGCAAATCCCATATTCCCTGTCTTCATTTCAAACTTAATCTGAGTGAACGCTATTTACCCGGCTCTTGAGCATCATGAGATACAGCAGAGGAAAACAAAACGGGAGTAAATGCAATTTAACTTTTCTCCACTTAATAGAAAAACGTCCGGTTCTGCGACAAGGGAGCTTAAATAGAGAACTATCGGTGTGCACATAATGGAAGGCGGGTAAATGCTTAGGCAGAAAAGCGTGTTCCTCCATTATTGCAGAAGGCTTCCAAAAAGTGGCGTTGCTACTAGCTGATGCTTTTTTTCTTCCAAAAAGCGAATTTGGTGTTTCTTTTCGTTCGGCGTAAATGCGACGGCTTTGAAATTAATTTGTTGTCGACGCTTTATGTGGGATTATGGAACGGTATTTTGTCACGGTTTTGACTTCGAAAGGTATTGGATTTGTTTAAGTGTGACTTTCGGATAGATATGCGTTTGGTACAGAAATAAATCAGTCAGTGAACCCAACTGACGGTTGTATGCTTATATTTTCAATCTTATAGCGTATCCATTATTTTTAAAAGTCTGCAAATGAATGTTCTTACACCAGTTTTGTGTCAGCGATGCTACCACAGCAAGAGTGGCCTTACCAAAAAAATACCAATGGAAATAAAAGCAATTTCCTTTGCAACAATAGATATGTATGTATATATACTATATATATACGTTCCATAAATAAATAAATATATATCCACATGTTATAAAATAATTTCAGCTCTCGCAAATAAAGGTTCAGAAACAAAACAAAAGGAACTTATTCATAAAGCCCATTTTTTTAACAAAAAATAAAGAGCAAAAAAGATTATGTATGTATGATGCCATTCATAAAAACTACGATTTTTGCCTCACTTGAGCAATTACAAAAAAATATCGACCTTACAAACACTTGACATGACATGGTTGATATGATGATTAATACATTGTATGTCTCCCAGACGATGAAATACAGTCAGTACAACACTTAGGCATGCTAAGGATCAAATTATCGAGCTGATTTTGGGGAAGATCATTCCACTCAGCAAGCAATGCTGTCCGAAGTTCCAGTACACATGTAGGAGGTGGTTGACGGGCTGCAACTCGTCGGCCAAGCATGTCCCACACATGCTCTATCGGATTCAAGTCAGGTGATAATGCTGGCCATTCCATACGGGTGATATCCTCAGATTCAAGTCATTCGTTTACAATGTTTGCACGGTGAGGACGGGCGTTGTCATCCATAAACACAAATTCTGAGCCAATGACACCTCTAAACAAACGTACAAGTGGTTCCAGAATGATGTCCCGATAAATTTGGCCCCTCATGATTCCGATTTGAACATGTATATATGTTCTGGAGCAGAGTAAAATTCCGCGACAAATGAGCAATCCTGCACCACCGTAACGGTGTCGTTCAATGATGTTATCTTGGTGGTAGAGGGTACCTGGCGTTCTCCATATGCACGTCCGCCGTGAATCAGACTGCAAGCTAAACCTGGACTCGTCGGAAAACATCACACAAGCACACTGTGACGATGTCCACATTGCATGTTCCCTACTCCAGGCTAACCGCTGGCTACAGTGAGTTGCCGAGAGCGGAACACATCTGACAGTCCTGCGACCATATATACCAACATGTCTCTAAAAAGCCTGTATTATACATATATATATATATATATATATATATATATATATATATATATATATATATATATATATATATATAACAGGAAAGAATGACAAATTATATTTTCAGATTTCCATGCCTAATTTCTTAAAAGCCTATCTATTTCAGATTTTTTTTCCAAATAACTTACTACCACAAAAAACAGAAAAATAAATTAAGAATGCACGGGATAGAATATTGTTTTTAAAAAAAATATTAATTTGCGATTCTTTTTTTTTTATTTCGTGATCTCGCGTGTTGTTGCCACAGTGTCTTCAAAATTTCATTGAGTGACCCGTACAATAATGAAAAAACTTGTTTTAGAAGTAAATGTCTTCCTAAAAGCAAATGTAACTGTTTGTAATTATCAAAAAAAAAATTCAGCTCGATTTCACAGCGTATTTTTTAAATCAATGTGTTTTTCACATATTTTTACAGGTATAATAAGTTGCTTCAACTCGTATGGTAGGCGACCCGAAATTTCTATCAATGACAAGGAATTTTTAATATTTCAAGATTCCTAGTTCATATTTCATCTAGCATTGAAGTTACTTCAACGTCAGCAAATTTCCATTTAATATTTTCTTTACTCTAACTTGCATGCAGTTGTAAATCGAATACTCAGTGAGGTTGTCGTTTCATGTTATTAATAAGAATAACAATTTATCAAACAACTGCATATTGATTGAATTTACTACTACAGTAAACAGCAAAGTGGACGGGGAAAAAGTTTTTATGAAAAAATACTAATTAGCTATTCTTTTTTATTTTATCTCGCGCTATGCCTCAACTTAAAACTAAAAATGGAAAAATATTTAAAGCAAAATTAAATGCGAGCGAAAAAATTTGATCATCCTGTGGGCACATACATTTGCGCAAAACGCGGAATCCACTGAGACTTCACTAGAAGGAGCCCAAACGGATATACAACGAAATGGGGGCCAACATATTCAATGTGGAAATACTCCATTGTTATTTATATAAACTTATTACATTGTTAAATAAACGTATCTACCACAGCTGTGACACATTCCGCTTGGCATAAATAAAACGATAGCACCCCAAATCTATTAATCCTTGTGGCTTAAGGATGTCAAACACCAACTCAGGATGGTGAATAAGCTGCCCTGAAGGACAGTCAAGACAGGAGATGATGTGCTTCTCCAATGCCGAAGCTCAATTACATCTAAGACACAGATGAAAATTATTTCTAACCAATTCTACCTTAACTTTTCAGTGATCGCGCCCTCCACAGCAACGTGAAAGGTCGCGGGTATTTCTTAGATACATTATTTTAAAATGTAAAGGGTGTTAACATTGAAAATATAATGGGTGGATTTATTGAAATTATGCTTTAAATAATATCAATACAATTTATTTAAAGAAATGCTATTGAAATTTCTGTATTATTCCCTTATTTATAATATATAGTATAAATAATGTAAATGTAAGGCATTAAAACAATTTAAAATGCTCAAAGAATTGTATAAATGAAAGGAAAGAGATTGTAGGTATAGTTAATGAGTTATTTACATTTAAGTAACATAATAAAATAATAAATAACATAATAAAGATTTCTTGTACCTAAAAAATAAGCAGATACATCTCTCTATATTAAAAAAATGTTACCGCCGCCGCCGAAGAATTGAAAACTGTGTTGTTTAGCTCGATTCTTAGCCGGTTTCCCGAGAAAGTACTGATCGGAAAAAAATGAAATTAACATGCTTTGTTCTTCATCGTATTCCCTGGATAATTATTAAGATTTTTTTCCGATGCGGCTATTAGTTTAGGTTTTATTAAGTGTTAAAGTTGAAGAAGCGAAATTTCTTCCGCGAGTGAGCAAAACACATTCAAATTTTCAGTCTTCAGTCGTGAGTTTTTTTTTAAGAGTACCTCTCAACGTAAATTTTTGCAGCTCGTCGAGTTTTTTTTTAAATTTAAATTTGGTTCTTGATAATATTTTTTTGAAATTCAGGAAAAATCGGGACATTTTTGTTACTTTTTTTTAAAACTGCCGTATCTATATCTAATTACTATTAATTTTTAATTTTTAAAATATCGCAGTATACCTCAGAATATACTCTTTCTTACAGTACTATTATTTTTGAAATCGGTTAATAATTAAATTGGATGCGATCAAAAGTTCGTCATACAAAATTCGGGGGTTGGCGAGCGTAAGCGAGCAGGGGGCGGAGCCCCCTAGTATAATAAAAACTTACCTTGACAGTATATGTTAAATACAAATGACGGATCTGCAGGAGACCTACTAACACCTCAAAATTCAAATTATATCTGAAAGTAATTCTAAGGGAGCGGGAGGAATAGCCAAGAGCGAGTATTCGTAGCACTATTTGGTCTAAAATTATATAACTAAAATAAACTCTATTGTACATCCCACATACGCGTGACCGCTGGAAGGTTAACTGGCTTCTTAGTGACCACTGAAAGCCTAGAGAAAGCAGTGTGGTCTTATTTGCTGATCATTTCATCATGAGTCGGAGGCTTCCTGCATATTCTGCTCATGCTCACTTTACATTTTTAATCAATTTCTTATTTTGCTGGTTTGGCCTATAAGCACATGGTCAAACATTAACCACCAAAAAGCATGAAAATGTGTGATTACATATTTATTCCATATAAACTTTGATAAATAACTTTTATGTAGTGGAATCCATGTTTGTACAAGAGACATGTCTCAGTTTGTTTCATATGACGAATTCCCTCAGAGACACAAAATCTAATATGCTAACTGATAGAATTCCGCTTTTATATATAAAATTTATATAAAAGCTAATATAAAATTTCAACTGGCGATAGAAAATAATCAGATAAGAGATATATTTCGCAATAAATAAACTGTTAAGTGGTGTAATTCTGCTTTTAAATGTATTACATTTAAAAAAATTATATTGTTGTCAACAGAAAATAATAGGATGTGATGATAATAATTTATTACCTTTAAATTTATTAATTTAATAATTTATTACATTTGAATTTATTACCTTTAAATTTATTACTTTATTACCTTTAAATTTATTAATTTATTATCGTTAAAGTTATTAATTTATTACCTTTAAATTTATTAATTTATTACCTTTAAATTTATTTAATGTTTTAATTTACTTTTTACAGTTATAGTTTTTAGAAAGAGGGGTATAAGACATTTTCTTACCTGAACGACGGAGTGTAGATTTCAATTTCTTATAATTATACTTTCTGTAGTTCATGATTTAATCCATTTTATATTCTATTCTGGCTCTCTTTACTGTTAATTTCCTTTTTTTCTCTATTTCAAAGATAATTTTAATAAAAATTATATGCATACCCTTTCAGAATACCTCTATTCAAACCTCATTAAATCCCGTGCTTTCACTTATATTTCTCAATATTTTAACCTACTAACCAACGTAAACAAAGAAATAACGCACATAAATTCAATTTTATAGCCCATGAAAAAGCTACGTAAGGAACTAAAGAATCGACTCGAAGTAAAAAATAAACAGTTCTTTCAACAGTTTACGTGCATATTCTTTCGGGCTAGAAAGTTTCCTTTTTAAAAGATATTCTCCGAGATATCTGAAAGAAGTCCTTTGAACCTTAAATAATTCACGCGCTAAGACAGATTTAAGAAGAAAGCGGGGAAATCTTTCTATCCTGCTTTCTTTTAATAACAGTTTCATTTGAAGTGGCATCTTTTCTCCGCTCAAAACGAATTTGCATGCTTTGAGATAAGAGAAGAGGGCCTTTTCTCATAACCTTCAAAGCATTAAATCTTCAACAATGAAGCATTTAATAATGTGGAACATAAAAAACATTTACTGTTCAGGATGTATGAGACGCAACATGTCAGCCTCTTAAAATGTCCTAACGAGTAACACAGTCATGTATTTTTTATGTGCCTTTATTGCAATAAACAACTAAAAACTTTCTGTTGAGAAATAAGCATTATTTTCTTTTTAAGTGTTTGTGAAAAGATGTCTCATCCATCAAGTTCTAAACAATTTTGTAAGAGACAAAATACCTCGCCGATATTCTACGAGATCACTACTGGTCAAATTTATTCTAAATATGAGATATTTCGTATATTAAAATATGATAATTTCTTTTCTAATGATGAGATATCTCGTCGCGACTATGAAAGTAAAATATAAGTAGATCGAACATAGTCTATTGAGAAGACCTTCTAAACGTTTGACTAACATGGCGACTAGTAGTCACGTGATTGTCCTGAGAAAAAAAATGACACGATGGGCCGTTTGGCATCTTATCACCTCGTTTGGTGATAAAACATTTTAGGAGAAGGTAGATGTGTGCATACGCATTTCTATAGAGTTGCATCGAAAATGGTGAAATCTATTGAGATGAGCTTCGAAACGTTTGGCCAACTTGTCGACTAATAGTCTGGATTTCAATCCGATCCGGCGGATCCGGTAATCCGGCGGATCCAACATCATTTAGCTACCTACGGGATCCGACAACATCTATCGCATCAGTTCCGGATAAGATAAACCCGATTTTGTTAAATTAAATAATCGATTATTCAAACCCAACTTTAATGTCGCAAAATTGTTTATTAAGCAATCGATTGTGAATTAATCGATTTATATTTTTCAATCATCAGTTAGGAGAATTCTAGCAGAAATAATAAATTAAATTATCAATAATATTTTTTTAATGAAGAGGAATTAGAAAGGCAAATTCCGCAAGAAAATGAAGACTGTTGCAAAAAGACAAAACTTTAGAAAATATACAGATTTTGAGAAAATAATGAAGAAAGAAATGGTTTCATATATATTAAATGGAGTCAAAGAAAAATATTTGTCTGTCATTTACGGCTTTTTATTGACGGTTAAACCAACTAGTGTTGAAGCTGAGAGGGCCTTTTCGCGGCCGCTGGTTATATTTGCGTTATTAGTTAATTAGTTCATTGAGAAGTAGGTTGGGGGATGACACAATTAATACGATTTTTTTCCTTAGAGGGTTCTTTCAAACTCAAAATTGATTTTGTTGACTATATAACTTCGATTTAAACATTTAACGAGGCGATAAGATGCCAAAAGGTCAACCATGTCTTTTTCCCACACGTCATTGAAGTTACTACTAGTTAGGGATTGTAATCCGGCACGATATTCAATCCGGTCGGATCTGGCCGGATTGATACAAATCCGATTGGATCCGGCCTAATTTGAATTTTGTTAATAAATCTATCTAACCAGTATGTATTTTTAAAAAATCGGCTGAGAGAAATTAGGTAAAAAGGATATTTTCCAAATTGATGAACAAAACGTTTATTTTAGCATTAGAGAATCAATTTTATTAATAATTATCCATAGATAGAAATCAGTCACCAATAATTATTTATAGTAACTATTAGTACTGCATGTAGTAATTATTAAACGATTGATAATGATTAATAATGGTCAGTCTTATTAGTTTCCACCCCAAAAAACATCAGCTTGTTTTATACGTAGTACTTTTATATATGTATCTAAAATTAAGTTGTCTCTATCTCTAATGTCGTTGAGCAAATTACATATAAATTGTACCTAACCTTGCCTCAGACTAATACAAAAATCTAATGTTTTGCAGTATTTAGTCGACATAACAAACAAGGGAACTTTTAATTCTTCTTTTGCGATAAAACATTTTGGGACAAGGTAGATTCTATACAGTGTCAAAAAAATTAATGAAATCCGTAAAGGCTAATACTATGTCAAGTGGACCAATCAGATGACGAGTCAATAGACGGGCGTTTTCTACTTTAACCAATAAGATGAAGAATCTTCGCTTCCACCTACCGATGAAAGTTGACAAGGACCACGTTACTAGTTTGGTCACATAATGGACTTCTATGGTCAAGACAACCACTAAGAGAGTTAACATTGGAATCTTAAAGACGATAAAATGCTTCAGAAGTATATACCCACGTTTCAATATCCAGACGCTTTTTAATTTCTATTAACAAACTTATGGATTATGTAGAAATTTTTTAATCATACGTGTACTTTTTTATTCTTAAGAAGCATTAGTTTTAACCAGAATAGTTCAATTTGATAACATACTTTAAACGGTACAGCTACACTCTGCGTTTAAGACTGGTGGCAACGGCCTTGGTGATTTTTTTTTTTTGGCGCACTTCTAAAGTCCCCAAGGAAAGAATTATTTCAAAAATTTTGTTACTTCAGAAACATTTTTCTTTTCACAACGGAAAATGAAAGCTTGAAAATACATTTGAAAACGTTTTGAAAAGTATATATTGTTTTAATTTCACAAAAAGTAATAACTTTAAACACAATTCAAAACACAATTGTGCTCCAGCAGAACTAAAATTCGAATGTAGGGTAAGAATATATATATATATATATATATATATATATATATATATATATATACTTAAACTTATCAGTTACACTTAATACAGTAGGCATGTTGAAAATGAAAAATATTTACAAAAGAAAAAAAAAATCAAGAAATAATACAACCTGATAACATCAGAACTCTTGCGTAAAAATATAGTCAAAATGAAAATGGCAAAATAACAAAACTCATATTATAATCGTTTCGTGAAAATAAAAATTCCACAACTGTAGAAATAGAAATAAATGAACCTATGGTATGACAGAAAGAGATTTAAAAGGACCAATGCAATCAAAGGATATTTTAAAATCAAAATAACCAATGGGAGCAAAGAAAAAATTTCAAACGAACCAACGAAACAAACGACTTTAACGGATTTTGGAAGAACTTTCTAGAATATTCAAAACTAGCCCGGCGTTGCCCGTGCCCATGGTGTAAGGTATTAATGTGCTCCGCGGATTTCAAATCCGTTGAAGATATATTCAATTTAAAAAAAAAATTATTTAAAGAAAATAATATTTTTAGGTATCAATCTAAAGTAAAATTGTCCGCAGATTTCAAATCCGTTGAAATTTTCAATCTATCTTACGCGATTCTGATTTTACAAAAAAAGAAAAACTTAACAATCCCAGTCAATATGTTTTTTATTTCCTTCTCTCATTCGCCGAAAAGGGGACAGGAAATGTAAGCTGTTTCCTTTTTTTAACTCGAAGGGCAGAATATGCAATCGTGTTTTTTTTTTTTTTTTCGAAAGAGAAGGTTCACGTGACGTCACAATCTCTTGCGAAAAAATAAAAAAAGTCACGTGGTCAAGAAAAAATTCATTTTAGTAGGTTTCTTCTTTCGTTCGGATGAAACGTGTTTGAAGAAGCAGGTAGAGAATAAAACTATTAAATTAATTTAAAAATCTTCTAGATTGAATTTTAAAGTTTCGCCGCTACCCAAAAAATTCGGACTACCTGTTTGCCAAATCTCATTGCTGTAAGTGCCATAGATCGTCAGGATTTTAGGTCCGCGAAACAAACAAATAGACATACAAACACTTCCTTTTATAATAGTAGATATATTCAATTTAAAAGTTATTTATATAAAAAAAATCATATTTTTCGGTGTGGATCTAATGTGAAATTTTCCGCAGATTGTAAATCCGCTGAAATTTTTACTCTGTCTTTACCGGTCTAGGAGATAGAAAAATGGCTGAAAAATTATTCCTCCGATCAAAATGAAAACAATAAATTAATAATATGTGATATCACCTATGCTGTAGCATTCAATAATGATTAAATTTCATTAAATTAATTTTAAAATGCTCTAGATTGAATTTTAAAATTCGCCGCGACCCAAAAATTACAAAAAATTCGGATTTTCGTGTGTGGGAAATATCGTTGTTGTAATTGTCATATAATAGTTAGGATTTTGCGGCAAGAAACAGACAGATAAACACTTCCTTTTATAATAATAGAGATGAAAATTGAAAGTTTCCGTTTGCCGAGGTTGCCATGAAAACCACAATAACCGTAAAGACAGATGGGTTGCCTTAATTTATCGTAACTCGCTACTAGGAGTGCGCCAAAAAAAAATCGCCAAGCCGTTGCCACAGATCATAAACGTAGAGTGTAGCTGCACCCTTCAAACAATAATATGTTGTTTCTACTTTTCCTTATGGCCTAACAAATCAACAAGACCTGAAGAATGTGAAAAATGTCAAGTTGCAAGGCCGCATTATTTACTTCTAATCAAATAAAGCCCACACTTAAGAAACTTCAATTAGATATACATAAAATTATACTAATTTTAAAAAATGAAACTCATTCATTAATTATAAATTTCACCCTCCTGATGGTTTCGTATGGACGAGGTGTCTCGTTTTTAGCAAAGTCGGTCTGTTCTTGACTTACGAGATATATCGTACACTTGTAGTGTTAATTAATCTCTTAATGACTGTGTTCTTTCTGCTTTTGTTGAATTGCAGCAAGATATAAAACTATTACGTCCAGCATAAATGTAGAATAAATAACGCCGCAAAAAAATTCATTTCATAAGTAATATTTTAATTTTTAATAATAATCTAACATCATTTTATACGACAAATACATTACCAAGCTACTTTATAGAATGGAATTTAGAGTAGTATAGTAGACCTTTTCCTACGTATTTAGAGGTATCTAAACCACAAGAAGCACATTTTCTCTATTTTGTATGAAAATATTTTTACACTGACGCACTTCAATAGCCCACAGAGTTGCGGCAGACCCGGGAAGCTTCGATGATCACATGATTTGACGTCACACATGACGTAGATTGGCAGATACTTTTTTTGTTTCAAAAAGCTTCGGGTTTTTATGTTGAGCTTCGTTTTTTATTCAAATTGTGAAATGAACGGATGTGTGAGTGTTTTCGTTGCATGAAATAAACAAAAAATGCGTAAGCTCGGGATTAAAAAGTTTCACGAAAGATTTCGTTACGGGTAAACTATTCGTAGCGCCGATAAAAACTTTTTTAGAACAGCAACAGACGATGATTTTATCTGCAATCGATTGAGCTACTGGAAATGGCGTACATAGACGACACAAATAAAAATGTTAAACTGTAGGAAAACGAGTCTAAAATATTTTTGTGAAAAGTGAGGAACTTGGAGGGTTGTTTTTGGCAGATGAGAATTATGTTAAAAAATATGGATCCGGTTTCAAAATGTACTGTGTAATGTTTTTGTTTGGGAAGATATCACCCGATCTATATATATATATATATATATATATATATATATATATATATATATATATATATATATATATATATTCTTAAATGATAGGTCCACCAGTAAAAACGAAAGTTAAGTTGGGAAAACATTTTTTACTGTGTACAAAGTACTATTTTATAAACTACATTAGTTCATACAATGAAAAAATAATTCATATATAATGTAAAAAATATAGGAATTGTAAGAAAAACAAAAAAAAATGTGAAACAGCTGTTTCAAAAAAATAGGTCCACTGAACCAAACCTCAAATTAGTGTTGAATTAATAAGAAATTTTTCCACCGTTTTTCGGAATGAGCTCATAAATCCTATTTGGCATGATTTCTACCAGTTTTTAAAAACAGTTTGTCTCGATTTTTAATCATTCGGAGGAAATATCTTTTTTCAAGTCTGTAGTACAGTTATACTGCCTTCCGTCTTCATACACTGCTCTTGCGAGTATGCCCCACATGTTTTCTACCGGATTCTGGTCGGGGCTGCAAGGTGGCCAATCAATAATATGTGCACCATTATCCAGAAACCATTCAAAAGTCGGCTTTGCAGTATGCAAAGGAGCATTGTCCTATTGTAACATGAAGAACGGGCCTCCAATGTGCTCTGATTGTGGAAGAAAATATTGTTCAAGCAGCTGTTGATAGCCTGCAGCATTCAAACGATTGTCTACAAATGCTATATCAGTTTTTCCTGCACGACCGAATCCGGCCCATACCATAACGGAACCACCACCAGCTTGCCTCTTCGAGAATATCTCTCTATCGTTACGCAGATCGTGCCAGTAATACTGCCAACCATCTGGACCATACATGTTGATTTTTTGACATTACTGAATAACACTCAATGCCAGTCTTCTTTTCTTCGTCACTTCCTGTGCGAATTTCCATCGGTTTTCTTCGTGTGGAGTTTTCTTAATTTCGGAACCGCTTTCCTCTTTCAGTAAACTAAATTGCCGAACTTCTTAACCACTCTATGGACCGTAGATTTTGATATCGGAGGGTTTTGTTGTTTCGCCAAAGTGGATAAGCTCGTATTTCCAGATTTTAACTCCTTTACGATAGTCCTTCTTTGTCGGGGTGTCACTTTTGATGGCCACCCAGATGATTTTTTATTGCCATAAGTACATATAGGTCACAAAAATTTGTTTACAACATTATGCGATCGGTTTAAAAGTTTAGCTGTTTCTCTATTCGATTTTCCATACTTCTTAAATGCATCAAATTTCCCTCCTCAACCAACGAAAGACTTCAACGACGACCCATTTCGTTTGATTACAACGTGATGTTCAAATTTGTTTAAATACCTCCACAACAGCCAGCATGATCCCGCAGTAAGACTAAACTGTGATATTTATGCATATTTTCTGGAAAAAAACATTTTGGTGCAAAGATTTATAAAAGCGGACCTATCTTTTTGAAACGGTCTCAAAATAAAAGTTTACATAAAATAAAAATGAATTATTTAATTTTAACAAATTGCTTCCTAAATAGTTATAACGATTATTGTATAATTATTTCTATAAAAAAAGTGATTATTATTCTCAATAAAGAGTCAAAACTTTGAAAAATACGGGTGGACCTATCATTTCGATACACACTGTATATATAAAATGGGTACTAATAAGGAATGTGTCCACCCCTAACTGCAATGTATTAACGGCATCGACTTTGCATGCTGCCAATTAAGTTGTCGGACACCGAAATGAGAAGCGAAGACCTGACACGGAGTAACCCTTGTATCAGCTCATGTAACGATTTTGGAGGATGTTTTAAAGCAGCAACGTGTCTGCCAAGGTAGTCCCAAACATGCTCTATTGGATTAAGATCTGGAGATTGAGCTGGTCCTTCTATTCGCTATAAACCGTGACTCTTAAGTTTGTCTCTGGGTTGAATAAACACGGTGTAAAATAATTTTTTTATAGGATAATATCTTCTGCTCCCGCATCGTACTTGAATTTTGGAAATTTGGGTAAAAATTGGCAATTTTTACTCGGCGTAGGAAATATAAGTATTTTTAAATATTGCTATTCTAATATTGCGGAAGAAGTGCCCACTGGGTTAAATAAGAAGGGTGTAAAATATTTTTTAGGTTTCTTTTGTTTTTATATGACAGTTAAAATTTTGCGGTTTTTGAAGAGAAGTGCACTTTTTTATGTGTTACAGAAATAAATCCAACATGAAAAATAGATGGATACAAGCACTGTTTATTGATGTATTGTATTGTACATTTGACTATATTCCCTGAAAGTTATTAAATAATAGCCAAGTTCCAATATCTTAATATAATATTTATGAATAATATTGTAACCATAGAATGTTATTACATGCCAACACTAAAAGGTTGCTTACGCTTAATCAGAAGGAAGAGGCTTGAAATTCAGGCATAGGGAAAAGAATGTGGATCTAATGAACCCGTCTCTACTTTGAAACCCATAAACCTTTGCGGATGCTTCTCTCAATACCGAAATAACTTGATACACCGTTCAACTGTCTGTGTGTGACATGGGAAGTGAACAAAGTCCCAGTCTGGAATTTTCTAATCGCGCACAATGGAACTAAATACGGCAGAGGATATATCACAGAGGATTGGGGAGAAGTAATAGTAATTGATGACCAGACAATCAATTCCGTATAGTCAGCAGCTTCAAAATTCAGTTTTGGTGGAAGAAACACACGTACTGATTTTACATTGAAAGATGACTCTCTAGACTTAACTATACGAAGTGCAGCAAGATCTCTGAACTGCGGTCTTTCATCCTTCTCAACATGCACAGCAAGATATTCTCAGGATGAGCAAAGAACGAATATCGACAAATTACTCCATCAACGACATCCTTGAGGGTCTTGAGATAAATACCTGGATCTAGAAATAGCATTACACACATGCTTAGCTCCATCTTTCAGCGAGTGTTAAGACTTTATATTAAACCAGTGTGAAGTGTAAACTTTCATAACAATCTCAGCGATTTGTTTCAACTTCAAAAAAGGATCTGGAGAATTAACATAGAGTCTGAGAACTTTGTTCACTGTTATTAGCCAGAGTGAATGTGATAACGTACCAGTACTGCGTATAGCCAGTTCAGCAGAACAATTACCCAATCGCACCGCTTGAGATATTTCTAGTAAGTGCATTTTATCCTTTCTTAAGTCACGTCTATCAGTTGTTGGTAACTCCCCGTCAATAATTTCGAAAGTTGTCGCTGGCAAAATTTTACAGGTAAGGAGCGCCTTCCCAATATTACCAAAATATGATTTTGTACCATTTGTTGGCACTTCCAACGTTTCAAACAAATGCCTCAGAGTTAGTTCATTAAAATGCAGGAGACATATTACCCACTGCAGAAGTTTACTAAGTTTCAATTCCAAACACCGGATTTCCACCCGGTATTACAGAAGTGCAGTCACAGCCAACTGCCAGAAGCTGTGAAAAATCTCTTGTGATCCCTTCAAAATATCCGATAATAGACGCGGAAATCTGTTTTGCGCTGCCAAATGATGGACTCAAATGAGTAATGTAACGTGAACCCGATTCTTCAATAAGAGTTAAATGTTCCTCTTTTGCTTTTCTCGTGTATCTTTTAGTATCTACTCTCTCTTCTATCAATGTAGAATATTTA
Organism: Metellina segmentata; assembly: GCA_947359465.1. Taxonomy (NCBI): domain Eukaryota; kingdom Metazoa; phylum Arthropoda; class Arachnida; order Araneae; family Tetragnathidae; genus Metellina; species Metellina segmentata. The sequence goes on from OX375874.1 coordinate 101,534,685, forward strand.
CAACCATCGAAATACAGCCCTTTGAACGGTAATGCCTAAACTTCACTTTAAAACGTGAAATTTTAAATCCTTTCTCACTTTAGACTTTTTCCTTCACATCTTGTTTTTGTCAACCACTAAATCTGAATTGTTGCTAGTTATGAGTCCGACATCGTGAAGAACACTTGAAGCAATTGCAGCCACAGTCGGGTTCGAGATTCCAAACCTGTTGGCAACCACAGCAGTTGAAGGGTGGCCAAGTCGCATTTGTGATGATTTAGATACAAACGGAGTTAGTTAATTGTTTGTACTTACGAACAGTAAGAGAGATTAATTGACTCGATGTCGATGGTTTTTAAATGTCCAGATTTAAATCTACTTCAATTATATCTGCGGAGGAATGTGAATTGTGAACACCCCTCCCCACCTTTCACTTCCGGTCATATACAGGCAGCATGAAAAGGCAAGAAAAAGAGCACTTTTCTTCAAAAACAGCAAAATTTCAATTACGATGAACACCACGTTATTTTGAACCATGTTCAGATGATGGGGTAAGATATAAGCTGTCACCCCACTATCAAAATTTTCATACATTGTCAACGTGAAGACGTTTAAATTCATAAGAGATTTAACGTGTAACATCCTCCTTAGTATACGACACTCTATGGTTGTATTCAAACTCGCAACCCTCCAGTTGCTTATCCGTTGCTCTTCAAAACGGGCTACCACGGCCTTGAACATAATTTGGAGTTAGATTCCTTTAAACCTTGCACAGAATCACTGAACACTTCACAAGTACGATATAAATTGAAAACCGGTATCTAAACTGTCAAAATGTTTGGGGTTCTTAAAAACAATGGAACGACAATTTCTTTGGCACGACACACACTCACACACATATTTATAAAACATCACATAACGGCAAACACCAAGAATTATACAATACGACACACAAGAACTTTAAACACGATACTACATGCTTAACAATAAGTATAGTACTCATCAAATCGTTGATATCTAAGTCAAGTTAGGTGGTTTTTTACAACATAAGTGTCAGTAATACTCATTACTTTCCCGTGATGAGAAATCATCGCATGAATTTCTATAAAAAATATCATAACATCACATAAACCATTCATGTTAAATCATGATTACTATTACAAATTGTATTACAAAATATTTTGTACGACTAAGGCAGTGTTTTTAATAACTGTGTCTTTAACTACTATTGCAAGTTGTAATAAAAAATATTGAGTACGACTAAGACAGTGTTTTTAATAACTGTGTCTTGAGCTACTATTGCAAGTTCTATTAAAAATATTGAGTACGACTAAGACAGTGTTTTTAATAACTGTGTCTTGAGCTACTATTGCAAGTTGTATTAAAAAATATTGAGTACGACTAAGACAGTGTTTTTAATAACTGTTTCTTGGGCTACTATTGCAAATTGTATTAAAAATATTGCGTACGACTAAGACAGTGTTTTTAATAACCGTGTCTTGAGCAAAAGTACAGTGCATACGATGAAATTAGAAACACAAAAGCAAAATAGCACCAGCATAAATAACCTGTTATTCTTCTCTTTTGTAGAATTTGAATACATTTTAAAGTATCAATTGGAACACAAATCATCAAATTTAACCTTAGCGGAATAAAACCGTATTCAAATTATTACGCGTGATAAATAGAATTCAAATGCCGATTTATCCATTGAGCGATAAAGACCTTCAACATTTCACTCAACCAAACGGAAACGCTTGACACACACTTTCCCGCTACGTTTTTCACAAACACCCGAAATAATAAACACAACAAACGAAATTTCACGCTCCAAAGTCGTCATAATAAATGGCTTCATTTCCACGCGTCCTTAATTCCGTCACGGTCGTGGATAACAGCTGAGGGGGCTGAATTAACACATTTCAGGCGCGTATTTAACGGGTTATTTATCAAATGATTATTAAAAATGAGGCGATTTTATGGGTACTTCAACTCGACTAAAAGGTGATTTATCATCCTTTTAAGTACTCTTCCTTGGCCGCGCGATAAATCAGCCTACACCTTTTCTTCCATATTTTCGCTCTCTGTGACAGAAACAAAACTTTGCTCATAAATCAGAAAGTATCGTTAAGCCATTATTTTCAATTGCGTCACAGGCTTCTCGGAGCTCATACATAACGATGAAGAAGAGCGGGACTAAGAGAAAGAGGGAGGTTCGAAGCCTCTTTTTGCTGAGTTCGCTGTGGCAACGGTGCAGTGACATCAACTATTCACTGTCGTCTTGAAGTAAGGCAACGGTCAGGGATCAATCCCTGAGATATAGATCCAAGGACAACGCCTAGTAGTATTGAACCATGTTCAGGTAACGAGATCAACACCGGAGTTGGCGCCATAATTCCCGAACTTCCACACCAATGTGAGGACATTTGAGGACACAAGAGATTTAACGTTCACTAACACCATGTATATGATGGTCTTTGGCTGAGCCAAGATTCGAACTCTCACCCCTCCTGTTGCTAATCCGTTGCTGTTCTATCTGAATTAAAGCAGCCCCAAAAATATAGAAATGCATTGATGTAAATTATTGTATTTATTATTTCCAGTTCGTTTTGGTTATGTTGAATGTGGCAACAATATTGATATCAACTATTGACAGCGGAAGTTGTATTGAAATGGCCAATTCACCTTTCACTGTCAAAGCCAGATCAAAGAATAGTCGATTTGCTGTCAAAATTGTAGGAAATTTAGAAATTTGCAAAGTATAAAACGGATTTATGGAATATGGCCCATGGAATCATTAAAGAGTAATGAAAAAATTTGTAAATATTTGAAAAAAGAATTACAGACTTTGGAGAAAAGAGAAATGAATATTTCGGAACTATAGAAATTTGATATGAAAACTAAGAATAGTTTCAATTGAAAACTACACATTAAATGGAAAAAAAGTTATATAAAAATGAAAACAATTTTCCATCCACGCATTCATATAGTTTTCTATTAAGTATTTAAACAGGCAGAATTGTTTTTATTTATGGTTTTAGAACTGAAATACAATTCATTAAATCAATCACCAATTCCTATAATCGTGATGCGATAGTATTTATTTATATTTCTTGTGTAAGAGGAATTTCTAGCTTGTCTTTTCATGAAATAATAGTGAAATCTAAGTCAAAACTGAGTTAGCATAATTAAAATTGAATAAAACATTAGAATTTTTACAATTTCATTTGAAAAATCTTTTAAAGTGAAGCATAATTATCGAACTCAACATCTCGTTGACTAAAGGCTGGATGGTTTTGAGGTTTTTTGTTACAAGAGCCATACTTAACCGCACTGTGCCAGACATGATATACAATATCAAATAATAGACACACACAATGAAAGTTTTACTGACACAGAAGGGTTTGGTTAAACGTATAGATAGTATCTCACGGTACATTAACACCGATGCATTCTAAGTCACAGAGCTCTAACACCGGAGGGTTAATGCACTGAGACTTCGAATTTATCGCTTATGCAAAAATTAAATGCTAAATTAAAAGCTACGTGGTAAATGAAAAAAAATTTCCATTGAAAGAAAAATAATTTTTGCATTTACTTATTCATGATTTTCCGATTGATTTCAAAAGTTGCAGTTTCAAGTTTGGAACATGCGCAACTTTAAAACGGTGCGCAACTTTTAAACATGGTACAACTTTAAAAAGGTGCATAACTTTGAAATGTTGCACAACTTTAAAATGTTGTACAACTTTAAAATGTTGTACAACTTTAAAATGTTGCACAACTTAAAAATGTCGCACAACTTAAAAATGTTGCACAACTTAAAAATGTTGCACAACTTAAAAATGTTGCATAACTTTAAAACGTTGCATGACAACGTACACAAGTTCAAAATGTTGCACAACTTTGAAACATTGCACAAGTTTAAAAAGTTCCACAATTTTAAAATTTGTAAAACTTTAAAGCATTCCACAGCTTTAAAACGTTACCGAACTTTAAAACATTGCACGACTTTTAAACATTGTACAACTTTAAAATGTTGCACACCTTTAAAATGCTGCACAACTTTAAAATTTTGCACAACTTAAAAATTTTGAACAACTTTAAAATGTTGCATAGCTTTAAAACGTTTCATGGCTTTTAGACGTTGCACAATTTCAAAATGTTGCACAACTTTGAAACATTGCACAACTTTAAAAAGTTCCACAATTTTAAAACATTGTAAAACTTTAAAGCATTGCACAGCTTTAAAACGTTACAGAACTTTAAAACGGTGCACGACTTTTAAACATTGTACAACTTTAAAACGTAGCACAAGTTTTACATGTTGAACATCTTTGATACGTTGCATAACTTTAAAACGTTACGCAGTTTTAATTCCGGAATTTGTTCTTAAGCAATGACGATTCTATTAATGATTAATATGATTTAGACGAGATATTTCTTCCATCATGACCAATTTTGCTAAAAAAAATTTCATCATAAAGACATTGCCGATTCTTTAATGATGACGAGATCAAGATCTGGTCAGTTTTTCCCTAGTGACGACACGTCTTGTCCACCAAGATCGGGTTAGTTTTGTAATGTCGTGATATTTCAACGAAACAAACACCAAATGCTTAATGCACCATGATATAGAATTGTTTAGGCATAAAAAATAGCTAAATAGAAAACGACGACATGGTAAATGAAAAATAATTTCCATTAAAAGAAAAATAAATTTACCGTTACTAATAATTCCCCTGCATTTGTTTTTCCGATTTATTTAAAACTGGTAAAACTATTTATAGCTATAGTTACGGTTTTGGAACTTCATAATTTATTAAATTGACAACTAATTCCTACATTCTAGTATCGTAAAATTTATTTTTACTTTGCAAGAAGATTTTTTTTTCTTGCATTCGCTTTTTTGTAAAATAATTGTAAAATGCGATTCAAATCGCGTTATTAGAACTGGAACAATATCAAATATATTTTATGATACCATTTGAAAAATGCTTCATTGTATTAATTATATAAAATAATATACTGTTCGCAAGAATCTAACTTCATTCATTTCAAAATATATTCTGGTGAAGAACTGGTGATTCTATTAAAAATGAATATGATAGCACATAAATTTAATGCACGCCTTGACATTGAATCCATTTTTAAATAAAAGAAAATTTTTAATGACTACAGATCAGTTTACTATGATTAAATGAAATTACATACTTGCACTTCTCATTATCATTCTTTTTCATTAATTGCAGATTTAATTTTGATCTTAAATATGCTTCTAAGCGCAATGATCTAATCACTTTATTTTCACAACTAGTTATCAAATTATCTTTTTACAACAATTACTTATTGAACAAAGAGTTGAATAATATTGAAACAGTTTACACATCAAAAATACATGAATATGCAGTTTCATACATGCGAACAATGTATATCCTAACCTTATATCCTAAGATCATTTACATAAAAATGTTCCACATACAAATTTCATAGAGTTACTAATTAAAGTCATTTATATTTGGAATATAGTTAAAAATTGCACAAACATGGCATAATTTTTGAAAACATTTAATAATTTATGAAAATGCATAGCTTATCATTTTGTCATCTAGAACAATGTGTCGCATTAATTTTTAAGAATATTGTTTGTATGTTTCTATTTCAAACATGCATGAGTACAAATTATTTTAGTAATTACAAGCTCTCTAGTTTAGTATTGGTATGGTATATATATAGTATTAGATAATATTTTTTCTCTTCGTAACTGACCTTTATTAAATTACTATACAAATTGGATTAATTGCTAAGTAATAGGTAGTGGGATAAGTCAATTAGTATAAAATAAGTGTTAAATAATATATAGTTCCACTCTCGTCAAAACATTTCAAGATAATATTGGTATCAAACAGTTTTCAGTTAATTTCTAGGTACTTTAAAATTATGGTATTTAGAAAACAGCCAATAGGCGTAGATTTAATAATTGAGAATTTTTAAAACGTAATTTGATTTAAAATTCTTAAAAGAGAAGAGTAAGAAAATTATGTCTTTAAAACATTTTACATGTATGTTTTACATTGAGGTTCTAATATAATTAGTATGTTTATGTTTTATTTTATAAGTATGTGCCCGACAAAATTTTACTTCAATACAAAAAACGGAAAACTACTTATTCAGAAATATTCTGTAAGGTTGGTTTATGCTTTACGAAAAGGAATTATACTATAATTACATCAGTAATTTAACGAGATCGTGAAACTGGAGTTGATACAATATCAACGTGAATATGTAATTACAGTTCTCTTCATCGCGTTTCTTTCCATTAAATTCTCTTAAAAATAAATTCTGGTTTCATGAATTTTTGAACTTAAAATATAAACAAACTTTCAGTAGACTTGTGTATGTTTTAATATGGGCATGAAAATGTAAGTCGTTTAGAAATTGTCCAGAGAGAAGCGTTTGAAAATTATTTCGAAAATCTTTAAGATAAATGTTTTACTTTGTGGTTAGAATATAATTTGCATGTTTACATTTTATTTTACTTACATATTTCTGTATGAGAAATCTCAAGAGAATTGTAGTCACTTTTCAACTTTAAAAACTAAAAAATATTTTTAAAAGCTCGGTATTTCTTCAATGTACACATTATGAAGAAAACACGATTCAATTTAATTTTAATGAAAAATACTCAAAATAAACCCTACTTCATTTATTAGATTATGATGTAAAATTGTTTTTTACTTTGGGTAGGTAATTCATTTCCCTTCGGCTTGACTCTAAATTCCAATCCTGTTTCAAAATACCCTTATGTATTCATTAATTTTTAAATTTAAAGTATCAACAAACTTACAGTGGGAAAATATTTAGTCATTGAAACAGTTTAAAATGTAAATTGAGGTGTAAATATCTTAAATTTTGAAGAATGAAAATGCTTCAGTTTGGTGTTGAAACATAATTTAGTGTGTTTTTATTTTACATAACATATAATTAACATAACATATATTTTACATTTTACATCGTCGACCAACCGACTAGTGGTTAAGGTGTTGGTCTCTGGATCGGAAGGTTCCTGGTTCGAATACGGGGTCGGAGCATGGATGTAAATTGTACTGTCCTTTGTTAGGGGCAATGATAGTCATCATACTGGGTGCTCCTTCACAAGTGGCCGTCACTTCCGACCTTGTAGTGGCAAATGATTAGCTTCATATGTGCCCGCCATTGGAAAAAAAATATTTTACATTAACCGCACATCTATAAGAAATCACGAGAAAATACCCTTCACTTTTCTGTTTAATAAATGCATATTTCCGTTTAAATAATCGGCTTTTCTGTCTAAAAAATTATTAAATTATTTGAACCTCACATTACGAAATACCAGAAGTAAAATCCATATTATTTAAACGTATTCTAGGAGGTTAATTTATACTTTAGGAAGGTAAATATTATTAGTTAGATTCATTACTTAACCAGACCTTTAGAACTGAATTTGATACTATATCAATAGGGCAGTTCTCTATCTCTTTCCTCTTCATTAACAATCTTTTAGAAACTCATCCTGGCTTCACGAATCTTTAAATTTAAAATATTAAGAACAAAACCCCAAGACATTCATCGCAACCAGACCCTTCATAACATCGCATTCCCCCTCATCTAATCATAGACAAGACAAGCGTCCTCCGATGCAACTTCCAACCGAACTGTGACACCATCCTTGCATTACACCTCAATCATTCCAAGAGTACTTTTCGATTATATTCTATGTTCGGAAACAAATTGGACTTTCGGGTTAGGGCCCCCGCTGCTTACGAGGAGATCTCATTTCAAACCGAAAAAATGCGAAAGGAAACAAGAACCAGAACTAGTTTTGCGACTCGCATTGCCATGCCAGAGCAGTCGCAGTAGTTCTGTCGCGCTTCACTGACTACCGGGATATTCTTTTTTTGCTCTGACTTCCCTTCTCGAAGCCATCACGCATTTGTTTCTTTAGCTCTTCCCTTCGAAAAAAGACGCAATCGATTACCACTCGAGATGTATCGTGGCCAGAGTTTGGATCTCGCTTTCAGTTTCGCGTGGTCATCTCTGGGTGGGAGGTTGTTGGGGTTTTCCTTGAATGGCGGCCAAGTTTTTGAAACGTGGTGGGAATTATCAATTATGTTTTTGTTTTTGGGTTCCGTGGTAGTGTTGTTTCTTGTGGTGTGTGTGTGGAGGAGGTTGTTTAAGCGAATGCCACTTTTCTCTCTCCTCGTCAGTTATTGATGGAAAGGAAGTACTCTACTTTTTTGAAGTTGCAAGAATTCTGTATTGTTAACTCCAGGTTCAACTGAAGTTGTTCCAACTTTATATAAAAAATACAGTTGATTGAGGATTTAACTCTTTGAGAGTCAAGAGATTTCAGAGTGAGGTATTATTTGTTTTCTGCTTCGATTACTGTCAGGTTAGTGGGGTATTTTTTCTCCTGTATTCGTAGAACTTTCCTTCTATGTGTCTATACACTCTATTGTTGTTCATATTGTGCTTGGTGTAGCATAGTCAAATATTGTCATTGTGCCATAAAATCCAACCAACCATTTATTTTCCGCTACAACACGTATAATAACTAAATTGACACATGTATTTGAAAAAATTCAAATATTCAAAGGGTGTACATTAAATCTGTCGGGACCTCAAATGTACTCATGTTGGCGTGGTATGGATGTTTGGAGAGTGGAGTTACAGATCCGACATGACTTCGTCATCTGACCGTGGTTCAAAATTACATGGTGTTGTCCTTGGACCTCTATTTGGGGGGTTCATCCTACGCCGTCTCAAATAGCCCGCTGTGTTTTTCTAGTGTAATGTTAATTAAATAGTTTAACCACCTTGCAAGGAAAATATTATATTAGTCTAAAAAGGCTGAAACTGCTTAGAACTCATTCAGGGAAGACTGTAGGTTGAAGTACGGATATATTCCTAGGAACCTTGCAGAAAGTTAAACTCTATGTTTTGTGCAATAGTAAGTGATATAGTTCCTTAAATGGTGTGGTTATATTATATTAATAGTATATATTTATGACTAATCATCTCCTCCACAAGACGATTGAACTCTATTAACATAGCATCATTTAAAATCATTTTAAGATGACGAGGTTCTTAGACCTAATCTATATATATAATTCTCTTACGTGGCACACAAAACAGACGTTATTTGTTATTGCGTTTTGGCAAAATTGTGCGATTGTTTGTTTACCACCACGAAGTCTCGCGCCTCAATTGAATTCATAGCGTAATCGGATGAAATTTTATTGAAAAAAATTAATTTTAGTCGAGCTGTTGTAGTTCGTAATAGAAAGCAAAGAAAATGGGGTATCTTTTCAGGGCCAACAATTGTAGTTCAACAATACGCTTGAACTTCAACTTTAGACAACAAACTCAATAAAAAAGTGAGTGGCTCGAGTGCTGGCTCAAAATTTGCACAAAGTTTTCATTTGAATTCTGATTTCAGAGGCACTGTATATATCTTTTCTGCAAACAGCAAATTTAGATTGGAATTTTTTTTTGGAATATCATATTTTGTAAACAATCCCTTCTGCTAGGACACATGTCTTCATTGATGTGAGCGAAGCGAGCATAGGTTCGCGCAGCGAACCAGTGAGGATTGCAAAGCAATCCTCCGGGGGTTGGCGAGCGCTAGCGAGCAGGGGGCTGGCCCCTAGTATTCTTTATAACCGGAGTAAAGTTTGCCTCAATTGACGCTCTGAACATGTTTTTGTGCTTCACTTAGGGCTAGAGATTCATTTGTTTAAAAACGTGGATGATTGATTGGTATTTGAATTTTTACGTTGAATTGGAGCAATGTAAAGACTATTTTAAAGTACTTGAAATCCAGACGGAAAAAGTAAGAAAAAGTTGCCTTAGGATTCGAAAAGGTGGAAAAAAATTTTTTAAAGGATATAAAGAAGTGAGAAACCAATTGAAAAGAAATTCGAAACATTGGACTACTGGAGATAAGAGACTTGTATAGAATTGCTAACTTAGTATCAGATTGTCTATGTGGCAGTATGATTGAATGATTTAATGATTTCTTAGTGTAGTGTATCCACCTTCCTTTGGTGGCAGTCACTAGTGGTAATCTTTTGTGTGACCCAAACTAGTAGTAACATGGTCCTCAGACTGCTTTCGTGTACCGCGTAGAAACAAACCCTCTGATTGGTTCACGGAAAGGGAGGTGACACCCATACATTGATTCATCTGATATGTCAACGCTACGTAGTTGAAGGCTGGTGATTTCACCAGTTTTCCACCAATCTATAGAATTACGCATTAGCACTTTTACCCTGTCATAAGATTGTTGGACTTACTAGTTTACAACTGAGTCAATTACAACTTACAAAGCAGTCATGTAACTACTAGTGGACATGCTGGTCATAAGCTTTGAAGCTCCTCTCAACAACAATGTTTAATCTACTAACGTATCACATCTACAATAACCATCTTCTTGGTATAAACTGTTTTTCTAAGTCCAACAAGATGGTATGGCTACCCGAAGCAATTACTAATTATTGGATGCTCTAAGGAAACATAGTTAGTAAAGTGCGCCTCTCGTGAACAGGCAGTTGAATCACTTGTTTTTTAACAAATCTATTAGTCAAGTTAGGTGACGGATAGTATCATAAACAAAGCTCTTCTGCAATGGCGCCTTTAGAGTGAAATTTTGTTCAGTTTATTTTCTGGTTCCAAATACAACAACCGACATGTTGGTCATACGTTTTGAAGTTCCTCTCAATAGCAATGCTTCATCTACTTATGTAATACGTCTATGGTATTCATCTTCTTGGGACCAACTGCTTTTAAAAGTCCAACAAGATGGTAAGGCTACTCGAAGCAATTACTAATTATTAGATGCTCTAAGGAAACATGGTTAAAAAAAGTGCGCCTCTCGTGAACAGGCAGTTAAATCACTTGATTTTTTATGAAGCTATTAGTCAATTTAGGGGACTGATAGTAACGTAAACAAAGCACTTCTGCGACTGGCATCTTTAGAGTGAATTTTTGCACATTTTATCTACGGTGCCAAAAGCAATAGCAGGGATTATTAGGTTAGAGTGATAAAAATAACCTCGGTTACAGCCATTCATGCTCTTGGGTACAACAGCTCTTCTTCTAACGCGCTTTCACTTATATTGAAAAGGTGACTGACCCAAGGTCAACATCCGTTTAGTCGGAGTCGCATTGTAAAGGGTCAATCTACAAAACTAGAACTACATATCGAAATACAACGATGAACCTAAACACACATAATCAGAAAACTTAGTGTAGAAATTTGACATTTTTTTATGACGATGATTCTAAAAATCTATTTTTGTATAAAGAATACCAATCAGTGGTGAGTGCCGACAAAATAACATATTAAAAAAATAATAATTTCAAACTAACATAAGAGCTATTAAGAAACTTTTTATTAGTTTAAAATTTCACGTCTTTTAATATTATATATACTCATCTAGCATTGGTTCATAGGTTAGAACGATTTATGCAATTTACGCGTTTAGAAGTTTCAGAAAATGTTTTGTATCTTAGTAGAATTAGAGTTTTCAAAACTCATTAAGTTATATATATTAGAGGATTATTAGCTAATTTGTTTCGTGAAGCTGACTGGTTTAAGACACTGGAACATGAACACCAACTTATGACTTTTATGGTTTGAGTTAGTTCTTCTTGAGCACTTGAACACATTTTTGTTTTACGAAATTGAAACCACACTCATATTTATGAAAAATTGATAATGCCCAAAAAATAACCAAGTTCATTACTGTTGTTATCCGATGTTACGAGAATTTAGTGGAACGAGGTATTTTATGTATTGATTAGAACATTCTTTTTTAAATAAACCAAGCTGATATTAAGAAAGGAAATTAAATGTGTGTTTGAAAAAATGAATAAAATATCTTGATCTCATAGGTGACTGTGGGCGGTGATAGTAACAAAATATAATTTATAACATTTTACAGTTTATGGTATTCCGATAAATATTGATTTTAAGCCTAATGGTTTCATGGGCTTTTATTGCCTTCTGAAACATATTATTTGCTACTAGCAGTTTTCTAATTTAAAAGTTCTCATTAATGTGCAATGGGAAATAATGAGAAAAAAAAGCAGGTGGCTTCTTGATAAAAAATAGAGCTGATTTTTTCAATGGGTCTGATGGTGTTTACGATGACATAAAGTTGAAATATTGCTCAAGTTTTTAATAATTCCAGTTGTATTGATTAATCACACACAAAATCCTTTATCCGATACATGAAGGACAAAATTCAGTGTTTTCTCTTACGATTGAAGAATGAATCGTTTATTTCTATCAAAATACTGTTCTGTCAACATGTGTCGCCATGACCCATGCAAAGCAACGAGTATACTTGTTTTTCTGTCCATATGTTATTATTTACTTTGCCTTAAGCCAATTGACATTTCTTTTATACAAACAGGTTTCCTTTGGATCAAACATTAATTTGTCTGCGATAAACCGATAGGTAAGTCTTCTTTTAAATTTCCAATGTTCAAGATATACAGGGTGTGTCAAAAAGATCAGTACAACTTCATAAATTTATTTAAAAAAAGAATAGGCCAACAGCAAAACTAGTTACAACAATAGATAGAATAACTCAAAAAGTTTTTTCTACTACCTTAGTAAATTTCCACATGAGATTCTTTCGTAGCACGAAGAATATCAAAAATATGATTTTCCAACTCAAATCCACGAACGTTTCAGCATGTTAACATCAACAGTAGCTACAGCTGTTTGAATTTTTGTTTTGTTTCAATTCCACGACACTGTTAACTTTTGTACGGTACACTGCATCATTTACATAACACCCAAAGAAAAAGTTAAGTGAAGTAATGTCAGGAGAAAGGGGCGGCCATGTTATGGGGCCATCCACTCAACACATTGAGCTTTCTTCACGGGATCCGCCATTTTGAATTGCTGAATTCTTTAATAATCGTTTGCGTGTTGTGGAGCGCTATCTATAATCAGAAACATACTGTAGAAAAAAAAAACATTTTAGTAATTCTATCTATTGTTGTAACTAGTTTTACTGTAGGCATATTATTTATTTTAAAATTAATTTTTGAAGTTGTACTAATCTTTTTGGGACATCCTGTAGATTGGAAAGGAAATACAACTCAGACAAGTACGAAAAACCGAAGTGTAGTGGAAGTTATTGCCCATAAAAAGGGTCTCTCTTTAGATATCAACACATTTTCGTAATCGCCATTAAAGTGTATTTTCAGCAACACGTTTTTTATCATGGCAATCTGTACATCAATAAACTTTAAAAAAATAATGAAGTGATGACTTCAATGATGTCTAAGAATACATGTTTCGGTTACATGAACTATGCTATTTTATTTCCATCTCTTAACCACAAAATAAGAAGTTTCGAGAAATGTACTATTTTTACCGCTCAATAACCCACGTAATGGTTGAAAGAAATAGGAAACTTTGCTTTGGTCAAAATGACGAAAGCTGAGAAGAATTCCTACACAAAAACTGACTATTATAAAGTGAAATGTTTCGTTCCCAAACCTCAGAAAGATCACTTGAAGAGAATTCTTCCGTAAGATACTTTTACAATAGAGTGTCCTGTCTCTTTTCTTTCACAGCTACACCGAATACTCTATCCTACTATAATGAACCGGATACCAGCAGATTTGCATAAAATACGACTGCTTGTTTGAAGGTGTTTTCCATGGTATGGCCTGGGTCCTTTGCATGTTGTTCCTAGTAAATTGAACACCAACGCTTACATGAACATTTTGGACAGTCAGTCTCTTCATACGCTCTCACAATTTTACGAACTGGGCGAATTCTACTTCCATGACGACAACGCTCGATGTCATGTTGCAGCCTCTGTCAAGCAGTGGTATCAAGATATGGATGCAAAACGTCTTCCCTGGTCTGCTCAGAATCCCGACCTAAACCCCATAGAACATCTATGGAACATCTATAGAGCGATGCTTACGGACCAGGGAACCACGTCCGAAATCTACAGCTGAGCTGACGACATTCTTGCAGCAGGGGTGGACACAAATACCCAAAGCTGTGAATTCAAACCTTGTTGAAAGTATGCCCAGAAGGGATACTTGCAGTATGTGAGGGACCATCAACCTATTGAAGCATGTATTCATTCCCTTATACCATCAAATCCTACTGTCCATTCCATCCCTTATTGTATTCTAGTGTATATGCAATACAATATCTTTTAAGACTTGAAGACAAATAATTTTACTATCAAAAATTTTAATTCAATCAATTTAGTATGTGCCGTTATGTGTTCGATGATATTTCTCCATCTTTATTGTAGTTGCATAATCTCGCGCTAAAAAATAGTTCTAAGGTTTCTTGCTAAAGAACTCATCGAGGGAACGAAACTTTATTAATCTCTCATGGCACGTGGAATCGTCAGCAGCACCCTCACCTTAAACAACACTGTAGGATCCCGAGCGATCTAGTCCTACTTATTGTCCTTTTTGTTTACAAGTACAGCAAACACTTTCCATTCTTAAATTAAACTTTATTGGACGGACAAAATACACACACTTCTTCGTACATCGCAGAAAACCACGTCACCCCTTCTCCTCTCTTCCCATCTGCTCGAGGGTCAGCGCTCACTGCGCACCTACAAACACTTATCTTCTTTTGCATCCGAGAAGCATTCTTCCCTCTTTTGCAACAAGAAAGCACATTGTGTAGAAATGCTCCCTATGTTATGCCATTTCATATGCGTAACAAAATCCGAAACAACCGAAAAACGCAATTTTTACCCAAGTAGTCGCTAAAATTCCTTCCTTCAAATCACATAAAAAAAATTTACGCGTATGAAGTAGATAATATTTGGGATTTGTGGTGTCATCTAGCTCCAAAAACGGGACGAAGGTTTACATCAACCCTATATTATACACAACCTTACAATAATGGACAGGACATCAAGATGTGATGGTATAAGGAAATTAATACATTCTTTAATAGGGGATGGTCCTCCACGTGCTGCAATTATACTAGCAACCCTTCTGAGCATTCCTTCAACAAGATTTTGATACACAGCTATGGATATTTGTGTCCATTCCTGCTGCAAGAATGTCGCTAGCTCAGCTGTAGATTTTGGACGTGGTTCCCTGGTCCGTAATCGTCTCTCTAATGTTCTATGGGGTTTAGGACGGGACTCTGAGCTAGCCAGGGAACACGTTTTACATCCATATCTTGATACCACTGCTTGACAGAGGTTGCAACACGAAATGGAGCGTTTATTTCCTGGAAGTAACATTCGTTCATTCAATAAAATTACCAGAGCATAAGAAGAACGTGACTGTCCTAAATGTTCATGTAGACGTCTGCGTTCGTTTTACGAAGAACAACTGCAAAGGTTCCAGGACATACCACGAAAAACACCCCCAAACAAGTAGTCGGATTTTATGCAAATTCGATGCAGTCCGGTCCATTAATGTAGAGTAGTGTACACTTAGTGTTTCTAACGCAAATATTTATTCAACAAACTTCAGTTGTAACAATGTAAAAAAAGCACAATCACTGACGTGTTTCAAATACCAGCCATTGAAGAAATTTACGTTGTTTTAAATTGCAGTTGAAATCAATTGAAAGTCTCCGGAGCGTCTGAAGAAAAACGAATTTAACGGTTCTATTGGAGTGAAATTACCAACAAAAATGTCATGGAATAAAACGGTTTTAAACATCTAACTTTATGTACTTCAGTTTATTATAAAACACATTCCTGGAACCCAAGAAATCTAGACACATCCACGCAGAAAACAAGCCACTCTAACTCCACCCATTTCTGCTCACCAATTGAGTTGGTTAGAACTTTTTCAAACACAGCAGACACGCAAGAATTACTTTCCAAATATGCCTCACAGACTCTTTGAGATTTTCCAAAAGGAGAGCGAAACACTTCATGTCGAAACTTCATTTCTTGTTTTACCTTTTATTTGAACAATTCTTTCAAATTCTTTGTCCAACTTAAAACATCAAAGAATACTTCAAGTCAGCGTAACATTTGCCTAAAGTACATCGAAGCGATAAAAGAAAAGTACGTGCCAATGGCTGCTATTTGGGATTGCAAATGGTGCTTGGCAAAGCCAATGGCGAGACACAATAAAAAAGAAGGCGCAGTAGCAGTCAAAAATGGAATAACATCAACCGAATGCTGGTAACACTTAATTTAGCTAATACTTTTTGCGCCGTTGGAATCGCAATCTGAATGTTTCATTCTGTTCCGAGGCTTTTTTTTTTCACCGCCACGGTAGCTTAGCGATGCATTAAGCGTAAATGCAAATTTTCGGAAGCGCTGCTTCAATTTGTTTTCTTTAAACTTCTGTATTTTAATTCGTTGCGTATACGAAACATGAACACAAAAATCCTCCTCTCGATTGAAGTTAGAGAGTACGTCTGGTTTTTTCCGATCTACAGAGGAAAAAGAGCTTTTAAGATAATAATGGGATTTCTGAGTATTCATTACGCTGCTGTCTAGCTTTAATTTAGTACGAATAGAAACAAATACTATACCCTCCTCATTAGTTCCTTTTCACTTAAAAGTCAGTAAGTAGAGTAAGAGTATGTCTCTTGGGAAGTACTGTGGAAATATTTCTTTTTCATTAAATAATAGAGCACCAAATAACCTAAAAACTGAAATTACGAAATCAAGGAGCATTTTTAAGGAATCTACGCTCTGCCGAAACATTCAAATTACCCCATAGTCAGTGTTTGAGCTGAATAAACTTAACATATGTGATGTGGTTATAAATAAAGTATCATATCAAATCAAGAGGACACTTAATTTTCGTTCATCAACTGATCGTGGCTCAAAATTGCGTGGTGTTGTCCTCATATATATTTCCCTTTTAGTTTAATCCCGGACTGTCACCAATAGCCCATTGTGTTGGTCCAGTTCTTCTTCTTTTTCGTAAATTACGTCTGAAAGGTAAAAAAAGTCAAACATTCAAAAGACCCGAAACCATTCAAGTACACTCAAGTGCCAAATGCCATGATTTTACACAATACCTATCTTTAAGTGTCTCTGTCGTCGTATAAGGTATTCGACGCATGCCATGACTTTTACTATTTGCAAGGTATAATCTCGTGGGACTGGTTGAACAATCGCCGATGGGATTATGCAATACTGTCGTGAATTATTTGAGTTTGAATGATGCATGTCTGTGGGTAGGTATTTAATTAGCAGCACAATGGAGCAACACAACGAGCTATTATAGCAACACGGATGGGACATTCAAACATTCCCGTATCCATGGTTTCAAGTGGGTTTTCGGAAATACCTCATGGTAGGCATTACCACTGGTGGATTTTATAGTTGCCTTGTACTAGTCACTACCAAACTCACGTAGCGTAGACGGCTATGTTAGTATCCTACTTTTGATATCACTAGTGAGTGGTACGTCACAAGCCTCACCATTTTCATATTTCACTTTCTGACTTCATGAACAAGACCTTTGTGCTATTGTTCCGTTAATAATACGAACATAATACAATTTGTTGTTCATGAATTTTTGTAAATTCATAGTTTAAGATACATTGAAGTGAATAGCTTGGTCAAAATGGATTGATCTGGACCTGACTTACTTTGTGTGTAAAATTATTATTGTGGGTGGATCGAACATAAATCAGCGCAACCAACCATTCATATATGACAGTAAATAGCCGACCACGCGTGTTTATTGGCCGTGATCATCGTCGTATAGTCAGGATTGTCTATGCTAATAAACAAGCGACACTACCTTGAATAACATACATATTCACTGTAAGAGGTACCAGAAATATATACATCACGTCAGAACATATTAATTTATCATACATGGAGTATGAGAGCAGAAGAATCACCCCAGGGTCATTCCTAAAAGCATGGCATCAGACACAGAGCCGCAGCTGGGTTTGGGAACACGATAATTGAACCCTTGAAGTCTGGTAACATGTAACGTGGTTAGATGAGTCACTCAGCCAGATGCTATGATATGATGGTAGAGCTCATATGTGAGCTCCATGAAGGCTCCATTGTGCAGACCTCAGTTCTGACGGCTAATGCGAACACCATGAATTCAAGTTGTCAACTGTTCAAGATGGTGTTGGCTGCAAACTACTGTGGTGTACCTTTGAGTGTCCCGGTTTGTTACCTCTGGTTCTTGTAAGTACTTTATTAAACGGTAATTGATTTATTGCTCTACTGGAAGACCAGTTGGAGCCTCTCCTCGTCGACTTTATGTACCCCCAAAACGACTGGATTTTTAGGTGAACGATTATTAGCGTCTTCGGTTCAAGGTATCAAAAATTCTTGGCAGTTCTAACGGATAGTGCGACCACTGCGTTTGCCTAAGAAGAAACATATAGCGCAGTTATGGGGCAAGGTGGAAAAGCCATTTCGCACTCAAAATTCTGCACCTAATAATATCAGGGAGCTGTGGACATTTAATCAGACGTCATGGCTAAGCATCTTACGAGACGTCTCCTGGTCACTTGATGAATCCATGCCATTTCTAGTTTCTGAACTTTTCTAGAGAAGGTACTATATGATACTCTAAGTAGGAATCTATGATTTTTGTCACTTCTGTGTACACTAACGTAACTAGCACAAAATTCAGTTGTTTGTTTGGTTTGGAGGGGGCGTTATGAAAGAAGGGCCGCACCAAACACAAAAGAACAATGGTGAGTATTAAATTAACGTCCCACTGGATCAAACCCAAAGGGAAAGATTTAAGGACAACACTACGTAGTTTGGTACCACGGTCAGATGGTGTAGTGATACCTTAGCTGGCACTCCACCTTCCAAACTACCACGTCATTTCTAAGCGTGAACATTTGAGGCCAGGGCAGTTTTAACGTGGACCCGTCTCACTTGTACATGGCCTCGTCTTTGGGTGCATTTGAACTCGCACTAATTCCGTTAATTCTTTACTCTTCCAAATGGGCTACCAGTGGCTCGACAAATATTAGGAAGGGGAAGAAAAGGAAACAGCAGAAGTGGGTAGGCGAGAGGTAAGCCAGAAGTTAGGATAGATAACTCAGGTTACTTGGGATTGTGATGCACGTTGTTGTTGTTTCTTATGCCTACACTGGCAGACCAGAGGAGTGCCAGGCCCGTCGAAGACGGCAAGAGGCGAGGGGGGTGCACCTTCCATGTTATTGAGCCCCATTGGGAGGAAGTCCGACTTTACTCGACATACATGACACATACGTTTTACAGGAAGGTCCCTTTCATACATCCATTAACTCAAAAATATCGTAATTTAGATCCCAATCAGAGGCCGATAACCCCTTAATCGGGTACCCCCCCCCAGAGGTATTGATTTGGTATGGGAACATGGGGGACATTGTGACCACGACCTATTTAACGTGCCCCAGTCACCATTAGTGAACACGACGGTCTTTAGCCAGGTCGAAGCGCCGATCTCGCAATCATCAGATTTGTAGGCTCCGCCGAGGACAGAACCCGCAACCCTTCTGATACAAGCCCGACGCTCTACTGACTGAGCTACATCGGCTGTGTGTCCATGTAGTCAACATGATCAGTATTATTTCGACAGGGTGTTTTTAAATTCCACCGACAAACTTGGAGGGTCGTTACTACACATCAAGACGAACAAAAAATGCAGTGGACCATGAGGTCGCAAATGACGGTGAGAGTGTGAAAATTGAGGAAATGCCCTTGCAAAGTGTACGCGTTCTTCCATTACAGGGGTGCGGTTATTGCGATTTCGTCCTGCAACACACTTCACTGCTTGAAAGGACCCCGTTTCTCGTACGGGTTGGTCTATCATCGTGAAGGTGATATTGTGCGGACAAAGCCTCTTCGTAAATCGTTTATGGTATGCATGGTGTGCTAAGCGTCCATCGCCTCCAGCTTCGCCATACACCATATGAATATCAACCATTTAATCGTTCGAATAATCAGCCATTACGAATGCATTGACAATCTCCTGCTTGGAATTAGTTCTACCATCCATGCCTTTCGCGAAGTTGCGTTCATTGGATAGGGGGTAACGTTCTTAACAAAACCGCTGACTTTCGGAAAAAAATTCCCCTAAACATCTGCAGGGACGACGCAGATGGCCTTTGACAGCCGTCCCGTTTGTTTTGGGTGCAGGTGATTTTAAACAATTCGCTGAAAAATATGGACACATGGATATAATTCTTTGTTAAATAAACTCAAGTTAATTTCAAATTAAGCGGTTTCGTTGTGTTGACAAGCACACCGCTCAGCCCACTACCTTACAAGTGTTCCTAACGACGTCACACTTTACAGACGCATTATCGCGATTTTCACCCACTCAACGTCATTTGCGACCCCATGTTCTATTACATTTTTTATTTGCCTTGATGCGTATTACCCCTCCAAGTTTGTCGGTGGAATTTGATTACACCCTGGTATATTGATGAAAGTGGACTAACAGTTAAGGTAAAACCGCACCTTCTTTGCAAGTTGTTGATTTATTCCTTTTCATGTAATTTTAAATAATTCGAGGCTGTTTATTTTGTGCGAAAACAATGGCTTCCTTCACTCGTAGCAAGAAAATCAATCAAGATCGCAGTACAATCAAGTTGATTAAAAGTGGTCGCGTTTTATCAGTGCATAAATTAAATGATATTCACTCTGGGATACGACCACCTTTCACGCCTTGCGATGTTTCGTAGAAATGAGACCTGAAAGAATTGTATGCTTTAATTAATGTTTTGAATATTTTCTTGCATGAAAGCAATTAAATTCCGTCGGAGGCCGAAATGCAAATGTCAAGATAATTATTTCACGAAAGATTGAGTTCTTCGAATGAAAAAAGTGTTTTAAATAAAACAGACGTTCCATGAACGTCTCCTTTGGAATATTTTAAGTATTTTTATGATTAACTGGAAGTTTTCTTGAGATGAAAATTCACAATTTTCTGAATAGAAAATATTCCAGATCTTTTAATGAACTGATATTGTTTAAGGAATTCGAGCGAGGAATTAGGAAATAAATTCATTTGAGGAACCATTGAGATATTTTAATAAATTCTAGAAACACATGCATTTTTGTAGAATGAAAGGTGAGTGTATATTTGAATGCAAATGAAACGTGGCCCTAGAAAGGTTTTAAATAAACAATTTTGATTAGAGATTTCTCATCCGTTTAGTGGTGAAGTATGCAGTATTATCAAATTCTAACTGCGAAAAATCAATCATAGCCACAATTTTCAACTATCAACTTACTACATGCACATTCATTATAAATATGTATTCAAATACACGAATTATAAAGTCAGTTATTAACAATGTTAGATAAGCATCACATTGCTCTACTGAATATTTTGCATTATGAAATTATAATCAAAGGTTATACCAACAAATTGTGTGGCTATATTACTGGAACATCAATTAATACAAGACGAATAAGATGCATTAGCATCAAAACAAAAAGATTAGGAACTGGTTTCAAAGCAAATGAACAAACGCATTGTTTCTTTCATAGTACCTAATGAAATCAAGAAATTCCTAGATTTTGTAAGGCACTTTTCATGTGAAATTGCTAATAATTGCATATGTTACATATTAATAATACATAGATAACTAACAAATAAACTATGAAATTGTAGTTAAAATATAGATTACGTCTTTCTATTTCCAGTAATGGCCATATATTACAAAAGTACAATGTAATCTTATATACAACTAACTCCCTAACTAATTGGAACAAAACAAAAGCGACGTATAGACTGTCAGTTAAAATATTACATCAAGCTCAACTTTTCTTGTTACATTTTCATTCTGTATTGTATAGTCATAATCCTTTTGTTGAGTGTACTTCTGTGACTATAATTGATGGTTTTAATGCGTTAGTGAGAAATAATTATATTCGAAGCAATGTTAGTCTGATTAGCCATCAAGTTTGGATTAAAATAAAAACATTCAAGTTTTTGGCAGAAAAACTCAATTTTTCCCAAAATGACGTACAGAAAAAGCATTGTTGTATATGCCTCTAATTATATCACTTGCCGGAGTAAAATAAGATAAGTAAAAAGATTACACAGTTAAGAGCTGCTTCATTAAATTCTTGAAGGAAGATAAGAAATGAGATTGTCAATTTCTTTCTTGATGCATGTGTCACAAATAACGATGATGTTGTCAGAAGCTCGGGGAAGGGACTTTCTTGTACCATTTCCGTATTTTGATAGAAAATACACACAGCACTGAAATCGAAATATTTTCGTTTCAACAGCAAAAGTGTTGCAAATCTAACAGGTGTTTACCCTTCTGTTGGTTGTATCGGCCGAGGTATCTGGTCATTTACTAAACTGATAGGATATTGATGGGCGATAGATATCTTTAGAAAAAACCTGTCCAGATCTTAATCTCTTCGTCAGAAAAATACGACATATTTTGATGACTAGTTACCTAGTCATCATTGAAATAGGTAAGGTTTTGAAAGATAAGATATCTAGTCGTAACCACTTAGAGGGTTAAACGGAATGAGATCAGGGGCAGATGTTGAGGAAAGAGTTGAGATTGTCAGCTAATTTCGTTATGTATTTTTCACACAAAAATTGAAATTTTTTGGTTTGAAGCACGAAAGCGTTGCAAATCTTGGAAAGAGTACATGAATCGTTAATAGGTTTAAAAGGCAAAATATTAGGAGCAGAAGTTGAGGGAAGGTAAGCAATCATATTGTCAAGCAGTTTTTCTTAATGTATTTGTCATATTAAAATTCAAAACTTTTGGTTGGAAGCACAAAAGCATTCAAAATGTTGAAACCGGTACCTGAATCGGTTTTAAAACCAGCACCTTTTAACCGGTTTAAAAGGCAAGAGATCACGGGCAGAAATTGATGGAAGATAAAGGATCAGATTGTTACCTGATTTCGCGATGCATGTGTCATGTTAAATAGGAATATTATGGTATGAAGCACTAAAGTATTGCAAATGCTGAATACAGTAGTTGAACCGGCTTAAATTTATGAGATCAGGATCAGAATTTGTCAACATATTATCCCTTGATTGTATGCGATAGTATAGTTTAAAGCAACATATGAAATTTATAGTGGGTAAAGTTTGATTTGTCCCCCTTTTGACATATTTATTGCCTCAGTTTTTTTGCTAGAACACAGAAATAAATTCGAAAACTCATGTATAATATTCACATAATGTTCCGAGTAAAGCATAAAAGGATACACACATTCTAAAAGTTGGACTACACACATGTAAGAGTTAATGGTATTAAATGCTTAAAAATATTTTTAAGGGTAAATAATTTGAGCGACTTCTAATACGATTTTTGCATCAGTTCCTTGCGGAAACACTGAAATAAATTTGAAAACTGATGTATAACTTGCACATAATGTTCCGACTAAAGCATCAAAGGATACATTCTAAAGATTGGACTACACACATATAAGAATTATTGGCATTAAATGCTTATTAATAGTTTGTGGTTATAGTTTAATTTGTGCTACTTCCGACATATTTTCTGCATCAGTTCTTTAGCGGGAAAACTGAAATAAATTGGAAAACGGATGTAAACTTTCACATGATGTTTCGAGTAAAGCATAAAATGATACATTCTAAAGATTGGACTACATGCATTATACGAATTATTGGTATCACATGCTTATAAATAGTTTTGTGAGTTAGTTTAATCTGTGCCTCTTCTAACATGTTTTCTGCGTTAGTTGTGTTGCTGGAACACTGAAATAAATTTGAAAACTGATGTATAACTTGCACATAATGTTCCGACTAAAGCATCAAAGGATACATTCTAAAGATTGGACTACACACATATAAGAATTATTGGCTTTAAATGCTTATTAATAGTTTGTGGTTATAGTTTAATTTGTGCTACTTCCGACATATTTTCTGCATCAGTTCTTCAGCGGGAAAACTGAAATAAATTGGAAAACGGATGTAAACTTTCACATGATGTTTCGAGTAAAGCATAAAATGATACATTCTAAGGATTGGACTACATGCATTATACGAATTATTGGTATTACATGCTTATAAATAGTTTTGTGAGTTAGTTTAATCTGTGCCTCTTCTAACATGTTTTCTGCGTTAGTTGTGTTGCTGGAACACTGAAATAAATTGGAAAACTGATGTATAATTTGCACATGATGTTCTGAGTATAGTATAAAAGGATACATTCTAAAAACTGGACTACACACATGTAATAATTAATGGTATTAAATGCTTATTAATATTAAAATATAGAACAGTGAAATTCATTTGATTCATCTTTCTATATCGTCGTTACACGGATACAGGTAGCACTACATGTATCAGAGAATCTTTGACGTACAATCACTTTTCGATAACATCTCGTACGAAATAATCTCCCGCATCCTTCATGCTCACCGATGAGTGGTACAACTGACTTACAACACCTGTTCGCTGTGCCACTTTTTATCGCCTTCAGCGCAGCGTGTACCCTTCCGCGACATTAGCCGGCGCCTTCAGGTAACGGCACCATCCATTCCGGGCAGTGAAATAAATAGCTTGTGCAAACAGGAGTGACGCGACTTGTTTCTCACTGATCGTCAGCAGCTTTCGGAGGCTTTCGCGGATGTTCGCGTGAAAAAATAGTGCAGCTTTACTCGATCGCCTCGTAAATCAACTTACATTTAGTAACTTTTTTTTGGTTAAGGATAATGGATCGTTGGAACTTGGAGTAGTTTTTCGTAAATTCCCATTAGAAGTAGATGATCAAAAGTAAAATGCTCACTGTTATCCTGCTCATAGTGTCTAAGCAGTGACACCACTAGAAATTAATGGAAGCCTAATATGCAGTCACTGAAATCCTCTATATTAGACATGTACACTACCCTACAATTATGGACCGGGCAACAAGATGTAATGGTATAAGCGAAATAATACTTGCTTAATAGGGGATGGTCAACAACGCTCTGCAATTACACTAGCAACCCTTCTGGGTATACTTTCAACAAGGTTTTGATACACTGCTATGTGTATTTGCGTCCATTCCTGCTGCATGAATGTCACCAGCTCAGCTGTAGATTTCGGACGAGGTTCCCTGGTCCGTAAGCGTCGCTCTAACTCGTGCCGCAAATGCTCTATGGGGTTTAGGTCGGGACTCTGAGCAGGCCAGGGAAGACGCTTTACATCCATATCTTGATACCACTGCTTGATAGAGGCTGCAACATTGCATGGAGCATTGTTGTCCTTCTGGAAGTAACATTCGTCCATTCCATAAAATTGCCAGAGCATAAGAACAACCTGACTGTCCAAGATGTTCGTGTAGGCCCCGGCGTTTAATTTATCATGAACAACATGTAAAGGTCCCAGGCCATACCACGAAAAACACCCCCAAACAAGTAATCTGATTTTATGCAAATCCACTGACTTCCTATTCTCTTTTGTAGAGTACTGTTCGTGTACCCCCCCTTCAAACGTATTTTCAAATTTTCATATTTTACTATTCCAACGGGACAAGTGGGGGTTTAATTAAAGACGTACAGGAGCAACACAACAGGCGACTGACGACGGTCCGGGATTACTCCCAAGAGAAAGATCCGAGGACAAAACCTGAGTTTCTTCCAACAGTAATTCAACCCTAACATCAACATATTGGAGGCTCAAGCAGTTGAAATCCAAAAACAGTTTTCTCTGTTTCTATAATCCTATAAGAGAGAAAGAGACTGCAAAGATTTTTCTAGGTTTCTATAATCATATATGAGTGTGAAATGAGATAAAAAAAACAAGTGTATATAAAGTGCGACTACCATATAAAATAAAGAGCGATTCTAAGTATATGGAAATAGGCCGACAACAGGTTGACTGAAAATATTCATTCGCACTGGAGCATTCTACAGCGAGCTATTGGAAACGGTCCGGGATCAACCCTCGAAGGGAAAGATCTTAGCACAAGGTCACACCTGATCCTTTGCCCCAATCGCCAAGCTTCCACACCACGCCAACGAGAATGAAAGAGAGATACTTTTGTCTCTCTCTCTCTCTCTATCACAGCAATAACGGGGTTGCCCGTGGCGTTGTTTTGGTTCGCAAACCAGATGGGCGTTGTCCGTGACAGATCTTTCCATGGGGGTCTTGTTGTCCGTGGTGCTGATTTGCTTTGCAAACTAAAAAATATAAATATTTATTTGAAAAATTATTTATTAAAAAAAATTAAACGTATAACGTATCTATATGGTGTAAAATTTTCCACAGACTTCAAATCCTTCAAAATTTTATGTCTTTAACGATTATCATATGTTTATCGATTGCTGAGAAAGAAAAAAAGCAACGAAGAACAACATTGATAACTTTAATAATTTATTTTGCTTCACTCGAATCCGTTTCTCATGAAAACAAAATGAATTCATTTCGAATCAAACGAAGGTCATTTGAATCTGTTTGCTACCATTCCCATTTATTGCGAATGCACAAAAGATGAAAAAATTGGCATGGTTCCAAAGGGCGGCACAGAGGGAGAAAAGTTTATATTCATGTGGTTCTTAATTTCCGAAAGAAGAAAGAACGATGAAAAAACTTATTATATTCATTTTTAAATATTCTAGATTGAATTTTGAAATTCGCCGCGATCCAAAAATTGCAAAACATTTGAACTACCTGTGCGCCAAATCCCATTACTGTAAGTGTCATAGATTCGTCAGGATTTTGCGTGCTGAAAACAAACACTTCCTTGTATAATAGTAAATACTATACATAAAATGGACATAAATAATATAAAAAAAATAATATAGACATAAATCAGTATACAAATGACATAAAATAGACATAAATCATTATACAAAATACATAAAATAGACATAAACAATATAAAAATACATAATATAGACATAAATCAGTATACTAAATACATAAAAGAGACATAAATCAATGTACAAAATACACAAATATACATAAATCAATATAAAAAATACATAAATCAATATACAAAATACATAAAATAGACATAAACAATATAAAAATACATAATATAGACATAAATCAACATACAAAATACATAAAATAGACATAAATCAATATACCAAATATATAAAATAGACATAAATCAATATACAAAATACATATAATATACATAAATCAATAAACAAAATACATAAAATATACATAAATCAATATACAAAATACATAAAATAGACGTAAATCAATATACAAAATACATAAAATAGACATAAATCAACATACAAAATATATAAAATAGACATAAATCAATGTACAAAATATATAAAATAGACATAAATCCATGTACAAAATACACAAACAGACATAAAAATCAATATACAAAATACATAAAATATACATAAATCAATATACAAAATACATAAAATAGACGTAAATCAATATAAAAAATACATAATGGACTTGCTTATTAGACAATTACTTCGATTTATCACCTAATACCTAAAACGACACAGCAACCGAGCGAAATACCAATACGCGACGACTCAATTAATCACTCGTAACTCTCATCGACACAAGAGTGATGTCTCAAACGGAAACTCATTACCCTTTCAGTATCGGTTTCAGAAAACTAGAAAAATACCACTTAAAATATTATCATAATCACCCTAATTGTTTATACAATTAGTCCTTGGGGAAGTAGAGAAATATCGAACTGTATTTTCCACCCTCGCAAGAAACAGCAATCGATGGAGTTGGCACACTTTGCGCCAGTTCCCCCATAACGACCGTCTTGAGACTGGACTGTCCCAACCATCTCTCCAGAAAACAGCACTCCGCTAAGTGTGCTCATGACTTTCAAATCATCATCGGATTCGATTTTCCAATCACACGGCTTGGTGTTCGGTTCGCATAATTAGGTGGTATGTCTCGGAAGAGTAACAACTTCGGAATTCCAAATCTGATCCCTTTAATGAGCCGCCATAAATAAAATTTTTCCGGATGGGTTTTGAAGCTCATTTAAAGCTCCAAGTAATTCGAGAAGCGCGCTCGATTTGTATTCGGTTTCCAAAGCGAAATAATTTTTTCTTTTCGTTTGTATCGAAGCATATTTCAAAATTTGATCGTTGCATAATCGATGTGACAAGTATTTCCCCGTTCGTTCGAAGCGAATAATTTTGTTTTTAATACGTCTTTCCTCTCCTTCCAGTTGGAAAATGTTAAATGTGTCGTGGTTGATTACGTTATGTAATGCTAAGCTGCATTACTTTTGACGATATGAGGCCCAACTAAATAAGCATTATGGGGAGGTTATTTCTTTACTCATGGTTTGAATATCACAAGGATATATTTGATTGAATATGATAATAGGGAACGAATCTCTTGATTCGATGTTCAAAATGAAACTCTCATATTCATTGCAACAGATTGAATTGGTGTGTTTGGATAGATAAAAAGTCATAGACAATGAAAGTGAAGAACCTAAGGACATTGTCTGCTATATGACCTTAAAATTAAATTAAATCAATGCAGGATGTTTTGCTGGTGTTATATTATTATGTCAACTGCATATTTTTTCTTGAATTCAAAGACAAGAGACGTTTTATTAGTTTTTAAGCACCATTGCGATAATATTAAAAATACGTTATACTACACAGATGGAGAAATTATTTGTAGAAAATATCACACAGATATACGAATATACTCGTTTATTGACTTCAAATTAGATCCACTCATTACTTCTTACTGAATAATTTTAATTAATTTCCTTGCAATATATGCATACAAATGATACAGAATGATATTTTCACTGATTTGAGTCAATGTCCCAAGGTAAGAAAAATTAATCATTGGAGAGTGTTTTTACGCGACATATAGCCTTTATATTAACCTCTACCACCAAATAAGATCAACAAGACCTCTCCACTATCTTGTTATTCAATCGATAGTAGTATGGGGGTCACTTGAGCATCCAAGATGACCGCCGTTTGATAAGGGGTTGGGGTTATCGATAAGGAGTTGGGAATGACTTCTGATAAGAAAAAGGGTAGACGTTTGTTTACATTTTTGTTCCTTGAGGTGACATCATTTTGTTGATATATTACTGCTGTGTTACCAAGCTAATGACTGGTAGTGCCATCTTCTGGAACGGGTGACTAAGAAATATTTGTACCCATAAGATAACAGAGTTAAACACTGACGTGACAAAATACATACTACCAAGGATTGAAAAGTCTAGAAGTCTCTGTACTTGTTCTAAACAATACTTAGTCATACTATCGCGTGTAAGGTTAATTAAGATAAGGAAAGAAACGGACTTATACACGGAGTCTGCGATAAAAGAGACTCAAAAGAAAGATTAGCTTAAACTACCGAAGTATACGTGCTGTGTGGTATCTGAAAAGTATTTAAGGAAACGAAAGAACTATTTGTACTGTTTTGATGACTAATAGTAATGAGTCACACGTGACATCTACAAATTGATACTTTCTAGGTTCAATCTTTGAAAATGAAAGAATACGGAATTTACAGATAACAGTTTGAAGCATAATATGGATATGAACTGATGTTTGAGATTGGGAAGGGGAAAACATACGATTCTTATTGGTTCGTTCTAGTGGGCACGTACTAAGATTATAGAACAAGACACGTGACTCAAAAGTGATATAAAAGGTCAGTGTAAAACTATAAAAGTCAATGTACAGAGTGAGACGACCAGATGTTCAAGAGAACTATGGCTGTCTAGTTATTTTTGAGATTCTTGTCAGTTTATGCTAAAGGTGGAAAATGGATTTGAGTAACCAAGACGCGGTTTCTAAATTATTTGCTGAAAACCCCAATGCCGATGAAGAAATGGACGAGATCATAGAGTTGGAAAAGGAAGCTCTTGTAAGTATTTTTGCATATACCTCTCTGAATTATGTGGAAGGAGTTATTAATTTTAAGAAAGCTTTTAAGTTCTAAAGCAAATTCTTTTGTTTTAGAAAGAGGATGAGTTATCGCAACTGTTTTCCGATTATCCTATGACAGAAGAGGAGCTTGAATGGGTTAAAGAAGTTGAAAGTGACCCACATGTAAGTGTAACTAACTGTACGCCTATTTGTTCATTATTTTTGTAATTTTATGTTTATTTAAAAGTTAAGGTTTAACATGTAGTGATACCTTCTTTTTTTAAATACAGATTTACAATTTTGAAAACCAAATTGGAGGCAGTAATGACGCGGTAATTATAGAATACTTTTTTGTTTATATTAATACAGTGCATTAAACTATGAATAACATTTTGCTTATACTTTTTTTTATTATTATTAGATTGATATGCCGTACACTTTAAGAGAGAATAGGAGAAGGGTCAACGCTCGTTTTCAAACTGAGGAACGAACTTTTACGGCCCAAATTAATGCCGAGCAAATCCCACACCATTATAGAGGAAGTGTCATCAATACTGCCTTGACATTCTTGCAAATGCTCATAACAGCACTTATAGCCGAAACAACTGTAAACATGACAGAGAACGATTTTATAAGGTACTACTGGATGTGCAAATAGTCGTGTAAGAAGTATTAGCATATTTCCTTTTGTCATATTAATGTTATTTATTTACAGATTCTGCTTTTTTTCGGATAACTTGGATCGACCAATTTCAACATGTTTGAAAAAGATTCGGGACATTTCGGTGGAGTTCATTCTTTCAACGATAATGAAAGTCTTACAGGTAATATTACATGAGATTTGTTTCAAGAATGTAACTTTTAACTTGCATGGCATTTTTTCTCAAATTTTATTTTATGTTTCAGAGTAAAGACAGCATTCCACCTGACGACAGGACCTTTCGAATTGATGTTATTACAGTGCGAAATCCGCAAGGAGGTGGAAGGCGACGCCTTTTAGATGTTGCTTCCAATCGCTTACACAAGAGCAGTATACTGTGCATACCCAGAGACGATGAAGGACTTTGCTGTGCACGTGCGATTGTTGTTGGCATGGCTTACCAAGAGAAACAGCCGAACTACAAATCCCTAGCTAACGGTAGGAAACCTCTACAAAAACGTATGGCTGAGGATTTACACCTAAATGCTGTTGTGCCCCTGGGACCATGTGGCTATTCGGAAATTAGAAAATTTGAAGACTACTTAAATGTTCAAATTCATGTGGTTTCTTCAGACAACTTGAATAAGGTAAGTTCTTTTTTTTTATTATTTAAGGGGGGGGGGGATTATTTTAAGTTTGAGGATTAGAAATTTAATACAAATCTAAAACTGTTTTTTTTTAATAACTGTTTCAGGTTGATTATAAAGGACCCATACGCCCATCTCGTCCCCAACTATTTCTTTATTTCAATGATAATCATTTTGATGTTATACAGTCTATGACAGGTTTCCACGCCTCTGCCTACTACTGTTCTGAGTGTGATAAAGCGTACAATAATATCCACAAACACAGATGTGATTTTTTATGTCATATATGCTATTCACTGGAGTGTACGGAAGGTGTACGTAAAAGGTGCTCGGACTGTAATCGCTCATGTAGGTCTGATGAATGTTTTTCAAGACATAAATCTTTAATTAACAAAAAGAATAGTTTTTGCCAGCAATTTTATGTGTGCTCTAGTTGTAAAAAATTTTTAAAATCGAAAGATCGACCGCGTCATTTACATAAATGTGGGGAGATACGCTGCAATAACTGCAATTCATTTTCATCTATTGAACATTCATGTTTCCTTAAGAAAACCCTTGCTAAATGCTTTAATGAAAAGTTAATATTTTTTGATTTTGAGACTGATCAAAGTGATTCGGAACATAAAGTTAACTTTGCTGTTGCTATGTATGCGGATGGTACAGAATTTGTGTTTAAGGGATATGAAGCTCTCAACCAGTTTTGCGCATTTCTTTTTTCTTCGCAACATAAAGAGTACACTGCAATTGCTCATAATATGAGAGGCTTTGATGGACAATTTGTTTTAGCATATTTATTGCAACAAGGTTTAACCCCTAACATTATTCCGAATGGCTCTAAAATAATGCAAATAGAACTAACCTCTTTTAAAATAAGAGTCATTGACTCTTTTAACTTTTTACCTATGGCCCTTTCCAAATTACCCAAAACGTTTGGCATAGTAGAATTAGCTAAAGGTTACTTCCCCCATTTATTTAATTCCCCTAACAATCAGGCCTATGTAGGCGATTTACCCGATGCATCATTTTACACACCTAATTCGATGCTTGCTGCTGACCGGGAAAAATTTTATGCGTGGTATGAGGAGAGGAAGAGGGCGAATTTTAACTTCCAAGATGAAATGTTAAAGTACTGTAGGCAAGTATTCTTGTTTGAAATAGTTTTTTACTACTAGCGGCTGTTTATAGTAGTTTGTTCTTACATATATTTTAATATTGTTTAGATCGGATGTTGATATTTTACGGCGTTGCTGTCTGCAATTCAGGACAGAATTTTTAAGTGTGACCGGAGTTGACCCCTTTCAGCATGTAACCATTTCCAGCGCTTGCATGGCCACGTACCGATCACGTTTCATTTCTAATGGAACAATAGCATATGTGTCAAGAAATGAGGGTGTAAACCGTACGAGGTACAGTGTAACGTCTATACAATGGCTGGATTTTTTAGTTCATCAGCATGGTACACCTATTCTACATGCAGGCAATGGTCTTGGTGAGAGGAAGGTAGGAGGCATTTCTGTGGATGGTTTATGCGAAGAAACCAATACCGTGTATCAGTTTCAAGGTGAGTTAAGAAAACGGTCAAACAAGTTATAAAATACAGTTTTTTTTTAATGCACAACTAAAAAAAATTTTTTTTTACATTTAGGATGCTTTTTTCATGGTTGCTCACAGTGTTATGCAGACCAGGATATTGTAAACCCAGTGAATGGTCATTACATGTGGGAATTACGAAGAAAAACTGAAAGCACGGAGCAAAAATTGAGGTCTCTGGGGTACCAGTATATTGAAATGTGGGAACACGAATTCATCACTTGGAAAACAAGCAACCAAGAATTTAAAGCCTTTTTAGTAACACACGACGTGGTGGAGCGGCTAAACCCCAGAGATTCGTTCTTCGGGGGTCGAACAAACGCTGTTCGCCTTTACTATGAAGGAGAGGCTAAGTATATAGACTTCACTAGCCTTTACCCCTATGTAAACAAGTACTGTCGGTAAGACCCTATTTTACACTACAAAATTTTTTTTTAATAAATTTTAGAAATACTTGAAAAAAAAAAATTTTTTTTGCCTTCTAGATACCCTATTAAACATCATGAAGTTATTACATCGGATTTTGGGCCTCTGAGTGATTACTTGGAATTATTTTACCCCCCAGAAAATTATATTTTCCTGTGTTACCATACAGGTGATTTGATTTGTTCTTCTATTTTAACAATTTATTATTATTTTTTAATGATACACCTTTAACAAAAATCATTTTCAACACAGATCAAACAACAAACTGATGTTTCCTTTATGCAAGACCTACGTTGAAACCTTTCAACAGTCAGAATGTCTGCATGCCAGTAGCGAACGCAGTTTTGTAGGAACATGGGTTACAGAAGAGGTGAAAAAAGCACTCCAGAATGGATACCAAGTTCTCAAAATTTATGAGGTTGTTAATTTTTTTTTAAATGTTTAGTAAGTTATATACATTGCAAATTTTATAGTACAAGTACTTTATTAACTTTTTTATTTTAGATATACCACTTTAAAGAAAGTCAGACAGGTCTCTTTTCTGACTATATTGACACGTTTCTAAAACTTAAGCAAGAATCGTCTGGATGGCCTGTTAACTGCTCTTCTGCTGAGCAAAAAGAAGCTTATGTAAGAAACTACAAAGATCAAGAGGGAATTACTTTAGACCCTACTAAAATAGGATTAAATGCAGGAAAACGTCAAGTTTCCAAACTTTTGTCTAAATAGGTAAGGGGGAGGACGACGTGATTATGTGTGTATATCTTTTCAGTATTTTTTATTTATGCATATATTTAATAATATTAATTGTGTCATTTTATAGTTTCTGGGGTCGATGGGGGATGTCGGAAAATAAAGTACAGCTTCGCTACATCACTAAACTGGCTGATTTGAACCAAATGATAGCTGATTCAACTATAGAGGTAATACTATTATTATAATCTTTACAGGAAAAAAATAAATGTTTAATAATAATACAGTGAACATTTTTTTTTTTTACAAGTAAAATATATTTTGCAAACCATTTTTCTTTACATTACAGGTTAAGGATCTCTATCTTCCAACAGAGAATGTAGCAGCTGTACAATACGTGTACAAGGAGGAATTTGTTACGCCTTCCAACAGCACCAACATATTTCTAGCTACGTTCACAACTGCATGGGCCCGTCTGAAACTCTACGACGAACTGGAAAAGTTAGGCAAAGACGTACTCTACTTTGACACTGACAGGTAATTATTTGTTCATGGGGTTATGTGTATAGATTTTATTTGTTAAACAGCGTATGACAAGGTTTTTTTTTTACATTTTTAGTATCATATACGCTTTTAATGGATCGAATGACCCTCCTTTGGGCTCCTTTTTGGGAGAATTCACAGATGAATTAGATGGCAAGTCTATTAATGTTTTTGTTTCTGGTAAGTTTATTTGTATTAAATCTGGGATGGGGGAGGGATTTTATACACCTATGGAAGTTAACTACAGTAAATACTTATACTATTGCCTTTATTTTTTAGGAGGAGCAAAGAATTATGCCTATGAAAAAAACGACGGAACCAGATGTTGTAAGATTAGAGGTTTCAGCTTAAATTATAAAAATTCCGAAATTTTAAATTTTGAATCAATGAAAGTGCTTGTACAGGATCTAGACATGGACACCACTCTTTCTGTGCACAATCCTTCAAAAATTACTAGAGACGCAAAAAGACGTAAAGTTGTCAATCGATACGAAGAAAAGAAATATAAACTTGTCTATGACAAAAGGGTCGTCAAAGAAGATTATTGTACTCTTCCATATGGATACTAAATGAGAATGATAATTTTGTACATTTTTTTTTTGTATTTATTTTGATTATGTATAGATATTTATTTATAATTTGCAAATTCAGTTTAGTATTTTTAGGATAGAGGAATTTTTAAATGTCTTAGAAAGAAGTTACTAATTGTTTTTAAAAATATGTGTGTAAATGTACTCTGTAATGCAAGAAAGCTTGAAATAAATATTAATTTTGAGATTAGTTGCTTTTTATTTTCCAACTTATTTTTTGTATTTTTAAATCTAGAAACAAAAAACAAAAAAAATAAATAACAGCCTAGAAAGTAAACATTAAGATAGAAAGAAAATGAATAATAATAAAAAAAAAGCACTTAAACATATATTTTCTTATTATTTTTCAAAAACATTTTCATAAAAAAAATTTACAATTGCTCAAATTTTTTTACAGTTAATTTATTTTCCTACTTAATTTTTTTTTTTTACTGTTAAACCTTTTTTTTTTGTTGTTACGACATTATTTTTTTTACAGCGTAATTTTTTTTAAACACTTAACTTTATTGCTACTGTTTAACTTTTTTAATACTGCGTAATTTTTTTTACAGCCTAACTTTTTCTTTAAATTGTTAAACTCTTTTTGTTACTGGTTTACTTTTTCTTTACTGCGTAACTTTTTTTTTTTACTGCTTAATTTTTCTTCTACTGTTGAACTTTTTTTCTAATGTTTTAACACTTTTTTTGTTTAACTTTTATCTATTATAAAAATAGATGTATTATTAATTTCCTTTCTTCAGAAATCAAATTATATTTTTTCTAAGTTTTGAGTCATGAACCAAAGGAAATATGTAATCATAGACACAGAGATATACATATTAATAATATTTTTATTTAAAACCCCTATATTGTAATCCAGGAATTATTTTTTTGGCAAACATTTTTTGTTACATTCTTCTTTAGATGCATTTCAAGAACATGTTCTTTACACCAGATAACAAAAATTTATTAAATATATATATTTACTAGGTAATTTCATTTCTTTTACAGCACTCATAAACACATTAGTTCCAAAATGAATTTTCGTTTTTATTTCTTAACCTGTGATCAATCAAAAGAATAATTTTGTTACTCTAAATTATTGCACTGCCTTGGGACCGCCTTAATATATTTTGAATATTCTTCAAAACATCACACAATTATTTAGAAATTTTTGTCTGTTTAATTGGTACTGTTTTCGGAACACATTCCAAAATATTGTCTCTTTCCTCAATCTTTAATGGTAAAACATCCATCCGAGAAGGTGTCTAATTGGGAGGATTTTGGAAAATTATGTAAAGTATCCATTTGCAAAATCCTCCCAATTAGAATTTTGGGATGTGTTCCGAAAACAGTACCAATTAAACAGACAAAAATTTCTAAATAATTGTGTGATGTTTTGAAGAATATTCAAAATATATTAAGGCGGTCCCAAGGCAGTGCAATAATTTAGAGTAACAAAATTATTCTTTTGATTGATCACAGGTTAAGAAATAAAAACGAAAATTCATTTTGGAACTAATGTGTTTATGAGTGCTGTAAAAGAAATGAAATTACCTAGTAAATATATATATTTAATAAATTTTTGTTATCTGGTGTAAAGAACATGTTCTTGAAATGCATCTAAAGAAGAATGTAACAAAAAATGTTTGCCAAAAAAATAATTCCTGGATTACAATATAGGGGTTTTAAATAAAAATATTATTAATATGTATATCTCTGTGTCTATGATTACATATTTCCTTTGGTTCATGACTCAAAACTTAGAAAAAATATAATTTGATTTCTGAAGAAAGGAAATTAATAATACATCTATTTTTATAATAGATAAAAGTTAAACAAAAAAAGTGTTAAAACATTAGAAAAAAAGTTCAACAGTAGAAGAAAAATTAAGCAGTAAAAAAAAAAGTTACGCAGTAAAGAAAAAGTAAACCAGTAACAAAAAGAGTTTAACAATTTAAAGAAAAAGTTAGGCTGTAAAAAAAATTACGCAGTATTAAAAAAGTTAAACAGTAGCAATAAAGTTAAGTGTTTAAAAAAAATTACGCTGTAAAAAAAATAATGTCGTAACAACAAAAAAAAAAGGTTTAACAGTAAAAAAAAAAAATTAAGTAGGAAAATAAATTAACTGTAAAAAAATTTGAGCAATTGTAAATTTTTTTTATGAAAATGTTTTTGAAAAATAATAAGAAAATATATGTTTAAGTGCTTTTTTTTTTATTATTATTCATTTTCTTTCTATCTTAATGTTTACTTTCTAGGCTGTTATTTATTTTTTTTGTTTTTTGTTTCTAGATTTAAAAATACAAAAAATAAGTTGGAAAATAAAAAGCAACTAATCTCAAAATTAATATTTATTTCAAGCTTTCTTGCATTACAGAGTACATTTACACACATATTTTTAAAAACAATTAGTAACTTCTTTCTAAGACATTTAAAAATTCCTCTATCCTAAAAATACTAAACTGAATTTGCAAATTATAAATAAATATCTATACATAATCAAAATAAATACAAAAAAAAAATGTACAAAATTATCATTCTCATTTAGTATCCATATGGAAGAGTACAATAATCTTCTTTGACGACCCTTTTGTCATAGACAAGTTTATATTTCTTTTCTTCGTATCGATTGACAACTTTACGTCTTTTTGCGTCTCTAGTAATTTTTGAAGGATTGTGCACAGAAAGAGTGGTGTCCATGTCTAGATCCTGTACAAGCACTTTCATTGATTCAAAATTTAAAATTTCGGAATTTTTATAATTTAAGCTGAAACCTCTAATCTTACAACATCTGGTTCCGTCGTTTTTTTCATAGGCATAATTCTTTGCTCCTCCTAAAAAATAAAGGCAATAGTATAAGTATTTACTGTAGTTAACTTCCATAGGTGTATAAAATCCCTCCCCCATCCCAGATTTAATACAAATAAACTTACCAGAAACAAAAACATTAATAGACTTGCCATCTAATTCATCTGTGAATTCTCCCAAAAAGGAGCCCAAAGGAGGGTCATTCGATCCATTAAAAGCGTATATGATACTAAAAATGTAAAAAAAAACCCTTGTCATACGCTGTTTAACAAATAAAATCTATACACATAACCCCATGAACAAATAATTACCTGTCAGTGTCAAAGTAGAGTACGTCTTTGCCTAACTTTTCCAGTTCGTCGTAGAGTTTCAGACGGGCCCATGCAGTTGTGAACGTAGCTAGAAATATGTTGGTGCTGTTGGAAGGCGTAACAAATTCCTCCTTGTACACGTATTGTACAGCTGCTACATTCTCTGTTGGAAGATAGAGATCCTTAACCTGTAATGTAAAGAAAAATGGTTTGCAAAATATATTTTACTTGTAAAAAAAAATGTTCACTGTATTATTATTAAACATTTATTTTTTTCCTGTAAAGATTATAATAATAGTATTACCTCTATAGTTGAATCAGCTATCATTTGGTTCAAATCAGCCAGTTTAGTGATGTAGCGAAGCTGTACTTTATTTTCCGACATCCCCCATCGACCCCAGAAACTATAAAATGACACAATTAATATTATTAAATATATGCATAAATAAAAAATACTGAAAAGATATACACACATAATCACGTCGTCCTCCCCCTTACCTATTTAGACAAAAGTTTGGAAACTTGACGTTTTCCTGCATTTAATCCTATTTTAGTAGGGTCTAAAGTAATTCCCTCTTGATCTTTGTAGTTTCTTACATAAGCTTCTTTTTGCTCAGCAGAAGAGCAGTTAACAGGCCATCCAGACGATTCTTGCTTAAGTTTTAGAAACGTGTCAATATAGTCAGAAAAGAGACCTGTCTGACTTTCTTTAAAGTGGTATATCTAAAATAAAAAAGTTAATAAAGTACTTGTACTATAAAATTTGCAATGTATATAACTTACTAAACATTTAAAAAAAAATTAACAACCTCATAAATTTTGAGAACTTGGTATCCTTTCTGGAGTGCTTTTTTCACCTCTTCTGTAACCCATGTTCCTACAAAACTGCGTTCGCTACTGGCATGCAGACATTCTGACTGTTGAAAGGTTTCAACGCAGGTCTTGCATAAAGGAAACATCAGTTTGTTGTTTGATCTGTGTTGAAAATGATTTTTGTTAAAGGTGTATCATTAAAAAATAATAATAAATTGTTAAAATAGAAGAACAAATCAAATCACCTGTATGGTAACACAGGAAAATATAATTTTCTGGGGGGTAAAATAATTCCAAGTAATCACTCAGAGGCCCAAAATCCGATGTAATAACTTCATGATGTTTAATAGGGTATCTAGAAGGCAAAAAAAAAATTTTTTTTTCAAGTATTTCTAAAATTTATTTAAAAAAAATTTTGTAGTGTAAAATAGGGTCTTACCGACAGTACTTGTTTACATAGGGGTAAAGGCTAGTGAAGTCTATATACTTAGCCTCTCCTTCATAGTAAAGGCGAACAGCGTTTGTTCGACCCCCGAAGAACGAATCTCTGGGGTTTAGCCGCTCCACCACGTCGTGTGTTACTAAAAAGGCTTTAAATTCTTGGTTGCTTGTTTTCCAAGTGATGAATTCGTGTTCCCACATTTCAATATACTGGTACCCCAGAGACCTCAATTTTTGCTCCGTGCTTTCAGTTTTTCTTCGTAATTCCCACATGTAATGACCATTCACTGGGTTTACAATATCCTGGTCTGCATAACACTGTGAGCAACCATGAAAAAAGCATCCTAAATGTAAAAAAAAATTTTTTTAGTTGTGCATTAAAAAAAAAACTGTATTTCATAACTTGTTTGACCGTTTTCTTAACTCACCTTGAAACTGATACACGGTATTGGTTTCTTCGCATAAACCATCCACAGAAATGCCTCCTACCTTCCTCTCACCAAGACCATTGCCTGCATGTAGAATAGGTGTACCATGCTGATGAACTAAAAAATCCAGCCATTGTATAGACGTTACACTGTACCTCGTACGGTTTACACCCTCATTTCTTGACACATATGCTATTGTTCCATTAGAAATGAAACGTGATCGGTACGTGGCCATGCAAGCGCTGGAAATGGTTACATGCTGAAAGGGGTCAACTCCGGTCACACTTAAAAATTCTGTCCTGAATTGCAGACAGCAACGCCGTAAAATATCAACATCCGATCTAAACAATATTAAAATATATGTAAGAACAAACTACTATAAACAGCCGCTAGTAGTAAAAAACTATTTCAAACAAGAATACTTGCCTACAGTACTTTAACATTTCATCTTGGAAGTTAAAATTCGCCCTCTTCCTCTCCTCATACCACGCATAAAATTTTTCCCGGTCAGCAGCAAGCATCGAATTAGGTGTGTAAAATGATGCATCGGGTAAATCGCCTACATAGGCCTGATTGTTAGGGGAATTAAATAAATGGGGGAAGTAACCTTTAGCTAATTCTACTATGCCAAACGTTTTGGGTAATTTGGAAAGGGCCATAGGTAAAAAGTTAAAAGAGTCAATGACTCTTATTTTAAAAGAGGTTAGTTCTATTTGCATTATTTTAGAGCCATTCGGAATAATGTTAGGGGTTAAACCTTGTTGCAATAAATATGCTAAAACAAATTGTCCATCAAAGCCTCTCATATTATGAGCAATTGCAGTGTACTCTTTATGTTGCGAAGAAAAAAGAAATGCGCAAAACTGGTTGAGAGCTTCATATCCCTTAAACACAAATTCTGTACCATCCGCATACATAGCAACAGCAAAGTTAACTTTATGTTCCGAATCACTTTGATCAGTCTCAAAATCAAAAAATATTAACTTTTCATTAAAGCATTTAGCAAGGGTTTTCTTAAGGAAACATGAATGTTCAATAGATGAAAATGAATTGCAGTTATTGCAGCGTATCTCCCCACATTTATGTAAATGACGCGGTCGATCTTTCGATTTTAAAAATTTTTTACAACTAGAGCACACATAAAATTGCTGGCAAAAACTATTCTTTTTGTTAATTAAAGATTTATGTCTTGAAAAACATTCATCAGACCTACATGAGCGATTACAGTCCGAGCACCTTTTACGTACACCTTCCGTACACTCCCGTGAATAGCATATATGACATAAAAAATCACATCTGTGTTTGTGGATATTATTGTACGCTTTATCACACTCAGAACAGTAGTAG
Organism: Metellina segmentata; assembly: GCA_947359465.1. Taxonomy (NCBI): domain Eukaryota; kingdom Metazoa; phylum Arthropoda; class Arachnida; order Araneae; family Tetragnathidae; genus Metellina; species Metellina segmentata. The sequence continues at coordinate 101,575,715 of OX375874.1, forward strand.
GCAGAGGCGTGGAAACCTGTCATAGACTGTATAACATCAAAATGATTATCATTGAAATAAAGAAATAGTTGGGGACGAGATGGGCGTATGGGTCCTTTATAATCAACCTGAAACAGTTATTAAAAAAAAACAGTTTTAGATTTGTATTAAATTTCTAATCCTCAAACTTAAAATAATCCCCCCCCCTTAAATAATAAAAAAAAAAGAACTTACCTTATTCAAGTTGTCTGAAGAAACCACATGAATTTGAACATTTAAGTAGTCTTCAAATTTTCTAATTTCCGAATAGCCACATGGTCCCAGGGGCACAACAGCATTTAGGTGTAAATCCTCAGCCATACGTTTTTGTAGAGGTTTCCTACCGTTAGCTAGGGATTTGTAGTTCGGCTGTTTCTCTTGGTAAGCCATGCCAACAACAATCGCACGTGCACAGCAAAGTCCTTCATCGTCTCTGGGTATGCACAGTATACTGCTCTTGTGTAAGCGATTGGAAGCAACATCTAAAAGGCGTCGCCTTCCACCTCCTTGCGGATTTCGCACTGTAATAACATCAATTCGAAAGGTCCTGTCGTCAAGTGGAATGCTGTCTTTACTCTGAAACATAAAATAAAATTTGAGAAAAAATGCCATGCAAGTTAAAAGTTACATTCTTGAAACAAATCTCATGTAATATTACCTGTAAGACTTTCATTATCGTTGAAAGAATGAACTCCACCGAAATGTCCCGAATCTTTTTCAAACATGTTGAAATTGGTCGATCCAAGTTATCCGAAAAAAAGCAGAATCTGTAAATAAATAACATTAATATGACAAAAGGAAATATGCTAATACTTCTTACACGACTATTTGCACATCCAGTAGTACCTTATAAAATCGTTCTCTGTCATGTTTACAGTTGTTTCGGCTATAAGTGCTGTTATGAGCATTTGCAAGAATGTCAAGGCAGTATTGATGACACTTCCTCTATAATGGTGTGGGATTTGCTCGGCATTAATTTGGGCCGTAAAAGTTTGTTCCTCAGTTTGAAAACGAGCGTTGACCCTTCTCCTAGTCTCTCTTAAAGTGTACGGCATATCAATCTAATAATAATAAAAAAAAGTATAAGCAAAATGTTATTCATAGTTTAATGCACTGTATTAATATAAACAAAAAAGTATTCTATAATTACCGCGTCATTACTGCCTCCAATTTGGTTTTCAAAATTGTAAATCTGTATTTAAAAAAAGAAGGTATCACTACATGTTAAACCTTAACTTTTAAATAAACATAAAATTACAAAAATAATGAACAAATAGGCGTACAGTTAGTTACACTTACATGTGGGTCACTTTCAACTTCTTTAACCCATTCAAGCTCCTCTTCTGTCATAGGATAATCGGAAAACAGTTGCGATAACTCATCCTCTTTCTAAAACAAAAGAATTTGCTTTAGAACTTAAAAGCTTTCTTAAAATTAATAACTCCTTCCACATAATTCAGAGAGGTATATGCAAAAATACTTACAAGAGCTTCCTTTTCCAACTCTATGATCTCGTCCATTTCTTCATCGGCATTGGGGTTTTCAGCAAATAATTTAGAAACCGCGTCTTGGTTACTCAAATCCATTTTCCACCTTTAGCATAAACTGACAAGAATCTCAAAAATAACTAGACAGCCATAGTTCTCTTGAACATCTGGTCGTCTCACTCTGTACATTGACTTTTATAGTTTTACACTGACCTTTTATATCACTTTTGAGTCACGTGTCTTGTTTTATAATCTTAGTACGTGCCCACTAGAACGAACCAATAAGAATCGTATGTTTTCCCCTTCCCAATCTCAAACATCAGTTCATATCCATATTATGCTTCAAACTGTTATCTGTAAATTCCGTATTCTTTCATTTTCAAAGATTGAACCTAGAAAGTATCAATTTGTAGATGTCACGTGTGACTCATTACTATTAGTCATCAAAACAGTACAAATAGTTCTTTCGTTTCCTTAAATACTTTTCAGATACCACACAGCACGTATACTTCGGTAGTTTAAGCTAATCTTTCTTTTGAGTCTCTTTTATCGCAGACTCCGTGTATAAGTCCGTTTCTTTCCTTATCTTAATTAACCTTACACGCGATAGTATGACTAAGTATTGTTTAGAACAAGTACAGAGACTTCTAGACTTTTCAATCCTTGGTAGTATGTATTTTGTCACGTCAGTGTTTAACTCTGTTATCTTATGGGTACAAATATTTCTTAGTCACCCGTTCCAGAAGATGGCACTACCAGTCATTAGCTTGGTAACACAGCAGTAATATATCAACAAAATGATGTCACCTTAAGCAACAAAAATGTAAACAAACGTCTACCCTTTTTCTTATCAGAAGTCATTCCCAACTCCTTATCGATAACCCCAACCCCTTATCAAACGGCGGCCATCTTGGATGCTCAAGTGACCCCCATACTACTATCGATGTTATAACTTTATCTGCAATACACGCATACAGATATCAGATGATATTTGAGCCAATATTCCATGGAAGATACAACAAACTGTTGGAGATATTTTGACAGTTCCCATAACCTTTGTAGTTATCTCTAGCATAAAATAAGATCAATAAGATCTCCCAAACTACTTACTACCAAGTAATATCGATTTAACAGCAATTTCTACATATTGATTTCAAATAATAAAGGCACTGTTCAAAAGTACAATCTCACGTTGTAAACAGTTTTTACAGATCACTAAGATCTTTTGTTCAACTTTGTATTAAACAAGACTAATATCACGCTTACTACTTCTTTCTAAGTGGCATTAATTTGAAACCATTTTTTACCGTATTCGCGTTTGAATATTTAATAATGTTCGAGTCAATGTTCCTGGGTAAAATAATTGATCCCTGAGAATAGTTGTTGTAATTTAATACAGGCCTCGAAATAGATTTTTTAGTTTGGGTGAACAGATTATATTTTAGGTACACATAGAAAAAACGTAATATAAGAGTATTAATGTAATGTAAACTACTTTATTAGTTGGGTATGTTCATATAGGTTCGTTGTAGATAGTAAATAAAAAGTATTCAAAAATCGAAATTCTCCCTTCTCCGGCGTACGGCTGTCGCGATAGTCACTTCAACAGAGCCATCTGTAAAATGTTTCGATCATCGAAAAGTTCTGGTGGCAGTGACACAAGTAAACCTTCCTCCTGTATAAACCCGTTACGTCCCAACGATTTTGTTTTCGCATAGTGTGTAATTAGGAATTTTAATCACATTCCTTTAGAGCGAGAGAATTCGATACTGATATTTTGTTCAAACATCAAAATGACATAAAACAAGTTCCCCAACCCCCTTCACTTTTTTTAACGTTAGGTGTACTGCGAGCACCTAGCGGGAAAAAATTAGGTGCACAATTTTATTTTCATGTGCACAGTGCACCCGGGTATTTCGAGCCCTGTTTTAATCAACACATAGCCTTTACATTCAAGTCTAGTTTAAACGAAGATCAATAAAAACTCAATGCGTGTGATTTATGATACTGATTTCATAACTTTACCCTGCAGTACCTGAATATAGATATGAAATAATTACTTAAGGTTCCATTGTGCCATTTCCCATTGGAATGTTACTTTCGTGGTACCATTTACCATTGTAAGGAGTTCTGCAGAATACTAATCCCTTCACTAAACATTTTGAATAACATTTGTGTAAATGTTTCAGAGTACAAGCAGCTAACCGTTGTAGAGGTTTTACATAAAACAACTCATTCTCCTCTGCATAACGTATTTGCCTCTAGCATAAAATGTCAATACGACTTGGGGCCTCTCACTTCCGTTTACTACTTCTTGTTTTGTGATATAAACTTCGCAACTTTACATGCAGTATAATCATTCAAAAACAACTCTCGAAACAAAGCTAAATAATTTCAAGACCATAATGTCAATCGGCTTGCGCTACTCCGAACACAAGACATTCAATATCATGTAATAGACACACAATGAACGTTTTACTGGCTCATAAGAGAGAAAAACACCCAGGAAGGAATATACCTGACAAGAACCGAACCTGTGCCGCCTACAACTTGCATGTTGCTATCGCATTGGGCTTACCCACTCAGCCACGACGTTCGAATAGTAAATAACGTTTTAGTTTATGTTCCAGGGTACTAGCAATTAATCGTAGTAGAGGGAAATACACCCAGGAAGGAATGTACCTGACAAGAACTGAGCCTTTACCACCTACAACTTGCATGTTCCTAAATCGGTGGACATGCTCACTTAGCCACGACGGACCTCTCCACGTTCAGATATTAAATAACATTTGCGTGAATGTTCCAGGGTAGAAACAACTAATCGTAGCAGAGGGAAATACACCCAGGAACGAATATACTTGACAATAACTGAACCTGTGCCGCCTACAACTTGCATGTTGCTATCGCATTGGGCTTACCCACTGAGCCACGACGTTCGAATAGTAAATAACGTTTTAGTTTATGTTCCAGGGTACTAGCAATTAATCGAAGTAGAGGGAAATACACCCAGGAAGGAATGTACCAAACTAGAACTGAGCTTGTGCCACCTACAACTTGCATGTTCCTTAATCGGTGGACATGCTCACTTAGCCACGACGGACCTCTAAACGTTTAGATATTAAATAACATTTGCTTGAATGTTCCAGGGTAAAATCAACTAATCGTAGCAGAGGGAAATACACCCAGGAACGAATATACTTGACAAGAACCGAACCTGTGCCGCCTACAACTTGCATGTTCCTATCGCATTGGGCTTACCCACTGAGCCATAACGTTTGAATTGAATATTAAATAGCGTTTGAGTTTATGTTCCAGGGTTCAAGCAACTATTCGTAGTAGAGGGTGTTTACAGAAAAAACACCTAACACATTCTCCTTCAGCTAAAATAAGACCTCCCCGCAGTTTCTTACTACCCGGCATAAATTTCGCAACCTTACCTTTACCTGCATTCAGTGACAACTCTCTTTCGAAACAGAACCAAATTCACTCAAGATCAACCGTAATGTGAATCGACGTGTTTTATTTCCCCTCCAAAATCACAAATCCGTCCATTCGTTGCTGTCACTTACAGATATGTTCCAGAAAATTCCATTCCCGGGCAGGATAAGGCTCTCTGGTTGCAAGTAATCACCTAGGGAAGGGTACGTGGGAAGCGAGGGACCCTGAAAACCGGATGAAAAAAAATAATAAACAGACAACCCCCTCCCCTCGCACACAGCAACAAAAAAAAAACACCTGCCCTCTGGCTTCGGCGTCACCTTGGGAACGATGGAAAAAGGGAAGATGAAAAAAGTGTTCCATTTGCCGATGCAGCTATTCAAAATCCTTCAGATCTGAAGACTTCCCCTGCCTTCAGATATGTCCCGACTGTCGTCGTGGGGGCCTCGGGGAAGAATTCTTTTGAAATGCGATTGGCAGGAGACGGAAATTCCACCCACCCCTCGCCAGAATGCCGTCGGAAGGCCATTGGCTCGCAATTTAATGCCATTTGTATGTAAATTGGATCATTGGTATCGAAGAGCTGTCTTCCAGGTATTTGTTGGGATGTTTCAAACTTCGGAGACAGAAATCAGACTCGCTGCACCAGCGTTGGAAATTGAGGAAACTCGTGTACATAGTCGTCAAACGAAATTAAACTCAAGACTGTTCATGAGATGTGTGCTGGCCATGAAATTTTTGACAGAGACGGCTGAAGGATAGTGGTGCAATATATCTCCTCCACCTTTCAATAAGCGCATCCAGCAATAACTTTCGATTTTATTTATTTTATGATTAGTTTTCGTTATGTTGTTTTTAAGATCGTATATTAAACAATACTTTGGAAACAGAGCACTTTTTTACTCACACACATTAAACTATTCGAAAAACAGTCATCACTACTGTCGTACGAACTTGGAATAGACGCGATATTAAATTTAAAGTTATATCATTAGAATTTAATTTGGAATGAAAATTCGATTCTTTTGCGTTTGGTCTAAAAGGAAGGATCGACAGTGGTATACAAAGAATTGACAATAACCAAGAGTCCTTTTCTTCGTTTGCTCCATGAGATCACCTAGGAAGTAATAATTAAAACCACATAGCTCTAAGGAAGACCAAAAGCACTTTCCATATTCAAAATCTTTTATTTTAACGAGAACGAGTATATCCGGTGGTGCAATGGGAAAACACTGATGATATCACAAGACACCAAAAAAAGGGAGGTAAAACTACGCGAATGTAGTGAAAGGCGAATCTATCTGCCTCAAATCTAATCGGGGATGTGAACATTTGATCGCACACAGGGAGGTGAACATATCTACATCACGTCAAAATGGGAGGAAAGACTATGCATCTTTTCCCGGGGATAGGGACCGGAGTCCCGCATTACCCCTTCTGCCGTTAGTGCGCACCGCATGAAAAATCAAGTGTTTAGTCTGCTTCCATCCGAGTCTAACCAACTAACCGACTTCTCTCCCTTTGAATCTGGACGTTCAAGGCTTTATAAGTTTTCTTTTGTAGAGATGAGTTGAGAGAAAGCCTAGCTGCTTAATGTGCTCGGAAACGTTTCTTCCTTCACTCTGTCATGTTTAGTTGCAGTTTTTCCTTCTTCTTCTGCCTCGACCCCCAATAACAGACAACCACTATGGCATCTTAATGTGTTTGTTTTTCACAGTTATTCGGCCAGGGAGGTTCCTCTCGTACCAGTACCCTGGGTTCAGCGAATTGTTAACGGCTTTTTGTGGGGGTTCTGCGTCCATTGCAGACCGAGAGTGCAGGGGTTGTGTCCACGAGGTAGACGTATACTGAAATAGGTCAGTTATATATAAAAATAAAATGTGCAATGTCACAACTATGTAAATATTTTAATTAACGTCGAACTTCAGCAAAGCGACGGGTGACGGTCCCAGAACAACACCACGTAATTTAGAGCCACGGTCAGATGACGAGGTTACACTTCATCTGGCATCCCACTCTCCAACTTCCACAAAACACCACTTACATGCATTTGGGATTTGACGTGCACCATCCCCCTTTGTACACGATGGTCTTTAGTTGGATTCGAACTCGCAATCCTCAGGTTGTTAATCCGTTACTCTTCCAACAGTGCTACCGAGACACCATCAGAGATTGTGGACGCACATGTGGTTCCAACCCTTCACGAAATTATTTCGCTGAATAGGAGTAGAATTCTTATTCCTTGGTAAAGTGATGAGAACAAACCGTACTTTACTATTAAATATGTTTAATTACAATGAATAGGGGAATTATTCACAGGGGATCATCGTTACGTCACATTGTGTGTGGCCGTGTGCCACCATTTTTTGAGGTTATTCCAGCGTCTTTACTTCAGAGATATGTCGCGTTCGATTATGTTATTCGATGTGTTATTGAATGTTTATGAAATTAATGTTTTCTGAAATTAATGTTTTCTGAAATTAATGTTTTGTGAAATTAATGTTTTATGAAATTAATGTTTTGTGAAATTAATGGTTTGTGAAATTAATGTTTTATGAAATTAATGTTTTATGAAATTAATATTTTGTGAAATTAATATTTTGTGAAATTAATGTTTTATGAAATTAAATGTTTTGTGAAATGAATGTGTTATGAAATTAATGTTTTGTGAAATTAATGTTTTATGAAATTAATGTTCTGTGAAACTAATATTTTGTGAAATTAATGTTTTCTGAAATTAATGTTTTCTGAAATTAATGTTTTCTGAAATTAATGTTTTCTGAAATTAATGTTCAAAAGAACGAGCTGGGTTGTTTACGGGCATACTACCGCAATCGTTTAAGGCGTGAATCCATCTGTGTTTTTAGAGGAAAGGTCTTGGTGGAAGTATAATTTATTTTATCATGCGTCAGAGGGGGTGGGTAGAAGTAAGATACCTGGCATAGTATTGACATCGATATTTCGCACAAAGGTAAAATCTACAAGTCTCACCCAGAGTAGAAATGTATTTCAAGTTGACCTCTGGTAGATTGGTTATCATTGGGGGTTTAAGGCGCAAGGGATATATTTGACCTTGCTGCACCGGTCACACGATAGACAATATCAAGCAATACACATACACACGCAATGAAGGTTTTACGAACTCTAGTAGGATATAGTCTATAAGATTTTGAGAAGCAATGGCATTTAAATCGCCTGTAAGCATAATGGGTATATAAGTATTAGTAATTATATTGGTTACATACAGGCATAGGAATTTTGAACGATTGCTTATTGTGAATATTCAACATTTAATTTACATTTTGAATGATTAAAATGCAATGGATATTAATAGTGAAGAAAATTGAATTTATTAAAGGCCTGTGAATTTAGTTTAGTTCGGTAGCTTTGGAGATGTCACGCAGCTCACACTCCACCGCAATCGAAATTTACACTGTCCCAAAGCTCGCCAACTCTAGAAGACCCATCCTCAAGTTCAGTGTGCTATCTCATTTGGTCCAAAGGTCATGTCTGTTACGAACGTCCTTTATCTATTTATATTCTGAATAACTTTCTTAGTGTAAAATTATAAAACAAAGCAGCTGTAGCACATTCTTCCAAGCTCGTCCATTCTTCTGTATTCTTCTTCCAATTTTGAAAATGCATTAACGTCTAAAAACTGAAACAATAGATAAGATGGTGTCACAAAATCCAGGCAAAATTACCCTGAAGATCTCTAAAATATCTCACTTCCTCAGACAAACAAGGTATTTATCTGAATCAGCAAGGTGGAATTTGCAAGTAGGCCTGAGTAATAAGTAATCAACTTATAAGTAATTTAAAATTAAATAACATCTAAACTCTATTACGTTTTTAAGTTACTAAAATTACAAGAGCATTAAAATATCACCGAGTTTCCGAAATATGAAAGCTGATAAATTATAATTACATTGATTTAAGTGTCTCAATTAAAGCACAAAAATTCATGTGTTATTCATTTAAATTATTATATTAAAACCGAAGCTGCGAAAAGTCAATTTGGTTAAATAGTTAAACCAAGAAGATGAAAATAAATGAGTAAAACTAATTTCAATGTTTTAAAACACATAAGAGGAAACGAAAGAACACAATAAGTAACTAAATAATGTTTTCTTAGCTTAAACTAGATTTTCTTCAAAAGGACACAATACATCTCCTTTAAGTTTTAAAGTCAAACGAATTCACTTAATGCACAGCTTTTAACTTGAAAGCAATTGTTTAAAAATAAATAGTTCTTTATGTTTGTCTTGTTTCCTGATCTTTCTCTTGTTTTGTTTCGTATTTTGTTTGCTTTGGAAGAGACTTATTATTTCCATCTTGAGCTTTGCTTTCGAAAAACTTTCACGTACTTATGGAAAAGATATTTTTCCTTAAGCAGAACTTGATCTTGGTTGATTATACTTTGTTTTTTGCTTCAGTTCTATGAATTTCTGTAAAGTTGAGGTACATAACAAGTCATGATCAAAGCACTTTCTTGATTGCTTTCAAGACGAAAAAATCTCAAAATAAATTTCTAACAAGTTTCTTCCATTTCCCGGAATAATTCAAATGGTTTTGGAAAAGGTATAATAGACACATTGCAAGCTCTTACGTTTTTAGTTTTTGAATGAATACGTTTTTCTTAAATGCACAAGCTGTTTTTAAAGTATACATTTTAGTGAAAAAAAGAAAAATCACATAGTTTTAAAAATAAAAGAATCATGCTGATCAGGAAAAAAATATTATTGGTTGAAGTAAGTCCGTTAGGCTTAATCTTTGAAGAGGCAAGTCTAGTAATTGAAGAAAACTTTCGAAAATCACCTTCAATGATCACCTTATCTTACACTTCTTGGGGGTGGGGTTAAAGCAGAGGTACACAATTATGATTAACTCATTCAGGCGGACTGTCTCGACAAGGTATCTCCTCACTAGCAAAACTGACCAGATTTTGACGTTCGTATTATGTCGCCCTTGCCCCTATTCTGGTTGTCTCGATTAGGTATCTCGGCATTAGCAAAATTGACCAGATCCTAATTGACGATATATATCGTCATTAGAAGAAGACTGATCAGATTTTGACGAGCGAGATGTCTCGTTCTCAACCCATCTTTGGTTCTTTCGATGATGCTTCTAGATCCTCAGCATAGTTGACCAGATCCCAATTGACTAGATATATCGTAATTAGAAGAAAAGTGACCTGATCCTGATGAAGTAAACGTAAAAACATTGAAAATATATTGATGTAGAGATATATCATCACTAGCGAAAATGGTGGATTACCATTAGATGGACGATACATATCTTAGAAATCACTAGCAGAATTACAAAATTGACCAGATCTTGATCAATTCATCATCAAAATATCTACAATATCCTGATAACAATATATCTTGTCACTAGCGGAATTGGTCAGATTTTTACTGACGATGTATCTCATTAAAACCCTTTGAGGTTAAGGAGAGGATTACAGCTACAGAGGCTAGATTACATTTGATATATTGGCAAGTCCTTTCGTGCTTCCACTGAACATAGAGACTTACGTGATGATATGTAAGGGACTTTGTATGGTAAGTGTTGCAAATATCGCCCCTATACTGAAGATCACCAACTTGTGTTTGTAAGCTACTATGCGCGACATCAATGTGTTTATGAAGTTGCCTGGACGGTCTGGAGTTTTGCACACGTAGCACCACCGGCAAGTTTCCTATCAGTTATATCAAAAAAACAATTGCATCTGAAGTATTCGAGGCTGTGATCAACGTATTTTTGGTCTCCAATCAATTCATGGAATATCCAGGTAAGTGTTTCCAAATCATAATTTAGTTTATATGACTTGAAAATACATTAAATACTAAAGGTAGGTATGTATGCTCTACTAGCAACTCGTTTTTAATAGTAGCTCCTAATTTCACCTGGTGGATGATAATAGGAACAGGGATAGGCGATATTAGTAACCCAATCTTACAAATTCTCTTGGGAAACTTTTGGAAGTTTTACTTGTTAACGTAAACTGACATAAGTAAAGAAGGTATATGTTCAATAGATACCAAAGGAGAATAGTTCCTAGTGGTATCCTTTAGTTTCCAGCTTAATTTCCCAACCCAGGAGGCTAAGATATTAAGAAATATTTAGGTTAAGGGATATTTGGAACACACCTACCCTATAATTGCATTAATATGTGCTCGTTTCATGCGCTTTAATAATTTGTAATGCAAAAAGAACTATTAATTTGCTTCTTTACAGAATATTAGATTGTAATATTCAAAATTATTTATATTGGGTTTTGATGAATAATTTCGTCCCGGTTTTGTTTCAACAAAAATTGAAGGAAAAAAAAATTTTGCTAAAAGTTACATTTAATCAATATTGTATGTGCCATTTCGTCCTATTACCGTTCTCCGTCTCTTTTGTAGCTGCATATGTCAAGGCTCATAGAAGTTCTGAGATTTCTGACGACAGAACTGATCCAGGCGACGAGACTTTCTAAACCAATTACGATACGAGGAATCGTCAACATTATCCTCACCTTACACAGAACAGCGTGTAGCGTGTCATCTCTTGCGCCTTCGAAACATTTTTGCCTTATCGAAAATAAAAAAACTCAATGAGTCGAAAATGCTCCTTATTTTATGTATTTTTTAAATGCTTAAAAATTTGTAAACACACTCTATAACAAAAAAATCAATGCACCAAGGGGTTTTGTTCAATACCGATACAAATTGGTGGATGTGAAGATAAAAGACGTAGAAAAACAAGCGATTAAATTGCTTAGAACCATTGAATGATTTATTACAGAGTTTGACCGTCACAAACGGAGTGTGTAAGTCAGTAAGGCGTTGGTCCACCTCTGGCCTGGATGCGTCACCCGACGTGGCTGAGACTGAAAAAGTTTCCTGATGGTGTCATGCAGAGTTTATTGCCAAATTGTCTCCAACTGACGGGTTAAATGGTCAACATTCCGGGATGGTTACAATCGCCTTCCCATAACGTCACAAATTGTCAACATTGCGGGATGGTTGCAATCACATTCCAAATTGTCGACATTCCGGGATGGTTGCAGTCGGCTTCCCATAATGTCCCAAACTGTCAACATTCCGGGATGGTTGCAATCACATTCCAAATTGTCGACATTCCGGGATGGTTGCATTCGCCTTCCCAGATTAGAAAAAAATAAAGATAACATTAAAATGAACTTGACGTAGCCAAACGTTCTTACAGAAAAATGTAAAAGAATAAAAGGGGGATTGACGCAACAGCACCAGAATCAGGTCATCTCGCCAGTCACGTCCGCCGCCACCATGGCGCATTTCCGGATCCTATACATCGAAGTCTCACTGTCAAGAACTGAGCAACACCGGATTGTTGACAACGGTTCAATAAATATTTTTAAAAATAATAGTCTGGGTCATCGATTTCTCTACAACTACACAAGTCGCCATTTTTAAGATTTAATCGGTCTTACTTCATGAACGGACCATGGCCAGTAAGGAACTAGACGAGATGCCTATCAGAAATCAAAGTTTTACAAATGAATTTGGGAAGAAATTCCCTCAATCTAAGACCTTTTTCATAAGAGCTGTAATTATTTTACCATTCCTGTACTTTGAAGTGCAAGACTTATCTTGAGAGGTTTATCATGTTGAAAAGTAAGTCCGGGGTGTCGCAAAAGGAACAGCAACACAACCGGTCGAAAATTGTTGTCTGCGTTACGCTGTGCTATACGTGTCCCAGAAATGAATACCAAAAGAGTCTGACCATAACACCCTGTTGGGGTCATCTGTGTCGTGCTATAGTAAGGGCAGGATCCCTACGCTGCCCAAGACGTTTTCAGACTAGTCTGTGGTTGTCGCCAGGACACAATTGGAAACGGGACTCGTCACTAAAGACTATACACAACCAGTCAGTGCTGTTCCAAGTTAATAGAGCCCGACAAAACACCTGGACAACTCCTTCTTTGTGCATCAATTGTATGTGTTATAAAGTATACCAAAAAACAAAATTTATCCCTATTTATTCGTTGAGAATTATTTTATTCAAACATCAAACTTTACACGTAGAATATATTTAAGTTTTGCGATAGCATTGCATCGCAAAACCAAAGCCAAAAAGGGACGAACTTCTGTATTAACCCAATACATTTTCATGGCTTACGAAAATCTACATCAACCTTTTCTAGAAATTCTCACTTATCAAATCAGCTACTTTCATATTCGCTTATAACATCAATTTCATTTATCTACGTGCAACATCAAACTGAATCGTCCAATATTTGGCAAAATCTTAAATGCGCTTTTCTAGGAAGTTTATATTTATAAGGTTAAGTCTAAGGTACAGTATAAAACAATATGTTTCCCATTATATAATAGAAAGCGATTTGTTTATAGGAATGACAGCCAAATATGAATTTTTCATATCTGGCTGTAAATGCATTGGAAAAGACAAAATATTAGATTGAAAATATATCCAAAGGGAATATTATTTCTCTTTTCATATTAAATAAAAAAGATTTACACGTGTACGGTACTTTTCCAAAAACAACGATTTAAGTACAAGAAAATATCCTAAATGCATTATTGCTCATGGATATATATTTTTCTCTACTGATTATATCATGTGGTGTAAATCGGTTAAAAAAAAGGTTGAATGAAAAAAAGGTTCGAGATCAAATTTCTACATAGGTTATCTGGATATAATAAATTGGCCGTAATTGATCAAATTGGCTCGTGAAAGGCAAAGGCAAAATGGGTTAAATGTCTGTCGTCTAGAAAGAAGAGTTTATAAAGGTGGACTCACCAGATAATGATTTCCACCTCCTCGAAGTTGACGCAGTGGGATGTCCTGTACATAGTGGAATCAACTACGAATAAAATTCGAGAAATTGATATTGGAGAGTCAACATATTCTTTATTTTTCTTCCAAGGAACCGCTGGTCGCTGTGGTCGAGTTCGATGCTGGAGTTATGGAATTGATAATCGCTTAATTTTCACTGATCGTCCAAGGGTCCTTATCTGGGTGTCGGGTCAGTTACAAGAACCCGAGAACGACTTTGAGGAATTGGTCGATTTCGTTGATCGATCCAAAGAGGAATGATTTCATAAGTACTCCATGAAATCTAACAGGGGAAGATCTGAAGATTTCTGTTGCTCGAAGAACAGCAAAGTTGGACTAGCGATGGACGCGATCCAAAGGGCACCGTCAATTATCGACCCCATTAAAGTGCGAAGTCAAGTCCAATGTCGTAACATTTTTGCACACACATCTCGATTATGTCACAGCAGCGAAGCGAAGCATTATACTACAGCTCTAACTAAAACTGGACGAGAATATCATAGTTTTTGGGATGAAAGAACAGCTGCAAACTCAAGGAGTAGCCTCTCTCTAACTGAAAAAAAGAGGGGGGGGGGTTCTTTAGCAGAGAAAACCAGTCCCTTCGTCCTCTTCCGGGATCGCCAAAAACGAAGGTCACCCCTATCGTAAATTCAACTCGTTTTCAGGAAACCAGTGCAGCACACGTTTTACAGCATGGCATGGATCTCGATCTTGTTGGAAAAAACAACCATCAACGTCATAGTGTAGAGGAGGTTGAACAATCCAGAACATCGAGGTATACAGCAGCGTTCATGGTACCAGGTACATATAGCAATAGTCCGAGTCCTAACTACGACAACAACCCCACACTAAAATGTATCTTTCTCCAAATTTCTAAAGTGTCCATATACATTGGTCCATATAGTGCATGTTGATTGCTTGATGATGTCGTGTGTATTTTAGAAATGCAATATTTATAATAAATAAATATCTGAACTTCTTTATGCTGGTTGACTTGTATTTGATGGCTCAAATATTATACTTGACCATATATGACTCTTGCACCTTAAAACGTAAACGAATTAAACGAATGACTAACAGATCTATGTATAATGATACTGCATTTCTAACTCTGGTTTCCTTTCGAATCAAATGCTGACTACGTTTAAACAGTGCACCGATGGTTGCCTTTTAACAAATACCCCATTCGTTTTTCACAAACTCAGTAAAAGATTCCCAATGGAACGTGCATTAAAGACCCACTTAACCCTCACATTCCAAGGTGAATGTTGTCGAAACCATTTCTTTCAACTACGCATTCTCGTTTTCTGCTCGCCATAATGAAAGGACCTCGCTATCTCTTGTTCAGCGACATTACAGGAAATCGTTAAGGGCATTTAGAAGGTCGTTAAAACACCCTCTCGGACTACTTCCTTCCGCCATTCTCCATTCACGGCACTGGGACGCGGGAGGGCGTGAGGAGGTTGACCGGCCATTGTTCTAAAACGAGATCAATGCGCGCTTCCGATTGTCCTTGCAGAGACAATGGGGGGACCAAGAGTTGTTTAAAGGCGGCAAAGTGTTTAAAGAATTTACCAGGGTCCAATTACTCTTATGAATGAGGCTGTTTGGGTAATCGTGTTAGGGACCTGAGGAGCATATGGGACTATAAACGTGACTTCTAGGTTCAACCATATATAGCCAGGATTGAAGTTCGGTGAATTGTTGCATACTGCGGTTGTAAGTCCTGCCAGCATTTAAGAAGCCATTTTCACAATTTCCCGCATGAGTAAAATTACACAAGCAGTGTGTCTGGCCTTCGAATATTATGATAAATCAATGTTTGACATTTTTCCTTCCATATTTCCAAATAACGCCAAGAGTTTCAATATCTATTAATCAAGAAATTAGCACTGCAACATACTTTAAAACATAAATACTATCCATACATAGACCATCTGGTGGTTGTCTATTATTTGGAAATTTTGAATTAACGTCGCACTTGAAGAACAGAACGGGCTATTGAAGACGGTCCGGGATCAATCCCCTAAACACGTAATTTTGAACCATGGTAAGAGGACGAGGTAACTCCTGAGCTGGCATCCTATTCTCCAAACTTTCACACCAACAAAACGCGAGGGTTTTTCGGCTACGACAGATTTAAAGTTCACCAGTCGTCTCTACACCATACGCTTACAAACATCCCTGCACTGAACCATATTCAAACCAAGAACCTTCCTATCTAGAGGCCAACACCTTAACCACCCGACCGGTTGGTCGGCTGGTGATTGTCGAGATGAGGTATCTTGCCATCAACAAAACTGACCAGATTTGGTTGGATGATATCTCATCATTAGATGAAAGCTGACCAGATCTTGATCTAGTCATCATCAGACAATCGCTGTATTATGATGGCAAAATGTTTCATCATGAGCAAAATTGATGACATCTGGATGAACGGAATAACTTGTCGAAACCACTGAGAGGGTTAACTCTCTAAGCATCGCAAAATTTTGGAGTAGCGTTTTGCAATACAATTTGTGCAGTGTGATGCGAGCAATGTCTCGTCGAATATTCAGATAAATCATTGTTTGACACTTCCCAACATATTTCAAAAGATCATTACTTAATTCAAATCCACCGAAATGGTCAATAACTATTATCCACGAAATAAGCATAGCAAGAAAACTTTAAAATCTATGAGGATGTATTAATTTTGAACCCTTTGAACTTAGCGATTTTCGAGTTTTGCAGTATTTATTTTTCCAACAACACACACATATGTTCACTAAGTAACTACTTCCATTTGTTAAAAGAAACGTAGGAAAGATTATATTGTAAAAGTTCAAAACTGGTGGGAAGACATGAAAGGAATACTGCAAGTTGCGCAAATGATATATGCGTGTAAACCTCTTAGAGGGTAAGGTAAGAGCAATACTATACAAATGAAACAGTTGGTATTTTGAAGATATGAGTTTATTAGTTTTCTAAATCAGATTGTGGTTTGTGAAATGTTGCCCTTTCATTTGCTCAGAACGGTGTTTTCTGTCGTTATGTATTCCACGTGTAAGCTTGTAGTATTCACCCAGTAGATGGCGCTCCACTCTGCCGTAGCGCAGAATTGTATATAAAGTCGGTCTTTGAATACTAACACCAGCAGACGCACTCGTACTGAAGGCGAGACGAACCATGTAACTAACCTATTATTGTTTATTAAAGTTCTTGTTGTTCCTGTTCCTGAAGTGCTTCCTTTCTGCAACCATATACCGATCTCAACATGGTGACCCGGAGCTAAACATTTAAATTATTCTTGAATATTGCTTTGTTCCAATCGGTTTGTTCTCGCTGCTTACTTTCCCACTTCACCACTGATTTCTGGACTTCCCACCATGGAGAATATTGCTGCCGTCAAGATTCCGATTTACAACGACGCGGATCCAAACCTTTGGTTTGGTATGTGCGAAGCTACTTTTGCCCTCGCCACGCCCAAGCCCATCACGGATCCGAAAACAAAATACAACTACATTGTTGCTCATCTACCACCCGGCGCAGCTTCTACAGTGCGAGATGTCATCTTAAACCCGGATCCAACCAACCCCTTTCAGCACTTAAAGGATCATATTACTTCTCGTTGTGGCGAAACCAAAACGCAACAAATACGAAAACTTCTAACTGGAGAACAGCTCGGTGATCGTAAACCTTCCGAACTCCTCCGTGTTATGCAAAGACGTGCTGAATCGCACCAGATTGCAGATTCACTTATGCTGGAATTATTCCTCTCGCAACTTCCCTTTCAATGTCCAAACAATTCTAGCCTCCATGATGCCAACTACATCGCAGAAGGCCGCTGAAGTTGCTGATCGCATATTAGAAGTAACACCAGCCGAGGTAAGTGGAATTTCGATTTCATCTTCCACTGCCGAAGCAGGTCAGAACACTTTGCAACAACTCATGGAAGAAATACATGAACTACGTAAAGAAGTAAACACTATTCGCCGATCACGTAGTTTCTCCCGCAATCGTAACTCATCCCGCAGAAGCCACAGAACTTCGGCTGAAAGCTCTGTTTGTTGGTACCATGGGAAGTACAAATCCAAGGCCAACAAATGTGTGCAGCCCTGCTCGTTTACGGGAAACGAAAGCAGGCAAGAGTAGAAGCGACATACTTTTTGCCTACTCGATCAAGTCGCCTATTTGTTAGAGACAAAAAAACGAACTAGCAAATCCCCTGAAAATCCACTTGATTGGACAACTGCTGCAGATACTGCTTTTTCTGATGCAAAAAAGGCACTTGCCAAAGCAACTTTACTTAGATATCCGATTCCCAGTGCTCAACTTAGTCTTTGGACTGACGCATCGGACGTTGCAATTGGTAGTTCTCTGATGCAATCTACCGAAGGAAAGTGGGAACCTATAGCATTCATGTCCATAAAACTTAACAAATGTCAGAAAAAGTGGTCTACGTATGATCGTGAACTTCTAGCAATTTATTCATCAATAAAAAAATTTCGACATATGCTAGAAGGCAGAGACTTTTTCATCTATACCGATCAAAAACCGCTAATATTTGCTTTTCAACAGAAAGCAGATAAATGTTCACCACGCCAGCTAAGACATTTAGATTTCATTTCGCAGTTTTCCACTGACATTCGGCATGTTAGTGGTAAAGATAACATTGCTGCAGATGCTTTATCTCGGATCGAGATTGATGCCATTTCAAAAACTACTGCACTTGACTATAAAATGTTTGCAGAGGAACAATTGCATGATGAGGAACTTTCAAATTTACTCAACTCGGAAACATCACTAAAATTGGAAAAACACTACTTTCCACTTGAAGATATACACTTATATTGTGATAAATCCACTGAAAACCCTCGCCCATTTGTTCCGAAATCTCTGCGACTTACTGTTTTTGAAAACCTTCATTATCTCTCCCATCCAGGTATTTTAGCTACAACTAATTTAATCTCAAGCCGATTTGTTTGGCCTGGTATAAAAAAGTTCATCAAAGACAAAGTACGTGGTTGTAATAAATGTCAGAGAGCAAAAGTATTTCAGCATACCAAAGCTCCACTTAGCACATTTGCTTTACCGGACGCGCGTTTTGCGCATATTCACGTTGATTTTATCGGACCTTATCCACCTTCCGATGGCTACCGATATTGCTTAACCATCATTGATAGATTCACCCGATGGACTGAGGCCATTCCCACCACGGATATGACAGCAGAAACCACTGCTAGAGCTCTCCTCACGGTTGGATTTGTAGATTCGGTACACCAGTCACTATTACTTCAGATCAGGGACAAAATTTTAAATCTAATCTTCTTCGTGAACTCACAAATACTTTAGGCACTGATAGAATTCTTTCTTCTGCTTATCATCCTCAATCAAATGGGATGATTGAACGCTTTCACAGGCACCTCAAAGCAGCCATAACGGCTCATGAACACACTAAGTGGACGGAAGTTTTACCCATAGTTTTATTAGGTCTACGCTCTTCTCTTAAGAAGGATATCAATGCGACCAGTTCTCAACTTGTTTATGGTACTACTTTACGTTTACCATCTGATCTTTTTACAACTGATTCCGTACCCCAATCCCTTACTCCTACTTATGTGTCCAATTTCATTTCAATGATGCGAAAACTAAATCCTATCGCATCTACAAATCATGGTAATACTAAAGTTTATGTAAACCCATCATTAAAAACATGCACCCATATATTTTTAAGAATCGACAAAGTTCGACCTCCTCTCACACCTCCTTATTCTGGACCACATCTGGTTGTTAACCGTACAGACAAAAATTTTGTCATTGAGTTAAATGGTAAGAAAAACACTGTTTCCATCGACAGAGTAAAGCCAGCTTTTTATTTTTCGGATACCATGGAATCCCCAAAGCTATCTTCCCACATTGACAAACTTAAATCGGTCACACCTAAGCCACAATCTAAAACACCTGTAATTACACGATCGGGACGGTGTGTACATTTCCCCGATAGACTTGTCATGGAGAAATAACTAACATTTTTTTCCCTCATTGTGTGTACTTCATTGAATTGTGAATAGCTACATTACTATTTAAAATTGTAAATATCTTCAATTGTATGTGTACTCATTTTCTTATTTTGTCTTGCTTATCTGTGCTGTATTATTACCTATGTTTATCGTTCCTTCGTCACTGGAGGGATACTCTGTAGTATTCACCCAGTAGATGGCGCTCCACTCTGCCGTAGCGCAGAATTGTATATAAAGTCGGTCTTTGAATACTAACACCAGCAGACGCACTCGTACTGAAGGCGAGACGAACCATGTAACTAACCTATTATTGTTTATTAAAGTTCTTGTTGTTCCTGTTCCTGAAGTGCTTCCTTTCTGCAACCATATACCGATCTCAACAAGCTAATTATATTAAATATTTTTCTGTTACAACCGTTAAATATTTTGTGGGCTCAAATGTTATCACATTGATGTAGTGTTGCAATTTGGAGATGGGAACCAGCTCAAATGGTGAACTCATCATCTAACCATGGTTCAAAACTACGAGGTGTTATCCTCGGTACTTCCCTTTGAGATTGATACATAGCCATTGTTAATAATCGCTGTGTTGCTCCAGTATAACGTTAATTCAACTACTCTACCCTACCTTAATTAATTCGATGTACCACTAAGAAATAATTGGCATTTCAAATTGTATATTTAAGTGAAGAGAAATTTGGGCTGTAAACAAAAAGTGAAATGAAACATAATTTTAACTACGCTGTGATGAATGCATCCCGATGTGGCTAAACCCTTAGATTAATTATTATATGTATGATTCTGACAACATTTAGAGCTGCTCATGTATCCTTCCTAGACGAAATCTTAAGCCAAATTTAGCGGTAAAACTAAGTAGTCGAAACTTCAAAATAAAACTAATAAGGATTAAAACAGCTCCTAGTGGGGTCACCCAAAGCATTAAGGCTGTATGCTGCCTTACCCGGCTAACATAGAAAGGTGGCTGAAGTTGGAATACTACAAAGATGGCTCCAATATCTTATGAACAATAACAGACACGCTCTTCCCATGTCATGGACTTGTGCAAAAGGAGGACGCTCACCTGTTCTTACCATAACAGCAATTGCGCAGATTATATCCAGTACGTTTTCATCACTGGTTCCTCAATGAAATACCAGCAGAGCTTCTTGCCTTAAATTTGCGCCTAACATTTTGAAGAACCTATCTGTCATTGCCCAAAAACTATTTTGCACAAGAAGAATATTTTTAGTCATATTTTGAAGTTTATAAATTGCTACTAAATATCCTTCTCCAATCTTGGATCAAATGATCCCTAAATATAGCAACGTAATCAAAGACATAACGAAAAAACGCATAACTCTAATCAAAAGCCCACATAACTCACCTCAGACGAAATCCTATTTTTGAAAAAAAGAAACCCCAACCTATTTGTTACGAAAAATAATTTCCCTCACGATAAAACATGCTCCTCGGTAGCAGCAGGAAAAAAAAGGTGCATCGAAATTACCAACCACCGACTCCCCACTGGGTTCACGTAAGCAGTCCGACTCACAAGGGCGTGAAAAGGGATGTCGGCGAAACATCCCATGTCCTCCATTCATCATCTTATTGTGGATGTCCTCCCTCCACGAAAACAAAAGAGTCGCTTGATGTATGCGTTCCGAAAGATGCACTACCGTTAAGTTAATGCCCGGCTCATACGTCACAGCGGGTCGTGAGGATGAGTGGTGTTTTGTCTGGCTAAGGGGGTGGTTGTAAAATTACGATAAATCTCTTTTTTATCTCCGTGGGAAGATTTAGGGCTGGGTTTTTTTTCCTGGGATGTTCCTGATGGTCTAATTAGCGTTCTTGTCCTTGATTCGAGGGAGGTGTTGTTCCCTGGGGGTTTGGGAAAGGAATTACGAGGGTGGACGTGAGGACGATCCCATCAATTTTTCTTTAAATCAGAGAAGAATGTTTTGGGGTGGAATGTATGATCGATGTCATTTTGGGTGGACATTGTTCGGGAGAATAAGGTGGTTTCGCTTTGTTGGTGTCTCTAATGAGAATCGCTCGTTAAGCCCACATCGAATATTGGGTGTTTTTAATAGTGTTTCATGAAATTGCTAAAAAATTGTTTATTGTTGTAACGAGTTGCTTGAAGCAAAGCGTCCAAACAAGTTCATAAATTTCAAAAGAGCCTTTGTGAATTATTGGAAGATATAAAACCATGTCTTTGTTACTCTTAAATGTATTCAACGATCGTTTATTAAATGCATTCTAGTTACATGAAACTCGATAATCTGAAGGAATATTAATGCTAAGCGATTTCAAGAGAGCTTACCATTTATATACACGGCTAACCTGTGTGGAGTTAATGACAGCATACCATAAATAATCAAAATGTGTGCTTCATAATAACCACCAAATATTGCGTTGATGCAAAGGTTCGTCCAGTTTTGAACACTAGATGGCATTGCATCGCAAAACGGAAGTGTTATCTACTTCAAGATTATAAGGTTTTGATGTCTGAAAGACGAAATTTTAGCGAGTACTTGGGTAAAGAATTAATTTTATTGGGTTGTGTTTTGTAAATTTTGACAAGCATTAAAAATGTTACAAAATAAGGAGCATTTTTGTTACGTTATGATTTTTTATTTCCGAAAAGGCAAGAATGCTTCGCAGACACAAAATAAGACATTTTTGTGTAGTCTGTGGGTGCCGTTGATGATTCCACATGCCGTAAGTGGTTCAGGAAGTTTTGTTACCTGGATCAGTTTTTATCCTGAGACCTCTTAACTTCTATGGATGAGAAATGATGCAGCTTCCTTAGAGATGAGGAAAGGTCATTGATGGTAAATCACTCCATTTTATTTGGCTCCCTCATGCATGAGTTCATGTTCTGCAAACAGCAGAGCAAAATTGCATCAGGTTTATTTAGAATTTTGAGATCAATAGTCTACTGTTTTTCAATAAGACTTCTTAAATTGAATAAAATAAAATAAATTGAATTAGTAGGAAAGAATGTGGTATACGAAACGTGTGGATGGAGAAATAATTAGTTTAAAAAATATTCTTCCATAATTAGAGGGCTCAGTTCGTAGAGTCGAGGTTAAGGAACTGGAGAGTTGTAAGTTTGGAATTCGATCCCGCAACAAACCATCCTATACGCGGGGGCTGGTGCAGGTTAGTTCTATCGTGGCCTTAAATGTCATGAATGGCATGGTGTGGAAGATTAAAGAGGTAAAGTGCCAGCTCAGGTGTTGACCTCGTCATCTGGCCTTGGTTCAAAACTATACATGGCGTTGTCCTAAGATCTTTCAATTCTGGATTGGTCTCAGACCGTCGCCAATAGTATATTGTGTTGATCTAGTGTGAAGTAAATTGAACTATCTTGCCTCTTCCATATTTAGTATTATCTTTTATATTGTTTTACCTTCAGTTTTGATTTTAGAGTGTAGTTTTAATCAAGCATTTATTAATGCATATCTTTCTTTTCATTTTTTGTATTGAACAACTTTTTTATCCTCGTAATAAGAAAAGTTTAAGAAGTTTGATGCATCAATTTGTTACTGTATTGGTAAAAATTGAACACACAAAATAAAGGATGTACAAAAAGATTATAATGTTATTTTGGGACTATTACAGGAATGCAAGTTCCAGGTTGGCTTAAAATTTATGTTTTTGTTAATAACAATTTTAAATGCTGATCTGTTCTAAGCGTTTTCAACCATTATTAATGAAAAATGCATAGAATATAGATTTTTCCACTACGCTAACTTCCCAATGATGTTTGAAGCACCAAATTATTTTAAGATACATAATTTATATTTTAATTAATTGAATCAAATGAACTTGTGACTTTCGAGATTACGATAAGACTTCAAGTGTACTAAAATGAGTTTTAATATTGAAAAACTCAATCTCTGAATGCTCGTAAATTGAAATACGATGGAAACATCTAAAAACTTCCTAAATTCTGAAAATTAATAGATATCATAGTAATTTATATTTTTGCATTTACAGAGACGAAGAGCTCAAGATGTTAAACTCCCCCACTCCCGTCTAGTACAATTTAATACAAATTTACTACCAGAGTCAGGAAATATAAACTCATACATAAATTCACAAGATAATTTAATTTAAATAACCAAAACGTAAATTGAAATAACTTAAAATAATTTAGTACTTAAACATCATTGGTAGAAAGGTAATTTAATTAACGACACAACACAGTAGACTATTGGCATCGGTCGAAGTTCAAACAGTCAACTATACAAACTAAATGTAATACAGCATCATCTACATAAACATTTAATTCTATCAAATCAATTAAGCCACCTAACTTAGATAGTCACAGAGAAAATGCGAAAATAAAATGAGTAACTCTAACCTTTTTATCAGCACAGGATCATGTGACCACAACTAGTACTAATGCGACCCTTGAATTAGTTTCGTCTTCCGGGAGCATCATCCAACTGGTCCATGGGAAGTAAGAAAATTCATATTCATTGATTCATCATCTGATTGGTCCGCTTGACGTAATAATAGAACTGTCATTTCACAATTTTTTGTTGCAACTGTATAAAAATTCATGTTTACACATCTACCCTGTCATGAGATGTCGCATTTCCAAACTGGGCGATGAAATACCGAATCAGCCAATCCAGTCACTTTTTCACCGATTAGTCACGTGACAACTAGTCGATGTGTTCGTCACACATTTTTAAGCTCATTTCAATTCGTCCTTGTAGTCCTATTGGTACAGTGTACATAGCTCTTGTTGTTGATTAGGTCGTGGATTCTAATCCTACAACCAACAGATATGTTGGTGTTTATTCCAGTTAGGAGAGTAGCGATGATTCACCTACGGATGCTCCTTTGCAATTAGTCGTCAGTATAGTGTAGATCTAAAGATCCGTCTCAATATGTCCGTCCGATCATATTCGAAGACGTCAGTGGTCTGGCATTATATAAGATGTAGCATTTTTTTAAAGGCATGTAATTTCTAGTATGGATAGAGTATATGCCTATGGATATCTTCTTATAATCGAGTCTCAAAGGTTTCTAAACACAACAAACAGTTGTACAGTAAACTTAGAATGTATAATTACCACCACGCCAATGACACCAAACTACATTCTGACAATTTTCACCTAACTGTATTTTTCGAGTTCATGTATGATAATATAACAAAGCCCCGAACCCTTTTGACTTAGTGGAAATGCCAATTTTCATGAGAAAACAACCTTTAAGCAGTAACTTGATTTTTCCAGAAGCATCATAACTTTGAATTCATTTTTGTAGAAACGTCAATTTTGCAGATAGGTGCCTTTGGCGTGGCAGTAAGTACACTACACCAGTGCTCCCCAACCTTTTTATCGCCGCGGACCGGATCAACGTTTGATAATTTTAACGCGGCCCGCTGAAGGGGGGGGGGGACGTTGCTTGTTTATATTTTAGATTGTAATGATTTAATAATTTTAATTTAATTGTATTTAAACATGCCTTCAAAATAAAATACAGTTACACCAAAAAATGAATATAAAGTGATTTAACATTCTAACTCACTAGAACGCTAAATTAATGAGAACCCTGAGCTTGTTTCTTTGCAACGAGACTGTTTCATCGGGGGTAATAGGAGACAGTGACACCCGAAGTGTGTTGCTTATGTCCAGTTTATTCCGACGTTTTGATTTGGTTGCTGTCACTGCAGAAAACCCCGCTTCACACAGATAGGTTGTCGGAAATGGCAATTTGGATTTAAGTGCTGTGGTGGCAATCTCAGAGTATTCCGCCATGACTTTAATCCAGAACACCGGCAAAGTTGTTGTCTCGAACGTAGTTTTAAGGCCGCCTTCATTTGCAATCTCCAGCAGTTGATCTTCTTGCACAGACATGCTAGATTCGCCTGATTTGTTGACAAATGGGTCGCGGATCCATTCCTTACTAGTTCGTGGGTCTTTTGTGATTGGGAAGTAGCGCTCGAACTATTTTAAAAGCAAAGACAGGTGATCGTGCACCAACTGGGAGAATGAATGCTTAAGCTCAGTCTCCCCTAAAATACCCACTAATATCTGAAACATGTCCAAAATGCCTCTGTTCAAGCGCCGTCCCCACAACTTAGGTTTGACTTTAAATGCAGCTACTTTGTCTGCTAACTTGAAAACAGTTGTCACATTTATCAAAATTGGAAAATAGAGACACACATAATTCAGAAATCATAATTGAAGCTCTAGTAACAGAACAAATTTGAAGTTCTGATTTACCGCCTCCTAATTTGAGTGGTCATTTCATAGATAAGAACCGCACAAACCCGAGAGAAATACACCATAGTAAATAAAATGGAAATAATTTAATGTTCCTTCGGCGGCCCGGTACCGGTCCGCGGCCCGGAGGTTGGGGACCACTGCACTACACTACAATAATAGACCGGGTAACGGTGGACTTGCACAAAATCCGACTACTTGTTTGGGGGTGATTTTCGTGGTATGGCCTGGGACATTTGCATTGTTGTTCCTGGTAAATAGAACGCCGACGCCTACATTGTGACGTTATGCCCAGCCAAACATAGAATATTTTTAGAAGAAAAATATATTTATTATATCTTGGATAGATAAAATATTATTATACACTTTGTACATGAAGGAATACAGTTTCAAAACTGAGGAGAGTATATATCATCACTCGTTTAGATGCACCGAGAAGATCTATCAAAGATCATACTAAAGGGAGGCACACCGTACGCTCTTTTCAGAACAAGTCCGACTCAGAAGTCCCGAAAGTCTCCTGCCGTCCCATTTTTATAGCCGACCTCACAGCTGAGGACCAATTCCTTCTCGTTAGGGTAAGGATCAAAAGGAACCGACTGGCTCGTTTGTCGGTCAGTCCAAAAATGTCGACTCGCCGACACATTCCGTTCCCCCGAGAAACTCCCTACGGGGGTCCACAAAGAAGCGGCCTGCTTCAATGAAATCCTTTCTCACGGGTTTCCCACGTCAAGAACCCTTAAAAGGTGTGGATCTCACCACAACATGAACATTTTGGCAATTTTATCGAATGGACAAATGTTACTTCCAGGACGACAACGCTACATGTCATGCTGCAGCCTCTGTCAAGTAGTGGTATCAATATATGGATGTAAAACGTCTTCCTTGGCCTGTTCTGTCCCCACCTAAACTGCACAGAACATTCGTGAGTTCAGTTAGAGTGGCGCTTACGGACCAGGGAACCACGTCCGAATTCTACAGCTGAGCTGGAGACATTCTTGCAGTAGGAATGCACAAAAATACCTTAACACCTGAGACAACCCCTAGACATAAAAAAAACCGACCCACTAACCCCATTTATATATATATATATATATATATATATATATATATATATATATATATATATATATATATATATATATATATATATATACCTATGTCCCGACCTAAACCTCACAGAACATTTGTGTGACGAGTTAGAGCAACGCTTACGGACCAGGGAAACACGTTCGAAATCTACAGCCGGTTTGGTTTGGTGGTTTTCTATGGCGCAAGGGTCAGATCTGGCCATACTGCGCCAAACGTTGTCTATATTAAAAGGTATATAGCTTTAACAAAATCTACAGCTGAGCTGGCTACATTCTTGCAGCAGGAATGGATACAGATACCCATAGCTGTGTATCAAAACCTTGTTGAAAGTATGCACAGAAGGGTTGCTAGTGTAACTGCAGAACGAAGGGGAACCATCCCCCTATTAAATCAGGTATTCTTTTTTCCCTTATACCATCACATCTTGCTGTTCGGTCCATTATTGTAGGGTAGTCTATGTGCAATCTCGACACACAGCTCGTTTTGCTGCCTCGTTTTGTTACTGCTCCCTCCTTGCAGCTCCACGCTCAAGCTCTGAAAGTAAAAGCTTTTAGAAAAACAAGTTATGCAGTCATCCTAGATTTATATTTAACCTCGCCTTAACCACTCCTTGTAATTGCAGTTCCGGTATCTGGAGACAGAATCGCACGGATGATATCTCCGTCTAGGAAGTGAGTTAATTTCTTTCCGTTCAAACAGTCAATTTCCGACCTCCCCAGCGGAGTAGAAGCGAAGTCGTTCCAACCCTCTACGGAAATGAAAATTTCCTACGTGTTCCAGCCTTCATTAACCCGAGCGTTCTTTTGTAACTTTAATCGTGTCTTGTTTCTTTTGCAACGCTGCTGTTGAATCTTTGTTGCTGACGGTTAAGTTTAGTCTTGCAAACTATATCCAGAACACAGGATCCCCAACGTACATTTGATGGGAGTGTTGGTATCAATGTTAGGTGTAAATTCTTTCGCGATTCGAGGGTTATTGAGTCGAGGGAAGTTAAACGAAAAGTTCTTCGGAAACATCAAAAACTATTTTCATTTGAATGAACGTGAATTGACCGAAAATGTAGTTACAGTGCTATCTGATTTTAGAGAACCGATCAGGTAAAGTAATTTTAATTTAACGTCGTACACACAGCGGGATATTGACGACGGTCCGGGATCAATCCCCCAAGGCAAAGATTCGAGGATAATACCACGTAATTTTGAAACACGGTCAGATGACGAGGAAACACCTGATCTGGCTCCCCACTCTCCAAACGTCCACACCAACCCAACGTAAGGACCTTCAGCCACGACAGACTTAAGGTGCACCAACCGCCACTAACCATACCCTTACACATATCCATATATTTACCCGCATTCGAAACAGGAATCTTCCGATCTAGAGGCTAACACCTTAACCACCAGGCAAGAACTGATCAGAGTTACGACTATTGACGAAATTATACAAAGAAAGACAATTATACCGAAATTATACTATGCCAAGTGTTGTAGGAAAGTATTTTAACTAACGCCGCACTGGAGCAACACAAAGGGCTACTGGTGACGGTTCGGGATCAGAGCAGAAGGCACCTGAGATGGTCGTCCCACTCTCCAAACATCTAAAACTCGCCAACGCGAGGATATTCGAGGCCACGACAGTTTTAACGTGCACCATACCCTCTTGTGTCCCAATGTCTTTAGTTGGATTAAAACTCCCAAAACTCCGGTTGCTAATCCGTAACTCTTCCAACCGGGCTACATCAGTTGTATTGTACCTTAATCTTTGTTAGATGGTTAATTTTCCTATATACGTAGTATCAAATTCTACGAATGGTTCTGGCAAAAAATTAATACTAATAAAATACAGCAGATACAAAAATTAATTTTGTAATACAATACAGCAGAAATCATCGTAAATAATTTTAATGCCTTTTTTTTCCAGAACTGAAATTTACTTTAAACCGTAACATACGATTTGAATAATTTGTGAGGGATTACAACACAGAATCCCATATAAAAGTAGTTCGTCATCTGACCGTGGTTTAAAATTACTAAATGTTGTCCTCGGATGTTTCCCTTAATTGACTGATCCCGGACCGTCGTCAATAGCTCGTGTGTTGCTCTAGTACGACGTTAACTAAAATTACCATTACCATCCATATAAAAGTCAAAATGCTTGACAAAACTAGCTTATATACATAAGAGGACATATTGTAATAAGGTAGAACCATTGAAGCGAGCCTATGTTCATCGTTGCTTCTCATTTCATGGCAAATTTGAGACGACGTGATACTGGCAATCTAGAGAACTCTTAAGACAATGACTTCGGTCAATTTTGTTGTACTTTTACTCGTTGTGTAATTTTCCTCTTTGAAAATTGCCATTGGAAATAAAAAACACCTAAGAGAGAGAGAGAGGACATAGTTTTAAATCTCAATATAAATATTATGAAAGAGCGTTATTGCTACCAAGAGGATAAAAAGCGAGCCTGGATATAACAAGCTAATCATTTTAAATCACACCAATTATCATACAGATATTATGTGGACGATGATATTAAAATAGGTGTTTTGGTCATTAACGTTAGTTTTGAAGTGCATGTTGCATTTGCCGAATATAAAATTAAAAAAAGGGGACTTCCGACATGGTTTGGTTTATAAATTTTAGCCTAAGTTGGTGAAAGAGAAAATTCAAACACAGATGATCAAAACCAAAATAAAGCTTCTAGACTCAAATTTTCCTTTTTAGATTTATTCTGGTTCTACTGATGCTTTACAGGTTATTCCACCAAAATGTTCAACAATTATTTTTTTATTGTATTCAATAGTCATTTGTGAAGCTTTTAGGTCAAAAATACATGTTTTGCTGTTTTGTCTTTATGCTTGTTGTCTGCAATGAAGATCCTAATCTTCTGTTTCTTCATTTTGCATGTTTTTTATGTCTGAGAAAGTAATATTTACACTAGAATTTAATATTATTGTAAAATCAAAATATACTTTTACATGAAATGTGACCCATTATATCACGGGTCATCATACGTCCTGTCCTTGACCATAGACCCCTTTCAAAAGTTTCTTGATCTCTTACCCACCCCTTCTATTTCATTTAGATAACAAAATAACAATAGTACAATATTCCTTATATATGTATATATAAAAGCAAGACTTATTAACTTTATATAAAATTTACTAAGATGTCAATGTCTTCCTGACTCTTGGCAAGATTAGCAATGTTGGGTTCAGAATTAGTGAGTTGCAGCCTTAAGTCGCCACGGAATTCTGTATCTAGCTAATTTCTTTAGTTTGTTACAAATGGAATTAACATGGTTGATACTAGTTTCAACTATGTACGAGCGGGGAAGCAGCAAAAAATGCAAGCAAAAAAGGAAGTACTACTTCAGAAAGATTTGGATATTTTGTATTATATTTTTCTATCAACACCTGTGCACAAATAGGCCCCAAACAATGCTGTATCGCCCACTTTGTTGACCACGCTCTATTCTTCTAAAATAAATCATTAATCAGATTTTAACTTTAAGGGGGTCCGGGACACATAGAAAAAAAATTTTATTAATTAATTTAGAATTTTGAATTTTTTTGTACTGATTACCCATCTAACTAATAAACGAAATCACAACACAAAATTTTTCCAAAAGTTCTTTAAAAATTTTAAATTAAATTTTTTTGAAAAAAAGAGGGGTCATTTTAAATTGCTAAAGCTCAAAATATTCTTGAACAATTTTCAAAATTCTTGCAGTAAATTATTCACAAATTTATAAACTTTAATTTTGATTCAGCAATTTAAAAAATATTAATTTAATAAAAAATAAAAAATATTTGAATGAAAATTTTTGAAAATTTTAAGGTACTTTTTTTTTAAAGTTATATTTTGAAAAGTAAATATTTGTTTCAAATTTGCTGAATCAAAATTAAAGTATAATGTTTGAAAAAGATATATTCCAAATTTCAACCTTTAAACTTTATTGGTTTTCGACTTATAGCAATTTGAATACAGGAAATCATGAAAAAATGTATCATTGAGAAAAACGCATTTAAAGTTTTAAAGACAGGTGTTGTTGCCATGACAACATTTGCCAAGAGTGTTAGATTTACAAAATAACGCACCACAAAAATTATTATATCTCTAGTTCTAATTAAGATAGAAACATGATTTGGACGTCATTTTAAGCAGAAAAACACAGAGAATTTCTTAACATAATAAAAAAAATTTCGAAAATTTGACTATTTTTGTGTCCCGGATCCCCTTAAAGCAATTTATCACCTATGGCCACTTCCACATGCAATACGCGATACTTATTTTCCCTTTTAGAACATTTGTGCAGCAAAGAATGAACACAGAACCCCAAACCAAACCTTTTGCACCAATAGTAAAAGGTTTCTCAGAGACGTATACTAACACAAATTAAAAATTTTATTTGCGTAATTTCAACTCTAGAAAATAGTTTGAAAAGTAAACCTCATTCTTTTTAATCTCTAGTTCTTGAATCTTGAATGAAGCGTAAACTTCTTGATTAAACATTGTGTGTTCCTCCAACGGATTCGTTGAAATTAAATTACTCTTTCATTTCGTTACAGAGTTCCGTAAAAATAAACCCTAATTGTGTAATTAAATCTATTTGTAGCTTTTGCTGTTTCCCCGTATCGAATCCATCGATTCTTTTGAAATCAAAGAACAGATTGTGAAGGTTAAATGTTACTGAAATACATTGTATTTGAATGACGTATCTTTCCACGAATGTTTTTGCCTGATTTGGGTGGTATTTTATTAAAAGGAATTTACGTCTGCTCATTTCATTAACTTAGTATTAGGTATTGTAGGTAGACTTTATACTTTTCTTAGAGGTCTTAAAAATAGAGATATGAAAGGCGTTCATTTCTTTAAAATACAATTGAATATGTAGGGTAAAAAGCGACGTATAGTAAAAAGCTACGTGGTATACCTAATTTTGAGAGATTGTCAAAATTGGAGCAATATTTTTAAACTAATGAGACTCTAAATCACGACAAATTATATTTGATTCATATTGTTGGCTTAGAACAGACTCATTAACTGCAAAACTGTATTTTATCGCATAGCTCTTTAAAATATTAAAGTTTTATAAATACTGTAAATCTCTTTATTCCAAGTCACAACTATTTATCACCAGTTTTGTTGTGTCCTTGAACAATTGTTTTGAGCCTCATAAATTTACATGTCAGTGTTGCTTGACACGTGATAGCTTTTGATATTTTTTGTTCATACGATCATGGTTAAAAATTGTTCTCTTGCAAAATGTTCTATATTACAGTTTGCTTTTATCGTACTAAGTCTCATCAGTACGATGGATACTCCTGGATACTTTATCAAAAGAAAAAATAACAAAAAATATATAGAGAGTATAGAACTAGTTTTCCATATTAACAACATTTTCACAATCAAATCAAATTAAAGAAAGCAAAGATTTTGTTATTAAGGACTGTTGCTATTTCATGTCCTTACATCAGCAGGCTTACAGCAGCAGCAAAGTGCCTTTCCTTCGTGGACGGTTCAAAAACCTACCAGACCTGCAGGAAATGTTATGCTGATCAGGCGTTGCCTGAGCATGTCCTCCAGTGTCTTGGACTTATAAAGCAGGACATTACTTCTGACCCTTTGACTGTAAGGGACTTTGTATATGCCAACAACCTATTGGAGCTCGTCTGACTTCTGTCAGATGAGTGGGATTAGAAACAACAACAACAACATCAGCAGTAAATTAATTGGTCTACACATTTGATTATTCGGCTCTTTGTGGTCAAATACAAATGTTCTGTAAACGTTGTCCGTTCCACTTTCGCGACAGTGCACACAAAATGTGGTCCTGAAGGGTCAAGTAAGGTAAAGTAATTTTAATTAACGCCGTACAAGAGCAACACAACGGGCTATTGACGACGATCCGCGATCAATTCCCTAAAAGAAAGATCAGAGGACAACACCGCGTAATTTTGAACCACGGTCAGATGACGATTGGTCTTGAAGGAACGTCAGGAGTATAGTGGAATGGGAATCCCACAGAACCTAAAGCACACATAGATTTGTTTCACTTTGCACGAAATTGAAAATGCACTTTTAAAAAAGGAAACGCCCAGTGTAACGTCTACAAGGGAAAGTCAGCAATTTTCCGTTCTTTAGTTTTCCAATCTATTTACACAAATGTAGAGGTTGAACAAGTTTGTCCTCTTTCCACATAGTATCTTTCCTTATCGATGCCTTAAGGGACTTATCCCGGACCGTCGTCAATAGCCCGTTGTGTTGCTCTAGTACGACATTAACTAAAATTACCATTACCATTACCGTATCGATGCACTTGGTCCAGCGGTACAAAAACTTTAGTATTCCCTCCAAGAGGTTTTGGTTTGGTCATACAGCCATTTCCCACCGCTTCGCCAACTTTTTTTTCCGTCAAATCTCATGGATACGCTACACTGTCGATGATAACTCGTCGGTTTGCCAATACCATTTCTCGAGCTTGCTAAATCTGCTCGTCAATGATAGAGGTTGACGGGCCTTTTGCTCTTCCTGCATGTATTATGCTTGTTTTGGCCTCCTTTAAGCTTCCTGGTCCACTCATACACGCTTTTACGCGGTACAGCACTGTCCCCGTATTGTGTTGTAAGCATCCGATGAATTTCAGCTCCTGGTACACATTCCGACCCTAGAAAAAGGATCCCTTCTATTTATGGTGTTCTATACTAGCGGAGCGAACATGTTTACCCTGAAGCAGAAGCAATAAAAATCACTTATTTCAAGGTAAAAGTTCATTAACGTGGCCACAGTAGTATTAACACTAAGCATGCATGCGTAGATTGGATTGGATTCGAGTTTGGGGTTTTATGACGCAAGGTCCAAGAACCATGCTTGCGTAGAAGTAAGTGTGGCAAATCTAAAGATTTGTTACAGCAAAAGTTCAGATGATTTTTACTTACTTCGTAATTAGTGTCCTGTCTCGAAAGAAGTATGATAGGACATTACATTAAACAGTGTTCTGATTGGACGCTGATTCTTACCTTTATTCCATAGGTAAGAAATTATGCGGGTTAAATTCTGATCAATCCCAGAACTGAACCCCACAACTTTCGACAGTAACCGAATCAACCATTACAACACATGATCTCGAAATTCCGGATAGAATAAGCTTTACAAATTGCATCCTCAGAGATCAGGGGTTTTTGCTGCTTAAAACAAAAAAAATTTCTTATGTTTGAAATAAATAGGAACATTTCTCCCTTGATTTCAACTAAATAACAACTCTCAATATACTTTTCTCATTTCACTGAGCAATCTTTACGAAAAAATGAACATATTTTCCTTATCTATTGCACTATAAGTCTAACCCCAAGGCATTTCACAAGTTCTTGTGACTAACAAGATCCATCCAGGTGAAAAATGATGCCAATTTCAACTGTACCCTTAAGCCATGCCAGTTTGGATTAACTCTCTGAGCCAAATGAGATACTTCAACAATCTTTACTTCTCTGCATTCCACATTTTTACCTTCGTCTGATATTCTGACTCATTTGGTACTCGTTTCTGACTAGTACAAAACTTATTCCATGATTTCAAATAAAAGTAATTGCATAACCATTCAGTAAAGAAATTCCAAGAATGCGTAACTACACTTTTCTTACAATTAAGTTTCACCTGAAGCCTTGGAATAAATTTCGGCACTGTCGATGCAACACAAATGGTAGCATTTTTAAATGGGCACATGAAAACTCACCCCTTTGCTAATATTAAACAACCAATCCTAAAATTTCCTTAATCAATATTTGAACCAAATTTAATTTTTTAATTCCTAGAAATTACAAGTTCCAAAATAGTGTTTTTCAAAATTCGGCTTTTCTATTTGTCAACGGTAATAGTGAAATGTAAAGTTTTCTCAGAAATAAGTTATTTGACACATCCTTGGTTTGAAACTACGCATCAGTAATTGATGAAGAAGTGGAGACTATTCACACTTCATTAAATCAATTGAACGTCAACATTACTTTGAGAAATGTGACATTTTGTCCAAAAGTTATGGAAGTAATAAGCTCTATAGATTCCTGCATGACATTTAAAACACCTTGAATATCAGTCGCTATTCTATACTTTGATTCCACAATAAGCAACAGTAGACTTACAGTGGATACTGTCAGTGTGAAATCTATCGTAATAAATAAATCGGTATTTTAGGTAAGAGGGAGAATGAAATTTGTTGAGCTCCTAATCTCACTAAAATGCATCAACCATCAACAATGTCTGAATAAAACTTACCCCTTACGAATATTGCACGACCGGTTACAACAATGTTATCGCTACAAAAAACGTTTTCTGAGTCAATACCAAATTTGATTCCATAACGAGGTATAGCCACATTTCTGTAGTTCCAGAAATAGGCACTAAAAAATTCTTGTGTCGTTATTGTTATTAAGAATTTTGGTTAAAGTCGGTCAAGAACAGTGTCACTTTAAAGTTCAAACAAAATTCTTCACGTCACAGTACAAAAGCGGTATTCCATAAATTGTGATTTTTTCATAAGTTAGGTAAGTGAATTATTTATTTCGCTTTTGTGCCATAATTCAAAAAGTGTCGCTATTTTTTAAAACAAAACGAAAATTATTAAAATATTTGACCGACAATAGTGACGCAACGAAAATCCAAAGAGACACCAAGTTCAATCAACAAGAGTGCAATAATTCAAAATGCTTCTTTTTCTTATCACTTGGGTTTCCTATGAAAGCATAAGGAATTCGAATATGTTTTGCACCTCCCTTTGCGTTATTGGTAATATCTCCACTGGGACAGTTTCTTTCAGTTGTCAATGGGTTCAATTATTCAATGGATCAATGTCAATCTAAGAAAATGAAACCTTCTCTTGTCGTTTCTTCGTCGTACTGAACAAATTCATATTTTGAGCTACAACGTCATTGTAGCCGATATGCGATAAGTCTTCTAATGAGGACTAGATTCATTGGGAGTTAAAAACACAAAAGGAATCTGACACTTATTTTCCATTTCTATATACCTTGACTTAAATAAATTATCGACAGTCTCATTAAACCCGGTTATTGTCGTAGAAAATTACTATAGACTGTCAAACTAACCCCAGCCAAGAGAATTAGCTTAGTCAAGAAGTAAAATTTTTATAGTAACATCTAACTGCTCCTGTAGCAGAAAAGTATCATAAAGTGATAAACTAACCCCACCCAAGAAATACAGCTTCTGTAGCAGAAAATCACCATAAAGTGAAAAACAAACCGTGCCCAAGAAAATTACCTCATATAGCAGAGAATTACCATAGAGTGACAAACTAATCCATCCAGGAAAATTGGTTAAATATAGCAGAAAAGCTTCCATAGAGCAACAGCTAACTGCAATAAAAACATTCAGCTTCTGTAGAAGAAAATTATCAAAGAGTGACGAACTAACCCCATCCTAGAAATCCAGCTCCTATTGGAGGAAATTACCATAAAATGAAAAACTAGCCTCACCCAAGAAAATCAGATCATGTAACAGAGTGACAAACTAAAACATTGCAAGAAAATTGGCTTGGTAAAACAGAAAACTTCCTTAGAGCAATAGTTAATTGCAATAAAGAAAGTCAGCACCTGTAGCTGAAAATTATCATAGAGTGACGAACTAGCACCTCCTAGAAATCCAGTTCTTGTTGCAGAAAATTACCATAAAGTGAAAAACGAACCTCAACTTAGAAAATCAACTCATGTTGCAGAGAATTACCATATAGTATCATACTAACCCCTTTTCAAGAAAAAAGGCTTAGTATAGAAGAAAATGTCCATAGTGATACACTAAGCACACCATAGAAATCCAACTCCTGTAACAAAAAAATACTTTTGAGTCTATAAACTAACCTCATCCAAGAAATTCAACTCTTGTAACAAAACATTACCGTAGAGTCAAAAAGTAACCTCTCCAAAGAAGTTCTCCTAAAAGACAAAGTTCGTTTTCTATTTTTTTTTCTTAGATAGTCACACACTTACAAAAAGAAAAAGTCGTCCTTTCCTTTTCTGTATTGGATTTGGTTGAACAGGGGAACTGAGTTGTCATAAGAAGAAAATACTGTACATTGTCTGTGACAGCAACGTTCTTTATAGAATAAAAATATATGTAAAACAGTTTTAAACAAGGCTTGATTCATAGAATGTGTGGCATTCACAATAGCATAACCATAGTGTAAGGAACGATCTGAAAACTATGCATGTAATTTATTTACCAATATTTATTGCGGAGCCTCAAGTGAAAATAATGTGTTTGAACAAAATTTACTGCAATGTTTATTGAAGCAGGTTTTATAAAAAACAAATCGTTTGAATAAATTGTGATATTTGTTTGTTTTTTTGCTTTCAATTCTAAACTGAAGTTCTTGTTTGATAAATGCTAATGTTAAACTATTATTTATTTTTCCTCTTCATAAATCCTTGACAAATGTTTGGTTATAGTTTAAAATATTCCTGCAAGCATCCCATAGCGATCATTAATCATAAT
This sequence comes from Metellina segmentata, assembly GCA_947359465.1. Taxonomy (NCBI): domain Eukaryota; kingdom Metazoa; phylum Arthropoda; class Arachnida; order Araneae; family Tetragnathidae; genus Metellina; species Metellina segmentata. Next base: position 101,613,331 of record OX375874.1, read on the forward strand.
TTTTTTCACTGCCTTCAATAACACATTTTTTTATTGTGAAGTGAGGTTTGATGTATTTAAAGTACACGTATTCGAGAATATTTCTTCAGAATCTGATTGATTAAAAAAGACTGCCTCCGAGCCCGAGTTTCGGAAACACAATTTGAAAAAGACGATAATAAAACGCAATTTGCACTGAATATCCATATGAATAGCACACGATTCAGAGGAAGGCTCCATGAAAAACACCTGTTGTTAAAAGCGATTTAGAATTCCAAATACCACCCATCACAAACAGACTTCATCCCATCGTCGAACACCGAAGTAATCACCCGAGCTTGAAAACTCAGAAGAAAAAAAAATATTTAACTTCTAATATCCCATGAATCGTTACAAAATTTCAACAAAAAAGGGGATAATGCAACATATAAAATATCGCCATTACAAGCGACCCTAATGAAACGCAAACAAAAACAAAAATTACTCCGAAAGAGAAAAAAAGATCAAAGGAAAAGAAAAAAAAGATAGAAAATATCAAAAAAGAAAAAAAAAACAGGCGACATTCGCAGCACAACCTTCTTTGCACGCCTAAATCACGTTTCAGCTTACTTTTTGCTCTTCCCAGCCTTCGTGAAGAACTCAGTGGAAAAGTGGCGCAAGTCGCAGCGTCCTGATAAATTGCTGTTTTTAGGGCGATCATATGTATTTAAGTCCTTAAGTAGGACGTTTCGTAATTTGTTTGCGCTGCACCAGCATTTTGCAACGAAAAAATGCAGTGAAGGTGAGCATTTTATCCACGGAAATTTTTCTTTCCTTGATGGCCTTGGCTATTGATCCTAAATGCACCTATTGTACGGTTATTTCGAGAAGTGGGTATCATAAGGGGAAGGGTTTGGGGAGGGGAATGATGTTTGAGGTAAATAAAATGCTCATACGTTAATGGAGAATGTATTTGCCGGATGCTTTTTTGTGTTATGGTTACATTTTATTTACTTAATTGTCGTTCCTCTACAGAAAACTATCCAATTACGGAGGACAAAAAATAAATACACATATATAGTTAGATAGGATAAAAAAAAAAAAACGCTTCACTGAAGCAGATTAGCGATGAATTTAAATCATAAAAAATGTATCAACCTCTAAGAGCGAATTAAACAGTATAACAAATTTATTTGTGTCGATTTGTGTATTTGTTTTGAAATAGCACTAAAGGAAAACCTTTTTTAATTTAATTTTTTCGATATATCGTCAGAAAAAATGTATCAACCTCTAAGAACGAATTAAGCAGCATAACACATTTATTTGTGTCGATTTGTATATTTGTTTCGGGATAACACTTAGCGAAAACCTTCCTTTTTTTAAATTTAATTGTTTCGATATATATTGTCAGAAAACAGAAACGCTCTAACTGGCATTTTTAGGTATATTTTTAACACTAAATGGCAAATTAAACAATGTAACAAATTTATTTGTGACTGTTTGTATATTTGTTTCGGAATAACACTTAAATAAAACATTTTTAAGTTAATTGTTTCGATGTATCATCGACTTAAAACAGAAACGCATTAACTGACATATTTAAGTAAAGCAGTTTTGACGTTTAATTATTATTTTTATGAGAGGTAATACGCTGTAATGTTGTATTCGGTTTGAAATCTAATATAACTCTCTCAAATCGCGTAAATAGTTTTTTTGTGGACCTAAAACTAACAGCTATTATTTGATTGCTTGTGCCGTAAAGTTTGTTTTCCCTCCTGTAAGCTATTTAGTTTCTGCACTAAGCTAAGGAAACTGTATACACAATTAATGACGGTTGGTAAATTGAAGTTGACAAATTACTTGACCTTTATTTCGATGATGCAATGAAAATACGATTGCAGTCAATTGTGAGTGATATTGTGGGGTGTCACAAAACTTCTTGTAGCCTGAAAACGGTAGACAAGGTTTGAAGCATGCTAAGGGATGTATTTTCCGGTGAATCGAAATCTGATTACATCAATTGGCCCTTCGTTACCCTGATTTAACCGTGCTTGGTTGTGGTTTTTAGGTAGGGATACTTAAAGAACGCCGGCTCTAACAAGTCGAAAACGATTCAACAGTTTGTATAAATTATTTTCGAAAGCGTTAAAAAAATCTTCCCAGAAATGTACTCAAACGTAATGGAAAATGGGTCGTAAATGACCGTATTTTCAATTTGCAGCATAGCCAGAAGTGGTAATTTGGTCGATGTCCAAATAAGAAGATTGCATATGCATTGCTATTAATTGAGTAAACAATATGTATATTAAAAATGTTTTACTTATTATTTTATTATTTGAAAATAAAGTGGGCTCCATTACATAAAAACGACCCTGTAAATATTGTTTTAAATTTGTTTTAAATTGTTTTTTTTTGATTGCTTGCTTTTTTTTATCGTGTAGTATATTTAAATGAGTCAAAAATATATTTGACAGAAATAATGTCACAATTTACGTCTCTAACTCAATTCTTTTTATTTTGCCCCAATATTCCTATTGCGTTAGTAACTATGTATAATTGTCTCAATGTGTGTGAAATGGGAAAGTATTTTTGTCTGCAATTGTTTTATTGTTCTATTGTGTATTTATTTTGTTTCTATATGCATATTACTCATATGACTATTGTGTGTGATAGCATTTTTCAACTGTCAATAGTTCCATTAAAAACATGAAATAAATTTAAATTTTGATATCACAGTATTCCTAAAAAGCTTGTATGATTATGTTTCATTTATCTGACTGTGTAATAAAGGAGGTATATTTTTCTTCTGTATTAGTTATGTTGTATTAACATCCTTTGCATATTACTTACAAAACCATGTTGTTTTTATTTTGAGTTTTTTAATTTACAGCATAAAATTAAATTACATTCATACCAGTTTAGAGTTCCACTGAGTTATTGGGCATGTATTTATTTGAAGTATTTGTTTATGGTACCCAGACACGTTGGAGATCCTTTTTTTTAAATGTGGTACAGAAACATTTTAATGATATTGTTATGTTAAGTGTGCTATTGAACATATTTAATTATTAACATTATTTAATAGCATTGGGTTATAAATATTTAAAATATATATTAAGAATTTTGTAAAAATGACGATAATGTATAAAATTTTAAAGAAATTTGTAAAAAACTTCAAATGTCTTACATGAAAGTATATTCAACCGATTTGATAAATGATGCTACCAAAATATACTACATGCATTTGTCTAGGGAATGAACTATAATCAAAAGAATATTTAAGTAAACAAAAATTTTACAAACGATCTAAAAATAAATACAAGATTTTTGATAGTTTTACAGTCCTATTTCTTAAATAAATGGCCATGATTTTAAACTTTTCTATTCAGCATAATTATTCTAGTTCATTCATTCACTAGACCTTATTAGAAAGAACAAGTTCTCAAAGTTTTACGAGAATCCATCAATAACTTTTTGTGTTATAACATTTAAAGTGAGGAAATAATGCATAAAAATTTATTTAGAGTAAAAAATAGTTTTACGTGTATCGTTTGCTCTTTTTTGATTTTACTGTTTGCGCAAATAATTTTCTTCTTCACTTCTCTTTAAAAATGTTCTCAATATTTCCAAAACAGAAACCATTTAAACATTTTAAAAACTTTCTAAAATTGTATTTGCAAAAAAAAAGTAAGTTTTAAATTTTAATTTTGACAAGTTTTTGGATTTTTTAACGGCCATTTCCCGTGTTTTCCATACCTACTTCCGGTTTTCTCGACTTGGTTTATATCTTAATACCTCTGCGACTAATTAACTTAGAGAAAAAAAATGTATTTTGGAAAGTAAAATAAATACTCTATCAAGTAAGATAAAAAATTTGTTTTTGAACTTTTGGTCAAAAATGACAATTTTAACGTGTTCTGATACCTTAAATATTTATCCAAAACTGAACAAATTAGAGGATTATATACACTTTTAGCAATTAATTATATATTTTTGTTAAATCTCTGACGATTTATTGTTAGACAATTTTTAAAGAGACATTAGCGATAAGTAGAAATATATCAGATATCCGTAATGATATCCAAATAGACTCATGGTGTCTGAGCTTTAAAATATCTTAGAAACAATATTAAATTCAATACTTTTACGCAGGTTTGAAATCAAAATGCAACTGAACTTTGCAATACCATAATGTTACTTTCATTAAGGTTTTTAAAGTACAATGTTTTGATACGCAAACAAGATAACTCATATCCATGCAAAATTACCAAAAAATATGTTTACAATAATCTTAAAATGTTAAATTTTTACGTATAATAAGTCCCTTATTGATCCAAGGTCATGTTTGTTATAAGAGGGCATACAGATTTGTTATGAAAACTATTTAATTACTTTATAAAACAGATTCCAACTAACAAAGTTATAAATTAATTACCCTCCAGACTGTGTAGAGCGTAATGAAAGAATTTTTCAACCGATACATTAATTAACTAAAATTTCAATCATGATTAATGATGATATTTTATGACTAAAGTTAATCATGATTGAAAATTATCATAATCATAACTAATTTAGTTTGTTAAAAATTATTCAATCAATAGATTTAGTCAACGATACGTAAGCTAAATTCATTTTGTAGAGGCATAAAATATTGCTTTAGCGTATTTTGTATTCTCATTTTTCATAATTTGATTCAATCCGATTCAAAATATTGTTGAAGAATGACTTATAAAAGCGTCATGACAAATATTTTACTTAGGAAAAGTAATTATGTAAATATTGTGAAGCCCACTCATTAATAAATAATATATTTGTGAAGTACCATACGTCTATGACTTCATCTAGACATGTAAAAGTATTTTTCTTTGTATAACAATGACCTAATACAAACACAAGCAAATCTATCGAAATCTCAGAAATTATCCGAATATATCGCACCCTGGCAAGAAAAGTGACACGTCAAAAAATAAAAAATTTTATGTTATGTCATTGAGAATGTCATTGATGTTATGTATGAGGTGCTCCAGCGTATTATATTACTATTCTATAGAACCCAGTGAATAATCACTGGGTTAAGGAATAGCTGCCCTAGTGAAGTGGTCCTATACGAAGCTGACATTTTACCTCTGACTACGAGATTTAGATTTGGTTCTTTTAAATATTTTAATAAATTGTCAAGTCTTGGGGATTTTAACAGGACTGCTGAATTCTCTTTGAAGTGGAGGAGTAATCAGCGTTTAAAGAGAGACACCATGATGGAATTTGTGAGGAAGGAGGGTTTTATTGATTTTGAGGTTATTCCTTCGATCACTTTTTACTGCTTTCCTCCCACGGTGTCCCTTGTAAATGTCAGTTTTAATGATGAACTGAAGACTCATGCCAATATACAGAAGGATCACCCAGACCTTTTGAAACAGTTGGCCCTGGAGGTTGTCAATGGCATCCCTTCTGATGCCTTGGTCATCTATACGGACGATAGCAAACTTGAAGACTGTAGAACCGGGAGTGGTGTTTTCATCAACAGCGCTGAGGACAAGGTCGAATGCAGCATTCGAAACCCTGACCATTGTTTAGTTTTTAGATCGGAGATCATAGCAATTGGTGCAGCCCTTAATTATGCACAGTCCACTGATAAAAATAATATTTGGATTTTGACTGATAGTAGGAGTGCTATACAGTATTTAAAAAATTGGCCAAAAATATTTGATATCCCAGACCAGAATATTCTGAAGCTTCTCTGCGAGATTGGCCTGAAAACACCAATAAGCCTCCAATGGATTCCATCGCATATCGGGGTGTATGGCAACGAGACAGCCGATGTACTAGCCAAGGACGGCTGTGATCTCCCTATAGACTGTTTGAATCGTCTTACACCCACTGAGGTCCACTTCCTGGGAAAACAGTGTTTGCTTTCCGTGTAGCGCCGTACGCCATCCCACCATTGATATGCTGGCAATCGCCCTGGACTATCAATTTCATGCTGTGGCCCTCGGCCTTTCCAATCGGCAATGGTCAGATTTCGAAGTGGCCATCTTAAATGTATAAAATTTCAGAACGTGGAGAAAATTTTCCCTCCTTGTTCCTGTTCCTTTCCTGCCAGTTTTGCTCACCTTCTTCTCTGTCTTGGCGCTTCGTATAAGCAGCTGTTGGTTGATCAGGACTTTTTGCAAGTATATGGGGACCTGGCACGACGGGGCCTTCTGGACCTGGTGTATGTTTTCCTACACCAGGGGAATGTGCAACAACATTCTATAGAATATAATAGAAGTTAGTTACCACCATAAATACTTACCTAAAATTTAAAAGAAGTTTATACTATTTCAATATAAGTTTTATAGTATTCTTTATGTTGATGTTTTTTTTCTCAAATTCTTCAATGTTGAGTTGTGTCACTTTTCTTGCCGGTGCGATATGTTTAAAAAAATTATTATTATGAATTCCACTTCAAATTATCTTAAAAAATAAGTTCACTATCATAAAACAAACTAAGTTAATGAAATATTTTATACCATTTTTTGTAATTTTTTTTTTAACCGGAATTATGTTGCGCTGTGAAATCTAAATTAATTGTAATCCTTTTTCATCGTTTTGTAATTTTCCTCATCAACATACATGTAAGGAGGTATTTTGCTGCAAAAGAACACGCAGACACTTGCAGTAAATGGAATCAGAATGATGAATGGATGCATAATTTCAATAATAATTCTTAGTCATGAATGCTTCATTGAAACTAAATCAATCGCTATCTAAAGTGGATGGTCTAAAATGAATCAGTCATTATTAATAAGTCATAGTTAATTATAGTCATAAGTTTTTTCAGTTATTTGATACATTAAATTTTTCTCGACACTACCTTTGAGCACATTTTAGTTTGGTTGCTTTTGATGGTTTCTGGTGACAAAAACCATGATTATTTGAAATCAATTTTAGATATCACTGATGTTGTATATAAATAGTACTGAAGAGTTAATGGTGCCAGGAGAAAATTCGTAATTTTTAGCTGAAAATCCAGTGTTTTCTTAGAAAAGTTATTTTTAATACTGTGCTTTGGGTTCGACATTTTGCTGTTAAAACCAGATAAAAATATCTATTGTGAGTATTACTGTATATTTACTATTATATTTCACACAACTAATAAATTGAATTGACGAACAATTTTTAAATGTGACACATTATTACCCACAACCACAAATCCGTCATGAACTTTAGAACACTTCCATTATTTTAACTTTATTTCTATCACTATATCTCTATTTAGAGAGGAAAAAACTAATTGAAATGATTTATAGAACACAATATATACATTTACTTTTTCTTATGATATTTATTTATTAACCTCTAAATAATTGAAATGTGTAGTGTGACTTAGGAAAACAAGACTTTCGGTTCAAAAGTACTTCACTATCATGTACCGTTGAACAAAGGTTTTGAACTTGTATTTTTGAAAATGAAACTTTTATGTTTTGGTAAAATTAAATTTTGTAAGTGTGTGTAGATAATTTCAAAATTGTTCTATAATGTTTTCCATTGCTGAAGAAAATGATAAAATATTTGAAATAATGGTGAAAATATAACATGTGTTCAAAGGTACAACTTCCTTCTCTATCCTTTTAAACTTCACGAATAAGCTCCACGAACTAGATTCATGCGGAAATATAATCACCATATTCGTAAATAATTCATCCTGCCTAAATTACCACTTCACTCTATAAATAATTGTGATAGACATAGCTCAAACAGCTAACTCTTTACAGTTCTCTAAATAGCAGTTTCAGACGGTCCACACATTTACAATATATGCGAAGCCCCACCTTCGAACAGTGAAATTTTCTTTACTACTTTCAATTTGGACACAACTGCAAGATGATACATTTATCTTTCTCATGTATGGCGAATTTACAGTATAATTTCAATTATAACTTTCAGTCATGATTGCGTTGGCTAAATTTATCATTAGTCATCGTGGAATTAGTAATACCAATCTATCGTTTCTCATTAGTCGAGATTAATGTTTTATCCACTAGTTTGCTATTATTAGTTAGATAGTAAATTTTAAACAACACCGCTCTCAAGTATGTATACATGATTTTACATTTCATGGATAAGTTCACAAGAAATAGTTTTCACAGAAATATAATCACCATATTCGTAAATTGTTCATCCGTGTGTAAATTATTACAATGCTGTATAAGTACTTGTGAGGGATATCACTCAAACAGTTAGTCTTCACAGTTCTCTTCACAGCAGTTTATAATGGTTCATGCATTTACAATTGATGAGAAAGTCCACCCTCCTACACTGAAATGTTCCTTCTAATTGTAACTTTAGACGCCTTCGCAAAATGATATATTTATGTTTCTAACGTATGACAAATTCACTGCCAATAAAGATTTTTAGTCGTGATTATGTTAATGAAATCATTAGACAGCATGGAGGAACTAAACCTAGACAGTCGCCACAGTCATGACACATTTTTAACCATTACTTTCCAATCGTTAATCAGATTAAATTATGCCTAAAACTTCCCTCATATATGTAGATATACGTGGTATTATGATTTTAAACTTCATGGATAAGTTCCACACGAAATAGTTTCACACAGAAATATAATCATCATGTTCGCAAATTATTCATCCATGCGTAAATTGTTACAACGCTGTATAAGTAATTGTGGTGTATTCAAACAGTCTACTCTTTACAGGTCTATTAACACATTTCTAACGGCTCATGCATAGATGAGAAAATCTATCTTTACACGCTGAAATGTTCCTACCAACTTTCACCTTAGACGCGAACTGCACAAGATGGTATATTTCTCCTTCTCACTTATGACGATTTCATTGCAGGCCGTAAGATCATCAAAATATGAATTTCTGATTTGAACGTTACACCTCTTCCACATATTTCTCATAAAATCTCAATTTGAATCTGAAAATCTCGGATAGAAACTCTCCTTTAAGTATTAAGTCAAAACTCTCGAGCCTACAAAATATTTTAATAATTCATAAACTCTTCTTCTTCCATTCTAATACGTCTTTCATGGAAGCGGTCAGAACGATTACGATTAAATGATGGCTGGGAAACGATAAAGGAAAAACATCGAAATGATGTGCAGACGTTAAATTAAATGCAGGAACTTCTTTTGCTCTTTAAAAGCTACTATAGATTGAAACTAGGCACGATAGATTTAGATTAGTAGCGCAATTTTTTTTTGCTCCTGTTTTTAAATTATACAGTAGACTCTCTGGGAAAAATTCTCGGCATTTTCTATTATCAAAGATTGCAGGTGTTTTCGAAGCGTTTTTTCACGTCTTTAAAAAAGATAGATGCTTTCGAAGTATAGAGTACTTAACGTTACTGAAAATCACTTGAACTGTTTTCGAGAATTTTTTATAAATAGTCTTAAATATGTTTGATTTACTGGTTTAGGAAATTTATTAGGCTGTTTTCTTTTTTTTCAATCTAATCCATAAAACGACTCATATGGGGTGTATGTACGTCAATAGTATATAAATATCATTAGATGTTTTGCTTCTGAATTCTAGGAATAAATATAAGCATAACACAAGATATGAGATATTGTACACGGCTTCAATATCTGAAGATTGGTACTGATTTTTAAAATAAAAACATTTGAATGTTCCTGTGCATTCACAATAATAGAATATACATTCCATTAGAAGAACATAATTGCGATATAAGAAACACTTATATTACATTACTTAAATGGGGATTCGGACATTAAACACTTAAAATTCAGAGAATAGAGATAAAAGATTCATTGTAAGAATATTTTTTTTTGGTGGACTCTTTTCAAATTTAGAACTTTTATAATATTGAAAGTTATTTCTTATTATATCTCATTTTAACACTTTTATCATTTAAGCATCTATGTTTATGTACAAAAATATAAAGACAATGTTTTACCAAGAGTTATTTTTATTTTTGCAGTCTTCGAAATATCTCAAAAACGAACTACTCTACATTAATGAAACTTAGCATGAATGAGTAATATTAAAGCCTTGCAACACATTGTTTTACATATTAGAATAATATTTTTTTTAAACTTTCAATTGAGAAGAATTTACTTTGTCTTAAAAGGATTTCAATCAGGGTCCTATTATAAATATTAAAAGATTTGCTATTTGAAAGTAAGTAGTAGTTTTTACGATACCTTGAGTTCCCCGCAAAACTATAAGAATAACAATGGGCAAAATTAATTCTTATATTTTTGTTCATAAACATAAAACTATGATTTGATAGAAGCTCTATGGGAATTTTCTTCAAAAAATAACAGTCATGCAACAAAACTGCTAAATTTAAAAATAATCTATCGAGAAACAAATATTTTACAGACCTTCAATAACTTCTTTCACTCGAAATATGAGATCTTGTAGGTCTTGTCCTCCCATTAATAATGATTGCTAGATATGATATCGCATGGACCCTTTGCAGCTTGATACGAATCAGGTGACCCCCCTTTTATTAAAATATATCTACATAATTCAGTCATAATACACTCTGTATTTTATTTGCATTCCTAATATTTAAATCTTGTAATTTGGAAACATTGATAGAACTAAATGAAACGTAAGAAATTATGTGCTGTAATTATATTGACAAACGTTCCCTTTCGTAAACTCGCGTAGCTCATTTAAATAAATTTTATTTCCACATCTTTAAACCCCCGTGCGCATATTTGTGACTAGCCACTGCGTGGGCTGTGAAGTTCTTTTTTTTGTGGAGTTAGGTGTAACCACTGCTCGCTGACGCTCGCCGACCCCCGGTGATTGCTACGTATTCCCATTGGGTTTGCTTCTCAAACGAACTCCACTGGCAAAGCCGAAATGGCCTCGAAGTGGCTATTATCAACAACGTAAAGCAAAACACGCCAGAAGAGGAAAACTTGCCATTGTTCCAAAGACGTACGGTCTAAAAGCGCTTGTGACGTTAGTGGTCGAAAATCACAAAACCGTTTCCTTCTTCATTCTAGGTAGGGGTGTCGTCACATTGTAGAAAGAAGAAAGAAAGGTGATAAAACTAGTAAATTAATTAAATAATATTCTAGATTTAATTTAAAAATTCGGGCTTTACATAAAAATCGCAAAACATTAGGACCACCTGTGTGCCAAATTTCATTATTTTAAGTGCCATCGATTCGTCAGGACAGTGCGAACAGTACACAGGTACACAGAGAAGCACTTCCATTATATAATAGTAGAGATGCACACAGATGTTCACTATGAGACAAATGCAAATTTTTAAAGAGTTGTACAACGTATTTACCTCCTCGATGAACTTGGTGTTAATGAGAACTTATCTCAAATATTTATTTGCAAGAAACCAATTTTCTGGTCAAATAACTTAAAAACTCCACTTTTGATTACCATAAAATTTCTATGATTGTCAAAAGAGGGATTCACATGGGAGCAGAATGCAAAATGGAGACTTGTTTTCCTTCTTGAAGGTCTATGCAATTTACACATTTGCGACGCACACATTTAAAAACACCGTAATGTAATAACTCGTACAACATATTCACCTCTTAAAAGAAATTGATCGTAAAAGCTCCAGTTTTCTTGTCAAATAGCTTACAAAATGTATATGCAAATCAGAAGTGGGTATTTACAATACAGATGAATTCAAAACAAGGAGATGTTTCACTTACTAAATTTCTATGCTATGTTCTATCATCGACCTTTCAATGAAACCAAGTTTTTTCACGCAGCTTCATGTAACTTTTTTCCCGATTAATCGATATGAAGATTACATGTAGTATCGGAAGAAACTACAAATTCTAATGTAGAACTGATAGATATGGACAGTGAAAAATTCTGTGGTTACTTTTTCTTTGGTAGCCAATTGGTCAAAGTCAATTTCTAAGTGCACGTCACCTACACTTCTGAGGTCTTTTCGACAACGACTATCCATAGTGTTGAACTACTTCCATATACTTCGTCTATATTATTAGTACATCGATGTGGACATATTTGTGACGCACACAATAATAACAATTTACAATTAAAAAAGTTGTAACGTGAGAATTTTCCCTACTTGTTTACGTATTTAAACTTGTGTTAATTTGAACCTATTTTAAAAACTGATAGTCACAGAATAAAATTTCGTGCATGAGAATTTTTAGGGAACATAAAAAATTGGGACTTACACTAAAGAAGAATTCAAAACAGTGACTCACTCACCACCATCTACGGATTTGTATACTAGCTTTGTAACGTGCATGAATTTGAACATAATTAAAAATTTCCGATTGAATGAACTTGGAAGACTATTATCGTACCATTGCAATATCCAACTTCGAAATTCCTACAGTTATGCTTTCTCGGAGGTGGAAAAATAATATTGACTGATATTTCAGAATGAAACATTGAATGTGGTTAAACACTGATTAGGCAGAACCTCAATAAAATTGACTGATATTTCAGAATGAAACATTGAATGTGGTTAAACACTGATTAGGTAGAATTTCAATAACATTGACTGATATTTCAGAAAGAAACATTGAATGTGGTTAAACACTGATTAGGTAGAACTTCAATAATATTAACTAATATTTCAGAATGAAACATTGAATGTGGTTAAACACTGATTAGGTATAACTTCGATAATATTGACTGATATTTCAGAATGAAACATTGAATGTGGTTAAACACTGATTAGGTATAACTTCGATAATATTGACTGATATTTCAGAATGAAACATTAAATGTGGTTAAACACTGATTAGGTAGAACTTCAATAATATTGACTGGTATTTCAGAATGAAACATTGAATGTGGTTAAACACTGATTAGGTAGAATTTCAATAATATTGACTGATATTTCAGAATGAAACATTGAATGTGGTTAAACACTGATTAGGTAGAACTACAATAATATTGACTGATATTTCAGAATGAAACATTGAATTTGGTTAAACACTGATTAGGTACAACTTCAATAATATTGACTGATATTTCAGAATGAAACATTGAATGTGGTTAAACACTGATTAGGTATAACTTCAATAATATTGACTGGTATTTCAGAATGAAACATTGAATGTGGTTAAACACTGATTAGGTAGAATTTCAATAACATTGACTGATATTTCAGAATGAAACATTGAATGTGGTTAAACACTGATTAGGTAGAACTTCGATAATATTGACTGATATTTCAGAATGAAACATTGAATGTGGTTAAACACTGATTAGGTAGAACATCAATAATATTGACTGGTATTTCAGAATGAAACATTGAATGTGGTTAAACACTGATTAGTTAGAACTTCAATAATATTGACTGATATTTCAGAATGAAACATTGAATGTGGTTAAACACTGATTAGGTAGAACTTCAATAATATTCACTGATATTTCAGAATGAAACATTGAATGTGTTAAACACTGAGTAGGAAGAACTTCAATAATATTGACTGTTATTTCAGTATGAAACATTGAATGTGGTTAAACATAGATTAGGTAGAATTTCAATAATATTGACTGATATTTCAGAATGAAACATTGAATGTGGTTAAACACTGATTAGGTAGAATTTCAATAATATTGACTGATATTTCAGAATTAAACATTGAATGTGGTTAAACGCTGATTAGGTAGAACCTCAATAAGACTTTAATAGATGCAATTTCACCCATCCGAGATTAAATTAAACCAGGTAAAACAAACCGAACCTTTAATGTAACAACCAAAATCAGCTTAGAAGATATTCCAATTAATCGATTTCATATAAAATTTTATATATCCTATTTTATATATATCTATAATCCCTATCGATGCTTAGAATTCTTAACTACATTTCAACGCCATTTTAAACTTGGCGCTAATTTTAGACCGTTTCCTTAGGAATGTCAAATTAACGAGGCTACTTTTCATGTGGCAAACATTTTTGACGGATAACATATTCCTCCTCGATATGGGGAAATAACTTGGGAATCGAGGGGTCATGAAAAAATTCTAACATTTTTGACGTAGAACTAGGTTTTTCTCCTGTTATGGGGAAATAACTTAGGAATTGAGTGTCACCAAATAATGTAACCCACTCTAAGTGCTCTTACTTGCAAACGAAAAAACAGAGATAGCGTTGATAGAAGAAAGAGTAACGCATTAAAACTGGCAAAAATGGTGGCCGCCAAGTGAGCCTGAACGAACTGGCAATGTCACAAAAATGTTTTGGGTACATTTGCCTCTTTATCGAGTTGCCTTGCGTCCATTTAAACACCAATTGAACGCTTGAAACAAACAACCCCCCACAACGATTGAAACATATGGAATAATGTTGAGATCAACGCCTCAGTTCGTAGAGCGTCGCGCTATAGTACACGAATCACGTGGGTGGTGAAAACTAAATTCAGGCCGAGGTAGAGATTGAAGAGGAATACAACGCAAAGCACTATAACGATCACTTGGGTCAGAAGCTGAAACCCTTGGGAATCAAAAGATACCAAACAAGTCATCGGTTGACTGACAGCATGCGCTGTATGTTCGGGAGTCTGCAAAATCGACTCAAGTGGACTCGGAACCCAAACCATCGATTTTTCGAGTGTTGTGCAGCAGTAAAGCTCGTGTTTTTTCTTTACAGTTGTCAAATACACAAATACTAGAAAAATGTATCAAAGCACTTTAACGATCACTGTTGTTGTTGTTGTTGCACGCCCCCATTGGCCAGCAGTGCTAGACCAGGTCCATGACGTTATACACCCTCAAAAAATCCAACACCGTCAATGGATCCTCAGTCAAGTCCTGTTTGGAGAGCCCCAGGCACGAGAGGATGTGATGAGGTGAAGCCTGCTCAGTGGAACAGTTTGTACAAATCTCAAAGATCTTGGATCCTTCGGAAAATTTCATTGATTTAAGGTGACCACTTCGAAAGCGGGCAAGAATAGTTTGGTCCTGTCTATTGAAACCTTGAGCCAGGGAGCCTCCAGGTCGTGAACAGTGATACCATGTGTGCTCTGGGGGGACATTCCAACTGGTCTTATTCTTGTGTTTTATTTTTGAGAAGATCTCCAAAAAGGTGAGGGGTGCTGACGGCACAGAGGCCTCACAAGCACCAGCCTTGGCCAAAGTGTCCGCAATCTCATTTCCCTCAAGTTCGACGTGGGAAGGAATCCATTGCAGATGAATCCGATGCGATATGGAAAGCCGTTTTAACCTGTTGAGTATTGACACTCCAACACTATCTCTCACACTTTGCCAATTGGTCAAGTGCTGTATTGCACTTCTACTATCAGACAGAATCCATATCTCATTTCCATGGGGAAGCAAAACAAGAGATTCAAGGGCTTCATCAATGGCTATAAGCTCACTGCGAAATACTGAACAGTAGTCGGGATTTATCCTCTGAATTCTTAAGTCATGGTCTTGCAATTTGATGTAAATTCCACTGCCAGATCGATTACAATCATCTCTACTGCCATCCGTGTAAACCCGAACTGCGTCTCTTGGAATCTTGGTAACGATCACTTGGGGCGTAAGTCGAAACCCTTGGGAAACAAAGATACCAAACAAGTCATCAGCCGAAACCCTTGTGTATCAAAAGGTACCAAACAAGTCATGGGCGGATAGACAGCATGCGCTGTACATTTGGGAGTCTGCAAAATCGATCCAGGTGGCCTCGGAGCAGCCCAACCATCGACTTCTCGCGCGTCGTGCAGCAGGAGATCATGTTTTTGTTTACAGTTGTCAAATACACAGATACTAGACAAATTTATCAAAAAAGTTCTGCAATTCATTCTTTTTTTATATTTCATTATACAATAAATTTCAAGGCCTCAGATAGGCAAGAAGGTTGTAAATTAACGTCACTGTAGCAACACAATGGGTTATTAGTTAATACTGAGTGAATTCGGAAGGGAAACATCCTATGACAGCATATCGTAATTTGGAATAACGGTCACGTGACGAAATCAATACTTGAGCTGGTACCTCACTCGTTTCAAACTTCCACACCAGGTCAACATGAAGACGTTTGAGGATGGATTTAACGTTCATCACCCCCGCGTACCTGATGGTCTTTGGATGAATCAAGCTTATAAGTTGATACTATGTGGTTGATAATCCGATACTCATCAAACTTGGCTATTCATCATGCCCCTCAGGGCCTCAGGATTATACTTCTATTTGAAATACGGGTTTTATTGTCTTGATAGGTAGTATAAATGGACAGGAAAGCAAAATTCGTTTCAGAGGTTGACAGTGGGGAGTCTTCGAGTAGAAATTATAATTGAATAAAAAGTTAATGAATATTCCATTTATTAATCGAAAGTACATTCGATTTCATGAAATCCTGTTCAGTGCGTAACAAAATCAACTGTTCTTAGTACAGCAAATATCAAAAATTTAAAATAACAAAATCTTTAGAATCAATGTTTTGAATATTTTATTCCATTGTTAAATGTTTAAGTACATTATTTTTGTTTAATAATTGAAAAACAATACGTTCAAATGAAAAAGAGCATCATTCATATGTATATTTTAACTAGACGAATAAATGAAAATTTTAACAAAAGAATTGCGCGTTTAAAAATTCAACTAAACATTACATCAGTTTTAAATATTAAAATGTTGCATTAAAATAAAACATTACAGTGGTTTTAAATGTAATATTTAGGGCTTTATCAAGGAGAGATAATGTATTTGAAAATAATATATCAGGATAAAAAAAAGTACTTGGTTATTAGATTTGAATAATATGCGAAATTGAAGACCGATAATGACCTGCCCTGGCAGTCTAAATTACTTTTAAATCCGTTTCTGACACATTTCTATTTTGAAATGAAAGGTAAAGTAATGAAAATAGTTATTTCTCCAAAATAGAATTGTTCTTTTTCTGTTGTTCATTTCATTGCACCGTTTCTGATTTAAGCTGATCGGGCAAGACCGTTAAAACAAAGAAACCAGAAAAAAAAGGTAAAATAACTAAAAACGAAAATCGTGAACTTTCGTCGACATTTTTTAGAAACCTCTACCCCAATGTGTCATTCTGTCAGATTTATCTTTGAAGAAGTAACAGAAGATAAAAAAAAATGAAAAAAATTCACCAGACGATTTTCTTCTGCGAGAACCCCAGATGTTGCCATTTCGTAATGCCAAAATATTGGAATTGGCAGAACAAAAGGAAATGAACTTCAATTCTTTCACATAAGTTTAAACTTTTTCAGGAGAGAGCATCAGAACTCTCTTCAGAACTTAGTTTTTTGAAAAATAAGATTACTACCTGATGCCACCGAGAGTGTGAAATAATATAATTATTTGGGTGAAAGTGTTCTTTAAATAAAACATCTCTGGCGAGAAAGCTGTCATTATTGTTTCGAACTTTGAATAAAGTTTTTCAAGTGTTACGTTTTTATACCGTAAGGTACTTTTTATGCTCAAGTTCACAAAAACTATACTAAAGCTTTATTTTTCAAAACTATGACTATCCTCAGAATATTTCTAAGCAATTGCATGCCAAACATCGACTCTGTAAAACTCGACATGTAAATCTCTTTAACTGTCATAATCTCTAAAATTATAAAAGGAAGTGTTTGTTTGTTTTCTTGCACGCAAAAGTCCTGACGAATCTATGGCACTTACAGTAACGGGATTTGGCACACAGGTAGTCCGAATTTTTTGCAATTTTGGGGTCGAGGCGATTTTTAAGATTTAATCTAGAACATTTTAAGATGAATTTAATAATTTTTCAAACGTTCTTCCCTTTTTTGCGGAATGAAGGAAAATTTTGACTTTTCGCACTCACGTCACCTTGACGTCAGCCTTTGAAACCATGCCA
This sequence comes from Metellina segmentata, assembly GCA_947359465.1. NCBI lineage: Eukaryota > Metazoa > Arthropoda > Arachnida > Araneae > Tetragnathidae > Metellina > Metellina segmentata. Next base: position 101,631,082 of record OX375874.1, read on the forward strand.
AATTTTTTTCATCTCCAGTCAAGAATGGGAGAGACTCTTTTATATTTTCGTAAGAGATTGCGACGTCACGTGAACTTTCGCTTTCCAAAAATAAACAGATTGCATTTCTTGCTCTTCGCGTTAAAACAAAAAACAGAAAACACTTCCTGCCCTCTGCAATTTTAGCGGAGAGCCAAAATAATAAAAAAAAACATTTGGACTGACATTGTTTAGTTCTGTTTCGTGAAATCGGAATCGTTAAAGACAGATTGAAAATTTCAACGGATTTGAAATCTGGGGAAAATTTTACATCACAGATTACTATCTTATTTCACGACGCTGCCCGGCAATCGCTAGTATACTTTTACAAAAAAAAACTGACGCGCAAAGTAGTTTTTCGATTGCAATAAAAATTGGTGGATGTAAAGAACATACATAGAAAAACAAACGATTAAAATTTCAGAACAATTGAAATATTTTATTCATAGTTTGACCGTTACAGAGAGAGGGAGACAATAAGGCGTAGGTCCACCCCCGGCCTGGATGCAAGCTGTCACTCGGCGTGGCATAGAATAAAAAAGTTCCCGGATGGTGTCTTGCGGAATTTCTTGCCAAATTGTCTCCAACTGTTGGGTGAGTTGCTCAACATTCCGGGAAAGTTGCAATCGCATTCCTATAACGTCCCAAATGTGCTGTATGGGAGAGAGATGAAGACACATAGCCGGCCAAGGAAGTGTTGGGAAAGCTTGAAGACAGTTGACAGCAACACGTGCCTTGTGTTGCCCGGCAGCATATTACCAACCTTTACCTGGTATAGAAGACATGGGGAAATTTTAAGCCCGCTGATTCGTTGCTATCCCTCTCCAAGATATATGACGTCACTCACCCATAGTGCACACTCCGCATGTGTGAAAAGTATCACTATTTACGTGCAACGTTTGCGAGAGAAAAAAAGTTGAAACTACTTCGACCGAAAATAGAATACTAATAAAAAAAAACGATAGCTTTTGGATGATCACCAAGCGACAGTTCAACGGCTTGTGCCATGTACTCGTAATTTGATCGTAAATGTTTTGTGTTTAGTTTTAATTCCAGTATAGATTCTACGCGCAAAATTAAAAACAATCCATTTTCGAACATTAACGCCGACCAACCGGTATAGTGGTTAAGGTGTTAGCCTCTAGATCGGAAGGTTCCTGGTTCGAATCCGGGTTCGGGCATGGATTTTTGTAAACGTATGGTGTAGAGGCGGCTGGTGCACCTTAAATCTGTCGTGGCCGAAGGTCCTCACGTTGGGTTGGCGTGGAATTTTGGAGAGTGGGGTGCCAGCTCAGGTGTTGCTTCGTCATCTGACCGTGGTTTAAATTTCGAGGTGTTGTCCTCGGATCTTTCCCTGAAGGGACTGATCCCGGACCGTCGTCAATAGCCCGTTGTGTTGCTCTAGTACGACGCTAACTAAAATTACCAAAAATTACCACGAATCGAACATTAATGGACACTTGGGACCTTGAACAGAATAGAAGGCGGAAACTGGGGAGTTTTTCGTTATTACTGGGGATCTGTTGTATAGATTCGTTATTTATGTTGCAGAGGTTTTGCCACCGGCTTTCAGTTCAAGTAGAAACCACCGAGTAATGAGTAATGTCAGAGCCGACGTGAAGCATCGCCATTAATGTTGATGTCACGTAGTGACGTCACAGTCGACAGTTTGAAACCAACGAATCAGCGGGCTTAAAATTTCCCCATGTCTTCTATTCCAGGTAAAGGTTGTTAAAATGCGGCCGGGCACTATCGTGTTGGAAAGTAAGTATCTTTAAGTGTCTCAAAAGGAACGTTAATACAACCGGTCGTAGAATGTTGTCTACTAACCGCTGTCCTGTAAGTGTGCCAGAAATGACTATCAAAGGGGTCCAGCTATCAAAGGAGATGGCACGGCATACCATACCGACCTGTTGTTTGGCATGTGTGGCGTGTGATAGTAAGGACATGTGACATTGCACTTTTTTTTATATAGAACTGACCTATGTCAGTGTACGTCTACCTAGTGGACACAACCCCTGCAATCTCGGTCTGCAATGGACGCATAACCCCCACAAAAAGCCGTTAACAAGTCGCTGAACCCGGGGTACGGGTGCGAGAGGAAGCTCCCTGGCCGAAGAACTGTGAAAAACTAACACATTAAAATACCAGGGTGGTCGTCTTCTTGAGAAGAAGAGGAAAAGACTACAACTCAACATGACAGAGTGAAACAACAAACGTTTCTGAGCACATTAAGCAGGCAGGCTTTCTCTCAACTCATCTCTACAAAACAGAACCTATAAAGAGATGGAACGTCAATTTGTGAGACTGACACTTACGCACCTTCCTGATTCATCCACGCACCAAAACCGACTCCCGCTTGAGAACGACTATGGATTCGCCGGTAAAGGGCGATCACATGATGCGCGTGGATACCGCGCATGATTCGGGAGCCATCGTATTTTCAACATAATTCTCTCCCTCAGTTTCCCCTTTTTTTTGTTTCGTTTTTTTTATGTTCTAAAACCTTCCGTCCTTCATCCAACGCGCTTGATGGGCTTGGTGACCAAAGATAATTTAAATAAAAAGAGGATTTAGTTAAAAATGGAGTTTCTCTCATCTTTCCAGGTATGTTGATTTTCTTTCATTCCTAGGTGATTCTCATTCTGCAAAAACTATCTACACAAAAAGGACGCTTGGATTTTTGCTTACGCATCAAATGTACAACTATCGATCATTCCTTTTTGGCCAAACACGATTAACACAAACGTTCTTTCCAAATTAATCTCTTCTGACGGTATTACTTTAATTTAGTACCACGTCTATACCAAGTCATACGACAGGACAGGATTTCAATTCTATCCTGGACGTCTTCAGATACATCTGCGGTTGTCGACAGGACACAGTTGAAAACGGGATGCGTCACTAAAGACATGTCCCCACTTAGTGCCATCCCAAGTTGATCGAGCTCAGCACAACTCCTTCTTGGTGTGTCGATATTTTTGTAATAAAGTGTATTTATTCTGAAATTATATGAAATTGAATTTAATTTAATGTAAGACATTTATTTGAAAGTATTTGACTCGAATTAGATACATTCGTCATACATGTTCTTCTAGTCAAAAGACTTTTAACTTCTAGCAGTAAGAATAATACGTAAGATGTTTAAAAATAAGAAATTTTTTACATAAATTGTTAGATTACTACATTTTGTAATAAATTAGACACAGGTGGATGTTTTGAAACTTTAAAAAACAATTTTAGAAAATATTTACACGAGATATAACATAACCATGACAGTTAAAGTCTAAAAACTATTTCCCAAATATTCTTTCAATTTCTATAATTCGCTTCTTACGAATATATATGCTCAATAACATACTTAAAATACAATAATTTATTTCAAAATAAATTTCTTAGGAGAAACATTTAATTCCGAATTTATAGTACCTTGACAAAGAACAAATACTATTTTCTTGGCTCACAATTTGGAAACTTTTAACTATCATATAAATCCCCTTTTTTGTCCATTTTATGTTTTACTATTCATAACAATTTAAACAACGGTGGGAGTACTTACATTTCACTCTGTCTCTAAAAGAATAGGAATTTATTAAAAATACTCTCAGAAAGAGACTTGACTTAGAAATATCGACTTAAAAAGTATTTGCATGAATTAATAAAAGCACATTTTAAATAGATTTTTAACATTAATCTAAAAGACAGTCATCTTATTTCAGAAGAAATGCGATCTCTTCAACTTTATTCCATTCGAACTGTATTTCAAAGCTATTCTTTAAGTATTGTTTTTTCCCATCTGTAAGGAAAATAATTTTATATGTGCTTCAATTAAAATATAATTTTTTTCAACGCATGATACATTTAAAATAATTTCCTCAAAATGTTCGTTAAAGAAAAACTTCAATTAAAAATTATTACAGAAATCTATAGCTCTACTATTATAAAAGGAAGTGTTCGTTTGTTTTCTGTACACAAAATCATGAAGAATCTATGGCATATACAGTAATGGAATTTGGCACACAGGTGGTTCGAATTTTTTGCAATTTTTTGGGTCGCTGTGAAATTTTAAAATTCAATCTAGAATATTTTAAAATGAATTTAATAGTTTTATTCTCTACCTGGTTCTTAGTCCGGAAGAATGAAGAATAGCCCCAATCTTGACTTTTCTACCCACGTGACCTTGGAACCATGCCACGTTTTTGAATACGCTTCGGAGAACGCTCAGAAAATTATTTTTTATGTTTCCGCTTTCATTTTGCAAGCGGAGATAATTACTTTTTTCGTTTCCGCTTTCATTTTGCGCGGAGAAATGTTTATCCACCCAGACGATAAATCTTTTAACAATAGTCACACTTAAGGAGGGTTGTCGTCTGTCTATTTGACTTTTCACTGTACAAATATACACTGTTTGACCAATCCACACCAAATTATTTGGTGTACGTAACTTTGGATCCTAGCGGGTACGAAGGGCTAACTCTTAAACCCAGTTCTCTTTGTTCTAGGTGTACAGAAGTGGCCAAAAACAATTCGAAATCTCCATTGAAATAGCATTGAGTTAAGTGATTTTTTTCAACTCTCTGAATGTCTACCTTCTGTTTTTTGAAAAAAATTGTTATTGATTGCGTTTGCTATGACTACACTAATGGTCTTTATTTTTAAAATCGCTAAACAAGCTCCGCTATTTCACGGGCCGTTGAATGGAATTTTCAAGAAAAAATCCGTTTGCGTACAGGTACTTGTACAAACTATACAGGTATTTGTCACGAATGCCCGTAACAATTTAATTTACCATCTTTTCACATTGATGATGTAATTAGGAAACACCACGTACGAGGTGCAAAAATGCAAGATATAAAACGCATTCATATGAAAACTAAGTGCAAGACTATGCGTCGAAAATTTGTCTTTTCTGAAACTGATCTTAGAGATGATCTTAATCACTTCAAAACTCAAAATTTATTTTTTTAATAGTCACTTTAGAAAAAATGCTTTGCAGTTTGTCTTACAGCAGAGAGTTTGATGAATATGAAATTTAATATATGGATGGATATATAATTTAAACACATTTGCGTCCGAAATAAATTGTAGATGCTATAAAAAATTTAAAACCATGTTAAAAATTATTTTCAGTTTTCTTGAATTATGCTTAATTTCTTTGTGAAAGAGAAGTGATTAGTATTTTCTTTTTTTCAATCAATATTTAATTCATTCAACCCGTGAATCGTCGGGTAATTCTGCTAGTATATCTGAAAATATAAAAGTTGCATGTAAAAATTAAATAAATATGCTATTAATTTTTTACTATTTAAGAATTCACAGTTTTATAAATATTTTAAGCCTCATCTTCTCTATAAATTACTTAATCGACTGATGGGCTCACATGCATAATTCTACCTAATAATAACAGGATAAAAAACAATTTCCTAAGTATATTATTCTAACAAAAGGAGCAATGGAATTGCTCCAAATGATTATATTCTAAGGAAAGACGCAAGAGTTTCTCCAAAGGAAAGCAAATTTACAAAGGATTGTGGTCTAAGGAAATGAGACCAATTGAATTATTCCAAAGTATTCTATTGAAAAGGAATTGGATAATAAAATTATTCCAATAGATTCTATTCAAATGAAAGGACCAATAGAACAGCTCCGAATAATTCCATTCCAAGAGGAAAGGTTTACAATAATTCCAAAGTATTCAATTCCAAGGAAAGATTAGCACAATCCTTCCAATAGATTGTACTGCAAGGGTAGGACCAATATAATCATTACAAAGTATTCTTTTCTAGAGAAAGGAAGAATAAAATTGTTTCATAGAATTTTACCTAAGTAAATGACACCAATAAATAATCTCCTAAGTTTTATAAGGAAAAGACTAATACAATTATTCCTAAAGATTCTATTTCAAGGAAAATACTAATGCAATCTTTACAAATGATTGTATTGCGAGGAAAGGACTATTAGAAATATTCCAAATAATTCTATTTTAAGGAAATCAGTAATAGAATATCGCTAAAAGTTGATAGAATCCATGGATTCTGTTCATCCCGACTGTCTATTTTAAAAACAATTTCACAAACGCCTTAACTCAAATTAGCAAAATGGTTTACCTCAAGCTGAAATAAACTGTTTTCAAAATTCAACTAAATAACGTGCCATCAAAATTCTTGGTGCGAGAGCTTTTACACCCCTTAACTTTCTTACTTCCTATTGATTTATGGGCCAGCCCGTAAATAGCTGTCGTGATTTATTGAGCTCTTTATAAACTGAGCCAAGATAAAATAAATTGCAGGTCGTTCATCATCACGGGAGCGCATCTAAATTTTAAATAAAATGCTTAATGTTCATTCAGCAAGTATACAAACTTGTTTCATGTGTCGCTAGGTTGCCGTTCATACAAACAAGCTAAAGTGCTTGCCAGTTAACGTCTGATAACAGCACAGTTTTGTCGCGTTGTTTTCTATCCTTTATAGATATTTTAGATTTAATCGGATAATAAAACTAGATAAAATACTCACGATAATTGTCTGAGCAGAAATTTTTAAAAGCTGAAGAGATATTTTAAAAAATGTAGCAGTAGATTTAAGACTTCGGAGATTTAAACAATTTTTTAATTCATTGAGATACAATAAGTTGAATAAAAAAAAATATAACATGTTCTGTAAGGCTATATAGTGAATGATAAAAAATAATTTTTAGCTGATTTCCTAAGTAGTTACTCAATTGTTTGCAAGGGACTCTTTAAATATTTTATGCAATGAAAATTCTGCACTTAATTGTTGACAAGGTTTTGCCGTGGAAAGGTTTGACCATGCTGCGCCAAACATGAGACGACCATAGGTAAGTTATGGACAAGCACGAAAAATGAGGGCTATGCTGATGTATTATATTTACTAAGCAAGTGCAAACAATTCGAGAATTATTATCCGAGGTTTGTCTGGTGTTTTATAAATTGCTTTGTTTTATATTTGTTAGTACCTAAAATCGCAATAATTTGAAAAAATATAATTTTGCTCAAAAACTAATTATCGGATTACCATAAAAATGTAACAAGGTTCCAATTTATAATTTTTCAAATATTATTTTAATAATTATTATTGCATACTAAAAACTATTACGAAAATAAAATAACAGGTGGATTGTGTTTGGGTTGTTTTAACAGTAACATGGTACAATATATCAACGCTATAGAAATATTTAGGAAGATATCCATAAAAGGTCTAAGAAACTGATTTAACATTAAGAGCTTCAATCTTCCTGTCCTCATAACTTCGAAACGGCAAGTCATAATGATGAATCATCCCGATTTATCAGAAGATAAATCGTGATACAGATTCGAAATTGTGTGTCAAAATAGGGGGTTCCTATTGGAAATTATGAAGATGGTGCTCAATTTAATATGAAGTCGGCCCCTTATTCAGATTTTATGAATTTTAATTAACAGAAGACATTAGTACCTGTCAAACGGCATTTTTGAATTTGCTCTACTGTTAAAATTGCTCGAATGGAAAGGAGTGGTTCGGGTTTCATTGACAGTGTAGAATATTCATTGACAGTGTAGAATATTCATTGATAGTGTAGAATATTCATTGGCAGTGTAGAATATTCAATTCCTTGATGACATTTCTTAACTTGGTCAACTGTCCTTAAATAATTAAAGTATAAATAATTAGCTTTGCTATCTGGTTTAGACCTAAGTAAGTCCTTTTAATAAACGATGTCGCACATCTGTTTCTTCAGAAGTTTGTCTGCGTTGGTGAAAAGCTTATGACTTCTCGCAATCACGTGTTTGTGTTCTTGAATATACCAATTCCTTGACGTATGTCAACTTTTAACTCTCCGTGTTGATTCAATTTATATTAAAAATCGGTTTCTTCTAAATATTTTAATATTAAATGCTATTACGATGGTTATAAGAGAGCTAAGTTGAGCGTTGAAAATAGTTGCATTAAAACAGGAATTCCAGACAGAAAAAGCTGGACGAATTTCATGGCGTCAGAGCTCAGCGTTCAAAACCTTTTGCTAGTCCATACAGATATTTTGCTTTGTTTATAAAATTTCCGCATTGTAATGCGTTTGAACGCCATTTCAATAAAATCTCTCAACTTGAACTTAGGACTTTCAAATACTTTAAATTTTCTTCTCATGCACACGCTTAATTCGTTGCTCTTTTTATCTCTCTTACAAATACTGCACCCCTCTTCAAAAAATGGCTTCTTTTAATTCTATTTAAGAAGACGAGAATGGAAAATCACGAAGGTTTTCAGATCCATAAGTCAAATGCACTATATTCTTAAGTACAAGACATGAAGACGAAGTCAAATAAACATACATAACATTAATATGCAATCCTTTCCTTATGTATTTGCTGACCAACCGGTCAGTGGTCAAGGTGTTGGCCTCTGGATCGGAAGATTCCCGATTCGAATCCGGGGTCAGGGCATAGATATAAAGTTGTGCTGTCTATGTTATGAGCTATGATGGCTGCCCATTGGGTGCTCCTTCACAAATGACCATCGCTTCCGACCATTGCATTGTATATGGATTGAATTCCAATACGGTCATATGTTAAAAACTATATGCAATCCTCAGAAAATTGGTAATGGTAATTTTTAGTTAACGTCTTACTATAGAAACACAAAGGACTATTGACGACGGTCCGGGATCAGTCCGTTAAAGGAAATATCCGAGAACAACACCTCGTAATTTTGAACCACGGTCAGATGACGAAGCAACACTTGAGCTGGCACCCCACTCTCCAAACTTCCACACCAACCCAACTCAGAAAAATATTAAAAAAAAGTTAATAAGTTAGTAGTTCGTTCTGAAATTAATAATATATGAAAGTGTGTCTCTAATTATATGTAATGTCAGATGTATTTAGGTTTCCGTCGCTTCATAGCGCACTTTAGAGGCATCGATCTTTTAGTGTAATAGACAGATCAGGTCGGCTGAGTCACTTTTCGTAAGATCTCAGAAGGGTAAGTCACGCGGGATTATGAATCGTTTTGGGTCGATTGGCAATCGAACCGCAGGCTGGTGTTTGTGAACTTAAACCAATCAATAAATTGTCCCACATTAGTATTCATGTTTTTTCCTACAACCATGTGACGAACCGAGCGATTGGCATAAATAACACGAATCTGTTCCTACGTGATCCGTTTATTTTACTAAAAGATCTAGGATGATTTTTACGTATTGCAAATGAATATTTCACCAAATACCCAGGAGACAACAATATATGCATACCTTACTCTTTTCTAAGCCTAAAACCCTTATTTGAAGGTGTCAAAAAGCCTGCACAACGATACGAGCAAAGTGCTGAACGTGAAGGAGAGAGTCGAGAAAAATATTCCTTCTAACTGGTATGGTGGTCATTGTACAGTCCGGCCCCAAGCACCCTTAAGACATGGACAGCTATCAACTTGGGTACGACCTCTTGGAGGAGTGTCGTGAAGAACCACCGGGGTGTTTTTGGAGAAACAGGAAGTGAGATTGGACAGAATAGTGGAAGACCTTGCGTAGGCGTTTTGTTCGAACACAATAGCTCTTCTGTAAACTGACAATTTAAGTTTAAACTATCCAGTATCTTGAAACCTTTCTGTAAATTTATAACTAACTTGTAAACAAGCCTTAATTTTAACTGAATTGCTCCGTTCCTGTTTTAATTGAGCTTGTATTCAATGATTCCTTCAAAATACCTCAAAATGGCCACGGTGTGTTCATCCGAGCACATTTGAAGGAGGTAAGGAAGGAGAATTTGACTGTCATAATAGCATATATCCTGCCACCTTGCAGGTCTGGGTTCCACAGTCGGTTTGGAAGAACGTGAATGGTGGTGACAGTCACAGTCAGAAGAAGCGACGGCGTATCCCTGATACTCTTTTCATGAAGGTTGATAGGTATTTAATTAATGTCTGATTGGATCAACACAAAAGCCTTTCGGTGACTGTCCTGGATGAAACCGCATGGGAAAGATTCGAGGACAACACCACGTAATTTTTAATCAAAGTCAAATGACTCTGTCATTTCCTGAGCTGGCAAAAAAAATTTCACACCATGGACAGATTTAACGTGTACCACAACAGATTTAACGTAACCTGGTGTACAGTATATCTGTAGTGGTTGAATTCGACTGTAGTCGCGCGACGTTCGTACATGATTGTCTTTGGTTGGATTCGATTTTACATTCCTCTGATTGCCAATCCATTGCTTTTCCAACCGGTCCGTCTCCTTCAGAGAGTCATCAGCTCACCCCTTGTGCAGAGAGCTGAAGAGGTCAGTGGTTGGGAACCTTTACGCTGCGGCACTTAGATTTTTCAGTCGTCTCACAGAACGGCTTTTCTCCTGATTCTCCGAGTCCCCATTCCTAATTACCTTACTTGAGCGATGGGCATTGAGTGGCATTTACGACTCACGCTTTCCTTTCATAGTATTGTGTGGCATGGAGTATAGATTTCTCCGGAGCGACCTGCTGCCTTTCCCCAAAGCGTTCACACCTCACGGACGACAGGGTAGGGAACCGAACAAAAGGAGGGATCCTCTACAAGGTCAGTCGCTGAAAGCTCGTAAAAGTTAATCGATTCAAGCGGTCACTTAAAAGGGGATAACATCTACCGTACACAGATCAATAACATGCCGCTGGTGTTAGTGGTAACAATTCTTTACCTGCCGCAGCCTTATGGTTAAGAAAAAACAATTTTGAAATTGTAAATTGTTTGCCGTTTTTATTGTTATAAAATGTATGGTTGTATTATCAAAAAATTACCACTAATCGAACCTAGATTTATTACTCGAGATAATTTTTCGATGAGGCATCGTTACGCCAACTTAGAGCCCTTAGAAGCTCTAGTACAAAGTGGGTGCTTGGGGAGTCTTAATATAGGGGAGAATGGAAGACACAAAGGAAATAAAAAGTGTTGAGTAGTAACAATGGGCAATTAGCAAATGCTAAACAATTTTCGCGTAAAACTGCTTTAACTTTCCAAGCGGAATGGCCGAACAGTTCCTAAAAATTAGTCTTAATGTGGCACAGACAAATTGCCACGGTGCAAGGGGCAGACTCTAAATATTCAGACATACCACTGAAACCAGGATATCTTATTCCTCAAAATATTTCGTGTATTCAGCGTACAACACAGGAATTTCTCTGAACCATACTCGGGCATACCGCTTGCAGAGTTAAGCAAACACTTATCAGTTGACCATAAGCTTTTTTTTAAATGATGTGTCTGTGTGTGCATTGAAATTGCTCTTCTTTGAACTATATTTTACGATTTTTTAACTACGATAGTATAATTATTTAACTACATTTGGTAATCCTAAATGAATTATTTAGACTATGGAGTCTTAGGGGAGGGGTGAACGCCAGACACAGGGAATAACAAGCATACGAATAAAAGCAATAAACAAATAAAAAAGAGGGCAATAAACAAATGCTAAAAAATTAGCTCATAAAAGATGCTTTAAACATACACCCCTTGACCTTAAACACAACAGTGATGCATCGAAACTGCTTCTTTGAACTATCATTAATTAATTATTTAACCACCTATAATTATCCTTTAACTATCTTTGTTATTCCTAAATGTTTTTTTTAGCCTAAAAGAGGAACCGCTTGTCATAATGAAAGTCATGATTAAAGTGATGCAATAAAATTGATTCGTTTAACTGCCTTTAATAATCCTAAATTAGTCTTTGGACTAAAAAAGAACCTAGTACAAATAGTTGACAGAATATGAAAGAATGCTGGCTGATAATAAAGAATCTAACATTGATATTGGTAGCATAACACCAGACACATCTTTCTCACTAGACTATTTTCACTTTTATTGATTTGGTTGGTATTAATTTCCAATAATTATGGGCAAATTTTAACTTAAAAAAAATTCGTTTCAATAAATAGGTGTATATATTTTAGCTCCAAGTTTTATTTCCAACTAACTTTTTCAAATTTTAAAACTATACACAGCTACATAGATGTGCTGAAGAAATTCAAAAACTACACTCACTGAAACATTTTCAATTCGTTCGTAGTTGAGATGGTTCTCTCATAGGAGGTGCCGAAAGAAAGAATGCAATATAAACAGTCAATTCGATAATGGTCGAGTGAACAATAACTGAATACAATAGAACCATTCATTTTCCCCGAAAAAGGGACGTTGAACATTAAAAGTTCGGGAAAATATGCACTATAAGAACATAATTTGTGATTTCAGGATCTTACGCTATTAATTTAATTTCAAAGTTCTATAAAGCGTTCCGCGTATGTTCCATTGCTTGAAAGCGATCAGCTTTCAGATCCCAAAACTTACTACCAGTTTTTACACCGGCCATTTACCCGTTCTATCCCCAAAGGTTTTCACGCGGCAGAAACTTCCCAAATCCGACACCACCACTGACACTAATAGCCCACGCAACTATTTCGATAAATTAAATACGCAGCGCTCAGAGGTACAAGCCATTACAGTCAAAGAAACTTCCCGTTCAAATCAGCATCCGGAGCTAATGCGAGACCAACGCAAAAAAAAAATGGCTCTCGCCCATTGAAATCACCTTTAAACTAATTTGATTTCTGGCGCTCTAATTCGAAAAAGCTGTAAAGGTAAAGAACACGAATTACGTTTATTGCGAAGCAATGCGTTAAATGAGTGGAATTACAGCTGCCAAACGATAATGCGGTAATGACGGCGAGCCTCTAATTTTTGCTGTTTTTATTCCCCTTAAAAAAAGAACTTTTATTTCTTTTTCTGGTCTATTACACGAATGAGGAGTGTTCTGCTAAACTTTTTGCTTACTCAAGGTTTTTGGTAAGGTTCCGTTAATGCCTTCTGCTGCTGTACCGATTTCAAGTTTAGTGAAGTAAATAATTGTGTTTCGGTAATGAGAGAAAAATAGGACTGTTCAAATGCAAGTCGATTTTCAGGAATAATCCATCTGTAATGGGATTTGATTCCAGTTGTAGTTAGGTTGGTTGGGTTTTTATGGTATAAGTTTCATACTTGGTAAAGCTGTACATAACACAGGGCAGACAAATCGCATGATGTATGTCGGGATTACCTTAATTGCAGTTTATCTCCTATTTGGCGATGTTTGAGGTTTAATCTAATTCGAGTTTAACAATCAACTCTGCTATGTATCCGTACTACGGTAGAAAAAGTATCTATGTCAGGGATTCCCAACCGATGGTACACGTACCACTGGTGGTACGCGGTAACGTTTCAGGTGGCACGCAACGATGATACGAGTGACCCAAATATTCTACGAAGTTTGTTAGATTTTTTAGTATGCACACACACACACAACCACACACGTTATAGGAAAAATGGGATTATATGAAATCAATTTTGTGATTAACGTTTTTATTACATTGTAATAAATGACGCTAGCAGTAGCACATTATTTAAGGAGAAACTTTGTTGCTGATTATCTATTTCTATTCAATGGCTATTTCGGCGAAATTAAGCTGATATCTCCCCCTGTCTTATGCCATTTGTTACTAGTTACTTGTGTGAGAGTGTTTTTCTGCACTTTTGTACATAAAAAATAAATATAGAAACAGTAATTGTTGAAGAGGACTCAAGAGTGAAGTTAAACTCCATTGCTCCTGATATTGATATCGTAATAAAAGACAAACAAAAACAAGTTTCGCTCTAAAAATTGGTTTTTGAATATGTTAATCTTTGTTTGCACTAATTATTTAAAATTATTTGTTTTTAGACCTGTCAGTAAAAATTAAAACTGTATTTTTCAATAATCGTTTTATTTTTTACTTTATTAAAACATCATTAATACGAAATAAAAGTACATTAATCATAAAATATGAAGCTTTCTTAGTATTTTAATTAAAATAAAACAAACCATTGGGCACTTTTCTGACATTACATATATGTTTCAAAAAATATATAAAACTGGTGGTACGCCAAAAATTTCTAAAACTTTCAAGTGGTACGCAGTTACTAAAAGATTGGAAACCTCTGATCTATGTATTTATATAGGACTTTATTTAGTTATTTTCACTATTTTAGTTTGTAAATACAAGGTACAAAAACTTCTTACCATTCTTTTGATATTTTCATCATGAATTGACAAAACAATTTTATCGATTTGTCTATAGCAATTATCTTTATTTGAATTAATTTATAATTACTAAGGGGCCCGCCCCCTGCTCGTTTACCCTCGCCACCCAACGACAACAAATTACAATTAGGTAGGTAGTTGAGTTAACGTCGCAGTGGAGAAATACAATATGCTATTGACCGGGATCAATTGCGAAGTAAAACATCCGAAGACAACACCTCGTAATATTGAACTACGGTCTGATGAAAAGGTCAACCCCAAACTGGTATCCCACTCTACATACTTCCAGATCAGCCTAATATGAAGACAATACAGGCCCTATTGATTTAACCTGAACCAGCGCCCACGTACACGTATCCAGTTTAAAAGTCCAAGCCCATCGTTTGATAATCCGCTTCACTTTGAACCGGGCTATTGTGACCCTCATGTTTAAAGTAGGAAACTTTTAAGTATAAGAGATATTTTTTGCCAAGCTAAATGTAGGTAAGTTGTAGTATTTACTAGACATATTCTTGACTGGACCGCACTTGGTTTGTTATGTGAATCCGATTTCAGTACTTCCCTCATAGTAATCCTAAAGAGTGAATACCGAATTGATAGATCGTAGTTGATGGGTGAACGCAATTAGATTAAAAGCCAAACGTCATCAAAACGTCGATAAACTACATTATAAGGTAACCCCAATATGTACCATTCGAGAACATCTGGACAGCAGAAATAACATCTACTCAGACAGTCTGGTTTGTTTGTTTGTTTAGTCTGAAAATCAATATTTTAGTCATTCTCTGTCTTAGCGAATGAAGTAAAGCAGATTGGACTTAGTAAGAGGGGAGTTATTTCTTATGAAAGAAATTCATCAAACGGGGATCCAAGTTTACGCAAAGGGGTTCTGGGAAGTGACTAACACAGTAGAGATATGCAGATAATTGGGTTCGCATGATGTTTACTTATTAGACCAGGAGAAGCGTCGTTGAAAGGGACTGTGTCATAAACATTCGAAATGGTAGACCCAGTGGAAAATGTTAAGCTGCGGTATTACCTTCTAATATTAAAAGTTAAAGTTAGTTTTTCATCAATGAAATTCAATTCACATTTTTAAATCACTTAAATGTGGATATTTTCATTGAGTAAAAGAACTGCATTTTTAATGAAATATGGATGACCAGATCGTCAGAAGAAAACTGACCAGATCTTGAATGACGCAGTATATCGTCAGCAGACAACTGACCAGATCTGGATTGACGAGGTATCTCGTCTGGAGACAACTGACCAGATTTTGATTAACGAGGTATCTCGTCACAAAAAAACTGACCAGATCTGGATGAACTATGTGTCTCGTAAGGAAAAACTGACCAGATCTTGATGAACTATGTGTCTCGTAAGGAAAAACTGACCAAATTTTGATTGACGATGTATCTCGTCAGGAAACAACTGTGCAGATCTTGATTGACGATGTATCTTGTCAGGAGAAAACTGACCTAATCTTAATGAACTAGGTATCTTGTCAGAAGAAAACTGACCAGATTTTGATAAACTAGTTATCTAGTCAGGAAAAAACTGGCCAGATATTGACTGACGATGTATTTCGTCAGGAGACAAGTGTGCAGATCTTTATTGACGATGTCAGGAGAAAACTGACCTAATCTTAATGAACTAGGTATCTTGTCAGAAGAAAACTGACCAGATTTTGATAAACTAGGTATCTAGTCAGGAAAAAACTGACCAGATCTTGATTGACAAGGTATCTCATCAGGCGAAAACTGAAATAATTTTGTTGGACGAGGTATATCGTCATTAAAAGAAAACTAAGCACATTTTAAAGGACGACTTAACTGATCAATAAAAAAAACTTACTAGATCTTGATAGACGAGAAAACTCGTTATTAGAAAAAGACTAACCAAATCTTGATCTCGTTATCATAAAATATAGTAACTCGTCCATCAATATCAGATTAATTTTCCTGCTTACGAGCTTTATATGCTTCTACAAATGTCTACCAATGCTTTATACGAGGGCTGTTCAATAAAGATTGATTCTAATTTATAAAAAATAATTTATAGTACTAATCCTCCAAATTTTTATGGTCTTTCTCAAAATATTCTCCATTACATGCAATGCACTTATCTCACCTGTTTTCCAGTCTCCAAACACATGCTGGAAGCCATTTTTTGACAGGTCCTTCAAAATCGCCTACGCAACTTTTACCACTGCCTGTGATGATGAAAACCGCTTTTCCCGGAGGTGTTTCTTCAATTAGGGAAAAGAACAAATCGTATGGATTCATCAGGACTATATGGAGGATGGGGAACACACATGACATTGGTTTTTGAAACATCTGACGATTTTTTAAGGCGTAAACAAAATTTCAATGCAGTGTATTGCACTTCGCGTGTTCCATCCATTTTTGCCGTAGGTGAAAGTAAAACTAAGAGTTCTTGGCGGGCTCCCAAGGCCTCAGCTATGACGTCATGACCGTGAAACGTGCGCTATCTATTCTGCGCTTATCCCGCTACACATTCGATATGAATTTTATTCTTCTTGATTTTCTTACTCACCTTTAAAAAAAATTATGGTCATTCTTTACTGAACAGCCCTCGTATATCACTGGAAGATACAACCAATGACGTGACGTGCATATGTGGTCTTGCTTCGTGTTTTGCACACACTCGTCTATACTAGTTTTTCAGGAACAACATGACGTAAAAAGCCATCTGTTTAACTGTTTAATTTCAAAATCCAAATATCAAGAAACGTAAGCGCAAATAGGCAATATAAGGGTAAGCATCACCAAACAATGACAAATCCGATCATCACAGAAACCTGCTGAGCCTCAAAAGTGACAATTTTACGACGAGACACGAAGCGCAACAGCAAATATAAAACTCCAAACCTCTGCCGTCTCTGGTTACGTATTCCAATCCAAACACTCGTGGGGTCAGCGAATATCCCTCGGAAATCAATCTTTCGCAGAATAAATGTGACACTTTTCCACAAACTGTATCATCCAGATCAGATATCTTTTTCTCTTTTTTTTCCGACGTTCTTCTTTTGTGTGTGTTTTATGGAATAAGATATCGACGCCGTCCGGGAGATCACGATGATGGACGAGATCACGTGACCCGTCGTGTGACTTACATTGATCCGTCCACGATGACTGAGATTAAAAAAAAAAGAGAAGTCACCTGGTGAAGATTGAAAAGAAACGGTTTCGGTGTATCAGGTGAGGAAAAATGTAGCATGAACTTCATCGTAAGATAGAAATGAAAGCTGATGGAGAATGTAATGTTATATGTTTATATTGTGCTTTTTAGACGTCCGTTACGTGTCAATTAACACCTGTATTTTGTGGGACTTTTGACGTCAACCTCTTTGAAATTGTTAAATCTCGGTATATAAATAGTTAAGGGGAGTTAGACTTCAAATAACTTACTTTAATTTAAAAGTATTTTGGTAATCCCTAAAATTAAAAAAAAAATCCATCGAAATTTATTTTTGTCAATTTTAGCTTCAGACATTTCTTGATACTGTACAGCAAAAACAGAAGAAACATTATTTCGATTGCGCATGGAAATGCGTATTTACATAACTACCCTGTCACAATATGCATCGCCAAACGAGGCAATAAGATGCCAAATCGGCCAACTAAATCAATTATTTACAAATCAGTCACGT
This sequence comes from Metellina segmentata, assembly GCA_947359465.1. NCBI lineage: Eukaryota > Metazoa > Arthropoda > Arachnida > Araneae > Tetragnathidae > Metellina > Metellina segmentata. The sequence continues at coordinate 101,648,849 of OX375874.1, forward strand.
GAGTACTAGTTGACATGTTGGTCTCCCTTTTTAAAGCTCTTCTCAATCGCATTAATGAATCTACTTATATTTCATGTCCATAATTGTATGTAGATACTGGTCGAATAGTTGCCATAAGGAAGAAATATGCTTCATTTCTCTCAGTCTCTATACCAATATACTATTGCAAAATATAATCCAAAAATATCCTATTTCTGTTAAGAATAAAAAGGTAGAATTAGGTTACAAATGAGTGCTTACTATCCCTACTTGAATCCGAAATTCTTTCGTAACATTTATGATGTGGTATGAATCATGTGATAGCAGCGGAAAAAGAACAGGTTAACATATTAATTTATAGACAACAATGCATTAAACTTAGCAGCAAAGCTGTCTTCTAAGAGCAACGCATTTGAATTAATAAATATGATATTATGAAAGATAGAGCTAAGATTTTATGAAATAAAAGCAAAATATTTTTTGAACTCTTCATAAATATTGCATTAAAAACTAAATGAAGGATATTCAATCAAAACAAATTGGAGGGGAAATTATACATTTTAGGCATCCCATCATAGAGGCTAATTGTACAGTATCTTCAGTTTCGAATCCTGGGGCAACTACTAGTTGCGATTAATCAAATTGCATTTGACATTTGAGACCTACATACGCCATAATGTCTCCAGGGGAAATTCATACTATTAAGGGAGTTTCAGCTTTATAGCACTGCTTAGAGTACAATGCCCAAGTTGTTATGATCTAAACTTCTACTAATGATGCTTAATCGTTTGGAATATATTCTGGAATAGTTGTATACCTATGAGATATTTAAATTCTTTTGGAAAGGATTTATTGTAATTCTATATATGGAGGAGAAAATTCAACAAGCGATATAAGTACTGAAACGTCAGCTACAGTTGCTATTCCCGCTGTGAAATGAACTTTGCTGGGAACCAACTTTTCGAAAGTGCGATCCACAACTACAGGAATAAGCGCGGCTCCAAATCCGAAGCCAAATCCTGAAGAAAGAAGGAACAGCTACAGTCTACGTGTATGAGCTGTGGCAACGGCCTTGGCGATTGTTTTGGCGCACTTCCAATGTCACCTTGGAAATAATTGTTTCACAAAATATTGTTATTCCGTAAATATTTTTCTTTTTACAACGGAAAATGAAAGCTTGAAAACACATTTGAGAACGTTTTGAAAAGTACATTTTTTAAAAACTTTCACACAAAGTAATAAGCTTAAACACATTTCAAAACACAATTGTGAACCAGCAGGAAAACTAAACTGCATTTGTTGGGCAAGAAAACCCTGAAACATTATAGATACAGTGGGTATGTTGAAAAAGAAAAAGTTTTTTAAAAGAAAAAAAAAGCAAGAAATAATACAGCCTGATAACGTCAGAACTCTTGCGTGAAAAAATAAATAAATAATGAAAATAAAAATGGTCAAAAAAAAAACTCTTATTCTTTTCGTGAAAATTACTATAATAAAATAGAATTTCCACAACTGTCGAAATACAAATAAATGGACCAATGGTATCACAGAAAACGATTTAAAAGGACCAATGCAATCAAAGGATATACTAAAAACAAAATAACCAATGGGAGGAAATAAAAATTTTCAAACGAACCAATGAAATCAAACGACTTTAACGGATTTCGGAAGAACTTTGTAGAATATTCAAAATGAAAATTGAAAGTTTCAGTTTGCTGAGGTTGCCATGAAAACCAGAACAACCGTAACGACAGATGGTTTGCCTTAATTTATTGTAACTCGCTACTTAAAGTACGCCAAAAAAATCGCCAAGCCGTTGCCATCACTCATAAACATAGAATGTAGCTGTACCAGAAAGAAAATACTTCGTACCATTTTGAAAAAAGGTAGAACAAAAACGATGGAGGATTGGTTGATTGTGATTAACTGAGATACTGGGTTGGCGAGCGTTAGCGATCAGGGGGCAGGCCCCCTAGTTGATATTAAAATCAGGGGAACAATTTGTTACAATAAATAGTGTTTAAATTGAAAATCCGTTTCAAAACTGAAAAGTTATGTGGCAAAAGTGATAAATGTGTGTAAAAATCCTTACACAATTTTAAAACTATTTCTGAATGTAACACGCATTTGTATTTGAAAATTGCAATCCAATCTATGTTAATATGTAATGTCACCAACTCTCTCAAAAGCAAGATTTTTATATGTATTTATCGGCTTATTTTAGCACTCAATTTCTAACGTATACATTAGCGCGATTGCAAGCAACACTGTACAATCGTAATATTAGTTTCCTTACTGAAATTGTTCCTACGTGGCTAAACGTGTTTTACAGACTTGCTTGACGGTAAAACAAACTTCGCGCTCATGCATGTTTTCTACAAGTATCTTGAATTCAAGAGAGTTTTTCTACATTGATCCTGTTTGTGTTTACAGAGATTAAAGACTTACTCGACTATATTTTCTTAAAATTAGGAAAATGTATTTTACAATAGTGAAATTCGATAGTCGTGAAGTATATTTTACGATATAAGTGAAATTCGATACAGGCGAAATGTATCTTACGATATTTCTGAAATTCGATATTAAATATTGCTCAGGGTCCTTATGTGTATTTTTGAAAATTTCAAATCTACGCATTCGTTAATAGAAAAGAAAATATCCATCTTACATACCCTTGAAGTAGTTTCATAAATGTAGTTTAGAATCAGATAGAAATATTGTAAAATTAACTATGTGACTAAGACTGCATACCTTGAAGTGAGGCATTCAAGATTATTTCAGATTTTTAGTGATCTAACAGTCCAAACTTTAGAGTAAAGAAAGAAAGTCAGTGAATAGCGTTATTTCTTAGTCGTCTATTAAAAGTCTATATTAAAATCTTTGAAATATTCAACTAATTAGGGCAGTCTCCCACCGCCTAATTACTGGAAGAATTGGTGTCTCAATTCAATTTTAGTATTACCCAAGAAAGGTTATTTGTAGTGTAAGGTTATTTATTAACTAAGGTACTTTCGTACAAAAGTACCGCAACTAAACGACGTTATATGGAAAACGTGAAAATATCATCACTCCTTCACTCCTTTTGAAATTAGAAGAAAAAAGTGGTATATACACTCGATTTTATCTCTCTCTCTCTCTCTCTCTATATATATATATATATACCTTCAAGTAATTCGGGCAAGTATACATAACTTGGGATTTCTATACATAAAAAATGAGTGTCTCGATTCTGTTTCAGCATCCTCCAAAGAAGATAATTATAATTTATTGTAGTACCAAGGTACCACAGAGTTAACAAACATTAACTAGCAAACACGAAACCATCCTCACTTTCGAAATGGATTGCAAACAAAGGTGCATACTCCAACCGAATACATTTAGTCCCAATCATGTAATACAGGGCTTGTTCAAAAATATGGAAACCCCTCGTGAAACGCATGCTTGTAAATAACTGTTTATTCTAACGAAATGTGTAGGTGACGCTGTTGTTTTTGCCTACTAACGCCACCTATACAACGTCGTAAATACGCTGCGCAGGTCCGTCGTTGTTGGTGCACTGTTCTGTGAAGTTGTAATTGCATCAGGTCAGAGCTAACAGACTTCGAACGGGGGCAAATTGTTGGAGCTCGTCTGGTGGATGCTTCCGCTGGAAAACACCATCCGCTAAATCACAGCGCGGATGAAAGTGTATGTTGAGTGATCGTGACAGACGATCATTAAGGGGGATTATGACTAAAGATAAGAAGACCAGAGCTTCAAATGTTGCTACTGAAATTAATATCTTGATCACATACCCTGTTAAAACCAAAACAATAAGAAGGGAGTTCCATAAGCAGGGTATTTCTAGCCGACCTGCAATTAAAAAATCCTTCATCCGTGATTCTGATGCCTGTAACAGGAAAAAATGGTGTTTAGATCATAAAGCCTGGACTATGGAGCAATAGAAGAGTGATGTGGTCGTATGTGTCTTGTTTCCCACTATTTCCCATTTTTGGCCGAGTTAAAGTCTTGCAAATGCCATCCCAAGTCTATAATACAGACTGCTTGTTGCCACGAGTGAAATATGGCGGGGTTCTATGATATTTTAACATCCATATCGTGGTTTTCTGAGGTCCCCATGATTATTTTGCAAGGGCACATTAAGGCCAAGGATTATGTGAACATTTTGGCCGATCAAGTCCATCCCATCGTACAAACTTTGTTCACTAATGGTGATGGTGTCTTCCGAGACCCCTGTTCACACAACTCACATCGTCCAGGACTGGTTTTCTGAGCACGAGGATGATTTTCCACATTTCCCCTGGCCACCACAGTCACCAGACCTCAATATTATCGAATCTGCCTAGTCTAGATTAGAGAGGAAAGTGTGTGATCGCTATCCACCGCCATCATCGTTATCTGAACTTGCTACCGTTTTGAAAGAAGAATGGTACAAGATTCCCTTGGCAATTCTACAGGAACTATATTTATCCATTCCGAGGAGACTGCAAGCTAATTTGAATTTCAACGGCTTTCCTACACCATTTAAGTCCGGCTTATCACGAAAGTTACAAGTACTCTCCTAAATCTAAAACAAATTCTCAAACTTCCACTTACTATCTCGCAGAGACTCCGTTTTTAAAATGAACTCTTCACCTCTTCCCAATACACCCAAAACCAACACAAGAATAGTGCAGAGAACAAATGAATCAGCGATCAACTCTCTATGTAGAGAGGTGGGAGACATTCTCGCAATAGACAAATGCGCTGTCAAACTAACAATAAAAATAGTTATTAGTAAAATAAGGGAATTCCAGGAACTATGGAATAAAAAAAACCACAGTACTAGCACAAGTATAAGGCACATTGCTAGTAGAAAACAGCTAGTCAAGAAGAAAACAAAAAGAACAGGGAAAAAAAACACTTTGAAGAAAACAAAAAACAATACGAGGAACAGTGTAAGGATAGTGTATTCCAAATCGCCGCGCTAGAAGGAACACTAAAAGCTTGCCAAGAGGTCAACCAAAACATGGAAAAAACAAACTTCAAAGAAGAAATGCAGAAACTAGAAAACAGAATTACCGACATACTACAAAGCCACCTAACAAACAGTCATAACAACCAAACAACAAACCAAGAAATTACAGAACTAACAAACCTACTCAAACAACAACACATACCCAACTTAATGTCAGCCAAACTTTTGCAGCAGCTCTCACAAAGAAGCCCGCCTACACTCAAGAACCACCTGAGCAAAAAAACATTAATATTAAAATCAACAACAAAAGCTACAGGAGAGAAACTGCGAAAACAGGTTCAAACAACCCTAGGAGGCACAGCCCACAATTTCCAAGTAAAAAGAATATTTGCTGGAAAAAAACAACAACGTCATCATTAAGACAGACACAACAAATGGTTGCAAGGCTCTAAAAAAAGCAATAGAAGAGGGCCACCTCAGTAAAACACTAACAGAATCCCTGATACAAGAATAAAACCTATAATCATCCACAAGACACTATAATAGAAAAAAAAATCATCGAAACCTTGGAAACAAACATAGGAGAAAAATTCCAATCGTACATAAAAACAAGAACCTTCACAGATAAAACAGAAACAACACACATGTGTCTCTACCCCAACAACAGAAAAGAATACAAACTGCTAACACAAAAAAGACTAGTATTCGCCTTGCCAAATTGTACCATAAGGGAATACAGATCAATCAATAGATGCTTCAACTGCCAAGCATACGGCCAGATATCCAAAGCCAGCACAGAAAAAACATTCTGCGGCAAATGCGCAGAATGACACGACACACGCACCTGTACCAGCCAGGTAATAAAATGCATCAACAGCGACCAAGCAAATACAATTTATGAAACAAACTTCGTCACAAATCATTTTGCATTCGATAAGCGCTGCCCCAGTGCAGTCAACTCAACACCTCAACAACCAAGCAACATTACACCAAACCAGAATTTTACTGACCCATAAATTTACTACCAATCCTAGGGAAGACTACTACTCTTGCACCTCAACAAATTTGTCAGGGAAAAAACTTATTCAATGATAAGCAGTTCGGATTCCGTACAGGGTGCTCGACGGAGCACTCCCTAAAAGAAATCCTCATAAACATCGAGCAAAATAAAACAAATCAACTCCACATCTGTCTGATATCTCTTAACATTAAAGGAGCATTTGATTCAATGTGGTGGCCGACCCTCTTCCAAGCACTCCACAAATACGAGTTTCCACCAGACCTAATAGCCATCACGAGAAGCTTCGTAACAAATAGAAAATCCTCCTACATCAAGGCAACACTCCAATCACACACCAGCTGCAAAGGGGATGTACACAAGGTTACTGTCTGGGTCCCTTCCTATGGCTAATCACAATTAATGGACTACTACAACAAACCTGGCCAACAAACTCTAAAATACAAGCCTTTGCTGATGACATATCAACAATAATCACAGGAAGAAACAGACGCACATTAGAGAAATCAGCAACAGAAGCCCTCAATAAAGTCCAAACATGGTTCCAGCAAGAAAAACTTACACTAAAACAACACAAATCTATGGCAATAGCAATTGGAACCAACAAACAGCTGGCAGGAAAACCCACCATCCAGAGTAATACGATGAAAATAAAAGTATTCAACCATCGTAAACTACTGGGCATTATCATATACAAAAACCTTAACTTCGCGCAACACCTGGCACACCTCAAGACAAAAAGCCCCATCCTTAGCAATAGCATTTCTCATACGGTCGGTAAAACCTGGAGCACAAAGCAACGTTTTCTAAGCATATGGAACAGAGCAGTGGCAGAACGCCAAATATGCTACGCAGCAAGTGCATGGGCACAACATCTGACCCAACGCAACATCTTAAAGCTGCAAAGCCTCCAGCGCCTCTTCACAGTGCAAATCTTTAGGACATACTTCACAACGTCAACAAATGCATTACAAGTTTTGGGTGGTACTGAGCCCTGCACTTAGTGGCACACAGAGAAGCTGCATTCACCAAACTCATCAGATTAAAACAAGATGTAAATTAACTGGGCACAACTTTTAACACCAATGACTATGAACAAGAGACATATATACACAAAGAAAATATTCGGCAAACAAATTACGAAAAAATAGGAGGACAAGGCCATACCGAAACAGATATTAAAATATACACCGACGGCTCCAAAACGCAAAACGGAGTAGGAGCAGCTTTTGTGGCATTTAGAAACAATATAGAAATCCATAACCAAAAAAATTCAGCTTCATAATAACAACACAGTACCACAAGCATAGAAAATAGCCATCCTATTTGCCCTAGCATGGGCAAAACAACAAATATATTCCACTTGTAACAACTAACGGACAGCCTATCAACTATAAAGACACTCCAACAATTCCAAACAAAGGATCCAACATCGCAATAAATCCGAGCACTGCTTAAAAATAATTGCCACAATACATTCATCAACTGGGTCAAGGCTCACATAGGTATACAAAGCAACGAAACGGCCGACCAGCTTGGAAACGAAGCAACAACCGGAGCAACAAACTTCTAAATCACACCAAAACTACCCTAGAGCCAGGCAAAACAACTAATGAAGAGAGCAGCACTTAAGAGATGGCAGGAGGTATAGGACGAGGGAGAAACGGGAAGAATTTATTCGTTCTTTCCAAGAGTCAACCTTAAAAAGGAGCCACACGGATCTTTCCTCACGGCATTTTACACAGATACCTCAACAGATTCCGCATAACAGCCACAACCAACTGCATCAGTGGGCACGAGGGGACTCCAAACCATTACGTGCTGGAATGCGCACTTACAGCCACAAACCACCTGCTACAGCCAACAAATGAACACTTCAGGGAATGAGAAAAAAACACAGTAAATAACAGCAAGGCACAAACAAAGATAATGCTAATCACGAAATATCTAACAGAGAACATCGACACAATCAAACAATAGTGCCGCATGGCAAATTATATCACTCCGCAACTAAAAACATTGAACTTCCACCCATGCTCAAATCTTACCAGTGCTAATAGCACTTACATTATTAATAATTATACTTTAAGAAATTGTTTTTTAATACCCATGTATATTTGTCCAACCCTTGTATGTGTAACGGGAACCCTCATCACGAGGAGCTCCCATCATGAACACAGATAAAGAGTGATAACACCTGCCCCCCGTTCGGCAATAGGTGGCATCACTCCTCGTGACAGTTGACATAAGCTCAATTTGACAATCAAACTGCAGCAAAACCGAAAAGTCCAAAACCAGCGGCGCAGTTGCTCCTAGAGCAGAAGCGCACAGCCAAGGGTTCGCCTAAATCTGTCACATTCCGTTACGGTGGGCTCAACCACTTTTTTCGCAGCGTGTCCATCACCAACCACTTTTACCTGTCCTATTGGACAGGGGGTAAGGGGGACACCTTCGGTGTCCAAAGGTTAAGGGGGTCCGGGACACAAAAATCGTCAAATTTTCGAATTTTTTTTTATTATTTTAAGAAATTCTCTGCGCTTTTCTGCTTAAAATGACGTCTAAATCATGTTTCTATCTTAATTAGAACTAGAGATATAATAATTTTTGTGGTGCGTTGTTTTGAAAATCTACACTCTTGACAGTTGTTGTCATGGCGACAACATCTGTCCTTAAAACTTTAAATGCGTTTTTCTCCATGATACATTTTTTCAAGATTTCCTGTATTCAAATTGCTATAACTCGAAAACCGATAAGGTTTAAGTGTTGAAATTTGGAATATATCTTTTTCAAACATTATACTTTAATTTCGATTCAGCAAATTTGAAACAAATATTTACTTTTAAAAATATGACTTTTTAAAAAAAAAGTATCTTAAAATTTTCACAAATTTTCATTCAAATATTTTTTATTTTTTATTAAATTAATATTTTTTAAATTACTGAATCAAAATTAAAGTTAATAAATTTGTGAATAATTTACTGCAAGAATTTTGAAAATGGATCAAGAATATTTTGAACCTTAGCAATTTAAAATGACCCCTCTTTTTTTTTAAATATTAATTTAAAATTTTTAACGAACTTTTAGAAAAATTTTGTGTTGTGCATTCGCTTATTAGTTAGATGGGTAATCAGTACAAAAAAATTCTAAATTCTAAATTAATTAATAAAATTTTTTTTCAATGTGTCCCGGACCCCCTTAAATGTTTTGTTTTAGGTGTTTCCATATTTTTTCCAACCACTGTATATGTAGTCAGGTGTGGCTTAATTTACAGAAGTAATGTGTCATATTATCCTTACACGATTTATTCTCTTTTTATTGAACTCTTCCCAATCCAGTTTCCTACTCCGCACAAGTAATATTTATAACAATACACAAAAAAGTATCACAGTTAAACGATAATTGGCCAGCACGAAAACATCCCAACATCTTTCAAAATGAAGAGTCGAAAACAAAGGTACATACTCCAATCGTGGACATACCGGTCCTAAATTTAAAGACTTATTACAAAGGCAAATAGTATATCTCACCAAAAATATTACATTGTCTGGCATTACTAGTTACTTTGAAGTTAAGGAACCCTCAATAAAATTTCTTAATTATAAAACTCCAGCATCAGCACCATCGCGAGAACCAATCTAATTATCGATCCCACCCACACGTCTCCTAGCTTGTCTCTCAGCAGAGATCCCTATTTAAGTTGGCTTCCATCAACATCTAATTGATCGGGACATTTCTTCGAATGCACTAAATTATTAAAACCCGCGTGTAAGGTTTCTAGACACCCAAATTAATGTCACGAGCGATCAGTTTATTAAAGGTGTGTAACTGTATCATAACTGAGGAGCCCAGGCCCAATTACCAGTCCCCGTATTTAGTTAATGTTCTATATTAATTAAACCTGCTCTCATCGTCCCCCATTCAGTTTAATCATCTGCAGTTCGTGGGACATTTCAATGGGAGTCGCAATTGATGCGAATCTGATTATTCACTGGCATGCTTAAGCTGATTAGCTTTTAGAACTCAAAAGACGTAACCGGAGTGCTTCTAGTGGGCTGAAGGATGGGAGGGGTTTTGTAGCGTGGGATCTATTTAAAGTGGTACTATGTAGCTGTACTATGAACGGAGAGAAAATCGCCTTATTAGCTATTGAAAATACAACTTATGAGATACTTGGTAAGACTTATAAATGTTCCATTCTGAAAAATAGTATGTATGAGAGAGAGATTTTCAACGTTGGGTCTGCTTAAAGTTGTATGATGAAATTCAAGACTGATCTGAGAGAACATTCTTTTATTAGCTACTAGCCACTGCGTAGATAGCCCGGCGTTGCCCGTGGCGTTTGCTCCGCAAACCAACACCACGGGCAACGTCGTGATGTAAAGCATTAAGCTGGTGTAAAATTTTCCGCAGATTTCAAATCCGTTGAAGATATTCAATGTAAAAATGATTTATTTAAAGAAAATCATATTTTTAGGTATCAATCTGAACTGAAATTTTCTCCAGTTTTAAATCCGTTGAAATTTTAACTCTATCTTTAACCGTCTAGGAGATAGAAGAAAAAAGAACTTTGACTTCCGTTAAAGTCTGGATGGGAAATCAATAGCGCAAAATCAAAGCGGAAACAAACAAAATAATTTTTTCCGCGTTTTGCGGTTGAAAAAAACTTGGCATGATTCCAAACCCTGACTGCAAGCTCGCATGAGTAAAAAAGGTTATCCGCGTTTGAAAAGTCGATGGAGAATAATGCCATGAAATTCATTTACAAATCTTCTAGGTTGAGTTTTAAAATTCGCCGCGACCCAAAAATTGCAAATAATTCGGACTACTTGTGTGACAAATATCATTGCTGTAAGTGCCATAGAATCGTCCGGATTTTGAGGACCCAAACAAACAAACAAACACTTTCTTTTATGATAGTAGAAATTGAAAATACAGCCTATGAGAAACTTTGAAAGACTTAAATGCACCCTTCTTAAAAACTCAATGATGGATTTTGTAACGTTGGTTTTATTGGTACGATGTAACTGGTGGATCAAAGGAGCGAAAATTCCCTTATTAGCTATTGAAAATACAATTTATGAGATACTTTGCTATACTTAAATGTATCCCTCTTAAAAATAATATCCATAAGAGGGTTTTGTAACGTTGGCTTGGTCTAAAATGTTACGATGTTCCTGGAGGATGATCTGAGAGAAAATCATCTCATTAGCTATTGATAATACAACTTATGAGAAACTTTGAGAGATTTAAATACACCCCTCTTCTAACTCTATGATGGTTTTTGTAAAGTTGGTTTTATTTAAAGTGGTACGATGCAACTGATGGATCAAAGGAGGAAAAATCCCCTTATTAACTCTTGGAAATATAACTTATGAGATACTCTGCAAGAACTTTAAATGTACCACCCTGAAAAATAGTATCTATGAGAGAGGTTTTCAACGTTGAGTCTGTTTACAGTTGTATGATGAAATTAAGAAATGATATGAGAGAAAATTCCCTTATTAGCTATTGAAAATACAGCCTATGAAAACTTTGAAAGACTTAAAATGCACCCCTCTTAAGAACACTATGATGGTTTCTGTAACTTTGGTTATATTTAAAGTGGTACGATTGAACTGGTGGATCAAAGGAGTGAAAATGCCCTTATTAGCTATTGAAAATATAACTTATGAGATACTTTACAAGACTTATAAATGTACCACTCTGAAATATAGTATCTATGAGAGGTTTTTAAAGTTGGGTCTGTTTAAAATTGTATGGTGAAATTTAAGAATGATTTGAGAGAAAATTCCTTTATTAGCTATTGAGAAAATACAGCCCGAAACTTTGAAATACTTATATGCACCCCTCTTGAAAACTCTATGAGTGTTTTTGTAACGTTGGTTCTATTTAAAGTGGTACGATGAAACTGGAGAACGACCTGAGAGAAAATTCCCTTATTAGCTATTGAAAATACAATTTGTGAGATATTTGTGTTCAAAAACCATATCCATAAGAGGGTTTTGTAACGTTGGCTCTGTCTAAAATGGTACGATGTAGCTGGAGGATGATCTGAGAGAAAATTCCCTTACTAGCTATTGAAAATACAACTAAAAGCTACTTTACAAGTCTTGATTGTCTACTTTTTGAGACCCAAATGTATTCCTCTGAAAAGCTCTATCTAAACCGATAATAAATTGCAAACGTATCTGAATTTTAGAATTTCACCAAAACATTTATACAGCTGTGCATCAATCTGACAACTGCTGGTCAAAATTCAGAAGCTGTCTAATTGTGATTTGGTCTCATTTATTTAAAGCATTGTTGTACAATAAACTTTTTATAACGCGAAAATATTTTTGCTGCTGCATTAATAAGAGCACGACAAAGATGTAAGTGATTGTAAATAGTTTTCGTGGCAATGTATCACTGTTGCGAGTGTCTGTTTGGTCAAATGGATAAGTTTTCAGTTTATACGTAGACGAGTGGTCGGCAAACTCATAAGTCCAAAAGAGCCAAAGATCAGCAAAGTACAACGATTAAGATTTGTTTTGAGAGCCAATTTCTTTTCAAGAACCATGTTTTTAGGAGTCGGTTTAAAAACTAGTTACTAACATTAAATAAAACCAGGTATAATAATAATAATAATTTTATTTTTACTGACGAAAAAATATTTTTTACATAAAAATAAAAATTTGACAAAACATGCATTTAATGTAACAATGACCTTGAATTTCCTTATAAAGTTTGAATTAGTCAGGTGTGTATGTCGTTTTTAATTTAAAGCAAGATTCCATTATCTCATCAATAAGACGATTTATGATAAATGCATGCTTGAAAACGATTATTTGCATGAATATGCAGAGAGTGAAAGAACAGCAAATGCTATTTTTTAATTGATCATATGAGTCAGAAATACTATTCCATGAGTTGAAAATTATCTTCCTTCCCTAGGTTTTTCAAAGCAGACCACTATTTCTGTGAACTAATATCACATTTATTTTTCTTCACTTTTTCTATATCAGCATTATTGCGTTCAAATTTGTATCTTCGTATTTCTTTGTTTTTAAGCTCCAGTAACTGCATTTCAAAAGCGCCAATGTCAATATTAAAGGGAGAACGATTAATATTCTGTTACGTCATCACTGAGGTTTTTTTAAAAAAACGCTAATGTCAGCTATGCTATTTTAGAATTCCCGGAACCTCCGTAGAAAATCTTCCCTTATGTTTAAAATTGTTTTTAAATAGTAAATGTCAATTACCGAGTTATTTTCTTGGAAATGTTTCAGCAGACTTGGAAAATGAATTATAGTTTTCTATTTCAAAATCATGAGAAAAAAGGGATAATTTGTTTTCGAATGAAATATGACTTCTTCCAACATCGAAACAATTCTGTTTTCTTTCTCCTGTTGTTTAACTACTAAGATTATTTAGATAAGTCGTAACGTCTACTATGAAAAAAAAGTGGGATCCAATATTCGTCCATTAGTTCTAGATAGTCAACATTCAATGATAGCATTTGCAAAACCTATCCTCGCCACGTGTTTGACCTTTCATTGGCAATAATCATAAAAGTTCTAGTACCTGAAGATGAAATACATCGAAAAAGTGAAAATTGCGCAGTGTAATTTCTGTCACAAGATTCGTCAACAGCTATTGATAAAGCTGTAACCAATTTAAGATCTTCGTTTTGCTGATTGGTTATATTCGAAGATATTTTGACAGAGATGTAGTTTACTGTTTTAGCAAACAGTGGTAACTCTAATTTTTTTAAAGAATTTCTGTCTTGTTCTTTAAATCCCGGAATAGCTCTTAGAATGAAGTTATAAAACACCTTTTAATATATTAGCCGTCTGTGTATGCTTGGTTTGCATCTCTTAGTATTCTCTTGACTAACAATTAACATTGTTGGAAGATTACAACCAATAATTAAATACAGAACTTGATTTTTCTTGATTCTTCTAAAGTTCTTCAACTGCTTTCTTCCTCGCATCATCGGTGGGATATTTACAGCCAGCATTTAGTCGATATCAATTCGTAGCAGAGCCACCGTCAAGTGACTAAAGAGCCGCTGTTTGCCGACCAACTCCCCAAAATGCCATTAAGAGCCAAATATAAAGATTGGTTTTCTATTGACATTTTGGAGAGCTGGAAGTCGCAAGATCATACACGTGATCAAAGGATTGATTCAGAGGGCAAAAAATGAAATAGTAATTTCATATTAATTAATTTTAAGCTAAATTTTAAAAAGGTGCAAGTGGTTGCATTTATACAAAAAGTTGTATTTATGTTTCGATTATAACTCACTTGCAATACACCCCATGTAGGAGAAATTTTGGTTTTAGTACTTAACATGCAGCGTAGAACGTGTGAAGAAAAGTTGCATTTGTTGCAAAAAGTTGCCCTACTCATCACCTAACTAAAGAACAAATGCAAACAAGAATTAACCCATGTTGTGAGACGAAGCATTCTTAAAAATTATCCGAATTTCCTAAAGACTGCAATAACAGGTGATAAAACTTGGGTGCATCATTTTGATCCCCTTACCGAGTCCGCAACAAGTCTATGGAAATACACTGATCCTCCGCCCCCGAAAAAAATCCGACAAACCAAATCTGCTGGAAAAGACATAATTATTATTTTCTTTGATCATAAAGGTATAATCAATCAACATGCTGTGCCTCCAAAAACTACTGTGAATAGTGAATATTACATTTCAGTTTTGAAAATTTTTCGACAACACATATCGAAAAAGCGACATGAACTGGTAGGGAATTGGACATTACATCACGATAATAATCGCCCGCATGTCGCTTCTTCTGTAGAGTAATATCTTAGTAAATGCAATATTAAAATCATGCCACATCCCCCTTACAGTCGAGATCTCGCACCATGCGATTTCCGGTTGTTTCCGTCGTTGAAGGAGGAGAAGCTCCGTGGTAGAAAATTTAACACAGATTCTGAAGATATTTCAGCAGTGCAGGGTTCTTTGAAGCAGCTTCCAAAACAAGGCTTCTCTACTTGTTTTGAAAAGTGGGTTGAACGTCTGAGGGAAAGTATTTTGAAGAAAAAGGATGTATTTTTTTTCTGTAAATTTATTTCTTGATTTTTTATGATTTTACCCTCATTTTTATGGAACGCCCTTTGTATATTATATTAATCAATTTTATACGCACTTTAGTGAGCGAGGTCTGAGAGACCTCTCTACACTAGTTACAAGACGGTTTGGAGACACAGCAGTTTAGGGTTAAGATTTAAGATTAAACATGTGGTTAGGAGGTTTTTGGATTTGTTGCAATTTTTCCACCTTTGTTTTCTCATAAACTGAAAGAAAATAACTTACGACATTTTTCCACCTTCTAAACATTAACAAACCAGACTCCAGGATGGGACTTACTCAATTTTTTGGGAAGAGTGACTTATAACATTTTGCCATCTGAGCACAGAATTGTGCTACCAACAACATAAATGCGAAGACTATAAAGATCGAAAAAAATCCAAATAGAATCCGACATTTTTATTTCCTTCACCACCCCTTTCACGTTTAAATATTTTTTAAACATTTTCCAAAATCAGACAAGAGAGATAATCATTCGGAAATCTCAGCAACAAAGACGTCAAGAAATCGACCTTGCCCCTGACCTAATATCCGACGCGATCGATACGCTTTTATTGAAAATAAAAAGTTGGCAACGGCGACACCCAAACTCTCCCTCATAAAAACTCCCCGGCAGCTCCAGATATAAAGCCTCTGTAGACCGGACGGAGCAACATAATAAACACCGGGTGTTCTTTCTAAAATAGCAATTCGATAAATCGATTAAAAGGACATTATTGAATTTCACGTCATTTTTTTTCCTCCCAACCCCCTAAAGGTGACTTTTCTTTGAACTTTGTGACGCCATGCGTTGTTTTTTACACTCCCCGTAATTGTGGGGCTTATAACCTTGGAAGAGCACACAATCGGAACGGCGAGTTTTTCTTATTCTTTCATTGGAGGGAGTTTTTCTTAAGTGCCGAAACAGTTCGATCGCATTAAGTGCCATGGAAGAGGTTTTAGTGTCGCCGTGTTCTTTCCGCTAAGTGTTGCGTAAAGTCCGGGTAAGGGAATTTTAAGGCTCCACACTCGTCCAATGCAATCAAAGTTATGTATTTTTTTATATTGCCGTTTCCTGTTGCTGGGGGCAATAAAACGCGGCTCAGAGGCACAGTGGAGAGCTCACTGAGAGACGGGAAGACTTTTATGTTTGCTTGAACAGAGTGGAACGTAGGATCAACACATTTTTCTTCGTGGGATGGAGTATAACATATTTATATTTCTTTCTTTACGGTGCACATCTTTCAAAGTGCTGTGTTTAGAATTTAGTGCTTAGGCTAAAGGTTCTCGTTCTAACCAAGTCTGTCTCTTGACATGTCGCCTGCCATGTGGCTTTTTTTTCTTCTTTTGCATCACAATAATAAACTGGAATTGGACTCAGCTGGATACCTTTACCAGTTTTTTATTTCAACTTGGAAAAGTCTCGATTAACTATATACACTATATGTACATGGAACATTCAATGAACGAATGTGCATATAGAAACAAATAGCTTCTCTCCACTGTTAGTTTTTTTTCGCCGGTGTTTAACTTCACCGTATAGCTTAAGATAGTCTTAAGAGAGCTCTTCCTTAGCCACTTGGCACCAATCGTTCCTCGTCTCGTCTCCCTGGTTTAGTTTCGTCGGGGGTGAGCCCGTCTCCATCTTTAAATTTCGGTACTGGTGTTTTTCAGTGACACTTGCAACATTCAGAGTTTCGAACTCAACAGTTGTGATCACTTTCCTTAGATCTCGGAATCGTTAAAAAAGGACGTATGTGACCGGCAGAGCAAGAAGTCGGAATACATGCCGACCCTAAGGCCCGTTGCCCACATCCGGTTTTCCAACGTGCGGCACCGCTGCCGCAACGCAAGTTCGCTTTGAGATATATTTGATCCAATTTAGTAGTGCACACATGCCGGCGCCGCACGTCCAACTTGCGTTCAATTTCTACCGCAGTTCCACAATGCGCCGCAGCTCGCCGCACACGCTTCTCCGGTCTGAAGAGTACCTTGTTTTCATAAATAAATATATTATAAATAATCTATATATATAAAATTCAAATACCACTCACTCACTCACTGATTCATCACTGTATCTCAAGAACTACACGTCCTAGGAAGCTGAGATTTTTCAGGGTGATTCTTATTATATCATAGGGGTGTACTAAGAAAGGATTTTGAAAAATTCGAATCCAAAGAGGCCTAAAATTGACCTAAGGCCTAAGCCAAAATCAATTTGAAATCGCCATAGAAATAACATTGAGAATAAAACGATTGCTATACGCACCTCAGATTGCTTTACCAGTGTTGATCGAAAAACAATTTCCTTAAAATAAATTAAATTATAATATTCATGTTTGAATTGAATTTTTACTTCTTTCCCTGATGAAAATAATATTTATAAATATTTGATTGATGAAGAAAGAATATTTAGAACATTTAATTTTATATTTACTTAAATTTTATAATGGAGCATTAAAAGCCCAAACGATCAACTCATTGATCATAAAAGGGTAATTTTGCTACTCGGTATCTGGCAACCTCAGAATTAATGTTTAATTTTTTAATTTGATTTATAATTACTTCTTTGGGTATTTGAGTTGAAAACGAGATGGTTGCGGTCACATTTGGGGATCCCCAAGTATTATAAATATGTGTTCTTTTTGCTTATAAATCATTGTCTTTATCAATATTGTTCAAGTTTTTAGTCGAATTGTTTTACTTCAGAATATATTCAGAAAGTCGAAATTCAACACTCTAGAACAGATATTTTGTATTCAGAAATCTGCCTGTTTTAAGGATCGGAATTTTGTTTCTGTTTGCATTATGTGTTCCGGTATATTACCTATTCCAGAAATATTATTTAGGAGTTGGATTTCATTTATTTATTTCCTGCAAATATCACTAGACATGGGTAATTTCATGGTGGTATATGTATATTTCCACCAACTTTCTTTAAATCTTCGGTTAAATACGTAATTGTGTGTAGGTTAAAAAAAAATAAAATTTACAAATCAAAATATTTTTAAATGTGAATTTATTATTTTAAAATGACGTGAAAAATTTCAAAAATAACTTTAAAATGAGATGGGTTACGTTAATTTTAAACTGGTAGTCATACTTTGTAGTTCAAAATATATTTAAAAATTTTGATATAGCTTTTCATTGAAAGACGATTAAATAAACTAAATTTCATTTGTTTTTCGTGTTTCATGGGTGTTATTGAAAGCTTACGCCATAGTCAAGTAACTACATCTATCATTCTAAATAGATACGTGCTTTCCATTTAGGAACCAAATTTCTGATCTTAAAAAGTACCATAAGGGTTCAATTTAAAACTGTATGTGTGTTGGAGAAACGGGAATTTTTAACAAGACTTTGTTGATCTTGGAATAATATCACACTAAGTAATTTTGAAAAAATGAAATTTTGTCTTAAAAGACAGAAAGTCGAGGTTGATTACTCTATTTATTGAAACTGTTCTTACACAACTTAGATGCATGTGAACCGTTCGTTGAAAGTGATTTTCTTTTTGTAAAAGCGCTGTAAAATCATCCTTCTGTTTATTAAACAATTGTTATCGATTGGGTTTAATTTGTGTACTCTGATGACATGTATTTCAAACAAAATCTGTGTTATTCCACATGTCACTGAATGGAATTTTCTGGAAAAGTGCATTTGCTTCAAATTAAATTAGTAACGAATACCGTAACAATTTAATTTACTATCTTCTCATATTCATGGTGAAATTTGAAAATATCGCTTACTAGATGAAAGAATGGCACAATGAAAACATATTCATAGGAAAATTAAGTGCACGACAATCCACCGAAAATTCGTCATTTTTACTGAAATTGAATGCACGGGAACTCGAAAACTTAAAATCAATTTCAGCATAAGCGTGAAGAATATGAAATGGATTATATGGTTGGATACAACATATATATGCATATTTGCGTCCGAAGTAAACTGTAGAAGCGACGGAGAAGTTAAATTGTTAATAAATGTTTTCTTAAATGATGCTAACATTCTTTTATGAAAAATAATTGAAGACTTTTCAATCAACATATTATTAATTCAACCCGAGCAAAGCCGGGTATTTCTGCTAGTAATTAATAAATGCTTGTATTCAGTAACGTCTGTTTTGTTTCAAAATGTACTTTTTTTACACTAAGTAAACGAAATAAACACGTTTTCTTCGATAGAATATACATCGCAAATGGCGCGAAATGAGTATTTGTGTCATTTCACGGTTATGTGTGCATAGTTGAGCTTCGGTGCCGCAGCGGCGACGCACGTTGAAAAACCGGATGTATGCACCGAGCCTAAGACAGATTTATGGTCTTTCTGGCGCGAGTTACCACAATACTGTTAACACACGTGTTCTTTTTGTGTGACTTAAGATAATTTAGGTGTTGATAACTTGTTTAAAGTCGAGGATGAACGGAATGGCAGATATGTGAATTCGAGACCGACCGGTTATGGCTCTAGGAGAAACTTCGGAACAAAAGGTCTGCATGCTATCGTCATTTTCCAGTCGTCACAGCCACTACGAAGAACTTTCCTTGTTTAACTAGACATTGCTAAATTTATTTCGAAAATCCTCCTGATGGTTTGTTACCCGATGTCCTTCGCAGGTTTATTACCTGATGTCCGTTCAGCCGTTAGCCAACTGTGTATCGGCGCAAGGTCCAAAAGCGGACAAACTGCGCCAAACACAAGACCGAGCATAACCAAGAGGTTTAGAAATAAAATAAAGATTAGTTTTCAAGCCAACATAAAATGGTAGATTTAAATTACAGCACGTAAAAAGAATAGAACACACTATCGTCGTCATAAATATAAAAACAGGTAATGCTAGTTAAAAGTTTTGATGCAAAGAAATGAAAGGTGAAATATTATATAGAATTTTAAAAATTGCATGGCGTTTAAAAATTAAAAAAAAATTTGGATGGGGATTCTCAGCAATCAAATCCTGCAGGTAATAAAATTGATTTATGGTAGAAGTATTGATTGTGAGAATTATAGCACTTCAGGATGTGGCAATAATAAATGTCAAGCAAAATTACTTGAGAGCATCGCCTGTGAGCACATTTACCTCTAATGGTTAAAAAAGACGTAAATGTATACACAGGTGTCATAATGTTAAGTGCATGTTAACCCTATAACACGCAGGATAACCATTGTGTTAAATGAATAAGCAGACATTTAACCCTGTTGGTTAAAATAGGTTTAAATGTGTGTGCCCATTTAACCCTATTAGTAAAATAGGTTTAACTGAGTGCGTGCATTTAGTCCTATTGGTTAATGTACACACAGGTGCTACATCTTAGGGTAAAAAACTTCCCTGTAGTTCCACGCTCTTTTTCAAAAACCAATAACAAACTCTCACCGGTTCTGAGCAAAAGGAAATATCTTTTTCCTGATTAGACCTTCTTTCCCCTTGCAGTAGTGGACTTGATGCGATGGTCTCATCCTTGGTAAAACTGACCAGCTCTAGGACGAGATATAACGTCCTTAGCAAAACTCACTAGATCTTGGACCTGATATCATATATCTGGAAAGTTAAAAAATATACTTCATTTTATGCAGTAAAATATTTTATTAAAGTTTTAAAACTACAGTGAGTGCTAGTTTGTTGTTGTTTCTTATGCCTACGCTGGCAGACCGGAGGAGTGCCAGGCCCGTCGAAGACGGCAAGAGGCGAGGGGGTGCGCCTTCCATGTTATTGAGCCCCATTGGGAAGAAGTCCGACTTTGCTCGACATACATGACACATCCGTTTTACAGGAAGGCCCCTTTCATACATCCATTCACTCACACATATCGCAAATTTGATCCCAATCAGAGGCCGATAACCCCCTGATCAGGTACCCCCAGAGGTATTGATTTAGTATGGGAACATGGGGGACTTTGTGACCACGACCTATTTAACGTGCCCCAGTCACCATTAGTGAACACGACGGTCTTTAGCTAGGTCGAAGCGCCGATCTCGCAATCATCAGAATTGCAGGCTCCGCCGAGGACAGAACCTACAACCCTTCTGATGCGATCCCGACGCTCTACTGACTGAGCTACCGCGGCACTTTAACTGTGTTTCGGTAGTTACAGTTTATAGAAATTCAGATATAAATTAAAATGCATGTGATGATAATACATCCAAGCAGCTTCAGAGGTACATCTTAATATGTCCAATGTGCTTCCCGAACCCGTGAACTCTAGTTCTATATTCGTTTCCCATGGAGTTCATTGCCTCTGGCAAACATGGGGTTGTTGAACATTGTTTGCCAGAGGCTAAGGGAAAATAACACATCATTACCACCAAGTCTATTATGACACCGTCTGTCTTGTCTTCGATGGTTCTTACGATGTAATCCTTTTGTTTACCTATTTCCTTTCACCTTCTTTGCATTCATTTACACGTCAAGCAAATTATTCTACTCACTATTTATTGAAGATTAAGCATATTTACATATGTTCAAAGATGTGAGGTTTTTACAGTTACACTAAGATGTTATTCAAACATCTGCAAGTTAGTGCCAACTTCGCTAGTCCAGGAGGGGCAGTATAGTGGTAGCGTCACCTAGCTGGGATCTTATTGGCCGATCTACATATGAATTCTCCACAACACCAAAGGCGTCAATTTTCATTTTGACGATTTTCAACCAACTGCATTTTTTTGAGTCACCGTTTCATGATTAAAACTATGACAAAACCCCCGAATCATCGTGATTTTTAGCGGAAATGCCGGTTTTCATGAGAAAACAATCGTTGATTCGTAACTCGATTTTTCCAGAAGCATCAAAGTTTTGAACGCGTTTTTGTAGAACGCGAATTTTTCAGAGTGGCGGAGTGAATTTTCAGCCCTTTGGCGAGGTGGTATCGTGAATCCCGTACACACCTAAAGAAGTTGCTCTTCTGCGGAGTTATTTAGATGAAGAGTGTGTTCAAAAAATGTTTCATATCGATAAAAACATCTTCAACTGAGGTAACAAAGGCAGTACGATAGAATCCCGTTTCTGATTCCGGCACTTAAGTTTCATTCGACATCGATATTTATCTCGCCAAAATCACCCCCGAAGGCATCAAGACAGTGCAGAAGAAGAAATAATCGTTGTTGTTATTATAAATCCCACCTCTTTCATTTAAAAAGAATAAACCACCTGCCCGGGTACCCATCGATTCCGATAACGATGTCACCAGCCCTGAATAATTCACCCGAAAACCCGTTATTCCCTCCGCATAACAAGAAGCCTCTCTCTCTCTCTTTGTTATCAGCACTCCACAGCCCTGGAGGAGCAGAAACAACCACCCTCGTCAAACTCCGAGACCGCACTTTAATTAATAACCTCCACAGAAACCGGAGAAAAACACCCCCCGGAACAAAGCGGTCCGGAACGATTCCTGACATGAAGGGCGGGTGTTCCAGACACTACAGTGACAAATTTCCAGTCAGGTGTCCCGCTAATTATGCACTTCGCACATTGTTAAGAACCTTTTTAAGAAGCCACTCTGGTCTGGAGAGTGTGTCGGGGGTGGAGATGGGGCAGGTAGGAGCACCATGCTGGTTTCGCGGGAAAGGGAACCCTGGAATGGGATCAGGAAAAAAGGTTGGGGTGGTTTAGGAGCAATTAAACACCCCCTGTTGGTTGTTGTTAAGAGGAATCTACTCATCTGGCCAGATCTCGATGGATGGTATGGTTCGTGGTTAGAAGTAAACTGAGCAGTTCTTGAATTCGCCATCATTGAGAAATGTTCGATATCTTGATGACTAGGAATCACACCATTGTCAAATTGGTAAGCTCTGGATGGACGAAATATTTGTTCGTTAATCATATTCAATTTTAAAAACAATGTACCCTTTCCATAGCTTAATGTATGGACACATTAATAATAAGCTTACTACTGCAGATTCGTAAGTTATTATAAAAGAGGGAAGTTTAGTTCCTTCGTATTTTCATCGCAGTGTGACTAGTTGAAAAGCAACAAATAATACTTAATGGAACGATTTACAGCATAGTGAAATGTGAGGGGTCAAGCAACCACAGTGGTTGAATATTGGATGAGTGGACTCGCTTACATTGGTATGAGTGGTAGTTACACTGAATTTGTTTAGGGGTGGAGCAACTGACAAAGGACAGTACTGAGAATCTCTTTGGGAAACACGAAATCTGAAAAATGTTAAGAGTAGAATAGGTGGAAAGAACGAGCTCTTCGACAAACCAAAGTGAAAACTAAAAAGTGGTTTCTGGCCCAGTATTATTGTCCTCATCTCATTGTGATCTGCATCAGCACCCAATGACCAGTTAATGAGTGCCACTCTGTTGAACTTCCCATCTACATATATTCGTCCCATACCTGTGCATAACTTACAACCTCTTATAACCTTCCTTCTTCTAACCTTCTAACCTACCATGAACAACCTACCTCCAGACCCATACTACTTGTTGCATAAAATACTCCTGAACGTATTGCCTGTGTAATCAGTGCAAAACTCTAATCACATTCCCACACGGCATCTTTATTCGATGTAATGACAATCTCCTGTACATATACACTGCACTGAAATAGTCAGTGGACATCTGGAGTGGAAAAAATTAAACTGAACTGTTCTGACACCACTTCATAAATTTATTGACTAGCCGAAATGGTTCAGTACCCTAGGAAGTGTTCATGAGGGAACGTATTTAGCATTATAAATATGGATTTTTAGGGATAAAGTTGGCTACAATTTTAGCGCTAAGATTTCGATAAAATTTGCACATTTCAATAGGATATATTCTTCCGTTTAACTTCAATCTGTTACCTCTGTAGTTAACCATATGCGGCTCTGAAATTGAAAAGGTGTTCGGTAACTTTTGTCAGTATAAGTCTATGGCATAACCTGTAAACGATTGAATAAATTAATACCTAAATTTAAAACGCATTGTGCTACTTTATAACACTTTCACTCTAAATTACACACCAAAATATTGACCTATAGAGATGAAGCAATCGTTCACACAAACAGTTTTTCTTTTTAATTGCGTATATACGTATGTTGAGCGTGAAGCAATTGAACAAATCACGTGTTAACAAAGGATGTTATTCAAAGTATTAAAGTTTCACAGCCATCACGCATGCGTGGTGTTAGCAGAGTCCTTTGAACTGATGCTAAAAGCGTATAAATAGAGGGCTGTAGCGGGACGTTGAAAATAGTGCATGGTTATTGTTTAGTGGCGAACGTTTAGTGAGACCTAAGTATTCCTCCACGATTAAATAGGGTGAAATTTCAACAACTTACATATTTTGAACGGAGATAAACATAAACCTTTCTTGAAGGAGGATTTTCCTATCGCGCAATAGCATCTCGTGTGCAGCGGAACAGTTCCACAGTGATGCGAGTTCGGAAGCAGTGGACCGACGAGCAACGGACAACTCGAAAAACTGGGAGTGGACGACGGAAGGTGACGTCAGCGAAGGATGATAGACAACTGGTCCACATGGCAGTGAATGACCTTACAGCTTCCTCCAGGCAGTTGGCAGCACTTTGGTCTACTGCTACAGGTGTACTAATATCGGTTTCGTCTATTCGCCGACGTCTGCAGCACCGTGGACTGCGTGCAAGGATTCCCTTATACAGGATCCCCCTCACGACAAACCATCGACGGCTGCGTCTGCAAAGGGCTCATGAGCACAGATCCTGGCGGGCTGATTGGAACAAATTGTCTTTTCTGTCGAATCCCGCTTTAATTTGTGGAACCATGATGGCCGCATTCGTGTTAGACGCTATGCCGGTGACCGCTGCCTTCCAGAGTGCGTTATCGAACGTCATAGTGGCCGAACACCCGGAGTTATGGTCTGGGGTGCGATTTCGTATCATGGTCGATCTCAGCTGCTACGAATTGAGGGTAATCTGAATAGCAACAGGTAAGTCTGTGAAATGCTAGAGCCCGAAGTTTTTCCCTTCCTTCAAGGCATCCCTGGTGCTATATTTCAACAGGATAATGCACGCCCACGTGTTGCAAGGAATGTATGAGACTTCTTTTCAACCCAACACATGCAAATTCTTCCTTTGCCTGTTTATTCGTCGGGTATGTCACCTATTGAGCAAGTGTGGGATTTGGTTGGTCGGCGTCTCGCTCGTGATCCGCGTCCTACAGCTTCAAAAGACGAACTTTGGGTGCGCATACAAATTAATATGGAATTATCTTCCTTAAGCAGACATTCAACATCTGTTTCACTCCATGCCACGTCGTATAGCAGCACTTATTGCAGCGCGTGGTGGCTACACCAAATACTGATTTCGGACACTTAATGTTGTTTTTTTGTTTTGAAAATTTATTCATTTCTTTGTACTAATGCATGCCGTTTGTGTATTAAATTTCATTTAATTTTGATGACTCCTTCATGATGTTGCATTTTTTACAAACAGCAGAATATATTAACGCTACCAGAGCCAGTTTTTTCCCAACCTCATACTGTATAAATTATCATTAATTCAATAAAAAATGTAGAATGTGTTAATAAATCATGTTTAAAAATTATTCCGAAAACCAAAAAGGTGTCTACATGAATAAAAACCTTGTATGAACTATAGCAACGCGATCAAAGTCGGTTTTTTCACCTACCTCATGTTTCATAAATTATCGTAAATTGAGTTAACAAAATATAAAAAAAATAATGAATAATGTTTTAAAAAGTATACCAAAAACAAATGGTGTCTACTTAAAAAAACCTCCTTGTATTAACCATATTAAGTGTAGTCATTAAAAAAGGATTGACTTTGTTTTGTAGCCCGTGCATAATCAATTTGAAATTTCGTTGATAAGAAAAGGGACAACGATCAGTGTGTTCCAGTTTACGTTCAATGATGTAGTCTGGTTATCAAAACTCATGTTTCAAAACTTATTTCTTAAATTCACCTTGCTCTCGAAAAAGGATAATCGTCAATATCTTCTCAAATTCCCAATAGTTGAATTTAGTCACTTAGAGTAAAATAATGTCATGTTTTAATAATCATTTGTGCATAAGTATCTTCCTTTAAATCATTATTTATGGATATTTCTGTTTCATCATTTAAAAGTATTTCGGTGCAATAGCAGAATTTTTATTATTTTATTGAGAGTGACCTATACCTACACATGGTACGTCCCGTTTCGTCACGCATCTGTTTGATTCAAACAAAAGCACTTTTGTAATTAATGACGTTTCCTGTGGTTTTAGCTAATGTATTCCTGTGTTCTCTCCGACAGTAACACTATAATTTCCAATATTTTCATTCAGCAAGGGCATTAAGCGTTTTCTATTCTTCATCAAAATTTCGGTCATTGTGTTACTTACAAATAATTACTGAAATTTAATTAATTAAAAAGTATTTCATTAATTATTTTATTTAAATATATTCCAACTTCATCCAAAGTGACGCTAAAACTGTTAAAATAATAAAAATTTCCATATGAATTAAAGAGGAGAAATATATAGAAATATTTTATATATTTGGTCCATTCCCTCATACTGAATGGCTTAGTCAACAGTCTAAAATATATAAATATGGCTAGGATAAAAAAAAACAAGTTTTGACTGGTCTATAGCAATTTTGGTGAAAGAATATGTTTCTTATCATCAGGATCAAAATATACAAAAACATATCCAGAGTTCAAAGTTTTATTCTACAACCAATAATTCCCTGATTATTTTAAATTTACAATTCAATAGTTTTGAAATGTATGTTCATCGCTATATATTCTTTGTAGTATCAGAGATTATAAATTGAGTAATGGACGTCACTACGAATTTTGTTTTAAAATAATATATTGCGCACATCATTGTTATATCGTCACGTATTTATAATCAACTAGGGGGCCTGCCCCCTGCTCGCTAACGCTCGCCACCCCCGGAGGATTGCTTCGCAATCCTCATTGGTTCGCTGGGCGAACCTATGCTTGCTTCGCTCGCCTCAATGAAGACATGTGTCCTAGCAGAAGGGATTGTTTACAAAATATGTTACCAAAAAATGTTTTTCAAATCTAAATTTGCTGTATTACAGGAAATATATATACAGTATCTCTAAAATCAGAATTCAAATGAAAACTTTGTGCAAATTTTGACTCGAAATGTGAGCGTTGCTTTGGAAATTGAATACCCAGCATGTTGTTTGTGTGTACATTTTCCCAGCACTCAAACGACCCACACTTTTTCATTGAGTTTGTTGCCGAAAGTTGTAGTGCAAGCGTCTTGTTGAACTATAATTGTTGGCCCTGAAAAGGACCGTTTTTTAAATGGCCCTGAAAAGATCCTCCGCTTTCTTTGATTTCTATTATAAACTAACTGCAACAGCTCATTAAAATTTCCTTTTTTTTTTTAAATAAAATTTCATCCGATAACGCTATAAATTCAATCGATGTGCGAGACTTCGCGATAAACAAACAATCGTACAGTGTTGCCAAAACGCGATTACAAATAACGTCTTTTTTGCGTGCCACGTAAGAGAATTATATATAGAGATGATATTTATATACACCCACACATTTTCCGTTCGTAATATTAATATATACCAACAATATTAATGAATTTTTATTTTTAAAAGCTGATTTAAGCAACGAAACGTAATTTGTGTTCAAACTTTAATTTAAGTAAACATATAAATTAAATGACTATCCAAACTTCTAAGTAGAGAAATAACCAATCTATTTCACCTATTAGTGTTGAATATAAAATGTAAAAACAAGTTCATTAATGATTGAGTTATGCTTCCGCCTTTTTAAATTATCCAAATCGATATATATAAACAAGAAATAATTTTTCGTTGATCTAAAAATAGACCTAATTGGAAAAACAATTTTCTTTGTAACGTGAATTATCAAAATATAATGAGTGTATCATCATAACATAAATAATCTTTATGTAACACAAATACTTGTCCGTTTACTTGCAATTTATTGATTATAAATGCAAAACAAATAACCAGAATAATCATTTTCCTGTTTCGTATAAAATTACAGTAATAAAAGAATAATAATAAATAATCAGCCGACCAAACAATCTGGTGGTTAAGGTGTTGAAATATCTATCTACCTAAATCATTTTAAAAACAATTTGCACATATATAGATATTTGTGCAAATGTTTTATTCATACTTCCTCATACATGCAATTATCGGACTAACGGTAAAGATGTTAGCTTCTAGATGGGAAGGCTATTGCTTCGAATTCAGGTCAAAGCATGGATATTTGTAAGCGTATGGTGTAGAGGCGGTTGGTGCCCATAAATCTGTCGTGGCCGAATGTCCTCACATTGAGTTGGTGTGGACGTTTTTAGATTAAGGTGACAGTTCAGGTGTTGCCTCGTCATCGGACAGTGGCTCAAAATTACGTATTGCTTTTCTCGGTTTTTTCCCTTAGAGGATTGATCCCGGACCGTCGTCAATAGACAATTATGTAGCTTTAGTACGACGTTAATTTAACGTTACCAGTTTCCAAGTAATAATTCATATAAGTGTTAGGAACATATTTTTATAAAAAATTTTCAATACACTACACTACAATAATGAATCGGACGCCAGAGAATTTGTACAAAATCCGATTACTTGTTTGGGGGTGTATTTCGTGGTAAGGCCTGAGACCTTTGCATATTGTTCCTAGTCAATTGAACGCCGACGTCTACATGAACATTTTGCACTGTCAGGTTCTTCCTACGCCCTGCAATTTTATGGAATGGACAAATGTTACTTCCAGAGCGTTAACGCTCCATGTCATATTGCAGGCTCTGTCAAGCAGTGGTATCAATATATGGATGTAAAACGTGTTCCCTGGCCTGTTCAGAGTCCCGGCCTAAGCCCCATAGAACATTTGTAAGACGTTAGAGCGACGCTTACGGACCAGGGAACCACGTCCGAAATCTACAGCTGAGCTGGCGACATTCTTGCAGCAGGAATGGATACAAATACCCATAGCTGTGTATCAAAGCCTTGTTGAAAGTATGCCCAGAAGGATTGCTAGGGTAATTACAGTAAGACAAGGACCACCCCTTATTAAAGCATGCATTCATTCCCTTATACCATCCCCTCTTGATGTCGGGTCCTTTATTGTAGGGTAGTGTATATCAATACACAAAGTCGAATGTCTTATAACTTTTCTTCATGGTCCAAAACATTGGCTTGTAAATTTTTGTGGCGAATCTTGATTTAAGTAGCTAATCAAGTGTTTGTTTCTAGAACTCGTTTATTACTGAAATAGTTAAGTTTCATCTATCACAGTAGAGGTTTTATGTAATTAATAACTTCAATAAACACCAATTGAAATTTATTTTTAACGAACTTTTTGGGTTTTGTTAACTAATACTTCAAATCTCTCCATTAGACCCTTCGACGAAAAAACTAAATAGATGGAGGATGTGCCACAGCTTCATGTTATTTCTTGCAGTTGATCAATTTGAAGATCTGTCACGTCGTTGTGGGAAAGAGCATGAATTCTAAATTAAGGATTGGTTAAAGTGATTATCCACCATGATCTAAAACACAAATCTGCTCTTTGATAGGCAATTGCCGAATTCGATTCATAAGCCCATATGATCATTCCTTCAGAGATCTTACGACACATTTTTTCCACCATCGACCTCCTATTGAAATAACATAGCTAATGACAGAGCATATGGGCGAAGTCACTGCTGTTAGATCTCTAAGTGTAAAACTTGTGGACAGCCAATTAGCTTTCTTGAGAATTGACAACCAATTGGCTTTCAACGTGAAGCCTAGTGTTTTTGATCACGGGGATGATCACTTTAACCAATCAATAAAATAGGATTCATGCTTTTACCCACAACAACGTAACATATCTTCAAACAAAGCGACTTGTATAAATAAAACAAAGCTGTCTACATATGCTCCGTCTATTTCCTTAGAAGACCAATATCTCGCCCACATTCTTTGTCTATTTCGTTAGACGGTCGATGGAAAAAGCAAAGGGATGGAATCATTTAATGGAGTGATTATATTTAACTTCGACTAAGAATAGCAAATATCTTCGTTACTACAAAGCGGCATGAAAATCATAAAAATGAATTGAAAAAAAAATCCTTACATCCTAGTTTTTTTTATCATGGGGATAATCACTTTAATCAATCAAAAATAGAGGATTCATGCTTTTATACACAGCAACGTAACATATCTTCAAACCAAGCGACTTGTAGAAATAAAACAAAGCTGTCTACACATGCTCCGTCTATTTCCTTAGAAGACCAATGTCTCGCCCACATACTTTGTCTATTTCGTTAGACGGTCGATGGAAAAAGCGAAGGAATGGCGTCATTTAATGGAGTGATTATATTTAACTTCGACTAAGAATAGCAAATATCTTCGTTACTACAAAGCGACATGAAAATCATACAAATAAATTGAATAAAAAATCCTTACATTCACAAAACAATCTTTACAGCGTTTCACCGAGCATTATTCTAATAAACATTTACCTGAGTAGCATCGCTACTTCTTCCATAATTTCGTTACTGCGAATCAACATCCGAGTGCTTTTCTCGAATGAGTGATTCCTTTCCTGCCCGGAAAAACTATCCATCTCAAGCGGAAAAAGTTTTTAAAGTGCTTCAATTAAGACACCATTTAATTTCCCATCCGGAAAAGCTCATTGTGCGGGAGCAGGAATTCCGAAAATCCGCCTCGAAATTCTTTCCTTAATTTGTCACTGCTCCGCGCAAGCCTCCATCAGCTAACAATTAATTACTGAAGTCTGAGACATCGCAGGTAAGAAGGGAGAAAAAAGTGTCTGGAATTAAAAATATTTTCCTTTTCCATTAAAAGTTGGAGGACTAACCCTTTTAGGCGAGTCTAGCTTTCTACCCCGTAATTCTAATATCTTCTCTTGAGGTGCAAAGGTTTTTGTTTGAAGGAGAGAATACATGCGAAAACAACTTTAATTGCAACGTTAAATTGCTAATTCTTCGCGACGGTTTGAGTTATGTTCTCAGGTTGGCTCGTACATATAATGCGGAACCGAAGTAACATATACGAGGTATTGTTTATACCATTCTATTTCAGAATATATAAACTTCTCACTACCAAGCAGAAATATATTTGTATTTTTATATAGAGCAATAACCAGTAAATTAACTGCTGTATAATAATATTCTTACAGCCGCTCAAATCGCATTGTGGTCAGGTTGGAAAATATAGTGGAACACGCGTGTTAGAATTCAATAGGTGATGCGAAATTATTCCGCTAGATTTCGTTACGTTTATAGAAAACCTAGTAGGTCGCGGGTACGAATCCCGTTTGGTAAGTCCATGGATATTAGCGATAGGTGTTCTAATTACCATCGTACAACTCATCAGCAACTCACGGTCTATTGGTGATGATACGGGATTCCACAACAACAACACGTAATTTTTAACAACAGTCAGATGACGAGATAACACCTCAGTTGCACTCACTTTCCAAACCTAAACACTACGCCTACGTGAGAACATTTGAGGCCATAAGACATTCAACGTGCACCAGACCTCTTTGAACACAACGATATTTGGCTGGGTTCGAACCCTTACTCATCAGTTAGCTAATTCGTTACCGCTACTATGGCCCCATATATATATATATATATATATATATATATATATATATATATGATTCAAACTTTTTATCACAATGTAAATATCTAAAAAACACACTTCCCAATAAAAACTACACAACCCATGAATAGTTATTTATCGTAATTTCCTCAGAGCCATTTAAGTTGGTTTTCAACTTATTGTACTGTTTATGAAGAATATCTTTTTGAATAGGGGCTGGGGATTTTATTATTATTTTTATTTTCCTGTTTTTTTTTTATTTTTTTATGGACTCGTTACAACGGAAGTATGGTGTTAGCGTTTAGTTGTATTGTGTAATTGGAGGCAATTTTTAGGTTTCTTGTTGTTGATCTCCCGGCGGCGGCTGTGGGTTTGCTTTCGTTTTGTCCCTGCTCTGTTTTGGTGGGTTTTTTTTCTTGCTTTTTGGTGGTGTTTGGGGGAGTGTATGAGAAATTTTTTCAACATATATATAACTATTTACAAAGATTGCATATAAGTAACTTGAAAAAATTTTGAAAAAAAAAAAAAAAAGCAAAAATTATATTACATTTTAAGATGGTTTAGTAATTTTTGGGCCCCCCTAAGTATGGAAGTATGTATGTATTCATATACATACAGTACAAAGTCCCAAATACGATTTTCCGAAATATGGAATTGTCCAAAAAATTTTGTGAATTTGTTTTTCCGGAATTTTTGTTAAAGTGCGTTTTTTTTTCTCGCTTTTTTACACCTTTTTGACAGTTGTTAAAGAACAAAGTGTTAAACCTGGACCTAATTGATGAATCAACGCAAAATAACGGACATGTTCCGATTAAATACAACAGAGAAAACTCAAAATATTTGCATGCAAAATTTGTTGCATCGTATTAAAAGGTTTTTTTTTTTTAATTTATTCCTACTTATATATCTGCTATTTTACTATTACAAACGCAAAATTTGCGAGGGGGGAGTAGGATTAAGGTTTTTTGACAAAAAAATACAAATAATCCGAAATCCAGAAAGGCCGAGCTCCGGAGGATTATGGATTTTGTACTTTGTTCTGTATGTACCTATAAGAATCCTGATGCGTGTGGAGCAGACGAGTTTGCGTTTTATTCGCTTTCTTCAGTCTGGGATCTAACCAAGAAGTGCAGTGAGGTAGCTAACTGTTATGCAGAAAACTGATTCGCCGATTTCCAATTTCTGTATCACAGATACCAAACTTCAAGATTCTGCATGTCCAGAAACATAAAATCCGGAACTGAATCAAGAAAGACAAGAAATATATCTCCATGTCTACAAACGGTACTGTAAATGAAATAATGAAACAAAAAATATTGATTGATAGATAATTATATTTATTACGGAGCCAAAATTATTATATATCGAATGGTTCTGGAAGGAATTGAGCGAAGCAGCTTAGAAATTACTCACTTTTATTAAGTTCGATGTAGTTGACAACGTTTTACACAAGTGCGTCCTCGTTTTCTACATCATGAGCGCGTTGCCAGATTATATTTACATATACATAACAGTTTGGGTGTAGAGGTATTATGGCGCAAGGACCACATTTGACCATCCTCACCAAATATATGCAGATTTCAGCAAGCTTGATCCAATTAGGATTTGTAATATGCTATCTATTTTAAAATAATGGACCATAGTAGTTTGATATTCAAACAACATCGCTCTGGAGAAACATAACATGCTATTGGCGATGGTAAGGAATATATTCTAAAGGAAAAGATCCGAGGACAACACGACGTAATTCAGAGAGAACCACGACCAGATGACGACTTCAAAACCTGAGCTACAATGATCGCTGAAAATAAACATAAGCTTGGAGATGCATATCATAGTTCTGCGTTTCGAAAACAACTTTTTGTTCCCAGAGAAGATTTAACCCTTTTGTGGACGTCTCGGCGAGGCTGGATTTTGAGGTTTATGGCCCAAGGGCCATATTTAGCCATACTGCGCCATACACAAGGCAGATATTATCCCGTATTAGACATACACACAATTAAAGTTTTAGTGACACAGAAGAGAGAAATACACCCAGGGAGGAATAGCACCAGAGCCGCTAACAACTCGCAGGTTGCTGGTGAGGTGGGCATACACACTGAGCAATTCGCGAAAGGCTCTCTATTTGGCACCGAGAAAATGATGTAGTGAATATGTAAATGTAATTTTGGCATAACTATTCGATACATATTAGTTTTCTAGTAATAGATAAACTTCCTGTTGAATAATGAATGATTTTGTTTGACTTTTCATTTCAAATCATTGAATCATCACAAAAATACTAACGCAAACTCTCGTGTTAATCACATTGTGATCAGAGCTTTGTGACTCGCTCCTTAAATCAGGCTCTTATCTGTTCCCGTAAATTATTTTAGACGAGATAATTTAAAAGGTTCAGTATCTTCTTCACCAAATTATTTTCTGCGAAAATAATCAAATTGCATCGTTGAATGGAGAACGTAAAAACAACATAGTTCAAAAGAAATTTTTTTTTTTAAAGTTAGGTAATCCCAGTTACTTGAAGCGTGAGACACAATTTGAAAGCTTTCAATCGATTGCCTCCTGTTTTCATGCAGATAAGAAAAATATACAGATTTCTAAGAATCTTGTGAATATACAGCAAATAAATTTACATTTAAAAAGATGTTTGTACTCAGAAGTATTGAAAAATTTCTTTTTCCTAGATAGTGTTACGGCTTCCAGGATGAAAATTGAACAAAGAACATGATGTAACTCTTTTATTTTTCATTTTAAGGGAACTGATATTTAGAAAAAACAGATAAACGCGCGTCCAACGTGCATTTCTATTTTCTATAAATAGGTAGGTATTTAATTAGCGCCGTACTGGAGTAACGCAACGGGCTATTGGTGACGGTCCGGGATTAGATCCGAGTACATCACCACGTAATTTTTTACCACAGTCAGATGATGAGGCAAGACCTGAGCTGGCACACCACTCTCCAAACTTCCACATCATGCGAACGTGTGTACATTTAATACCACGACAGATTTAAAATGTACCAGCCACCTTTGAACACGACGGTCTTTGGTAGGATTCGAACTCGTAACCCTTCAGTTGCTAGTCTGTTACTATTCCAGCCGAGCTACGGCGGCAAATTTTTTATAAATAAAACGCTTGTTTCATTTGGAAGGGTTGAAAATGTAACACACAAAACAAAACGTGTAATGGAACTCGTATTTCAAATTAGTACACAATTTTTCCTTCATTCGAAACTTTGTAACCAATGAACAGTTTGGCTGACAATAAAGTTTCATTTAAGGGATATAAATTATAAAAACTAAAAGTGAAATGGTACCTGTGTATCAATTAATACAGCGCTGGCTGCAACGCAACAGGTTATTGGTGACTATACGGATCAATCCCAAAGTCCAAGGACAACGCCACGCAATTTTGAATGACGTGACTGACTCCTGAGCTGGCATCCCACACTCAAAACTTCCACACCACGCGAACGTGAGAACATTTAAGGTCATGATAGATTTAAAGTGCAAGTTCAAGACAGTCCTTCGGCTAGACCTAGGTTCGAATTTGCAACACTCCAGTTACAAATCGTCTGCTGTTCCAATTGGGCTACCAAGGCCCCATATGTACCTTCTTAATCAAATATATTAAAAACGCCAAAAGAGGAGGGAGTAAAACTTCTCTCAATGAATGTTAAACAAAATTTCAAAACTTACGAATAAATAATTTTACACGTGAAATAGCCTTGTTTTTTTATTGTTTGAGATCATCATCGAAATCATTATTTGTGATTTGGATGTGATTACGTGTAAAATGAATAATGCTATGAATGCAATAGGTTTTACGGTACAGCTACACTCTACGTTTATATGCGGTGGCAACGGCTTTGGCGATTTTTTTGGCGCACTTATGAAGTTGCCAAGGAAAGAATTATTTCATAACTCTTTTTCTACAACGGTCATATGTTCCTGCTTAATGAAATATATTAAAAACACCAAAAGGAGGGAATAAAACTTATATCAATGAATGTTAAACAAAATTTCAGAACTTACGAATAAATAATTTTACACGTGAAATAGCCTTGTTTTTTTATTGTTTGAGATCATCATCGAAATCATTATTTGTGATTTCGATGTGATTAGGTATAAAATTAATAATGCTATGAATGCAATAGGTTTTACGGTACAGCTATACTCTACGTTTATATGCGGTGTCGACGGCCTTGACGATTTTTTTTGGCGCACTTATAAAGTTACCAAGGAAAGAATTATTTCATAACTCTTTTTTATCACAGTTTTTTTTTCTTTTTAGAGCAAAACATAAACACATTTAAAAACGTTTTGAAAAGTATATTTTTAAATACTTTCTCAAAAAGTATTAAGTTTAAACACATTTGTGAACTAGCAGAAAAACTAAGCTGCGAATGTTGGGTAAGAATGTTCTATCAAACTTATCAATTACACAAAATACAGCAGGCTGTTTGGAAATAAAAAGATTTTTAAAAGAAAAAGAAACAAGAAATAATACAACCTGATAACGTCACAATTCTTGCGGGAAAAAAATAATCAAAACGACAATGGCCAAAAAACAAACTTCTTAATCCTTTCGTGAAAAATACGATAGTAAAATAAAAATTCCACAACTGTGGAAATACAAACAAATGAACCAATGGTAACACAGAAAGAAATTTCAAAGGACCAATGCGATAGAAGAATATTTTAAAATCAAACAAACCAATGGGAGCAAAGAAAGAATTGAAATTTGAAAGTTTCCGTTTGCCGAGGTTGTGCCATGAAAATCACAACAGCAGTAAAGACAGATGGGTTGCCTTAATTTATCGTAACTCGATACTAGATGTGCGCCAAAAAAAATCGACAACTCCGTTGCCATCGATTATAAACGTAGAATGTAGCTGTACCGGTTTTACTTTATTCTTATTATTTATATTTTAATTCTTTTTTCCTATTGAGCTAAAAAGAGGGGATACTATGTTTATTTTGAAACTATATTGTATTTACTTACGAATATCAAAACTAGCTCCATACGTAAGAAACCAATCAGATGAATAATTTTCAGAACTAATCACACCATTATTCACAAATATAAGAAAAAAAAATAATTTGGAAACCTATTACATTCTAATGCACTCTATAACAAAAAAAATCGACGCACCAAGAAGGAGTTGTCCGATGGAGACAAAAATTGGTGGATAGGACAATTATGTACAGAATAGAAAATGATTAAAATTTCAGAACAATTGACTGATTTATTTCAGAGTTACAGTAACGAGCTCAATAAGGCAAGACATATTACAATACTTCAAATTAATAGACAAACATGTAAAGTTTTACTGATATAAAATAGAGAAATACACCTGGAATAAGTTACCGGTACAGAATTAATTTCCAGATGGTTTATAGGCCATGACTGGCTACGGGTTCATCTTCACTGAATAATCACTAATTCGCTTCTTTCAAACAAAATTAAACTTTTACACGAGTGAAGTATTTTGCGATGCAAATGCAATTTAGTGTGAAAAACGAGACGAACTTGTACCGAATATTTTAATTAACGTCGCACTGTATCTACGCAATGGGCTATTGGCGACGATCCTGGTTGAAACCAGAACAGAAAGATCAGATATTTTGCAAACGGAGCCACATAAAAATCTACTCGGATTTCAAAATAGCAATAAATGTGTCTCGAGACAAGTGAGAGGATGTACGACGAATATCGAAGCTAAAATTAAATTACTGGAATACGAAAACGTGATTCAAATTTTCACAATTTTGGTAATAGCCTACTATGTACTATCGGGGGTAAAATAAGTCTAACTTGATCCAGAGCTGTATGTATAATAATAAATCATACTATCCCTTTTCGTCTTTCAAAGTATCAGAAAATTTCCAGATTTTTGTATTGTTTAGCAGAGAAAAATCAAAGCATACTCTATTCATTTGGAATACGTAAGCGTGATTCAAATTTTCAAAATTTAAATAATAGCCTACTATGTATTATCGGGGGAAAATAAGTCTAATTTGATCCAGAGCTGTATATATAATAATAAATCACACTGTCCCTTTTCGTCTTTCTAGATATCAAAATTTCCAGATTTTTGTATTGTTTAGCAGATAAAAAAATTAAAGCGTACTCTATCTATTTATATTGAAAAAGTTGTAAAATCTAATAGTCGAAAAGTTGTTTTATAAACATGTATTCTGAAACCTTATAAGGTAGTTCCAGGTGATACGCTCCATCGGTAGAGATGCAACACATGATGTATTTTTGAAACTTTACGCTAGGTGGCTCTACTAGTTCCATGAATGTTTCAGTTAAATGGTATCTGGTGTGCTGTGATAGTTTTGTTTCATCATATTTTGTTTTCTACTATCACAACAACATTTAAAGTACTATGTTTTTCTTCTCCGTTATACGATTGATGTTGCAGTGTAATTCTGGCAGTACATAATCTGAATTTTTTTTTTTTAATGTAAGCATGAGAACCTGTAGTCAGGAGTTGATAAGTCGATTTCAGGCAATGTACCGCTATTTGTGCTGTCTTGTACTTTGGACAGTTTTCGAGACATCTCTCCCGTACCAAAAGGATAGACGCCCCACTTATATTCGGGTGAAATGCAACACATACATTTTCAGAGAGATATGCCTTTTAGTTGTTTAAATTTCAAATCAATGTTTTTAAAATCCTATTGTTTTACAAAGCATCGTAATATGTGTAAATCGTTAAAATTTTCAAAGTAAAATTAAATTTATTGAAACTATAAATTTAGACTCTAATTTATCAATTGGAAGAATCCAAGCTTCAGAATTGATAGGTAGAGCGTGGAAAATGGCAGCTTCTGTCAACACTGCTATAAATGGTTTTCGGGAGACGGGGATTTTCCATTTAAACCAAGCAGGGATTCTGGACCACTTCTTCGCAATCAGTGAAGAAATGAACCAAAGGTATGAAAAGTCCCTAAATTGTTCGCAATCATCAGATATTTTGCTCAACAGACAACAACCCCGACATAATTATTGTACCAGTTTTCGCATGCACCTAGGCAAAGTAAGACCCAGAAAGAGAAAGAGAGAGTCGTCTAAAATATATACATCCCAAGAACACATCCAAAAACAAACCAGTTAAAATCTACCAACAAACGTAACAAGGTATGAAAAAAGCTGATGGACAACAAAAGTGATACTACATGCAACTGCCTCGAATGTGAGGAACAGTATTATTCTTCAAAAGAATTGGTAGATTGGATAAAAATGTGCTAAGTGTACTAAATGGTTACATAAAGCATGTATAATGTAAGGGAATTGCGCATTTGCTGGAAAGCAAAAATCAGAGAGGACAAAAAGAAAACTCTTAATTGAATATTTTCGAAACATTTTGAAAAAAACTTTAATGACGTAATAATATTTTAATATTTTTTAAACTAAGAATTTTGTAATTTTCTAGCTAAAACTTAATTATTTTTTTAGTAGTTTTAAAGTGTTTTACTGCATTTTGTTTGTTTTATTTTAAATGTGTTTCATTAAAAAATTTTTACATTTTGTCTGTGTTTGTTAAATATTTCAATACTTTATAAATTAATGCTAAGGTAGTATATTCTTAAGATCACTTATTTTTAATTTGTTATATACATTTAAAACCTTTTTAATGTATTACAAATAACTGATTTTTACAGGTAGGGCATCTTTTCCATGTGAGTGAGGCTTCTCACCCAGAACTTGGGAAGAGCTGGCCAAATGTAGGGCTGTCAAATTTTATTTATTTTTTCTTTTTAAAATTCACAATATAGTACAAAACAACTTTTAGTATTAATAATCAATAACTTTTATGTATTGCCACAAATTTTCGTTTTTATTGTTAGTACCCAATTTATTTTATAACGTCTTTTCTTTATGTGGGGCATATGTCCCGGAATTACCTTAATCTTTGGACCAAAAAAATAGATATTCTTTATTTTGCGAAATAAAACTTATTGTTATATATTACCTTCTATGTACTACGGATCTACATTAAGTACATGTAAAATGTATTTGTTCTAAAATTTTATCACTCAATAAATAAAATTATGTGAGCAATAAAGTATAATTTATAATGTATGCGTTGAATAAACGTGAAATACAAGACATGAAGCTTAATTAACCTGACTTATGGTTTATTATGCAGACTTAAGTAATTAATCTGAGGATATTTATATTTAAGTGCATTGCTTATATCAAAGATGTTTAAAGTTCTACCTTAAAATTTGGAATTACCTCTTTCATGGATAATGAATGTACTTTGATTTTTATATGTAATTATTATTATATGTATTACATAACGACGTCGTACGACGAGGAATTATTTTTAGAACTACCTGTAAGGGCATAATTAAAGCAGTGCATATAAGTAACATAACGACGTAAGACGTAGAATTCTGCTTTGAACTACGGGTAAAAGTATACCAAAGCAGTGCATATCGGTAACATAACGTCATCTACGAATTGAAATTACTAGGTAAACATTTAAATTCGGAAATGTGATTATTAATTATTAAATACACAATTTAGTAACAAAATGCTATGTAACAAAATGATATGTAACACATGAAATTCGAATTGTTACTATTAATTTTAGCATTACATTTACGAATCAGAAGATAAAAAAAAAACTTTTGCTTTTGTAAACTTCCAATTATGTAAAAATTTCTATCGAAACCTCTGCAGAGCTGGACGATCATGAATAAAATTTGAAAAGAGTTATGGAATAATAAATTTAAATAAAAATCATCAGTTTCTTATCATTATTTTAAAATGCCAATTTCCGAGCCCATGTACAATGTACATGCCAGACTTCACAAACACTAAAGTCTTATTTCTTTCTGGAATAAGTGATATTCATAAACATAATATTAGTATTCTTCCAAAATATATTGCTGGTGTATTGATGAAGGAAACGTAATTTTGCCTTCAGACCAGAGAGCAATTAATAAATGTTTCACGTAATGTGAATTCTGAACTCAAACCATTAACTGCTTTTGAAAGGATGCTGATATTAAATATTCTTTCATGAATTATTGTTCTGAATATCCATTATTAGAACTGGCAGAATGAAATATGACTATAGTTTAGGAAGTTCATGCTTCTTATCACTCTGATATTTGCTCGAAAATTGGCATTTTAAAATTATGATGATTATTAATTGATGGAGAGCCGCGGTAGCTCAGTCAGTAGAGCGTCGGGCTCGCATCGGAAGGGTTGTGGGTTCCGTCCTCGGCGGAGCCTGCAATTCTGATGGTTGCGAGATCGGCGCTTGGACCTGGCTAAAGACCGTCGTGTTCGCTAATAGTAGCTGGGGCACGTTAAATAGGTCGTGGTCACAAAGTCCCCCATGTTCCCATACCAAATCAATACCTCTGGGGGTACCTGATCAGGGGGTTATCGGCCTCTGATTGGGATCTAAATTACGATATGTGTGAAAGGGACCTTCCTGTAAAACGGATGCGTCATGCATGAAGAAGTCCAACCCTCCGGGGCAATTGGGCCATATATGACTCGCACGACAACAACAACAACATTAATTGATGGTATAAACTTTTATAACACTCAATAATACTTGATTGAGTAAATAAGTATATAGAAATTCTACAACGCTAGACCTACTTGCACCAAATTCCAAATGGTACAGAAAGATAAAGATAACTAAAGACCATCAATCATTACTCATCATAATTTTAAAATGCCCACTATCGAGCCAATATCATACTGATAAGAAGCACGTACTTCATACATATTGGTCATATTTCATTCTGCAAATTCTAATAATGGATATTCAGAACCATAATTCTTGAAAGAATACATAATATCCGCATTCTTTCAAAATGGGTTCCTGGTTTGAGTTCAGATTTCACATTACTTTACGAGAAAAAGTGTTATTAATTGCTCTCTTATGTGAAGGCAAAACTGCGTTTTCTCGATCAATACACCGTTTTCTCCAAAGGTGTTTTTTGAACCGAGACTGGACACAAGAAAACGGCGATGGTTGATAGAGATAGCGAAAGATAATTCCCGGTACCCATCTATCATATAACTCCTGAAACATTTATCTATAGGAAAAGGCGGAGGAAGAAAGTGTTTCGCCAAGTTTCCAGATACCATCGTGAATTATTGAATTCCGATAGCAAAAGTTTACGAAGTTCTCTCTTCCTCTTATATCGGGGGGAAGATTATGCAAAAATGAGATACAGCACTTGCATCGGAGTTAGCACCTCAATACTTGGTCAGGAAGATCCAGATAAAAATGATTTGGGGATCAAAAGAGTTTGGAGGAAAAACTACGGTTTCCTCGAATTTTATCTTAATCGTTGCTTTAAAGCGTATGATGAGAGCGAAACTATTTCGAGATCAATTTTTTCTTTGGGGAACTTGTTTTCGAACAAAAACTCTTTTCTGAAAGATAAACTTTGAAAATTTCGCTAAGTATGCACGATCGGTGTTTTTAAAAGGCGGATGGGAAATAAGTTTATGAATATTGTGTATTAACCCGAACAGTGATGGACGCCTTTGACAACTGAGGCTCAAATATTATCCGGGATTACCACATTGATTCTGTGATGCCAAAACATTTTTCCAAATTAAAACTTTGAGATCAGTTTTATATATATTTTTTTTTTTGTACAGATATAAATAGAAAAGAAATCCTGAAACTATCTTTAGAAATTTATTTCTGTACACTAGAAGAAAAGTCATAACTCTTTCGCGTTTTTATCAATCTCTCTATCTCTCTATTTCTACCTCTCTCTCTCTCTATCTCTATTTCTACCTCTCTCTCTGCTTCTACCTACCTCTATAGATCTTTACATAGTAAGAGTCTGAATAAAAGAACTTATACAGTTATAGATCTGCTCTACAGAGAGGGGAAAATCAGTCGCTACTTATATTTTGTCAATCTCCCCATCTACGTATATATCTATACGTACTGAGAGATTGACAAAACTGAGGATACATATCTGTAACCTAGAGAAAATAATCTTAATTATTAGATAGTCAATCTATATCTCTGCCACTATATATGTAGTGAGTAGTTAAATATAAATTAGAAATATAGCGCTTTCAATCATTACTAGTTAATTCTTACCATTAGAAAATATTTTGAACGATAGATTGCAGCTACAGAGCAAAAACCACTAAAATATATTTTCTGCAATATATATAGGTATATTAATTAACGTCACACTCTAACAACACAACGGGCTATTGGCGACGGTCTTCGATCAAATCCGAAGGGTCCACGTAATTTTGATCCACGGTCAGATTACGAGGTCAGCCCCTGAGCTCTCACTCCACTCTCCAACATACAACACCACGTCATAATGAAGGCATTTGAAGCCACAACCGATTTAACGTGCACCATCCCGCTATGTACACAATAATATTTGGTTAGAGTCGAACTCGATAGCCTCCAGTAGTAAAATTCGTTACTCTTCCAACTGTACTACAGATGCTCGACATAACATAGCAGCAAAATTTATAAAGTACAGTTTCACACGATTAAAACTACATCCACTCAAAATAAAACAAAAATCAGAAATCCCGCTTGTCTTGCATGTGATTTATAATATACACGATTATTTACTTCCTTTTATCAAATTATCCGGGATAACATCTAATTTTAATGCAAGGCAACCCATCCCAATCGCATTTACAATTCGATATGAACATCTCCTTCAATTAAATATTAGCATCTTAAGTTCATGAGCACGTCCATTTACGCCTTCGACATTTTTCCACATTTTAGGAGGTTAGAATTTGACTAGAGCTGACTGATATACAGATTAATTTAATTCGGGAAGACATTCAGATTTTTAATTGCATTTCGTTCATATCTTCATTTATACTATCTCCACATTTAATCTAATGAGATAAACGGTATGGTGGTGTTTGAACATCTGTTTGCTTGAATTAGTTGTTATTGAACTGTTAAATAGTGCATGGTGATTCAGATTTCGTTCTCTTTCAGAATATTCAGTTGCGCTTTGGACTGAGCATAGACTTTTCATACTAAAAGATGTTAATGAATACCCGTTTCCAACTTCTTGTAAGACATAAAGTATACTTTAGGTTAATGAATAGTTTCCCCAATTTTTTAGTCGCAGTTCCCCTTTCAAATACATTTTTTTTTCTGTGTCTCGGATAGAACTATATGTGCCTATAGCTTTTGAATCTCACAAATTTTTTTTAGCTGTGTCTGCAATTACAGATTTTCAAAAGCTAATTTGGAAAAAAAAATGTGGAACAAAAATGATAAAGTTATTTATTAAAATGCAGTAAGAAAAAATAAACTGTACATTAACACTTAGATCAGTTACTGTTATTGGTAATTAATATCTATCAAATCAGTAAAATTAAAAGTAATCGCCAATGGGGAAGAATGAGCTTGGTGTTGCGTGTAACAGCATTCTATAGTCTCGTCTATAGTAAGTTATATTTTCATCATCAGCCCTACTCTTAAATCTCCATAATCAATAATTTCCAGTCCGTTTCTCTATTGAGTTAAAACATTCAGAAACAATGCAATACTGTAGTGAGTTTGTATGTATAGTCATATAGATATATGTTTGCTTAAAGCATTTTTAGGTGACCACTATTTTTAACCTTATTGCCTTTTATTGCTCCTCGGCAATCTCTATTTCTCTAGAGGCTCCATTGCCCACTTCCCCAACATTCCTTAAATGCTTACTTTGAGGGGAAATGTTTTACAGAAACATGAACTAAATTCCACATATATATTATTTTATTAAATACCCTTATTTTATCCATTTTAGGTAGGTAGGTATTTTAATTGTTGTTGTCTTGCAGGTCATATATGGCCCAATTGGGAGTGCCATTGCCCCGGAGGGTTGGACTTCTTCATGCATGACGCATCCGTTTTACAGGAAGGTCCCTTTCATACATCCATCACTCACACATATCGTAATTTAGATCCCAATCAGAGGCCGATAACCCCCTGATCAGGTACCCCCAGAGGTATTGATTTGGTATGGGAACATGGGGTACTTTGTGACCACGACCTATTTAACGTGCCCCAGACACAATTAGCGAACACGACGGTCTTTAGTCAGGTCCAGGTATTTTAATTAACTCCGCATTGAAGCAGCACAATGGACTGTTGTCAAGGGGCCTGGATCAATCCCCAAGTGATTCATTTTGGATGTGGTAGTTGTTGGATGCAGAAAGTCACCAAATAAATTGACAACAAAT
Source organism: Metellina segmentata (assembly GCA_947359465.1). NCBI lineage: Eukaryota > Metazoa > Arthropoda > Arachnida > Araneae > Tetragnathidae > Metellina > Metellina segmentata. The sequence continues at coordinate 101,693,652 of OX375874.1, forward strand.
CTTCATCACCAAGCTTCCTATAAAACCAACAAGGATTCATGTTGTAAAAGCATATTTGCTATAGATGCGTTGTAAATTTTGATTTTAATTTATTAAATCATATGCAAGTATTCCTATTCATCACATGTACGAAATATTATCATTACATCGAATGAATATAATATTCAAATTTGATTTGAGTTCCACACCGATCATTCAAGCACTAAGTTCGTGAGTTTAGTCAGTAATATGTATTATTGGTGTGGAAGTAGCATCATGACTATGAACAGGAATGGTGATGAGTCGAATATTTGTAGATGGGAAGTTCAAGAGAATGGTACTCACCGACAGGTTTTTGGCATTCACCGTTAAGGTGTCAATGATATTGGACACGCTGCGATGAGGATGATTCTATTAGACCAGAAATAATTTCTTAGCTTTTACTTTGGTTTGTTGAGAAGCTCGTTCTTTCCCGTCTTCCATTCTCATCAGTTTTTTTATATCCCGTGCTTCATCAAAAGATTCCCAGAGTTGTTCTTTATCGGTTGCTCCACCCCTATAAAATTCAGTTTTGTACCCAAGGTTCTGACCAGTGCTAGCAAGTCCACTCATACCATATTCAACCACTGTGGATGCATGACGCCTCCCAACTCACTATACTGCAAAGAGTTCCATTTAGTATTGTTTGTTGCTTTACAAGGTGTAACAATCTGTGGTAAAAAATATTCAGCAATGACCTAAACGTTCTAATCTTGTACCAACTTACGAATCTGCATGAGAAGGTTTATTTTTAATTTGTTCATATATTAGGTTATCGAAAGTATGTATTGTATTTTTAAGTAACACATTTTATTACCGACCATTGGCTAGTATTTTTCTCAACTCTAACAACAGCAGAAGTATGCATGAGAAGATGACAAAGCTTTCAGTAGTTTTAAAATGGACTTATCATCCGTGAGTCAATATTTATTACAGAACAAAATGCGGTTATAAACTGTTTGGGGCGGGGGGTTGTTTTCTGAATAAAGTATATCGAAATTTTGTGAGGTCACATTCATGTACGAGGTTTGATCGATAGGTCTACAGTTGTTTATATTATGCATCTGACAAAATAAAATCATGAAAATTATATCCAACTGAATGAAATGTATATGTATATGCCTTAAGTATCTGCCGTTTTGTCCCCATTGGAATAAAAATTATAAAAAATATATTCTTTAGTCAAATGTCATTTATTCTTGCAACAAAATATATCCCAAATGTTCTTTAAGAGCCTTTCATTTGTGGTGGCATCAGTCCACGCATGAAAATAGCTCTGCGTGGATATGGCAACAGATTAAATTCAAATAATCATTTTCTTTCAGTTGTGCTGCGCACGGAAATATCGGTTGCTTGCGGCGATGAAAAGAAGATTGAGATTGTTAGAACAAGCTGTTAGTTTTCTCACTTTGAGAAAAGACGCTGTGCTGGCAGCAAATTATGTTTATTTAACGCTCAAAGAACTTTTATCAAAGTTACTGCTTTTACCTGCTTAGTCGTTCATTTAACCCAATCAACACTTTCATATTCAACTAGTTACCACCGTCCCAGCCTACTCCATTTGTGTATCGCCACGTAATTTTGAACCACGGTCAGATGACGAGGCAACATATGAGCTGGAACCCCACTCTCCAAACACAACACTTTCATATATTATATGAGAATTAGCATCCTCGTATACCCATATATTTTGTCCATATTTGAATAAAATGTTTTAGTTTTTGCTGTTAGACGAAGGCAAATATCAACAAAATACACAAATCCAGGTTTAAAGTTACTGGCCATTTATTTTTACAAAGTGCAATCGATCTTCAAAAAATGCTTCTAACACTTACGTACTTGGAGAAAAAAGGAAACGAATTAAAGACTCTTTCGTTTCCAATCTATTCTTCCAATCTCCACCATTAAAGTACAAGCATCGTTAACCAGTCCACTCTACAGAAGCTTGCTTCAGATTGAGTTTCACTCGAAGCTCTACCTCCCAATTTAAAGTGAACTCGAAACTCTATTCTTCAACTGAGAAAATCGTAACAAAGAAGAGAGACGTGGAAAAAATCCTCAGCACCCTTAATTTAATTCTTTTGTTTAGCTTTGGGCCACCTGTTAGCAATAAAAGAAACTGGATTGAAGGGAAAAGATTCTAATGTATTCCTTTTTTCGTTATTTAACATTTATCGAATGTCGTTCAAATGACGCAGGCATTTTACTTCAAATGTGACACATTTAGATCCGTATTGCTCTAAACGTAACGTATATAATAAAAGTATGAAGTTTTCAAAATGTATTAAATGTTTTTTACTATTATTTTTATATTATTCGTCAATCAATCGGAAGTTGTTTATAGTTTGGATAGAAATAAAACTAAGTTCAAACACTAAGGATTTGAATTCAGATACTGTAAGAAACATTTTTAAGAACAAAATTTGTAGCTTCAGAAATTACTGTTTGAGCAAATCTGAGTTTGACTGATGCCTCGTGTTCGTGCAGAAACATATGTTTTATGTGACTAACATATCTAAAATATATTGAAATCTAAAATTCAAAAATTGAAGCCCAAGGTGACAATTATCCGTGTGTAATGAACCTTTGAGTAAAATTTCAGGTTATAGAAATCAAACTGTTTTTCTATAATGCAAATGGCCACCACACAACTTTGCTTCATTAATATAAAGAGAACGAATTAAAGCAAGAGAAATTATACCATATTTCTGATTAATTTTATTTGAAGGTATAAAATATGCATATCAATGCTTGTTTCGGTAAAACTCAAGAACAAGGCACCATCGCAAAAATGGCGATTGTAATTTAAATAAAAAATTGGAGGCTTTCCATTTGAGCAAAATAAATGCATGTAGCAAACCTTTGATGGGTTATCATATTCCAAATTAACCATGATACAATGTTTTTGAATCTAGGGAAAGTACTATGTAAGAAATTGTGTTGAAACAAATAGGTATTCTCTCTCTTGGTACTGAGGCAGGTAAAATGATAAATGATGGAAACACATAAAATCTAGAAAGCGATTCGGGTTTTGATATAGTACTGATATGTACCGTGACGTCACAATCTCGTGCGAAAATATAAAATATATTTTCAATTTAAAAGTTATTTATATAAAAAAAAATCATATTTTTATGTATGGATCCAATGTGAAATTTTGCACAGGTGTCAAATTAACTGAAATTTTTACTCTATCTTTAACTGTCTAGGAGATAGAAAAAGAACTAATTGACTCCAGTTAAGAGATTGTTTGTTTTCATCGTATGACTGAAAAATTATTTCTCCGATTAAAATCAAAACGGAAATGAAAGCAATAAGTTAAGAATATGTCATTTCTTCTATGCTGTAGCATTCAATAATGATTAAATTTCATTAAATTCATTTTTAAATGTTCTAGATTGAATTTTAAAATTCACCGTGACCCAAAAATTGCAAAAAATTTAGACTACCTGTTAGGCCTGGACGATGTATCGATACATCGTGGAAAACCGGTTTGAGGTTGACATCGTCATACCGGTTTCGCGATTTTCCCGATGACGATGTATCGTGATATATCGGTTTTTTCCGATCTCACGCAGCTAATCCCAGGGCATCATCACGGTTTCAAACGATACCACGCAGCCAATCCCAGGGCATCATCACGGTTTCAAACGATGCCACGCAGCCAATCCCAGAGCATCATCATGGTTTTCCGGTGTCACGATATTCGATGCATCGATGGTTCGATGTTTTCAAAGCGCATGCGCGATTCATCACGATTCATCGTGAAAAACCGGTATTGACATCGCCACATCGGTTTCGCGATTTTCACGTTGAGTTGCCAAACCAGTATTTCATGGTTTTCCGGTATCACGATTTTCGATGCATCGATGGTTCGATGTTTTCATAGCGCATGCGCGATTCATCACGATTCATCGTGAAAAACCGATGTGGACATCGGTTTCTCGTTGAGCGCGATTTTCACGTTGAGTTGCCTAATCAGTATCTCGTGATTTTCCGGTATGAAATTTCGCGTTGATGATGGCGTGTTATTTTAGCATCTTTGGGGGAAATTTGGGTTTAGATCGACACAACGATTCCGATGTTTATTTATGTGCATGTGCGATTTTCCACTACGGTACTTAGATTTTCGATGCCGCGATAAAAGGCTGACTAATAAGAATTTTTTTGATAGTTAATTTTGCGATTTCTGCGCTGATTTTTTTTTTGTAGGGAATAAGTCGGCACATAAAGATTGAAAATTAAAAGTTTCAAACTGCGAGAGAGCGAATAATTCTACTCGTTTGCTGAATTTATCTAGGTAAGCTTTATATTACGTTTTTTAAATAGTTAATGGTTTTTTTTAGCTTAAAAATACTTAAAAACTAAATAATTTTGCAAAATCTGCGAATTTTAAAGATGTTTCCATTTTTTTTTTTAATTAATGAGGAATTTCTTAAAATCATTTGTGTCCTGATGATGACTTTTGTTTCCAGAATTTTTTTTGTGTGAAATTGAAATTCAGTACAATTAAAAAATTTTAAAACAAAAATGATTTTGCACAGTTCAAGTTGAATTCCGAAAACCCTCTTGTTTCTTGATGTTGCAATCAATCTGCTTGCATCCCTTTTTCTTGTGAACTTCTGTGGAAATATAGGTTATATATGCCGTCATCATTACTAACAGGAATCAAATGCCCCTTTATTTCTATTTATGTAGAAGTTTTTCTCTTTGTAAATAAGCTAATTTTTGAATCTACTTGATCATATATGGTGCGTGGAACACACACATATATATATGCAAAATCTTGTTTTAAATCATGCATGTTTCTTAAACGTACAACGCAGATCTTTGTTTGTTACATTTTTCCTACCACAATTTTACATAGCAACGAAAAGAACTTTTAAAAAATTTTATGCACACACACACACACACATATATATATATATATATATATATATGTGTGTGTGTGTGTGTGTGTGTGTGTGTGCATAAAATTCTATAATATATATATATATCTAATATATAAAATTTCCATGTCACAATGTTAGTTACCGTACTCCTCCGAAACGGGTTTACCGATTTTTACCAAATTTTATATGCGTATTCAGTAGGTCTGAGAATCGGCTACTATCTATTTTCCATACCCCTAAGTGATAAGGGTTGTTCACCCTTAAAATTTATTTTTTTAATTTTTTGACGAAATTTTTTGTTTTTATTTTTTTATAATGTGGCAATTAAAAATACATACAACCCTTAATTTTTACTTTTTTATCACCACCCCCTATTTTTTTATGGCCATTTTAGTAATTTAATCATTTTTCATCCCGCTCGATAACTGATCAATTATAGTGTTTTTAACTGTACTTCGATTAAAAATCTAAAATTTTTTTTAAGAAAATAAACATTTATTTTTATTATTGAAGTTTAATCCTGATATATGCTTAGTGTTACCAATCTTAGATTCTTAAAATTTGCCGCGCGTGTCTTTGGCACGATTAGTTCAGTTAATCAAGTTTTAGTTAAACAAGTGATTTACATAACCTTAAAAGTACTCAACACGTGTCACGAGCTCCAACCAACAACGGCTTTTGTGTTGTAAGTATACTTTTTTTATATAATTATTTGAATTTTTTACAACTATTGTTTCAAATTTTTTTTCACAAAACTAATATTTTCGCTATAATCCTGGCCGATGCTGATGCACGTGTGAGCATGCAGCAATTGCGTCAAGAACAATCAGAAGATACACGAGCTGAGCGCAATGAAGTTATTTCATTAATTCTATTTATATGTGTTTTGTACAGCAACGGCAAAGCAGCAAACGCAAAGGGGCTGATTTGAGCCGTAATACAAGTAGGTCCAGAAGTATGAGAGATAAAAGATCCCAAAGAACCGAAGAACAAGTCCAGCAACAAAATGCTGATGCACGTGTGAGCATGCAGCAATTGCGTCAAGAACAATCAGAAGATACACGAGCTGAGCGCAATGAAGTTATACGTTTAGAATAACGACAATCACGCCGTTTTACGTTTAATAGACGCAGAACAAATGACCAACAACGCCAACAGGTACATCGTGCATTTACATTTGATTCATTTTTGCGTCTAGCATTCCAGTATGAGCCCGATATTGAATATTATGCTCATTCAAAAGTGGTAATTGGTGCTATGGATAAGGAATGTCCGCATTATCATGCTCTCAAATTCAAAAATGAGCCACCTGGGATGTGTTGCGCGTCAGGAGAAGTGCAACTACCTGAAATTGAAACACCACCTGAACCATTGAACGGTTTACTTATCGGTACGGATCCAGATTCTAACGTATTCCTGAAGTCAATTCGAACATTCAATTCATGCTTTCAAATGAAATCGTTTGGAGCAACAGAAATAGTTCGAAATACTAATGCTAATGGTCAACAATACAATTCTACATTCAAAATCAGAGGCCAAGTTTATCATAAAATGGGCTCATTGCTGCCAATGCCAAACGAACCACATAAATTTTTACAAATCTACTTCATGGGCGGCGAGGATTCCGGAAGCGCACTTGCCAATCGCGTGAATGCACGTTGTGACTATAATAACCTTGATTCATTTTTTGCCAGGCGCATCGTCAGCGACTTGGACGCTCTATTGAACGAGCACAATGAATTGTTGAAAATATTCAAATCACACATGCACAAATTACAAAGCGATAATCACGCTATTGTCATTAATCCTGATAAAACACCAGCTGGAGAACATATTCGTAGATTCAATGCACCTGTTGTTGAAGACGTTGCTGGAATCATGGTTGGCGATCGTACAGGTACACGAGAAATTGTGATTCGTAGAAGAAATAATAATCTTCAGTTCATTGCTGATACACATCGTTCATATGACGCTCTCCAATATCCGCTAATATTCTGGAAGGGGCAAGACGGATATTGCAGCCAATTCAATTCAAACGAATTCAGTTTCCGATTAGATTGGCATTTGCAATAACAACAACAAATCCCAAGGCCAAACGATGTCTGTTTGTGGCTTAGATTTGAGTACACCATGTTTTTCACACGGGCAATTGTACGTAGCATGCTCTCGAGTCGGTAAACCATCCAGTTTGTTTGTGCTCGCTAAAGATGGGCTAACAAAAAATATTGTCCACGCTATAGCATTAAAAGATTGATGTTGTTTGTTAGTGTTACTGTCGTAATTAATATGTGATATGTAATTTTAAGAAAAAACTATAATAACTTGAAAATAATATTGTTTGGCGTTTGTTATTTTTATATTCCCTTATCGTTCATAGCGCTCCATGCCCATTTCACGCATATACCACATACTTACACACTTATAATAAGTAAGTTGCTTTTTGTCTACACTAGAATTTATCGAGAAAATAGAAATAATTTATAAGGCAAAACAACGTTTGCCGGGTCAGCTAGTATATATATATATATATAATTTCAGGAACACAAGAATTTCTAAAAAAATGTAACAAAAGTCTTAAAAAATAATAAAAAATGAAGAAATGTTGGTGGATCAGGGCGTCATCAGGGAGGAGCCTGACCCAAACAACATAAAATGGTGTTTTCTACATATGAGCAGCATTAGGCTGAAAAAATTGCTCATACACTCCCCCAAACACCACCAAAAATCAAGTAAAACAAAAACAGAACAAAATACCAAAACAGAGCAGGAACAGAACGAAATGAAACCCGAAGCCGCAGCTGGGATATCATCAACAACAAGCCTAAACATTGCCACCAAATGCCATCAATTACACAGTCTAACTTATATGCTAACATCATGCCTCCGATGCAACAAGTCCACAAAAAAATAATAATATGAAAATCCCCAGCCCCTTATCAAAAATATATTCATAAATAGTAAAAAAATAAAATTGAAAAGCAATTCCCATGGCTCTGGGTAAATTACGAAAAATAATTATTCATGTGTTGTGTAGGTGTTGATATTAATAAATCTTTCAAAAATATTTTTAAAGAATGAAAACGGGTATTTGTTATTGAGAAGTGTGTTTTTTAGATATTTACATTGTAATAAAAAGTTAGCATCAGAATTACAAATTTTTTTGAAACGTACCAATTGACCAGCTATCGTGTTGTAGTATATTCTTTTAGAGATATTGGAGTCCCAAAATATTAATTTAATGACTGCAAATTTAAAATCGCTGCTGCGGCTTCGGGTTTCATTTCGTTCTGTTCCTGCTCTGTTTTGGTATTTTGTTCTGTTTTTGTTTTACTTGATTTTTGGTGGTGTTTGGGGGAGTGTATGAGCAATTTTTTCAGCCTAATGCTGCTCATATGTAGAAAACACCATTTTATGTTGTTTGGGTCAGGCTCCTCCCTGATGACGCCCTGATCCACCAACATTTCTTCATTTTTTATTATTTTTTAAGACTTTTGTTACATTTTTTTTAGAAATTCTTGTGTTCCTGAAATTATATTGCTTACCATGCTATGTCTGCAGCTTCAGCGCGCTTGCATGGGTAGTTTAGAGTTTCGGTTTCTGGTTAATGCACCCCGGCTGTTTGGTTATTTTTTGTTATTTTGTGTGTATATATATATATATATATATATATATATATATATATATATATATATATATATATATATATATATATATATATATATATATATATATATATATATATATATATATATATATATATGTAGGAATACTAAACAACGGTAGTTGTCTACTAGTCTGGAAAGAACTCATTATAAGAGCAACGAGACTGGTAGGAGTCAGTTGCATTGTAGAAGGAATGCAAGGCAAGACTGTCACGAGCCATTCACATTCTGGTATTCAGTTACGAGAAAATTAATAGAACAGACACTTTTTCCCCTGGACGCCATTGAGAGCTGACGTATTTTTTCCGAGCAGAGACGACTGCTGCCGATAATGACGGAACTTTTTTGAAATATAACTCAACTGTACATAATAATTGTATATATTTATTCATTAAATGTCAATGTGCCGTAAGATTCGAAGTCTTTAATATAGACCTTACCAAACAGAACAACACGAATCTTACAAAAAATGAGGGTTCGACCGCGATGTGAAAAACCGTTGACGACCGCGACGATTCTTCTCCTTCGTACGAGGGCTTGAACGACGGATTAGCAGACCCCGAAAGCAGTGACGATTGAACCGGCCGGCGGAATGTTTTGACTACCTATGCAAACCTGGACTTGTGTTTTAATCATCTGCAAGAACAGTTTCATGACTTCTCCTGACGTGGTGCTGATGATAGACTGAAACGACAAAAAAGAAAACGCGTAGACGAAAAAACGCGTAGACGAAAAAACGCGTAGACGAAAAAACGCGTAGACGAAAAAACGCGTAGACGGAAAAGACGAGTTGACGGAAAAGACGGATAGAAGGAACTTTCGAAACTGTGTGAAAATGCGAAACAAAGAAGATCTCAAGAAAGTCCAGCTTTTAGAAGAAGAATATACTGAAGTTTTTCTAGAGAAGAGGAAGAAATTAAGAGACGATGCCAAAGAGAATATCCTAAAAATTCAGGAAGAGAATAAAAGAACGTATGATAAGAAGAGGAAGAAACCTCATCAATACAAAGAGGGCGATCTTATTGCTATTCAGCGGACTCAATTTGGTGTCGGAATGAAATTACGACCGAAATTCTTAGGACCATATCGAGTGAAGAAAGTGAAACCCCATGATCGCTATGACGTTGAGAAAGTTGGAAACCATGAAGGACCGAACTTGACGTCGACAGCAGCTGACCATATGAAGTCGTGGTTCAATAACTAATACTGAATCAATGTATTCCCAGATACTGTTTTGTGTTTTTTTTTTAGGTTTGTCGTGTTCCTTTCGAGGACGAAAGATCATCAGGATGGCCGATTGTAGGAATACTAAACAACGGTAGTTGTCTACTAGTCTGGAAAGAACTCATTATAAGAGCAACGAGACTGGTAGGAGTCAGTTGCATTGTAGTAGGAATGCAAGGCAAGACTGTCACGAGCCATTCACATTCTGGTATTCAGTTACGAGAAAATTAATAGAACAGACACTTTTTCCCCTGGACGCCATTGAGAGCTGACGTATTTTTTCCGAGCAGAGACGACTGCTGCCGATAATGACGGAACTTTTTTGAAATATAACTCAACTGTACATAATAATTGTATATATTTATTCATTAAATGTCAATGTGCTGTAAGATTCGAAGTCTTTAATATAGACCTTACCAAACAGAACAACACGAATCTTACATATATATATATATATGAACAAGGTTTTGCTTTTTACTATGCATAAAATGCATGGTTAACATCACGATGTATCGTGATATCGTGATGTTAGAATGCCGATGTATCACGATGTCAAAATTTGAACATCGCCCAGGCCTACTACCTGTGTGTCAAATCTAATTCCTATAAGTGCCATAGAATTGTCAGGATTTTGCGGCCACGAAAAAAAAAAGACAAACACTTTCTTTTATAATAGTAGAGATATATATTATATTAATGCATAAAGCTCTACTAGAGCTAGTTGTATTCTTATTTTATATAAATAATAAAATTCAATCACAAGAACAATGACTTGACAAGTTAGTTTTTAGCAATCTCAGTATTCTAAGAATATCGAATAATTTTGTTATGAACGAGGTTTAGTAGATTATATTGTAATGGCGAATAGTATAATATGAAAAAAAGCTTTATTATCTTATGATACAGCGTACTTTCCCAGACACATCAAATTTCAGATTATCAAATTCCTAAACCAAACATAATTCACTCAACTCCATGACACAAAAAAAAAATCAAGATTCATTTTCTTCTCATAAAAATCTCCAGAATTCATCATAACAACTCAATCTCTTCCAAAAGAGAAACAATGGCTACACATCCACTTTAATTCCTTGTTCTCTCAGACAAACAATATGATAACATAGAAGAATCGATAGAATAAAAAAAATTCCTAAACCCGCAAATAAAAACGAATGTAAACGTACAAGTTCCAATCATCTCGGCGAATAAAAATGACAGATTTCGGAAAGAATCCAATATAGACTTCTCGCGCAGTTCTTCGGGCAATGAAGCAACTCTCTAGAGATGCTCATGGCGAATTAAGTGCCTCTCATATGTGTTCTGGAGGCAGATTGGAAGAGGAATAGTTTCGGTTTGAGGAAAAAAATTGATTCACATAGTTTCCAGGCTGATCAAGAATTCAAAGTACAGCTCTGTATCTTTATGAGCAGGCAGGGATTTTTTCTTGCTTTCCCTAATCAAGGATACTTTTTGATCGATGACTAGAGCCATGTGATTCATAAATAATTCCAAGAATTGATAAGAAAAATTCAAAGATTCCTTATGTATAAGAAGACGAGAAGATTATTAATGAATTCACAAGAATCAAAGAATTTATTAAGAATCAAAGAATTCATTAAGAATCAAAGAATTCATTAAGAATCAAAGAATTTATTAAGAATCCAAAAATTCATTAAGAATCAAAGAATTCAGAAGAATTCGTAGACTGTAGTAAAAGAAACTTTAAAAATCAAAGAATTTATTAAGAATCAAATAATTAATTAAGAATCAAAGAATTCATAAAGAATCAAATCATTCCTAAATATTCAAATAATTCATACGAATGGAAGAATTCATTAAGAATCAAATAATTCGTAAGAATTCAAAGACTGTTATACTTAGAAGACTGAGAATATCCTTTATTAATTCATAAAAAACAAAGAATTCATTAAAAATAAAAGAATTAATTAATAATCAAAGAATTCATTAAAAATCAGAGAATTAATTAATAATCAAAGAATTCATAAAGATTGAAATAATTCATTAAGAATCAAAGAATTCATTAAGAATCAAAGAATTAATAAATAATCAAAGAATTAATAAATAATCAAAGAATTAATAAATAATCAAATAATTAATAAATAATCAAAGAATTAATAAATAATCAAAGAATTAATAAATAATCAAATAATTAATAAATAATCAAAGAATTAATAAATAATCAAATAATTAATAAATAATCAAAGAATTAATAAATAATCAAAGAGTTCATAAAGAATCTAATTGTGATAACATGTGACATAAGTGTACGCCTATTCTTATGGACTGCGTTGGAAATACGAATTAACACCAGTAAGTAGTAAGCAAAATGTTATTTTATGATTTTTGATGGTTGGTACGAAAATTTACACGTATGTCTTGTTACCACAATTAGGTTCTGAATGTTTACTTCAATATCATCCAATTACCTTGCTCAAACATGACTTAACTTTCAACGTTGGACCTATTTTTGCTCATATTTTCTTTTCTACACTGATTTCTATCTTCCATACTTTTCATTAATTTCTGACTAGAACAGTGGGTAAACACATTGAACCATGGTTATCCCATTCAATAGATAATGAGGTCTTCCATATATTTATGTGCCAAAATGTGCATAAGGGACAGTTTGTCAATCAAATTGAGCGAAAAGCATAATTTTGATTATGAACAACTGATTTCAACGCTAAAGTTTCAAATAATATTTTTTTTATTTATTTCATAATTAGTATTTATATAATCCTATATTTTAGACTATAGTTTCTTCAATTGCATAAAATTGTGTAAAGATTAATCTAAATTAAATTTAATTAACTTATTTTAACCCATTAACGCAGGTTGGTAAAAAAATTTGCAATTCGACATTATTATTTTTTTTCTTTGACAATATAGTTCGGGAATGATTCCACTCAGTGTTTTTTAATTATCGGAATCAACCAATTAAATGCATCACTGGTTGTGTATTTCCTAGACAGCTTTATCGGTGAAAAAGTTGTTCAAAGCAACAATTTCTTGCCAGCGCGAATGATGTCTCATTCATCATCGCTGAAGAGGCATAAAATTTACTTTTTGTGCTTTATTGTAATGGCATGAATCCATTGTTTATATTAATACACTAAAAAAATTCAAAAAACTTATTTTATAGACGTTTGGTAGACGCATTGTTGATGGGCAAGTAATCTTGCCAATCGTCGGATATGTGAAATTCTCTACTATCGGTAGTTGCTTATAACTTTAAAGGTTCAAATACCAATGTAATTATTTATTTGAATTTAAAAGCTTAAACAAGGTTAAAATTTATTTACGATTTAAAAATAAATTATTTTAGGTGAATATTTAATTTTTTTAACGAAATATTTAGTCCTACCCCTCTTTTTTTCCAGTCTCATGATAAATGGAGCTTTAGAAGTATTCTTTGCTCTCGACAATGATTCTAGTGGTCATAAAACTGCCAAACATACTAATGCGGTTATCTAGCTCCCTATTCAGAGAGAGAGAGAGTAGATGCTGATAGCAGAGACTGACAAAGATTCCGACAGAAGTGATGACGAGGTGCAAAGATATCTCGATCACTTGTCGCGGAAAATACTCTCCACCACATATGAAATAAGTTGATGCAGATGATACATCGTTACCAAGCACTTCTGTTACCCGAAAGATGCCAAAGCGAATAAAATCTGAAAGTACACGACCTTAAAAATAAATGAAAAATGAACGAAGCTGGAACAAAAATCTAGAATTCTACTCCAATGTACAAACCAACTGCCATGGATTTGTGTCACGAAAGTGTACAATTCCCATTACAGAGTCTGAAGCGTTTCCTTACCAATGAACTAATTGACCACATTTTGACACAATGACTACTTTACACATCTCACAAAAATCTATTGTAAGAAGCATTGGGAATATTTGGAACACCTCTCATCGGTCCAGGAAGATCTTTAGTGCTGCAGAATAATGCATTCGACCAACAAAGATATGATAGACGGGATCATTAGCTTTACAAGTCAGACCAACAGTTTGGACGATGCAAAAATTGTGGTGGAAGGTCAGTCTATAGATGCCAGAAATATCAGGTTCCTCTACATACTGAGTGTCACAAGACTAATTTCGCAGCACAGTCGAACCAAGAGTGCAGCAAATGTTTAAACTTTAGGTGTGATGCTCGTTCTGAGAAAAATGGGATTCTTTTACACAATAGTTATTAAATATGAGTATTGAATTGCTTTTTAGATTAGATACTTGGATAAACTGTTCACTTCAATTTCTTCCTTAAATACTAAAAATAATAATATGGGGGAAAATACAAAAGCGCTGAAATTGGTGTTTGAAGAAGGCGACTCCTCCATATCTGGATCCAAAACTGGTCAAAATCCCTGGATATTGTTTGTTTTAATGTGTTATATAAGTTTTTGATTGCTCTTTTTAAGCTATTTGTGTCTTTCTATATATGTGTAGAATATACTTTTACATTTATGTGCACACTACAGACGATTGGTCAAAAATCTTGCCGGCTAAAAAAAGCATAAAAATAACTTTAAAAATATCTGAAAAATTCAATGCATACTTTAAATGATCTAATTAAACAAATTATGAGATAAAAAGTTAATATTTTTAACTTTTTTTTAAATCGACTTGAATGGGTTAAACTTTATTTTGTGAAACACATAATGAGGCTCGAAAATGTCTGAAAAATAACAACGAGCCGCTATGGTTATTCAGTTTTTTTATAATACTATAGAAGCTGCGGTACACTTTATAACAATTACTGAAGTAATTTTAAAACTTTTCCCCAAATGAATTGTGTGTGTTACTAGTAAAAAACTAAATTTTATTTCAATAAAATGTTATCAAGTTTCTAAATCAAATTTTACTAATTATTTTACTTTAATTTACTTAGATTGTGTTATTTCAATGCTTTTTAGGCTTTATAAAATGTACATATTGATTCAAAAATTCCGATACATTTAAACAGGTTATATATTTATTAGTCAGAAGACATCAATAAAAATATATTGAATAGCAATTTTCCGTTATTTTTAGATCAAACACAAAAAAATTAGACTAAAGAACATTTCAAATTCCTTACAATTGATTGAAGTGAACCATCATCTAAAAATACTAGTTTAAATAATAGTTAAAATAAAATGATCACACAAAATTATAATCTAGATAGAATACAGTCGAGTTTCCAAAAACAGTCCTGAAAAATTCCTAACAGCTCGGAATTATGAAATTATTTTTGGTTTCGTTTGAAAATCATACAGAAGTCAATGTTGTCTTAAGATATTTTTCTAGTGAATCTGCGGCGGCTGTTTTAGACTTATCCTTTCATTCCACGAGTTATCCGTTGGAATTAGATGATATATTTTATTTTTTGTAAAAGCTGGGGATTAGTTTATAATGAAATATCTAAGCCTTCTTCGAAATCCAAGTGATAAGACACAAAAGGAAAGTTCCGAAGCAAATCCACAAAACTACATTTTGTGCAACTACAACCTTAAATTTTTTGAATTTAGGGGGATAATTAATCAACGTCGTACTAGAGCAACACAATGGTCTATTAGCTATGGTTCTATATCAGTGAAGAAAGGAAAGATACGAGGATACTACCTCGCAATATCGAACCAGGCTCAGATGTCTAGAACAAGACCTGAGCTAGGACCTTACCCTCCAAACTTCACACCATGCCAACGTGAGGACATTTAAAGTATTTGTAATATCAAAATATAAACTTGCAGTTTCTTTCATCACGTATTTATGATCTTTTTGATCAACTACTCAATAGAATTAAGAAATTATCATGTAGCATTTTGCATCGTAGACTAGGTATTTACATATAGCATTCAAACATTTAAAGAAGAGTACGTTTTATCACTTTGCAGCTAAATATTTAGGAGCACAAAGAGTTTAAAAAAATTTCCATTGTAAACATGATCGAAAGGCTCTTTCGTCAGAATACTACACACATTTCTCATTCAAAATTACTTGGTTATATACCGTTGTGTTACACCACTACGATGTTATATTTAAAATTAAATCACCTTACCATTCAAAATGAAAAATTTATTATTATTCTTCTTAGAATGCGATGTTTATCCATCGTGATATGTATATGCAACTTTTAAGTATATATATATTTATACATAGTGAATACAGAAAGAGTTTCAGGTTAAAAAAAAACGCCGTTAGACTTCAAAAGCAGACGATATTTTTTCGCAACTAATTTTTTCATTGATCCATATTTTTGATAATGGTAGTATGGAAATACTAGAAGCATCTTGTCATGAATCAAAAAACTTTAACCATGTTTACTATTTTATATAAAGCTGAGTATTAGTTTACTTATCAGTATTTCTTTTCTTTTTCACTTCTATTATACCGTGCTTCTCCTTTTCTCCAAAAAAGCTTTCGGATTTTCTTCATTCGAAATTTTAATTACTTCTACGCGACATATTGTTTATATGATGAGATGAATCTTGGAAGAAATATTCGTTATCTTGACTGAAATGAATTTATATTTCATTAAAGTTCTGAATATTCAATTTGTTACATTCAAAATAATTTTGTAACCACAATATTAAATCAAATATTCTTAAAACTATTAAAATTGAAACTTAGTTTAAAACGCGTTGTTTCTCGTATGAGCCATTTTTGGAATTTCAATATTCTTGGTACTAGATCAATGCATGGTTCATACGAAGTTTGATGATATTTTATGGTTGATATCCATAACATATCAACAGTAGGAAATATATTATTCCGTGTATTCTTACCATGTTTATGTTATTTTCCTTGTTTATGAACACATAGCGAATGAATTTTTCAGCTTAATATAAGTTTATATTCTAAATGTATGAACCACGAGAAAAAAAGTAGACATAAAATTCAATTTGATTTCATTTTTCATAACAATATAAAATACTCACTATCTTTTTTTCCAAAGTTGACATTTGAAATGCTAAAAAACAGAATGTATAGTGTTAAATGTCACAATTTCGTTGCATGTATACCTAAAAGAATATTTCAAGATATTTCCGAAAGTATTGGTGGATCAGGGCGTCACCAAAGAGGAGCCTGGCCCAAGAAAACAAAAAATTGTGTTTCCTGCGTATGAATAGCAATACGCTAAAAATTGCTCATACATTCACTCCCCCAAACACCATAAAGAATAAAATAGAAATATAGATTAGGCCAGTGATTCTCAACCTGTGGGGAGAGAATATCCAAGAGAAAATATTATTTAAAAAATTGATTAACTGACTTAAAGGAAA
Source organism: Metellina segmentata (assembly GCA_947359465.1). Lineage (NCBI taxonomy): Eukaryota > Metazoa > Arthropoda > Arachnida > Araneae > Tetragnathidae > Metellina > Metellina segmentata. The sequence continues at coordinate 101,710,740 of OX375874.1, forward strand.
GCACACATACACATAGAAAACAAAATACATTTCGACATATTCAATAATTTACTTATTAAAGTAAAACAACTTCTAAAACAAAACGTACTTAATCAAAATATACCAAATTAAAAACAAATTTAATAATTATTAGTAACTTCCTTGGGCCTGTCTTGCCGAGCAAAGTTTTTCCAAGGAAGACTTAATATTAGAAATAGCCACTCTCAGTTCTGTTTCTATATTTAGCCGAGATCTATATTTTGTCTTCAAAGAAGCCACAGAAGAAAATCCAGTTTCATAAAAGTAGGATGTTGAAAATGGTAATAGAATGCTAAATGCCCTTGTTTTTAGTGCAGAAGAATAATCCTCTACTGACCAAAATTCAAATAGTGATTTATTACTAAATTATATTTTGCTTTCGCCACTTGTCGTGAAGTCTATGAATTTTTCTTCCTCACCAATTGAGAGTCCTTCGGGAGTCTTATGAAATGGATCCCTAACCCACTCTCAGACTCGTAAATTTTAGTACAATCATTCACATTTACAAACATTGTTAGGTTTTTTTTGTTTTAAATTTCTGCTCCACAATTCCAATTTTTACAAAAAGCATTAACTTTATCACTCGTATCCAATATATATATATATACTAGCAAAATACCCAACCTTACTCGGTTTGAATTCGTTTACTCTAGATTGAAGAGATAATCAAAATATATAATGACTTACGTTTTTTGTAGAGTAAAAATTTATTTTAACACCATTCGCCATCTTTATATTTTCTACAACTTTCTTTGGACACATGCATATCCTACACATGGAAATCCTACACATGCATATCCATTCATGTAATACATTTCACATACATCGCACAATTACTGTATGACAAAGCTCAAAAAGACGAAAGGTGATACTAAGGTTACTACTATAAAAGACGATTTATAGGAAGATTTGGAATTCCCTTTCTTAAGTTGTTTTCATGTGCAACTCAATTAATTAAAATTACGATTTACGGCGAGTGCTCTCGCACTCATAGTCATCAAAACAATATTTTTTTACCTGTGGCACTCTTGCCTCCGGTATGCGACATTGTGAAATTTTGCAATCTTCTCCTGTCATTACTACAACGAATTTTTTAATGTTGGAAAAAGTTCTAGTTTAGATTTTTAAACATTATTATAATTTCAATAACGACATTATTCTTTAAATAACGGCATTATTCTTTAAATAACGGCATTATTCTTTAAATAACGGCATTATTCTTTAAATAACGGCATAACTACACTTAAAATTTACTGAAAATTTATACTGACTTACCTAACATTTTCAAGTCTAATACTTTGTGGTGCTGTTGGGTGTGATGAGAAGGAAAACACATTTATTAAAATAATAAATATTTAAAACAGGAAACAGCGAAGTAAAACAAAATAAAAGATGTCGTAAAATATTGTTCCAAAGATATTAATTTGTGATTCAATTTTATCTCTTGATCTCGCACAGTTGCCACAACTTACAACTAAAAGTGTACAAAATTTAGAAATGTGAAATTAATTCAGAGCGAAAGAACCAGAAAAAAATATCACTGCTCGCGCGATCGTTTTCATTCTCGTTTCATTGAAAAATATCGTCTGTCCCAAATTTTCGGAAATCGTTTTCATTGCGCAAAGAATAAAAATAAGACTCGAAATAAATGACGTATCAGAAATGAAATTCCATAAAAAAAAAAAAATTTTGTAGAATAATTACTTTTTCAGCAGTACTGGTAAAGCAATCGAATTAATCGTAATATTCAATAGACATTCCAATTTTTCCAAAACTACCAAATTATGGTTGATTTAAGTATACTTACTCAGGTGTTTTAGCATGAAACTCGTCTAAATATAACAATACAGAAATGTTTGATATTGCATTCACTAAATTATTAGATAATGTATAAAATACAATACAATGCAATCAAATATCTGGAATAAAATTCATGTGATGTCTACACAAACACACAAACACAAACACAAAATCGAGCATAGAACAGAAAGACGGACAGACAGACTTTCGCAACCAATTCCACTCACTAAATCAAGATAAGTACTCTCTGTATGCAAATTTCCATGAAAATATCTTAAACCGCGTGGACGTGTATAGGGCACAACATACAGACAGACACCAAACGAGAAAAAGGCGGATTCGGCATCAGAAGGGTCCAAAACGGATAGAAAACTTGAAATGCGTCGAAAATATTGAATGTACAAACAAACACTCCATTCTTATTTATATAGATTTGCTCCTTGGAGTTGAAGATTCAAGTTATTTAACTGCTCGAATATGTCGACCAAGTAGCTCAATTTCATCACAAATAAACCATCGCGAAAATTCTTGGCTTCAGGTACGTTTTCTTTTTCCAGGAAAATAGCTATTTCTTCTCTTAATTCATAAACACGTTGCAAGAATTTCCCACGTGATAACCATCTTGCCTCGCAATAATATAGTAAAGCTGAATGCATTGCACCCATGTCTTTACAAAGTGGGGAAAAGATTCTTGATTTCAGGGGTCTCATTTTGATATAATTTACTACGGTTACAACTGTAGTTAACACAATATTCAGACCAGGACTCATTTCTTTGGAAGCCAAAGCTTCTTTGTGGATCATGCAATGTGTTCAGACGCACTGAGGCGATTTTTGTTTTACAAGTGCTTGTATACTTTGGAATCTTCCGGACATTAAACGAGCACCATCGGTGCATATTCCGACGTAATTTTTCCATTCTATGTTTGCCTCGTTCATAAAATCATTTAAAATAGCAAATAATGCGCTTTGTTCTATCGGTTTGCAGAAAAGTAGTTCTTCTACTACTGACATATTATCACAAAATCGAACATAGGCAATCAAATGAGCATCTTTATTACTATCTGTTGCTTCATCAAGCTGTATTGAAAACAATTTGTCACGCAACTTCAAGAAAAGCTGACACTGAACATTTTCAGCTATATCACCAATTCGACGAGCAACATTATCATTGAATTGTTTTGAAAAATTATCTACAGACATAGTTTCTACAATCTCAATTGCTGCTGTCAAAATAAGCTCTTCACCAACGGTGTGAGGTTTTTTACATCTGGCTATTTTATATGAAACTTTGTAGGATGCAATTAAAGCTTTTTTATTCACAGACAAAGTTCCTTTAAAAAATGATTTTTGCTTTTCACATTATTTTAATTTTAATTCGAAGAATTCTCTGGGTTTGCTGACGTACTCACTATGAAGCGTTTCCAAATGTCGTTTAAGTTTATTAGGTTTCATGCTGTCTTCGGCCAACATTTTTGAGCAAATGATACACAGGGGCCTTTCTTCTTCATTTAATTATGTAATGGTAAACCCTAAATTTAAGTATTCTTTAGAATATTTTCTTGATTTTATTTTCGGAACCACGCTTGTCTGTGTACTTGTTGATTCTTGACTATCGTCTAATGCTCGTTTACGCCCGCTTAAAAAATTATCCATGGGTTTGCATAAATCTGCTGCCGTGAATATTTAATATGGTGATTGCAATTAACACGAAAACATATATAACATACGATAGATTTGATAGCGATCGACTCGAATGAGAATTGAAACTTGCGTTATCGAACATTTTCCTTCTTCCTATGAGAAAACATTTGCTCTGCGCATGCTCGAGACGGCTTCCATACACCATATTACTTATTTTTTCTTTTTTCTTTAGTCATGATTCTGGTTTTTTTCTTTTATTATTCCAAAAAAAGTATTCCCAGTTCCTAAATTAGCTCACCCCGTCTAGGTTAACTTTCATAAACGAATTTGTGCACTTTTATATCTCCCTGTTTGCCTTTCATTTCAAATATAATATTTAAATTTTCCCCGCTTCCATTCGCTTCATCTGTTCACCGCCCGCTTGGCAAAATGCCAGATGTGGTTTCTCGTCAACGTTGGCTCGCTTTTATTCTTGTTTTGGCAGTTAGTTCAAAATAATTTAAAAACAGAAATCAAAATACTCAATATATATTATTGTTGTATACATTTTATTGTATTCGGGGGGGGGGGGCGATGAAAATTATGATTGAAAACTGGGACGCGAATAATGAACGGTTGAGAAACGCTGAATTAGGCAATATGTCAATTCAGGTAAGAAATCTTGTAGTAAGTCAAAAAACTGGAACAACATAATATCAAGGGACACAAGCCCAAATGGCAAATGCACTAAATTAAATACAATATTAAACCATTAAAAAGCAAACACACAAAACAGAATACAATATTAATCCATAAAAAAGAAGGAGTAGGACTAAGAATACAAATCCTAACCCCCAAACAACAACTGTGAGTCGGGTTAGATTTAACCAGAAGATCACCATCAAATGCAACATTCTATATCGCCCACAAAAATTTAACATTAAGGATGCAGTTAAAATTGCCACATTGAAAATATTCAAATATAAAAATTGCAACGTTCGTATACAAAAAACATAGTGTTCGAGTTTAGTTATCAAGATCGGAGTGTTCCGTTCCTTATTTAAAAAAAGTCGAATATAATAAAGATTGTGTTCGTCTTCCGTCCGAGTTTTACAATAAAATTCAATTACTGTCTTACAGAATTAAAAAGCAACTAAAACACTTCAGAAGTAGAAAGCAATTATAATTAATCATTAATTTTGTGTAACAGATTATTAATTGTATTCCTCCTTTTTATGGTTTAATATTGTAAACATCGCACCCCGGCAAGAAAAGTGACACAACTCAAAATTGCAGAATTTGAGACACATGAATTTAAAGGATACCCGCGGGACTTCTATAAAACTTATATTGCAATAGTATAAGCTTCTTTTAAATTTTATGGAAGTATTTATAGTGGTAACTTCTATTATATTCTGTAGAATAGTAATATAACATGTGCTGGGGCATCTCATACATATGTTTCAATGACATAACATCAAAATTTTTATTTTTTGAACTGTGTCACTTTTCTTGCTGAAGTGCGATATGTATGTACATATAAATAGGAAAAACAAACTATCCATTGCCCAGAACTGGTGACGATTTGGAACAGATTCTTACGTCAGAGACTAGCCACGACAGGCCAGTCTTCGACTTGAAGATCAAACAATAAGAGTGTGGAAACTTGAAATATTTTACTGCTTTCACGACGCGAAATGTATGCACAGAAACAAATCCACCACCACACCTTCTCATCAGAGCTGACTATCCCCAATCCATCTCAATCCCAACCACCGAACTAAAGAAACCTAAATCCGGAATTAATTAACAAAACAAACATCCCAAACGACATCCAGAAAAAAGCAAGCCATCCTCACTAATGTAGGCACGATGGAAACGATGCTAATCATCATGGGCACAGACCAACCCCTCCCCAACATCCTCCCTCACCTTTCTGTCACTCCCAACATCGCAAGGGGGTTTATGTCCTTAAGTCCCTCTCGGCAGGATGTCAGTGGAACTCCCGCGGGATATCCAGGTTCGTTTATTCCTCATCACGGAACATAGAAAAAGTAAATGAAAAAGGGGGTGGAGAGGAAAATTGCAGCAGGAGAACAACTCAATCTCCACCATTCCGTTCTTATCCCCGGCCTCCCTCCATCCGCATTCCGAGAATCAATACTCACTGATAAAGGATCTGAGTCCATCTTAGATCTAAACCCTCTCTATCACTTTTAAAAGAAATTTACGGCGTGAATTTTGGAGGAATGGATCAGAGTGAAAGTGGAAGTGGCCGAGTGGTGTTAGATTGGATGAGCTTCTTTTACTCCTGATAGATATTGTAGTTGATGATTATTGACACAGTTTATAGACCAGAACCGTAGTACATAGTATGTGTACAGGAGTAGCTATGACAGCGATATACAGAGTGTTCTAAATTGTTTCGTGTCCCGATAACTGGTGAATAAGGTTTCCGGTTACAAAAGATTAGGGTAGAGATGCAATGTATTGGAGACGTTTTGTTGCCACGTGGGAATTTAATATGAGGTTTGACACATATTTAATTGCCTAGATTCATAGTACATGGTCTGTGTATAGGAAAATCTAAACTATTTTTATTACATGTAAAAGAACTTTACACCATGAATTTTAGATCTAAGAACCAGAGGGAAAGTGGAAGGTTCTTTAATCCCTGTAGATGTTATAGTTTATGATTATTGACACAGAGTTAAAAAGACCAGAACCGTAGTACATAGTATGTGTACAGGAGTAGCTATGATAGTGATATACACAGTGTTCTCAATTGTTTCGTGTCCGGATAACTGGTGAATAACGTTTCCGGTTACAAAAGATTAGGATAGAGATACAATGTATTGGAGACGTTTTGTTGCCACGTGGAAATTTAATATGAGGTTTGACACAAATTTAATTGCCTAGAATCATAGTACATGGTCTGTGTACAAGAAAATCTAAACTATTTTTATTACTTGTAAAAGAACTTTACACCATGAATTTTAGATCTAAGAACCAGAGGGAAAGTGGAAGGTTCTTTTATCCCTGTAGATGTTATAGTTTATGATTATTGACACAGAGTTTATAGACCAGAACCATAGTACATAGTATGTGTACAGGAGTAGCTATGATAGCGATATACACAGTGTTTTCAATTGTTTCGTGTCCCGATAACTGGTGAATAAGGTTTCCGGTTACAAAAGATTAGGGTAGAGATGCAATGTATTGGAGACGTTTTGTTGCCACGTGGAAATTTAATATGAGGTTTGACACAAATTTAATTGCCTAGAATCATAGAACATGGTCGGTGTACAGGAAAATCTAAACTATTTTTATTACATGTAAAAGAACTTTACACCGTGAATTTTAGATCTAAGAAGCAGAGGCAAAGTGGAAGGTTCTTTAATCCCAATAGATGGTATAGTTGATGATTATTGACACATTGTCCAGAAACGTAGTACAGAGTCTGTGTACAGGAGTAACTATAGTACTGATACAATTACTCAATTGTTTCGAGTTCAGATGACTGATCAGTAAGGTTTTGTTTACAGTTACAAAAGATTAGTGTAGAGTTACAATGTATTGGAGACGTTTGTTGATAAATGGCAGCTTTATCCAAGGTTTGCCATATAGTTAATAGTCTTGGATCATAGTATATACTCTATGTACAGGGATATCTAAATCCTCACTATTAATTTTAAAAGAAATTAACGACGTGAATTTTATAGGAATTATAGGAATGGATTAGAATGAAAGTGTTAGTGGCCAAGTGTTAGATTGGGTGAGTTTCTTTTAGTCATGGTAGATATTGTTGATGCTTATTGAAACAGTGTTTATAGTCCAAAATAAATGTTCATAGTCTTCATACTAGAGTAGCTAAATTAGTTATTTAGTTAACTCAATTGATTAGTGTTTATATGACTGAAGTAAGTTTGCATGACCTAGCATAAAAGACTCGAATAAAGACACAATGTATAGGAGACTTCGGGTCACCAACTGGAAAGTTAATCCAATAGTTGTCATACCGCGGCCATTGCTTAGCTGAACTGTAAATCCCTCTTATGCAACTAAGCACAACGAAATAGGAGTTGTTTACACGCAAATAATGACTGAAAACCACTTCCGAAAAAATATACACCACATGTCGTTTCACTTACATTTTCCAGCATTGGGATTATTCAAGGAAAGACAAAACCAGTAAATGTCGTATGTAATGTTATCAGCATAAATCAATACGCTGGCACAGCTTCACTTGAAGTCCGCCAACCATGTGCATGTGAAAGAGGGAAAACTAGTAACAATAACACAAAACAGCAGTGTGCAATATGACGCTTGTGTGCAATACAGTAGGCTATTGGCGATGGTCCGGAATGAAATCCCGAACGGAAAGATCCTATGTCAAAACCACGTAATTTGCATTCACAAAAGTAATAACAATAATTACCTAAGCCTTTAGCTTTCTTAAAACCTTTTTGAAATAATTCATTTTTGTGATATTTTGTAATAAACAAATAATACTCCTCTCAATTATGTAAAGGGTTTTAAAATTACGAGTACTACTTTTCAAAACTAAGCTATTGAAAATAAAATGTTATACAATCAAACTATTAAACCTCCCGTAAAACAACATTGCACTTAATGCAGCACCAATACGAGTATTAATTTAAACTATTTGCAATCACACTTGTAAAAATTACTTAACTAAACTGTTCATATTAAATACACCATATACAATCTAAACATAAGACGTTTGGACATTTTTGAGGCACTAATAAGAGTATTACTTTAAACTAGTTGTAGTCACACTTGTCAAAAGTACATGACCAAGCAGTTCAAATTCAATAAACTCAACACAATCTAAACAGTTTGACTATCCATTAGACTCACCAGTTCAGCTCTTGCGGCACGAATACGAATATTACTTTGTCAAAAGTTCAAAATTGTTTAAATTAAATAAACCCTACACAATCTAAACTGTTTTATTATTCATAAAACACACCAATACCATTTTGCGGCACTAATACGACTATTATTTAAACTATTTGTAATCACATTTGTCAAAAGTATTTATAATCAAGCAGTTCAAATTAAATAAATCCTACATAATCTAAACTGTTACACTATCCATAAGACACGCCAGTTACATTTTTGCGGCACTAATATGAGTATTACTTTAAACTCTTTGTAACCACACTTTCCAGATGTACGTAACTAAGCTGTTCAAATTAAATAAATGCTACACAATCCCAACTTTCGACAGCCATAATACAAATCCCAGTGTCATTCTTGCGGCACTAATATGAGTATTACTTTAAACTCTTTGTAACCACACTTTCCAGAAGTACGTAACTAAGCTGTTCAAATTAAATAAATGCTACACAATCCCAACTTTCGACAGCCATAATACAAATCCCAGTGTTATTTTTGCGGCACTAATATGAGTATTACTTTAAACTCTTTGTAACCACACTTTCCAGATGTACGTAACTAAGCTGTTCAAATTAAATAAATGCTACACAATCCCAACTTTCGACATCCATAATACAAATCCCAGTGTCATTCTTGCGGCACTAATATGAGTATTACTGTAAACTCTTTATAACCACACTTTCCAGAAGTACGTAACTAAGCTGTTCAAATTAAATAAATGCTACACAATCCCAACTTTCGACATCCATAATACAAATCCCAGGGTCATTCTTGCGGCATTAATACAAGTGTTACTTGAAACTATTTGGAGTCACACTTTTCAAAATTTCAAAACTAAAGTGTTTAAATTAAATAAATCTTACACAATCTAAACTTTTAAAATACATAAGACACATCAGTGCTTTTCTTGCGATACTCTGGCTAAAAACCAGTTTACCTAGGCTATAGCCCTATCTTCACCTGCAGCACAAATTGATATGGTATCGCCTTAAAATATGTGTTTGTTTACAATCAAGCCGAACAAGACACGAATTGTTTACATCCAACACTATCACAATGTAAACAACTTCCGAAAACCATACACCGCATGACGGTTCTTTCCCAGGCATCGGGATTATTCGAAAAAAGGACAAAACCGCCAGCGCAGGGTATAATATTATCTACATAAAGCAATACAGGGCACAGAATTTCCCCCAACCGAAAAACAAACATAAATAAGCACCACATCTTTCGCCCATCCGCGTGTAAAAGGGGAAAAAACCGAATGAATAATAATAACACAAAGCAGCGCAGCACAAGATGGTGCCAGGCAAAAGAAACAACACCTTTATTCCAGTAAAGGCAGAAGGCGTGCGGCGGGAAAGAGAGATACACAGGCATTGGTTGTTACCTTCAGCAAAAACGGTAACGAAAGAGAGAAAACTAAATAAAACGCCGCGTAAATGAACTAGATGCCCCTGGAGAAAATATCCGACATCGCAAAATAGTCCTACCGTGCGAGACAAAAGCGGCAAGGTTTCTTTTGTTTCCTTTTGCAATTATAGTCTGTAAGAGATAAGATTATGGCACCGGCGAACACAAGTTTGTGTTTTCCTATCGCGTTTAGGCCGTGGCAGCTTAATAAAACGAAAGAAATCGGGTTTTTTCTGGACGTGAGGCTTAATAAATTTTGCATAAGCTGGGGCCGTGTAACGGTAACAGTGGTAGGGGTGATACTCTTTGGCGTGGGATTTATAATCAAATCAGCGAGAAAAACTCGGTATCGGAAACATTTCTGCGTGTATCGGGTTGAGTGCTAACGAAGATGAGTAATAAATTTTCAATGCAAGAAAAGGGAGCTTGTTATTGAAGCGGTAATATTCACTCTCTTATACGCTGTACCGAATGAAGAGATGTTTTAATTCAATTTATTAGGTGCTTGAGATCAAAATAAATATACTATGCAACTGATCAAAATTATTTAGATCTCACCTTGTTTAATATTAAGTGAAATACAATAGCATAATTTTTGATGCAGCATAAAAATAGTTGATTGGGCAGGCAAAGTGAATAAATAAATTTCTCAAAGAAAAGCAATGAGAAACTTACCAAATTAATTATCTATAAAGCCTGACTTTTATGAGGAATATTTTTCGTCAAGCTAAATGTAGATGGTGTTCGTATTTCTGCGATGGAAAGTATTAACTCAATTTATTCCCAGACCGTTACTTGGTTTGTTTTTCTAACACAATTCAGCAATTCCTTAATAACAATTCCCCAAAATTAAATTGGTTTTTGATAATTGACTAGTCGATGACAATTAGAAGACAAACTACGCCAAAATGGCGATAAGATACCTACCTCTTAAGGCTAACACTATATTTATTATGCGACAGAATTCGGACAGTGGAAGTAAAATTTTCACATTCAGTCTGGTTTGTTTACGTTAAAAATACTTTTACACATGCATTATTCACCAAAAATTATTTTTAATTCACCGGAATTATGTAACAAACTCAATGTAATGCACTCTGTGGTGTCTTCCCTAAAATGGTTGCATGAAAACAGTGCTAATCGTACACAAGAAGACCATCAACAGTTAATATATTTATGTTCTTAATACATTAAAGAATGTATGCTCCCAGTAAAGCACGGTGAATCAGCCTCACCCGCTGCTTCTGGCTCTCTAACCGTCGTTCCCAACATCTCTGCCACAGTCTAAAAATAACCCAACGGTAAAATTAAAAAAACAATCAGAGATAATCTAGACGAACACCACTCATTCTTCCCAAGTCGTTGTAAAGCGCGTGGCGAATGAACAGCAGCTGGTGTCAAAATAAAAAATAGTCTATTCGGCATTCCGATGACACCATGGATCAGGCACCTTCTCTGCAAGTGACTCCTCCTGAAGGACAAGCACAACGGAGTTTAAACGATGTCAGAATTCATTAATTTCGATAATCAAATATGTAACATATCCATACTACCATTAAGATTTGTCAAATATTATTTTTTTAATTTATTCACATGTATTTTTACATATTACCTTCATTGCTACTTTTTTATACATAAAGAGTCTAATCCATACCACTTCCTTAACAAAATAATAATCCACTTTACCACAAATTAACTGGATTTTCATTTGAATTTAAAAACAAATTGTCAGATATCCCACCATACAAAATATTTCTAGACATTAACATTAATTAATGGAATGCTATGTGGGTAACATAATCTTTAGTTTAAGACCATTATCACCTTTGGGGTTATAGAACATTTAAATGTGAACTCATAAAATATTTTACCCCGTGGTACTTAAAAAAATTAGTCCTGTACAGTTCTTGTAGCAAGATTAATCGCAATTATTTGTATTAAAAGCAATTACATTCGTATGTTTGAATGCAAATCTTTTATTTTAAGAAGAGAAGAACTGGTCTTGATAATTACTATTTCCCTCTTGAGGAAACGAAATTGTAAAAGTGTGTGTATTTCATAAAAAAAGTATTTTTTCATCTTAAGTAGCACATTAGTTCATCTTCTGTTTCTATTCAGAAATGTTTATTCTCTGTTCGAAATATAAAGGGAATTACGATTGAGTGAGTTGCAGTTGGGATGTTCATGAATTTAACATTCGGACGTGAATTTGTCTTTAAAAACGGAACAACTGCCGTTACAACTGGTTTGTCTTACGATTTGAGAACTAGAAGAAGCAGCCAGAAGATAAATTTTGCTGCATGCTGGAAAAATGATAGGTGATCCGGACATGTCCTTCATACCGAGTACGGAGGCACAATTAGTTCGAAAGAGGGATATGTTTTATGTCGACATTCTATGGCGCTGTGCGAACCTTGGGCCAATGTAACTTTGCATTCCGTGGAGTGAAAACTGCATAAGTGGTGTAATCAATAAAATTATTCTTCAATATTAGTACCAAACTGCAATTTAACCGTTCAAACTATAAATTGGTGAATCTTCACAAATCATATTCGTTCAAATATTCTGTACCTGCTTCATTCATTTCACACACCAACATCAGACGCAAACATTTCCATTGACAGGTACGTTGCTATGTATTTTTCATATCCTCACATGTACCAGTTTCCATGGCACTTCTTGTATATATTTATAAGAAAAAAGGTAATATAACCATTACAGTAACCTAACATTATAATCAAATCGGATCACATCCTGCGTTAAAACTCTAAAATTAAAATCACAGGGAATAATCATACCATAATTGTACTATTTTAATAAGTGTTGTAATATAATCTTATTTTATGTACCCAATCCTAAATTGACAACAATTACAGAGGTGAGGTTTTGAATATCCATATTCTCTTTCTCTTTCTTTCGTCTTCTGGGAAGATACAATGAAATGCATGATTACTTGAACAATGCTACGATTCACTTTTATTTCACGAAAATCGATATCATTATGAAGCAGAAAGTATTTTTGAAGAATTCCTCAAATCCTGCTTGTAGCTTCGAAACGGAAAAGGAATGTAAGAATGAAGTTTGTGCTTCAAACAGTTTTCGAGTAAAAAGGTTTAAGACGTTGCTAAAATTTATGAAGATTATAGATTTTACGCTTCCTAAATGGACTTCAGCTTAAGGTAAAACATTAAAGGAAATTCTGTAATCTGGCGATGTTTACTTTCCTGTTTTGTTACAATGCTTTGTTGTTGTTGTTTCTCATGCCTACATTGGCAGACCAGAGGAGTGCCAGGCCCGTCGAAGACGGCGAGAGGCGGGTGGGGGGATGCGCCTTCCAAGTTATTGAGCTCCATTCGGAGGAAGTCCGACTTTTGCTCGACATACATGGCACATCCGTTTTACAGGAAGGCCCCTTTCATACATACATTCACTCACACATATCGTAATTTAGATCCCAATCAGAGGCCTATAACCCCCTGATCAGGTACCCCCAGAGGTATTGATTTCGTATGGGAACATGGGGACTTTGTGACCACGACCTATTTAACGTTCCCCAGTCACCATTAGTGAACACGACGGTCTTTAGTCAGGTCGAAGCGCCGATCTCGCAATAATCAGAATTGCAGGCTCCGCCGAGGACAGAACCCACAATCCTTCTGATGCGAGTCCGACGCTCTACTGACTGGCTCTTGCAATGCTTTAAAAAAAGAACAACGCTTATGTAAAGCACTGACTATTGCAGTGTCAATGCGATGCGTTTTAGGAAAACAAGGATTTTTGATAGACAGAGTCGTATATATTTCGTTGAATTTCGTACATTATTTCAATACATTTATAGTACATTGAGCATCCCCAATTCATAAAATTGGGTTCTGTACAACAACAAGACGGTCTTTGGCTGGATTCGAATTCGTAACTTCTTGGTTGCTCTGCCAACCAACGGTCCAAACAATAAATCAAATTAGCTCTTAACTGGATGATATTTCACTTCTGGGATAGTGAATTCCGAACACGTTCCAACGAAAAACCGTCGTGTACACGGGGTCTGGTGCACGTTGAATCTGTCGAGGCTTCAAGTGTCCTCACGTTGGCGTGGTGTGGTAGTTTGGAGATCTAGATTCCAGTCGCCATTTGATTTCGTCACTTGACCGTGGTTCGTGATGACGAAATGACCCCGAACCATAGCCAATAGTACGTTTGTTCTGCTCCAGTCTGATATAAATTCAACTACCTGCATGTCTACTTTTATTGGGTAGTATGTTTATGTTTACGCTGAAAATTCCTCTTATACACGGTCCCCAATACCCCGTCGTGTTGCTTCAATGCAATGTTTGTTAATATACCTACCTACTCCTCTGACACGACTTTTAAGGTTAACGTTACAGACGTATTCAAATTTCTTGTAACTGGTATTGTGCTTCTGGAACAAATTCATGTAATGAACAGAAATAGAAACATCTTTGGGATTACAGTCCTAAAATATTTTACAGCTGTGCTACAACACCTGTGACGGAAATAACGTTATTCGCCAAACTTTGTCCACTTGTGTTGGATTGAATTGTTACTGTGTGTGGCCATTTTTACCACTAATACACTCTTCAAAAGTGATTCATTGGCCGCTAATATCTATCAGCGGGTTCTAGATGGATATAAACATTGCTTCTCAAAATAAATCAAACCCTAAAAGATGTTATCTTAAAAATTTACCACAGAAATACTTAACCTCGTGATTTGTAGGCACAATACATTGGAAGTAACAAGCAAGAATGAGGCCTACAACTTAGTTTAGAGTATTTTGTTACTCTTGAAGTATTGCCTTCCCAAACATGACAAGCAATAAATAATTTTGCTCACCAGGCAGAAAACTTCAGTAACACAATTTCTCTTTTATGACCCATTTGTTACTGTGAAGTTTCTAAGTTCGTTTGCTTATGAAAAAATGCGTGTTCTTTCAACAATATATTGCTAAAAACTATAACATTATATTACTCCGTCAACAGATATTGTCAAATTATATGTCAAACTAGACTCACCTATATTACATGATGGTTGCTGAACAGCTGATATTTTTGGCTTTGCATGCTTTAGTGATGAGATAACTTTGCATTTTTGTGAAAATATTGACACCATAATAATAAGGCAATAACTTGCTGGCCTAGCGAGAGTACACTAAACTAAACTTTTTGCTCAGGATATGTCTGGTTGGAAACTTATCGGTAAGATATACAGATTTTCCTTATACGCATACAGTGTAGTTATTGAAGTCTTTCTTTTATTTTCTTTATATCAAAGTGTGCTAATTTGTTTCACTTCTTATAGATATTCACTCATGGAATAAAGTAATTGGTTATTACTAATGCTCGGATTTTGCAGATTTTTCATACTTTTTATGGCCCCTAATGTTGATAGAAATCCGTATTGAGTGGTTTTTTTAGCAATTTGCAACAAAAAAAAAAGAATTTATTTTTCATATTTGGGACCATTTTGCATATTTGGAATTTGTTGCATGTATTTTGCATATTTGGACAATTTTCTCTTATTTTCAAACTGTTTTACAAAAAAAAATATTTCAAAGAACTTTTTTCAGTGTGTTTGGAAGGAAGATTTTCAGAAGCAAAACTCATTTGGGTTGATTGTCATGCCCTTTTCTTGTTTAGTCAAAAATGTATAGATAAAGATAAGATGTAGGAACAGAAAACAAATTATGAATGCTAAAGTGCGTGAAGCAAAACATATTGCTTAGTTCTATAACAATCGAATTGCTAGAGAGACATGTCATTCAGCCTGAGTCCGCAAGCTATCTGAGCACATTTTTGATTGCCGGGCGATGCATCAAGGGCTCAACTTTATTTTATCCTCCTCACTAGCCTTTTTTAAGCATAAAAATTGTTTTTGCAATTTCGAATATTTTGGGTTTTAGTGCATATTTTGGGATTTTGGAATGCACATTTCAGGTCACATTTTTACTTAACTATCCGAGCTCTAGTTATTACTTACAATCGCACTGGTGCACTTGCTATTGCCTACGATCCGGGATCAATCTCGAAAGGAAAACACTTCGGAATTTTGTACGAAGGTCCGATGACGAGGTTATACTTTATATGGCACCCAAATCTTCAAAATTGCACGCCAAACCAACGTGAGGACGTTTCAAGCTACTACAGTTTGATTTTGGGATTTCATGGCGCAAGGTCCAAAAACGGACAACCTAGACCAAACACAAGATAAAATAAAATCAATTTAAATATAAAAACATTTTAATAAAATGTACATGTTAATCTTTTGCAGTGCAAGATACTTGAAACAGTTGTGGAATGACATAATTGAAATATACTGATCAACATGGTAAAAAAAGTATGGAAACAATAGATGAAATAAATATTGTGTTGGATAAAATAACTATATGAGTTTTAAAAAACAATTGAAAGTAAAAACACGAAAGGTTTGAATGGGCCAGTCAAATTTCCCCCAAATCAAATCTTGCAGGTTTAAAAATTACTTTTAAAAAATTTGAAATGTTAAGGATTTCAAGCCATGACAGATTTTAGATGCACCAGCCCACAGTGTATATGACTGTCTTTGATTATGTTCGAACTTTCAACCCTTCAGTTTCTAATACGTTATTTTTTAACCGAATTACCGCTAACCTACACAAAGTCGGAGCTTGCCTTGGAAATCTAAGCAGAAAATGACACCTTACGCCAGAGAAACGACATTATCGACAAACCTAAGCAGCACCCCTACACGACATAAACGCTACACATATTCTTTCACAAAATGTTTCGTTTGGGGCTTTTTATAACAACCAAAGCCAAGGTGTCAAGAGTTTTAGCTAAGTTGGAAGAATAACTGATTAAAAACCGAAGGGTCGAGAGTTTGAATACCACCAAAGACAGTTGTAAATGAAGGACGCTGGTTTACGTTGTTCAGAAGTCTTTCCTAGAGCCTCACCGTCAATAACTCACATTCCTATGAAGATTTGTGTATGGACAATCATCACATAAAATGCTGGCCAATCTACTCTAGCCTGGTCGATAATAACAGGTCACAATATACGTAATTAAATGTCACAAGATTAATGAAGATACACGATATTTTAAATTTTTTTAAGACATTATCTTTAGAACAGACACGAGACGGAGGTGGTGCCAAAGAAGAGCTCTCGTTAGAGAGCTATACGGTGAAGTTAAACACCGATATAAAAAACTATAAGTGGAGAAAATCTTGTTTCTTTCATTGAATGTTCCCTGTACATATTGTGTATTTATTCCTATTGTTTATCAAAACCTTATAAGGGAGACCAGTGCACAAAAATCTTTCAAAATTTCGATTTTTTTTTTATAAATTTGGTTAAATGTTTATACAATTACTTTTTAAATGATATGATGTTCGTAAAGATACGTTGAATAGAAGTATTTTAAATATTTTTTTGAAAAATACCTGTACAAACCAGAAATAAGGCCAATTTTATGCTTTAAAAATAAATATTAATGAAATGTGTATTGTTTTCATAAAAGGAACATTTTTTCAGAGTCTATTCAAGCAAATGTAAAAAAAACGTTTACAATTGTAACATACCCTGTTACAAATTTTAACACTAACATATTTTTCTATCTGCTCAGAAAAATTTATTTTGGTTGTTGAAAAGGATGAAAATTGGTAATTTTACAAAAACATAGTATAGTCAAAGGGATAAAAACTCAAAACCTCAAATTTTAAGTTTTTTTAAAAACCATGTGTTAAAGTGCTTAAAAGTGTGTTCATAATATATGTAAAAGTATTCAAATCAATACATACAAAAGATTATGGGGAAATTTTATTTAAAATCTGACCATTTTAACATTACGAAGATAGGACTGCACCAGTCCCTTTAAGATGCAATAAAAAACTTGCTAGGGTACCCAGATGAATCCAACTCCAGTTTATAACTGTGGTGCAAAAACGCTACGACGTTAAATATGTCGTGGCCTCATGTGTCCTCAAGTTGGCAGGTGTGAAGAGTGCCAGCTCAGGTGTTGACCTCGGGCAATTCCCCTTGGGATCGAACGAACACCGTCACCGATAGCCCGTTGTGCTGCTTCAATGTGACGTCAATTAAAACACCTACCTACAAAAATAAACACATTTTGTATTTCAAATGGCTGGGGTGCATGAACAAGAAAACAAAAAAAAAGAATGTGAACAGAAGAAAAACAACGACAAGAAACATCAAAAAGTTCAAAGAATACCCGAAGGCAATCACCCCGAGAGTCTTCTAGCTTCTCAGTATCTCGAAGTATCAGTTTCTCCATGGACAGTTTCACAGACACGCAGGTGGTGTTTGTCCATAGGCTCGTTTTTGTCACACATGGGGTAGGCATCTTCATTAAGAACGCCAATACGACACAGATACCCACTAGTAATGCGACATCAACTGCAAAACATCGATGTTTTGAAACATCGATATTCAAAATTAAAACATCGATGCTGACAATACATCGCCCCAAAACTATCGATGTTTCTAAAAATTCAGTGTATTTAAACTTTTTTCCCCATTTCTTATAACTGGTTAAGCAACTAGTGATGCGACATCGGCTCTAATACATCGATGTTTTTAATAAACATGAATGTTTTGAAAACATTTACATCGATGTCGCATCCCTATTTTTCAGACCCTTCACCCTTGCCCACTTTGGTCTAAAAGTATGTTCAATGTGCTGATTGTAAAAATTGTGCTACTTAGTTATTTTTTAACTTTTCATAACGGTACTTTTTTCATTTAAAAATAAAACATCGACAAGTATAAACATCGATGTTACAAAAATCTATCGACTCCAATACATCGATGTTACAAAAATCTATTGACTCCAATACATCGATGTTACAAAAATCTATCGACTCCAATACATCGATGTTACAAAAATATATCGACTCCAATACATCGATGTTTTTAAAAAACATTGATGCTTTGAAAACATCGACATCGATGTCGCATCCCTAATAAATAGTCGAAAAGCAGTCACTGCCTCCCGTCTTGGTCTATCAGGAACACTCAAAAAGCAGTCTTTTTCATATTTAGTCACCATTTTAGATAGTTCATCTTGGTAGGTCGACTGCATAAATTGTTTTATCAATGGCTTAGCAGTGAGGAAAGAGGTTTCTCGTTTTATACAGTGTACATAGCACCCTTTTTGGCAAGAAAATAGGCCTGATCGATACCATATAAATTGCAATGGCCATGGATCCATTGTAAAACAACACGCTTATGCCGAGACCTCAAGAAAATCAACAGCGCTTAAATCTCGTTTGATAGTGGAGCCTGAATAGAGCTGATGGACTGAAATAAACAAAACCGCAGCATTCGCTGTGGCACCAATTACACACCTACAAGTCACTTCCTCCAGAAGCAATCTGCGCCCCATTCCCTCACAGCCGACGCAAAATTCGAAAAACCTCGCGACCGACACACGTCATGTTAATTACGAGCATTAACGATTCGCTTGTCACAGTTGCCACAGCATGCTCCGCAAAAAAACGGCGACACCGAGCGAAAGAAACCGAAAAACAAAAACACCGAACGAAATTCTCTGCCGGAGTAAATGACTGCGAATACAATTTGAGACGAAGATAGACACTCCCTATCTTCCTCAGAGCCGTGTCTACGAGTAAAAGAAGAATAAAGGAGCCCGGGGTCCAAAGAGATGCCAAGAGGGTAAGACATTTTCAAGAAGCGAGTCGTCTGCGAGGGAGAGAACTTCCACTACTACTGCTCCGAAGACTTCCATTTAGTATGCAGTTAATTTGTTTCGTTACACGGCTGTGACAGTTATTTTCTTTGTTTTAGATGTTTTGCCCTTTTTTAAGGACTCGACTGGATCCTTTTTATGTCCTTTTTTTTTTTTTTCTTTTTGAACGGCGACATGAACCGAGAAAGATGGGTTTGGGATTTTCTCGCTAGATTTTAAGAGATGGTTTCTTCGCAATCTTAAGCCGCTTCTTTAACCATCGTGGTGGTTTACGCACTTATCCTTTTCTGTAAAGTGAAGGCTGATTTAAATAAAAAAGAAAAACTTGTGCTTTCTTTTTCTACAGTATCTTGGACAGCGGTATCACGGTCGGAAGAACAACGGATTGGCAACTGGAGGGTTTCGAGTTCAACCTACAACCATCGTGTAGAAATGGGGCTGGTGCATGTTAAATCTGTTGTGGCCTCAAATTTCCGCACGTTGACGTGGCGTGGAAGTTTGGAGAGTAGGGTTCCAGCTCAGGTGTGACCTCGTCATCTGAGCGTGGATCAAACTTACGTGATCTTGTACTTCAACAATTTCCAGGTTGTGTAGTATTGCTTCTCTTATGAGACGACACGCATAATGACTAAAGAACTACTCATCTATTGATTGAAATATACATAGATTCTTCAACCTTTAATCGAATCTTTACATTTGGAATAAATTTCTAGAATTTCTATTGAAATTATTCTTAATTTAATATATATATATATATATATATATATATATATATATATATATATATATTTAACGCTCATGCCTGGCGGAAAAAGGGCTTTTCTTATTCCCGTTGGCAACGATCAGTTTGTTTACAAGTCTCAACCCTGGTGTCGAGTATTTCGCTGTGCTGTTGAGCTACTAGCTTACTTGTAGTAACATTCGCTATTCAAAATGCGTTTCTTGCGATGTGTTGTATATAATTTTTGTAGAAGGGAGCAGGGTGATAGGGAATCCATTGATGAAAGATTCCAACGATGATCGATCAGAAATACTGCCGCTTGTAAATATTAAAGATTAGATTGTTTTGGCACCGTGTTTGTACATACTATACTATCCCAGATATATTTTTACTATAAATGAATTCACACTTAAAGATATTATTCTTTCTGTGGTAGTCATATAGCTAGACTAAAACATTTTCGTTCTCTAGCACACTGCTCGCAGAAAAGGACAAAAGTTGCTTGCTGTTTGCGACGTGTAAATATTATACGTTAGATTAGAAATGATTTTACATCAGAGAGGTTTTCACTTGCTCACTGTTCTCATAGAAAGACAAAAGTTGTTTACTCTTTGTAACCTGTATTTATTATACACTCATTGCCATAAAAATTTGGACACCAAGTAAAAGTCGTCAAAATGAAACGAAATTTTACACATGTAAGTACTACTTTGACATAAATAAGTGATTAGAAAATCAAAGAAAAAGGATCACTCTTATTGCAGAAAAAAGTACAAATGAACGGAAGTTTTAGTACTCTGTTGGATCCACTCTAGCGCGAATGCACGATGCAATACGAGCGGGTATTGGGGCATACTAGTTCCGTATGATGTCCTGAGACAACTCGTTCCACATTTTCTGTAAACGCACCTCTATTTCGACCAAACTCGTAGGGTGTCCAACTTGCTGCCCCAAATGAACCCAGATATTCTCGATTGGTGACAAATCAGGGGATCAAGCAGGCCAGGGAAGGGAGGGTAATGTGGCGGAGGTAGTCTTGTGACATACTTGCTGTGTGTGGCCGAGCATTGTCTTGTTGAAAAATGGCACCTGGGAGCCCTGCCATGAGTGGCATGACATGTGAATGAAGGATGTCATGGACGTACCGCTGGGCTGTTATTGTGCCATGGATAAATATTAGGGGTGACCGTGTTTCGTAAGCAATGGCACCCCATACCATCACACCAGCTGTGGGAGCATTGTGTCGCTGTAAAGCGAAGGCAGGATTAAGGCGTTCACCACCTCCACACACGAACACGATTATCACTGCTCAAATTGAATCTAGATTCGTCGCTGAAGATGACCTGGTTCCATTCCGTTGCAGTTCAATTCCGTTGTGCACGATACCACTCCAAACGGAGGCGTCAGTGGGTGGGTGCCATTGGCAGTACACGTAATGGGCGCCGCGATACCAGATGTCTTTCAGCCAGGCGCCTTGCGATGGTTCGGGAAGACACAAGGGCCCGTAGTGAAGGTGCTGCCTGTGTCTGGATAGACACGTTCATAAAATGCCGAATCACCGGCGATCTAATTTGCCCTTTTGCCCTGCAGACGGAATTGAAAGATCTTGAAGATATAGCATCTGAAAAAACAAGACTCCAGACTACAACGAATGGAATGGAACGTCGGTCCAACCTCTCCAACTATTGGATGAGATCACAGGACCACCAGATACTGCGAAATCCTGCTCAAATCAAACGGTTCACAGCAATAATTCACCAAATGCTGTCCTGATGAAGCGCAGTGCTTCTGTCTGTCTCACAAGAGGAGATTCTCAACAGGATCTTATTTTGAATCGAATAAATCGTAGGCTTCTGATTTTTGGACAAAATGATGCCATTGTAGTTAACAACGCCGACATGGGATATATCATTCTTTATAACACTTTCTTGGGACTAGAAATCAAAACAGATAAAAAGTTATGCAAGCCATGGGAAGAAAATGCTTTGCCTGAAATGAAGAATCAAATTCAACGTTCCTTCAGCACTCCATATCTTCATTATTAAGAATCAACAAAAAGTATGTAACAATGTTTCACCGAAACAGTTTTCAAGACTTTCTTACCAAACCTTTAGAAACTGACTTTTGGACATTTGATTTGGCTTATGGAGAACCTTATAAAATTATTCCCTTTTTCTAATTAAAAAAATAAATAAATACATGAAATTTTGAATTTTAAAATCAATAAATTTATGTTAATTTCCTTCCATTTTATGTGCATTTCTTTAATCTTTAAAACTTTTATACACATTTGAACTTCTCACCGATATTCAATTTTGCGTTAACATTTTTTTTCAGGTGATGGCGAGAATATAAGAATACCTGGTTGGTATGGTTTATACGGTGCAACGGCAATTTTTTGCCAAGCATGGTAACCTTGATACTACTTGCAGTTTTATGGCAACCCTATGTAATGTTGGAAAACTAATCGAATCACCATTTTGTCTACCATACTGACTTCGGCGGTCTGGTATACACGTATTTTATTACAAAAACATACAACAGAAATAAATTTATTAAGACGGAATATGACTTACCTCTTGTAATTTCAGTATAATCCAACAGATGCCGATGGTCATCAGTTTATCGGTCGAAATAAAAAAAACAATGCTGTACTCGCGGTCACTCGTGTTAATGTTCTGCTTCGTATGCTTCTATGCTAAGGCGGAGAAAAGAATCAAGAAAACACTCCATTAATGTCATGACGTTACTTGCTGGACGATCGTAAGCAAGATGGCTTTCTACTCTAGACGGCAGTGGCTAACCGTCCTTAACAGAAACCACCATATGTTAAAACCCCTCCAAAGACAACGTCGTGTCATGCGGCCGTGCCTTTACTTCTTCGACCCCTAGTAAAATATATTTTGTGAATATTTTATGAATAAACTCCATCTACTCAAGCGTTTCCTGCTATAGACAAACCAAGTGGAGCCTTTGTGTCGTCATAATTCGTAGGTATTTTAATTAATGTAGCACTGTAGCAACACGGACCATTGGAGACTGTTCGGGATCAGACACAAACGAAAGGATTCGAGGACAACACCACGTAATTTTGAAACACGGTCAGATGACGAGGCAACACCTGAACTAGCAACTCACTCTCCAAACTTCTACACCACGCCAACGTGAGGACATTTGAAGTCATCACAGATTTAATTTACACCTTCAGCTCTTTTTACAGTTTTTGGGTTGTATTCAATACTCCGGGTGTTAATCTGTTACTCTTTTAACCGTTCCACCATGGCTCAGTGGTTATGTCCACTGCGTTAACAACCTTCAAGTGGTGCAGGTTCGATCCCTGTCGGGTGCATTCCTCCATAGTGTATTTCTCTATTCTGTGTCCGTAAAACTTTCATTGTTTGTGTCTATTGTTTGATCTTGTATGCCATGTGTCTGTTGCAGCATCTTCTTCTTAGGTTGGGGCACACGTCCCTCCATCTCATTCCTGATATGGGATATATCAGATTTTAACGATGCAAGCAGCGAGGAAGGGCCTCGAATGGAAAAAGAGAATGGTAAATGTGTACCGGTCCTTGCTCATAAATATGAATCAAAATGAGACTACCGATGCTCAAGGTTCAATAATCGTCACTTCGTTTGATTAAGGCCGTCAGAGAACAAATCCTTCATCGAACGACAGCCCCAAATCATGAGTCGAGCTGGGATTTGTTTTCATCACCGAGTGGCGAGCACGTATCTCACTTGGAAGCTCTGAACTTCCGGGGGCATCTACTAGAAGGGCGCTCCCACCTGTGCGGAACAGCAGTCCACTTCGAACCATGATCGAGAAACGTGGGCTGTAGTTACGGTATCATTCTCTATGGTACGTTGTAGGTCCTGCCGTCCACCAGATAGCCTGAAATTTGTAAGCGTGCAGGTATTAGCCTATTGCAGCCGAGGTGGCGAGGCTCATTGGAACCGCTAGTTACCAAGTGGCGCCCTTGTGTAGTTTCCTGCCGTTATTTGACCGAAGATACATGTAGCTTTGCTCCGCTCCCCAGACCCAACAGACTAGAGAGCACTACTGCCAACGTTCAAAAATGCTTTTAAGTGACTGCCACACTTGGCTAAAATATCCTGGACCTAGGATGGATGCAACTGCGACCGCAATTGTAGGTCAATTATTCTGACATAAGTGGTTAGTACGTAATAGAAGAACATTGACCTTCCGAACTGGACAATCTTTAGTACTCCGGTACTTAATTCGCCGCATTAGGCACAATATCTTGCACAAGATGTTTGCACTGCAGCTCGTTTGTGGGTTCAGATGCGAGTTAATGTTGAATTCATTCAGGGCGAAGCAAACATAAACTGTCACAAAGGATTCCCGCGGGACCAAATAAACCGTGGTCTTCAAGGTACTCCGCCGAAAAAGTCAAAATATCTCGAAAAAGATGTCCGTACTGCAGCTGGTTTGTGGGGGTAGATACGAGTTAGTGTTGAATTTACCCCAGGGCGAAGCAAACACTAACTGTCCTAAAGGTTTCCCGTGAGATGAATCACCCTTGGTCCCCAAGGTCCACCGCCTAAATAAGCAAACACATCTTGAGAAAGATGTCCGTACTGCAGCTCGTTTGTGGGGGCAGATGCGAGTTAATGTTGAATTCATCCCAGGGTGAAGCAAACATTAACTGTCTCAAAGGCTTCCCACGGGACAAAATAAACCGTGGTCTTCAAGGTACACCGCCGAAAAAGGCAAAACATCTTGAAAAGATGTCCGTACTGCAGCTGGTTCGTGGGGGCAGATGCGAGTTAGTGTTGAATTCACCCCAGGGCGAAGCAAACACTGTCCTAAAGGTTTCCCGCGGGATGAATCACCCTTGGTCCCCAAGGTCCACCGCCTAAATAAGCAAAAACATCTTGAAAAAGATGTCCATACTGCAGCTCGTTTGTGGGGGGAAATGCGAGTTAGTGTTGAATTCAACCCAAGTTGAAGCAAACACAAACTGTCCTAAAGGTTTTGCGTGGAACAAATCAACCTTGGTTTCCAAGGTCCACCGATTCGAAGAGAGTCTAGCACGTTCACGTCCCAACTTAGCCTTTCAATGCGATGAGTGGATTTTTCGAGCGGAGCGTCAGGGACCTGTTCTTCTCTATTTTTCTATTCGATGACCTCCCTAAGCAAAATTGTACAATCTGATATATCCTAAATTAAGGGTGATACGTATGTGGAGTGCTCCTCTACTGAAGAAAGAAAGAAGACACTCCTACCCGAACCGATAACCAGTCGTCGGATGCGATTTGGAATCTCCCATCGCTTACCAGCAGCCCGCCAGTGTTCACTGGTGGCCCCAGCCAACGCCTGAGTGATATATAATCATAGCGGTTCAGCCACTCCTATTGTAGCAAGGCTATATATGGCTCTAGCGCCTTAAAAAACCCAAAAACATACAAATGAAGCCTCAGATTTATCAGCAATTTCGTCGCGTTGTTGCTCAAATTTTTTTCAGCTTTGTCCCTTTTGTGAGCTTATGATCTTTCCTCTTCTATTGGCAGGGCTAGGGAAAGTTTTTGTCATTTTACATTTGTTGGGATGTGACGTGTTGATCCATGTCTAATGGACCTTGGAGGTGTATGTATTTCAATTAACGTCGCAACAAAACAACAATAAAGGGGCTACTGTCGACGGTCCGGGATCAAACCAAAAGTGAAAGATCCGAGGGTGACGCATCGTAGTTTTGAACTGCGGTCAGATGACGAGGTCAGACCTGAGCTGGCAACCACCCCCTTTCCAAAATTCCACACCATGCCAAAGGGGGTTGATTTGAAGCCATGGCAGGTTCATGATACACCTGCCTCCTTTGTATAGGACGGTGTTCCATTGCATGCAAACTCGCAATTTTCCTGTTACTGATCCGTAACTCTTCCAACCGGGCTGCTGTAACCCCACATTGAAGATAAACACATGGTAAGTGTGTTATCAATTTTCAATTTGAATCTGTCATCTGCAGCTCAATTTAATCTGCCCAATTTTATCGACCCTTATATAAGAGGTAATTGGTAATTTTAATTAACGTCGTACTAGAGCAAAACAGCGGGCTATTGACGACTGTCCGGGATCAGTCCCTTAAGGGAAAGATCCGAGGACAACATCTCGTAATTTTGAACCACGGTCAGATGACGAAGCAACACCTGAGCTGGCACCCCACTCTCCAAACTTCCACGCCAACCCAACGTGAGGACTTTCGGCCACGACAGATTTAAGGTGTACCAGCCGCCTCTACACCATACGCTTACAAACATCCATGCCCGGACCGGGATTCGAACCAGGAACCTTCCGATCTAGAGGCTAACATTATAACCACGAGATCTCTTCTATAATAAGAGAAAAGGGCTTCACTGACTCATTCTGTCGTTCTAGGTATACGGCAACTCCCCGTCTTTCATGGATCGGAAGGTTCCTTGTTCAAATCCGGGTCAGTACATGGAAGTTTGTACACGTATGGTGTAGAGGCGGCTGGTGCACCTTAAATCTGTCGTGGCCGAAAGTCCTCACGTTGGGTTGGCGTGGAAGTTTGTAGAGTGGGGTGCCAGCTCAGGTGTTGCTTCGTCATCTGACCGTGGTTCAAAATTACGAAGTGTTGTGAACGAATCTTTCCCTTAAGGGACTGATTCCGGACCGTCGTCAATAGCCCGTTGTGTTGCTCTAAGACGACGTTAACTAAAATTACCATTACCATTACCATTACCGTTTTTCAAGTACTCATACTGTCAACAAAAATGTTTCTCGTAAACGTCCAGAACGTTAAAATATTTTACAAAAATTTATTTTATGCAATCAGTAAAGTAAATATATTTTGCTACAACCTTCTTTAGTTTTCAGTTATAAAAATGTAGGATGGCAAGAATACCACATAAAGTAAACTTCAAATAACACTCCTGACCGTGGTTCAAAATTACGAGGTGTTGTCCTCGGATCTTTCCCTTAAGGGACTGATCCCGGACCGTAATCAATAACCCGTTGTGTTGCTCTAGAACGACGTTAACTAAAATTACCATTACCATTATCCATCAAATAACACTTATTTACCTTTTCAAAAGTTGAACTTTGCGTAAAGAAAACTATGAGTTTAGGAAACGCATTGAATTTTATTTTTAGGTTAATATACGAACTATTTCACCATCAAAAAACATTTTTAGAAAGACTGAAAAAAAAAAAATTTCCAACTTCAAAATTCATACTATTGTTTCCTGCTAAATATAATTCATGTGCTAAATGATAATCCAGTAAAAGAATTTTCATATCATTGAAAATTATTATTGATATTACGTTTTTCTGTGTCAGCTTTGAGGTATTTTGTCGGTAAGTATTAAATTAACGTCGTATTGGAGCAACACAAAGGACTATTGGTGACCTTCCGGGATAAACCTACAAAAGGAAAGATCGACCACACAAAATACCATCACACAATGGCGACTAAAATATTCATCGCCAAACGTGTATTGTATATAGAGATGCCTTCCATACATAAGGTACAAGTGAGAGTTGAAAATGATCAACAATTGGAGATAGTCCTTGTTCATAAGCCTAACCGAAAATACAATCTATATAAATAAGAATGGAGTGTTTGTTTGTACATTCAATATTTTCGACCCATTTCAAGTTTTCTATCCGTTTTGGACCCTTCTGATGCCGAATCCGCCTTTTTTTCGTTTGGTGTCTGTCTGTCTGTCTGTCCGTCTGTCTGTCTGTCTGTCTGTATGTTGTGCCCTATACACGTCCACGAGGTTTAAGATATTTTCATGAAAATTTGCATACAGTGAGTACTTATCTTCATTTAGTGAGTGGCATTGGTTGCGAAAGTCTGTCTGTCCGTCTTTCTGTTCTATGCTCGATTTTGTGTTTGTGTGTTTGCGTACACATCACATGAATTGTATTCCAGATATTTGATTGCATTGTATTTTATTTTATACATTATCTATTAGTTTAGTGAACGCAATATTAAACATTTCTTTATTGTTATATTTAGTTGAGTTTCATGCTAAAACACCTGAGTAAGTATACTTAAACCAACCATAATTTGGTAGTTTTGGAAAAATTGGA
Source organism: Metellina segmentata (assembly GCA_947359465.1). Taxonomy (NCBI): domain Eukaryota; kingdom Metazoa; phylum Arthropoda; class Arachnida; order Araneae; family Tetragnathidae; genus Metellina; species Metellina segmentata. Next base: position 101,739,045 of record OX375874.1, read on the forward strand.
ATGTCTATTGAATATTACGATTACTTCGATTGCTTTACCAGTACTGCTGAAAAAGTAATTATTCTTCAAAAAATTATTATTTTTTTATGGAATTTCATCTCTGATACTTCATTTATTTCGAGTCTTAATTTTATTCTTTGCGCAATGAAAACGATTTCCGAATATTTGGGACAGACGATATTTTTCAATGAAACGAGAATGAACAAGATCGCGCGAGCAGTGATATTTTTTCAGATTCTTTCGCTCTGAATTAATTTCACATTTCTAAATTTTGTGCACTTTTAGTTGTAAGTTGTGGCAACTGTGCGGGATCAAGAGATAAAATTGAATCACAAATTGATATCTTTAGAACAATTTTTTGCGACATCTTTTATTTTGTTTTACTTTGCTGTTTCCTGTTTTTAATATTTATTATTTTAATAAATGTGTTTCCTTCTCATCACACGCAACAGCACCACAAAGTATTAGACTTTAAAATGTTAGGTAAGTCAGTATAAATTTTCAGTAAATTTTAAGTGTAATTATGCCATTATTGAAAGAATAATTCCGTTATTTAAAGAATAATGCCGTTATTTAAAGAATAATGCCGTTATTTAAAGAATAATGCCGTTATTTAAAGAATAATGCCGTTATTTAAAGAATAATGCCGTTATTGAAAGAATAATAATGTTTTTTAATCCAAACTGGAACTTTTTCCAACATTAAAAAATTCGTTGTAATAATGCCAGGAGAAGATTGCAAAATTTCACAATGTCGCATACCGGAGGCAAGAGTGCCACAAGTAAAAAAATATTGTTTCGTTGACTATGAGTGCGAGAGCACTCGCCGTAAATCGTAATTTTAATTAATTGAGTTGAACATGAAAAGAACTTAAGAAAGGGAATTCCAAATCTTCCTAAAAATCGTCTTTTATAGTAGTAACCTTAGTATCACCTTTCGTCATTTTGTAGCTTTGTCATACAGCAATTGTGCGATGTAAGTGAAATGTATTACATGAATGGATATGCATGTGTAGGATTTGTGTCCAAAGTAAGTTGTAGAAAATATAAAGATGGCGAAAGATGTTAAAATAAATTTTTATTCTACAAAAAACGTAAGTCATTATATATTTTGATTATCTCTTCAATCTAGAGTAAACCAATTCAAACCGAGTAAGGTCGGGTATTTTGCTAGTATTTATATATATTACAAGGGATGAATGCGAAAGGGGTGAAAACCAATTTTTATCAAAAAATCATACCATTCTAAAATATATCTATTCAATATTTTATAAATGTTTATGATTATTAATTATGTAACCAGAATTTATTATTTCTCTTCGAAAATAACGACATATATGTAGTAAGTATATATATATATATATATATATATATATATATATATATATATATATATATATATATATATATATATATATATAAATTAAATTAACCATTTTAAGCACGAAACCAAAAAACCCAAATTTGATCGTGGTCACTTTTAATAACAATTTATCTTCAAAAACAATGTGCATGTGAGTATTTCGTATTAAATAGCTTAAATAAACCACTTTAAGTCACCCACCCACACAAAACCCCACATTGATCGTGGCCACAACCATTTTGTAATACTTTTGAAAGCGCCTCACCACAATCTTATTGATAGATAGTCACTGAAAAACTCTTTAGGAATTTGTATTACCCAAAACCAACACACCCAAGTCTACACCCAAGGGGTATTTGCGAGAAAAAAAAAACTTACCCTGCAGGGCATTTCCAGTGGAACCGCGGAAGAAGAAAACAATCTAATAAATGAGTTGGGAGTCCCGGGCAGACACAGAGAGTCGCTTCCTCTTCGCTTTCCTCGTGACATCGACAATGTGTAACACAATGGGTGCTGGAGCTCTCTTGCAAGAGGAGGGGATTTTTTTTTCGTTCCTGTATCTAGTGGTGCAGAGTCAAGATATGTGGCATGATAGATACATAAACGAAACACGATTAACTGGTAGTATTAAATACAGCGGCTGTTCGCACATTTTTTAGACGATTTTGGTTAGCGATAAAAAAACATCGTTTGCTGCAAAAGAAATAATTGCAGTTGTACTATGTTTTTAAAAGTCAAAATTATAGTCTGCGGTTTGTGAGGTTTGTTTTTATTCGAAATGGGCGTTTTTAACGAAGCAGTGGTTCGAAGGGTATATTTATGCTCTTTCCGAAGAGAAATATTCATATTCTTTTATCCAAAAACGATGTGAGAGTCATGGTTTGGGGATATCTAAAAGTTCGCTAGCTAATATCGTCAACAAGAAAGAAAAAAACGTCAAATTGGAGACTCAAGTGGGACAAAAATTCCAAACATGTATCCAAGGAAGAAACGGACATTTTCGACAATTGCAAAGGTACGTTGTTTAATGTTAAAAGAAAGTCCCCTAGTCAAAGGACAGGTGCAAAATCATTAAGTGATCGGTGTCCACTGTAAACAAAATGATAAACGTTGATTTAAATCTTAAGAAAGCAATGTGCATCGTCTTTCTCCAAAGCATATCGCTGAACGCAGGACACATTGCTGAATTCTATATAAGAAACACTTCTCCAAAGAAAAATGGAAAATATTTGTCACAATATATGAATCATGGGTGTATTTAAATGATTGCAGCAAAAAATAGCCATTTATTATCTTAAAAGGGGAGAAAAAAATTTAAGTACATGGTTCACAGAATCGAAAGAAAGTTTTTCTAATGGATTCATGATTTTTGCTGGTTTTTCATATAATGGCAAGTTAAAAATAAAGAGAGTGGAAAAAATATCAAGATTAACCCCAAATACACTATCAGTAACATATTTTATCGCCAATTTGTCTGAATGAAATACCATCGCTTTACCCACAGTGCCATCAATCTGTGGAACTCCATCAAGACAAAGCTAGCAGTCACACATCAAAATCCACTGTAAATTTCCTAAAAGAAATGGAACAAAAAACCGGTATCAAGGTCATACCCTTCAATGATATTCCTACTAAATCTCCCGATGTATCACCTATGGATTTTTGTGCTTTCGGACTTTTAAAATCTGCATTATCCAAACGTTGTCACACAACCCTTACAGGACTCTGGAAAGCTGTTCAGAAGGAATGGGATAGAATACCTCTTGTGACACTTGAAAAGGCATTATTATCCTGGAAATTACGGTGTCGAAAGATAGTTCAGAATAAAGGCTATCAAATAGAACATTTAAAACACAAGAATTTTATGTAATTCAGTATTGTGAATACAGTATACATTGTCTAAAAAATGTGGGAACAGCCCTGTATAAACTTCAAATCTAGACTCATACAGATTTAATCAGGTTGTGGAACAATGGGAAATAACTACTTGGGTTATATATATATATATATATATATATATATATATATATATATATATATATATATATATATATATATATATATATATATATATATATATATATATATATATATATATGTAGGAATACTAGACAACGGTAGTTGTCTACTAGTCTGGAAAGAACTCATTATAAGAGCAACGAGACTGGTAGGAGTCAGTTGCATTGTAGTAGGAATGCAAGGCAAGACTGTCACGAGCCATTCACATTCTGGTATTCAGTTACGAGAAAATTAATAGAACAGACACTTTTTCCCCTGGACGCCATTGAGAGCTGACGTATTTTTTCCGAGCAGAGACGACTGCTGCCGATAATGACGGAACTTTTTTGAAATATAACTCAACTGTACATAATAATTGTATATATTTATTCATTAAATGTCAATGTGCTGTAAGATTCGAAGTCTTTAATATAGACCTTACCAAACAGAACAACACGAATCTTACAAAAAATGAGGGTTCGGCCGCGATGTGAAAAACCGTTGACGACCGCGACGATTCTCCTCCTTCGTACGAGAGCTTGAACGACGGATTAGCAGACCCCGAAAGCAGTGACGATTGAACCGGCCGGCGGAATGTTTTGACTCCCTATGCAAACCTGGACTTGTGTTTTAATCATCTGCAAGAACAGTTTCTTGACTTCTCCTGACGTGGTGCTGATGATAGACTGAAACGACAAAAAAAGAAAACGCGTAGACGAAAAAACGCGTAGACGAAAAAGACGAGTTGACGGAAAAGACGGATAGAAGGAACTTTCGAAACTGTGAGTACATAATTTTGTTTTAATTGATGACATGGCATATTTAACTAAGGCCCGAAAAGCAGATTTGCTAACATTGATTGACGAATTAGGCCTAATAGTGCCAGCGAATCCCAAAGTAGCGCAGTGCTCGAAACTTATAATAGATTCTGAAAATTATGACGAGGAGATAACAAAAAATCTGTTGAGTGTTATTAGAACTGAACGCGAAGAGAAAATTGAAGCCGAAAAACGCGCAGAGAAAATTGAAGCCGAAAAACGCGCAGAGAAAATTGAAGCCGAAAAACGCGCAGAGAAAATTGAAGCCGAAAAACGCGAATTCGAATTAAGGAAACTCGAAATCGAAACTGCTAACAGACAAGGCAACAGTTATGGTAAAACTACCAGCCTATACAATAACGATTTATTGAAATTGATTAACCGTTACGAGACGAATAAGGATATTAGCTGTTATTTAACTTTATTTGAAAGACAGATTAGTCGTATCGAAATACCAAAAACGGAATGGGTTACACATTTGTTGGGTTTACTCCCATTGGATTTGGCTAATCTTATCACGCGTGAGCCTGACGAAAAGGCTAATGACTATGAAAATGTCAAGAGATTATTGTTGAAACGTTTTAAATTAAATCCGGAACAATTTAGGCAAAATTTCCTTTCGCATAGAAAAGAAGCGTCTTCTACTTGGAATGACTTTGCTCATGATCTGAAAAATTTCTTTGAAGAGTGGACGAGTGGGTTGGAAGTATCAAATTACCAAGACCTTAAAGAACTCATGATTACCGATCAACTAAAACGAAAAATACCCAATGACGTTCGAGACCATTTTATAGACGAGCTACCTAAAATAACGAAAATAGACCAACTCGTCAATAAATTAGACGAATATGAAGCGGCTCGATGTCATTTAAAACCCAATAGAGATTCGAAAACATCAGACGATAAATATAAGAAGCGTTTCAATAGGGATTTTGACAAATTAAAGCCTCGATCTTTCGTGCGCCCTGAACAAACTAACACCAATCATATAAAATGTTACAACTGCAATGAATATGGACATAAGTCGATAAATTGTGAAAAGAAAACTGAGGGTGTGAGATGCTTTAAATGTAAAAATTATGGGCACAAGGCCGACGTGTGTCCCAAAAGAGATGTAAATAGAACTTTAATTAATAGCCCTTTTAATTCTCGTACTAAGCTAAGAAAATATGTTGAAATGTGCGGGAAAAGATCTAATGCACTAATCGACACAGGAAGTGATGTGTCAATGATAAAATATGAATTTTATGTTGAAATTGGATCCCCAAAATAGAGTTTTGATAATGTGACTTTAATGGGTATAGGAGGAGAACACATTTCTCCTCTAGGTTTCTTTTCTACAGAAATTATTATTGATGAATGCATTATTGTTACTGATGTTTATGTTTTAAAAAATTTACCTGATCATATTGTTCTTGGGTTCGATTGCATAAATAAGTTAAATCTTACTTTATCAGAGAGCGGACTTCATGTTTTGAGCAGACGCGATAATTTTCGAGTGAATTACGCAAGAATTGTTAATTTAGCGAACACTTCAGATTCAACTAAAATTCAAACCGAAACTCATCTCGAAGTAACTAATCGTCTGGAACCAAACACTAAGTTGGAGACAAAACGAACCATAGCAGAGGATAACAAATTTCTAAATCCAATTCCTAAAGAGGACGTTCCATTATACACTTATCACATTGATTTCATAGGTCCGTTACCTTCAACATCTAAGAACTATCAGTATATCTTCACGGTAGTAGACGCATTCACAAAATTCACTTGGTTATATCCTACCAAATCTACGACATCAGGTGACGCAATAAATAAACTCAAACAACAACAAAATAGTTTTGGAAATCCTGCGAGGATAATCTCGGATAGAGGATCCGCTTTTACATCTAAAGAATTTACAGATTTTTGTTGCGAAAACGGGATTGAACACCTAAAAATCACAACAGGAATCCCAAGAGGCAATGGACAAGTAGAAAGAATGCACAAAACCCTGATTCCAGTGTTATCCAAACTTTCAATTGAAGAACCGATCAAATGGTTCAAACACGTTGACGCCGTACAAAGAATACTCAATAGTACAACCTCCAGAAGCACAAGATGGACACCCTTCGAACTTTTGACAGGTGTGAAAATGCGAAACAAAGAAGATCTCAAGATAGTCCAGCTTTTAGAAGAAGAATATACTGAAGTTTTTCTAGAGAAGAGGAAGAAATTAAGAGACGATGCCAAAGAGAATATCCTAAAAATTCAGGAAGAGAATAAAAGAACGTATGATAAGAAGAGGAAGAAACCTCATCAATACAAAGAGGGCGATCTTATTGCTATTCAGCGGACTCAATTTGGTGTCGGAATGAAATTACGACCGAAATTCTTAGGACCATATCGAGTGAAGAAAGTGAAACCCCATGATCGCTATGACGTTGAGAAAGTTGGAAACCATGAAGGACCGAACTTGACGTCGACAGCAGCTGACCATATGAAGTCGTGGTTCAATAACTAATACTGAATCAATGTATTCCCAGATACTGTTTTGTGTTTTTTTTTTAGGTTTGTCGTGTTCCTTTCGAGGACGAAAGATCATCAGGATGGCCGGTTGTAGGAATACTAGACAACGGTAGTTGTCTACTAGTCTGGAAAGAACTCATTATAAGAGCAACGAGACTGGTAGGAGTCAGTTGCATTGTAGTAGGAATGCAAGGCAAGACTGTCACGAGCCATTCACATTCTGGTATTCAGTTACGAGAAAATTAATAGAACAGACACTTTTTCCCCTGGACGCCATTGAGAGCTGACGTATTTTTTCCGAGCAGAGACGACTGCTGCCGATAATGACGGAACTTTTTTGAAATATAACTCAACTGTACATAATAATTGTATACATTTATTCATTAAATGTCAATGTGCTGTAAGATTCGAAGTCTTTAATATAGACCTTACCAAACAGAACAACACGAATCTTACATATATATATATATATATATTTATTTATTTATTTATTTATTTATTTATTCATTTTAAAAATTATCTTTCATTTAAAAAAATCTCGATTTATTGATATCTTTTGCCTTCTTAAGGGTTTCGAACCCTCTAAAAAGATCCAAATTCGGGCGTTTTTAATAAAAAATAAAAGTGTTTACAATTACGTTCTAATAGTGCTCAAAGGTAAGCTAATACATTCAATATGAACTGTAAAAAAAGTGTTTAGATCAGTACAGATCTTCTGCCTCCCCAACGGGGGCCAAATAGCAGAAAAACTGATCACAAGTTTTTACAGTAATTGCAAAAGTCAATATTTTGCAAAAATGTCATTTTTTCAATTTTTTCGATTTAGCCCCCGTTGGGGATGCATAAGATATGTACTGATCTATTCCATTAGAAGGCGAAGCATAAACTTATTTTCCAGGGGGGGGGTCAAATTATTGAGAGAGAAAAAAAGACTGTTTTAATTTTATATTACAGGACAGGAATTGTGGAACTTTGAAGAAACTTCGACTTAAGCAGAAATTCGTGTTTACAAGGTTCGAGTTATTGGGAGTTTACTGCAATATGCAAAGCAAAATATTGCAGACTAGCATTGAGGGATATGCAAATTTTAAAATATCACTATATTTATATTTAACTATAATATAAATAATTACAGGAAATATTGAGATAAAAATATTTAATTACATAAAAAGTAGGATATAATTTTTGAAAACAAATCTTAAGGCCTACCTCTATCATTTTCATTGAAATAATTTTCAAACTACATGACTAAAGAAATCTGTTTCTGTATCTTTTAATAGCGCATACTCTTGATCTATTGTATACTGAAGAGCGATGGTTGGTTAAACAAGAATTCACAAATTTTTTTCTGATTGAAAGTGTTTTATAGGTGGTCCATTTGCATTAATAAACATTAGATTAGAAACGTTTTAAATCAATAAGGATGATCTCAAATCTGCTGCACTATGTTATTCATTAAACTAAACCAACGCTCGCACTCGGCCGTGGAACATGGTAATATTTCAATTGTTGTTAAAAGTGGCTTTAATTTTTCTGGAACAACTTGGGCATTTTCATTAGTCTCTCAAACTCTGAATAGTACACATTTTTATATATACCAAAACGTTTGCATATTCTTTTCCACAATGGTGAAAATCTCATGTTCTCTTTATAATTTCTGGAACAAGCATGGATATATCATTCAAATGCTGACAACTTTCCTCATTAACATCAGAACGAAGTCTTGATTTCATTCTATCGACAATACTTTGAATGAATTATTTTTGATTAATAGGTACGATTTTGGAATTATGTACCAAGGTGATATCTTGAAATAGAAACGTTTCTTTTGCTTCTACGGCTATCTGAGTTTCACGTAATGTTTCGCTGGATGTTTTCCAGGAAAAGCAAAGCGTGTACGTAGTTTTTAAGAAAAAGCAGAGTGTATACAGAATTTGCTACAAAAACCAGAGGGTATACTGGGTACACCGCCGTATACCCTCCACTACAGACCTGGTAATATACCGGAACACATAATGTAAACGGAAAAACAATTCCAATCCCTGAAAAAAAATGCAGAATTATGGAAAAAAAATTATGTTCTAACATGTTATATTTCGATTTCCTTAATATATTCTGAAATAGAACAATTCGACAAAAGACGAAAAATATTGATAAAAACAATAATGATTTATAAGCAAAAAGAATCCTCAAATATGACTGCAGCATCTCGCTGTCAACTCAAAAACTCATACAAAGAATTATAAATAAAATTAAAAAATGAAACATTAATTCTGATGTTTCCAGATACCAAAAAGCAAAATTACGCTTTTATGATCAATGAGTCGTTCTTTTAGGCTTTCATATTCCATTACATAGGGTTAGTTATGTAAAATTAAATGCTTTAAATATTCTTTCTTCATCAATCAAATATTTATAAATATTCTTTCTTCATCAATCAAATATTTATAAATATTATAATCATCATGTAAAAAGTCAGTACAAACATGAATATTATAATTTAATTTGTTTTTAAAAAAAATTATTTTTCGATCCACACTGGTAAAGCAATCTGAGCTGCATACAGCAATCGTTTTATACTCAATGTTATTTCTATGGCGATTTCGAATTGCTTTAGGTTAAATTTAGGCATCATACGATTTGAATTTTTCTAAATCCTTTCTTAGTGCAACCCTACGGTATAAGAAGAATCACCCTAAAATATTTCAGCTTCTTAGGACTTGTAGTTCTTGAGATACAGTGATTAGTGAGTGAGTGAGTCAGTCAGTCAGTCAGAGAGGGAGTGGTATTTGAATTGTCTATATAGATATATATATTCTCGTATCTCTGCATTTACTAATATATTTACATTCTGTTCATCTCGCACTGCCGTCAATAGACCGTCTTGCCGCTGCAGTATGACGTCAATTAAATATCTACCTACCCAGTGATTTATTGATTGGATACGCATATATTACAACCTGTGCACGTAATCTCAATGATGGGCTTGTGAATCGTCATAAAGTAATAGACATACACACGCAAGGAAAGTATTGCTGACGTAGCAGAGAAAAATATACACAAGGAAGAATCGAACCTATGCAATGGTTCCAATGGTAGCCCAGTGGGCTAAACGATTGGGCAACCACAGACCTAATGTTTTTTAGTGTCTTAACGTGTAACTACTCTACAATAATGGACCGGACAGCAAGAAGTGATGGTATAAGGGAATGAATACATGCTTTAATAAGGGGATGGTCCCCCACGTGCTGCAATGACACTAGCAATCCTTCTGGGAATACTTTCAACAAGGTTTTGATACACAGCTATGGGTATTTGTGTCCATTCCTGCTGCAAGAATATCGCCAGCTCAGCTGTAGATATCGAACGTAGTTCCCTGGTCTGTAAGCGTCGCTCTAACTCGTTCCAAAAATGTCCTATGGGGTTTACATCGTTGCTACTCTGAGCAGGCCAGGGAAGACGTTTTACAACCATATCTTGATACCACTGCTTGACAGAGGCTGCAACATGACATGGAGCGCTGTCGTTCTTAGAAGTAACATTCGTCCATTCCATAAAATTGCCAGAGCGTAGGAAGAACATGATTGTCCGAAATGTTCATATAGGGATCGGCGTTCAATTGACCAGGAACAACATGCAAAGGTCCCACGCCATACCATTTAAAACACCCCAAACAAGTTGTCGGATTTTTTTAAATTCCGCTGGCGTCCGGTCTATTATTGTAGGACAGTGTATATGTATAATGTGGTTTTCTACGTTCACCAGAAATCTCCGAATTCATACTCATAACCAGATTGGGTGGATTAATTTGGTCAGTCTTTTAAATCTTTATTTATATCTTGTATAAACAATTTTAATAAACATTATTTTTATTTTTATTCTTATTTTTATGCGCTTAAATTAGCAATTATGTAACATTTAAATCACGAGGAACTACCACCAGAAATACGTTCTAATTTTCCAAGTCCTTTCTTCAAAGGCATTGTAATCCTCACAATTTCTTTGAGAGCTTTAGAAGTTCGAGTAAAATAAGCACAATATTATCAGTACTATCATAAAAACGCTATTTCGAACAACGTGAGGCAAGGGCCAATTTGCAAACCTCGTTACCACGTTCCGAATTCCCTTAAAGACATTACTTTGAAGTTAAAAAGACATTATACCCTAACTATTATTCCCAAAGTTTCAAACTAGTTAGGCATTTTTTTAAAAGTGTTACATACTTACCCCAATGAGAGCGATAGTGCATTAAACTAAAGTACTAAATTAATGCGATGAACTGAAAAAATGCAGTGTATAAGTCCCGTAGCAATTAGAAATCAACGTTGCATCTCATCCCAAACTAATGATAGTCCTTAGGGACGACATTGCTTTTCATCGATGAGACAGGCTCTTAATAGGATTACTCAGTTCATTGAAGTTGCATGAAGACCACTATCAAACAAGACACTCTTAAGAGAGCTATGTACCAGATGCTTCAGTCCCGAACTATGAGCTAAATTGATACTCTGCCTCAAGGACTCGGACTGGTACGAGTGTTCTCGCCACTTGTACTTGTTCAACAGTTTTATCTCGTTCTCAAAATATCCGTTGGTCAGTTTCATTCTAAATGAATGGACATTCTCGTTAATTTGGATAGGAGGACGATCCCTTTATCTGAAGCATCCTAAGCGAGACGTCCGTTGCCGCGTCGAGTGCTCTGGTGCAGGTTTGTGGAAGTTCGCGGATGTAACAGTTTCAGCGTATCCAATTAAAACTTTACGTGAGCAGTCGGACTCGAGGGGAGTAACTTGTTTTCGAGATTTTATGACCCTAGTTGTGCTGTAATGGACCGGCTTTACGGTTAAGTTTGAGTTTATAGCAATCGAGGTTCGGGAGTGAAGGATGTCCTAAATGTGTACATGCGCTGTGTACTAGTAATTACCGGCTCCATTTAGCAGTGTAATGCTTAAATACAAGATATATTTTGATTGAGATAAAACGAGCGGACATTTTATACACTTAAAACATTCTTCGATAATAGCGGTATTCATATCCAATTAATCATATCTATATCATGTTGACATCCAATTTAATGAAATTGCAGATAGTTTTGCCAAGGAGCCACAGTCGAGCCTTCTTTGACCGATTGGTGACTAGCACATCAAAAGTTATTCGTCATAGAGAAGATAGAAAATCATAAAACCAGGACAGCCCCAAAACTGTCTCCATTTAGTAGTTTAATGTTTTAATAAATGAGATAGTTTAATAGACAAAAAATTAGAGACATAACTGGAGCGGACAATTTAAACAAGGCATGCCTCAATAACACATATTTATTTCCAACAGATTGCATATCATGTAGATATCAAATTTAATGAAAATGCCGATAGACTTGCCAAGCCACAATCGAGCCTTCTTACACAGTTTGCTCACTAGCCCATCAAAAGTTATTCGTCATAGATACGACTGAAAATCATAAAACTTGGACAGACCCAAAACTGTCTCTATTTAAAAGTTTAATGTTTTCATAAATGAGATCTTTCAATAATAGACAGAAAATTAGAGACAAAACTGGCGCGGACAATTTAAACAAACTTTAGGCATGCTTCAATAACAGAGATATTCATATCCAATAGAAACCATATCATGCAGCCATTAAATTGAATGAAAATGCAGATAGACTTGCCAAGCAGCCATAGCCGAGCACTCCTACACAGCTTGCTCACTAGCCCATCTAAAGTTATTCGTCATAGGGATAAGCGGAAATTTAAAAAAAAACCTGGACAGCCGCAATAACACAAAGTATAAAAACTGGCTCAATTTAATACTTTAAAGAAATCTTTTTGTAATAGACAGAAAATTAGATGCAAAACTGAACGGACATTTAAACAAACTTTACGCATGCTTCCATAACAGATATTCATATACAATCGATTCCATATCATGTAGGCATCAAATTGAATGAAATTACAGATAGACTTGCCAAGGAGCCACAGCCGAGCCTTCTTCCACAATTTGCTCACTTCCCAATCAAAAGTTATTTGCCATAGAGAAAAGCAGAAATCATAAACCCAGCTCCAGTTACACAAAGTATAAGAACTGTCTCAATTAAACAGTTTAATGGAATCTTTTTATAACAGACAGAAAATTATAGATATAACTGGAGCGGACAATTTTAACAAACTTAAGGCACGCTTATTTAACCGATATATTCATGTTAAATTTACCATAGAGAAGAGCGTAAATAATAAAACCCGAACAAAGCCCCAATTGCTTATATCAGTTACAATAAATACCACTCTGGAGTCTCGCTAAAATATACAGGTGACAGAAAATCTCACACTGCCTTTTGCAGACTAGTGAATGGACATATAAGATCTCTAGGCTTCGTTCACGGACATAAGTCTCGTCTAACTCCCCTAATGAACGGTTTCGAATTCTAGTACTTCCAAAATCCGCAGGCTGGAGCACATTAAATTTGTCGTGGTCTCAAATGTCCTCACTCTGGCGTGTTGTGGAAATATGTTGGAAGGAGTGCAAGCTCAGGCGTGACCTCGTCATCGGACCATTGTTCAAAATAACCCGGTGTTGTCCTCGGTTCTTTCCCTGCAGATGTGATCCGGTCCGTTGTGTTGCTCCAGTGCGACTTTACGTAATCTCGTACCCATATACTCTAACTTGCCTAAAATTCAATCTCGAACAAGGATCTCGCGTCCTCTTCTGACCTGCGTCACTTTGCCAAGGAATATCTGGAAGTCCTGATCTAGTGTTTGAGTTTCTAAGAGTGTCGGAACTTATGGATTGGGTCTAGCTGTTTATAGCAAGACCTTAACTAAATAAGTAACACGTTTTAATTTAGAGTCAGAATAATGTTAGCACAATTCAGTACACACTGTATGTATATATACTACTAGCCACTGCGTGGCAAGCACGGCGTTGCCCGTGACAGTTCTTTTCGTGAGTGCTCGCTAAGCCCCGGTGATTAATACGAATTGGATAACAGACATTATGGCGTTGCCCGTGGTGTTGGTTTGCTTCACAAACCAACTGAAAATTCGTAGCCTATTGTAATGAACTCCCTGCGAATTCCAATTTGGTTTGCTTATGTAATTTGGTAATTTTTAATTAGCGTCGTACAAGAGCAACAGAACGGGCTATTAACAACGGCCTGGGATCAATTCCTTAAGGGAAAGATCCGAAGACAACACTTCGTACTTTTGAACCACGGTCAGATGACGAAGCAACACCTGAGCTGGTACCCCACTCTCCAAATTTCCACACCAACCCAACGTGAGGACTTTCGGCCACGACAGATTTAAGGTGCACCAGCCGCCTCTACACCATACGCTTGCGAACATCCTTGCCCGAACCTGGATTCGAACCAGGAACCTTCCGATCTATGGTTTGCTTCGGAAACAAAGTTAGTAATATTATGAACTATGGTTTGCTTCGTAAACCAACACCACGGGCAACAAAGTGATGTCCTCGTCATTGTCGAATGCGTCCAAATTCTAATTTCGAAGATATCCAATTGGCTTGGCATCACGATCTCTAGCGAAAATATAAATATTTAATTGAAAAATTAATTATTAAAAAAAATTAAATGTAAAGTATCTTTATGGTGTAAAAGTTTCCTCAGATTTCATATCCGTTGAAATTTTTAATATATCTTTAACGATCCCGATTTTACAAAAAAGAACAAAACAATTCCAGTCAAAACGTTCGCTGTGAAATCGTTTGAGCGGAGGCTAGGCATTCCCATTTAATTTCAAAGAGACGGAAGGTGAAAAAAACTTGCATGCTTCCAAAGGCTAACGTCAATAGTGACGATTGTGACTTGAAGTCAGAGGGGAAAACATCAAAATTATAGCCTTTCCTTAATTACCGGAACTGAACGATGATATAAGGATGAAAAAACTAACTAATTCATTTTAAAATGTTCCTGATTGAATTTTAAATTTCAAGAACGTTAGAAAAATTGCAAAAAATTCTACCTGAGTTACGAATCCCATTATTTTAAGTGCCATAGGTTCGTCAAGACAGCCCCCCCCCACACACACACATACACACACCCTTCATTTTATAATATTAGAGATTCGAGGCAATAAACTATCCCTTTCACATGTTTACAGTTAAAAGTAATGGCGGCTACCATCTCTGTGTACTCTCAGAAATTGTCGCCTCCTATCTCCTTGGTGGCCTAAATTGTCAGTGTCGGCATCTATATAAATAAGAATGGAGTGCTTGTTTGTACATTCAATATTTTCGACCCATTTCAAGTTTTCTATCCGTTTTGGACCCTTCTGATGCCGAATCCGCCTTTTTCTCGTTTGGTGTCTGTCTGTCTGTATGTTGTGCCCTATACACGTCCACGCGGTTTAAGATATTTTCATGAAAATTTGCATACAGTGAGTACTTATCTTCATTTAGTGAGTGGCATTGGTTGCGAAAGTCTGTCTGTCCGTCTTTCTGTTCTATGCTCGATTTTGTGTTTGTGTGTTTGTGTAGACATCACATGAATTGTATTCCAGATATTTGATTTTATTGTATTTAATTTTATACATTATCTATCAGTTTCGTGAATGCAATATTAAACATTTCTTTATTGTTATATTTAGTTGAGTTTCATGCTAAAACACCTGAGTAAGTATACTTAAATCAACCATAATTTGGTAGTTTTGGAAACATTGGAATGTCTATTGAATATTACGATTACTTCGATTGCTTTACCAGTACTGCTGAAAAAGTAATTATTCTTCAAAATTTTTTTTTTTTTTTATGGAATTTCATCTTTGATACTTCATTTATTTCGAGTCTTATTTTTATTCTTTGCGCAATGAAAACGATTTAAGAATATTTGGGACAGACGATATCTTTCAATGAAACGAGAATGAACAAGATCGCGCGATCAGTGATATTTTTTTGGTTCTTTCGCTCTGAATTAATTTCACATTTCTAAATTTTGTACACTTTTAGTTGTAAGTTGTGGCAACTGTGCGAGATCAAGAGATAAAATTGAATCACAAATTAATATCTTTAGAACAATTTTTTGCGACATCTTTTATTTTGTTTTACTACGCTGTTTCCTGTTTTAAATATTTATTATTTTAATAAATGTGTTTTCTTTCTCATCACACGCAACAGCACCACAAAGTATTAGACTTAAAAATATTAGGTAAGTCAGTATAAATTTTCAGTAAATTTTAAGTGTAGTTATGTCATTATGAAAGAATAATGCCGTTATTTAAAGAATAATGCCGTTATTTAAAGAATAATGCCGTTATTTAAAGAATAATGCCGTTATTTAAAGAATAATGCCGTTATTTAAAGAATAATAATGTTTATTAATCCAAACTGTAACTTTTTCCAACATTAAAAAATTCGTTGTAATAATGACAGAAGATTGCAAAATTTCACAATGTCACATACCGGAGGCAAGAGTGCCACAAGTAAAAAAATATTGTTTTGTTGACTATGAGTGAGAGAGCACTCGCCGTAAATCGTAATTTTACTTAATTGAGTTGAACATGAAAAGAACTTAAGAAAGGGAATTCCAAATCTTCCTATAAATCGTCTTTTATAGTAGTAACCTTAGTATCACCTTTCGTCATTTTGTAGCTTTGTCATACAGCAATTGTGCGATGCATGTGAAATGTATTACATGAATGGATATGCATGTGTAGGATTTGTGTCCAAAGTAAGTTGTAGAAAATTTAAGATGGCGAAAAATGTTAAAATAAATTTTTATTCTACAAAAAACGTAAGTCATTATATATTTTGATTATCTCTTCAATCTAGAGTAAACCAATTCAAACCTAGTAAGGTCGGGTATTTTGCTAGTTTTAAATATATTTTAAGCGTTTTTGGGACACCATAAAAAATGACTCTCTTTTGAAAATCGACGCCTTTTTATCTGCTTTGCAATACTAGAGTAAAATGAAACTTACAGTCTCCCTAGAAATCTAAAATATTCACTTAAATCATTTCGATCATAAAATACAAGCCAATTTAATCCAGGAACATTTAGAAAATATAACTTCCATTTGTACTTTTTCGTGTTTTCTTTTAATAGAAAGTAGATTTTCAGTTTGGGCCAGGGAAACTAAAAAGGTATATTGTACTTTTAATAATACTTTTGTAGAAAAGTGCACGAAAAAACATTTTACATTGCGGTCATAAAATTATTTTGTTTTTTTTATGACCTTTCCTTATTACAAATTTTTTTTCAAACAATAATAAAAAATATACGGGCAATTTTAAAGTATTTTTTCTTTATAAATACATATTATGTAACTGGCAACATGTTGTTGAAACAGTATGTAGATGAAAATGAAAAAGAAATTTATACAGTGTTAATTTTTTTTTTTTTTGAAAATTTTAAAATACGAGGAAAAGTTGACCGATTTTTTGTTTATAAATAAATTTTTGTCCTTAATGCCTTTTGGTTTGATTCCGTTTACCTCCCTATAATCCTGTTTGAAAGTCAAGGACAAATCACATCTCTTAATGTAATTATTATTTCTATCAAAGCTCGTAGAAGAAAAAAATTCAAAGGTATTGAATACAATAGACAATATATTTCAAAAGTATGGGCTACACTATGTTTACATTTCAATTTCAAATTCTACCTATCGAACGAGTCGCGATAGCTCGGTTGGTATGGTAACAGAATAGCAACCGGTTGTTTGCCAGATCGAATGCAACCAGACAGTCGTGTACAAAGGGGCCTGGTGCACGTTAAATCTATTGTGGCCTCAAATGTCCTCACGTTGGTGTGATGTTGAAGTTTTGGAGATTGAGGTGCCACTCGTGTTGTTCTCATCAGCCGACAGTGGCTCAAAATTTTGAAGCATAGTCCTCAAATGTCCTCATGTTCATGTGGTATGTATGTTTGGAGAGAAGGGTGCCAGCTCAGGTGTGAACTTTTTATCTGATCATGTTACAAAATTTCGTGGTGTTATCCTCGGATTCCCTTGGTCCGTGAACCTTCCCTTGGGGATTGATCTTTTACCGTCACCAATAGCTCGTTATTTTCCAACAGTCCGACGTTAATTAAAGTATCTACCATTTATCTCTAGGACGTTTATTAATTAAAGACGGTTAAAACTGTGGGTTTTAGAATACGTAGATTTTTTTAACATTGTAGATAATCTTCACTAAAGACGGTAAAACTAAAAACAATTTTATTTTTAACATCTTTCTGATTTGAAATTAACCTAATACCTTGTCAAGCCTATTCTCGCGGTATAATTAAACCCGTCATTCCGCTAAAATTTAGTTTTTTTCATTCTGTGGACGCAGCCAATTAGTGAACTTTAATTCTGTGCTCAGATGGCAAAATGTTATAAATCACTTTTCCCAAAAAATTGAGTAAGTCCCATCCTGGAGTCTGGTTTGTTAATGTTTAGAAGGTGGCAAAATGTCGTAAGTCTTTTTCTTTCAGTTTATGACAAAACAAAGATGGGAAAATTGTAATAAATCAAAAACCACAGAACCACTTGTTGAATCTTAAATCTTAAAATTGCTGTCAAGAAAAATTACCTATAACAGTTTGTCATCTGAGCACAGAATTAATATTTGAAGTTTTGTTTTTAATGTCCTCATTCGATTCAGAATAAATTTGTTTCAAGGGCGAAATCTGAATATAAACTATTATTCATAATCCAAATCTGACATCTTTAGTTTATCTTCACAATTAACTATTAGTTTTATGATGAACTACATTCAAGGTTTCTCTCAAACTCCTCTTAAGTTCTGGGGGTCATCATTGAATAAACTAAAAAACGTATCTTAAAAAATCTAAACAAAACATTAAACATCATCCAATCTCAATATAAACTACTGTGATAATGCAATCTTTAGTCGATTGTTTCAACTGGATTTTATTTGTGTAGAATGGGGAGACGTTATTTCCCTCACAACCCTTTTCAAAGTATTATTATCAAGGACACCATGGAATAATCTAAACAAATTCACTTAAACGATCCAAAATTAAAATAAATTTTTTTCAAACTCATTGATTCTGAATATAAATTGTCGTGATGATTTCATTTTAACAACTTTTGATAGCTGTCTCGATTCAATCTTATTTGTGTTGGATAAGAGTTTTAAAAAAATTATTTCGATACTTTCTAAAATACTGCGGAATAAACTGGAAAATATTCTCTCAAAGGTTTATGACCAAAAGCTCAAATTAGTTTCGAACCCATCCAATATGAATACCAACTGCAATTATAATCCAATTTCAACAACCTTAGCTAATAGTTCAATTAAATCTGATTTGTTTTGAATAACAAATAACATTTCTCTCATAACCCTTTTTGAAACACATTTGCACTAGGGGGACACCGTGGAATAAACCTAACAAATTCCCTAAAAGATCTATGAAGAAAGTATTATAAATATATTTCAAACTCACGCAGTCTTAATGTTAATTACTACGTACTGTGTGGCCCAAGAGACACTACACCATTTTAAATACAACTTTTTTGCTATTAATTTTTCCAATTTTTGTTCAGATTATTTTTATGTACTCCCTGGGAAATAGTTATAGAGAGAAATTCCCGACAGAGCAAGGAATAAATAATTAAATTTTGTCTACAAAATCAACTCCCAACTGTGCTTTCCTGAAGAGCTTACATTTGTCAGTTGGTGTTCATGTATCCACCATCTAAGCAATCCACGAACAATTACAATCTACGAAACTAATTTAAAATAACTTTAATGAAGTGTAATTATTGTTTTTAAAAAATGGTGCATTTTTAATGCATAAAAGAGTTATTTTATTTTAAATAGTCTATAGTGTCTTTGGGGATAATCCAATTTTAGCAACTTGAATATTCGAAACAACCCAAGGAATTTTGGGATCAGACAACCACCATCTGAACAACAATTACAATCTACAAAACTAATTAAAACAATTTCAAAGAAGTATAATTATTCCTTTTAAAAGAATAAATGGTGAATTTTCAATACACACACATAAGATATATTTTATTTTAAATAGTCTAATATATATATATATATATATATATATATATATATATATATATATATATATATATATATATATATATATATATATTTGTGGATAATCCAATTTTAGCAACATCAATGTGCTAACCCAAAGAATTTTGGGTTCAGTCAACCGCCATCTAAACGACAGTTAAATTTTAAAAAAATCTAATTAAAACAATTTCAATAAAGTGCAATTATTGTTAATAAAAGAATAAATGGTGCATTTTGAATACATAATAAAGTTATTTATTTTAAATGGTCTAGAGATTTTTGGGATAGTTCAATTTCAGCAACTTCCGTCAATGGCCGCAATTTAATCTTAGTTGCGCTGAATAACAAAATTCCTCTCACAGCCCTTTTTAAATCATTAGAACCCAAGACCTCCCCCCTTTACTATAGAATGAACTTAAAAAATTCTCTTAAAAGTGCCTAAGAGGAAACGACGAAAAAAAGTGGGTAGTTCTGTTCTACGGAACTTTTAAATCCTAAGAAACCAAAGAACATTTTTCGAGAACAAATACCAAAGTGCAATTTCAAATTCACAACGACGCCTTTTCCGTTATTGGTCGAGGTCCATTTTGAAGTAAGAAAAATGTGCAAAGCTGTTTCACAACATTTTTTTCTTGCACCACTTTATTTCTTGTTTTTTCCTCGCGTTCATTGGTCCTTTTTCTTGTACCTTCCTTTCCGAAAGAGTTCGATCCCAACATTCCTAAAAACATTTACTGCATTCGGGAACAGGACTCCTTCCAGGAGTTAGGAATGGGAAAGGTTTTTACCAGAGCCGGGATTCCTTGATTGTGCTTGTAAAAATGTATAGAGCAAATGTAATGAAAGAAGGGAGAAAAAAGAAGAAGCGGAAAGAGAAAGAGTTCGGAGCCAAAGTCAAACATTGGAGAATAAAAATTCCGAGATACTCTTGTACCTTTACTTAGACGGCGTGATTCGGTTCGTTGAAAATATTTTTTGTTAGATGTCCATTTTTTTTTTCTTTTACTCTCACACTTTTCAAAATGAATTTTGTTTTTGGTTGTACGACTTCATCTCGGTGGAAAAGAAATAAACTAAGAACGATAAAAAATAACCATTTAGAATTCTTTTTAACAAATTCAAGACATAAAAATATAAACATTTAAATTTAGTTTGAGAACTTTTATTTGAGAATATTTTTTGGTTTCGCTGGGCCTATTTTTGAGTAGAAATCGGAATTTGTTTTTCAATAGCTGTTATTTTTAAATGCCATAGATTGTTCTAAATATATTTGAATCACATATTTCTGAAAATATGATGAAACCGAAAATATTGTCTTCGAAGGAACGACCTTATAGAAGTTTGGTTTATGCATTCGGGTGGCATTCGCGGCAAAAATGACAGTCTCTCTGAGGATCTTTCAGAAATATCCGTAGCCAAGCACATCGACAGTCTAAAAATACACACTTACGATACGATGTTTGGATGTTCGTGAATATACGGTAGAGCTACAAATATCCGGATTAATTGGGACCAGACCAAATCCGGATAATTGTATAATTCACGAAAACAAGGTACAAGCTCAATCAGAATGTTTTTATTTTACGAACATCACATCACATACACGTTGCAACGACAGAAAACACGAAGCGCACTACAAGCATACAAAGAAGTAAGCTTTATATAGTGTACACTCACTGATAAAAATAGAGCTCGAAAGGTAAAATGCGAAAAAAAAGACAAGTACAGCTTTAATTGACACGAAATATAGCAGTAAAGTAGCAAATACGTTTATGCATGAAACAAAGCAAAGAATTAAATACAAAGATGAAACAATATTGAATTTTCATAAATAATAAGATGAAGTCATATCGGAGTCCTTAACAAAATGATGTTTAAATCCAAAACAAATAAACAAAACCGACATTAATAGGGTATGTGACCACCCTCATCCTCATACAAAGTTTACAGCGTGTGGCTATGCTTTCCATGAGATGATCAACCAACCCAAAGTCAAGTAATCGCTATTCCTCCCGTAGAGCAGTTTGCAATTCTGTGAGAGTAGCTGGGGGTGGGAAACGTGCAGACACATCACGGCCGAGTGCATCCCAAAGATTTTCAACGGGATTAGGTCGCGCGAGTAAGCCGGCCAAACTATGCGCGCAATCACCACTCTCCAGGTAGTCGTCGACGATGTCAGCTCTATGGGGACGAATATTATCATCCTTTAAAGCGAAAGAAGGACCAACTGCTGCATCGTACAATATCACAGTGGGATCTAGGAATTCACCCCAATACCGGACAGATGTCACAGAACCTCGTCTATAGATGTGCGGGTCGGTGCGAAATCCCAACGAAATCCCGGCTCACACCATGATGCTTCCACTTCGGAATGCGTGATGCTCGATGATGTTCTGGGGTCGATTTAGTGTGCCTTGTTCTCACCAGACCCTTACACGTTTGTCATCTGGCTCCAGAGCACATCTCGACTCATCCGTGGACATAACTTTAGCCCAATGAGACACAGTCCAATTTACATGTTGCCGACACCACTTTAATCGTGCCCCTCGGGATTGGATGGATAGAGGAACACAAACTCGTGGTACCCGGGCGTACAGTACATTTATGTGTATCCTTAGGCTCACAGTAGTGGAAGATATCGTCTTGACAATGGACGCTGGAACCATACATGTCACACGTGTGGAGGCCGTTTTTCGATTCCACTTCGTTACAACAGCAATATATCTGTAGCGTCACTAGTAGGCATAGTAATAATATTTTAATTGCAAATAGGGTTGCAGTAAGTAAACCACTCAACTTGTTGTTCGAGTCAAAAATATATATAAGAAAAACAAAATGTTTGTTCTTTTTTCTTGTGATGTGATGTATGTACGAATCCATGTGATGTACGAATAAAATAGGCTTGTTCGCGAAGTTGCTTGACTCCATGAACTTTTAAGTTTGCATTAGTGCAGCGGATAACAAACATAACATATCGATCTTCCGCGTGGGTCTTAACCCTTGGGCAGCCGGCCACAGGTCTACGGACAACTGTTTGGCTTGTTTGGAATTGTTTCCATAATAGTGAAATGACGGAATGATGAACTCCGATGAAAAGAGCAACATCAGTGATTGATTTCCCTGCCTTCAAGGCATCCCACAGAACGCCATTCACTACCTGCCATTCGTCTTCTGGAAGCCATAGAAACACGTTTGTCTTGAAAACTAATCGTACGAAAGTTCTAAATACTTTTTATCGGCACTTACACGCAACTCCTCTAACCCTTCACAGTGCTGGCTTCTTATACGACTGCCTTTTTCGCATATTTCTTGACACGAAACCGGGATTGGTTGTTATATAACACATTTGCATACTTCCGTCTACCTCTGCAGCAAATTGCAGTCTCTCAAATTCAGATTGTCTTCTGGAAATTATTATTTTCCTCTCCATGTTTAACTTTTGGCAGTGAGTGTACGAATGCGAACTGAAACTAAAAATAACAAATAGAAACTGTTTAAGAAGTGAGAAGTGAAACTAAGTGGATAGAGAACTGAAACTGTAGTTCGCGATTCTCACAAGCAATCCCGTTGAAAATGATAGCGCTGTTCAAAGTTATTTCTTACGAAAAGAAAAACGGATTTCGGTTTAGTATGTAATGTAATTTAATGAACATGCAAATAATTTTGTTTACCATTTTTTACTTCTATACTGTATTAAAATGAATCATTGTTTGAACATATTGGTCAAATTCAGTTGTTGCGCTGTCTTTACTCGTTTATCGTGTAGCAAATCTTGCATGTGCTTGGCGGTAAATAGCTATAGATGCTCGCACTCAGGCTGTAGCTCAATCCATTTTTGAGCTGTCAAGGCACTCAAACGCCTTACTAACTGACGGTCCCACGTCTGATTGTGTAACAATGTTGTCGTCATCTTCAGGGTCATCAATGAGTTCTTCTCTCACAATTTGAATGAGTTAATCATCACTGGTAATTTGGAATCCGGGGTCCGAATAATCACACACCAGACATTTGCCTATATCCTCTGCACTGCACTCGGAATAACCAGGAATTTTTACAATGAAAATTCGTCCTCTTCGTTTTAATCATTCACCGATAAAAAACTTTTCACATGCAGATTTGGCCAATTTCTTTTTTTTCTCAAACAATCTTCGTGTAATTTGCAATCCGGATAACAGGAGTCCGGATAATTGGATACCTACTGTACTATAAAAAAAACAGACGGTGAAGATCTGGCTAAGATATTTAAATTTTGAAATTAAATAATTTCTAAACAAGACTTTCATGACAATTTAGCAACCATATTCCCATTCTTCTTTCATGATTCCCACGACTTACACAAAAATTTTGAATTCCGAGTCAATTTAAACATTTTCACCCAGAAGAAAAATGCGAAAAATATTTTTTACCCGATCCCTATATGTTAAAAAAGGGATGAAATTTTCGACGACCTTCGGTGAATTAAGAATAAAAGTTTAAAGTTTTTGGAAAATGAGAGAGCTTTAGACACGATTTTGCTTAACAAGGTACTTCGAGTTGCCAAGGTAGAAAAATGGTTGCAAAAAGTCGTCTGTTTCTATAGTAGCTTTTATTATTCTTCATTAATTAAAAACAGATTTGTACTTAGAATAACATCGCTTCATGTAAGTTAATGCCAAATATTTAGGAATATACATTATTTTTTTCTATGCAAAACAAGAGTACACGCATTGGGTATCTCAAAGGGACTGCCTGAATCTTTTTTATTAGAAGCGAGAGTTCGCATGTCGGTAGGAGATATCCTCAATTGAGTAAGTAAAACCGAATTGTATGAGTGAAAATTGCGTATAAGAACGAATTAATTTTTTTTAAATTATCTTCCTTACTTATTAGTTTCCATTTTGATGCAAAAGTTTACCCCTTTATTGATAAACCGCTACACGGCATTACATCAAAAACCGAAATGCTACCTACATCACACGTGAAAAATTTTGATGTTGTTTAAAAGAAAAAATTTCAGCGAGTTATTTGGGGGAGAGTTGCATTTAAAAAATTTTAGTAAGGATAAAAATGGAAGAAAATAAGGAGCATTTGTGACCACCTATCAATCTTCATTTCCGAAAAGACAATGATGCTTCGCATGCGCAAAATACGATTATACTCTACCCTACAACTATGGACCGGACGCCAGCGGAATTGAATGCCTACATGAACATTTTGTACAATCAGGTTCAACCTACGCTCTAGCAATTTTATGGAATTGACGAATGTTACTGCCAGAACGACAACGCTTCATGTCTTGTTGCAGTCTCTGTCAAGCAGTGGTATCAAGATATGGATGTAAAACGTCTTCCCTGGCCTGCTCAGAGTACCGAGATAAACCGAGAAATCCGAAAACTTGTTTGGGGGTGTTTTCCGTGGTACGGCGGGGGACCTTTGCATGTTGTTCCTGGTCAATTGAACGCCGATCCCTATATGAACATTTTGGACAATCCGATTCTTCTACGGTCTGGCAATTTTATGGAATGGCGAATGTTACTACTAAGGACAACATCGCTCCATGTTATGTTGCAGCCTCTGTCAAGCAGTGGTATCGAGATATGGATGTAAAACGTCTTCCCTGGCCTGCTCAGAGTAACGACCTAAACCCCATCGAACATTTTTGAGACGAGTAAGAGTGACGCTTACTGAACAGGAAACCACGTACGAAATCTACAGTTGAGCTGGCGACATTCTTGCAGCAGGAATGGACACAAATAGTCATAGCTCTGTATCAAAACCTTGTTGAAAGTATGTCCAGAAATGTTGCTAGTATAATTGTAGAACTTTTTAGATCATCCCCTATTAAAGCATGTATTCTTTCTCTTATACCGTCACATCTTGCTGTCCTGTCCATTATAGTAGGGTAGTGTATATTGTAGTATAGTGTAAAACTAAAATACGAAAGATAATAGCAGTATGTCTATTACAGAAGCTGATTTTGAGCTCTGGAGAGATTTTGAATAACCTTTAAACTCATTTTATACAAAAATAACAAACTAACAGCTTATTATGGCAGCTTGCTATCATCAATATTTTTTTTTATCTGCAGCACTCCAGCACGAGCAATTGTAAACCTTCCTCTGAATCTTTAGTGTCAATTATTGGATCTTTTTGGATCTTGTGTAAAATTAATTAGTTTTTCTTTCTCGTGTTTATTCGAAATTTTTCATTTCTATCTACGTTTTACAAAAATCGAATCCGTTTGTTTTCGTTCGTATACGCACCAATCCTTATGTATTATCAGTTTTTAATGAAAAATCATCCCTTTTAAAACAATAGATTTTTAATTTCATTAATTAATTTTAACATCGAATTAAAAACATATCATCAGTTACTTAATTTAAAAAATCAGCGATTAAATTCACCTAAAGCGGGTTTTTTCGGAGCTTTCATGTTTTCACTTGTTTTCCTAATCAAGAAAGCTCATTAATTTTCTAAAGTAATGGTGCATCACCAAAAACATCTTTCAGCAACTTTGATGTTGATGAATTTAGAATCTGGATAGTAAAAGGTAATTTTTTTACATTTTATCGAAGTTTACACAATACTAAAATTTATCCTTTCATTTATAATGCTCATTAATATACTACAGGAATTAAAAGCTTAATGGTCAAATAAAATACATACATGGACTAAATAGCACCATTAATTATTTTCTTCTACAAGCAGTAAAATTATATGGTTTATTTAAATTCGTCATGAATTTTTATGACATGCAAAATATATCTAAATACGTCCACATAGAGTTATTAACGGTTGGATAGAGCCTAATTGTCAGATGTTGAGTGCTAGAACGAAATATTGAACCATAATTCAATCTCCCTGGTGTTATCTAATGCTATACAACTATTTTTAAGAATGAACGTATGTTAAAATAAATAGAAATCACTTTACATTATCTCTAAAAGAGATTAAATTAATTTTATGCCATTAAAATAGATTGTGATATATGATTAGACAGCTTATCTGTGTTAACATACTTAGATACCTGCATCGGCTATTTTTATTAGCGTTACTATTTTTATTTATATAGCCCTTTGTATTGAACATATTTTTTTCTGATATATTATACCTATTGCTTGATGTTCTTCCTATCAATATATGTGTATGGACACTGGATTTCTTGAGTCATAATCGGCTAGATATCAGAAAAATTTCAAAGACTGATAATAAGGCTTCCGTGTCATTCCGAAACACTGGACAAAGTGGTCAGCATTAACCATGCTTTCATCCCTATAAATGTAATTGTCATGATATTGATCATGGTGAATAATATGGAGATATTGTGATTAGTATGGAGATATCATTGTGAATAATATGGAAATATTATTGGAAAGTTGCGAAATGAATCAAACCAACCTTGAAATAAATTGAAAATACTAAATATTATCATTCACAGTGGAAATTAGCTTTATAAATTGAATCTATGTATTATTTACTAAATCCTTAAGCTCATTCGATTTTGAGATGATATTAAAAGAAAAATAAAATATCAAGGACTTTTTTTTTTATTTCTATGATTTATATATATAAGACTTTCTTTAGGGTAACTAACAACAAAATATCCTCAAAATTTTTGTATCAAATCCCCAAGAATAAACGAAAATTCCTTTTCGATTTATGGAATCTAAAGACAAGAACACGGAATTGGTTTATAGATCCCGTTGAACGGAAAGAATTCTACAAGTTTTCGAAATTGGATCACTTAACTATTACTTAAAAAATACTGTTAATAAAAGAAATATCTATAATGCTGATGCGGTTTAGCAAATTTAAGAAGTTGTTTAAGTTTATTAACAATTAACAAATTAAATACGTGAACTAAAGAAAAATATATCAGCGCGCTAACAGAGGTGGTTACGAAACAACGAAAACTGAAAACTCAAGAACCGCTTGAATAACATTAAAGCGTGAATACATGACGCAGCATGCGCGCGTCAGAAATCTCTTGAAGTGGAAGTAGTGTCTACTTTGCATAACACCACAAAACCAATCAACAAATTAGGATTAATTTTCCCCCTCAACCATCTGACAGATCTTCAATTCCAATGACCGGAAGAAATAATATAAAGCTGTTAGCACATGCTTCGTCCATTTCATTAGAAGATCGCTAGTCAAAAACTGATTCGCCGATTCAGTATTTCATCTGCAATTCACACACGAACGATAATGAAGTTTATTCACATCCTATCATAAAATTAATACTAATTCATGTTTTATCCCACAACCACGTGGTAGATCTTCAATCCGTTTGATGGGAAGAAATAACATAAAGCTGCTCGTACATGCTTCGTCCATTTCATTACAACATCGATGGTCGAAAACTGTTTTTGTCTATTTGGTATTTCTTCTTCGATCTGCAATGTGAACACGGATAATAATGAACCATGCCCTATCCTGAAATTATTACCAGACCATAATGTGAACAAGAAACCATTAAAGTGGAGATATTTCAATACATACGTAGCTCTTAAAAAACGAAACTAATGCGAATAAGTAGCTCGTTTCAATAACCTCTCGAAACCACTTATAAATGCAATTCATCAGCGATAAATAACGGAGCCCATTCCGCGACGAAGGACGTACATTTACGCACATCCGAAAATCAATTCGACTGGTAGCCTTCGCGATCTGATAGAAGCTCATCGAATTTTCATAAAAGAAAACTACGGCTTCTCCCGAACGTAATTCATTCCAATATCCCGAACGCGTGTCTCTAGAAATGCGATTGTTCCGAAGCCTCGCTTTCATTACGACGCGAACTTGGGCTAATTTAATGAAAAAACATCGAAGACGCTCGCCTAAATCCAATCTACTCCGAAATGAAAATTCATTTACGCTACCAGGAACATCACGGCCGATTCTTCGAAGGGACAGGTATTCGCCAAATAATCATTCCCCCATAATCATCCGAAAGTCAAATTTAAATCGGAATACAATGGCGCTCCGACCCACCAAAAGATATCTCATTAAAGTTCATGCCGGCATCAAGAGGAACGTAAAATTTTCCTCTAACACACATCACAATGATACAATAATGTGCCATTATCGTAGAGGAAAAGTTCCTCGACAATAAAGGACCGTTAAGGCCCTTTTGGCGAGTTTTCGCCTTTATGACGGTAGGCATCAAAGGCCGCGGAGTTAATGCTGTTCGTCATTGTGATAAGTATTTTTATAGCATAAATTCAAATCTACTCGACGGGGCTGCTCTTAAAGGTAATGGGAAATAACAGTTTTTAAGAGCTTTTCCTTGATAAGCTTTTTTTTCGCTCTTGCCTCGATAACATCTGCATTTTTTTTGTCTTTCTTTTGGAGAGCTTTTGCGTTTTCACCGAGGAACGTCGATTCAATCTGATCCCAGCTGTAAAGTTTATTTTTTAAATTTAATTAGTAGGTTCTAATTAATTCTAAGATAATAATAAATGTTTTGAAAATTAGATATCGTGTCTAATATCTAAAGGTATGTTTCGTTTGTGGACCAAAGACAACTCATGTTGTCCCAAGACTTACACCTGCAAGACATTGCCAACCTATAAGTAAATTCTTTGATGATAATTAAAATTTGTTCAGTACAAACCACTGTAACTGAAATCTCTTAAGGGTAATTGGAAACAACAGATTTTAAAAAATTCTCCTTGCTAAGCTTTTTTCTTTGTCACCCCGATTACATCCGCATTTTATTTTTACGTTGTTCTTTTGGAGAGCTCTTGCTTTTTCACCGAGGAACGTAAAATGAATCAAATGCAAGTTGTGAAGTTGATTTTTCAAATTTAATTAGTTTCTAATCTATTAATAAATATACTGAATATTAGATATCGTGTCTAATATCTAAATGTGTATTTCGCTCGCGGACCAAAGACAACTCTTGTTGTCCCAAGACATACCTGCAAGACATTGACGACTCTCTTATACGTAAATTCTTCTTTGATCACAATTTAAATTTTTGTACAGTACAAAACCACTTAATCTTGGAAATCTCTTAAAGTGAATAGGAATTAACAGATTTTAAGATTGCTTCCTTGGTAAGCTTTTTTCCTTTCTCGCCTCGACCTAAACCGCATTTTTTTTTTGGGGGGGGGGTCGTTCTTTTGGATGTTGAAGAGACCTTGCTGTTTCACTGAAGGATGTGGATTGAATCGTATGCGGGCAGTAAAGTTTATTTTTCAAATTTAATTAGTCTCTAAGATATTAATAAATGTACTGAATATTAGTTATCGTTTCAAATATCTAAAGGTCTACTTCGTTCGTGGACCAAAGGCAACTCCTTGTTGTCCCAAGACATACCTACAAGACATTGCCAACTCTCTTATACGTAAATTCTTCTTTGATCATAATTGAAGTTTTTTTTTTCAGTACATAACCAGTTAATCTTTGAAATTTCTTAAAGGTAATGGGAAGTAACAGATTTCAACAATGCTTCCTTCGTACGGTTTTTTTCGTTCTTGCCTCGACCTCAACACCATTTTTTCGGATAGTTCTTTTGTAGGTTGAAGAGATCTTGCTGTTTCACTGAAGGATGTGGATTAAATTGTTTGCATGCTGGTAAAGTTTATTTTTAAAATTTAATTAGTCTTTTCCAAGATATTAATAGAGGTATTTAATAATAACTATCGTTACGAATATCTTAAGGTCTATTAGTGGCTCGAAGACAACTCATGTTGTCCCAAGGCATACAATAAGAAGAGAGTGACAATATTTTAATATTTCTTTGATTTGTTTAATTAATTTTATGTACAAAACCATTTAGCAACCGAAATCTCTTGAAGGTAATAGAAAATAACAGATTTTAATGGCTTATCCTTGATAAGGTTTTTCGAGATGTAATCGCAGGCTCAATTCCTGTCAGGTACATTCCTCCCTTGGTGAAATTTTTCTCTTCTGTGTCCCTAAGAACTTTAATTGCATAAATATGTTTATTACTTAATCTTGTATGTCTTGAGTCTGGCGCAACATGACCAAATATGACCCTTGTGCCATAAAACCTTGACCAACCAACCCTGCATGATAGTAAGGTACGGTAACGTAATTTTAATCAACGTCTTACTAGAGCAACACAGTGGGCTATTGACAACGGTCCGGGATCAATTCCCTAAGGAAAAGATTCAAGGACAACACCACGTAATTTTGAACCACGGTCGGATGACGAGTCAACACCTGAGCTGGCTCCCCACTCTTCAAACTTTCACACCAAACCAACGTAAGGACTTTCGACTACCACAAATTTAAGATACACCAGCCGCCACTACACCATACGCTTACAAATATCCGTGCACTGACCCGGATTCAAACCAAGAACCTTCCTATCTAGAGGCTAGCACCTTGACCACCAGACTGGTTGGGTGACCCCTGCATGATGGATCTCAATCACCTTTGAGAGGTTTTGATCTTCATGGCTAACAAAAGCTTTCTCGTGATTCTTTCGATCAATAGCTACTTATTTACACGTGCGCTGGGGGGAGGGGGAATTAGCCCTTCACTATTCAGAAATTTCCTGATGCTCAAGGGTGTAATTATTAAGTTGATCCCGATATAACCATTGACTTATTATTTAATCTAACAGAACAGTAATGTTATTTTGTATGAGTACTCCCTTTGAATATTTTAAAAGGGGGTTAGTTGAGACAACAGCGTTTGCGGAATAAGTGCATCCATAAACGTGCCCCCGAATAAAAGAGCTACCACCTGACTGCAAATGGTTGAAGGAGTCCTACAGATTAGTTTCACCACTAGAGCGCTTCGTATTTCGGCGGTGAAGTTGCCAGACGAAACAAAGAAGAGCACGAATTAAATAAATTTTGCCTAACTTGGAATAGTATATCGCTGCAAAGAAGAAAATATTCAATGGCCCATCATAGGGAGATGCGTTAAATCAAACTCCAAAATAGGTCTTTAAATTATGGAGGTGTTAAGTTTAATCAAAAAGGAATGTAAACGTATTAGTTATGGCGGAACCCGGCTCATGACATATAATAGTGTGTTAAAGATTGTTAACCTTTGTCTTGTTTAAGATCATGTACTATTCTCCAATTGGGTTTCCAAGTTGAGTAACGGGGAGGGAGAAGGGAACGACTTAGCTGAGGCCAAATTAGTCAATGGAAACGGGGCCATAGTGACACGGACACAAGATTGCAATGAGGGTGAAGTTTTTTCTTTTTTATTTCTTTCTACCTATGGGATTTCAACTGAGGGTTAATGGGCTATGGCCAAGGCTCCTCTTGTCCCCGAAGACCCTTGCGTCAACTGTGTTTAGTAGCTCCCCCCCCCCAATGAGCGTCTCCACAGAGCTGTAAATCAAGAGTGCTTGCACTCCTCACTTATCCGTGGGCGACCTTGTCAACTTTCAATCAACATGTCAGGAGGTAAAGAGGTCATTTACGGTGACAAAAATTACAAAAAACATATTAGTCGATAGGTCGCATTGGAGCAACACGAACGGGATATTGGTGACGTTCCGAGATGAAACCCGAAGTAAATATATTCTCAGATTCTGGGTAGGTAGTTATTTTAACTAACGTCGCAATGGAGCACAATGGGCTATTGATGACGGTCCGGGTAATGGTAATGGTGATGGTAATTTTTAGTTAACGTCGTACTAGAGCAACACAACGGGCTATTGACGACGGTCCGGGATCAGTCCCTTTTTAGGGAAAGATCCGAGGACAACACCTCGTAATTTTGAACCACGGTCAGATGACGAAGCAACACCTGAGCTGGCACCCCACTCTCCAAACTTCCACGCCAACCCAACGTGAGGACTTTCGGCCACGACAGATTTAAGGTGCACCAGCCGCCTCTACACCATACGTTTACAAACATCCATGCCCGGACCCGGATTCGAACCAGGAACCTTCCGATCTAGAGGCTAACACCTTAACCACTATACCGGTTGGTCGGCTTGAGCACGATCAGAGGTAACGGGTCTGGGAGTGTATGGTCAATTTATGAAATTTAAAAACTACACGGTAGAACAGGTAGGTATTTTGATTAACGTCACACTGGTGCAACACCACGGACTATTGGTGACGGTTTTGAATGAAACCCGAGGTAAATATATTCTCATAGATTCTAAGTAGGTAGGTATTTTAATTAACGTCATACTGGATCGCAACGGGCTATTGGCGATGGTTTGGTATATATCCCAAGATGAAAGAACCGAGGACCACAAGTATTTTTGAACCATGGTCAGATGAATATGTCACACTGGCACCTCGCACTCGAAATATTCACACCACGCCCACGTGAGAGTTGGCATATTAACGCATTAGCTATCCGAGGGACGCAAAGTCGAATTCTGTCAAAAGCCATCGTGTACAAAGGGGGTTGAATACGTTAAATAAGTCGTGGTTTCTAATGTCTTTTCAATTGGCGTATTGTTGAAGTTTTGAATGGAAAGTGAGCTCAGGTGTGACCTCTCTTTCTTATGTGGCTGACCGTGCGGGTAGCTCGGTTGGAAGAGTACCGGATTAACAACCAGACGGTTGCGAGTTCAAATGTCTCCAAAGCGTTGTGGACATAGGTGGTATGTTGGTATTTTAATCGATGTCGCACTGGAAAAACACACGGGTTATTGGCTAATGTCAGGGATCAAACCCCAGGGGAAAGATTCAAGGACAACACCACTTAGTTTTGAACCATGGTCAAATGACGAGATTACACCTTGTATAAAGGGGGCTGGAAACGTTAAATCTTCCGTGGCATCAAATGTTCTCACGCTAGTGTGGTGTTGAAGCATGGAGGGTGGGGTGAAATCCCAGGTGGCTACCTCCTCACTTGACCGTTATTGAAAATTACGTTGGGCTGTCCTTGGATCATTCCCTTTGGGTTTGATCCTGGACCGTCGCTAATAGTCCATTGAGTTACTCCTGTAGGACGTAAATTTAAGTACCTACCTCTCTATCTTTATATGTACTTTTCCAGTTATACAAGAAGAATGTATAACTTCAATAATTTAAAAAGTTTCAATTGAAAAGGTTTTACTAGAGACATACTTTGGGAACATCTCTAACGCTTATATTTCGGAGACATATTATTTCCTAAGAGAGACTGACTTCAAATCACATTATCTCTCTTTTAAGCTATATGCCATTACGACTTTACATTGCTACTTCCACATCCATTGTGGCCCACTCACTTCTTATTTATCTTACGAAGCTGATTTCCCCAAATGCTAAATGTAATAAGCTGTGGCTTACAGCTAAACATAAGCGCAGTTTAAATTTTACGACATTTACTCACCATGAATTTAAAACGCTTTCTTGTGTCTACGATTTAACTATAACTGTTCAGGGAATGTCGGATAATAGTTAAACTAAATACATGTTGGGTCTTGTAGGAAGATAAAATATATTTTCCTCTCACTCTGAATTCGCATCACATCAAATAGAGCATAAACTTTACACTTTCGATATACGATAATGACGGTAAAATAAACTGCAATACGACACTTTAAATGCGTTTTCTAACGATATTATCCAAACTGTGAATAATTTTTTATTTACTTTAATATTGCCGCTTGGAAATGCATTAATCTTCAATTTTTGCGCTTACAGTGTGGTATCTTAGTCGATATATTCTTCAATTCCGCTAAGTGAAATGAATTTATTTTCTCAAATTCCATTTTCGGTTTATCAGATGAAGTTTATTTATGCATACGGAGAAGGGCGGCGAAAAAGAATTGTGTTTGTCAAAATAAATTAAAACAGACTACCTCCCTCTTGCCACTTCCCTTACGTCGTGCGCTCGCGATTCTTTAAATTATCGGTTAGAGTTTTTGTTTCGTCTCAGTTTAATTTTTTCTCAAAACGGGGTCTGATTAAATTAAATTAAGTGTAATGGAATAGAAAGGGGAAAACACAGGGAAATGAAAACAAGGAAAACAAACATGTCAGCGGCGAGAATATTCTGTATCAGTTGGAATGGAAAAGACGAAGATCCGTTTTATTGACAATTGGATTTATTAAAATGCCAGCTGAAATTAATGCAACTGCTTGGGTCCTATTATACTTTCTATTGGATAGAAGTCTTAACAAAAATTTATGACCTTTGAAAATATATATAACCAACAAAAAATATCTATATACTGAGATATGAAACAAAAGATAACACGATTGCTTTATTAAAGTGCCTCATTCTGTATTGATGATCAACTTTTGCTTAGTTACGTTAGATTGTAGGGGGAATGGTTAAGAGTAATATATTTTTGCAGCGCTTTGTTGCTGAGATCATATCTTTATTTTTTCATGCTCTTTCATGAAATATATATGAAGTTATTGTACTTTGATTTCTTTTCATGTGTATGAGCTTTTATTTTTTGGATAATTTGTAATATATACAAGGGGTGTTCAAATGAAAAGGTACGAAACGTCGTAACAACGTAACCGTTAACATATTTGACTATACCGCTATGGGAGAACGTAGCGAGACATATAGGGATTCGATTGGAATCTCCGGCGTGGATAGGAGCATGAGCGAGCGCGCGCATGCGCAGGAGAGAGCAGAGGCTCTTATAAAGAGCGCCGTCCAATTGACGCGGCAGTGCGTGTAAGGACAGGATGGCGTTCACATTGCAAAATTCGACGATTGAAGAGCAGCGAGGCGTTTTCCGATTTCTGACAGCGGAAGGTGTTAAACCGGCCGTTATTCATCGCCGGATGGTGACCGTATACGGGGAAGACAGTGTGTCCGACAAGTCAGTGAGGAAATGGAGTGCCCGTTTTCGTGCAGGCCGTGAGAGTTTGATTGATGACCCGAGACCAGGCTAGGCAAACACAGTCATCACGGCCGATCTCATCGACAAGGTGGACGACCTAGTGAGAAGTGTTCGGCGTGTCACATTGCGAATGTTGGTGGTGAAGGTGGATGTCAGCGCTGGAACAGTGTGGACAAATGTTTACGACAGGTTGCGTTATCGGAAGGTGCGCGCGCAGTGGGTTCCGAAGCAGATCACCGAGCACGAGCAGCAAAAGGAACTGCGTATGGGGCTAGCACTTCAACATCTGTTTCGGTTTCATGAAGACCCCGCTTTCCTGGAACGGATCGTTACAGGTGATGAGAGCTGGTGCCATCACTACGAGCCAGAGACAAAGCTGGACAGCATGCAGTGGAAGTATGCGTCGTCACCTCCCCCTAAAAAGTTCAAAGCCGTGGCGTCAGCAGAGAATTTGTTGCTTACCGTCTTTTTCGACGTCCAAGGTCCGCTACTTGTTGAATTCCTCGATCACAGAAGAACCATTTACTCCGATGTGTACTGTGAGACACTCCGAAGCCTACGCAGGTCCATCAAGAACAAAAGACCGGAGCTGCTCAAGGAGGGTGTGATTCTGTTCCATCACAACGCGCGTCCACACTTCTCCTGGGTCACACAAGCGGAACT
The DNA here is from genome assembly GCA_947359465.1 of Metellina segmentata. Classification (NCBI taxonomy): domain Eukaryota; kingdom Metazoa; phylum Arthropoda; class Arachnida; order Araneae; family Tetragnathidae; genus Metellina; species Metellina segmentata. The sequence continues at coordinate 101,775,111 of OX375874.1, forward strand.
GGCCAAGTTCAAGTGAGAGAAGCTTGACCATCCGCCCAACAGCCCGGACATATCGCCCTGCGATTTCCATGTGTTTGGATCACTTAAAAAACACTTGAAAGCGAAGCGCTTCAACTAGGACGTGAACTCAAGGACTCTGTGAAGGACTGGGTCTCGTCACGGCCACAGGAATTCTGGAAACAAGGAACCCTTCGGCTCGTTAATCAATGGGATCGTTGTGCTCAGGCCTATGGTGTATACTCTGAATAAAGTCTTCATTTATACCCACAGTGTCGTTTCGTACCTTTTCATTTGAACAACCATTGTACAATAAAAAACGAAGACGAGGCATCAGACAGATTGATTTCCTGAGGTCCGGTTTCAAACTTTTAACAGTCCTGATTACTTTCCGTAAGCTCGATATTGTCTCGTATCGCCGCGTCAAACAAGCTACGCATTTTTGCGAGTAAATCCATGAAAGGATCCTCTTGAAGTCATGAAAAAATGAGTGAACTTGAAACCACTACCAAGTAGACAAAGACACTTTACGACTCTATAACCTTTCTGGTGGTTGTCATGACGATGTGTTTTGTCATTAGCAATGCTGACGAGATCTTGATAAACAAGATGTAGTTTAACGAAAGCAGACCAGATCTTCAACACGTCATCATCAAAACATCGGCAATATCGCGATGCGATAAACAGTCGTTAGGAAAATTGTTCAAAGCTTGATGGATAAGATATCTGGTTTCAATCACTCGGAAGGTTAAACTACCAGGTGAAGTGAAGTACGCCTTATCCTGGTGCACCCTGGGTAACGTTAAATGTGGTACCGCTTTCTCTTTTCACATTATTCGAGTATTCTTCGATCAGCTAATCAGCAGCAAGGTGTGCAACATGATCTTTCTAGTGTCATCGGGGTTACTTCTGACTGGTCCGAATAATTGTTGTATCAAATAGAACTTTCTGATACTTCAATTTCTCCATTGTTTTTCTTTGTGTAATAGTGCATACATATAACAAAAAAAATCAGGAAGAAGGAGTTGACCGATTGTGATCAAAATTGGTGGATGCGAAGAACATACATAGAAAAACAAACGTTTAAAATTTAGCACAATTGAATGATTTATATCAGAATGTGACCGTTACATAGTGAGGATGTCAATAAGGCGATGGTCCACCACAGGTTTGGATTCAAGCTGTCACCAGGCGTGACATGAACTGAAAACCCGGATGGTGTCCTGCGGAATTTCTTGCTAAATTGTCTACAACTGTCGTGCCAAATGGTCAACATTCCGGGATGGTTATAATCGCCTTCCCATAACGTCCTAAATTGGTCTGTTAAAGAATGATCAGGAGACATAGCTGGCCAAGAAAGTGTTGGAAAAGCTTGAACTCAATTCATAGCAACACGTGCCGTATGCGGCTGGGCATTATCGTGTTCAATATCCACCTCCTCCGGACTCACCTGTTAAGATTTAGAGTCATGTGAACAGAGGGGGGAGGGGACTTCCAGTTCACAGGTAGATCCTGAGGACTCGCACCCACCGACGATATCTATTAAAATTCTCAACAGACAAGCGGCAATGGCCCGAACAACAAATCAGAACACATAGCACTAAAGATGAGCAACAGGCCCTTGAACAGGATTTGATTACTAAAAGTAATTGGTGGAAATACAAGACATATAAATAAAAAGGATATCACAATCCCTGGCTCATAAAAAAAACAGTATCACAACAATTACAACTCTTAAAAGATTAAAATATATATTAAAGATAATATTAAAATGAACTTGACCTATAGTCAAAGGTTCTTACAGAAAAATATAAAAGAATAAAAGGAGGAGGGACCCAACAGCACCAGACTCCGGTCATCTCGCCAGCCACATCCGCCGCCATCATGACGAATTTCCGGATCCTATACCTAGAGATCTCATTGTGCTGTACCAAATTAAGCCACACCGGTTTGTTGGTAACGGTTGGTCTACCAAGATAGTAGTTAATTGTATGTCTGCTGCTAAAAAGATAATGGTCTGGATTACCCGATTTCTCTGCAACCATACAAGTCACCATTTTTAAGTTTGGATCGGTGAAGGTACTTCATGAACGGACCATGACCAGTAAGTAACCGGATGACATGCCTACCAGAAATCAAAGTTTTTTAATTGTCCTTGGGCAGGAATTCCCTCAGCCTAAGACCTTTTCAGAGGATCTGTAATAACCTTTCCATTCCTGTACTTTGAAGTGCAATATTTGTCGATTAACGTATGAAAGAGGGGCAGGCACCTCAACAATTCGTGTTGAAAAGTAGGTTCAGTCTGTCGCAACGGGATTGGTAACACAACCGGTCGTAGAATGTCGTCTACGTAGCGCTGTGCTGTATGTGTGCCCTAAATTACCACCAAAGGGTAAAGGTTCTAAAAATAGATGGCGCCTACCGACCGGTCTAGTGGTTCAGTTGTTTGTCTCTGTATCGGAAGGTTCATGGTTCGAATCGGGGGTCAGGGCATGGATGTAAAATTGTGCTGTCCTTTGTTAGGGGCGATGACGGTCCTCCCACTGGGTGCCCCTTCACAAGTGACCATCACTTCCACCCTTTTAGTGGCCAAGGACAAGTCCTTAGAGCCCACCTTTGGAGGTAATCGACCATGACTTCCGGCCTTGTAGTGGCCAAGGACTAGTTCTTAGTGACCGCCATTGGAAGTAGTCGACCATGACTTCCGGCCTTGTAGTGGCCAAGGACAAGTCCTTAGTGCCCGCCATTGGAAGTAGTCGACCATGACTTCCGGCCTTGTAGTGGCCAAGGACAAGTCCTTAGTGACCGCCATTGGAAGTAGTCGACCATGACTTCCGGCCTTGTAGTGGCCAAGGACTAGTTCTTAGTGACCGCCATTGGAAGTAGTCGACCATGACTTCCGGCCTTGTAGTGGCCAAGGACAAGTCCTTAGTGACCGCCATTGGAAGTAGTCGACCATGACTTCCGGCCTTGTAGTGGCCAAGGACAAGTCCTTAGTGCCCGCCATTGGAAGTAATCGACCATGACTTCCGGCCTTGTAGTGGCCAAGGACAAGTCCTTAGTGCCCGCCATTGGAAGTAGTCGACCATGACTTCCGGCCTTGTAGTGGCCAAGGACAAGTCCTTAGTGCCCGCCATTGGAAGTAGTCGACCATGACTTCCGGCCTTGTAGTGGCCAAGGACTAGTTCTTAGTGACCGCCATTGGAAGTAGTCGACCATGACTTCCGGCCTTGTAGTGGCCAAGGACACGTCCTTTGTGCCTGCCATTGGAAGTAGTCGACCATGATTTCCAGCCTTGTAGTGGCCAAGGACAAGTCCTTAGTGACCGCCATTGGAAGTAGTCGACCATGACTTCCGGCCTTGTAGTGGCCAAGGACTAGTTCTTAGTGACCGCCATTGGAAGTAGTCGATCATGACTTCCGGCCTTGTAGTGGTCAAGGACAAGTCCTTAGTGACCGCCATTGGAAGTAGTCGACCTTGACTTCCGGCCTTGTAGTGGCCAAGGACAAGTCCTTAGTGCCCGCCATTGGAAGTAGTCGACCATGACTTCCGGCCTTGTAGTGGCCAAGGACAAGTCCTTAGTGCCCGCAATTGGAAAAAAAATAAAAGGAGACGGCACCCCCAGATCATAACTCCTATTGTGTACATGTTTAGCGTACGATAGTAAGGGCAGGATCCTCACGTTGCCATGGACGTCTCCAGAAAAGTCTGCGATTGCCGTCTGAACACATGTTGCAACGGGACTCGTCATTAAAGAATACGTCCCCAGTCAGCGCTGTTCCATGATGATCGAGTCCGGCACCACTGTAATTCTGCACCTTCTTAGTGCGTCGATTTTTTCTTTTGTTATAGAGTGTATAAGACTGTTCAGCACCTTTTTGCTTGATCACCTTCATCCCATACGTGTTCTTATCTTCTCAATTCGGAGGATGTTTCATTGATTTGTTAGATTGCAGGTAATTCTCGTCACATCAATTGTGGGGAGACTGTGTTACCATACAAAGTACAAACGAACCCCACATTTTAATCACGACCCTGAGCACTAAATGCGAGCAACAAATATTTTACAACAAAAGCTAAACCCAAAAAAAAACATCCACAATGTCGTCGCGAAAAGTGCGTCATTGTCCCAGAAAAGCCTTTTCTGTAAACTCACAGAAAATCAACTCAACTACTTAAACAAATGAAGAAGTATAGGCACCAATCCCGCTTTATTTTTCCGATGCCGGATTGATTTCTTCTTTCCACTCCTCAGAAGATAGTATGATGTGTTTATTCTAAAAATAAGCAATTTTCTCCTTCGAGCAGAGTCTTCAAAACTTCTGATTGTGTTTGTTTTACGACCACCGCGCTGTGAAAACCCATTAGTTTATTTCTCTCCCCCTCCTGTCAGACGCTTTTATGCTCTTTTATTTGCCCCTCAATTAACGGGTCTAAGAACTAGTCCCGAACAACGGCTCGCTGATATTTTAAACATGTGTCTGCTGCACACTCGCCCGCGATTTCGAATAAAAAGCCTAGGTAGGTGCTCTTAGGAGTGATTATGCGATGGCCTTCAAAAGAGGCTGGAATAGTTTCTCCGATTTAAAAGCTCTTGTAGGCTGCAATGGTTTGTTTCCGAGGAGGCTTCTTTCGTTTGTTTGGAATGAGCTCAAATGAAATCCTTTGAATCTTACACGAGTACTTTGCTTCAAGAGTATTAATTAAAGCAAATTTTCTACTTAGGAATTCATTTGAAGCGCCGTGTAGTTTGTTTTTATACAATATGGAAGGCGTTTTAAAGTCGTAGCATGTGTACAATAGCGCTTCGGGTCTTATAGGTACTTTATTTCTTTGGAACATGGTAGCCTGGTGGTTGGAGGAAAAACTGAGGGCTGTGAGTTCAAATCCTACCTAAGGATCAGGTAATTGGTAATTTTTAACTGACGTAGTACTTGAGCAACACAGCGAGCTATTGACGACGGTCCGGGATCAATCCCTTAAGGGAAACATCCGAGGACAACAACTCGAAATTTTGAACCACGGTTAAATGACGATGCAACAACTGAGCTAGCACCCCACTCTCCAAACTTCCACACCGACCCAACGTGAGGACTTTAGTGCACGAGCCGCCTCCAAATTTCCATGCCCTGACACGTATACGAACCCAGGTACCTTCCGCCGATCTAAAAAAACTAACACCTTAACTACTATACCGGTTGGTCGGCTGTTTGACATATACACTCTATAACAAAAAAATCGACGCACCAAGAAGGAGTTGTCCGATGGAGACAAAAATTGGTGGATAGGAAAATTATGTACAGAATAGAAAATGATTAAAATTTCAGAACAATTGAATGAATTATTTCAGAGTTACAGTAACGAGCTCAATAAGGTGTTGACCCACCTCTAGCCTGGATGCAAGCTGCCACACGGCGTGGCATAGACCGATAAAGCTCCCGGATTGTTTTCTGCGATATTTCTTGCCAAATTTGCTCCAATTGTCGGACTACATCATAAACATTACCTACCGGATGCAGTCGCCTTCCCATCATATCCCAGACATGCTCTACGAGAGAGATCTGGTGATCTGGCTGGCCAAGGAAGTGTTTGAAAAGCCTGACAGTTCATAGCAACACGTGCCGTATGTGGTCTGGCATTGTCTTGCTGAAAAATAAGCCCACTGTACTGCGAAAGGAACGGTAGCAAAACAGGTTTCAGAATGTCGTCAACGTACCGCTGTGCAGTAAGTGTACCTCTAATGACGACCAAAGGGGTCCGGCTGTCAAGGGAAAAGGCACCCCAGACCATAACTCCTTGTTGAGGGCCCGTGTGGCGTGCAATAGTGAAAGAAGGATCGGCACGCTGCCCTGGGCGTCTCCAGACACGTCTTCGATGATCGTCAGGACACAGTTGGAAGCGGGATTCGACGCTAAAGACTATACGTCCCCAGTCAGCATCCTTCCAGCCTGATCGAGCCAAGCACCAATGCAATCTGTCTCGACAGTGTGCAGGCGTGAGTGGCAGGTGGCGTAACGGTTGGTATGAACGTAAATTTCGTTCTCTCAGCCGTCTGTGAATTGTCATGGTGAACACTCGTGTGTTGGTCGCAAGACTGATGGTTGATAGCGATGAATCAGGCGCGTTGACAGCTGATCTGACAATCACTCTGTCCTCGCGATCTGTTGTGGCCCTACGTCGACCGCTACCATCATGACGCTGAAATCTGAATTGTCCACCCACTCTTGCCAGCATCTTCTAATCGCCGCATCGCTTCGACTCACATGACGAGCGATTCTCCGATTTGCCCAACCTGCCTCTTTCAATCCAATTATACGACCTCTTTCAAACTCTGAAAGTTGCTCGTAATGAGCTCGAATCTTGCGGCGAGGCATTTTTTTAGTCGTTGATAGGTATGCTAAATCGCAATGCAGCAGAATTTTTTAACAACAAGAACAACTCCTTATATACATCTGCTATATGCGCAGTTCCGATGCGCTGGAGATCGCACTATTCATTCATTGAACACCAAATTCTAATCATTTGCATATTTGGTCAAAACATTTTTGCATACGAAATTTCAAAGTAATCGGATGATTCCTTCTTGGTGCGTCGATTCTTTTGTTATAGAGTGTATATATATATATATTACTACCGAGAAAAGAAAATTCCGGTTCATAATTAATATTTGATTTATTTTCCTTTTTAATGACGTTTGGCGTTGATTTCAGGGTAACTAAGGATCATACCTTTTCTAAGGACCGGACAAAACTACCCTATTACTTAAAGTGGAACGCAGAAGAAAGTAGGAACACCAAACTGACTCTAGCCGAGAACTGTGAACTGTTTGAAACAGCTTGGTAAGTATTTCAATTACGTTGCAGTGGAGAAACACAATTGGCTATTGGCGAGGATCCGGAATCAAACTAGAAGGGAAAGATTCGAGGACAAAACGTAATTTTAACCACAGTCAGATGACGAGGTCACACCTGAGCTGACACTCAACTTTCCAGACTTCCACATCATAAAAATGTGAGGCCATTTGATATCACGACAGATTTAAAATGTACCAGTCTTTGGACGGTCTTGGGTTGGATTCGAACTCGCAACCCTCCAAGTTCTAAACCGTAACTTTTCTATCCGATCTACAGCGGCCTTGTTCAAACAGGTTTTGGCACAAAAGGTTGGACAATTTAAGACAGATTTAAGGGGACCATTGCAGTCCCATTTCGTAATGTGAAAATGGTCAAATCTTTTAAGGAACTTTCTCTCATAATATTTTATGTGTATTGAGTTGAATTTATTTATACAGGTTATGAAAACACTTATAAACGCTTTAACACCGGGATTTTTAAAAAAACTTAAAATTTGAAGCTTTAAAATAATTTGTTTTCCTTCAACTCATATTTTTTTTTGTTGAAAAATGACCAATTGTAATCCTTTTCAACAGTTAAAATGAAATTTTCTGAGCAGATAGAACAACTTGTCAGTGTTAAAATATGTTATAGGGTATGTTACACTTGTAAATCAATTATTTTTACATATGCTTGGATAGATTTTGAAAAAAATGTTCTTATTATCCAAAAAATACAGATTTTGAGATATTGATGTTTAAAGAATAAATCGACCTAACATCAGGTATGTACAGGTATATTTTTCAAAAAAAAATTTTAAATACTTTTACTCAACGTATCTCCAAAAATAATATATCTTTTTACACAGAGTTGTATAAACATTTAATTAAATTTATAAAAAAATAATCGCAATTTGGAAGATTTTTGTGTATTGGTCATCTTGAGGTAAATCACTAGTAGGTTACTAATCACAAACATCGTTACACAGAGTGAACTCTTTCTTTCTTTAAAGAAATCAAGGAAAGTTGAAATTCGAAAATGACAAATATAACCCCACACAAAGACAGTAGGTAAATATTTCAATCAACATCGTACTGGAGCAACACAATGGTCTACTGACCACGGTCCGGGATCAATCCCCGAGTGAAAAATCCGAGAACACCACTTAATTTCCAACCATGGTCAGATGACGAGGCAACACCTGAAGTGGCTCCCCAATCTCTAAACCACCACACCACAACAAAGTGAGGACATTTCAAGCCACAGCAGATTTAACATGCACGAGTCCTCTTTGTGCAAGACGGTCTTTTGTTGGATACGAACTCGTAACCTTCTGGTTGCTAATCCATTACGGGCTATCGCGGCTCTTTTGGAACCAGGTTTTGGCTCTCAAGAGGTATGACTTTGCATGGACGTTTTAAGGTGAACCAGCAGGAGGGATACTAATCACAAACATCGTTACTCAGCGTGAACTTTTTCTTTCTTTGAAGAACCCGAGGGAATTTGAAGTTCGTTAATGACAAAAAAAAAGTATAATCCCAAAGACGGGGAGACTGCATCTCTCTCTTTGCATAAGGCATTGCAATTTTTCTTTAATTATTTTTTTTTTTTGCGAGAGATTATGCTCGGCCGGTTGTTTGTCCCCAGCTCACGGAACAAACTCTCTTCTTTCCCTGATTCGAATCCCTAAACAGTCGCTAATGAGAAGAAGGGGATTTTGTTGTCGGCCAATGGGATGGCGAAATCCAGTCCAGTTGGTGCTAATTACAGCTCTAAGCCAAGTGTGACGCCGACAATTGGACTATCATCTGATGGATTAAGTTTGCTCGGATAGGGATCTCGCAGACAGGGGTGGTATGCCAATTGACTGAGTGAAACGCCGTCGATTATGTATTTGGAGGCATCATCTAAGTGGACATGGAAAGGTATAGATTAAGATTGTAAGAAATGTTAAAAGACCGGAGAACAACCAGGTGTTCTCAAATGCGGAGATCCGGATGGGATATTAATTTTTCAGAAGATAAGAATGAAATTATTTCATTATTTGAAGCACTTTTTCTTCTTTGCAAATTTGTTTTTGATTACTCTGAGCAATTCTCCCATATCTAATAATTATCTTTAATCGTTCACACCATTTTGCCATTAAGTAATATTTTCACTCATAAAATAAGCCAGATATCTCTGTACATGCAATTATGCAACTGCAAATTATATTTTGTAAACGATAATAGCGCATATAAAATAAAAATTTACACGCAGCGATATCAAAAGTTTTTTTTTTTTTCATTGAGGCTAAAAAATATTCTCTAACCAGCCATTTTCGAACGCGTTCACCCTACAAATAACAAATACGATTGTTTACGCAATTTTAGCTTTCACATTGTTTTTTAAATAAACACCAAGCGTCATCAAAACGGAAATAAATCAAATTAATTCTAAACCGGAATGTTCTTTTCTCGGCAGATTACCTAGGGGGATCCGCTAAAGTGTCGAAAATTGTTTCCATTTCTCAAATTACCTAGGTAATCTGCACATTACCTAAAAGGCACTCGCTAAAGTGAAAATAAGATATTTGCTGGAACAACAGGAGCTAACAGTCAACAAATAATACCTTTGACTTATTCGATAATCTCGAGATGATTCTTTTTTCTTGGAAACTTTTATTCACTTTACATCTTCAATTATGGAATCCTTTCGTTTTGTCATTAAAACACTATTATATTTTAAATCTTCGCTACAGAGGTTTGCTAAGAATCTTTTCTTTATTTTACTCTCCAATTCGGTGCTTGCTTGCATACTAGAAGCTAAATTTATCAGCTTTAAAAAAATATCGACACAAATTCACGCGCTAACAGGCAGAACTGAATTTGAAAACAGAATTAGCTATGCTACGCACTGGCAGCCGACGCAGATTATGAGAAATAAAAACAACTGGCGACGACAAGACGCTGGCGAAAACGAACTAAAACTAAAAGTGGTGGGAGAGGGGGAAGGTGTAGGGAAAGGAAATGAGGGAAACAAACTTTTGAACTTTAACGATACGGAAGACGTTAATGTGCACATTACCTAGGCTAAATGCGGGAAAACTCTTGATTCCGGACGTTAACGGAGCAAATCAGTTAATCTATAGATCAGCAACGTAATGTGATCCTTAACGGCTCTAGTTCGACGTTAGTTAAAAATTATCAAATCATTTTTACCTCTAAACTACTTGTTGTTAAAATAGAAAAGCTTCAAAAAATGGCTGCTGGAAATAGGACCGTGATAGAAATCGTATACAGATGCTTTGGTGGAACAAAACGTTCATGACCACCAATTTAAACAAAAGATAGGCAGGTAATTAAATTAACGTCAAACTGTATCAACATAGCGTGCTATTGGCGATGGTCCGGGATCAATATCGAAGAGAAAGATTCGTGGACAACATCTCGTAATTTTGAATCATGATGACGATGCGTCCACCTGAAATGGTATCCAACTTTCACACCTTGCCAACGTTCGGATATTTGAGGCCATGAGGTCTTTAGTGTGCAACATCCTTGCACGCTACGATGCATATCATTACATGTACACGACTGACTCAAAGTTTAACATAATCTCTGTCTAGCCTTACTTTTTTCCGTAATTTCCATGCTATATGTTTTGGAAAAGGCACAGGCTACAGAATTTGATAGGTAAAAATTATATACATTTCCGCTTTATGTAAGCTGAAAAATTACCTGATTACTAGAGCAAATAACTTTTATCCCATTTCCACTAATGGACATGCTTCAGGCATTCCTTTTCTAGATCGTAAAAGTTTCAGTGTTAACCTGAAGCACCATGGAAGATGCTGTCACATCACACCCACCATGAAATGGGAGAACTGCGCCTTCCTGAAGGACTACGAGGATACTGGAATGCATTTGTATATCGTCTTGATGGCGCCAGAAAACTTCAAGCACCTAACACTTGGCACATACTGTAGGTTGGTTGAGAAATTGGGTTTTATGGCGCAAGAGTCATACTTGGCCCCATACTGTGAAAAAACACAAGACAGACAACATCAAGTAATGGACATACACACACAAGAAGACATACATGCGCCACCTGTAACACTAAACTTTCCACCGCAGTAGACAATCTTACTGAGCCACGGCGACCCTGAAGTATCTGATTTTAGCCTGTAGTTTTTTAATATAAAAGGGATTCATACCTGCAGGGAAATTGAAGAGCGAAAGTTTATGCTAACAATCCCAAGACAATAAACGAACTGAAAGCAAACATTCGGGTTTCGACTTGGAATACTGATGTGAGTAAGTTGCAACAAGTTCTCAAATTATGCTGTGGCATGCACAAAGGTACTTCAAGCTCACGAAAATCATGTACAAGATCTTTTGTAAACGGTAGGTGGGTGAATACCGTAGGCTTTTAATTACATTGTCATCTGTGAGAGATAGACGGAATTAAAACAAAAATGATTACTTATGCAGGTTTTACTGTATTGTTATTGCTGTGTGCACTCAGAAGCAAGTTTAGTATCTGTGATTGAATAACTATAACCTTCATTCCATACATAAATTAAAATATAGACAAAATTGAAAATAAAATGAGGACCTATCAAACGAGACGACATGTGGAGGTTTACTGTATTGTAATGTGTGTACCTCAGCATCGATCTCTGATTGAATAACCATAACCTTCATTCGATACTTTAATTGAAAGCTAGACGCAATTGGCTCAGAAATTATAACTAATCCAAAGGGACGACTTAGGGAGGTTTCACTGCATTGCACTTAGTGTGTACTCAGCAGCACATTCAAGATCTTTGACTAAATAACCATACCATTAATTCTATACTTTGAAAGCTAGACGGAATTGAAAGAAAAAAATTATGATTGATCTATAGTGACGACTTATGGAGGTTTCACTGTAGTGTAATTTGTGCACACCAAGCAGCGCAGTTAATATCTTTGATTGAATAACTATAACCTTCATTCGATACTTTAATTGAGAGCTTGACGGAATTTTGATAAAAAGATGCTTTATTCAAAGTGACATTTTAAGGAGGTTTCACTGCATTGTAATTTTCAGCAGCGCAGTTTAAACCTTTGACTGGCATAACTACAACCTCCATTTGATGCTTTGAGATCTCTACGAATCTCAAGCACCAGACCCTATAATTAGTTGTGGAATTCACGTAGGACAATAATTGGCTTTTCACTTGGCTTCCTGTTGGAGCTTTGGGGAAATGAGGGACTTTTCCTCAGCTTTAGTGCTCTGGATTTAAGGACTTGATCTAAAACCGAATAGTTTCACCGCGTTCAGTTGACGTCATAGCTGCTAAATTGTACAGTACTTTGTAAATAATTGACTTACCTAAGGGGTGATGATAGTTTCGCACGCACGTATTGTTGAGACTTATCCACACATAGGTTATATAGAACTCATTAGATAATGTGAGAACTACTCCCTATAATCTGTTACAATCCTAAAGTTCAGAAGTAGATTGAAGTTCAGGTAACTAACTGAATTCTATAAAATGTGCATGGATATAGATATTTTACATCTGATAGGTGTTTATAGTAATGGTACTGTCTTCTATTTTCTTAATTTCTCATAATGCTGTGCAAAAAAAAAAAAATGATTGTACAGATTTTTTTTACACACACAAAACAAGTAATCATCACTGGGATGGTAGGTTGGTAGTTGAATTAATGTCGCATTAGAGCAACACGACGGACTATTAACGATGGTCGGGGATAAATCCCCAAGAATCAATCACATGAAACATTTGAAACGCATCAAGCCACTTTTCATACGAAATAAATCTTTACCCCTGAGGAGAAAATGAAAAAATTACCACATAAAAAAAATTGTGTAAACAATGGAAACAACGCTGGGTCAAGACATCAAACATTCAATAGATACACCTATTTTAAAACTGGTTTCGAACCCAAATAATGTTGTTTGTGTTAAATTAATCACACTGGTGTCTTTTATGATGGGTCTTTTATGTAGCAAAGAAAATTTTACGGACACGGAAATGAAGAAATACGCCCACAGAGGAATCGAACCTGGGCTCGCAGGTTTCTAACTCAGTGAGCGAATTCAAAAAGCCACCGTGACAGTGTTAGTTTATGAAAATACAGATAGTTGTGACCAATGGTAACTTTATTATATGCCCAAGATCATGTGACCAATACTACCCTTAGACTACTTTCGCTTGTGAACATTCAGACACCTACCCTAAATTAAGATGTTATATTGCCAAATGAGGCGATACGATGCCGAATAGGTCAAGTCACGTGACTACTAGTTGAGACATATTGGTCAAGCTTTTTGAAGTTCCTCTCAACGGCAATGTGCAGTCTACATACATTTCACGTTGTAGCGTCGTAGGGGGTCTCTCTGACCACAGCTTTCATGGTGGTCCATGAATTTATGACCGGATGGGGGGTATCCCCTTGTCTTCGAACTGTAGCGGCTTCGGAAGAACGTGTGGGGTCTTCTCTCGAGAAAAAGGGAGAATCGAGGAACGCAGGAGCGTGAACGGACGCAGAACGACTCTGCTCCGATTGAAGCCGCGGGACTGAAACCCTATTTGTATACAATATCTATTAGCCTCGAAATAGCTTTAACTTATATGTATATCTTCAATAATTAATTAAATGTGCTGTAATTTTAAATGTTGTTTTAATTACCTTCAAGCCACTCGCCACGTAAAAACTATACCCACGACGTTACAGCACCTATCGAATAGATCTGAAAGTTTCGTTTTCTCTCAGTATATGTGAGGCTCAATAACAGACCTATTTCCTTTGATGAAATAGGGATTATAAATATTCTGATAAAATTTTCATTTCATTGCAGTTTACGTCATAAAGTAATAATAATATATATATATATATATATATATATATATATATATATATATATATATATATATATATATATATATATATCCTCTGACAAGAAAAATAGTGAAAGAGGTAAATGATTTTAGTATAGTTACCCTCATTACTTGCACGGAATTCGAAGACTTTTTAATAGAAAAATTCTAAAGGTTTCATTTAGATATTTAACCTTTAACTGCTGTCATGGGTCTCATGGACCCCGAGTTATTTTTGACAGGCCGTCTCCACCCCTTTAAGATAATATTGGCCCCCGTCTTATTCATTACCTTCCTACTACTCTTAGACCCCTTCACAGCATTTGCGTTACCGTTCTTGTTGAATGAAATCGTCTAAGTTTGAGTAGGGAATTTCGACAGAGAGCCTAAAATGGCAACAAACTTTACTAAGAAACGACTTGTGTATCTTACACAAAAAGAAATTCAGGATATTGTTGATAATTGGTCGGAAATAGAGTACTAGGACAGTGAAATTTAGGATAATATTATTGAAAGCGAACACGAAACGCATTCGTAAATTTATGTAGGTGAAAATGAAGACATTTTAAGTGCGTCTTCACAAGAAGAATATTTCTACGGAAAAAAATAACTTCAAATGGGAGGCCTGGGGGGAACCTAATCGTGCCGTTAGAACAACAAAACACAACATAGTTTTACAGTTTCCAGGGTTGAAACATCCTGCAAAATTAGGTCAGAAAGCTGAGCCTGAAGAGACATGGAAGCTACTTAAATTATATAGTAACATAAAATAAATTTCATGTTGAGAATTGAATTATCCAAATTTAAAATGTATAAATAATAATTATCTAAAGAATCTTTCATTAATACATTATATTAATCAACTTAAAACGCACTTTCGTGAGCGAGGTCTAAGAGACCCCTCCACACTAGTTACGAGACGGTTTGTGACACAGCAGTTAAAGTTTAATGAATAGTGACATTACTTAGTATGTAGTAAATATACAACAAAATTAAACCATCATGCACTTGCCCAATCTCTATGAAGAGTCAATCTTACCATTAGAAAACATCGACCTTCTAACGAAATAGACGAAGCATGTGGGCGGAGTCGCTGTAAACGTTAGGTCATGTGGGCTTGGAAATAGATGGACCGATTGGCTATCGAAGCGTAAACTTGTGTTTTCATCAAGCTCGTCCTACCTACATAAGAATAAATGCTCTCCTCCAATACAATGTGGCTTTCACAAACAGCTCTTCAAACCGAGTAATGGGGAAAAATTTCATCACGATGCGAGCACACGCGCTTTCTATTTCACTACAAGGTCGATGTTGTAAGTTCATTTGAGAGAGGTTTTGATGACCCACATCTAAATTGAAAAAATAAATTCTTTTTAGTTTCGTGGTAGTTTTAAGGATTTATATCGACGACTACTACAATTCATACACACATAATATTCTGTATTTTTACTGTCTTATCAAGTTTTATGATCAAAAATTATTCTTTTTACGCAAAAGAAAATTGGTTAGATTGTTCAATCCTCTACTATATCTCAAAACGGTTGTCGTTTATATGTACGAGATCGCACTATATAAAAATCTGCATAAACATAAACTTTTAATTCACTTTTTGATTTATATCGCTTTATAATAATTCTAAAAAATGTAACTTTATTATTGCTTTTGCGACATATTTCTTTTGTAAGACCTAGGCATTTGTTCTGGAAAAATAAATTTGATACTTAGCCCTTTTTATTTTTACTCCCTTTATTTTCTGTTATAAATAACATTCAAAATAATATGTTAAGAAGATATTTATAATTAATAATAACATATAAAATAAAGTATGAATCTAAATATTTTCATTTGTGTTATTCTTATGGAATTAACTCTTTGTATTTAACAAGAAAATCTTTAAAATTAACTGTACGTTTCCGAAATAATATTCAATTCGATAATTTAAAATAATTTTTTTTCTGATTGATTCTTCCGAGAACTACATAAATACACATTGTGGATGAAATAACATCTTTCTAGGAATACGTGTTCTTTGTTACCCATTTATTGATTAAGAAATAAATGGTGGAAGTAATTTTCAGCTCATCGCCTTGCAAAATTAATTTCAGAGGGTATTTTTTTATTTCGCAGTGTTGAAACTTACCAAGGCTTATAAATTACTGTTTTGAATGCTCAAATTAAATATCTTCCGGAAAACACTTTTTTAATTTCTTTTTCCACCATTCAACTTGCTTTTCTTCTTTGCAGTGACTAAGCTAAATAATACGATCATTAATATGCATGTATTTGATTGCTTTTGTGGGAAGTAAAAGATAATTAAGAATTGTGTGCAATTTTCTTTTAAACGGAGGAAATATTTTGTCCGAAACTTCTTGAACATCGCAATAATGATAAATTAAAATTATACTAATATACGCACATAGCGCAAAAATATCTCAATCCTTTTTATACTAGTAAACTCAAGAAAATCATTACTTTTAAACAATGATAAATTTCTGTCTCTAAATTTTTCTTGGGCATTTATTCATTTCCCATATATTTGTTAGTTAATTCCTAAAGAACCTAAAATCAGACTTCTATACATCAACATGAAAATTATTTCAAATTGACCAAAATGTGTAACATAATTTTTAAAAGACTTAGGAAGAACTATTAGAACTACTGGATTCAGATTGACCAATCGGGTTCTCTTGTTGAGAAGTTGCCATTCAAGTAGAAACTAATCAACCGACATTTTGTCAGACATTAATGCTTGTTTTCATGATGATGAGAAGTAAACAGTCATATTTTAATACGTTTTAAAAGATGTATAGTACCATCTACTATTTTGTACCTAAACACTAAATTGGTGTAGTTTGTAAATTTTTAAAGAGTGGGGTACCAACTAAGGTGTCGAACACGTTCATGGACAGTAGTTCAAAATTACGAGGTACTGTCCTCGAAACTACCTCTTCTGATTTGATCCCGGAGAATTACCAATAATCCGTTGTGTTGCTCCAGTGCGACGTTAATTAAAATACCAAATACTAGTGTGATATGGTTTTAATTATCTACATACTTGCCATATGAACCTATATTTGATAAACAATACAATAAAATCTCGATTATCCGAACTTAATGTGGACCTAAGTCACCTCGAATAACTAGAAACGGATGTAGTAACAGAGAACAGAACAAAACATAGAAAACATTTACTGTACAACATGCTATTAATGCTGTATTGAAATATGAATAAAGCACAAGTATTAAGAATAGTTCATACACGGATTCGTGTATTTAGTAAAAAATTAATTACGTGATTACAAGAACATGACTTAAGTATGAATTAAACACTCTTGAAAATTCTTTAGTGGTCTTCTGTTTCGTAATATTTTTCGACTATTTGGACAAAGAGCTTACACTTTATTTATGAAGTTACAGAAAACATCGGTATCAAACTTGGCTAGGATAACATGGACCCTCGGAAAATCAATTGACTACTGTGTATCCGAGTTAAATTATTTCGTTTAAAATACGGTTTATTAATGTATTTGATGCCTCTTAACACTAGACAACTCAATTTACATCTGGTTGCGTGATCATATTGTCACACATTGTGCGACAGTTGCTAAGTATTCAAAATTTTATATACAATATCTTATCAACCGTTAGTCCTACACGCCAAACTTAGAGAAACGGAATTATTGATAAGTCAAGATGTATTGGTTGGTTGAGTTTGTGACATTCGACCACCCACATTCCCTTCGTGGAGCTTGAACGTCGATGTGGCTGGGAATAGCCCTCAGAACGGTTGAGACAGTCATCAATCAACGCGTTGGATTGATGACTTGATTGAGCGTCCTTAGTTACATCCAACGTATAATGTGCCAGAGTGTAATTGGACATGGTTGTAAAACAAAGGTGGGAAAAAGAGATAAAGACTTTGCAATGCCCTCATACAAAACCGAGTCTAAAAGGACCACCATCGCTCGAAGATTTTGCCACTGAAAACTTTAACTGTGTGAACCTGATCCGAACGCCCTGTTCGGATGCCTCAAGTGGAGGCAGACTTCGCCGTTAGCAGCAAATAGGCGCAGATCGTGTGTAGCCTATACTTTTTGGTATACACTGGTTAGTTGATTTGTAAGGTCCATGTCAAAGCTGTGCCAAATAACTTTAAATAAATAGACATACACAAGAGGAAAGTTTTACTGACACATTAGAGCGAAATACACACAGGGACGAATCAAATATGCACCACCTACAACTCCCAGGTTGCTGTGTTCAAGCCATCAAGTCATTAAACCACCGCGTTGATTGATGACTGCCTCAACCGTTCTAAAGAGATGAGCCACACTGACCCTATGGAGGAAGCATAAAAATAGAGTGAGCTGTGGTAATCTTTTTATGTGGCAAGGATCATCTGACCAAAACTAGCAGTAATTTGAAACTTCGACTATTTCGTATGCTGGGTGGAACCTAAACTTCATTATCTGATTGGTCCACAGGACCAGCAGAAGACGCCCAATCGTGTATTCATTATCTGATTGGTCCATTGATTGATATCTGATAGTAACAGGGGTCGCCGTAGCCAGGTTGGAGTAGAAACGGACTGGCAACCGGAGATTTGCGAGTTCCAATCCACCTAAAGAACGTCGTGTAGAAAAAGGCTAGAGCACGTTAAATCCGTAGTGACCTCAAATGTAATCATATTGGTGTGGTGTGGAAGTTTGGACAGTAGGGTGCCAGCTCAGGTGCAATCTCGTCATCTGACAGTGGTTTAAAATTGCGTGGTGGTCTTTGCCTTCGGTGGTTGATCCCAGACCGTCACCAATAGCCCGTTGTGTTGCTCTAGTGCGACGTTAATTAAATACCTACCTGATACCAGAAGACTCGGGTAATTTTAATACTTATGTCACCACTATGCAAAATTGCACATACACATACCTACTCAGTCATGCTACCCCACCCCGTCACCAACCAGTCACCTATTCAATCATCTACCCAGCTACCTACCCAATCCACTGCTCAGTCATGTCGCCAAATGAGAAAACAACATATCGCCAAATGAGGAAACGACCTATCGCCAAATGAGGAAACGACATACCGCCAAATAAAGAAACAACATATCGCTAAATAAGAAAACGACATATCGCAAAATGAGGAAACGACGCGTATCACCAAATAATAAAACAGCATTTCGTCAAGTGCCAAAAAACGACATATCGACAAATGAGAAAACAACATGTCGCCAAAAGAGGAAACACGACATATTGCCAAATGAGAAAACGACATTTCGCCAAATGAGGACACGACATGTCGCCAAATGAGGAAACGACGTATCACCAAATGAGAAAACAACATTTTGCCCAATAATGAAAAACGACATGTCGTCAAATGAGGAAACGACATGTCGTCAAATGAGGAAACGACATGTCGCCAAATGAGGAAACGCTGTACCAAATGAGGAAACGCTGTACCAAATCGGTCATACAGTTAAATTTCTTCACATAGCAGTCACGTGACTGCTAGTCGCCATATTGGTCAACACTTTTCGAAGCTCCTCTCAATCGCAATGCTCAGTTTGCTTATATTTCGCGTCTACTAGGCGACCCCGCTGAAAATGACACGATGTAAGATTTCTAGAAATCCCGACTTCCTTGCAAACGTTTTGCAATTTTCCCTTCATCGCACTTTTCCACGCAATTTCCAGTTGCGATTAAAAACCCTGAAAGTTGTCCAAACGCGCTCCCCGAACAGAAACTCCCTTACATCGAAACCCCTTCTCGCTCCAGAGCAAAAGACAGCACTTCCCACTGGCCCCAGCTCCTTTTCCCCGGAAAAACTCGTCTCCGAGACTCGTCCCGGAAAATTTCCAACCATCCGCAAAAAGTTGTTCACGGGAAAGAGGAAACCCGAGACAAAAAAAAGGAGCCACACACCAAGAGTCTGAACTTTCCCCGCTCCTTGAACAAAGGGGGAAAGGGAGGCGACGCCCAAAACCACGGCCAAAAGAATCCAAAAAAGTCGAACAATGCCCAGCCAATAGACGGTCAGATAAGGGGGCAGAATAAAATCCGGAGAAGAAAACTCCCTGCGTTGTAACCTGAGAATCCTCGCAACACTCTCCCCTCCTCCCCATGCCTCTTTGCTGGACCTATCAAAGTGTCGTTTATCTTCGAATCTTCCCTACTTCGGGGGAAAAGAATAGATGTGCGGCCTTTTTTCCCCATAAGAATGTCCCATCATGAGATTTTATTCTACAAAAGGGTGATCGGTTTTCTCTGGAAAAAATAAAGAGCGGAATGTTATCACCTGAATTTATGACCTGAGCATCCCTGGAGAAATTTGCACATTAGTGAATTCTGGAAACTCGAGGAGAGTTTCTTGTGCACATCAATGGATCGTTTACCGTAAAAATTTTATTCCACGTAAGAGTTGTAGTTATTTTCACTTTGACTACTGTAAGACACATAGAATAAAAGTTTTATGCCCCTTAGTTTGGGATCTTACAATTCTACATTCATAAGATGCATAGATTTAGAAGTACCTGAATGTATAATTAAAAATTAAATTTCATTAATGTTTATATTTTTACAACTTAAGAACGTTTTTGTATATATTCAAAGTAAAACGAAAAACCATAGAATAATACTCTTTTCAATATAACCTAAATTTATGATCTCATCATCCCAGAAGAGAATTTCCATTACTGAATTCTAGAAATTCGGAGAATTTACTGTGTAGATACATGGATCGTATACCGTAAAAATTTTATTCCTCGTAAAAATTGTCGTTATATTCACTTTGACTACTGTAAAACACGTAGAATAAAAGTTTTATGTCCCTAAGTTTACTCTTGCGATTCTGCATTCCTAAGATCCATAGATTCATAAGTACCGAAATGTACTACTGTTATCAAAGAGTACCCATAATACTGTCATAAAACAAAAGATATCAATATATAGGTCAAAATTTATTACATCTGCTTCAAAGTAATCACCTCCGATTTCAATGCACTTCTGCCAACGTTTTTTCCTGTCTTCAAAACATGCTTTAAAGTCGTTTAAGTGAAACCCCCTTCAGGGTTCGTATTCATATTTCTTTTATTGCATCAATTGACCCAAAACGATGACCACGAAGAGGGAGTTTCACCCTTGGAAATAAGGAAAAGTCACAGTGAATACAGAGCTTATGGAGCCGTATTTGTTGAATAGTTGGTCAAAAAATACCGAATAATAATGGTATTGTGAGAAGGCGCATTATCGTGACGCAAAAGCCAAGAGTTATCTCGCCACAGTTCAGGTCATTTTCGACTTGTCGTTTCGACGAATGATAAAGAAACGTGTTCAATAATGTCTCGTATTGTTAAACGACGGTCACAAAGCACCAATTATCTGACCTGATTGATCATTAGTCGAAGTGGATGGTCTACCAGATCGCAAATCATCTACGACGGATTCTCTACCTTCTTTAAACTTTTTATACTATTCAAATACTGTTGTGTCTGATAAACAGTCATCTGTAAAAGCAACATTTCAAATGTGTTTGTAGCAGAAATTCCATTGCGGAAACAAAACGTAATGCATGTTCTTTGCACAATTACATTTGACGGTTTGGAAAATTAACGAAGTGAAATTTCTTCTCTAATAAAAACATATTTATTTTCAGACGATAGAATTAAATAAATTCGTGATTGTTGCCACATGTTATAATAAGTCAAAAAAATATTTGATAAAAGTTTGCAGACGTTATCTACTACACATGTATTTTAAAAGAATAATTCCGTATACGTTTTGTGAATCACAGTAGTATAACTAAAACTATAGTTTGATGTGCGTTTGCGTGTGTGTTCCTATTTCTGCAACGTTAGTTTTTATTTCCACGCTTTTGGCTTATCGCGGATATGACTCAAATGAGAAGGGTCGGGGCACAATATTGCCAAGTCCCCGTTTTTACTCTTTTGAAAAATAACATTTTGAAAGTTTGACTAAATCTTCAGATCACATAATAAAATGAGTTTGCTTACCAAATTATTAATATTTCACGTGTTTTGAATCCCAATAGGACATCTTATAAATATTTTTGTCTCATAAATCACAGTTAAGCTTTTTAATAAGCATTATAAACATCCGACTAAAATTGTGTGTCTTGGCCGATCTTCACTTTAAATTCTAACCCAATGATATTATTCTAAAAATGTTTTGGAGGCCGTGGAAGTCTGTTCGGAAGAGTAATATATTAACAATGGGAGGGTTGGGAGTTAAAATCCAACCAAAGACCGTCGTGAACAAAGGGGTCAGATGCCGAGGTCACACCTGAGCTAGCGCCCCATTCTCCGAACTTAAATGTCAAACAACGTGCAACGTGAGGACATTTCAGGTTCTTACATATTTAAAGGGACCAAGCCCCCCTTGTACACGAAGATATTTGGTTGGATATGAAGTCGCTTTCTAATAAAATTTAAAAAAAAAACACAACCCAATAACACAATTGTATTCCCAAGTACTCGCTGAAAAATTCCTTCTTTCAAACAATATTAAAATTTTTCACGTATGAGGTAGTTTGTGATGCGGTGCCATCTAACGCCAAGAACGGGACGAACTTTTGAATCAGCGAAATATTTTCTTCCTTTCGTGTATGTTCTGTATTCCTCAGTTACCATATTCATTCGCGATTTGTTTCATGTCATCTTACTTACAGGTCATATTACTACAATCTCAAATTAAAAAATTTTCCAAACCAGTAGATTCAGAAACAAGTAGATGGCATAGGTTAGTCAGTTTAGGCAAAAAATTGCCAAAACACAAAAACTTTATTATTACCAAGCGACTCCAATTCATCCTCATTTTCAATGGTTGAAACATGAGTGTATGTAGATAAATAAACCGATTCTAGTTTCGTTTGCAGACAAATCTTATTCTTTACCAAATTTCATTCGCTCCCTGAAACCTCTGGACTTGATGCTTGACACCATCCTACAATCACAAACTTCTAGGATGTCCTAATGGCACAACGAAAACTGTGACATCTGCTGCTACTTATTTGCAATCTAAAGAAATTCTTTGCAGCAGATAGTAAATTACAGTGGTGGCTAATAAATACCAGCGTAAGTTTAATTTGCCAAAAATTTTGGATCTTGCCCCCTGACTCTAAAAATGTAATCTCTAGAACACAAACCTTAAAACATGTCACAAAGTGCAATTTAAAAAAAATATAACCAAAATAGAATAACTAGATTGCAAATTAAGACAACTTAAAACAAGAAAATTCACAGAATTAAATCTATAACTACCTATTGACCTATGTCCTATTATCTGAGCCGACCAACCGGTATAGTGGTTAAGGTGTTAGCCTCTAGATCAGAAGGTTCCTGGTTCGAATCCGGGTCCGGGCATGGATGTTTGTAAACGTATGGTGTAGAGGCGGCTGGTGCACCTTAAATCTGTCGTGGTCGAAAGTCCTCACGTTGGGTTGGAGTGGAAGTTTGGAGAGTGGGGTGCCAGCTCAGGTGTTGCTTCGTCATCTGACCGTGGTTCAAAATTACGAGGCGTTGTCCTCGGATCTTTCCCTTAAGGGACTGATCCCGGACCGTCGTCAATAGCCCGTTGTGTTGCTCTAGTATGACGTTAACTAAAATTACCAATTACCATATCCGGATCACCAAATACTTAATTGGAGGATTTATATCACAGATTTACAGCTCTTGCTCTAGTTTCCTTGAATCAAAAGAGCAGAAATTTCTCTTTAATTCTCAGTGGAGGAAAATTACACAGTATATATTGACTATTGCATAACAACAAAAATAGGTATTGTAAATTCAATTTGAATTATCGAACTTATGCTTCGGGCTGAGCTTTGGTTCAGCGGTTGTGTTATTTTCTCACAATTACCTATTAAAGTAGCATTCAAAGGGTGTGATTACGGATTAGATAAATTTCAAAGCATTTATTAGCCTTATGTATTTACCACATATATGGTTGGTTGGTTTCTTATAAAACAATAGTCATATTCGGACATGCTGCGCCAAACAATACCTAGTTCATAGTTAGTTTTGACCTCGAATACATCTTATATTTCCAAACCTGTGTACCACGTTTAATTTGTTAGTGTCACTAAGAAAGTTGATCACGGAAAGTTTAATACCTTGAAAACTATAAATGATACACAAATGAAATATATTGCATTCAAGAGAAAATGAGACATTGCATGTTATAACTACTCATTGATCTTGCGCAGACTTCATCGGCTCAAAGCGCAAATTTGAGTCACGAAAATGTGCGCTTCCGTCCGTATTACTTCAGTATAGCTCCGGAATCCTTTGGGCACAACGTTTGAGGTGAAATATTTTCTTCTCTTTGCGCTTTATAATATAATTGAGACCTAATATTTAATATTTGCTTCGATATCGGACTGCAAAATATGCAGATTTCGCAAAAAAATTCGAAATGTCCAAATATATACAAACACCAGACGAATTATACAAGTGAACGAAATATACAAAACAGGAAGAAAAATCCAGAAATGAGGATTCCAAAAAGACCCGGATGGCCGATGCTGAGCATCAACGGATTCGAAGGAAGCGCTTGAAAGTTGAGCCGTCGTGTCGTCAAGGTGCACAAATGCATGATAGGAGTGCACCAAGTACTTCCACTGCTTAGTTCGACGTAAATAGCATATCTGATGACATAAACGTTTGATTATCGTGTGATGGAAATCAACACATGAGGTCGGTAATGAGCCACAACCATCAACATTAATCGAAAGTAAATTCTTTAAACTATGTTGTACTAAATTATTTATTTCGCTCTCATTCGTCATGTGACCACTCTGACGTATTCCACCCTTTAAACCTAGCTGCGGTGTACCGACACAGCCGTGTCCGTATTTTTTATTCAGAACAAATTTTAAAAACTATGTACAAAATTCAGTACAATTGAGTTATGGTCAAATATAAAATCTTTATACAGTTTAAGAAACCGATATCAGAAACGAATAAAAATACGTTCCTATGGTATGGGTTCATAAACAAGTCTGTTGAGGTAATAAGGGTTGGTTAGTTAACTTGGATTTTATGGCGCAAGGTCCAGAAATGGACAAGCTACACCAAACGGCGGATAAGATAAAAAAATCATTGTAGATGTAAAAATATTAAAAATCAGCGGGAAAAGATTCTAGTGCAAAATTTATTTTTTAACATTGAGTTAATAAGGGAGGTACCGAATCGGTTTAGTCTGTTACAATTAAAATTCGGTAAAATTCTGTCAAGATGTGTTTTATGGATAATTACTATTAAATGAAGAGCATAAAGAAGCAGATGGAAGCAGCAGAAAGGAGAAAAAAAAGAAGTGACCAATTCGGAGCCTTGTTATCAGAGATATGAACACACGGACTGTCTTCAGGGTGATTCATAACTTCCAGGACAAACTTTAAGGGAAGGGAAGAAATTAAACACTATTCACATATTGATGTATGTCTGAAGGGCGGTACCTGATTGGTAGTCAGGGAAAACCTTTTCAAATGTCTTTATTTTTGTTTTAATTTAACAAAAGCGAACTCCCCGTGCGCCACAGAAGTATAACACAGGGCTTACAAAAGTAAGTGATTAAACCAAGAAAACAGTGAGGGAAACGCTAACTGAAATTACAAGATTTGATTCACTTAACAAGCGAGTAAAAAAGCATATTAAATAAAGCAAAAACATCGAGTTTCTTGGGCATGTTTTACCCAATCTTCTCAAAATCATTTTGAAGGCACGTTCTTGAACTTTCAAATGTAGGACAACTGAAAAGCAAATTTTCCACATCTTGTTGCTGCTTTTTTGAACATTCGCACCTATTATTAGTCCGAAGATGAAACCTATATAAATATTTACGAAAATTCCCATGACCAGATAGAAATTTCGCAAGTTTGAAGTTTGCCAAGAAAGATAATTCTGAATTCAATTTATGCTCAATAGTAGGGAAACCATTTTGGAGTGGCCAGCTTTCTAAGACGAGACACTCTTTGTTCTACTTAGCAACTCTCTTGTCATAACATTAAGCTTTCAGGTAACGCTTAGGAATGTTAACATCTACATCAACTGCTAAATTCAAAGCGTCTTGTCAACCGTCCTGATGAAGAAAAAAATGGAGGGGCCATATCTGGTCTGGAGGCTTGATTAAAAAATATTTGCAGGACTATATCTGGCTTGGGGGTTTGAGATCAATCTATTCGCAACAACGTATTTATCTCTTGCGTACGTTTATTTTGGACGAACCAGTTAAACCTCATCCCTGTCTAGAATAACACCTATTTCTCAAATAACTGAAACACCCAAACTAAATATATCACTTCTAAATAGACGACATATATAATGGAAGGCATACAAAATGGCATCTTCTTCACTGATTAACATTGAATGACGGACGTTGTAAGTGCAACACGGATTGAAAAGGTTGGCTGAAAGGTTAAAGAAACGCAACAGGAACGAGCGTTTGATAGATGTGACGCTGGGAAAACCTGGCGAAGTGAGGGATAGTCCTCGAGCGCTTTTTGATGTCGTGGTAACCCGGCATGCAAACAGGAATCCACAGGACTGCAAGGTTGCCATTTTTTTATCTTCCGTTCCCCTTTTCGTTCGTTTTTGCTGCTGAGGTTTGTTTATTTTAGTTTTCCTGTCTTACGTGCCTTTTTCGACACCTTGTTTTTTTACTCTTTTTTTTTTGACATTGTCTACTTATTCTACAGTTTTATTTATAGGTAGTTTCTAGATTTTCAAGTCGGAACATTTTCTATTGTTAAAAAATAATGCGTTATGTCTTCAAAGGAATAGAGATTTGACTCAACTGTAATTTAAACATTAAATCCTAAAGTTTTTTGTAAAATACAGTGAAAAATAAAGCTAACTGCTTCAGTTCATATTATCCTGTCAAAGTTTTATTTGTAATTCAGGGCTTGCCTAATACCAGCTGTCGGTAATCTGAATTAGAATTTTACTTTAATATATTGTAATTAATAGTGTATAATATTGTTATGAATTGCAGTCATGTACTATATACTAATAGAAAAAAATCATTATGCAACATACAATATTTTCAATTTTTCCTCCTCGTATGTGAACATTAACATTGTTAGGAACTCTAAGTACAATGACAAAGAACGTTTTTAATTAGTTACAATTCTGTAGTTAGCACAGTAAATTTTCAAAATCTTCAAAATCAATCAAAAATTAATTTTTAATTTTAGCTTTATAATTCATTGATATCGAATTCTTCGGATAGCAAATAGAATTTTTCAATTGCGCAGATAAGTATGCAGCAACATTTAAGATATAGCCTATAAGTGTAGTAAGTCTACTACAAAATATATTTTTATCCCTTTAAGATTTCAAGACAATCTCTATCTTGTTTTTAAAAAAACTTTTAACTGATCATTAAGTTTTAATAGATTTACTAGTATATTTTCGTTTGGATAATTATTGAAATTATGTATTATAATACATGATTTCTTAACTTTCTCTCTTGAGAACCCATTGTAGTGCCCGACGAGTCTGTTTAGTAGACTAGATGTCGAGAATCCACGATCCTATCCGAATTATAATATTATTAAATGGACATTAGAATCAAAAGAAACTTTGTACAAATTTCGTAACAATCGGATAACTATCAGACTATTTGGTTTCCAACTAACAAAAGGGGGTAGGCGACACATAAAGTTTGTACCAAAGATATTTGGGAAATATTTTAATATCAAACTTAGTCAAAATTTTGATGTGAATTAGCAAAAAGGATAGGTTCTCAAATTTAAATTCAGAAAATAGTTTGTAAACATATATAAATCAAATTATATAATTTTGTTTCGCTCATTTGTATTACAGATTATTACAAACTAAAACGAGTGTTACAAAAAATCACACGCGTGAAGTAAATGTGTAACTAAAAATTTAATATAACTTCTCTCCCGTGCACACAACAGAATTAACACGAGGTCTTAAGAAGTAAGTTGATTAATCAAAGAAACAATCGTCATCTGACAGTGGTTCAAAATAACGAGGTGTTGACCTTGGATCTTTCCCTTAAGGGATTGATCCCGGACCGTCGTCAATAGCCCGTTGATTTGCTCTAGTACGACGTTAACTAAAAATTACCATTACCTAATCAAATTCACAAGTAGAAAACAAAATTTAACTAAAATTACAAGATTTAACGAACTTAACTAATCAGAAGAAATTCAGATTAGAAAGTGAATTTCTTATATATATATATATATATATTGCACAGTTCTGAAATAAACAATAAAACCCAATGACTTGCAAAACCGTTTCTTGATAATGATAACTGGGACACAGAATTAACACCGATACCTGCAATGGAGCTCCAAATTGGGTTGGAATTTCTAAGTGTGATAGAAGAAAATAAAGTGTCCCTGTAGAAAACATTTGGAGAAAAATAACTTTTTCTCATTACAATCCAGTAACTTATAAAGGTTACAGTCAGAAAACATTTCTTTCGTGTACGAGAGAACTGCGTGACACATTGTAAGTTCTCACTCGGAACCGTTTATTCTAACCTAGAGCATAGTGTCCTCTGGGGGTCTAAAAACGGCTGAACGACATCTAGGCCTCGTTTGCGTTGTAAATAAAAAGGTTTCTCTGGACTTAGAATTAAAATGCGCGGCTTTGTGTACAATTCACACGAGATTCCTTGGGGAGAACTAGCTTTATGTTTACATCTTCTCATCGGCTGAAAACACCATCAGAAACGCAGTAGCTGGACTCGACTCAAACAGCTTCAGGCATCACTATCCGATGGGAAAATACTGCGATAGCTTTGAAAAAGAGATAGCTGTTGTTTGCATGGATGTGTATGAAGTCGAGACCTCTCCTAAAAACAATATTGTATATTTCATTAATTCTTAGGCAGCAATTTATAACTCTTACCACCCAACTCAAAATGAGTGACTTTATGCATCCTTGTAGAGAAAAAGTAAGCCACCTTGAAAGACGGTTAAGAAAATAGTTGGATTGCAGTGTATTATAAATCACTGTAATATACAAGAGTAAAGCCCGGTGCGGGCATCCGGTTTTTCAACGTGCGGTGCCAACTGCGGCACCGAAGCCCAACTATGCACACATAACCGTCAAACGAACTCATTTCGCGCCATTTGCGATAAATATTCTATGGATGAAAACGTGTTTATTTCGCTTACTTAGTGAAAACAAGTATATTTTGAAAAAAAATAGATGTTACTGGATATAACTATTTATTAATTATTATTTATATTCCATTTGTTTATGAAAACAAGGTACTTCAGAACGGAGACTCATGTGCGTCGACTGTGCGACGTCGTGGGGAACTGCGGTATAAATTGCACTCAAGTTGGACGTGCGTCGCCCCAGCGATGCATTGGATCTAATGCATATCAGACCGCACTTACGTTGCGGCAGCGGCGCCATACGTTGAAAAACCGGATGTGTGTACCGGGCATAAGTCAAATATTATCCGCACTTTCGTTGAATAACACATCTAGGTTTGTCGCACTGCCTACTGCGCATGCTTGCTTAGACTTGATACTACTATGGTTATGTAGTTACCAAATTTTGACCTGGATAGCCATTTTTCTTGCTTTTCTATTTCAATGTAAATAGAGCTGATCCGCTAGCAGTGTGTACCATACAGAGCAGTGAACCGATTTGTAGGGGCGAAAGGTGTGACAGGGGCTGAAAGTCATCGGAGGGTAACAGCACAATACGGGGACAGTACTCTGTCACTTAGAAGTGTGTATGAGTAGATGAAGAAGCTTAAAAGAGGTCGGACAAGCGTGATTCATGAAGAAATAGCAGGAATCCCGTCAAATTCAACAGCTGACGTGAAGATGCAGCGACGTCGAGGAATGGTACTGACAAACCGACGAGTCACCATTGATAATGTAGCGTGTTCTCTGTAGACTATACGGATAAAGTGGGGAAAGCGGTGTAAAAATGGTTGGGCAATCAAAGAGAACCTATTTCTTTGAGGTAATACGCAAACTTATGGTCAGCTGGACCAAGTGCATCGAAAACGAAGGAGACTAGGTAGAATAACGATGAACTTGTTCAACCTCTACATTTGTGTAGATAAATTGAAAAAAATAAAGAGCGGATAATTTTTGACTTTCCCTTGTAATATGAACAGATGAACCAATCGACTAAGGTTAGTACACAGTTAAACAAATATAAATCCCATTTACCTCTACGTAACATCAAGAGGCTTCTATGTTCGTTTATAAGTACAAAAAGACTTGTTCTCTACAAAGAGATGAACACAGGAAGGAACTGGGGTATCCCGGGTTTCTTGACCAGAGATGTAAGAGTGGCTTGTTTTCGACCTCTTACCAGACATGTCTACCTACAAAGACGTTTACACCATATGGGATTAGCAATACATGTCTTCTATGGGAGCTGGACTAAATGACCGGAGACCACGTCATGGGCTGCCCCAAATTTGGTGACAGTATAATTGCAAATACAGTTTATAATGTTTTGAAACCTTATTATTTCACTTCACAACTCAATTGGACTGCTCGTCAGTTGATCACTGATTAACCGGAGACAAAAGTAGGTCAAAAAAGCCGAATGGATTAGGATATAATCCAATAGAGAGAACTAATGGTTTTAACTTTTGATACATAAAATGGCTAAATAGCAACTACGCATACCTAAAATTATTCTATGAACCTTTTGATTGGACGAAATGACTGGAGAAAAGCTTACCCATTGGCTCCCAGATGAAGCTACCTTCGCACACACCGTTAACCCAGATTTCCCTCCTTTCTGACCTTGACCGATTCAACCGTATTTCATTTATTATCTCAAACCGAAACATATTCATCATTATAGTGAAAATACTGGTGCTATCGACTCAGTTTACCAAGCATTGGAGCCTTATAATTGTGCAAGGAAAAGATAAACATGGTTTAAAAAATTAGGACTCCATATTATCCATAGAATGCTTCTAAATGCAATGTGTTTTATAATATCTATCATTCAAACAAATAAGGACCAAAAGATTTCACTCTATTATCCTGCGATGAAATTCCTGCAAAGCGCGTTGATAATTATGCAAAATTGAAAGATGAGTGCAACACTAAAAATACACCTGCCAAACTTCATGTACTTGTTGATAATATTTTAGAAGGTTCAAGACAAAAGCGAAACAGATGTTGAATTTGTTACAACATAAATAAAAAAAAAACATACTGACTATTTATTCATGTAATGCATGTCAAAAATCGTTTCGCACCCGTGAACATTTTGAGCAATATCATGAAAATTTGTAGTTTAACAATTCTTATAACCCAGCCTAGAGAATATATGTATGTATTTCAATCCGAATACAGTAAATTTCAGTGTATGATGTCTCCTTTTTGGGTAACATGTGGTTTTATACTATTATATATCATATATCCACTGGAGGATACATGGATTTTATCAATATACTTAGCATATATCCATTAGTTGATACATGGGGGCCAAGGTGTTAAGGACTGTCCTAAAATTCCTGACAATAGAATTGAAAATACTGTTAATAGCGTTTTTAAACCTTATTATTTCACTTCATATCTCAATTAGACTGCTCGTCAATTGATGACCAATAAGTTGGAGACGGACACAGGAGATAAGAAAGCGAGGAGGATTGATATAATCCAGTAGATTCCTGTTGGTTTTAATTTTCGATACATGAAATGGCTAAATAGCAACAACTCATGCCTGAAATTATTCTAGGAACCTTTTTTTTGAACGAAATGACTGGAGACCTGCTCCAGGACATCATAAAAATTCCTGTCAATAGAAGAGCAAATGCTGTTAATAGTGTTTTTAAACCTTATTATTTCACTTCAGATCTTAATTGGGCTGTTCGTCAATTGAGGACCGATAAGCCGGAGACAGGACTAGGATATAAGAAAACGAGAGGATTGATATAATCCAGTAGATAGCCCTGATGGTTTTCCTTTTGTTGCATCAAATTGCTAAATATCAGCTACTAATGTCTAAAATTATTCTAAAGGGCTTTTTGATTAGACAAAATGATTGAATCGAGTTATGAACCATGCAGAGAAAATTGAAGGAAGGATGCAGCTATATAAAGCTTGGATGAATAAGACTGGACCATTTCTTACATTTTCCTATTGTCTGCATAACATTTAGAAAATTTTCCGAAACATTATTCCCCAAGTTGAACCAAGATCAGAAGAACCTTCCCCTTTACACAGCAAGGCAGGAACTATGTTTAGCTGTTAATCACGAACCTTATTTAATGAAAAACGCATCTGGATTTAGGGAAAGGTGAAAAACGACAATCCTCCACAAAAGAAGACGGAATTCCAAATCCGCCATGACAATCCTCAGAACAGGAAATCTCGCTTGCCATAAAAAAGAAAGACCTGAAACCTTCCTTTAATTTAGGAAACCTCGTTATCTCAGTCTTATCCGAAACTTCACACGTTACGTCATTTAGAAAGAGCAATTAACTTTTTTTAATAATTATTCTCCGCTTTCTGGGAGAAGCAAATCCCACTTTTCCCCGAGTTCCGGGAGCAGATTAAGTTACAGGATAGGAGGCTTTAATCTGCCGTGTGCGCCTTTTTACAAAACGGTGAAATATGAGCGACCTGGAATCCTGGAGGCAATCTTACTCTGGGAAAGAATTTTATTCCCCTTCCAGATAAGCCCCTCGCTTTAATTAATTCAATTGAATAAGTCGAAATGTGAGGAGATACAATTAAAGCGGTCAGAAATATGACTTTTTGAAAGTGGAAAGAATTATTGTAAATGAGGAGCTTTCTGTATTTTTCTATGTGTCTCTGATCGATGCACCTAATATTGAGATTTTTGAGGATTACTCGCTAAGTCGGTTTCGTTTATCGTGAAATTCATTATGACGAGTAGTAATCAATATTGCTGCTTAATTCTATCAGATTTTCTTGGAGAGTGGAATTTAATACCTGGTGTTGAATTCGATTTAAATGCCAGAGAGATAGCGCTTTTACTTTTTTTTTTGGAACAATTTCAAACGAACAGTTGTTGATAGAATGAATTAGTATAATTTGATAAATTTAGCAGACATCTTAATTGAAATATGCAGTTAATTTTGCTGTCTGAATATAATGTTCGTGGAAGAAAAATGGCTGTAAATATATTATGTAACGATTCTAGTTAGTGCTTTTGGCATATACTATGCTGGGTTTATTATGATATATGTAATACTGTTATCCTGATGTTGAACTCGATTTAAATGCCAAGAACATATCGCTTTCACTTTCTTTTTTGGAAGGATTTTAAATGAACAAATGATGGTTAGTAGAATTGTTAGAATAATAACTTCGTAATACGATAGGTTGAGCCGAGAATTTAATAGGGATATGCAGTTTATTTGGCAATCGGAATACATTGCTCATATATTTAAATAAAATGGCTGTAAATAATTATACCAAGATTCTAATAACTAATTTTTGCCCATGCTATTAAACTCTGATGCTGGGTATACTATGATGAGCTGCGTGATACTGTTACCCTTGTGTTAAATTAAATTTAACTGTCAAGGAATAACGCTTTAACTTTCTTTTTGGAACGATTTAAATTAGGAGT
Source organism: Metellina segmentata (assembly GCA_947359465.1). NCBI lineage: Eukaryota > Metazoa > Arthropoda > Arachnida > Araneae > Tetragnathidae > Metellina > Metellina segmentata. Next base: position 101,808,394 of record OX375874.1, read on the forward strand.
TTTTTATAGAATGTATTCGTATAATGTTCGAATTTATCAATTCAACGTTCAATTAAAGCAGTCAGAAATATGACTTTTTGAAAGTGGAAATAGTTATTGTGAGGAGCAGTTCTGTATTTTTTTCTGTTTCTAATTGATGCACCTAATATTGAGATTTTTGAGGATTACTCACTAAGTCAGTTTCGTTTATCGTGAAATTCATTATGATGAGTAGTAATCAATGTTTTGCTTAATTCTATCAGATTTTCATGGAAAGTGGAATTTAATACCTGATGTTGAATTCGATTTAAATGCCATTGAGATGTCACTTTTTTTAAATTTTATATGAGTAGTTGTTAATAGAATTAATTAGTGTAACGTTCGTAATTTAATGTGGCAAAGCAGGTAATTCAATCGGAATATGCAGTTCATATTGCAATTAGAATACCAATGTACGTATTTTGATTGCAAAATTTGTACGGTGGAAAATGAAATGGTTGTAAATAAATTATGCAAAGATTTGGGACCCGTTTTCATGAAGGAAAGATAGTTTAATTCAAAAAAATTTGTATCACGAAGAATAATTAATGCTAATATTTTTTGACTAAACTTTTTGTGTCTGATTCTCTCATCTTTTGTGGCAATGAAATGCCCCAGAATCCACAGAATACTATAGAATGTTAAATGCCATGCTTTTACAAATCTGTACCATTGTCCTCTTATACATATTTAAACAATATATCAAACAAACGACGATAGATATAACTGAAATTTGTATCAGACTCACTGAACCTGAACTAATTTGCATTGTAAATCCCGTTTTCGAATATTATCTACAGAGAACGAATCAAATCAACTTTCGCTATCAACGCAGTTTTTTAATTCTAGCTGATAATCATACAAATTTACTACAAATCCTCCGAAATTAAAATCACTAATATTTTACAATTACATGTATTAAGTTTAAAAATGGTACACAAGGAGATTGAAAATTACTCTCGTTGTATCCGACATATAACTGTCAAATATGACTTGTTACATGATATAACAACGCAACTCTAAAAGCTACATTTGAAAACATTGTACTTCTTCAAACGAAGAACAATCCTTTTGTCCTATTCAATTAAAGTCTTATGTAAACAATATATTCACGGCATTGATATTAACTCGATCGTTCTTCAAAAGATGACAGTTTAGAAGTATTGTATGTTGGTAATTAAATAATGTTAACTGGATTAACACAGCCGGCTATTTGCGACGGTCCGGGAATCCCAAAGGGAAAGAATTGAGGACACCATGTATTTTTGAACCACGGTCAGATGACGAGGCAACACATGATCTGGCACCCTACTTTCCAAACAGCTGAAGAGAAAGAAGCGAGCATACTTAAATTTTTCGAAAAGCAGTCATTTATCACAGTACAGCGTTGTTTGCGATATCAAATAAAAGGGGGTTTTAAGCGAAAACAAGCAAACCAAATGAAACGTAAAAATTTTACTTCCGTAACCGAATAATCTCGTACGATACATTGTAGAGATAGCTTAGAATGTGTAGATTATCGTCCGCTTTGGCAACGTTTAGAGTTTAAGGTAACTGACGTTGACCAATCAATCAATACTTCAATATGGAATTCATGCTTTGTAAATTTTACTTTAGAAGTGCTGAAGTCGCATTCGATAAGCCATATTCGGAATACGAACAGGAAATACGTTCTACAGCAGACACACTACTGCCACCTACATGTAGTTTTATAGAAAATTCTTCTTCTAACTATCCGTCTTCTAACGTTCTATTTTACTGAAGGGTAGTGTTGCTATGGGGAAATTAGTTATGAGAGACGGTAGTAGGAATGTAGGTGACGTTAGTGTTCCTATAGCGGAACGTGCTTCCAGTAAGTACTCTGGACGTGACGTCATTAGGCTTGTTTACCGTACCGTTTTCAGATCGTTGAAATTTGGAAGGATTTTCGTTGAACAAACTAGACGGAAAATGGAGATGTGATTTCAGTTACCCAAATGTTCATGCCTGCAAGATATTGTGGTTACTTTAAAATGAAATTTATCGCCCGTTTTAGTGACTCTTGAATTTTTATCTAATTAGCATTGACCTATTTGCATTTGTATTTAAATTTGAAATTCATTCTTTCCGATTCCGATTGGCGACATGCTGAAATCGTATTTTAAAAATAAACCAAGTGACGTCATATCTGGAATACAAGAAGGAAATACGTTCCATTGCAAAAACACTCGGCCACCTGTATCTAATTTGACTGATAAAGCTTCTTATAGAAATTCAAAATAATGTCTTTAGAACTTATGTATGGTGGTTGTTTGATGAAGTTAAAGTAAAAAGTCTTTAGAACTTATGTATGACAGTTGTTTGATGAAGTTAAAGTAAAAAGGCTTTAGAACTTATGTATGATAGTTGTTTGATGAAGTTAAAGTAAAAAGTCTTTAGAACTTATTTATGACAGTTTGGTGAAGTTAAAGTAAAAAGTCCTTAGAACTTATGTATGATAGTTGTTTGATGAAAAGTTAAAGTAAAAAGTCTTTAGAACTTATTTATGATAGTTTGGTGAAGTTAAAGTAAAAAGTCCTTAGAGCTTATGTATGATAGTTGTCTGATGAAGTTAAAGTAAAAAGTCTTTAGAACTTATGCATGATAGTTGTTTGATGAAGTTAAAGTAAAAAGTCCTTAGAGCTTATGTATGATAGTTGTCTGATGAAGTTAAAGTAAAAGGTCTTTAGTACTTATGCATGATAGTTGTTTGATGAAGTTAAAGTAAAAAGTCTTTAGAACTTATTTATGATAGTTTGGTGAAGTTAAAGTAAAAAGTCCTTAGAACTTATGTATGATAGTTGTTTGATGAAGTTAAAGTAAAAAGTCCTTAGAGCTTATGTATGATAGTTGTCTGATGAAGTTAAAGTAAAAAGTCTTTAGAACTTATGCATGATAGTTGTTTGATGAAAAGTTAAAGTAAAAAGTCTTTAGAACTTATGTATGATAGTTGTTTGATGAAGTTAACGCAAAAAGTCTTTAGAACTTTTGTATGATAGTTGTTTGATGAAGTTAAAGTAAAAAGTATTTAGAACTTATGTATGGTGGTTGTTTGATGAAAAGTTAAAGTAAAAAGTCTTTAGAACTTATGTATGACAGTTGTTTGACGAAGTTAAAGTAAAAAGTCGTTAGAACTTATGTATGATAGTTGTTTGATGAAGTTAAAGTAAACGATAAGCGTCGCCAAAACGGCGAAATACATTTAAGGTAACCCTGGTATGCATCATGAGCGAACTACAAGAAGTAAAATCACCATCCGTCTGGTTTGTTTGTTCGTTCAAACTAAAATACCTCCCACTGCATGCATATAAATGAGGAGGAACTTTGAAAAATTTTATTACCATCATAGAAATCTTTCTGTCTCGTATGTTGAAATGTTTAGTATTCTGCAGCGTATTCTACAGGCATTACAACTTTTGAGTTATGCTTTCATATTCTTTAAGCAGTTATATTTGTTGCTTGTAGATATTGTTTCTCTTCCTGTGTATCATATATCCTCGATATATCAACATAATTTGAATGAATTATTAACCCACTTAGCAACACGAGATCATGTATGGAATTGTTCCTCTTAACCCAAGAATACACATAACCATTAACATACTAATTAGGATTTTTCAGTCACATTTTTTGGTTTAAATAGTCAATTGGTCGAAAATTTCTATTGCATTAGAAAATCAATACGAGATTATTTGGTTGGTTTTTTATCTTGCAAGTGCCAGATCAGGCCAAGAAGCTCCAAACAATATACTTTCTATCAAGTAAATGGATATATACTTAGAAATAGAACATTTTTACACATGTAGGTAGGTATTTATTTAAAGTCGCTCTGGAGAAGCACAGCGGGCTATTGGAGACGGTCGGGAATTGATCCCTAAGTGAAATATTCACATACAACGCCTCGTAATTTTGAACCTAGCGTTGAATTAAGGAAGTTAAAAAAATAACTCGAAAACTAAAGGAGATAGGCTAAAAGTTCAATTAGAAAAATGTTCATATACATAAAATTATTTTTACAAGAAGAACCTCAAATGTTTTCTATTCTATGTACTTCTAAAGCTCTCGAACTTGGAAAAATACTCGAGTCGCTCTAGTCTAGTTGGTAGATCGAATGTATGCCTAGTTGGCCTGTTGGTAGATCGAATGTTACCTAGTTGGCCAGTTGGTAGATCGAATGTTACTTAGCTGGCCAGTTATTAGATCGAATGTTACCTTGTTGGCCGGATGGTAGATCGAATATTACGTAGTTGAGCAATATGGAGATCTAATATTATCTATTTGTCCAGTTTGTAGATCGAATGTTACCTAGTTGGCGAGTTGGTAGATCGAATGTTACCTTGTTGACAAGTTGAGAGATCGAATGTTACCTTGTTGGCCAGTTGGGAAATCGATTATTATCTAGTTGGCCAGTTGGGAGATCGAATGTTACCTAGTTGTCCAGTTGGTAGATCGAATGTTACGTAGTTGGCCAGTTGAGAGATCGAATATTTTCTAGTTGGCCAGTTGGGACATCGAATGTTACCTAGTTGACAGATGGAATGTAAACTAGTTGCTCAGTTGACAGATCAAATGTTGTCGTTGATAGATGGAATGTTACCTAGTTGGCCAATTCGTAGATCGAAAGTTACTTAATTGGCCAGTTGGTAGAGTCGTATATTAGCAACTAGTTAGCAATTGGTTCAAATCCAACCAAAGACCATTGTTTTTGTGGGGATAGTGTACGTTAAATCGGTCAGGACGGTGGCAACTTAGCCACAGACCTTGTGATAATCTCTACGAAAGAGAATTTGAAACGCGCATCTTCACTACCCGATGGGGAATTAGACAGATTGATTTAAAACGTGGTCGAAGGAAGATTACGCTGGAATGGTCCTATCCATTCTCTTTGTTTTCTTGTATTGTGTTAGTGTCCTGTCATTGTTGATAAATAGATGTTAAAATAGAACTGGAAATGGACTTAAATTGATTTCAGCATGCAACTTTCTGATGCGCGAACTTTGTACTCGATGTAATGTTTATTTCAAGGGCTTCCCATATCTCGTTGACGACGTGTAGAAGTGGGGACAGCATATTTACCTGACCATGTGTTACCTTGTCACTTGACCGGGCTTCAAAATTACGAGGTGTTGTTTTCGGATCTTTCAATCCAAGATTGATCCTATACCTTCGCTGAAAGCCCATTCCAGTACGACATAAATTATATCTACCCTAAGTTGTTTTAAAGCTCTAAAACTCTGAAAAACCTCTTTTAACTGACTAAAAAGATTATGTTCCAGTAATGTATTCCATTAAAAAGTTGAAATTAAAAAAGACATTCAAATCTGCTTTCCTCTGAAATACCTTATTTAAACCAAGTTTCAGAAACCTAACATGCAAGAAACAAAATCCGCACGCATCAGCAATAAGTGATTAACTGGTTTATGCTCTCTCTTTCCGAACCAAGATAATTATACTTAAAATCTCACTTCAAAAGAGTCAAACTCTTTTAATGATAATCTTAATCTTCTCTACACTTACGAGACCCCAGAGAGGCCCTTCACTGCAACTTCACCTCTTTAAATCTCAACACGCTCTTCCTAATCTCAGAGAGAAAAAAAAATAAAGTTCGCACTAAAATAAAACCCAAATTTACAACTTCGAGGCATTGCACCGGAGACTTAACGAAAGTTTATAAAGACACGATAGTTGATCATAAATCTGGAGAAAATTCCAGCGTATTAGCTTCAGTTTTGTAACTAATAAACCCGGACTAGATGATCAGAATTGCTTTTGCAGTGTTCATTATAATCCCGAAGGTGTCGCTTTTTCATAGGGGAGGTTATTTTATGCGGGATATACGAGCGAAGAAATTTCTCTGGTTTTATGGTTGAGATAGTGCGGTCTTAATGCCGTATAAATTATGATGTTAACTGTAATTTATGCTCAGCGGTTCGTGTATTTCCTGGTGGGAGTGTTTGATCTATTTCGATGTGAAAAAGGAGCGAAGCAGTGGAACCAAACTAAAGGCGCTTCTTTATCTCTTAGAAAACGGCTTGGCCTAATGTATCGCAATTTAAATAGACCACTCGTTTATGCTAACGTTATTTGACATTTATTAGGAATAAACATTATATTATTTTTAAAATTTCTGTCTTGAGCTAATCGATTTCAACTTGCAGAGCACTAGTTCAGTTGCGTTAGTTGACATTTATTAGGGATAAACATTATGCGATTGTTTTCAAAATGTCTATAAAAGAAAATGAAATGAATTAGCTACGTAACACTTCGGGAATCGAATATTCCTTTTGAAGAATGTTTGATTTATTTCCATCTGGGAAAAGGAGAGCAATAGTGTAGACGACTGAAGGTATTTCTGTATCTGTATGAAAATATGTCTTGAGTTAATCTATCTCAACTAAAATAGACAATTAGTTCAGCTAACGTTATTTGACATTTATTATGAATGAACGTTATAGGATTATATTCAAAATGTCTATGATCGAAAGTGATATGCATTAGGTAGGTAATTGACTTAATTCTTCGTGGAACAAATATTCCTTTCCAAGAATGTGATTTATTTCGATCTGGGAAAAGAAGAGCAGTAATGTAGACGACTAGTTGTTTGTTTGTTTGCTTGCTTGCTTTTTTGTTTGTTTGTTTGGTTGGTTGGTTGGTTAGTTGTTTGGTTGTTTGTTTGTTTGGTTGGTAGGTTTAGATCTTATGGCGAAAGGTCCAGAAATGGACAAGCTGCGTCAAACGCCGGATAAGATAATAAAATCATTGTGGATGAAAAAACACTAAAAATCAATGGGAAAACATTCCAGTGCAAAGCTGGTTTTTTTACGATAAAATATTTTTTTAATATCAATAATATGATATTTAAAAGCAGTTAAAATATGTTGGTCAACTTCACAAATGGAGGATAAATTAATAAAAATATGAAGTAAAATAATAAGAGTATGAGTTATGTATTTAAAAGTATGATGGTAATATATATATAATACATGTAAAAATCCAATGGCATATAAAAACGTAAAAAGATTTGGATGGTGATTTGTACCTACTAAATTCAAAATGTAACAATTAAAAAATCTGCGATGAGGGTTAAAAAACAGGACATGAAATCAAAATGTGGTGAACACGAAAAGATACGACACACGCATTACACACAGAGGCCTCTTCTTCTAAGAAAAGATGCCTGTTTGTAAAACATGTGTGTCCAATTCCAAGGCGCGTTAAAATCACGTCTAAAATCACGACCAAATATTCCTTTTGAAGAGTGTTTGATTTATTTCGATATTGAATAGGAGAGCAGTTAGGTAGACGATTGTGAATACACTTATTTATATCTATGAAAATATCTTGAGGTAACTGAACTGCAATAGATCATATGTTCTGCTAATGCTGTTTGTCATTTATCAGGAAAACATTATACGATTGTATTCAAATGTCTATGAAAGAAAATGAAATAAATTAGGCAGGTAGTTGAATAAACGTGACACTGGAGTAACACAATAGACTACTGGCAACTCTCCAGGATCTACTCTAAAACATTCTATCTATATAAATAAGAATGGAGTGTTTGTTTGTACATTCAATATTTTCGACCCATTTCAAGTTTTCTATCCGTTTTGGACCCTTCTGATGCCGAATCCGCCTTTTTTTCTTTTGGTGTCTGTCTGTCTGTCTGTCTGTATGTTGTGCCCTATACACGTCCACGCGGTTTAAGATATTTTCATGAAAATTTGCATACAGTGAGTACTTATCTTCATTTAGTGAGTGGTATTGGTTGCGAAAGTCTGTCTGTCCGTCTTTCTGTTCTATGCTCGATTTTCTGTTTGTGTGTTTGTGTAGACATCACATGAATTGTATTCCAGATATTTGATTGCATTGTATTTTATTTTATACATTATCTATTAGTTTAGTGAACGCAATATTAAACATTTCTTTATTGTTATATTTAGTTGAGTTTCAAGCTAAAACACCTGAGTAAGTATACTTAAATCAACCATAATTTGGTAGGTTTGGAAAAATTGGAATGTCTATTGAATATTACGATTACTTCGATTGTTTACCAGTACTGCTGAAAAAGTAATTATACTTCAAAAATTTTTTTTATTTTATGGAATTTCATCTCTGATACTTCATTTATTTCGAGTCTTATTTTTATTCTTTGCGCAATGAAAACGATTTCCGAATATTTGTGACAGACGATATTTTTCAATGAAACGAGAATGAACAAGATCGAGCGAGCAGTGATATTTTTTCTGGTTCTTTCGCTCTGAATTAATTTCACATTTCTAAATTTTGTACACTTTTAGTTGTAAGTTGTGGCAACTGTGCGAGATCAAGAGATAAAATTGAATCACAAATTAATATCTTTAGAACAATTTTTTGCGACTTCTTTCATTTTGTTTTACTTTGCTGTTTCCAGTTTTAAATATTTATTATTTTAATAAATGTGTTTTCCTTCTCATCACACGCAACAGCACCACAAAGTATTAGACTTAAAAATGTTAGGTAAGTCAGTATAAATTTTCAGTAAATTTTAAGTGTAGTTATGCCATTATTGAAAGAATAATGCCGTTATTTAAAGAATAATGCCGTTATTTAAAGAATAATGCCGTTATTTAAAGAATAATACCGTTATTTAAAGAATAATGCCGTTATTTAAAGAATAATGCCGTTATTGAAAGAATAATAATGTTTGTTAATCCAAACTGGAACTTTTTCCAACATTAAAAAATTCGTTGTAATAATGACAGGAGAAGATTGCAAAAATTCACAATGTCGCATACCGGAGGCAAGAGTGCCACAAGTAAAAAAATATTGTTTTGTTGACTATGAGTGCGAGAGCACTCGCCGTAAATCGTAATTTTAATTAATTGAGTTGAACATGAAAAGAACTTAAGAAAGGGAATTCCAAATCTCCCTCAAAATCGTCTTTTGTAGTAGTAACCTTAGTATCACCTTTCGTCATTTTGTAGCTTTGTCATACAGCAATTGTGCGATGTATGTGAAATGTATTACATGAATGGATATGCATGTGTAGGATTTGTGTCCAAAGTAAGTTGTAGAAAATATAAAGATGGCGAAAGATGTTAAAATAAATTTTTATTCTACAAAAAACGTAAGTCATTATATATTTTGATTATCTCTTCAATCTAGAGTAAACCAATTCAAACCGAGTAAGGTCGGGTATTTTGCTAGTAAGTTGATAAAAATAAAGTGATTCAATACGTAAGAATTATTAAAGAGGCATACGTGTTTGATAGTTGTCAGGGAGAACAGAAAACGTTAATTAACGTCGTACTGAAACATCGGACCATTGGCGATAGTCAAGGATCTATCCCAAAGGGAAAGATTCCAGGACAACGACTGTGTGGTAATTTTTTATAACGGCCAGATGACGCTGTCACACCTGAATTGGCACTCCACTCCAACGTGAGGACATTTTAGGACGCAACATATCTAACGTACACCATATCCCTCACGCATACGACAGTCTTTGTTTGGATCAAATTTCGATCTCGCATCACTCCGTTTATATATATATATATATAGATGATATTTAAGAGTGCCAGTATATATATATAGACGTTGTGGTTGAATGATAGAAGTTGGATGTAAAATAAACCCATATAAACAGATGAAAATCAATCAAATTGGTAATAAGAAAGCAAAAGCCTTCAAAAACGACTAATAAAGATTAAAAACATTCCACACAATTAAGCATAGGGACATACTGAAAGAGAAAAACCATGATATTCAAGCTCTCTGAAATATATTTTTAAACAATTAGAAACACACAATAAGACCATTTTAATCAGCATAAATCGAGGCTTGGTTTATCATACATGTAAATCATGCTAAGGTACTTCAATAATACCAATTAAGGACTGTGGTATCTTGGTTGGATGTGAAACAAATATTCCACCTGGAGAGTTGCGAGTTCGAATCCAACCAAATACCGCCGAGTACAAAGTGACTAATGCACTTAAAATCTAACATGACCTCAATGTCTTCACGCTGTCGTGGTGTTGAAGTTTAGAGAGTGGTATGCCAGCACAGGCGTGATTGTATAAAACTTAGTCGTGGCCAACAAAACCACTATTCTAGTGATTGCTAACTGTATTTAGTAGCAAATAAGAGACAATAATTAATGAATAATTTATAGCAAAAAAGAGGTGAAAACGAATCATGGAAGAGTTTGGAATAAAACTGGTTTGGAGTTTAGAAGTTGTTAATCAAAGTAGTGGAGTTTAGTTGTTGCTCCTATAAAAAGAATGGGGCTGTGTCAGGACACGAACGCTAGGTTTTAGGTGTATGATACGTCATTGTGGCTACGTGGTGAATGATTGTGAAAGAATTAATTTAGTACACTACAGATTAAATAATTTAATTCCACGCATAAAATGTTCAGATTTCAGTACCACGAATGCATTATGTCAAAATTACCATCTCATCTTTAATTACAGATATCTGCTTTTCTAACATTTTGTACCAATTTACAACATTTAAAAATTAAATGACAAAGTATATACACGGTATTGTTTTTGCAAAACCTTAAATGTATTCATTACAAAACATTCTCAACGAAGGAACCACTGGTCTTTGATAGAAATGGCAAGAGACCCGGATAAATATTTCACGCAAACGTCAAATGTTTATAAGTGCCACAATGTAGTAGGTGATTCGATGGTCCCATAATCAAAATTAAAGTGTTTATTCATGAAACTAAGAGCTTTTAAATTTATTCTAGCCCCTTCAATAAAGTGAACAAATATTATAATCTACACGTCAGTATCCACCTCCAGGCTGTCACTTCCCAACCCAATTGTTGGTGAATACTTGCTCATCCCACCGAACAACATTTCCATATCTCTCAGGTACCGACACAATAGGATGAGTGTTAACACTGCCTATAATATATCTCACCCTACACCACTGTACAACCCTTTAACAATACAAACGTTACCGATACCATTGTAAATCGATTGCTTATAGTTTGACTAGTCTTTCACTACAGATTCGCATTTGGTTGGAGAGTTTACATTTCTATAGATCTCAACACCACCTGCTCGTCTTTCTCTTCATACTAGTATTGCATTTAGAGCAACCAAACTTATTTATTATTGTCTTCCAATTTCATGTCATCATGCTACAATAGTCAATACTATTGGAATATGGTGCAAAAGTTAATCACTTTTTTTGGACAAAAATTGAATAATATTATAGTATTTACCGAATATATATATATATATATATATATATATATATATATATATATATATATATATATATTCGGTAAATAATATAATATTCTTCAATTTTTGTCGTGACAGAGTAGAGTAGCAAGAATGTAATATAAGGCAATGATGAGATGATGATCCATTGGTGTGGAATGTATTGCTGGTTCCACAAAAAGAGGCAGAAATTCTCTAACCAAATCTTTATTACTTCAATAACATATTAGTAACATTATCAGACGTGGATGTTGTCGAGGCGACGGATATTTGAACGGTTCTGAGAGCTTCGCATTCAAAGGGGCTCATGGTAAAAGTACATAGTTCACATAGAACTCGCCATAGGAAAGAATTAAAAGAATGACCATTGGATCATGGGATCTAGCAAAAAATTTCATTGGTAGAAATCGGGAGTTAAGGGAAGGAGTAATTTTATCTTACAGGCGATTTGAGAGGAAAAGGATTTTTGAGGATTATTTTACTGCTAATTTTGTATAGTGTGTGTGTGTGTGTGTGTGTGTGTGTGCTAAGTAGGATATGTGTATTTTACAATTGTTTCCTGTGTAGTTTATTTGTACCTCCTTATTTTCAATCGATTCCTGTTTTTCGTTAAGCGATGTTATACTCTATCGAACGCCCTTATTGTTTATCACCAGAGAACTAGTGCTTGTTTACAGCTCTGTCAACACGCATATCTCAGTTCAGTTGGATCCGTAGTAATCCATTTGTTAGAGTAACTGATTAGCAACTGGAGGGTTGCGAGTTTGATACTTCATCTAACCAAACACAGTAGTGAAAAGACTATAGTGTACAGAGACCGTGGTAGTAAAATATTATATCGTTGCCTCAAATGGTGCCTAAGTTTCGAGAGTGGGGTGCCAGCTCAGGTGTTGACCTCATCATCTGATCGTTCATCGTGAAATTCAACCCACCTCCCGTTCTGTGTCCTAAAGATTCTTCTTGCATGGCTTCTTACCAGTTTTGACATCCTTGACCAATGTAAACTTTTATACGATTCTTTCAGCCAAAGGCAGGTAAGTGGTTAACTAACGTCACACTGGAGCAAAGCAACGGGCGATTGGTATGAATCCCGAAGGGAAATATCCAAGGACAATGTCACGTAATTTGGAAACACGGTCAGATTACGAGTTAATATCTGAACTGGCACTCCACTCTCCAAACTTTCACACCATGCCAAGAGACGTGTCTATTTAGTCGCACGGGAGGAGAAATTGCTTAAAACTGGCTGCGTACGTCGCAGAACAAAGTCTTTAAAGAACCATTTTTCTTCATTTTTTCAAAATTTTGGTCGTTTTCTTAATAAGTTACGATGTTCTGCAGTGCAAAGCGCGCTCCTTGACACACATTTTTTCTTCTCTAGTTACGGAACAACCTCCCTACACCGGCCAAGCCAAAATTACCACAAGCACTTTATAAATAACACATCTTCTACGTCAATGACAAAATACTTAACTTCAAAAGTTATCGACAGAATTGCAAATTCTGAAAGTATGCTTTGGTTTTAGGTAATGTAAGTTAATTAATTTTTGATACTTTATTATAAATATGTAATACATATCTAGCCGATAATTGGGTTATGGGTCTGTTTTTTTTTTTTTTTTTTAATTTTACTTCGATTTTCGAAATTCGGACAAAATGCCTGAAGAACAATTGCAATTGCTTGGAATTGTGTTGCAAAACACTGAATATAATTCTGTACCTGGGTTTAGTCGTTGTGTTTATTGTGGGGTAAAATTCAACGCTACACTATCCCGAAATCTCACTACGCTGTAACAGTTAGTAGTCATATTTATTCGAGCATTACACTGATGATTTGTGGCTCAAAATCATTATTTTATTCATCAGATAATGTTGTTTGAATTGGTTGAATGCTTGAGGCAAGGGCCATGTTTCGCCAAGTTTCACCAAACACAAGACAGACAACTTCAAGTAAAAATAAATACACTCACAGCTAAAGTTTAATGACACAGAAAAGAGAAATACACGAGAGAGTACCTGATCTAATACTGCTGTAATACTACCTGCTCTCCGCCTACATCTTATAGTCCGGGCGCCCGCGTACCATTTTGGAAAATCATTTCAACAAGGCTCGTTTTTGTGTCAGTTGTTATCTTCATATCCTTCAACTGGATACCGGACGTCAACTGGCTCGCAAGCGGTGGGTGTGGCAGCGTCCGAATGTTGATGAAAATAAATTTTAAAAAAGTGATTTCAACAAGGGTGAAACTTTTTCTATAGTTAGTTAACATGGTAAATTGACAAAACAAAACAATCAGCTGCATGGCAGAGGGTGGAAATATAGTCCGCTGATGCGATAAGTATACCACGCGTTGAAATGAGTTCGAGCATCACGCGGCAACGTTGGACTGGAATGGTATATCCCTTTCGGTGCATCCGCTGCAATACAACTCATCTCCACATCATAAAAAGAATTAAAAACTTAAAATAAAGACTAATAGCATAAGGGTGGGTGAATTTAAATAAAAAATGGCGATCTAGAGTGCATAAATAAAACTTCTAAGCATCTAAGTTTATTTATGCATCCTAGATCGACATTTTTTATTCAAATTCACCCACCCTTATGCTATTAGTCTTTATTTTAAGTTTTTAATTCTTTTTATGATGTGGAGATTAATTGTATTGCAGCGGTTGTACCGAAAGTGATATACCAGTCCAGTCCAATTTTGCCGCGGCGTTAATCGAATTAATTTCAACGCACGGTATACTTATAGCATCAGCGGACTATATTTCCACCCTCTTTCATGCAGCTGACTGTTTTATTTTGTCAATTTACCATGTTAGCTAACTATAGAAAAAGTTTCAGCCTTGTTGAAATCACTTTTTTTTTAAATTTATTTTCATCAACATTCAACCCTCCCGCACCCACCGTTGGTGGGCCAGCTGACGTCCGGTTTCCAGTTGAGGGATATGAAGACAACAACTGACAAACTGACACAAAAATGAGCCTTGTTGAAATGACTTTCTAAAATGGTATGCGCGCTCCCGGACTATTGCAGGTTGCAAGTGCAGTGTGCAAACCAAATGAGCCACGATGGCCCCATCAAAGTTCTGTTACAAATAGTGAATGTTTTTTACGCTGACATTATCATCATCATTACAACGATTATAATTTGATATTGAAATATCAATCGCTGTATATAATAACTGCACATGTGATAAATGTAATAAACATAATAAATCCTTTCACATTTTAATTCTGGTTTGTTTATGAAATTTTAAGCAACTTCTTTCGACCCTTATAAAATCTCAATTACCATTAAACAAGACTTTTATGTAATATTACAAAAACAATGGGAAAAAATTAGTTATATTCTAAAGAATTTTCACATGAGATATAATTAAATTATTCATGATAAGACAATGCATTTTTTATGGTAATCGGAGAATATTCAAATGATAAGCGAATTTTTGAATATGTCAAAAACATTCATTATTATATTCTGGTTTTTACTGCCTTGTTAACTACAAATATTTTTACAGTCGTAATCCTTTTGTGATAGTATCCAACTGTGAATTAATTTTTGCTATAATTACAACGCTAACAAACAGGTGGAAATGAACAAGTAAACGAAATAATTTAATTTCCACTGAAACGATTAAAAATGCGTTGCTCATAAACATTTATATTGCATACGAAAAATTGTATAAAGCTTAGTCGTATCTCTCATTTTACTGCTTTAATGCGCTAATTTTCTCGCATTTCCTACTATTATAAGTAGCATTCCCACAATTAAATTAAATAATATGAAGTTTAATTAGTTGGATTCCTTTTGTGTTGCAATTTTTCTTTATATTCTCTTAATTAAATAAGCAACATGTAAAACTTAATTAGTTAAAAATAAAAGAGTAGTATTAGTTAGTAAACTATGCTCTACAACAAAAAAATTGAAGCACCAAGAAGGAGTTCTCCGATTGCGATAAAATTGGTGTATGTGAAGAACATACATAGGAAAACAAAGGATTAAAATTTCAGAACAATTGAATAATTTATTTCAGAGTTTGACTGCTACAAAGGGAGGATGTCAATAAGGCGTTGGTCCACTTCTGACCTGGATGCAAACTGTCACTCGGCGTTGCGTAGACTGAAAACATTCCCGGATGGTGTCTTGCGGAATTTCTTGCCATATTGTCGCCGACTGTCGGGTTAAATGGTCAACATTCCGGGATGGTTGCAATCGCCTTCTCATAACGTCCCAAATTTGCTCTATGGGAGACAGATCAGGAGATCTATCTGTCCAAGGAAATGTAGGGAAAGCTTGAAGACAATTTATAGCCTTGTGCGGCTGGGCATTTTCTTGTTGAAAAGTAAGTTTGGGGTTAAATGGTCAACATTCCGAGATGTTTGCAATCGCCTTCTCATAACGTCCCAAATTTGCTCTATGGGAGACAGATCAGGAGATCTAACTGTCCAAGGAAATGTAGGGAAAGCTTGAAGACAATTTATAGCCTTGTGCGGCTGGGCATTTTCTTGTTGAAAAGTAAGTTTGGGGTTAAATGGTCAACATTCCGAGATGTTTGCAATCGCCTTCTCATAACGTCCCAAATTTGCTCTATGGGAGACAGATCAGGAGATCTAACTGTCCAAGGAAATGTAGGGAAAGCTTGAAGACAATTTATAGCCTTGTGCGGCTGGGCATTTTCTTGTTGAAAAGTAAGTTTGGGGTTAAATGGTCAACATTCCGAGATGTTTGCAATCGCCTTCTCATAACGTCCCAAATTTGCTCTATGGGAGACAGATCAGGAGATCTAACTGTCCAAGGAAATGTAGGGAAAGCTTGAAGACAATTTATAGCCTTGTGCGGCTGGGCATTTTCTTGTTGAAAAGTAAGTTTGGGGTTAAATGGTCAACATTCCGAGATGTTTGCAATCGCCTTCTCATAACGTCCCAAATTTGCTCTATGGGAGACAGATCAGGAGATCTAACTGTCCAAGGAAATGTAGGGAAAGCTTGAAGACAATTTATAGCCTTGTGCGGCTGGGCATTTTCTTGTTGAAAAGTAAGTTTGGGGTTAAATGGTCAACATTCCGAGATGTTTGCAATCGCCTTCTCATAACGTCCCAAATTTGCTCTATGGGAGACAGATCAGGAGATCTAACTGTCCAAGGAAATGTAGGGAAAGCTTGAAGACAATTTATAGCCTTGTGCGGCTGGGCATTTTCTTGTTGAAAAGTAAGTTTGGGGTTAAATGGTCAACATTCCGAGATGTTTGCAATCGCCTTCTCATAACGTCCCAAATTTGCTCTATGGGAGACAGATCAGGAGATCTAACTGTCCAAGGAAATGTAGGGAACGCTTGAAGACAATTTATAGCCTTGTGCGGCTGGGCATTTTCTTGTTGAAAAGTAAGTTTGGGGTTAAATGGTCAACATTCCGAGATGTTTGCAATCGCCTTCTCATAACGTCCCAAATTTGCTCTATGGGAGACCGATCAGGAGATCTAACTGTCCAAGGAAATGTAGGGAAAGCTTGAAGACAATTTACAGCCTTGTGCGGCTGGGCATTTTCTTGTTGAAAACTAAGTTTGGGGTGTCGCAAAAGGAACGGTAACACAAACGGTCGTAGAATATTGTCTATGTATCACTGTGCTGTAAGTGTGCCAGAAATGACTTCCAAAGGGGTCCTGCTATTAGAGGATATGGCCCTCAAGACCATAACACCCTGTTGTGGGCATGTGTGGTGTGCGATAGCAAGGGCAGGATTCCCACGCTGCCCTGGACGTCTCCAGACAAATCTGTGGTTGTCGTCAGGACACAGTTGGAAACGGGATTCGTCACTATAGACTATACGTCCCCAATCAGCGCCGTTCCAAGGTGACCGAGCCCGGCATCACTGTAATCCTGCACCTTTGTGGTCCGTCGATGTTTTTTTTACAGAGTGTATTTGGGCATTTCATTCGCTTCCTTTAAATAGATACGCTTCGTCACCAAACCGTGGTTCAAAATTACAAGGAAAAATCAGAGGTGTTGTCCTCTGATTTTTTTTTCCTTAGGGTTAATCCTCGACCGTTGCCAATAGCCCGTAGTGTTGCTCCAGTGCGACATTAAGGGCCGAGCTAGGCCACTTGGAAGAGCAACTTCAGTTTCTTTTAAAACATAAATGGGTCGTGGTAGTCTAGTTGGAAGAGAAACACATTACAAACTGGAGGGTGGTGAGTTCGAAACTCGGTCTAGCCCAGGGGTCGGCAACCTATTGAAACGGAAGAGCCAAAAGTTACAATTTACAAAATTTCCTAGGTTTTAAAGAGCCACTAAAAGTTTTTTGTTTCAATATTATAGTATTTGCTTACATATATTTGATTTTTGATTTAAAATAAACGGCTTTAAATACGGAATAATATTTATTCCTTTAAAAACGCAAGTATAGATAGTTACATCAAAGGGAGCATTGCCTTTGCATGCCTTTTGAAAGTTTGATTAAATCTGGCTTATAACTTGCTTTAAGTTTCAAGCACGACTCGAGATTTTTATTTGTTAGTTGACTTCTAACTTTACTTTTTATATATTCATGCAAGGTAACGCTTGCTCGCACTAATATGTCGACCCGAAGTTCGTCAGCACTCCATATGCCAACTTCTTCACCTCACTGTAGCATTCTGGAAGACTATTCCATGCGCCGAATATGAGGGCCTCAACTCGCGGAATTTTCGTTAGAGCTATCCACTTGTTCTGCGCGATGTGCATGCATTTCTGGACCTCCAACTCTTCCAACTTGCTCTTGAGTTCTGTGAATTTGCCACTCCACAAGTCTTTGGATTTCAAATCTAGCAATTGCATTTGAAGCGATCCAGCATCAATTCCAAATGGCTCAATGTTGATCTCATTTGTATTTGTGTTGAGAGGATTTACTATGAACGCGAGAGTACTTTTGTTTGTTTTGAATTGCTCAAATCTCTCAGCGAATCCATCCTTCATGTTTTTTAAAGCTATGCTGAAGTAATTCGTGTCAATAGTTGCATTTTTAAAATGAAGTAATTTACCGCTCTCCATGTCTTCAACAAAAAGAAGTAATTTTTTTTCGAAACAAACTATTTCTTCATGCAAGGCGTAGGCTGGGTTGCCCTTTCCTTGCAGTTTTAGATTTAGTTCATTTACTTTCATTGTGGTATCTACCATGAAGTTGAATTTTTGAAGCCATTTGTCTTCTTCCAGTTCGGGATAGTCAATGTTTTTTTCATTGAAGAATGTTTTTATTTCATTCAAGCACAAAGCAAAACGTTGCAATACGTTACCTCTGGAAAGCCATCGCACTTTATTGTGCAGAAGTAGGTAAAAAAAAAACTGGCTATTTATTTCTTCAAGGAAATCTTTAAACTGGCAATGGTAGAGTGCTTTTGCCATGATGCTGTTAATAATCTTAATTACCAAGTTCATGATCTCAACTATTTCGGCCGGAAAAGTTTGGGCATAAAGCACTTCTTGATGAATTATGCAGTGAAATGTTAGAATTTCGTGGTTTATTTTTTTTCTGAAGAATTGATGTTACCCCTCTATGGTATTCCCGTCATACTGCTGGCTCCATCAGTTGACATAGAAACGATTTTATTTATAAAGATTCCATTGTCTACCAGGCATTTTTGCAAAGCATTTGCTTTATCCTCTCCACGAGTTTGCCCTGAGAACGGTAGCAATCCTAGCAGTTCTTCTTTCGGACCTTGGTACGATATATACCTGACGAAAAGGGTAGCTTGTGCCGTGTCTTTTATGTCGCAAGACTCATCTATAGCAAGTGATAAGGCAGAAGCCAGTAGAATGTCTTCCACTTGCATATGTGTTACATTTGAAGACCTTTTAGAAGTTCTATCTTGTACTGCTTTAGCAGTTAATGGCAAATCTTCGGGTTTTTTTTCATGATTTCTGCATTGTTTTTAAAATAACGAAACAGTTCTTCAGATACAACTATAAAACAATCTTTGACGTACTCACCATCTGAGATCTCACCATCTCATCATCTAGACGTGTTGTCTAGACTCTAGACGGTGGCTGTTTGGGTGAGACGGAAATGGAATGCAATTGGCTGAAAGACAACATGGTCACGGATTCTCATCTCTAAGAACAAAACAATAGTTCAAATTTATCTCATTACGGTCATGTTAAGCGTAGATTTTTAATTAACAATTATGAAAATATAGGCTATTGAGAAATTAGGTACTTAAAAATATATTTTCTTATTTTTTAAGGGTTTTGATGATAATATTATTATTTTTTTCGTATGGAACTGGAGAGCCGCAATTTTACATCAAAAGAGCCACATGCGGCTCGCGAGCCGCAGGTTGCCGACCCCTGGTCTAGCCCAAGACCATCCTGTACTCGCAGGCTAGTGCACGTTAAATCTATTGTGACTTCGAATGCAATTGTAATTGTAATTTTAGTTAACGTCGTACTAGAGCAACACAACGGGCTATTAACGACGGTCATGGATCAATACGCCATAAGGAAAAGATCCGAGGACAACACCACGTAATTTTGAACCCCGGTCATATGAAGAGGCAACACCTCAGCTGGTATCCCACTCTCCTAACTTCCACACCAACCCAACGTGAGGACTTTCGGCCACGACAGATTTAAGATGCACCAGCCGCCTCTACAACATACGCTTACAAACATCCATGCTCGGACCCGGATTCGAACCAGGAACCTTCCGATCTAGAGACTAACACTTTACCCACTATACCTGTTGGTCGGTTGGCTTCAAATATCCTCACATTGGTTTGGTGTCGAAGTTTGGACAGTAAAGTGCCAGCTCAAATTTTGTATCATCATCATCTGACTGTAGTTCAAAATTCCGAGGGGTTGTCCTTAAGTAGACAATCGAATCGTCCCCAATAGCCCGATGTGTTTCTCCAGTGTGACTTGAATTCAATTTCACATAAACCCTTCAATAGGTATTTTTATCAATGTTTTTCTTTTAATTTCTTGCAAACCAATACCATTTTCAAACAGGTAGCTATAAAAACCATCGAGATAAAAAAATATAATAAGTTCTAGGAATCATATTTTATTATCGTTCAAGAGCTTACAATTATATTTTGCGGAGTAATCATAAATAATTAGTATTCATTGAAATCCACTACCCTACAATAATGGACCGGACACCAGCGGATTTGCATAAAATCCGACTACTTGTTTGGGGGTGTTTTTCGTGGTATGGCCCGGGACCTTTGCATTTTGTTCCTAGCCAATTGCACACCGACGCTTACATGAACATTTTGGAAAATCAGGTTTTTCCTACGCTCTGAGAATTTTATGGAATGGACGAATGCTACTTCCAAGACGCCCGCGCTCCGTGTCATGTTGCAGCCTCTGTCAAGCAGTGGTATCGAGATATGGATGTAAAACGTCCACCCTGGCCTGCTCAGTGTCCCGACCTAAACTCCATAGAATATTTGTGGGATGAATTAGAGCGGCGCTTACTGACCAGGGAACCACGACCGAAATCTACAGCTGAGCAGGCGGCATACTTGCAGCAGATATGGACACAAATACCCATAGCTGTGTATCAAAACCTGGTTGAAAGTATGCCCTAAAGGGTTGCTAGTGTAAGTGCAGCAAGTGAGGACCATGTCCCTATTAAAGCATGTCCTCTTTAACTTATACCATCACATCTTGATGTCCGATCCATTATTGAAGGGTAGTGTATATCCTTTATATTCTTCATTCTTTATGAATATTTACAATTCAAAATACTCCTTATATGTGAATTAATAAGTCTTTCAATTCAAAAGTACATCTCTGTCAAAGCAGTAAACTCATAAAAACTCGGTAATACAGAAATCAATAAGTACTCAATCTCATCCAAAAGCTACATCTTCGTTAAATTATCCTAATGGAACTAAAAAAACATTACTGGCGTTCCTAGATATAAAAAATTCGATACTAATTAAATTTATATTCCATGCGCGTTTTCACTAAGTTTTAATACAAATATCATTTGCCTTTTCTAGGATTTTTATCATAAACTAGCAAAATACCCGACCTTACTCGGTTTGAATTCGTTTACTCTAGATTGAAGAGATAATCAAAATATATAATGACTTAAGTTTTTTGTAGAGTAAAAATTTATTTTAACACCTTTCGCCATCTTTATGTTTTCTACAACTTACTTTGGACACAAATCCTACACATGCATATCCATTCATATAATACATTTCACATACATCGCACAATTGCTGTATGACAAAGCTCAAAAAGACGAAAGGTGATACTAAGGTTACTACTATAAAAGACGATTTATAGGAAGATTTGGAATTCCCTTTCTTAAGTTGTTTTCATGTGCAACTCAATTAATTAAAATTACGATTTACGGCGAGTGCTCTCGCACTCATAGTCAACAAAACAATATTTTTTTACCTGTGGCACTCTTGCCTCCGGTATGCGACATTGTGAAATTTTGCAATCTTCCCTCCTGTCATTACTACAACGAATTTTTTAATGTTGGAAAAAGTTCTAGTTTGGATTTTTAAACATTATTATTATTTCAATAACGACATTATTCTTTAAATAACGGCATTATTCTTTAAATAACGGCATTATTCTTTAAATAACGGCATTATTCTTTAAATAACGGCATAACTACACTTAAAATTTACTGAAAATTTATACTGACTTACCTAACATTTTCAAGTCTAATACTTTGTGGTGCTGTTGGGTGTGATGAGAAGGAAAACACATTTATTAAAATAATAAATATTTAAAACAGGAAACAGCGAAGGAAAACAAAATTAAAGATGTCGTAAAAAATTGTTCCAAAGATATTAATTTGTGATTCAATTTTATCTCTTGATCTCGCATAGTTGCCACAACTTACAACTAAAAGTGTACAAAATTTAGAAATGTAAAATTAATTCAGAGCGAAAGAACCAGAAAAAATAACACTGCTCGCGCGATCGTGTTCATTCTCGTTTCATTGAAAAATATCGTCTGTCCCAAATATTCGGAAATCGTTTTCATTGCGCAAAGAATAAAAATAAGACTCGAAATAAATGACGTATCAAAAATGAAATTCCATAAAAAAAAAAAAAATTTGAAGAATAATTACTTTTTCAGCAGTACTGGTAAAGCAATCGAATTAATCGTAATATTCAATAGACATTCCAATTTTTCCAAAACTACCAAATTATGGTTGATTTAAGTATACTTACTCAGGTGTTTTAGCACGAAACTCATCTAAATATAACAATAAAGAAATGTTTAATATTGCATTCACTAAACTAATAGATAATGTATAAAATAAAATACAATGCAATCATATATCTGGAATACAATTCAGGTGATGCCTACACAAACACACAAGCACAAAATCGAGCATAGAACAGAAAGACGGACAGACAGACTTTCGCAACCAATTCCACTCACTAAATGAAGATAAATACTCACTGTATGCAAATTTCCATGAAAATATCTTAAACCGCGTGGACGTGTATAGGGCACAACATACAGACAGACAGACAGACAGACGGACAGACAGACAGACGGACAGACAGACAGACAGACACCAAACGAGAAAAAGGCGGATTCGGCATCAGAAGGGTCCAAAACGGATAGAAAACTTGAAATGGGTCGAAAATATTGAATGTACAAACAAACACTCCATTCTTATTTATATAGATATCGCTTGCATTACTCGTTTCCTTACATTTATATCATTGTTTAATAGTTGTTTACTAACAAAGTGCAAATTATCTTGAAATTATATAAATACTAAAAGAGAAACTTGCATCGCCTTGTTATGAAATAAACAGCGCACGCGGACGGAGACGTTGTCGTGAGATCTCATAAAGGCAAGTTACTTGGGCTTAAGAATCGACTTGGACTGACTGTCTATCGAATCACAGAATAGTGTTTTCAATCACTTTCAATAATCACCTTACCAAATCAATAATTCG
This sequence comes from Metellina segmentata, assembly GCA_947359465.1. Lineage (NCBI taxonomy): Eukaryota > Metazoa > Arthropoda > Arachnida > Araneae > Tetragnathidae > Metellina > Metellina segmentata. Next base: position 101,831,579 of record OX375874.1, read on the forward strand.
TCCCACATTAGGTTTCCTGCTTTTTCCCACAACCATGTGACATATCTTCAAACCTTAAGAAAATAGCGTGAAAATGCTCACACTTACTCCGTATGTTTCATTTGAAGTTCGATGCAAACTTGGCGATGGCGTAAGTGAATCCTTTTTGTACTCGTTTTCTCCATTTTGTCTTAAATTATTTAAGTATCCTCGCTCTCGCATTGTTTCAAGTTATTTATTGTGCGCGAACAATAGACTGTGAAAGTATTTAAATATAAACATCAAATCATGTTATAATAACAAAAGCGAAAATTAAACTCATAAAGTAAATAGCTACAGTGATTAAGTTGATCGGGGGTTCATGATTTTGGTTCACATGCTTGGTGCATTGGGGCCTCCATTGGTGGAGGGAAATAATGTTAGGTAGTATTGTTAAATATTGTTTTACCAAACAATATTTATCAAAAACAGATCTAATCTATTTTATATTTAATCAGACTATATTTATTCAAAGCAGAATTTTAAATTAAAATTTAACAGACTTTACTTATTAGTTTAAAAGTTCCAATTTGATGGGTTTTACAAATTACTTTTATTTTAATTTCAATAGTTTCAAAATAATTAAATTGATATATTTAACTTTTTTATATTATTTTGCTATAATCCAACAAAATGAGATTTTGATTAATGTTATTGACCCTTGCCGGACTTTACTATCTCTCTATATTAAAAAAAGTTTCCGCCACCGCTGTCGCAAGATTGAAAACTGGGTTTTTTCGCTAGATTCTTAGAAGGTTTCCCAACAAAGTAAGGATCAGAAAATTACGAAATTAATATGGTTTATTCTTCATCGTAATCCTTGAGCAATTTGAAGATTTTTTTCCGATGCAGCTATTAGTTTAGGGTTTATTAAGTGAGAAATTTATAACGCGAGTGAGAAAGAGACGTAGAAATTTTCAGTCTTCAGTCGTGATTTTTTTTTCAAAGTACTTCTAAACGTGAATTTTTGCAGCTCGTCGAGTTTTTTGGAAATTTTAATTTAGTTCCTGATAATATTTTTTGAAATTCGGGAAAAATCGGGACACTTTCGTCATTTTTTGCTAAAACTGTGATATCTATATCTTATTACTATTAGTTTCTAATTTCAAAACATCGCAGTATACCTTTGAATGTACTTTTTATTACGGTACGGTTATTTTTGAAATTGGTTAATAAATAAATTTGATGCGATCAAAAGTTGGTCATACAAATTTCGTACTTTTTAGATCAAGGAGCTATAGCGTATATTTTCTTCACGGAAATTAAGGTTACATTTTCTGACTAACAGGTTTGCCAGATGCCCTTAAAACTCGCTATGACGTCATGCTGGTTTTTTTTTCGCTCGATTGTCATACTGTTTGCCGATTGATTACAGATCAGAATATTACGAGATTAGCATTACAGGGAACAAGATGGAGATGGTTTTTTACTGATGCGACTGTTATTTTAGGGTGCATTAAGAGTTAAATAAAAAAAAACGCGAAATCACTTGAGACAGGAGTGTTGGTTTGCGAAGCAAACTATATGAGATTCCGTAGCAATCACCGGGGTTTGGTGAGCAGGGAGCGGAGCCCCCTAGTTGATGAACTACAGAGGACAAATAACAAGAAGCCTCAGTTTGTCAGTATTACTAGACAATCGCAATCGCAAGACTTGTATACATTCTAGTTCAATTTTTTTTAACAGCATTATTCTTTGAATAACGGCAAAATTACTCTTAAATTTACTTTCTTCTGACTTACTTGGCACTTTAAATAGAATATTTTGTGGTGCTGTTGCGTGCGATGAAAAGAAAATGCAAATTATTAAAAATGATAAATATTTAAAGCAAGACAAAAAGAAAACAACAAAACTAAAGATATTAATTCGTGATTCTTTTCCATCTCTTTATTTTTCACAGTTTCCACAACTTACAACTAAAAAGTGCACAAAATCGCAAAATTAATTCAGAGTGAAATAAACAGAAATATCAATACACGTGATCAATCAACACGAGTTTCCGTTTCGTTCCCGTTCGGTGAAAAATATCGTCTGTCCCAAATATTCGGTAATCGTTTACATTGCGTAAAGAACAAAAATAAAACTCGAAATAAATCAAATATCGGATCTCAAATTCCATAAAAAAATTAATTTTTGGAAAAATAATTGATTTTTCTTCACAGTACCGGTAAAACAATCAAATTAATCGTAATACTCAATATCCATTCCAGCTACTCCAAAACTTCCAAATTATAGTTGATTTAAGTATACTTACTCAGATGTTTTAGCATGAAGCTTACCGAAATATGTGAGAAAGTAAATTTTAAATAATATATTCACTAAACTAATATATCGCACCCCAGCAAAAAAAGTGAAACAACTCAAAATTGCAGAATTTGAGAAACATCAACTTAAAGGATGCTATAAAACTTATATTGAAATAGTATAAGCTTCTTTTTAATTTTAGGTAAGTATTTATGGTGGTAACTTCTATTATATTCTATACAATAGTACTATAACACGTTGGGCGCCTCAAACATATTTTTCAATAACATAGCATCAAAATTTTTATTTTTTGACTTGTCTCACTTTTCTTGCCGTGTTGCGATACGATGTATAAATTTAAGCACATTGTAATAAAATATCTGGAATAAAATACAAGTGATGCATGTACAAACACACAAACACTAAATTGAACTTAGAACGGAAAGACGGACAGACTTACGCATCCAAGTTCAGTCACTAAATGAATACGAGTAATCACAGTATGCAATATTTCATGAAAATATATTCTATCGTTTGGATGTAGCATTGGCACACTCATACAGACGGACTGACAGACACCAAATGCTCAAGAGGCTGATTTTGAATCAGAATTGTCCAAAACGGATAGAAAGTCTGTAATGGGGCGAAATTTTTCTATGTAAAAACAAACACTATTATTATTTTTATAAATTTTCCACATACAATGCACAAGAATTATTATTGGGAAAATATAAATTACATCTTTCATACAGATTTAGCACATAGACATAACATTGGATTGTCTATGCAACCATCTTAGAAAAATAAACCCTTTTATTAACGGTTAAATAGTTTTCTTTTTCATATATTTTACAAATATTTCGGAACAAACTTCAAGTATTTGATGTGGAAATTATTTTGATACATCTCAGTTACAACTTTTTAAATACACAAGAATAATATCATTCCATAGAACTTATGTTTTCAATAGTATTCAATAGTTCATTAAAAAATTTAGTATACCCATCACACTCTTCTAAACCGTTTAATACAATACCACTTTTGATAAACACGTAACGACCCTTGGCATTTCAAGGGTCGTTAATCTATCAATTCTAATTTATATAAATAAGAATGGAGTGTTTGTTTGTACATTCAATATTTTCGACCCATTTCAAGTTTTCTATCCGTTTTGGACCCTTCTGATGCCGAATCCGCCTTTTTTTCTTTTGGTGTCTGTCTGTCTGTCCGTCTGTCTGTATATCTGTCTGTCTGTCTGTCTGTATGTTGTGCCCTATACACGTCCACGCGGTTTAATTTATTTTCATGAAAATTTGCATACAGTGAGTACTTATCTTCATTTAGTGAGTGGTTTTGGTTGCGAAAGTCTGTCTGTCCGTCTTTCTGTTCTATGCTCGATTTTCTGTTTGTGTGTAGACATCACATGAATTGTATTCCAGATATTTGATTGCATTGTATTTTATTTTATACATTATCTATTCGTTTAGTGAACGCAATATTAAACATTTCTTTATTGTTATATTTAGTTGAGTTTCATGCTAAAACACCTGAGTAAGTATACTTTAATCAACCATAATTAGGTAGTAATGGAAAAATTGGAATGTCTATTGAATATTACGATTACTTCGATTGCTTTACCAGTACTGCTAAAAAAGTAATTATTCTTCTAAAAATTATTTTGTTTATGGAATTTCATCTCTGATACTTCATTTATTTCGAGTCTTATTTTTATTCTTTGCGCAATGAAAACGATTTCCGAATATTTGGGACAGACGATATTTTTCAATGAAACGAGAATGAACAAGATCGCGTGAGCAGTGATATTTTTTCTGGTTCTTTCGCTCTGAATTAATTTCACATTTCTAAATTTTGTACACTTTTAGTTGTAAGTTGTGGCAACTGTGCGAGATCAAGAGATAAAATTGAATCACAAATTAATATCTTTAGAACAATTTTTTGCGACTTCTTTTATTTTGTTTTACTTCGCTGTTTCCAGTTTTAAATATTTATTATTTTAATAAATGTGTTTTCCTTCTCATCACACGCAACAGCACCACAAAGTATTAGACTTAAAAATGTTAGGTAAGTCAGTATAAATTTTCAGTAAATTTTAAGTGTAGTTATGCCATTATTGAAAGAATAATGCCGTTATTTAAAGAATAATGCCGTTATTTAAAGAATAATTGCCGTTATTTAAAGAATAATGCCGTTATTTAAAGAATAATGCCGTTATTGAAAGAATAATAATGTTTATTCATCCAAACTGGAACTTTTTCCAACATTAAAAAATTCGTTGTAATAATGACAGGAGAAGATTGCAAAAATTCACAATGTCGCATACCGGAGGCAAGAGTGCCACAAGTAAAAAAATATTGTTTTGTTGACTATGAGTGCGAGAGCACTCGCCGTAAATCGTAATTTTAATTAATTGAGTTGAACATGAAAAGAACTTAAGAAAGTGAATTCCAAATCTCCCTCAAAATCGTCTTTTATAGTAGTAACCTTAGTATCACCTTTCGTCATTTTGTAGCTTTGTCATACAGCAATTGTGCGATGTATGTGAAATGTATAACATGAATGGATATGCATGTGTAGGATTTGTGCAAAGTAAGTTGTAGAAAATATAAAGATGGTGAAAGGTGTTAAAATAAATTTTTATTCTACAAAAAACGTAAGTCATTATATATTTTGATTATCTCTTATATCTAGAGTAAACCAATTCAAACTGAGTAAGGTCGGGTATTTTGCTAGTCTATATAAATAAGAATGGAGTGTTTGTTTGTACATTCAATATTTTCGACCCATTTCAAGTTTTCTATCCGTTTTGGACCCTTCTGATGCCGAATCCGCTATTTTCTCGTTTGGTGTCTGTCTGTCTGTCTGTATGTTGTGCCCTATACACGTCCACACGGTTTAAGATATTTTCATGGAAATTTGCATGCAGTGAGTACTTATCTTCATTTAAAGAGTGGCATTGGTTGCGAAAGTCTGTCTGTCCGTCTTTCTGTTCTATGCTCGATTTTGTGTTTGTGTGTTTGTGTAGAAATCACATGAATTGTATTCCAGATATTTGATTGCAGTGTATTTTATTATATACATTATCTAATAGTTTAGTGAATGCAATATTAAACATTTCTTTATTGTTATATTTAGGTGAGTTTCATGCTAAAACACCTGAGTAAGTTTACTTAAATCAACCATAATTTGGTAGTTTTGGAAAAATTGGAATGTCTATTGAATATGACGATTACTTCGATTGCTTTACCAGTACTGCTAAAAAAGTAATTATTCTTTTAAAAATTATTTTTTTATGGAATTTCAACTCTGAAACTTCATTTATTTCGAGTCTTATTTATATTCTTTGCGCAATGAAAACGATTTCCGAATATTTGGGACAGACGATATTTTTCAACGAAACGAGAATGAACAAGATCGCGCGAGCAGTGATATTTTCTGGTTCTTTCGCTCTGAATTAATTTCACATTTCTAAATTTTGTACACTTTTAGTTGTAAGTTGTGGCAACTGTGCGAGATCAAGAGATAAAATTGAATCACAAATTAATATCTTTAGAACAATTTTTTGCGACCTTTTTTCTTTTTGTTTTATTTTGCTGTTTCCTGTTTTAAATACTTATTATTTTAATAAATAAATTTTCCTTCTCATCACACGCAACATTACCACAAAGTATTAGACTTAAAAATGTTGGGTAAGTTAGTATAAATTTTCAGTAATTTTTAAGTAAGCCATTATTGAAAGAATAATGCCGTTATTTAAAGAATAATGCCGTTATTTAAAGAATAATGCCGTTATTTAAAGAATAATGCCGTTATTTAAAGAATAATACCGTTATTTAAACAATAATGCCGTTATTGAAATAATAATGCCGTTATTGAAAGAATAATGCCGTTATTGAAAGAATAATGCCGTTATTGAAAGAATAATAATGTTTAAAAATCCCGAACTAGAACTTTTCAAACATTAAAAAATTCGTTGTCATAATGACGGGAGAAGATTGCAAAATTTCACAATGTCGCATACCGGAGGCAAGAGTGCCACAAGTAAAAAAATATTGTTTTGTTGACTATGAGTGCGAGAGCACTCGCCGTAAATCGTAATTTTATTTAATTGAGCTGAACATGAAAAGAACTTAAGAAAGGGAATTCCAAATCTTCCTATAAATCGTCTTTTATAGTAGTAACCTTAGTATCACCTTTCGTCATTTTGTAGCTTTGTCATACAGCAATTGTGCGATGTATGTGAAATGTATTACATAAATGGATATGCATGTGTAGGATTTGTGTCCAAAGTAAGTTGTAGAAAATATAAAGATGGCGAAAGGTGTTAAAATAAATTTTTATTCTACAAAAAACTTAAGTCATTATATATTTTGATTATCTCTTCAATCTAGAGTAAACCAATTCAAACCGAGTAAGGTCGGGTATTTTGCTAGTCAATTATAACTCTTCAACATCGCCTAATTTAGTCTTAGCCTTTTTAAATAATAACACTTCAGTTCACGAATATTTAAACGTCTATAGTGCGCAATTGAAAACGGAATAGTTTTATGATTAACTCGTACTTATTTTATCTAGCAATAAGTATGTAAGTATACACTATTCGATTCCATGTTAACTATTACATTAAATTAACTATTACAAAAATTATGTAAGCTTCCAAGTCGCTTCGATAAGATATCTCATCCAACAAGATCATTAACTAATTTTGCTAATGACAAAAACCTCATTATTAAGATTTTACTTATTTTTCAATGACGACGTGATCAATATCGTATCAATTTTCATTTTTTCTACTGACGAGATATCTTGTCCATAAGCAAAAAAAATTCCAATTACATAACTTACAATACTGTTCCTGCCACAACAACAAAAATAAAACATTGATAAATTATTAATTTCACATTCCTTACTAATTAAATCATAATCAGCTTTTTAACTATACATTACTCGATGGAACGAAAATTTTCGCTGATGATGAAATCAATTTGTGTCTATTCATATAATTTATGTGCACACAAAAAATAATTGGTTTTGGCAGTAGTTGTACTAGCATATCAGCATTCTAAACCCTCCCCATCCCCCTTACACACAATTTACAGGACACAAAATATATTTTCTCTAATAGATACACGACTCAAATAATGCAGGATGCAGGTGTCTTGCAGTGCCATCTATATGCCGTTCATAAAATTAAAAACACGAAAAATTGCATAGCTACACAAGCCGTGAATTTTCTTTTAGAATATAAGAATAAGTAAAGAAAATAAAATCTTTCTCATTAAAATTTCGAAGCTAACCTAGTGTATTATTGAAAGTCAAGCATTAATTTGCAATAAATATCGCTAATTGCGACAGTATGTTACCTAACAACGTTTCTGTTGTGACAAAAATGGTTATATTATATTTTTAATTACACTTGCAATATAAATAATAATTTCCTTATATTTGTGAAGTATTTCATACTTGAGCATTAGCAATAGAGGCTTTTCATTAAAAATTGGAATATTTTAAATCACAGAACAGCTACTTTTCAGTGAAAATAAATGGAATCATATAAGAATTTAGATAGATATTCTAACTATGAGGGTCTATATGTGGTAGCACTACAGTTATAAAATTAATTTTTCTATTATTATTATAATTTATTACTGTAATAATCTAGATCAGCTATTTTCAATCTTTTTTCTCTCATTGCATACGTAAGGGGGTATTCAAAATAAGAGTATTACTTGAAAATATTTGTGAACACACTTGGGAAAAGTTAAAAACTAAACTATTGTAATGAAATAAATCATATGTAATTTAAAAGATTTCACCACTAGTATGGCACATCATTGCATTCTTTGAGACGCACCAGTTGAAAAACGCTGATCTAGAGCTAGATTGAACTTCATAAAAACAATTCCGAAATGAATTTTTTTTAATTAAAACTATATTTCTAGATGCAATTATTGTGTCATTTTATTATTCCTTCACGATACCTTGGCTTGCTTAAAAAGAGACGTATAAAATACACAGTGTAATTAGTTTTGTTAAAACGATGACGAGAGAACAAATGGCGATTGAAGTTGTATGTATACATTAGAAATCACGAACTTTGGGTAGAATATTGGTACTCTTATTAGTTCACAATATTGCCCAATTTCGTAGCGCTTACAAACGTTACCAAGATCTTATAAATATTTGAAATTGTTTTCTAGTAACAAGGGCTTTCGTTAGTTAAGTCACCATATTCAAATATGTTTGGAAACCTTTAAACTCAATTTCTGAGTAACTGTGTTTTTGCAATAGGATGTTTTGTTCAAGCAGTAATAACTCAACAATAAAATTATCTATCATAATTATTTTTGTCATAATAATCTATATAATACAGTGTATGTTTTGACTCTCAGTCAAAATTATTACTTAAGAAATGTAGAAAATGTATTTAAAATGAGAAAAATATTAGTTAACTTTTAAAAGTTTAAATTTCTGAAAAAATCTGGAATTTTTTACTTTTTCTTGGAGAAAAAAGTTGTTAAAAAACATATTCTCTCTTGCAACTTGATGGGGGAGTCAAAACATGTAGAATAATTTTTGTAATAACTTTCAATGGGAGTTGGCTTTCTAAACTTAGAATTTGACGGACCATAGTTCAAAACTCATACTAATTAGCTAAGTGTATCTACATTAGAACATTTATCGTGAGATAAATCTGAATTTATTAAACTAAAATATGTGTAAAACCAATGACATGTAAAAAAATTGGATTTCTAAAGTCAAAATATTTAAAAAAAAATATTCGAGTGTATACGTTTATCGTAAAAAATTTAAATTAACAATGGGAAGTGACTATACTTATGCAATCTATGACTAAACTAAATGGTTCGTTGAAAACAAGTTTGACCAACGACATGTATAAAACAGTTCGTTGAAAACACTTCGGTCAATGACTTAAAATGATTGAAATGGCCCGTCAAAACAAGTCGATCAATGACATGATTGATACATTTTTGCAATAAAATGTATTTTAAGATGTACAAAATAAATAAGATAAAAAAATTTTCAATTTAAAAAGCCAATAGAATATAAAAATGCAATAAGGTTTAGATAGGGGAATTTCCGTAAAAATATTCGAAAATTTTCGAATACTAATTTTTCAAAAAGTTATTACGAAAATGATTACAATTGTTGCATATTTATTTTTCTTGGATTTTAATTTCCTGTGCATGGGTGAAGTATAATTTACATTTCCCAGAAAATAAACCTTCAGAAACCCTGTAGCATAGATGATTAGATTTTTATGACGTGTGATACAATAAACTCTAAAATGGTTGGATTTTTTATTGTGCAAGGATGTGATCAAGCAATCTGGTCAACCAATGTTTTTTCCATCAAGTAAAATAAAAACTCTACATAAATTAAACTCTTCGATTCTTCCAATTTAAACTAAGTGAAATTCATCCAAATCTAAAAGTAGTAAAATACTTCTCAGATTTTTGTAGGACAATGTTGGGTTAGTTGGCAAATAAGCCATCGAGACATATCCGTATGTATGCATACAAAATGAAACCCATTCGCAAATCAAGTGATGATACGAACCGCTTCAACAAAAAATTCGCTGAAATGTTTGCTTTATGCCATCTACAGATGTTGTTCCAAAAATGTTTATCTTTGGACATCTGCTTAGTTAAAATTTTAGTTCTTTTGGTAAGAAAATTTAGCAATGGAAAATGGGGAAAACGCAAATATGTTTCAAACGGAAAAGCATTAAATCCTCTCAATTTGGAACAACGTGTATATAATCCAGAAATTTAAATGCATGAATCTGCTTCAAAGGAAATTTACTCCACTCGTATATTCTTCACTCATGGAGTTTTATTTCAAATACGTGTCTGTTTAGAATTTTATCAAAAGTAGTAAATTACTGTTGTAGCGAGTATTTCATGACAGAGAGAGGATTCATCTAAGCAACATTGGTATGCCAGTGTGAATCAAGTTTTCATAACAGATGTGTTTGTGGAAGAAGAGTGTAATACTACGAAAAAGTTAGTATTGTTAATGGTCAACCAAGTAAATTTATAATTGCGTTTTTAATATCGTATGACAAAAGATTGAATGTCACATTTTAAGTGTTGATAGAGCACGCCTTAAGTTAAACTAAAGCACACACGGAAAATAATCCAGATATATATAATTTTGAGAATACATTTAAATTTTTGATGAATTCTACATTATTTTTTACATTTGGTCAAGTTGGCAAATTTATTTGCTGCCTACAATATTCGTCTCTATAAATTATAAATACAATTTTATATAGCATTGAAAATTTCTTATACTACCGATGCTTTCCAATTTCCGTTGGGTGGAAACAGAGAAATCACAGTACAAATTACAATATATATATATATATATATATATATATATATATATATATATATATATATATATATATATATATATATATATATATATATATATATATATATATGTATGTATGTATGTATGTATACAGTACAAAAAAAATTAAAAAAAACAAATAAAACACAGTTTTTATTGTTAAAAAAAAATTTTAAATACACAAAAATAATACAAATAAAAACTACAAAAAAAATTTATACATATTGTTTTTTACAGTTGGTTATGAATCAACTGAGAGCGTTATAGAGACACTATATTATGTAAATGATTTTCCTTTTGCAGAAATATTGATTTCATCGAAATTTCATTTTATATAACGGTACATATCCTTAAATGATAGATATCATAATAAAAGGTATTTATTTCTACTTAAAATACAATTAATTTTATTATCTTAATGTACGAAAGATATTTTCTGTTGAACAAACAAACCAAACAAATGACAGGAATTGTTCTTCCTGTTGTCAAAATAATTTCGCATGATATGTGTCGGGGTTACCTAAAAATGTAGTTTATCATCGTTTTACTGACATTTGGCTTATTTATTTTAATTGCTTTGGCCAATGAACAATCATATTTCAATTCGGCATTCCTTATTTGGCATTGTTATTGGTGATAGGAGTACACTGCAGTTCTGGAACTGTGCAGATCATGAATAACTGACAGAAAACAGTATTGGTTCAAAACTGCCATTATATTTGGATGGTGGGCAGATATTTTAATTAACGTCGCACTGGAGCAGCATAACGGGCTATTCCAACCCGAAGGGAATGAACCGAGGACAACACGTAATTTTGAACCACGGTCAGACAATGAGGTGGCACCCCACGCATCAAAATTCCTCACCACGCCAACTTGAGGGCATTTGAGGCCACAGTGGATTTAACGTGCACCAGCTTCCTTTGTACGCGATTGTATTCGATTGGATTTGAACTCACAACTCTCCTGTATTCGTTACTCTTCCAACCGGGCTACCTTTGACGTGGTGCGGAAGTTTGGAGAGTGGGGAAACCAATTCAGATTGTTGTCCTAGACACCTTTCTGACTGTGGATCAAAATTACGTGGTTATGTTCTGGAATCTATCTCTTCGGAATTGATCCCGGACCGTCGCCAATAGCACGTTGTGCTGCTCCAATGCTACGTTAAGTAAATACCTACCTTCCAACCGGGGTAATGTTAATTTATACTTGGATGGCAACGGTATATATTTCACAACCTGGGACATTCCATGCAAAATGAGCCAGTCATGTATCATTTGCTGATGTATAATTTGATTTTCTTGAAAATCCGTTTTCAAATAGGTGACATATAGTGATAAGCAAGTACAAACTACAGTAGAATTCTAATTATCCAGATCATTTGTAACCAGACACCATCCTGATAATATCCAGATACTTGGAAAATTCACGTAAAAAAAGTTATTTCTTATTAAAAAGACGAACTTTGCTTCAGTACCTATAGCCCGGTGTTGACCGTCCCAGTTGCTTTAGTGGGGTTGTCCATTTGGTTGCTTCGCAAACCAAATGGGAATTTGTAGCCTATTGGATAACAGTCATAACGGAGTTGTCCGTGACAGTTCTTTTCGTGGGGGGTCACATTGACCGAGGTGTTGGTTTGCTTCGCAAAGCAAAAAATATAAATATTTAACTGATAAATTAGTTATTGAAAGAAAAATCAAGCGTATAAGATCCTATTTGGTGTAAAATTTTCCGCAGATTTCAAGTCCGTTAAAATTGTTATTCTACTTTTAACGATCGCTGAGATAGCAAAAAAAAAGGTCAGTGATAACTTTAATAAGTTTTTTGCTTCACTCGAATCCGTTTCTCAGGAAATCAAAATGAATTAATCTCGAATCAAACGAAAGTCATTCGAATCTGATAGCTACCATTCGAGACGGAAGGTGAAAAAAAACGTGTCATAGTTCCAAAGGCTGATGTCTATAGTGACGTGTGTGAGATAAGTTTAAACTGTGGTGCTTCTTCATTTCCGAAAGAAGAAACAACGGTGAAAAAACTATTAAATTTATTTTAAAATGTTCTTGATTGAATTTTAGAATTCGCCGCGACCCAAAAATTGCAAAACATTTAGACTATCTGTGTGCCAAATCCCATTACTCTAAGTACCATAGATTCGTCAGGACTTTGCGGGCAGAAAACAAACAAACACTTCATTTTATAATAGCAGAGGTGTAAGGTAATTTAATGACTATGAAAACAATTTTTTTCTACATTCTGTACTTGCATACTGTATTGAAATGAATAATTGCTTGATCATATCGGTCAAAGTCATTTGTTTCGCTGTCTTTACTCGTTTGTGAGCAGCCAAGTCTCACATGTGCTTGACTTTGAGTTTCTGTGGATGGTAGTACTCAGGCAGTTGCTCCATCCATTTTAGTGCTGTGTCAAGACATTCAAATGTCTTACTAGATGACGTTTCCAGTTCAAGATGAGTAGTAATGATCCGGGTCATCAACGAGTTCTTTTCTCACTCTTTGAATGAGTTCATCATGAGAATTTGTAATCCAGGGTCCGAAGGATTACACACCAGCCACTCGCCAACGTCCTCTGCACTACACTCGGAACATATATGAATTTTAACTACGATGTTTCTTATTTCCTCAACTGCCACTTCGTCGTCTTCGTTTTCACTGATAAGATACATTTAAAATGCGGATTTTGCTGATTTCTTTTTTCTCAAAACGATTCGGTTTACTGGCGATCCGGAAAACTAGAGTCCTGATAATTGGAGTTCTACTGTATTTGGATTTCAGAAATGAATATTTTGTTATTTACAATGTAATATCGATGTCACAAAAACGTAGATTTTTAGCACTAAAAATACCCTGTTTGTGACCTTATATTTCAATAAAATATTAACGCAAAATTAAAATTTTGAATGTCATTACATTCTTTGAAAAAAGATCTTTTAAGAAGTTGGAATATAATTTAACAGTCGCCATCGCTGAATCAGAGTGGCGAAAAAAGAAATTATCTGCCAATTTGCTACAAATTGATATGCCTTCAAAAAGGAAAGAGAATATTAAATTTAATTAATTAATGAAGAGTTTTTTATAATAAATAGCGTGGTGTGATTTAGTGCTTATGTTTGTATTCCTGAGTGTAAAGAGGAAACATTGAAAAACCAAAATTATGAAAAACTAATTTTCCAATTTTTTTAATACACATTTTTAATTGTGAAGAAAAGTTAAAACCTCAAAACTTTTCAGCTTTGTGGAACAAGATGCCTATTTATATGGCCTGAAACTTTCATTTTTGCTTTTTGTTCGATAAACATTTTTAACTAAATGGAAATTTGACTTTTTCTATTGTAGATGATAATGAAAGTTCGTGATAAAGTTCGTATTTTTCATGACATTATCGAACTTCCTAGAAGCATCTTTCAACGAATCAAAAAACTTCAAACGAATAGTTATTAATTTATATAATATTGAGTATTAGTTATTTTTAAAATTCCATTCCACCTTTTTTGCTTTGATGTATTTCTTCATTCACCACATCCTTTGTTTTTAATTTCCCTTAGAAGTTTATATTTTTTTTCCTTTCTAATTTTTGTTTTATACTTTAAATATTTAATTTTCTTTTCCTTTTCAATTTTTGATTTTTCTTTCGAATTTTTAATTATTTCTACGCGTGATAATATACCCGCAATTTAATTGCATCAGATAATTAGAAGGCAATTGCGAGAGAAAACTTTAGTAAATATTGAATATAGTTGAATAAATCTGTGCTCAGATAGCAGAATATTATAAGTCACTTTTTTAATTTTTCGTGACAGCAATTTTAAGATTTAAGATTCAACATGTGGTTCTGTGGTTTTTGGATTTATTACAATTTTCCCACCTTTGTTTTCTCATAAACTGAAAGAAAAACACTTAAGACATTTTGCCACCTTCTAAACATCAGCAAACCAGACTCCAGAATAGGACTTACTCAATTTTTTGGGAAAAGTGACATAACATATTGCCATCTGAGCACAGAAGTATTCAATATTTATTAAATAATAAATTCAAGCACATGTAGTACTAAAAGAAAGGAAAGTTTATCACTAAACACTAACAACTGCATGATCAGGTCTAACATATCAATTTATGTGGATCAATAAAAGACAAAAGATTTATGTTTACTGCATCACATAACAAGATTACAGGGAAGTAAACATTTATTGCACAAATTAGCTTCCTTCCTGTATCTTGCCGAATTCCGAAATTTCCGAACTGTCTTTCAAGTTCTAAAGATGGATATCTTCTTTCTTTTGGTCAATACGGAGGTATGGATTCCTTTTAATACTCTAAAATATTGGCGTTCCACCGCAACAGCTATAAAAATATTAGTGGATCGAGGGGTTCGGTTCCTTAGAATCTACCCCTAGGGGTAGTGGAGATGGTTTCTAAAAAGGTATTGAGATCAACAGGTGAAAGCAATCAACAAAAAAAGAAGTATTGAAATATTGAGATAATTTTAATGATAGGTTTAATCGCTATTTGCGCAAAGTAATCTCAAAGTATAAATTACCTTTATCTCTTATACGTAAGAAACTTGTGACCACGTTGTTTTGTGTCAATTCATTCTTATCAAATGGTAATGGTAATGGTAATTTTAGTTAACATCGTACTAGAGCAACACAACGGGCTATTGACGACGGTCCGGGATCAGTCCCTTAAGGGAAAGATCCGAGGACAACACGTCGTAATTTTGAAACCACGGTCAGATGACGATGCAACACCTGAGCTGGCACACCACTCTCCAAACTTCCACGCCAACCCAACGTGAGGACTTTCGGCCACGACAGATTTAAGGTGCACCAGCCGCCACTATATACGTTTACAAACATCCATGCCCGTACCCGGATTCGAACCAGGAACCTTCCGATCTAGAGGCGAACACCTTAACCACTATGCCGGTTGGTCGGCATTCTTATCAAAAGAGAGATAAAATTATTCAATTCCAATTCTTATATTTGTGTCGCATATACATAAAACAAAAGTTGTATCCTCAGAAATCTGCGTTGGGTTGGCGTGGAAGTTTGGAGAGTGGGGTGCCAGCTCAGGTGTTGCTTCGTCATCTGACCGTGGTTCAAAATTACGAGGTGTTGTCCTCGAATCTTTCCCTTAAGGGACTGATTCCGGACCGTCGTCAATAGCCCGTTGTGTTGCTCTAGTAAGACGTTAACTAAAATTACCATGACCTCAGAAATCTGCATTTTAAAACACCTATAAATTACTGATTATTTAAAAAAACTTCAAAAATAAATTGTAGTGGTAATTTGGTAATATTTAATTATCGTCGTACTAGAGCAACACAACGGGCTATTGACGACGGTCCGGGATCGATGCCCTAAGAGAAAGATCTGAGGACGCCATGTAATTTTGAACCACGGTCAGATTACGAGGCAACACCTGAGCTATAGCACCCCACTCTTCAAACCTCCACACCACGCCAACGTGAGGACTAACGGCCACGACAGATTCAAGGTGAACCAGTCACCTCTACAACACACGCTTTCAAACATCCATGTACTGTCCCGGATTCGAATCAGGAACTTTCCGATCTAGAGGCTAACACCTCCATACCAGTTGGTCGACTAAATTATAGTGACAACCTTAAATGCTTAGATCAATCGATTACTGAATCCATCAAAACTATCTGAAAAAAATGCATCAGTAGATGAATCTCAAAATTAACAGACATTGTGTTTTTCCAGGTCTTTCAGAAATAACTAAACTCTTTGTACCTAAATGATTCCTCAAAATAATAACTTTTCTGTGTTACCATGGCACATGAATTTGAAGTACGCACTTTATTTTCAGGTGCAAGACAGACGGACAGACACATGGCGTCTGTAAATGGATCGCCATTGAGCATTCGTTGCATTCGAATGAGTGTTTCGATATCAACGCAGGAGGTCTAAGAGGTCGTCAGTATGCTGTCGTAACGGTTCAAAACA
Source organism: Metellina segmentata (assembly GCA_947359465.1). Taxonomy (NCBI): domain Eukaryota; kingdom Metazoa; phylum Arthropoda; class Arachnida; order Araneae; family Tetragnathidae; genus Metellina; species Metellina segmentata. The sequence goes on from OX375874.1 coordinate 101,848,224, forward strand.
ATTCAACCCATGAAAGTTCTTTTTTCGACGATGATACTGCACATATAAATATTCAAAAGACGTTGTTTAACACTTTCGGTGCCGATCTCACTCCAGCGCGTGATGTGGCGTCAACACTAAAGATCCAATCACTCTCCAGCGCGTGGTGTGGAGTGATGTCTCAATAGCCAGCCACGCGTTGGTGGAAAGGTCACTCGTCAAATGGAAGAGTTGCGCTTCAGCATTTATTTTCCTCTTTAATTAGCATTATCTGTTAGGTATTGGCGTCGTATAGGCGTGGAGTAATAGTTAGAAGCTAGTTGTAAAGGTACTGTGTGGTTTCAAATTTATAGCTGTATTCGTTATTAAAAAAATTGTAATATGAGTTGTAGAGACGATAGTTCTGCAGGGCCTTCACGCCCCAAAAGAAAAGAAAAATGCAATCTAATAATCCTCTAACAGGTGATGAAATTGCAAATTTGTTGGGTGAGCTTCGCCAATCGATTCTAGTATTGGCGTGGCTCGTATTGGCTTCTTGGAAAAACCCATTTCTGCGGCGGGACAGAAACTATTAACACACCATATCAACTCTAGCAGCGAACGTTTAACTGGTTGAATTCCGGTCGTGTGAGGATGTGTTGATAGTTATTGCCAGCCGTAGAAATGGGTTTTTCCCAGCCACGCCAATAGCAGAATAGACTGGCGAAACTCAGACAACAAATTTGCCATTTCATCATCTGTTACAAGCTTATTAGATTGCATTTTTTTTTTGGGGGGGGGGGGTCGTGAAGGCTCTGCAGAACTATCTTCTCTACAACTCATTACAAGATTTTTTTTTAATAACTAATAAATCTATGAATTTGAAACCACATATCTTTACAGTTACTTTCTAGCCTTTACTCTACGCTAATAACAGCAGACACACCAAACATAATGCCGATTGAAGCGGAGAATAAATGTTGAGGCCCAGCTCTTTGCACGATAAGAGACTGCCTACTGATCACTCCACACCACGCGCTCTCACGAGATCGTAAGTAAAAGTATTAAAATGTTAAACTCAAAGAGAACCTGAAACTTCAGATAGGTAGGTAGTTTATTAACGTCACACTGGAATAATACAACGGGCTGTAGGTGACGGTATGGGATCAATCCGAGGAGATGACCTCGCGATTTTGAACCAGAAGATGATGTGAAAACTAGTTTTCTGCATTTCATTGTGTTTAAGACTAAATCTCTCTTAAATTCCTATTATATGGCATCATCGTGGCGAGAAGGTGAAACGGGTACCACAGGCGAATTACGTCAGGAGTATGTACTACTGGTTGGACCACCCAAGGCCTGCGAGCTGCTATACCCGGCTATCATAGGAAGGTGGTCAAGTCGGACTGCTACAGAGATGGCTCACGGATTTTATGATCAATATGTAGGTAGGTATTCTAATTTGCGTAACCGAAGATCAGCACAACGGACTATTGACGACCTAACGGGCTATTACGGTCCGGGAAGCTTTCGTGGAATCCCTCACGCTTTGAGCACCCCTTGGCGAGTTGACGATATAAAGCGCTTTGAGAACCGAAAGCTGGGGAAATTGGCAATCCTTCTCAATTTCTAAAGCCATCCTACTACGTTGTTAAGAAGATATACATCTTTTTCTCGCTTAGTGCTACGATTTTCCGTCTGATTTTTCTTTAGAAATTCTATATATATTATGTTGACATCCAAGATAAAAGATGATTATTTTTGTTTGACTTTATCTATCTCTATTGTAACTACTTCGTAATATTGGTTGATATAAGAAGCAGGCGGTATAAGAAGTACCCATGTAAACAAATTGTATACGTTTACATTTATTTGAAATTTAGTCAATCAACTGCGTTTCGTTATGATTCTTACAATATAAAATTATTACTTTCTCTAAAACCCGTCAAATAGAAAGAGTTGATGAGTATCTATTTGTTTAAGATGCGGGGGGGAGGCGGATAAATCAATTACGTTGTTTATTATGGAAATTATTCCCTCTTATAACTTAGTGTTTTTATTTCCATAATATAGTTTCTTATGAATCAAATCTCTTGTTTGATAGCCTACTTAATATAATCTCGCCACTGTTTGGGGAGACAACTATACTAGATTGCAACGTTTCTTGGCGCAGACGCCCCGCCCTCGCGGAGGGGTAAAGTGAGTAATCCGTCTCCTGTTGGGTTACATGGAGAGGTTTCGAGGAGACGTCACACTTCCAAGCTTCCAACTTGACGCATTAATCTAATTTGGCCTTAAATTTAGCACGTAAATGTTTTGACAGCTTGCATGTCAGTTGATATAAGAAAAGCATAATTACAGTAGTTTTAAGACATTTTTATACAGTTAGTAATAGATAATATCGAAAGATATTTTTTGAATTTGCAATGGTATTTGTTTAAGTTATTGCTACCTAAAAAATTTCAAAAAGAAATATCTAGGGTAGCAAATGAAATTTTTAAGGTTGTCATTGAAAAATATGTATGAGGTGTGCCCCAGCGTGTTATATTACTGTTCGAAAGAATGTAATAGAATTTACCGCAATAAATACTTGCCTGAAATTTAAAAGAAGATTGTACTTCAATTAGTTAAAACTTATATTTTAATATAAGTTTTATAGTATCCTTAAAGTTGTGATTTTTCCAAAATGCTGCAATTTTGAGCTGTCACTTTTCTTGCCGGGGTGCGATATGTCGGTCAATATTGCCCAGCGTAAAAATGACCTCCTGGCAATAATACTAAATATCGGTTTTCGACATTGATAAATATTTTTTTTCTGACATTGCTCTATGAGTTTTAGGTCATTGCTCAATATTAGCTTTACGATACTGCTCAATGTTCTTTTTAACATTACTCAATATCTGCTTCACAATTTTGTGTTATTTTCATTCAATATTAATCAATATACTTCTTATGGCTAATGTGATTGTTTATTTAAAGGGTACACAAGATTACAGCAATCTTAAATTTTAAGAATTCTAAAAATATTACTCATTAAAAAATATAATAGTTTATAAAATTGAAGAGAACATATAATTTTTTTTTTAACTTTTAATTTTTATAGCTATATTTATAACAATTTTTGTAAGTAATGTACGTAAATATTTTTTTATGATTATTGTTTAACATTACTACAAGCTTTTAATAGAATAAAAAATGTAATAACTTTGTAAAATAAATAGAATAACCTTGAGTGTCCTCTAAATAAATCATCACATATTCCATAAATAGGATATGAACCTCCTTAAAAACCCTTATAGGAAGGTTGTATTCTTCACAATTTTATAAATTCATGATATATATAAAATTCAGCGAAATTTAGTTAGAATCCGGAGTTAATTCCATAATTAATCACAAAATCCACAAACGTAGATTCAAATTCTAACAACAAATGCAACGCACGTAAGCTGAAAGATAAGTAAATACTAAATATCTGCCAATGTCGCCAACACGAATCGAGAGCGCGCGGAAAATGCTGGTTGGCTCTTATTGGCTGGCGCGCGCGCGATTCTAAATGAAATTACTACGCTCTACGTAAAAGGCAAAATATTCAATATTTCACGCTAATTACGACAAAAAATCATTATATATGTGTGGGGTTAACAAATTAATCACATTTATAAGTTGCAGTGCCTCATTGCACTCAAATATCGGACAATTCGCTGGGAACTATTTGTTTCGTTTGCTCTCAGCGTATTTCTATTGTGCCAAGTAAGCCTGTAACTTAGTATAGTATTAGATATAAACTTAGTAAAAGCAGTTATCAATACTAAGTATTAAGATTTAACTAAAGTAATTTTTTGTAAAGAAATACATTTATTGATTTGTTCATTTGAGCTCAAGATTACAAAATTTAAATTGAAAAAATATTCAATTTTGACTGTTTTCAATAGCTTTCTTCGAAACAAATTTTTTTCTTACTCATATCCTATAATTATATAGCATTTGCAGTTGGGCTGTTAAGGAGACAGAATTTTTTTACACATGTATTCTTAGAGAAAAAATTTTTTTATTTTAAGTTGTTTTATTTCATATTTATTGTTTAAGATATTACAGTGTGTCACACAAACATATATTATATAATGTATTTAATATATATTTGTAGCTGAAGCAAAACATTTAAAACAGAAAAAACTTATAATGAAGATTCTTTTCTGAGTCAACAGATGGCAGAAAGAGGGAATATGAAACTCTCGTCTTGTCTCGAGGGGCCCGATACAGTTCTTGCAGTTGGCGATACAGCCGGCTTTCGCCAACTCGCCAAGGGGTGCTGAAAGCGTGAGGGATTCTGCGAAAGCGTCCGGGAACAATCCTGTAATGATCTCCCGACAGGTGATTACGAACACAGATACGTTATAAGAACAGATGTTCTTGTGTTCTGGTTGCTACTGCTCTAGTAGACGAACATCGATGTATGACAGTGTATGTGTTCTGATACGATCAAGAACATGAAATCTTGGGTTCTGTTCTAAATAGGAACACAAATGAGGTCAGATTCGTTGTAGTCTTTAGAAGAGTGAGACGTGTTTTTGCACAGGACGGTGAGGCCATATATATTTGAAACTTTATATTACATTGTAAATAAATTTTAATGTCCAATTTAGGTATACAGTGTCCCTCTGCTCTTGCTCAATACTACATACACTGTCTATCAAATCAGACATCTCTCTGTCACTCTGACAAATCACAAAAGGAAAGATCCCAGGAAAACACCACGTAATTTTGATCCACGGTCAGATGACGAAGCAACACCTGCGCTGGCATCCAAACTTCCACACCACGCCAACGTGAGGACATTTGAGGCCATGAGATTAAAGTGCACCAGCCCTATTTGTTCACGATGGTCTTTGGTTGGATTCGAACTCACAACCTTCCGGTTTCTAAGCCGTTACTCTTCCAACCGAGTTACCGCGTCCCCATGACCAATAGCAGACGCGCTCCACTCATGGCATGGACTAGTGCAAAAGGAGGACAACAACCTGTACGTACTTGAAAAGCAATTCCTGGGGTAAGAAACAAGGAAACAAGACTCAAATTCGATACAAATCACTTGAATGTGAGTAATAGACAAGATTCCGTAGAAAAAGAGCCAAATACAAAAATCACTTTCAGCGAATTTGTAATAAATGGTATTCTTTAATATACATTTCGTTCATCTAGTTCTTTATAAATAAAATTATTATGTTAAGAAAAAATGCCTGATGTTTTTCCAAGCAAATTTAGAATTAATTTTGTGTGGGGGGGGGGAGAGGGCTATACTTAAGAATACAACTTTGCGCATGATTAAAATCTGAATATTGTATTTTCTAATGCTAATTGGGTGAAGCATTATTTTCTCATCTGCATTTTAAATCAAGAGATTGCTGTAAGCTCAAAATGACGTATGTCTGCAGATTTGAATAGAGACAGGACGAGAAGAATTTCGTAACAACATGTAATTTACATGACAGTAAATAACACTAAGAACAGGTAAGCTCGAGCCTATAAATTTACTTTTTACAAATATATTCCTATCGAGGGATTGGTAGGATACCTTGATAAGTGGACGTTATCTGTTTGTGTGTGTAGTGCAGTAAAAACAAACTCCATTACATTCATATTTCATACTCTTCATTTCAAAATATGAAAAGTGCATGAAGTCGACGCTCGTTTTCACAAACTCCACCGAACTGGAAAATAAGTTCGTAAAATAGAAAGTTCATGAAGGGAAATTAATGAAATTTGGATTAGGTGATGCAAATGCGTTCACGGGGTAAGAGCATTCAGTGGGGGAGAAGTAGGGACTGCCACCTGCTGAAATGCTTGATAGAGTCTTACAGATAAGTTTCATCGCTAGAGCGCTTCGAATTTTGGCAGGGAAGTTGCTCAGACAAAAGGGCATGAATGAAATGATCTCACCACATTTTCCCACTGCAAACTAGAAAACAGTCTATAGCCCATCATGTTGTTCAAGCCTAACGCCGTAAAATAGCATGGGGAAGTATTAACATCAATGGAAGATTGGCTTTTAAGGGAGACGGAGGTAGTAAAGAAAAAAATCGCCACCGTCACCAAATATGCCAAAAACCTAATCAAATTGAACCGTGACCTCCGTAAAGTAGATCTCTGTGATTGAACCCACTCATAACGAGGCCGCGGTTACCTAGTTGAAAGTAGCGATATTACTAATAGTGATTTCACAGTAACAGTACTAACTGAGACTGCTACCGAAAAATATCTGTAATTCTAAACCGTGACTGTCATTATAAACTTTGAATATGATTGGTTGAAAGAGGATGCTTTTTTTGTGATTTCGGATAGTTGATTGTGCACACCGTAAGTCTTCTCGGCTGAGTCGTTAACGTCGCGGCTTAACAATGCCTGAAGATGACCACCGATTAGGCCTACCAAATCACTGGTAGTAGCTGTTTTCAACAGCTGCCCAATCACCAAGTCATATTCACCGTTCCCAATCACCGATGGAGGTTAAAAAATAGCTGTTACTAGTCCTTCACTGACTAACGACAGCTAGACAGCATCCATGAGACCCCACACCCTCAAAACGTCGAGGGCTACCGAATCACAGTAGCAGTATCGGGATGAAACGATATCCTCTGATATCAGTTAGCTCTCAATCACTGCAACCGAATCACAGATTTTCTGGATAACTGTTCCAGTAATCACTGTAATTATGACTATTCAGTAACAGGTATGATTTAAAATTATGTGATTTAGTAACAGTTCTGTGATTTGCTCAACATCCCTAGTTGAAAGTGCAGCGGATTAGCAAATGGAGGGTTGCGAGTTCAAAGACCATCGTGTACAAAGGAGCTAGTGCACTGTAAATCTGTGGTGGCTTCAAATGTCCTCACGTTGGTGTGGTGTGGAAATTTTAGAGAGTGGGGTGCCAGTGGGGTTGTTCTCATCAGCCGACCCTGGCTCAAAATTACGAAGCATTGTCCGTCGTAGCTCAGCGGGTATGCACAACCTTCCAGTTGTAGGAAGGTTCGATTCCTGTCAGGTGCCTTCCTCTGTCTCAGTAAAACTATCAGTGTGTATGTGTCTATTACTTGCAATTGTGTGTCGTGTCTGGCGCAGCATGGCCAAATATGGCCCATGCGCCATAAAAACTCAACCCCAACCAACCCAATCATAATGTGCAGACCCCGTTTCTATAGTGACCTCAATAACATATACAAGGTCTGTCTCAAAAGTAATGAGAAAAAAAATTACATAAAATAAATAATCGTTCTTGCAAAGAAAAACACTTAATACAGTAATCTTCGAAGTATGCGTCTTGGACAGCAATACAACGAGTCCAGCGTTGCTGCCAGTGGTTGTAGCATTGTTAGAACTCATTTTGTGAGATGCCGCGAAGCCTTGTGGTTACGGTTCTTTAGACATCTTGAAGTGTGTCAAAATGGCGTCCTTTCACGTCCACCTTAAGCAGTGAAAACACGAAAAGTCATAGAGGGTTAGGTCGGGACTGTATGGTGGATGGGGAAGAACAGGTGTACTTGGGTTAGGTATTCAGTCACAACCAACGCCGTGTGGGGCCGAGCGTTCTCGTGGTGGACGATCCAGCTGTCAGCAATCTCTGGGCGGCGCGGTTTACACTTTTCTTCAAGAGCTTGAGCACTTCCTAGTAAAAGTGTGAATTCACTGTCTGCCCAGATGGTACGAATTCTCTATGTACCACTCCTTAAGAGTCGAAGAGCACTACCAGTAGTATTTTGACACGTGAATTGCTCATCTGAGCCTTCTTTGGTCGAGGTGAGTTTGGAGTGTGCCACTCCAAGCTTTGCTGCTTGCAGACTTTCAATTGTGACAACACTTCGTCTTTGTAAGCCTCCTTCAACATTTGCAAGGTTTCATTACCACTTTAACCGAGGGCTTAACTTTATTACATGGTGTTGTTAAATAGATCGCTGCATCTTAAGCGTAAAGAGCCACGCTCACTACGACTCACTGTTACGCCACCGGGCATGTGCTCTGAATTAAGAGCAGCAGCGCGACCGCTGGAATACATCACTGATATTTCAATCTACATTTCTGAGCCACCGATTTTCCTTGGGGATATGCCCGAAATGCGCAGAAATATTTTTCTCGTTACTTTTGGGACATGCCTTGTATCAGGAGCAGCTCTTCTGGGAAAGAGACACGCATTGATTCATTTAGTCGTCATCTGACCGTGGTTTAAAATTACCTGGTGTTGGCCTTACATCTTTCCCGTTGCGATTTATCCCGGACCGTCATCAATAGCCCGTAGTAGTGATCCAGTAGGACGTTAATTAAAATACCTGCCTACCATCAGTAAGATGTTTTCTCCAGCCAGACTACTTGGAAAGGAGTGCCTAATGCATGGTGAGACGTCGCTATCCCTAACAATGACAGTCACTGACATACATGCGCTTTCTGAACGAGATTCGAACCCGCAACCTACTAGGTAGCATACAAGCACTATCACCTCTATAATAGCTAGGTAATGGTACTTTTATAAACGGTCGTGCTAAGAGCAACACAACCGGCTATTAACGACGGTTCGGGGTGGAAAGATCCAATTACAACACCGCGTAATTTTTAACCAAGGTCATATGGCGAGGCAACACCTGAGTTGACACCCCCCCCCCCACTCTCCAATCTACCTCAGCAACCCAACGTGAGGACTTTCGTTGGGTTGGATTTAGGCCCGGTGCACACATCCGATTTTTCAACGTGCGGCGCCGCTGAGGTAACGCAGGTACGGATACATTAGATCCAATGGAGCAGTACACAAATCCCTCTTGTGCCGCAGCTCACCGAACACACTTCATTTGAGGCCACGATAGGTTCAACGTGCACCAGCCCACTTAAAAAAGACGTTATTTGTAATCCCGTTTTGGCAACACTGTACGATTGTTTGTTTATCGCGAAGTCTCGCGCATCGATTCAATTTATAGCGTTATCGGATGAAATTTTATTGAAAAAAAAAGGAAATTTTAATAAGCTGTTGCAGTTAGTTTATAATAGAAAACGGAGGATCTTTTCAGGGCCATTTAAAAAAACGGTCGTTTTCAGGGCCAACAATTATAGTTCAACAAGACGCTTGCACTACAACTTTCGGCAACAAACTCAATGAAAAAGTTTGGGTCGTTTGAGTGCTGGGAAAATGTACACACAAACAACATGCTGGGTGTTGAATTTCCAAATCACCGCTCACATTTCGAGTCAAAATTTGCTCAAAGTTTTCATTTGAATTCTGATTCCAGAGGTACTATATTTTCTGAAAAACAGCAACATATTTAGGTTTGAAAAATATGATTTGGTACATCATATTTTGCAAACAATTCCTTCTGCTAGGACACATGTCTTCATTGAGGCGAGCGAAGCGAGCATAGGTTCGCGCAGCGAACCAATGAGGATTGCGAAGCAATCCTCCGGGGGTTGGCGAGCGTTAGCGAGCAGGGGGCAGGCCCCCTAGTATGCTTATTGTATTAGTATGCTTATATGTATTATAACCTCACTTCTCAATGAACTAAAAAAAAATTTTGTTTTCGTTATGTGCACAATGGATTGATGTGAAGTGGCGGGTCTTCAACCCAAAAGGTTTTAACATAATTCCCTTTAAAGAATTTGTCTTGTATCAATGTTTAGTACATGCCATCTTAAGTTGGTTGGGGCAAGGCCAGTTACTAGGGCAGTGGACATATTCACTGAGCAATGGCGGCCATAGTGTCTGCATTAATCCCTTCAAATATGACTGCGAAATTCCCTGTGTTAACTCAAAAACACACACTGTAGAACGTGTTTCCTTATCCATTTCCATTTAGTGCAGCAAAACAAACTTTAGGCTTTAAAATTAGGGCTTTTAGGGGCCTTTTAGAACTACTATATGTGTCGATATTCATAGCTACAGATTGTTCTGAAGACAGGAGAGAAATGTACTTTGCAACACTGAAGGAAACATAGGCTAAGTGTACCAAATTTGGTGTAGATTGGTCAAAGGGGTAGTTTTGTATAAAGAATATACACACACACGCATCATTATACACACACACGCAGACACACAAACACACACACACGCACGCACACACACACACCACACACACACATATATATACAGGGTGGTCATAAAAAAACTTGGCCGACATATGGACCTCTAGTGGCCGTTCCGTTCAACCGATTGAGATGAGATTTCAGATATAGTTATTCAGAGGTATGAGCTCGGGATTCTGCGAACGACAACAAAGTGACACTCACAGTTACGGTTATAGGTAGCGAAACTCGAAATTTTCGAATGGCAACACCCACTTTTTTCTGTCTCAAAATGCTCAGCGCATGCGAAAACCCTAAAAAGCGTTGGAACTGTACGTGTGTCACAAAAAACGGAAGCGTTCTGCACTCACAAAAAACAGCTCTGCGACCGTGCAACAAAACCACGATCGGGGCACACGAAAGAAATTTGCATATGTTGGAGGCAAGACACCAACCACAGAACCTATAACTGTAACCGTGAGTGCCACTTTGTTGTCGTTCACAGAATCCCGAGCTCATACCTCTGAATAACTATATCTGAAATCTCATCTCAATCGGTTGAACGGAACGGCCGCTAGAGGTCCATATATCGGCCAAGTTTTTTTATGACCACCCTGTATATATATATATATATATATATATATATATATATATATATATATATATATATATATATATATATATGTGGATCGGTGTCTAGGGGGTATGAATTTACTGCTTAAAATGACAACAACTTCTTAAAAAACAACAAAACATTTATTCACAATTATATAGTTTAGGGGGGAAATTACTACAACAGATATTTACATAAAGCGTTATTATCTTACATTCGTTTCTCTCTCTCTCCTTTTGGCGCCCTATCACAACAAGCGACGCAGTCGAAAAACGCGTCTTCCTCACACGGACGTTAAAGGCGATCTTCCCTATTCTAGAAGGAACATTCTTATCGCAAGAGCGCGCCAAAAGAGAAGTGTTAATACAGGACTAGTAGCGCCATCTATCGCTAGATATTGCAACTGGTTAACTAAATCCTACAATCGGCCATCCTGAAAGTATCACTGGCCTCAGTGATGATCTAATATTTGTGAACACACAAACGCTTACTTAATTAACTCTAAAAGAATAGAAAAACCCAAATACAACAATGGAAATATAGCATACTGCTGACATGACCTTTACGTTGAGAAAATCTATAAATACCATTAAGAATATAAAAATAAATTTAAACTAAACATCTTTTGTGTTTAGTCAGTTGAAAAATATTTCATCAGGTCCGCTGACGTGGTTGTCACATTTGGACCATGACTATCATCAATTTTCTCAACTTCGTATCTATCTCTAGGATTTACTTTGGTTACGCGATATGGACCAAGGTATTTAGGTCTCAGTTTCAATCCGGTACCAAATTGTGTTCTCTGAATCGTGACTAAGTCACCTATTCGGTATTGAGGAGCTCTTTTCCGCTTTTTATCATGTCCTTTTATTCTCAGATTGGATCTTCTGAATGTTTTTCTTCGCATCTTGTCTCAGGAAATTTCTTTGTTCATGAAGCTCCTCCATCATCTCTTCAATTAACAGGTCTTTAACAATTGTGTCTTCTTTATTTCTCATCTTGACACCTGTTCGTAGTTCAAAAGGTGACAACTTGTTACTTCGGTAGACTGGTAGCTCATCCTTCAAGATAGTTTTCATCGAAACATTAGTGGTTTCTGTTTTTTCTGGCTTGTTCTCGGAAACTATTTCTGCAAGCTCATTTCTGACTTGAGTACCTCGAATGTGGTTCAATTCCACTTCTTCAGTATTCAGTTGGAATATCTGCCCACACCAGGCTCATGTCTCGTATTTAGCAAATTCTACACCATCATTGGTAAATTTCAGGGAGGCTTGCTCCAAAATATCGGAACCTATGACTGCTTGGAAACTCAACTGTGACTTAGGCACCACATGCCAAACCAAGGAATAATTATTGTCATCTAAGAAAAAACTTAGTTCAAAAGAGCCTTTCGTGGAAACTACTGAGTTTCCTATTCCCGATAACATTATGTTATCTTTTGATAGTTCCGCTTTACCTACAATTTCGTTACTTACATCTTCCCGAATCAGACTGACTGAGCTACCCGTATCTACGAGTGCTACTACTGTTTTGCCTCCGAGAATTATTTTTCTCGTCATCATTCCCTCTTGCGGGACAACTGAACATGTTTGCACTGATGCGCTTGCAGTTTCTGTTGGTTCTGCACCTCTTCTCAGCCTAGGGCAATTTCTGACTATGTGACCAGGAGCATTGCAATGGTGGCAATTGATCTGTCTTCTCCTCTCAGGGATTCTTTGATAGGATTCATCAAACCTTCCCTCAGGTTTCGGTCCTTCATTCCTAGCATTTTCAACTCGTCGATTGGGATTCTCATATTTTCCGAATCTAACTGGTCCTTTAGATTCGTATCTTCCTTTGGCAGGATTACCAAATGACTTCGGTCGAAGTGTTTTCCTCGCGTCCTCAAATTCTTCTAATTTTTCAGCAAAGTCACCTGGGGTGGTGATTGCAACCCATTCGTCTAAGTAGTACTCTTTAAACTCAAATGGAGCACGCTTTTTCATTTGATCAGTGATAATGAGATCACGCAATTGATCAAAAGTTCCAATTTGTAGACCCGACGTCCATCCATCAAAATAACCTTGTAATTCATAAAAGAAATCTCTCCATGTTCCATCAGCATTTTTCTGGTGTGTAACAAATAGTTGCCTAAATTTTTCTGGAGTTAATCTGTACCTCTTCAATAGTAGACTTTTCACATGATCATAATCATTTCTTTTCTCATCAGGTTCTCTTATGACTATTTTTACTACATCTGCAGGTAACAGGTTCGACAGGTGCGTAACCCAATCTTCCTTCGGAAGGGATGCCGCAGTAGCTTGCTGCTCAAAATATGCTAAATATTGACTAGCATCTTCCTTTCCATCAAACGCACGCATTTGTTGAATTAATTTTTCAGACGGTGCCCTACTCCTTTCAGCAGGGTTCCCTTGATTCGATTTGATTTGAGCTTCTAATCTCAATTTCTCTAGTTCAAATTGCATTCTTTTTTCTTCCTGTTCCGCAGCTATTCTTTTCTCTTCTTTTTCTGAATTTATTCGTTCCTTTTCTGAATTTATTCTTTCTTTTTCTGCATCTCTTCTTTTTTTTCTGCATCCTTTCGTTCCTGAATGATGTTGTCAAGTATCCATTTAGCCTCCTCCTCATTATAATCATGTTTAGCGAGAACCGTGCTCTTCAATACCGATATTGTCATTCCGGGGGTGACTTTTAGACCTAACTCCATCGCTAACTTTGTTAAATCTTCCTTTTTTGCTCTAACTAAAAAAGACATTTTCGAATGAGGATAAGGTAAATATTACTTTAAAATTTCAATTCAATTTCCAAACAAATAAGGCCTAGCTCTAAAAGCTTGATGGTTTTGAACTATACTTAAAGTTGAATTCAATTTAAGTTATTACCATTCATGTAATAAATTCTTAATTCATAACACTCCTCAAAGAATAAAACCGAAAAAAAATCAAAACATAACACTTAAAGCAATTTGAAATCAGAAAGAACACTTTAAAAGCATGGAATATTCCTCAATAAACACTAAAGGTATCAATGCAAAAATTATTGAAAATAGTTTCTGATACACTTATTTCTTGAACATTCCAAAAAATCAATGACCTAAATAACCTTTACCGTTCTAAAAATCGACCATAGTAATTCTTTCTTTATAAGAAAAAGAAAAGCCCAAATAATATCTGTAAAACGTTCTCAATTCCGCGAAAATACTATTGTAAAAATATATAAACAATCCGAAAGAATAGCAAATATCAAAATGACCTTTCAGAATAATAGTAATTAAAATGCTAAGTCAAAAAGAATTAATAATCTTATATCAATAAGAACACTTCTTACGCAAAGAAATAAAAAGATAAAAGAGCATAAATTTTGTCAATAAGAACCCTTCCTCTCAAAGAAATAAAAAACAAGTATTACAATTCAAATAACATAAATCAAAATACTCTCCTTCAGAAACGCTTTTTTTTCAAGCAGTATTCATAGAAAAAGGATCATGAAAATAATTTATCTCTTTCCTAAATTTTCGCTAGTATGACTCATGCAATGAAAAATAAATGGAACACATTACTCAATCAGAATAAAGATATGAACTCCGTTAAAAGAATTCGAAATACCTTATGTCATAAACATGTCAAACATACCAAAATGTTTTGCTCGTATTACTCGTATTTGCTAAATTATACCTTACTTTCAAAATGAATATTCCAATAATATCGTTTTCAATAAAAACAGAATTAATTTTCTGTTAAAATAAAAAGTCAATATACACAGGAAAATCATAAAAAGAAACAATTATCTAAACAATGTTGAGATAAATTTTCAAATAAAAAATAGCAGGAACGGAAAACACAAATATTTCCGACTTTTTTGAAGAACTGGATTTTGAGATTTGCAGATATTTCACAATACACTTTTGTTACCGATGCACCGCACACATCGTATCAAAAGGATTTTCACACTTGAGCCGTTGACACTTTTGATTTATCGATACACACGCGCACTAAATAGAAGATCACGAAGATGGAACACTTTCGTTTCTTGATGCACACAGCTGAGCTCACATCCAGTGCCGGGTGCACTTCGCAAAAACAAATTCCAGGGCAGGGAGTTTTCCAGTGCCGGGCGCACTTTGCGAAAACAAATTTCAGGGCAGGGAGTTTTCCAGTGCCGGGCGCACTTTGCGAAAACAAATTTCAGGGCAGGGAGTTTTCTAGTGCCGGGTGCACTTTCCAAAAACAAATTCCAGTGCAGGGCGCACTTCCTTGAAAAATCACCAGGACAGGGATTTTTCCAGTGCAGGGCGCACTTCCTTGAAAAATCACCAGGACAGGGGCGTCCTGCGTCGACTTGGCTTTCAGCTCGTCTTGCAACGAGATTTGAGCTCCTCAGCGTAGCAAACCTAGCTACTCAAATAGGACAGGATGTCCGCAGCAACAAGTTCTTGTTCGCAAAAGAACTTTTCACACAGGGCAGGAGAGAGAGGATAATTTTTTTAACAAGCAAAATTACTGAAATTCAGATCCAGGCCGTAGCCCTCAAATTTATGTGGATCGGTGTCTAGGGGGTATGAATTTACTGCTTAAAATGACAACTTCTTAAAAAACAACAAAACATTTATTCACAATTATATAGTTTAGGGGGGAAATTACTACAACAGATATTTACATAAAGCGTTATTATCTTACATTCGTTTCTCTCTCTCTCCTTTTGGCGCCCTATCACAACAAGCGACGCAGTCGAAAAACGCGTCTTCCTCACACGGACGTTAAAGGCGATCTTCCCTATTCTAGAAGGAACATTCTTATCGCAAGAGCGCGCCAAAAGAGAAGTGTTAATACAGGACTAGTAGCGCCATCTATCGCTAGATATTGCAACTGGTTAACTAAATCCTATATATATATATATATATATATATATATATATATATATATATATATATATATATATATACATATATATATACATATACATATACATATACATATACATATACATATACATATATACATATATATATATATATATATATACATATACATATACATATATATATATACATATACATATATACATATACATATATATATATATATATACATATATATATATATATATATATATATATATATATATATATATATATATATATATATATATATATATATATATATATATATATATATATATATATATATATATATATATATATATATATATATATATATATATATATATATATATATAATCGAAGAATCAATCTCCTTCGACAGCGAAACTATCTTAATAATTCGGTAAATGGCGTCACAGCGAGGGCTTAGCCTTCTGCTCGATAAAGCTCGCCAATTCCCGATGATTGCTACGCAAAGTGATTTCCGTGTTTTGTTTCCCTACTTTAACACTTATTGCACCCTAAACTAATAGCCGTATCAGCGAAAAAACCTTCTCCATCTTGTTCCCTACACAATATTATATAAACCGTGTTAATATCGTAATTTTGCGATCTGTACTTCCCTGTAAACCGTCTTAGAATAGAGTGAAAAAGCGAGCCTTTTTCCTCGCCAAATAAAAAGAAATCGTTTTTATGGCATTTGTAGCAAACGATAAATTTGATATCTGGCAAAAATACAACCCTCATCTGAATGAGAAACATGCTCCGCGAACTAAAATATACGAAATTTGTGTAACCAACTTGTGATTGCATCGAATTTATTTATGAACCGATTTAAAATATAATTTTACCGTAAGAAAGAGTGTATTCTCTTCTTCCACGTGGTATATAAAATTTAAAAATTAATAGTATTGAGTTATAGCTATGACAGTTTTTGTTTTGTATCGGAAATTACGAAAATTGTAAGGACCAACTTTTAATTCTATCGACTTTATGTATTAACCAATTTAAAAAACAATTGTACCGTAAGAAATAGTACATTCTAAGGTATAGTGTTTTTTTTTTCAAATATAAAAAAATAATAATAGTATTAAGCTTTAGATACGTAGTTTTAACAAAAAGTAGCGAAAATATCCTAATATTCCAAAATTTGTATGACCAACTTTTGATCGCATCGAATTTATTTACCAATTTCAAAAATAATCATACCCTAAGAAAGAGTACATTCCAAGGTATACTGCGATAGTTTCAAATTTAAAAAATTATAGTAATAAGATATAGATATGACAATTTTAAAAAAAGTAAAGAAATTTTCCCGATTTTTCCCGAATTTCAAAAAAATATTATCAGGAACTTTCTAAGAAAACTCGATGAGCTGCAAAAATTCACATTTATAAAAAACTCACGGCTGAAGACTAAATATTTGTATGTGTTTTGCTCACACTCGCGGTAGAAAAAAATTTCGCTCTTTCAACTGTGCCACTTAATAAACTTTGAACTACACTCATTGCCATAAAAATTTGCGCACCAAGAAAAAGTCATCAAAATGAAACGAAATTTTACACATGTAAGTACTACTAAGTAATTAGAAGATCAAAGAAAGAAGATCATATTTTGCAGAAAAAAGTACAAAAGAACGGAGGTTTTAGAACTCTGTTGGACACCCTCTAGCGCGAATGCACGATACGATACGAGCGGGCATTGAGGCATACAAGTTCCGTATGATTTCCTGAGACATCTCATTCCACAGTTGCTGTAAACGCGCCTCTAGTTCGACCAAACTCATAGGGTGTCCAACTTGCCTTCCCAAATGATCGCAGATATGTTCGATTGGTGACAAATCTGGGAATCAAGCAGGCCAGGGAAGGGTGGTAATGTGGCGTAGGCAGTCTTATGATATCCTTGCTGTGTGTGGCCGAACATTGTCTTGTTGAAAAATGGCTCCTGGGAGCCCTGCCATGAGTGGCAACACATGTGGCTGAAGGATGTATGGACGTACCGCTTGGCTGTCATTGTGCCATGGATCAATATTAAGGGTGACCGTGTATAATAAGCAATGGCACCCCATACCATCACATCAGCTGTGGGAGCGGTGTGTCGCTGTAAAGTGAAAGCAGGATTGAGGCGTTCACCACGGGGCCTCCACCCACGAACTCGATTATCATCACTGCTCAAATTGAATCTAGATTCGCCGCTGAAGAGGACCTGGTTCCATTCCGTTGCAGTCCAATCCCGTCCGTCGTGTGCGTTACCACTCCAAACGGAGGTGTTGGTGGGTGGGTGTCATTGGCAGCACACGTAATGGGCGCCGCGATACCAGATGTCCTTCGGCCAGGAGTCTTGTGATGGTTCGGGAAGACACAGGGACCCGTAGTGAAGGTGCTTCCTGTGTCTGGATAGCGACGAATGAGGCAGTTGGCTCTACGCGTGCGTTTCGTATGATGTGACGGTCTTCTCGACGACTGGTCTGTCGAGGGCGTCCTGAGTCTGGTCGCCGTGTAAATGACGTCTCTTCTGTCCACTAGTCCCGACACCTCCTCATAGTACAATCAGAACGGCCTAATTCACGAGATACTCACCGAGCTGACCACCCAGCTTCCATCATCCCGATGATTCTTCCCCTCTCGAACTCCGACAGCTGTTCATATCGTCTTCGATGGCGGCGTAACGGCATGCCTACCTCAACATTTCCTTTGCAAAAGATTAAGTACACTCACACAAGCTCTGCTTACCTGTTTTATACTCCAAGGAGAACGAAGTTCAACGCCCTCTAGTGGCATTACGCAATGCGCAATCACGCTGCATTTCTAATCATTTGTATATCTGGCCGACATGTA
The DNA here is from genome assembly GCA_947359465.1 of Metellina segmentata. NCBI lineage: Eukaryota > Metazoa > Arthropoda > Arachnida > Araneae > Tetragnathidae > Metellina > Metellina segmentata. The sequence continues at coordinate 101,866,543 of OX375874.1, forward strand.
TCTTCATGCCAAGTTTCGTTACGATCCCACAATTATTTCTTGATGTGCAAATTTTTATGGCAATGAGTGTAATAGCGGCATTAGAAAAAAAATCTCCTTCGTCGTGTTGCCTGGACTATTTTGAACAAACCAGGTCAATTTGGTAATTTTCTGATCCGTACTTTCTCGGGAAATCGTCTAAGAATCGAGCGAAAACGCGAGTTTTCAATCCTTTGGCGGCGGTAGTAAATTTTTTTAAATATAAAGCAGGCCTCGAAATAGATTTTTTAGTGCAGGTGCACCTAAGTTTTTAAATTAGGTGCACAGGTTATATTTAGGGTGCACATTTAAAAAAAAACGTAATATAAGGGCATTAATGTAGTGTAAACTACTTTATTATTTGGGTATGTTTATATAGGTTAGTAGTAGATAATAAAAGTAGTAAAGAAGTAAATAAAAATATTAAAACATCTAAATTCTCCGGCGCACGACTGTCTCGGCAGTCGCTTCAGCAGAGCCATATAGCAAATGTTTCGATCATCGGAAAGTTCTGGTGGCAGGGGCACAAGTAAACCTTCCTCATGTATAAAACCTTTACGCCCTAGCAATTTTGTTTTCGCTTAGTGTGTATTTAGGAATTTTAATTACGTTCCTTTAGAGCAAGAGAGAGAGAGAGGCCGATACTAATATTTTGCTCAAACATCAAAATAATATAACACGTTTTACCCCTTTTTTTAACGTTAGGTAAACTGCGTGCATCTAGCGAGAAAAATTAGGTGCACAATTTTATTTTCATGTGCACAGTGCACCTGTGCACCCGGGTATTTCGAGCCCTGATATAAAGAGATATATGTGGAAGATTCTGGGAGTACTAAACTTTATTTTCAGTGTAGGATCAATATATCCCCTAGTTAAAACATAATAAAATAACGACGTATCTTTTATTTTGTTTTGCGTACAGCATTGGATATACGATTACTGAAAATAAGTAATTCAAACAAACAAATTACGAGAAAAGTTCTTTACTATTATTTCTAAGAAACCAAAACATAAATGATCATAATTTGTTGTTAGAAATTGATTTTCATACTTACGCGATCATTTATTGCAAATTGCACTACTATAGGTATATTTGTAACATTCCATTCATAGTGTTGTTTTATCGTATGATTTTGTTTCTGTGTGTAATGTTTTGTAATACTGAAATAAGACTGTAACTCTAAGTTCAACAAGTCATTTAATAATTAGAGACACCGCAATATACAAGCATAAGAGCGATACGAGCAGCATAAAGACTAGGGGGCAACTAACGCACTGTATATAATGAAAAGGATTTCATCAGACGAATGAATTGGTAAGATAACATAACAGGAAAAAGTAATGGAAACAAATGAATGCATAAATCTAAATTAAGGAAGAGTAATATAAACTATATAGAGTACGCAATAAAAAAAATATTGGTGATATAATACAAACACACAAAGTAAATATACATCATTAGGACAGATAAATAGGAAGGTAGTTGAATTTTCGTCGCGCTGGAGCAACGCAACGGACTATTGGCTACGGTGCCGAGAAGAAAGATCCGAGGAAAGCGTAATTTTGAGCTGTGGTCGGATGATGAGGTCAATAACTGATCTGTCTACCCGTCTCCAAACATACACTCGTCATGTGATCATCGTGCTTCAAAATTACATGGTGTCCTGGATCTAGCTTCAGACAAATGAGGTGATAAAAATACGTTATACATGAAACAGGAATATAAACACAGGAAAAAGTAATATTAAACACCCGTGATTTACGAATCATGAATGTAAACATTCCAAGGATATAACAACAAACTCGAATTAAATTTATTTCTTGTATGTAAAGAAGACAATCTTCAACTGAAGACTCAAAAATTATCAAACGCTTAATCACAAAATTTGCCCAATTCTGTTTGAAATTGCTATGACAACCAAACTATTTTCAGTTTCCTAAATCGTTCCCTTAGACATAAGAATTTAACATCGAACAAGTTTTGATAAATCAACACAAAACTGTCGCGAGCTAAGCAATTTGAAGAGGAGAATCACAAGCACATGAAGAGAACAAAGTTCGAAAAGTTGTTCACCAGCGCAACGAAACTGCTGAGTAAAGACGGTTTGTCTGAATCAGCTTTATTGCCAGTTTTACTGCTATATTTTCTGTCGAAAACAATACATAACGCAGTAAATTTTCAGAATTAAACCTCTTATGTATGCGGCGACAGTATTGAAGGTTACTTTTTTCAGGTAAGAGAAAAAGGAGCATGTATTGATCCTGTGTTCGTATTTTCGAGTCTTTTGTGCGTATGAAGTAATAAAAATGGCACGGAAAGGATCAATTGAGTCATGCATTTATGGTATAAAAAAAACGGAAAATTCCCCCCTAATCATAATTGTTAAAAATTTATCACAATAAAATGAACCTCAGTTTTTAGAAGATGCGCCTCTCTTATAAAATAATCGATATTCAATTTCGTACAAAACAAAGGCATCTTATACATAATACTCGTAACGGGTTTATCTTATACCTTAAAACATAAGCATAAGCAGCTTGTGTTGTACTATACATTATATCGCAGCCTTTTTGAATTATTTTCGCCATCAAAAACTAGATGATTCGTTTTAAGTAAGCTTCGAAGAGCAATTTCATTCTGAAAGGCATTCGATCCTTTAGAGATTAGAACTATGCATTATTAATAATTCACGCAATAGAATAAAATACGTTATTTTTTTTTTCTAAAGAAATGAGTATCACGATTCAATATGGAATACTAAATACGAATTTCGATTCAATTTGGAACGTAAAGGAAAGAGACTGAAAGAAAAAAGAATTTAAGGAATTCTTGTTCTGTTTCTCTTTTTTTCCAAACTGTGTTATGAATAAAAATGGAATTTCGAAGAGTTTTCATTTCGCATTCAAAAAATACCCGACAGAATGCATTGTATTTTGTTTCTTATTTGTGTATAGTCACGATATTATTTTCAGGAAAAATGGAGGAATAACAGAAATATATTCAAAGTACTCAAGAAAAGATACGTAGAACAACGGAAAAAACTTTTGTGATATCCCAGTCCCAGAAGAAATTCATAATAAATCCTTACATTATTTGAAGTTTATTCTGGATACCACACAAAACCGATTTTTACAAAAAAGAATAATAAAAATGTGCTGAAATAGTTGAAAAGCACTCGCAACATGACTTTTTGAGTTTTGATCAAAACAGAATTGCTTTTTCTTTACAAGAATTCGTATCTTCTTAGTAGCATGAGTCCAATAAACTGTACTATCGTTTTTGCACTAATTGTATTACAGAGAAATAACGCATGCTTTAAATATTGTTGCGTGTTAATACTATTTTTATAAATTTTGTAATCTAAATAATAGAAAAGTAATCATGTTTAAAAGTAACGTATACGTAGTTTTATAGGCAACTCGGTTGTATATTGATAACTGCTAATGAAAAATCAAATAAGCTCACTCGCTGAACTTCCTTCTTTCAAACAACAAAATTTTACATAGTGTGAAGTACGTAGATAGCATTTCGGTTGAGGTATACCCATCTAGAGCCATAAACGGTGGGAACTTTTGCATGAACCAACATTTGGACGGGATGCTTAAAGGAAGGTAGACGGGCTCTGGAAAAAAATTGTCTTTAAAAAGCGGACGGTTAAGTCAAAACAGTTGCGAAAGCTATGATCTAAAATATCATACATTTGTCAAAGTTTGATTGAACTAAGTTTATAAACTGAGTACTATTCACTTATATTTAAAACCATCAAATTGCACGTACATTTCACCACCAATGGTCGAGTGGCAAAAGGAGTTCCGCTTAAGAAACTAGCAGGTTGGAGCAGATGATTATGAATTCCAATATCTTATGGCTGCTTGAAATTTATTTATTTCCTAAAGACAATACGTTAATATATTCCAGTACTTAAAGAAGGCATGCCCTCAACGGTTGATGGTGAGGGCCATCTGGTAACAACTTCAGAAAGTGCGTTGATGCAACACGAAGACTGACACTTTCCTGCCAATTATTGCTTGAAAGATCACACGATTTGTGGGCCGACATTGGAAAAAATAATACTAAATAAATGTGTGTTTAATAATCCTGTTGGTTATCTCCACTAGGCATCTCGTCGTTCGAACAAAAAATGACGACCTTGATATGATCATCATCAAAAACTTGGCATTATCTCGTCATTAATATAATTGGTCAAAAATTGGCGAACAGTTTAAAAGTAATCATTTTCATACATAAATGAATGAATAAAGTTTAGAATAGTGTTCTTATTTTGAATCCATATACTTATTCAATAAGATGTTTCAACATAGCAATGAGCCGCGGTAGCTCAGTCAGTAGAGTGTCGGGCTCGCATCGGAAGGGTTGTGGGTTCTGTCCTCAGCGGAGCCTGCAATTCTGATGGTTGCTAGATCGGCGCTTAGACCTGGCTAAAGACCGTCGTGTTCGCTAATGGTGGCTGGGGCACGTTAAATAGGTCGTGGTCACAAAGTCCCCCATTATCCCATACCAAATCAATACCTCTGGGGATACCTGATCAGTGGGTTATCGGCCTCTGTTTGGGATCTTAGTTACGATATGGGTGTAAAAGGGACCTTCCTGTAAAAACGGATGTGTCATGTATGAAAAAGTCCAACCCTCCGGGGCAAAGGCACCCCCAATCGGGTCACATATGGCCCGAACAACAACAACAACATAGCAATATTTTTCATTTAATGTTGAATTATATTTATAATTGTTCATTAGATTCATAATTTCAAGTACATATATCATCAACAGAGCAGAATTCCAATAACTGACATTTTTAATCTGTTTGGACAAAATTATCAAAATGCTTATAATCTTTGTTAACAGCATAAAAATTAAAAGTTAATATTTAAACGTCTGTAGTGTAAAAAAACTGTCTCTACTCGGTGTTCATCGAAAAAAGATAACAAGAAATCTTATAGCTCATACATATCTCGTTAGACTATTTAGGACGGTATGGGATCAATTTCGAAGGGAAGTATCCGAGGACCAAACCGCGTAATTTTTAACCATGCTAGGATGACGAGGTCAGTTCATCAGATGGCACCTCAGTACCCAAACTTCTACAAAACACAAACGGGAGGACAATTGAGGCCACAACGGATTTAACGTGAATCATCCGTCACGTACAAGATGGACATGGTTGTTGAGATGGTCAAGATGGTCGGTTGGAAAGAGATTCGAACTCAGAACCCTAGACAGTGGCGACCTTTTGCATCATACAGATCACAGACAATTTAAAAAGTTGGTTGTTCAACACAGGTCATGCAATCAGAATTCCTACATCTCATACAGACTATGGTTGGAGCTATCTTTCAACATTACTTGTTCCCATGTTATCCGAATTATCTGACGTTTCTTCTGTGGTCAACAGGTATCCCATTTTCCTTAGCTGGCTAGGTCCCCCAATTTGTCTCTAATCGAACACGTGTGGGATATGATTAATCTAGAATTTGTTCTCCGGTCATAATCAATAGCTACAACTAATCAATTCTAGTTTCTTATCGAATCTGTGTTCCGCTACACTTCTTAGACAGTCATCGTAGTCTTGGTCGGTCAATGTTACACCGTTTTCAATCAGTCATAACGTCTAAAGATAATAACTGATAAATTGTAAGGGCATATTGAATATATAATACGCTACACTACTTAGACAGTCATCGCAGTCTTGGTCGGTCAATGTTACACCGTTTTCAATCAGTTATAACGTCTAAAGGTCACAATTATTAACTGTAGGTGCGTATTGAAACTGTGTTCCGCTGCACTTCTTAAACAGTCATCGCAGTCTTAGTCAGTCAATGTTACACCGTTTTCAATTAGTTATAACGTCTAAAGGTCATAACTGATAAATTGTAGGGGCATATTGAATATGTATTCCTCTACACTACTTAGACAGTCATCGCAGTCTTGGTCGGTCAATGTTACACCGTTTTCAATCAGTTATAACGTCTAAAGGTCACAATTAATGAATTGTAGGTGCGTATTGAATCTGTGTTCCAATGCACTTCTTAGACAGTCATCGCAGTCTTGATCGGTCAACGTTACACCGTTTTCAATCAGTTATAACGTCTGAAGGTCACAACTGATGAATTGTAGGTGTGTATTGAATTTGTGTTCAGCAGCAATTCAGACAGCTATCAGTTTTTGTCGGTCAATGATGCACCATTTTCATTCAATTATAACTTCTAGAGGTCACAACTGATGAATTGTTGGTAGGTATTTAATCTGCATTGTTAGACATTTCAGGCAGCTATCTCAATCTTTGTCAGTAGAAGGTACATCGTTTTTAATCAGTTATAACGTCTAAAGATCACAACTGGTGAATTGTAGGTGCGTATTGAATCTGCAACACTTCAGACAGCTATCGCAGTCTGTCGGTCAATGGTACACCGTTTTCAATCAGTACTTATAGCTGCTAAAAGTCAAAACTGATTAATTGTAGCTGCGTATTGGATCTTCATTCAGCGGCTTGTCAAACAGCCATCGTATTCTTTGTCGATTAATGTTACACCGTTATCAATCAGTTATAACTGCTAAAGGTCGACGCACAAATTACTGATTTTAGTACGTTGTTTTTGACTTGCAACTCTATAATTTATTCTTACACGTGGTTTTAAAAAGATATCAAGTCCATCAAGATTTGTCAAATTTTGATGATGACTAGGTATCTTGTCAAATGATATTTTTTGAGATCAAGATGACAAGACCACACACACACAGAAGGTATTTTGATATTAAAATTTCAGGATCTGGTCAGTTTTCTTTCCAGGACCATCAAGTTTTGGTCATTTTTTTAATAACAAGACATCATTAATAAATAGACATCAATAACCATCAGGATTTATACCTTGTAACACATGCCATTGTATGAATGGATTTCATTTCTGTATCTCAAACCGTTGCTGGTATTTCGAATGAACGGCAGCGCATTTATTTAACTGATGGAATTTTAGATTGGAAATACAATGTAGTTATTAGTAGTCAAAATAAAACATTAAAAAAAAACCTTCGCTTGGAGTTAATAAAAACCTCAATTCACTCATGAAATTAAAAAATATATATATTAATCTGATTATGAAACAAATCTACTTAAATCAGAAACTGAGAGCACGTCTTTAAAAATGTTTTGAAAATTAATTGCACAAAGCAAGGTCTACTAGTGAACGGAACTTCGAACAACAAGGTCGTATACACACAAAAAAAATATCAACATTTGTTTTCGGGGGGATTTCGGAACAATAATTAATTTCACTTCTCTTGGGAACAGAGATTTTACAGATCCGCGACTTAATTAATTTTATAAACGAGCAAACGAGACGAATGAGCATTAAATGAATTATTTTGAGCTCTCACATGCAAAATTAATTAATCACCATCAGGATTTATTTTCATAAACCCATAGTTAAGAGGAGCAGTGAAATTTTTATTAAAAATTATTTACAATATCCGAATCGGTGAAGAGAACGCTAAATTATTAATTAAACAAATTCCAACTTTCGATGTTCTATGATTGTAAGTAATTAATGTAGTCGTTTTAGTCATGTAGAACGCTTATTTTCAATCTTCGAATGATCGCGTAAATTTTAATTAAGAGACTAATAATGTCGGAGAGTTAGTAACGTTTGTCTTATGTACAAAAGGTTATCTTAAAGATTCTCAACACTTTTTTTGGAATTTGTAGAACTGAGAATGATTATTCTGACAGTAAGTCGAATTTTTGCTGGTTCATTAAAAGCTGCACACTGTTAGTTTGATGCAAAAGTTCGTCCCGTTTCTGGCGCTAGGCATTGTATCACTGAACCTATGTGTAATATACTTTATGTGTGTAAGTTTTATGTTGTTTGAAAGATGGAATTTCAGTAAGAGTACTTGGGAAGTAATTGTGTTATTTGGTGTTGTTTTTTAAACTGTGTTAAGCTTTAAAAATGCCAGAAAATGAGTATTTTCAATGCTTTGCAGAAATATAAAAAAAGTATGTTTTATGTAGAGTGAGGGTGTTAACGATTACACGTGCCGAAAGGCTAGGCCCTAGTCGAAGCGATCAAAATATCGCTGTCGCAGAAAATCTAGAACGTACGCATATAGCGATAGATAAAACACTGAATTTAAATAAAAAATTTTGACTGGCATTGTTTAGTTCTTTTGGTAAAATTGGGATCGTTAAGCTATTACACAGGTAGTTGTACCTGTGTAATAGCTCTTTAAAATTTTAACGGATTTGAAATCTGCGAAACATTTTACACCAGATGATGCCTTACATTTGATTTTCTTTAAATAAATAATTTTTCAATTATAACTTTTTTATTTTTGCAATACGAATAAGTTTTCCAATGGATGTCACTGAAACTACCTGTGTAATAGCTCTTGTTTCGGGCGAGAAGTAAACAGAGTAGGTATTGGGTACATCTAATAACAAGTCAAAAGTTATTGAAAAGGCAGTTTTACAAGTTATTTGAAGTTTTATGTGAGCACTGCAAAGTTTTTCTTCCAGTATTACCGAATGACAAAAAGTAGTTTTGACGAATTTTCGGGAATAATTGGTCCATCAATAACATATAATGACACAACGTGGAGAAGGTCCATACCACCTGAAGAACGTTTGTCATATTATGTTGACACACTAAAAACACAAAATTGCGACAAATTACCTTTACATTTACCATTACAGTTCTAATATTTACTTTATCCCTGATTTTCGTGTAGCCGGTAAATCTCACCATCTGGATCTTTCCAAAGCAAAATTTGAAATAATTATGACCCCCTTAGTTAATTCTCCTTCCTCCAAACATTATTATTATGCATATTAAAACCCGCAACGTTAAAACAGTAACGCCTTCTCCCTCGCCTTGATCACATTGATTGATTTTCACACTAAAATAAATTGTTTTGGGAATGCTGCTCGTTTACTAGATATCGGATATTTAAAATAAATACACCTATAGAATGCCCTTTGGTCCCTCTATATAACTAAACTACCCCAACACACAAAACATATCTTCATATCTTTAATTCCACAAGGCTATAAATTCAAGTATTACGCTCTTTTACATCCTCCCCACGTTAAGAGAGTCAATATATTGAAACAAACCAACACTTAATTCCACATATCTTTATTGTTAATTTACTTATCCCTGAGCTTCTTTCAGGCGGTGAGTCACATATTCAGGACCTTTCCAATGCGTGTTTGGTAACAATAAGAACCGCAACAGTGTCAACCCTCAGTCTTATCTCAAAATTTGCACTTACACAAACTAAAACTCACCATATTAAAGCATAATTTTTGAATTTCTTTATTTCCCATTTTTGATCAGTACCATTACTAATATTAATATTATAGCGAAACTTATTCACTTCGTCTGAATATCGTGGCTCAGTCGGTATTGCACCTTACTGCGAATCGGAAGGTACAGAGTTCCAATCCCACTAGAGGCAAGTGGCCTAAAAGTAGATTTCATTTTAAAACTTCCTTTATGTTTGTTTCTCACTTCTTCAAATCGTCATATGACCGTGGTTCAAAATTACGAGGTATTGTCCTCGGATCTTTTCCTTAAGGGACTGATCCCGGACCGTCGTCAATAGCCCGTTGTGTTGCTCTAGTACGACGTTAACTAAAAATTACCAATTACCTCACTTCTTCAAGAATATACTTATGTTACTTTCTAGAACTTTCCAATCTCGAATGTTCGATTGATTTTCGGAAAAGGTATAAAAGCAGATGTATCACTCAGTTCAAGTGGACAATAAAGTCTCGAGTTGAGTTCAATAATCGTTGTCCTCGCTTGCCTTTTGAAAATATACACCAAGAGGTGTTTGTTGTTGTTTCTTATGCCTACATTGGCAGACCAGAGGAGTGCCAGCCCGTCGAAGACGGCAAGAGAAGAGGCCTTCCATGTTATTGAGCCCCATTGGGAGGAAGTCCGACTTTGCTCGACATACATGACACATCCGTTTTACAGGAAGGTCCCTTTCATACATCCATTCACTCACACATATCGTAATTTAGATCTCAATCAGAGGCCGATAACCCCCTGATCAGGTACCCCCAGAGGTATTGATTTGGTATGGGAACATGGGGGACATTGTGACCACGACCTATTTAACGTGCCCCAGTCACCATTAGTGAACACGACGGTCTTTAGCCAGGTCGAAGCGCCGATCTCGCAATCATCAGATTTGTAGGCTCCGACGAGGACAGAACCCACAACCCTTCTGATACGAGCCCGACGCTCTACTGACTGAGCTACCGCGGCTCACACCAAGAGGTTAGCCTACCTAATATAAATCTACGCGACAATATCCTGAGTATATTTACTCTTTCTTTGTCCCCAGAATTGCATTGTGAGTTAATTACTGTTAATATTCGTCCATCATCACATCCGGTATATTCGTTGTCAGATATTTTATACAACTATTTGAAGTGTTTTAAACAGAAACCAGAACATGAGTGCTTCTAAACTGCGACTAAACTATTGCTAGTGGATGCATGCACCTGCCTTTCCGTATGATTCATTGGGTTAGAGCAACACTCGCGTCGCAGCGAAAATATGACCGGTTGCAACTTTTTAATCGCGGCGATTCTTTAGTCGCAAGTGCGTGCACCTGTATATGAAACAATGAGTTTTATATTTGCGACTAAAAAATCGCGCGACTAAAAATAGCAAGTGGAGGTCTAGACTAAGTGGTTCAGAAAGTTTCGTCACCTGGATCAGTTCTTTAGCCAGAAACCTCGGAACTGGATCAGTTCTTTAGCCAGAAACCTCGGAACTGGATCAGTTCTTTAGCCAGAAACCTCGGAACTGGATCAGTTCTTTAGCCAGAAACCTCGGAACTGGATGCAGCTACCGGAGAGATGAAGAAAGGCTGTCGAAAAGAGAACGACACACACTATACTGAACAAATGTATTATTTAGTAAATAAAATAATTTTTCTTCAGTTTTTGTCGAAAAAAACCGGGCAAATTTTTCTATCAACTCAAGGCGTACGTACCTAGAAGTTTTATTTTTTTAATTTTAATTTTAAAAATCCAGTTTTTTCCCAGTAAGTCATTGGTTTGTGCTTGAAATCTTTTCAGTGTGAAAAAAACTTTACTAAATAAAAAAATCATAAAACTAATTATTAGTTAGCTAATTAAGATGTGATGAGCTAATTACAGTGTTTTTTCAAACAGCGATATCTCGAATTCTAATTTGTCTAAAAAGACAATTTCAGTTCGAAATTTTACCAATATTATTTTTCATGTTTTACCCCTCAATCAAGTTGCTAGAGAGAAAAAGTTTCCTGTTACACCTTTTTTCGACAAGGATGCATAAACAAATCAAGATTTCTTTCTGGAAATTGAGCATTCAAAAATCCATTCAAAATTTATTTCTTAACTAATAACTCTGATTGAGGGTCGAAACATCCACTGTAATTATATAGATTATAACGATATAAAAATAATTTTAAAAATTAATTTATTGTTTAATTAATACTGTTGGTACAAAGCATCCTATTGTAAAAACTTATTTTCTCAGAAATGAGTTCAAAGGTTTGGAAAGATGTCTGTTCATTGTGACAACACCTAACGAAAACTCTTCTAACTCGAAAACTATTCCGAATATTTGCAATAACTTGGCATCGTTTGAAAGCTAAAGAACTGAAGAATATTTTGAAACAATAAAAAAAACTTCGACTTTATGGTCGATTTTTTTTTATTTCTAGTGTGTACAATGTACTTATACCTCAATATTATGTTGCAAGCGAACTTCTTGATTGGTTGGTTTGGGTTTTATGGCGCAAGATCCAATAGTGGACAAGCTGTGCCAGACTCAAGAAATCAATGAAATATTTAAGAATCTATCCATCAAATAAAAATAGATTAAAAATAAGTATGTGGGGAAGTTTAAAGTATTTTGGTCCTAAAATCTAGAGGATTATCCTCGTCATGAACGTAATAAAATGTATTAATGAAGTGATGGAGTTTAAAAGACGTGAAAAATAAAAAGAATTAAATGCGAACTTCTTGAATTCATGCAAAATTCTATCGTAGTTTAATGCAGGAAAGGAGATATTTAACGAGCACAAGAATATATTTCAAATCATTCAAATAAACTTGACAGCACTTTTTCATTCCCCCCCCCGTTACTATAAATGTCTATAATATATTCCCAGCACGAGAATTCAAACCTATTTCCAATCCAGCTTCACATTTTCCTGATTACTTTTTCAGTCTCCTATGCATAACAAGTTATTCAAGGTAAAATATTAGATTGATTCAAAAGATCTTACCGTTTTTTCGACAAAAAAATTAAGAAAATTATTTTATTTACTCAACCTTACATTATTTTATTTACTCAACCTTACAAAAAAGAAAACTAGCCACTACGTGGCTAGCCCGGCGTTGTTCGTGCCAGTGGTGTAAGTTATTAACCGGGTGTAAAATTTTCCGCAGATATCAAATCCGTTCAAGTTTTTAAACTGTCTTTAGCGATTCCGATTTTACGAAAAAGAATTAACAATCCCAATCAAAAATTTTTTTATTTTTTGCTCTAATTCCCTGAAATGGCATAGGACAGGAAATGAAATCCGTCTTCTTTTTTTAACGCGAAGGGCAGAAGATGCAATCTGTTTCACGTGACGTCACAATCTCTTGCGAAAATAGAAAAGATATATTCAATTTAAAAATTATTTATTTAAAGAAAATCGTATTTTCAGGTATTGATCCAAATTGACATTTTTCCACAGATTTCAAATCCGTTGAAATTTTTACTCTATCTTTAACGGTCTAGGAGGTGGAAATAATAACTAAGTGAGTTCAGTTAAAAGATTTATCGGCTGACTGGATAATTATTCCTCCGCACAAAATCAAAGCGGAAACGAGAAAAAAAAAATTCTCCGAGTTCCCCCGCGATGAAAAAAACTTGGCATGATTCCAAAGGCTTACAGCAAGGACACATGGGTAGAAAAAACCCAGATTCGGGTGTTTCTTCTTTTCTCCGGAAGAAAGGCGTTGAAAAACCGATGGAGAATAAAACTATTAAATTCATTTAAAAATCTTCTAGATTGAATTTTAAAATTCGCCGCGACCCAAAAATTGCAAAAAATTTGGACTAGTGTGCCAAATCTCATTGCAGTTAGTGCCATAGAATCGTCAGGATTTTGCGGCCACGAGAAAAAACAGACAGACAAACACTTCCTTTTTTAGAGATGTGCCGTTCTGTTCGGTGACCTTTCTCATCTCTCAGAAGTTCTGAGGTTTTAGGCAAAAGAGCTGATCCAGGTGAAAAAACTCTCCAAACCTCTTACGGCAAGTGAAGCATTCTTGTCATATCGGAAATACAAAAGCATAATAGGTCGAAATCCTCGTCATTTTATGCAATTTGTAACTCCTAACAAAATTTTAAAAACACAACCAAATGACACAGTTATTTTTCAAGTTGAATTCCTACTTTCCATAGGAAATTCCGTTGAAATTCCTTCTTCCAAACAACATCCAAACTTTACACATGTGAAGTAGAAAACGCTTCGTTTTGCGATGCAATGCCTTCCAGCTGCAAAAACAGGATGAACTTTTGCATCAAAACCAATAACATGCAGAAGTGAGAAATAGCAATGGTACAAAGACGCTTACGTAGATGAAGGCATTAGTTTGACACACTAAGGGATCCTTTAATTTGCAATCGAAATTATATATATATTTTTAAGTGAAAAATGTTAAGCATGAAATGTAAAGTAATAATTTCTAAAGGGTAGTAAAGCACTTTAAATTATATATAGAACTAGCTTATATCACCATCACCCGCACTCATCAATAATTATTTCCCCTGGTTGACGCACTAATTCTTTTTAAAGAAGCTTAATCCACCAAGTGGTTTTGACAAGATATCTCGTCAATGAAGACCTAATCCATTTTGCTTTGGTCGCGATATCTCGTCATCAGGACAGTCTCTATTTTTTCTGATAACGAGATAAAGATATAAAAGTTTTTTTACCCCTAAGGACGAGATACGTCATCCCTCAAGAGCTGGTCAGTTTTGCCAATGACGGTATATCGTATAGAGACAACCACCCCTAATGACTTTACAGAAAAAGATGTGACAGTTAAAAGGCACTTTTTTCGTGTGAATGAATATAATTATTTTTATCTTTAAATTCAATGAAAAGGCGTGACTGTATCGAGCAGGTCAATGAATTTAACTTCATCAAGGAAACGTTTCGCAAATTACGAATCTTAATTTGAATGCTCCGAAAGCATTACAAAGTTACGTTCTTAAATTGATTTCGGTCTCTATAGTTTATTTTATTTCATGTAGAGAGTATTCTCATAAATGTTTACATTTTGATAATTTTAATCGAAAGGAATATTGATTTTATATTCAAATGTCAATTGTTGGTATCCATTGTTTTCCAGATATCTATAAGTTTAATTTCTTACATTGTTGGTAATTAAACAAAAGGTGGAATAAAAGTGTATAACAATGTGCGCGCTTGCAACAGTAGTTTCTCTTTCGGCGTTGTTTTTGAGAATTAGAACATACAAGAAATCGATTTACTTTACTTGAGTTGGCAAATATTATAACTCCTTTGACAACTTTCTAGTGACTTAAATATGGATAAAACAACGGCTGTGGCGTGGCTTTTGTTAACCCCGTGGTTATGGGGAATGTTTGGATTAATCGTAATCGGAGATGCAACATATATTGTACCGCTGATGGTGTATTTCATGTTGGCTCTGACTATCGAAGGTGAGAAGGATACATATTTGGATATCGACTTGATTCAAAGCGAAAATTTTGGAAACGTTGATGACTATGATCATGGGATAATGAAAACGATCAATATGTTACTGAAAATGATTGGGATTATGGAAATCACCGTAAAGTTGATGACTAAGATTGTGAAGAAAATGATGAATAGGATCAAGCGGATGATGAAATTTATGGAAAAGGTAATGGATGTAGTTGTGAGAATATTGATTCTGCCGTTGAATTTGATTTTAGACATAGTGAACTTGATGGATCAGTTGATGAAAGTGATTATGTTGATAACGAAAATCGTTGAAAAGTTGATAAATAGGATCGTGAAGACAGTGAAAAATTTGATTAATTTGACTGTGAAGACAATGAAAATTATGAATATATTGATGTATATGATTGTGCAGACAATGAAAAAGTTGATTAATTTGATTTTTTTTATAATGCATCAGTTGTTGGATATGATTGAGGAGATAACGGAGAAGTTTATGGATTTGATTGTGCGGATAGTCAAAATGATAGAAAAATTGGTGATGTTGACTGTAGTGGTAATGAAAGTGATGGATCAGTTGATGAAAATGATTCTGGTGATAATTAAAATGATAAAAAAGTTGATGGATGTAGTGATTGTGGGGGTGCCAAAAATTATGAAAATGTTGATGGATTTTACTGAGGAGATAATGAAAATGATGGAAAACTTGATGTATATGACTGTGGGGTTACTGAAAAATTTGAAGAATTTGACTGTGGAAATAATGAAAAGGATGGATTATTTGCTGTATGTGATTGTGGGGTTAGTGGAAAATGCGATTGGAGAGATAATGGACACGATGGAAAATTATATGTACATGATTGTGGTGATTGCTGAAATTTTGATGGATGTTCAACTTTGGGGCAGTTCAAAGAATGATGAATAACTTGATGGATGTGATTGGGGAGGTTACTAAGACATATAAATGGACTGATGAATAGGATTGTAAAAAGAACAAGAGAACTAGAATTCGTACCTGGAACTATCATCCGAATATTTCAGCGGAAATAAAAGAGATTGACAAGATTATCGACATATTCCAAGAACGAGTAGAAGTATAGAACTTCTCTTGTAGAAATACACTGAATACCTTAACAAAATCAAACAAAAGTACCGAGATTGTAAATACCTCCAAAGGACATGATAAAAAAATAATAGCATAATTTAAGCATAAATGTACCCCCAAATGCTTTGTGAAACCAGATACGAAGATAGGGCAAATATTAAACCAGAAAAGTATACATCTCTCTCTGTGCTCGGAAGAAGAAAAACCTTATAGCAAAATATTTGAAATATTCCTTGTGTGGGTCGCTTTGAGGAAAACTATATGGCCCTCTTGAACAATAACTACTCTTACATCATGCATCGTTTCAGTTGGAGTGAATTGGTGAAAAAAGATTCAATCCGAACATAATTTAAGATTTATTTATTTATGAAAGAAACGAAGATGATGAGATATTCATTTCGCAACTGATGTAATCAGCAGTGGCTCGATTATCTTGTCCAGAGAACTTAACGTTCCGATCAAGGAATCAATTGAATAGATTTTGGGATGAAATCAACCATTCCGAAAAATGCAGCAGAAGCTCTTCAAGAAGAAAATATCATATTTTTCTGTTTGAAGACTATTATTATTGAATACATCATTTGCAGGGACTACTTATTTACTACCACCATGGAATTCATAGAAGATTGTGCACAAAGACTTTCTAATTAGTTAATTTTCGTATCAATATAATTTTTTGATACCTTAAAGTTCAATAAAAAGAAATAGAATTTGCATCTTTACAACTTTTTATTTTTATTTCATTCATTTATCGCATTTGACCTACTAAATAGAATAATAAAGCACTTTTTCAGAATACTTTAGTCTATATAGTGTATATTATATATTATAATATATTTTGTAAATACATTGTCCCCTACATGAGAGTCAACATATTTTTATATTGTCTTTAAAATCTTCCTGTTCTTGTTTTAGAAGAAATTAGTCGTGTTCTCTTTTACAAAACGTTATTAAAAATGACTATTCTAGTGAAAAAATACTGTGAAGAACGAGTTGAAATTTTGCATTTACGTGCTAAAAGTCACGAATCAATTTCTTTATCGGAAGTTTCCTGGTTCGAATCCGGGTCAATGCATGTATGTTTGTAAGCGCATGGTGAAGAGTCGGCTAGTGCACCTTAAATCTGTTGTGTCCGAAAGTCTTCACGTTGGGTTGATGTGGAAGTTTGCGGTGCCAGCTCAAGTAGAAGTTTGCGGAGAGTGGGGTGCCAGCTCAGGTGTTGCGTCGTTATCTGACCGTGGTTTAAAATTACGAAGTGTTGTCCTCGGATCTTTCCCTTAAGGGACTAATCCCGGACCGTCGTCAATAGCCCGTTGTGTTGCTCTTGTATGACGATAATTAAAAATTACCATTACCTTTGCCAACGGCTTTGTCTGATTATTTTAGCACACTATTAATTTCGCCAAAAAAATAATTAAAATCTAACTTCTATTTTCTTTCGTTAAGGTTATATACAATGTTTTGAATTTTTTTAATGCTGTCTGCAAGTCTTTGTTATTTTTCGACATGTTTATTTAATGCTTTACAGCAATTATTATTATTAAATGAATATTTGCCAATATACATGCACATTTTCTGATGATAGCGTTTTGTTATAATCAGAATGTGTGCGTGCATAATAATTACAACATATATTACACTGGAGGTATCTATTTTAAGTAGTTAGTTATACTGCAATCGCTTTTGGAACTACAGTAACAGAAAGTCCTTCATACAGTTCATCAATTAATTCACTGAAAATCTCACTTTGTAGAGTACAGTCATGAAAAGAAACCGAAAACTACCTCCATTAGTTCGAGCACTATTCATACTAGAGCAAATTCAAAGGTAGCATTAGATAGCGAATAATGTCCTCTACAGTTCAAAAAATTACATAAGGGGACTTCTTCATATCCCATTTTGTACAAACAACGAAATTTCTTATATAAACACACTGTTTTGATGCCATAATCAGATTCTGAATCGTTAAATCAGTCTAAATATCAAATTTCATATATATACTACCTTTGTATTCCAGAGATATCCAATCCTAAAATGTGTGTCAATTTCAGGGGTCATCACGCTATAAAAAGTCGCTATTTGTAGGTCCAGATTATTTCTTGTTATAGCTACAGAAATTTCAAATTTGAACACGATTTCAAACTTATTTTTCAGCGATTCGAAAATTATTATAGTTACTAGCAAAATACCCGACCTTACTCGGTTTGAATTGGTTTACTCTAGATTGAAGATATAATCAAAATATATAATGACTTACGTTTTTTGTAGAGTAAAAATTTATTTTAACACCTTTCGCCATCTTTATATTTTCTACAACTTACTTTAGACACAAATCCTACACATGCATATCCATTTATGTAATACATTTTACATACATCGCACAATTGCTGTATGACAAAGCTACAAAATGACGAAAGGTGATACTAAGGTTGCAACTATAAAAGACGATTTTGAGGGAGATTTGGAATTCCCTTTCTTAAGTTCTTTTCGTGTTCAACTCAATTAATTAAAATTACGATTTACGGCGAGTGCTCTCGCACTCATAGTCAACAAAACAATATTTTTTTACTTGTGGCACTCTTGCCTCCTGAATGCGACATAGTGAAATTTTGCAATCTTCTCCTGTCATTATTAGAACGAATTTTTTAATGTTGGAAAAAGTTCTAGTTTGTATTTTTAAACATTATTATTCTTTCAATAACGGCGTTATTCTTTAAATAACGGCATTATTCTTTCAATAATGGCATAACTACACTTAAAATTTACTGAAAATTTATACTGACTTACCTAACATTTTTAAGTCTAATACTTTGTGGTGCTGTTGCGTGTGATGAGAAGGAAAACACATTTATTAAAATAATAAATATTTAAAACAGAAAACAGTGAAATAGAACAAAATAAAAGGTGTCGGAAAAATTGTTCTAAAGATATTAATTTGTGATTCATTTTTATCTCTTGATCTCGCACAGTTGCCACAATTTACAACTAAAAGTGCACAAAATTTAGAAATGTGAAATTAATTCAGAGCGAAAGAAACAGAAAATATCACTGCTCACGCGATCTTGTTCATTCTCGTTTCGTTGAAATATATCGTCTGTCTCAGCCCCCAGGGGCATTCCTTCTTTAGGTTTGTACGGGCTTCGCGACCCCGGGGTACCTGAGTGATCTTCCCTCCCTTTCGTTCTGCTTCTCCTCTACCCTTAGCTTTTTGCTTTTTCTTCCTCCCTCGTTGTGGTTGCCTTTTCGGAGGTGAGGGCTCCCCTTGAGAAGCTTTTCGCCAGTCTGTGCCTTTAGCTCCTCTTGGGGATTATATCACCCACGTGTTTGCCGTGCGTGGAGACCTGTGTTTTCGGAAAGGGAGATCCTGGTGATTGAGGGACAACATAACGCCCCAATACATTGCTTCGGCTCCTGCTTCGGACAAACAGGAGGTGTACTATGGTCCCAGTACATTAATCGGCTGGTGGGAATACCCTGCTTGGGCTAAGGACCCGCTCACCAACTAGCTCCTTAGGGCAGTCATAGAGGTGAGTTGGGTTCGTATAGTCCCTGGTTAGCACCGGTACATTAACCTGTATCCCCTCGTTGGACTCCATGGTGGGTGGTGCCGCCGGGGACTGAAAATTTATATTTAAATCATGGAAACTCAAAAATCAACTTCTCCTTCAGTGGAGCACTTAACTAGTAAAAATAATGAAACTAATATACCAGAACACAAATTTTTTATAGTAAAAAGCAATGAAGGAAATCTAAAAAACATATCAGCTATACTACTTCACAAAACAATATTAGGAGAATGGTCGGAGAGACAAAAAATATTAAAAAAAACCTAGCAGGTGACGTACTCGTAGAAGTCTCTAATAAATCACAATCTTTAAATATCCAAAAAATAAATTCCATCGGTTCAATAGCAGTCACCGTTACACCACATAAAACTTTAAATTCATCTCGAGGCGTAATTTCGGAATCCGACTTAGTTCATGACACCGAAGAAGACATCCTTGAATCCCTGTCCCAACGATATGTAACCAATGTCAAAAGAATAACAATATCAAGAAATGGCCAAAGAATACCCACCTAACACGTAATACTAACTTTCAATACACCAAATCTACCTAAACATGTTAAAATAGCCTATATGAATTGCCCGATACGACCTTTCATTCCAAATCCAGTCCGTTGTTTCAAATGCCAAAGATTCGGCCACTCTTTCCTTGCTTGCCGTGGCAAAGAGACCTGTGCAAAATGCTCTAGTACAGATCATAAGACCGATATCTGTACATCATCGTCCCTTTGCTGTGTAAACTGCAAAGGTGACCATCCAGCTTTTGCCAGGTCTTGCCCTAAATTTCTAACCGAAAAAGAAATACAAACTATTAAAGTGCAGCAAAACATTTCATTTCCTGAGGCCAGAAAAATTGTAAATGATCGCACCCCGAAACCAGGAATATCGTACTCTTCAGTAGTAAAAAAAACTTTTAAAACTAACGGAACTCAAACCGATGTAACTATTTTTAAGCCATCTGCCCAACATAAAACTTCAATGAACCAACCTATAACGCCTCTTTTTTCTAAAGCATCAGCTACAACCTCAACAAATACAAAACACATAAATCAACCAAATCGATCTATAAATTCTTTAAAAAGAGCCATATCATCTGAACAAAGTAATATCAAAATAGCTAAAAGTACTTCTCAAACCTCTCTTCAGCCTGATGTTACATCCAGAAACTTGATAATTAATCCTTCTACAAGCGACCTTATAAATCTATACAACACCGAAAGCGATATTTCCTCTGTTGAGAGTGATGGCTTGGAGACTTCGCCACCCAAGTCCAAAAAGGATCTTCGGCAAGACAGATCTCGTCCTAGGACGAGAAAACATAAGTAGTTTCTTCTTTTCTTTTATCCTTTATTTTTATGGCTTCCTTTCTTTCCTGGAACTGCCGCGGGGTTTTCGTCAAAAAATTGATGACGTAAAAGATATCATAAATAAACACAAGCCAGCTGCAATCGCCCTCCAGGAGACCTATTTAAGAAAGAATGATACCACCAACATTCGTCATTTCACTATATTTCGAAAAGATTACGATGATGGCCAAAGAGCATGTGGAGGTGTTGCTTTGCTTGCCTCCCATGACTTTCCAGTCACTCAAATTAACCTTAAAACAAATCTACAAGCTGTTGCTGTAAGACTTCATGTCAATATTTTAATAACAATATGCAATTTATACTTACCTCCTAACACCCATGTCGCCACTTCTGAATTAAATAATTTAGTACATCAACTTCCGCAACCATTCATTATACTTGGTGACCTAAATGGCCATCATATTCTCTGGGGCAATTCAGACATTAATAGTAGAGGCAAACAAATTGAAAAACTAACAACGGACAACGATTTATGTATAATGAATAACGGCCAACCTACCTACTTTCATTCACCTTCACTTACTTACCATTCAATAGATCTGGCAATTTGCACTCCTTCAGTTTTACCATTTTGGACCTTTTTTGTGGATCCTTACCTTTTCAATAGTGACCATTATCCTATAAAACTAAAATATGCAGGCCAATACCAACCTTCCTCTGTCAGCAAACCTAACTATATATTTGAAACTGCCAACTGGCCACTTTTTAGTAGCCTTGCTGACCTTACTAATATGGTAGAAAGTGATGATATAAATTAAGTTACTAATAAAATTACAGACATAATTATAGCAAGTGCGGACGCCTCAATTAAAAAAGTCATTAATAAGCCTAAAAAACAAAAGAAACCTTGGTGGAATGAGGAATGTAGCGATGCCTATCGGAAACAGAGGAAAGCCTGGAATATTTTTAATAGATATCCAACTATAGGGAAAACTATATTTTTTATAAAAAAACAAAAGCGGCCTTTCGAAAAATACAACGACGTAGTAAGAGGGGTTCTTGGATGAATTATATCAATAGTAAAGTCACTAGTAAACAATTATGGAACCGAATTAAAAGAATTTCCGGTGTTTACCCCAATAGACAAATTCCGATTCTAGAATGCAATAACCAAGTACTATCAGCACCCAAAGATATAGCAAACGCAATTGCTTCATGTCTTTCTGAAATATCCAGCTCCACTAACTACCCTGAAATTTTAAAAAAAATCAAAATTGCGTTTGAAAAGAATAAAATTAATTTTATTTCAAACAGTATATTATCATATAATTGTGACTTTACTTTTCCGGAATTGATAAAAGCTTTATCCTTAGTCCACAAATCAACTCCTGGCCCAGATAATATCAGTTACATCATGCTCAAACATCTTTCAAATAGTTCTCTAAATCATCTACTCAAATTTTACAATAGGATTTAGACCGAACACACTTTTCCGCAGTCATGGAGGTATGCTAATGTAATACCCATACTGAAACCAAATAAAGACCCCAAGAATCATTCGAACTACCGTCCAATAGCCCTGACAAGCTGCCTATGCAAAATTTTAGAAAAAATGGTCAACGCGAGGTTAATTTATGTTTTAGAAAAAGAAAAATGTCTCTCTCCACTTCAAAGGGGTTTTAGAAAACATCGATCCACTATTGACAACCTAGTCGCTCTCGAGACCGAAATAATAAACGCTTTTGTTCAAAACAAACATCTCGTCTCGATATTTTTTGATATAGAAAAAGCGTACGATCTAACGTGGAGACATGGAATTTTAAAGGATATTTTTAAAAACGACATAAGGGGAAATCTGCCTATTTTTATTCAAAATTTTTTAGAGAAACGATATTTTAAAGTACGGATTGGATCAATTTTTTCAGATGTTTTTATTCAAGAGGAGGGAGTACCACAAGGCAGTGTTTTAAGTGTTACTTTATTTATTTTAAAAATTAATATTGTTTCTCAATTGCCGCCATCAGTTAAAGGTCTTATTTACGTTGACGATCTGCAAATTTCATGCGCAGCTAAAGACATTCGTTTAGTAGAGAGACAACTTCAACAGGCAGTAAATAAAATCACGCATTGGACTAATGAAAATGGTTTCAGTTTTCCACCTTCTAAAACCGCTTGTGTTCATTTTTGCAAAAAGCGTAATCTTCATCTTGACCCTGAAATATATTTCAAAGATATTTTAATTAATGTTGTGGACAATTTTAAATTTTTAGGTATTACATTTGACAAGAAGTTGACTTTTCAACCGCATATTTTAAATCTACGCAAACGTTGCGAAAAGGCCCTCAACATATTAAGAGTTTTATCGAAATTATCATGGGGATCTGATCGTACTTGTCTTTTGAAAATATATAGAACTTTAATACGATCAAAGTTAGATTACGGCTGCGTGGTGTATGGTTCAGCAAGAAAATCTGGTCTTCAAACCCTGAACACTATTCACCACACAGCTTTACGTTTATGTTCTGGTGCCTTCAGGACTTCACCCGTAAGCAGCTTATATGTGGACAATTTTGAACCTTCTCTGGACTTAAGGCGACATTTGTTGTCCTTAGAATATTATTTTAGAATTTCCTCAATCCCTCATCGCCCATTGCATACCATTCATCACAGTCCGTATTTAAAACACACACACCTCTATCAAGCTAAAACATCCTACATCCCTACATTTCACTTAAGAATGCTGGATTTGATGAACGGATCCGAACTTTGTTCACTTGACGTCACCCAGAAAAAACTGTATTCTTTCTCTCCTTGGTTTAAGCATTATTTTGAATTTCAAAACCCGTTCCAAAATTTTAATAAAGCAGATACCTCTGATATTATTTACAAACAGCTTTTTCAAAACCATATAGAAAAATACACAAATTTTATACAAGTTTACACGGACGGATCGAAAAGGGCAAACTATGTTGGAGCTGCGTTCACTATTAATCACTCTGTTCACAGTTTTAAACTTCATTCTTCATGTACTGTTTTTACTTCTGAAATCATGGCCATATATAAAGCATTGGAATATATATCTGATCATTGTCATAAAAAGTGTATCATTTTCACAGATTCATTAAGTGTTTTACAGTCATTGAAACATCCTGATCATGACAGTCATCCCATTGTTTTAGAATCACTGAAAAGAATTTATCATCTTTCATCCAGGAATTTTAACTTAATATTTTGTTGGATTCCATCTCATGTTGGGATATCAGGAAACGAGACTGTCGACAAAGCCGCCAAATCATCCGTAACTAATATTAATCATACCATTCCTTATCGCAATCATTACACATTAAACACATTAATATCTTACATTTACAAATTTCTAGAAACAAAATGGCAGAACGAATGGAATGAGCAGACGGAGAATAAGCTTTACGCCATTAAATCAAATATAGCTGAATGGAAATCACTACCTTTAAGAAGACAACAGGTAATACTAACTCGACTACGTATTGGACATACGCGTATAACACATAGACACCTCCTCCTCGGAGAAGACCATCCCATTTGCAATTACTGTATTTGTCCACTAACCGTAAAGCACATTTTAATAGAATGTTCTCATTTTAACAGTCAACGACTTAAACATTTTAATTCTTATACCTTGGTTTTAGATGACATGATCGGAGAGAATCCTCATCCAAGTATTTTTAGCTTTTTACATGACATTGGTTTTATCCATCACATATAATTGTATGTAGTATTCATTCATAATGTTTTGACTCATTTCACTTTATTACAATATTATATATCTGATTTTCTATCTTGAGTTTGGCATAATATGTCCCATGGGGACTCAATGCCACAAAACCGTATCCAATCCAATCCGTCTGTCTCAAATATTCCGAAATCGTTTTCATTGCGCAAAGAACAAAAATAAGACTCGAAATACGTGAAGTATCAGAGCTGAAATTCCATTAAAAAATATAAATTTTTGAAGAATAATTACTTTTTCAGCAGTACTGGTAAAGCAATCGAAGTAATCGTAATATTCAATAGACATTCGAATTTTTCCAAAACTACCGAATTATGGTTGATTTAAGTATACTTACTCAGGTGTTTTAGCATGAAACTCATCTAAATATAACAATAAAGAAATGTTTAATATTGCATTCACTAAACTAATAGATAATGTATAAAATAAAATACACTGCAATCAAATATCTGGAATACAATTCATGTGATGACTACCCAAATACACAAACACAAAATCGAGCATAGAACAGAAAGACGGACAGACAGACTTTCGCAACCAATTCCACTCACTAAATGAAGATAAGTACTCACTGTATGCAAATATCCATGAAAATATCTTAAACCGCGTGGACATGTATAGGGCACAACATACAGACATACAGACAGACAGACACCAAACGAGAAAAAGGCGGATTCGTCATCAGAAGGGTCCAAAACGGATAGAAAACTTGAAATGGGTCGAAAATATTGAATGTACAAACAAACACTCCATTCTTATTTATATAGATAAGAGTAATGTATGCTAAAGTGGAAAAACATTTTTCAAGGGATTGCACACTCTAGCCCTACAATTGTACGTCGTCCACGTATTTTTAAAAGTGGCTGCGATTTTCCAAACCTCATAGGTACTACAACTGGGGGCGGGGCTAACCGTAACGGCCAATGATCGCGAGCGCTGGATAGGAATCTCCTATACTACGCTAAAGACAACTGAAATCCTGTCTGATCCTGTTTGCAGTGTAATAAATGAAATATGTTAAATAATTTTTCTGTTTTCTTCTTTTCTTTTCAGATCCATGGCTATGGGTGGGTAGAGGTGGGAGCCGAAAATGGTATCCTTTTTTATTATATAAGTTAATAATTATATAAGTTAGTGTTTTATGTATGCTTTTTGTTACATCAGAATGGTCCTAAACCAGGGGTGGATACGACACCATCATCCTAAAGCAAAGGGGACGGCAGAGGGATATCAGCTGGTTCAGGAGTGGTTCTTAGATTATTTATGTAAAATCAACGGAAGCTTGGAAAAATATAAAAAGGGTATTTAAAAATTAGGAAAAGTAATTTAGAATCAAAAGGAATTAAATTGGAATTTTTTTAAAAATAATTTTGAGGACCTGAAAAATTCTCCGTTAGCTGGTTTTGAACTCGGGAAGTCATCCTCCACTGCCGACGCCAATCTGAAGGTAGGTAACTTTAGCCATTAGGCCATCGTTGCTTCAAGAAAAGAAGATCTTTAAAAGAAGACTTCATTTTATATTTGGTTGATTTCAGTCTCATTGGCTGTTAACGTTAGCCCCGCCCCTAGTTGTAGTATCTATGAGGGTTTGGAAAATCTTTGATTTTCTTTGTAATGTAAGCATTGTGAACTTCAATACAGTTGCCGGGAAAGGCTTCTTTTGTAGACTTTTTCTTTCTCAATATGCGCATTAGGATGGAGCGACAAGCACGAATTTCAAAAATTGAAAACGTCTATGGTGGGAATAGTTGGAGACTGCCATGCTTATTAATAATACAAAATATGAGCTAAATCAATTAATATCTTCAAGTGCCAAAATCACTTTGAAATTTGGAAATTTTGCCAATTTTTTCACAAAAATAATATTAACGCATTTAAAAAAATTAATGCATTTTATTTAATGCCATGGGTTGCTGAAATGAACTTCCCTACTTACAAAAAAAAGTTTTGCACCTAACATTATCCCGGAAATTAAAAATGTCCCTCTTTTTTAGAGCGTTATCACGCACGTCTCTACTCCTCTCAATAGATTCATCATTGCGAACATGCGTTTACACGGGCGCTTCCTGTTGCAGCTCTTAGCCGTTTTCATTATGAAAGCAACCCAGAACTCACCACGAGGAGGTGTCTGCATATAGAGTTCAATCCCCCACCCCTCCCTAAAAATCTCAATTTAAGTTACTAGCTTACCCTAAAAAATTAAATTGAAGTTACTGACAAGTGGTTTAGCTTAAAAGTGGTTGATATTGGCTTTTGGTTTCAAATCTGGGTAAAGCATGTCTATAAACAATTATTGAACGAATAAATCCATCTCGTGCCTCTGTACCACATACTGTTTTTGTTGCTTCAGTTACTAATTTAACTCAACGTTCTACTGCTTGTGGCATGGAAAGTTAAACATGTTAGTATTGGTTGGAACGTCTAGAATAATAGACTTGAGTTGATCATCAGAAAGAGATACTGTTTGTGGTGGAATCTGTAATGGAATCGGATTGCCATTCAATTAAATTTATGTAATCGTCTGCTTCGAAGTTTAACTTGGGAATTTTGAACTCTCGAATATTCTATCAACTTTTTTTTCGTCTTGATTTTAAAATCCTTCTAAGGCACAAATCTCTAACGTCTTTTCGATCATCAGCTAACATGGGCAAAATAATATTTTCTGGGTGAGCATAATAAGCATTTCTTTCCAAAGTTAGATCTATTACAATTTTTAAATCCTCAGGCAAAAATCTTGA
The DNA here is from genome assembly GCA_947359465.1 of Metellina segmentata. Classification (NCBI taxonomy): domain Eukaryota; kingdom Metazoa; phylum Arthropoda; class Arachnida; order Araneae; family Tetragnathidae; genus Metellina; species Metellina segmentata. Next base: position 101,893,806 of record OX375874.1, read on the forward strand.
TTTATTTATAATATTTAAAAAAATGAAGACTCCCGTACCGACATGATGACTGACTTTTAATTTTAAACCACACATATGAGTATACCTTCACAACATACACTGTTAATATTTTCAAGTTATGGGTTGGATCTTCTGTTGAAACATATAACCTTAAAATTCTATTTGCCGTCGTCAACCCATCTGGAATGGTTCTATTTTCCTGGATCTTTATGTGACAATTCTAATGGAATATATTTATTTGATACCCCTGTGCACAGTTCGTAAAGGTATCATTGATCAGTGCTAAGATCCTCTATGACAATTTCTGGCAAAGTTACTTCTATCTTTTCTAAGTTTGTTAAAAGCAATTTTTCATAAGATTCTAACTTTTTCCAATTTCTCCGCTGTATCCTTTTGGTCCAGTGGTTTTTCCGTCAAAGTGTTGCAAAAATGACGTAAAGGTAGCTCATTTGTATGTAATAAACAAATAAACCAATGCAAAGGACGTCCTAAAAAGAGCTCGATTTGTAGAGTGACTCCATTTTACAAACGTGTATTTACCACTATAAATATCTATATTTACTGCTGTAAACACCTGTATTTACCACTGTACCATCACAACCAACCACTTGCATCTTAGAAAGATCGATTTACCATCGATGTATTGCAGTCGATGTTCTTCTCAAAAAAACGAAAGGACTTATTTGCCAACCCAATAGATTTTCTTAAATACTCTCATAAGCAGCAACCGTGCTTATCTTTTGGACATGAATGTGTAAATACAGGAACTAGTAATCTTAAACAACAACTCATAAATATAAAAACTCGAGGAAAATATGCAACAGAAATAAACTAAATAAATAACTAAGCTAAGTGAATAATTTAACTAATCTTAAGAGCCGCGGTAGCTCATTCAGTAGAGCGTCGGGCTCGCATCAGAAGGGTTGTGGGTTCTGTCCTCGGCGGAGCCTCCAATTCTGATGATTGCGAGATCGGCGCTTCGACCTGGCTAAAGACCGTGACCGTCGTGTTCACTAATGGTGACTGGGGCACGTTAAATAGGTCGTGGTCACAATGTCCCCCATGTTCCCATACCAAATCAATACCTCTGGGGGTACCTGATCAGGGGGTTATCGGCCTCTGATTGGGATCTAAATTACGATATGTGTGAGTGAATGGATGTATGAAAGGGACCTTCCTGTAAAACGGATGTGTCATGTATGTCGAGCAAAGTCGGACTTCCTCCCAATGGGGCTCAATAACATGGAAGGCGCACCCTCCTCGCCTCTTGCCGTCTTCGACGGGCCTGGCACTCCTCTGGTCTGCCAGTGTAGGCATAAGAAACAACAACTAATCTTAAAATGTTATACATTGGTGTACAAATTCACAACCTACAACAGGCATTGCACAACGGCGATCAGAAATCTTCCCATGCAGTTGGAGCTTCTCCAGATGCAACTCCTACAGAAGACGGGAAAAATCAACCCCTAGTTCCTTTCCCCTATTTATTTTCATCTTTCCGCATCCCCCATTAGCGATGCAAATGTATTCGGCCGTGGCTTCGACACAGCCATTGCCCTTAATTGACACGAAGCAACTACTAATTAGGAAAAATTAGACCCAAGTGGAATTTCATAGTCGAACAGACGGATGCTTAATCAATCAGGAAGCTGAATGTAAGAAGGGTCAGGATCATGACTCGCATTTCAAGCTCTGCTAATGCATTTGAACTTAAGACGGTCGCATGCGTGAGAAGGTAAATAAACCTGGAAATTGGTTTAGCGAGGGCAGATTTGGATTGCGCCTCCGTGATCCGGTATGTGCTTTAACAGGATACATTTTGGGTGTTTCTTTGTGTATGAGGTATATTCTGATCGCATGTATGAGGAAATATAAATGAAGCATTCGACCAAATATCGATATACAGTAGAACTACGATTATCCGAACTCCAGTTATACGGATCGCGGTACAGCTACACTTTACGTTTATGAGCGGTGGCAACGGCATTGGCGATTTTTGTTGGCGCACTTCAAGTAGCGAGTTACGGTAGATCAAGGCAACCCATCTGTCTGTAAGATTATTGTGGTTTTCATGGCAACCTCGGCAGACTGTAACTTTCAATTTTCATTTTGAATATTCTAGAAAGTTCTTCAAAAATCCGTTAAAGTCGTTTGATTTCATTGGTTCGTTTGAATTTATTTATTTGCTTCCATTGTTTATTTTGATTTTAACATATCCTGTGATTGCATTGGTCCTTTTAATTTTTTTTCTGTGATACCATTGGTTCATTTATTTGTATTTCTACAGTTATGGAATTATTATTTTTTATAGCATTTTTCACGAAACGTTTAAGATTTTTGTTTTTTTGCCATTTGTGGAATTTTTGGTTATTATTTTTCCCCGGGACATTTCTGACTCATCATGTTGTGTTAAATTCTTGCTTTTTTTCTTTTAGAAAACTTTTTATTTTCAAAAAGCCTACTCTATTTAGTGTAATTGATGAGTTTCAGGGTATTCTTACCCAACATTCGCAGCTTAGTTTTTCTACTGGTTCAAATGTGTTTAAGCTTACTACTTTTGCGAAAGTTTTTTAAAAATATACTTTTCAAAACGTTCTCAAATGTGTATTCAAACTTTCATTTTTCGTTGTAAAAAGAAAATATTTTTTAAAGAAACATAGTTTTTTGAAATAATTATTTCCTTGGCGAGTTTAGAAGTTCGCCAAAAATATCGCCAAGGCCGTTGCCATTGCTTATAAACGTAGAGTGTAGAAAATATCGATATACAGTAGAACTACGATTATCCGAACTCCAGTTATACGGATCGCCAACTAACTGGATCGCTTTGAGAAATAAAGAACTCGGCAAAATCCGTATTTTAAAAGTTTCTCATCGGTGAATGATTAAAGCGAAGAGGACAAAGCTTCAGTTGAAGACATAGGAAACATCGCAGTGACAATTCCTGGATATTCCGGTAGTGCTGAGGACGTAGGCGAGTGGCTGGTGTGGGATTCTTTGGACCCTGGATTCCAAATTCTCAGTATCGATTAATTCATTCAAAATGTGAGAGAAGAACTCATTGATGACCCAGATGATGACGTTGACTTTGCTACTCAAATAGACGCATAACCGTAAGCTTGCAAGGCATATGAGTGCCTTGACACAGCGTTGAAATGGGAAGAGAGGCAGCCTGAGTGCGATCCTCTACAGCTACTCACCTTCAAATGTCAGGAAATCACGTGTTTGGAGTTGATACAACGGTCTGTGACAACACCCACCTCCAAGACTCGTGCCTTGTTTGCACTGTGATGCTGCAGTGTGACGTTAATTGAAATACCTACCTGCTTTCTTAATTCCACTAACATGCTTGGCACAATAAATTTGCTATATTCGCTGATAAAGAAATATTGAAAGAACGAAAAACAAGATAAGTACAGCAAGAAATGAGAGATAAAAAAGTCAATTTTCTTAATCTTGTAATCATTCTCACTTCTAATTCTCTTGCGAGTAAAATGCGAGTGGGAGCTATAATGCAACAGGTTCCAATTCTTAACCTTTTGTATTTTCCTTTTCCTATATTCCGAATTCATTAAGGATGTAATATTCCTCTCAAGGCTTCTTTCCCAGGACCATTTCTCCCCAATAGATAAACTATTAGCTGTCCTAGGTTAAATAAGGCACTGGAAATATGAAGTCGAGATCTAGCTAGCGCCTGCAAGTCCTAAAATTCCAATCAGCTGCCGTCACTGAATGAGTTGTAGGGCATTAGGCATAAAAGAATCTTTTACGATGCCAAGTATTGATTGCAAAAGTCTCGGGGTCAGTGTGCAGTTGTGAGAGATATCTTCATCGATCCTGTTCTGAGAAAAGGCATGTCGAGATGTTCGTCAGAGCAAATGTCTTTAGAAAGGCTGTGTTGTTTGTTTTCGCGCTGATTCTTTTGCTTTCTGATGGATAATTATTTCAAGCTAAAGATTATTACTGTAGATTAGAAGATTGAGGTTATTAAAGATAATTATTGCAAGCTAAAGATTATTGTTGTATAGATTAGAAGACTAAGATCTAAAGATTATTATTGTAGATTAGAAGACTAAGATCTAAAGATTATTATTGTAGATTAGAAGATTAGGATTATTAAGGATAATTATTTCAAGCTAAAGATTTTTAAAGATAATTATTGCAAGCTAATGATTATTATTGTAGATTAGAAGATTAAGATTATTAAGGATGATTATTTCAAGCTAAAGATTATTAAAGATAATTATTGCAAGCTAAAGATTATTAAAGATAATTATTGCAAGCTAATGATTATTATTGTAGATTAGAAGATTAAGATTTTGAAGATAATTATAACAAGCTAAAGATTATTACTGTAGATAAGAAGATTAAGATTATTAAAGATAATTATTGCAAGCTAAAGATTATTATTCTAGATTTGAAGATTAAGATTATTAAAGATAATTATTACAAGCTAAAAATTATTATTGTGTAAATTAGAAGATTAAGATTATATAAGATAGTTATTGCAAGCTAAAGATTATTTTTCTTTAACCCTACAGGTGGTTATAAGTAGCCCAGTTGTAAGAGTAACGAATATACAACTGGTGTGCTGCGAGTTCGAATCCAACCAAAGACCGTCGTGTACAAAGGCGTCTGGTGAACGTTAAATTTGTCGTGGCCTCAAATGAGTGGGACACCAGTTCAGGTGTGACCTTGTCATCTGACCGCGGTTCCAAATTACATTGAGTTGTCGTCATGTCTTTCCCTACGGGGTTGATCCCAGACTGTCGACAATAGCCCGTTGTGTTGCTCCAGTTTGACGTTTATCAAAATGCCTAACTAATAAATATTTATAGAGTGGATCAGCAACCTGACGGTTGTTTCTTTTTATGGCGCAATGGTCAGATATAGCCAAGCTGCGACAAACATCGTAAGCAACCAGACGGTAACGAATTCAAAACTCCATCCCACCAAACACCGTCGTATACGTAGGGGGTGGTACACGTTTAATATGTTCGAGGCCTCAAATATCTTCTATTTGGCGTAATGTGGATGTTTTCTGAGTGGGCTAACTCAGGTGTGACCTCGTCATCTGACCGTGGTAAAATATTACATTGAGTTGTGTCACAGTTATGGTGCTCTCTGTATTTAAGAAGATACCATGGTCTAATGGATTAATGATACATTCTCTCAATTTGATTAGTCATACTATTTGAGGGGAAGTAGACATGTCTGGTTGAGCTTAACCTTGCCTTATTTTAAGACTAGCCACTGCGTGGCTAGCACGGCGTTGCCCGTGCTGTACTTTATGGGGTTAGGTGTGTTCATTGTGAACGTTTGCCAACCACCGGTGTTTGCTACCATACCCATTTGGTTTGCTTCGCAAACCAACACGACGGACAACGTCGTGATGGCCTCGTCATAATGAAATGCGACGAAATTGGAATTCCAAAGCGATCCAATCGGTGTGACGTCACAATCTATTAGAGGGTGGGGTGCCTTTTTAATTTAATTTAATTTTAGTTAACGTCGTACTAGAGCAACACAACGGGCTATTGACGACGGTCCGGGATCAGTCCCGTAAGGGAAAGATCCGAGGACAACACTTCGTAATTTTGAACCACGGTCAGATGACGAAGCAACACCTGAGCTGGCACCCCACTCTCCATACTTCCACGCCAACCCAACGTGAGGACTAGAGGGTGGGGTGCCATCTAAGGTGTTGTTATTATTTGACCGTGGTTGAAAATTACGCGATATTGTAAACGTATATTTTACTTATTGGATTTAACTCCGACCCTAGTTATTAGGTAGTTGTGTTGCTGGAGAACGTTAATTAAAAATTACCCAATTTTCTTGGATACTTTCCTTAGGGGATTGATCCTGAACTGTAGTAAATAGCCCGTTGAGTTGCTATAGTACTTTAAAAATTACCTTGGATATTTTGCTTAGGGAATTGATTTGGGACCGTTGTGAAGAATAGCACGTTGAGTTGCTACAGTACGATAATAAAAAATGACCTATGATCTCTCAATTAGGGAATTGATCCCCGACCCTTGTCAATAGCCCATTGTGTTGATCTTGTGTGATGTTAATTAAAATTACAAATTTCCTCAGTTTTAAAATTGGTTGAAATTTTTAATAAAAACTTGTAGAATTTCTGTTGATTGTTGTATTATTTTTATAATCCATCTTATACACATGCATATTTTACACATTTTACTGCAATGCCAAACAATTGTATTTTCTAAGAATTAAAAGTTTTAAGTTTTTGAAAAAGGCAGTTGAGAAAATTGAATAGTGAAAGGAGTGAGAAAACATGCTTTTTTTACTAAAAACAGAAAAAAATGAGTGTTATTTTTTTTATTTTACAATTTAAATGTGTATTTTTTTTTTCTATAGAGGTAGTACATACGTTAACAGGAGTACATATACGGAGATTGAAATAGTATATGGCAAAGGCAGCTGACCCACATTAGGACCTCCCTGCTGTAGTGGTGGCTGAGGTTTTTTAGCTTCTCATATTCCAAAATCTGTCTTACTTTGTTCCTAGCACCCTGTGGCTTTATAAGGCCCGAAAGAATGTTTGTAATGTTCTATAAAGTACGAAATCGTGATCCCTAATCTGATTTTGAGGTATTATAATGCTTAATTGACAGTCACACTCTGATAGAACCTTTCGAGGGTCAAAGGGTAACACCTCTTGACCACATGTACAAGCCGGCATAAACAATTGAAAGGTCAATCTAATCGATGGGCCATATGCTTGCCAGGGCAGTCACGTACTCAAAGGGTGAATGTACTTGGTAAAGATTTAGGTTTAAAGGCCGGTTTACACACTACGATAAATTGTAGCAATTTATCGTAACGATCGAATTGTTTCGATTTATCGTTGGGTGTAAACAGGACATTGTAGCGATTAATTGGAATTGGAATTGGATTGGATGGTTGATGCCGGCCGGCATCAATTTCTGCGAATCGTAACGATATGTTGGAACGTGTAAAAAAGTGGAAGCCATTTCTCGCTACGATTTGACTCAGTTTGCACTTGCATCTGCATCAGAAAGGTTGTGTCTTATAGTTCGTTCTTTGATTAACTGTTGTTTTTATTCGAATCATGGCAGTTAAACAAACTCCTCAAGAGTTCTTGAGTGAATTCATTGAACTTTATCGGAGTTTTACCTGCTTGTGGCTCGTTAAGAGCAAAGAATACTCCGACAGGAATAAAAAAGACCTTGCTTATACAAAGCTCGTTAAAAAATACAAGGAATTGGATCCGTCGGCAGACAGAAACATTGTTGTGAAAAAAATTAATGCATTGCGTACGGTTTATAAGAAAGAACCGTCAAAAGTTAACAATTCGGCAAAATCCGGGAAAGGTGCGGATGACATCTATAAACCTACTTTGTGGTACTTCGATCTTCTGCATTTTTTGAACAACAAGGACTCTGCAAGACTTTTTCACTCTTCTCGCTAAACAACCGATATATAACAACAACAACACTACTTCCTCCATGGCTAAAGCTTATTTAGAGGTCGATAGCGGTCGACAACGAATATTTGACAATAAATTGTTACGATTTATCGTAGCGTGTAAACAATACTCACACTTTCGATTTATTGGAACAATAAATTTGTCAATCACATCGTAACGATTTATCGTAGCGTGTAAACCCGCCTTAAGATACAACGATTCAAACTGTGACGATAGCAGCGTCGCAGTTGTGAGATCTCCCAGATTGTCTCCAATACCAATGTATTGCTCCAGTGCTACGTTAATCAAAATACCTAACTACTGTTGTTGTTGTTGTTTCGAATCCCACTCATCTGACAGAAGTCAGACGAGCTCCAATAGGTCGTTGACATATAAAAAGTCCCTTACAGTCAAAGGGTCAGAAGTGATGTCCTGCTTTGTAAGTCCAAGACACTGGAGGACATGCTCAGGCGACGCCTGATGAGCATAACATTTCCTGCAGGTCTGGTAGGTTTTTGAACCGTCCACGAAGGCACTTTATATGTCCACTTGCAAGTCTGGCCAAGGTGGTTTGCGTACTTCTGTCACAATTGATGTTTAGTAGAGTACCAGGACTTTTTCTGCAGTACCAGTGAGAGAGAGAGATGCGTGGGTGGAGTTCGCCATGAAGTATTGAGTTTTTGTTTTACATTGGAGTAGAGTTCTTGATATGTTAGAGAAGTAGAAGTGATCGAGCCACTCTTTGAACCCTCTTTTGCTAATCCATCTGCGATTTCATTGCCATGTATGTCGACATGCGATGGAATCCACTGATGGTGTACGTCGTGATATTGAGAAAGTGATTTCAATTTTAGAAGTAACCTAACTACTAAATATATGTAGAGTGTATTGGAAACCAAATGGTAGGTTGGGATTTTTAATGGCTCAAAGGCAATATATGGCCAAGCTGTTGCATCGTGCTGGGGTAGCTTATTGATGTTTATCGCTGACAAAACAACAATATGACTGATGCGAATTCAAATTCCATTCTACCAAACACCGTCGTATACGAGGGGTTTGCTGCACGTTTAATCTGCCCGTGGCCACGAATATCTTCTTTGTAGCGATGTGTATGTTTTCTGAGTGGCTTGCCAGCTCATGTGTGACCTTGTCACGTGACCGTGGTTCCAAAATTACGTGGCGGTGTTCTAATATCTTCCCCTTCTGGTGTGATCCCGTACCGTCGCCAATAACCCGTTGTGTTGCTCTAGTGCGACGTTAGTTAATCACCATACAGCCTGGTTGGTGTCTCGATGCAGTATTTCGTCAGTAGAGAAACTGACCAGATCTTGATGGACGAGATGTCTCATCATTAGAGAGAAAACGGATCTCATCCGGATCTTCATAAAAAAAACTAATGTCTTCATCATTTTGAATTCTATCGAATGATCGAGATATTGCCGAATCTTGATGGACGAGGTATCTCGTGGAAACCGCTCGGAGTGTAATTTTCTGCATTTGTGTCTGAGCTGGGGATTGCAATTTTTTTATACATACAGAGATGCCAACCTGTGATTGAAGATTTCAGTAGTACCAAAGGAAAAAATCAGTAGTTTTAAGAATTTTTCAGCAGTCAAGTAAAAATTTAAAGAAATCGGCTCTAATAACACACATATATCATTAATTCAAATGTTTAATTTACAAATCTGAAATATTTATGCAACACATTTTATTATTTATAATTTAGTAAGGTAAGTCATACATGAGAACACATATATAGAACCAATAATTGTGTATAAAAGAATTATATGTAAGACACATTTAATAATTAAATTTAAGCTCTCTCTCTTTCTCCCATTTTATTTACCAAAAAAATATTTAAAAAAATTAATAAAAAATACAGAAATATTTAAACTAATTTATGTGCGTAAAAAATAAATAAAATAGAATTTTTCCTGAAAAAAAAATCATCGATTCCGTAATCCGTAGTACCCGATTCACTTCCGTAAAAATTACGGAGAATCCGCAGTAGTTGGCATCTCTGCATAATAGAGGGCTCCGCCTCCAGTTCGCTTACGCTCGCCAACACCCTGACATTGCTTCTCAAACCAACACCTCCTTTCCCAGAGTTTTAAATCTCCTACGACGTCGAAACTATTTTAATTCGTATATTCCTGATTGGACTTTCCGGACCATGATGTCACAGTGAGGGCTCCACCCCCTGCATGCTAACGCTCGCTAAGTTTTAGTTTTGTTTCGGAAATTACGATCTAAAAAATACGAAATTTGTATGACCAACATTTAATCGCATCGAGTTTATTTATTGACCAATTTAAAAAATAATTGTTGAGTAAGAAAGAGTACATTCTAAGGTTTTCCGTAACGTTTTCAAAATAAAAAACTTGTAGTAACAAGCAATAGATGAGTTTTAACAAAAAATATAACGAAAATGTCCCAATTTTTCCCAAATTTCAAAAAAATATCAGGAACCAGATTGAAATTTCTAAGAAAACTCGGCGAGTTGTAAAATTTGACGTTTAGAGGTACTCTAGAAAAAACTCACGGCTGAAGACTGAAAATGTGTAAGTGTTTTGCTCACTTGCGTTAGAAATTTCGCTTTTTCCGACTTCGACACTTAATGCACCCTAAACTAATAGCCCCATCGGCAAAAAAAAATCTTCTGCGTCTTGTTCCCTGTACAATTTTGAACAAACCATGTTAATTTCCTGTTCTGTACTTCCTCGGGAAACCGTCGAAGAATCGAGCGATAAAAGCCAGTTTTCAATGCTGCGGCGTTAGCGGCGGCAACGCTTTTTTTTAATACAGACAGACTATGGGTGCACTTGTACTTGGTCGAGTGAAAATATTTACCTTCAAAAAATAAAATACAAGTACGTAATCAAATTAATTCAAAATTCTGCTTATACCAGAAACTCGACTAAAGACGTGTTATCTTTCAGAAATCTTGGCGATTCCCTTTTTTTTTTCTATTTTGTACTTGAAAATATCTCATACGCTTTTTCCAGTACCAAAATATCTCCATTGACGCATTCGAATACTAGTCTACACCAATATTTATGGAATGACTCCAATTTTATTTAAATGGGTGGATTTCGGTAACAGAAATTGGAAAATAAGCACCAATAACATCATTATATTACAAAGATACGCGATACTGTTCCATCTGTTGCACCATCCTTTCCGAATTTGAGACCAAGCTCCTCGTATGAAAGATGAAAATAGCGGATTTTGGGATCCGAAATAGCAAGAGACTGTTAACTCCAGCTAGACAATCTCGTAACAGATCATTAAATTCTATACCCTAACATGGAAACATTTATTGAGTAGGCAGTCTGAAGTTTCAAATCACAGTCATCAGGTACCACACAGAGAAATTTATCATTATTCGCGGAGTTGTCTTTTCTGCGAAGACGTCTTGACAGAGGGAGTACAGCAAATGTCCGAAGTCATTTGAAATACAATTTACTGGTAAGCTGTATGAAGTTTTATGGTAAAATATCTCGATATTGAAATTTTTACGAAATAATTACTATTTTTCCTCACGGAAAATAATAAATCTGTAGTTAAAGATATTCTACCCTGACTCATTTCCTTTTAACACTTCAATTGGTTTCGACGATATATCTCGTCCAAAGAAACCTGACCGATTTCGCTAATGACGAAATATCTCGTCATCTCAAGATATTGACGGTTTCTATACATGATGACTAGATTAATATCTGATCAGGATCGTTTAGTGACGAGGTTCTCTTCCAAAAAGATAAGATTCATTTTGCTCATATTTGAGATACAATGTCGAAGATAACCTCCAAGAGAGTTAAGAATTTAAGTGTAATGTTGCTCGTATGAAACTTTGATATTCTTGTAGCACCCTAAAACAATGTAAATTTTAAATATAATGTTGGTTTAAACACACTTGTCAGGCTTTTCAAGTTACGAGTTTTTCTTAGCTTTTTGAAACCACCAGAACGTGATGATGTTTACACTGGTGAAATTCACTGAGTCATTTTGACTTAGAACGAAGATTACATCTCTTCTTGCAAAACATATTAAGTGAAAAAGCGATGTTTTCTGATTTAGTATTTTACTTGTAAGCCGATACTATAAGTAGATTAGGCTTCTCAAACTGAAATGTAATACTAATATTACATTACTCTTGGTAGTTATGTATACTACAACCAAAAAAATTTGCTAGCATGTTAAAGTTTACTAAAGGATATTTTGATCAGAATTCAAATATATTTCTCATCCTATCATCATGTTTTAATTTGTTCTGAATAACCTTCATTAACCCTACAAATAGTTTCGACGAGGTATTTCGTCTATTAATGTGAAAAATTTTACTTATATATTACAAGATATCTCCTCATAAAGATACTGTCAATTTTTTTAGGACGAGATAAAGATGGGGTCAGTTTTCTTCTAATGACAAGATATCTCGTCCAACAAGATTTGGTCGGTTTTGTCAATACCTAAAATACAATTGAAAGCAAATATTTCAAGCCACAGAAATTTGTTCTGTATTGTGAGAAAAATTAAAAGAAATATTCAAGATGATCAAAAGAAATGGAATGAGTGTTTAATACTTGAAAGTTTGAGGTAATATAACCTCTTGAATAGTTGATAAACTATTAAATTTTTTTTTATATTTTTTATTTTGATAATTGCTCACCTGAAAATTTTGAAACATTGCTTACATTGCGTTCTCCGAAACCTTTCTCGGATCTTTCCCTTCGGGGATTGATCCCGGACCGTCGTCAATAGTCCGATGTGTTGCTCTAGTACGACTTTAATTATAATTACCTTACCCTACTGAAGCCTTTCAGTTTTGCTAAAAAAATTTATTCCAAACCAACTTAGATTTCTGGAAAACGTATTTGTTTTCGTTACAATGATTCTATGATTTACAATTATTTCTGTTTCATTTTTTAACACAGTTGAGAAAACTTGTTCGATACGTTCTGGTGATTCGATATTTTGACGTTTCGAAATGAGAATATTCGAACTGAACAATTCGAACCCTCACAAGTTATCCAACACTCTGTTGAGAAACTTTTGAATCACATCTTGTTTTCCTCGAACTGGAGTTCCACGAAAATCTTGGATTCTTAACACCTGATACAAGTTTAATCAGGGTTCCGTGAGAAAAGAAGCAAAAAAAAGCGATTCTAACAGTAGATCATAGAATTGAAATCGTATGTTACTTAAAATGAAGCGTTCGATAACTTATTTTGAATATTCGTATTATTCATGGAAAATTTTTAAGATTACCGGAATAAATTTTCTGCTTGATGCGATTTCATTTCCTTACTGGTATTGGCAAAGTATTTTTATGAAGCTAAAATTGTTATTTCCCAACTTTTATTCTTATGGATTCTGAGAATATATTTCAAAGCAATGTGATTTCATTTCGCAATAATAAGTCTTTTAGTCTAGAGTGATATATAAGTGGAAATGAGAAATCCCCTTTCCAGTTCGAAATCCCAGTTTTCATACTTTGAAATTTTCATTTAAAGTGTTGCTTAACCTTTATTTTTTTTGCACAAGTTTAGTACAATTTTTTTATTTATAATTGAGTGAAATTGTGAGTTTTAGATTTGCAAAATGATATATTCACGTCTAGTTTTTACTTCAAAAATACTTGTCACATACTGATGAAATATAAAAAATGTAAGTCCGAATTTATCAGAATATATAGCACCCAGGCAAGAAAAGTGACACAACTCAACTAAGCTGCTTTTGAGAAAAATCAACTTAAGGAATTCTATAAAACTTATATTGAAATATTATAAGCTTCTTTAAATTTCAGGTAACTATTTATGGTGGTAAATTCTATTATATTCTATAGAATAGTAATACGGATCTGTAGTTCTGCTCTCGTCAAATTGAAGGTGTTTTTCAGGTAAATATAGGTGAAGTCTTTGAGTTGTGTCACTTTTCTTAATTTTTAAAAACTTTTTTTTTATTATGACCCCTTGTGTAATACTATGCCATTTTTCAACTCCAAATAATATTTTTGTACTTACGATAGTATAATTCGACTTTCGGACCTCCCTCAGGCAAAATTACTTCTAAATTAGAATAAAAAATGAAAAAAAGTTTTAAAAAATTTTTATTAGAGAAAATACGTCACGATAATTTATAAAAATTAATACAATTTAATAATAAGGAACAATTTAAGGAACAAATTTACGAAAACATAGATTCATGTGAGGAACATAGGGGGATAACATCATGGGGATTCATAGAAATGGGTTTATATAATGTAGGAATATTTTTCGCTGAGATAAGGGATTCAATATGAACTTTCTTTATAGCAGAAATTTCCCTTTTTTTTCTTTTACGCCGAAACGTACTGTATTTCTGAGAACTTCATTTGTCTTCTCCTGATATTAGTGACGTTGATCTGCACATATCCTGTTAGCTCGTATTTTGTTTTCACAAAAAGAATGCCCGGGTCACTCTTCTGCACTTTGGGTATTTTTATGTCGCTTGTTTTAATAAGTTCATTGTTAGATGTTTTGTTATAGTTTGATCCTATTTGCTGGGAGAGTGTTTTCAAGTCCACAAAATCCTGGTAACCCAATTCTGTTACTTTATACGGATTTCCTGTTTTTTATGCGGACCGAATTAATCTGACGTAATCAGTGGGGATATAGATGGGACTTGATTTAAGAGCTTGCTTAATTGACTTCTCGATGACGGAATGAACATTGTCTCCTTCGTTTTGGGTGTGTTGTTTTATTTTTAGTTGAAGTTGTAAAAAAAAAAAATTCCAGAATATTAAATATCTATCAAACTTAACAAAATACAATTTTATAGAATTTTAAGTTAGAGCAAGAAAGAAAAATCTTTAGTGTGCAAAAGTTTTACACAGAATGCATAGAATAGAGTATACTTATAAGCGCCTTGTATATTTCATAAAAACAAACGCGTATTTCAAAACTATCATAATAATGATTAAAAAACGTGTAGTGAAATAAAACATTTGCTTACCTTGATTACTGATTCTCAACTAAAATCAAATGGAAAATCCAGAGGTATATCGTAAAAAACGTAATTCTCCAACGAAAATCAATGTGAATCCGTTCTTTCACTACAAAAAATATTCTTGGAATAAACTAACGGATTACAGAAACATAAAATGCAAACGATTAAAACGATTAATAATGATTGTTTGGAACTAATTCAGTTGCGCATGCGAAAAATAATTTTAAAAACTACCAAGTTTGCCACATTATCTATAAGTTCTATTTTAAAAGGTTTTGGGCTACATATTTTATTCTCTTTATCGTTTCAAAATTGCCTTTTTTTTACTTGTGTCACTTCCTTGCCGGGGTTCGTCATGATCTAGTCTAAAAGAAAACTGACTCAACTGCCCTCAGGTGGATAATTTGCTAGATAGAGATGACGCTTCTCGTACACGTTAATGACATAATCTCAGAATTGGCATTTTTTGAGTTGTGTCACTTTTCTTGCCGGGATGCGATATGTAGAAACAATTCCTATTTGTAACAGAACACCACTGTTTTTTCTCTCTTCCCCGATCGGAACGAGAAACTGTTTAACAGCCGTTTCTAAGGACGCATGATCACGCTCTCTTCTGCGCATGTGCCCCGTTTGAAAGTGCTCGCGACTGTTCTGATCAGAATCAAAAAGGTAATCGTTCTGTTGTCCGTTTGGAGATGTACCATTTTCGTTTCTTGTCTGCAAATAAATGTTGTGACTCATCCTGAAATTTTATTTTATTTTTATATGGCTCGTCTGATAAGTTGCTATACATTCATTATATATTTGCAAAGTATTTTATGTTTCATTAAGTAAGAAACTGCGAATTTAGACTGCAATGAAAATTAACGAAGCATGCAACACTTTTTATGGTAAAAGAGAGAAAGTATGCACAGATTAGGTAGCCTCTAGTTTATATTTTTTAAAGCTTTTGGAAGCTTGGAAGCTCATATCTTTGAATTAAATGTACAGCAATGTACATAGATGAAATGTGCATATTCATTATAAATATATTGAAATTAGGTATGAAATATGAGTAATGACATTGCAGATGTTTGCAATTTAGGTACCTTTACGCAAAAATACTGTGTGAGTCTGTTAGTTTGAAATAAACATATTTTTGTTTTTTACTACCTAATGTGTGTGTGTGTGTGTGTGTGTGTGTGTGTGTGTGTGTGTGTGTGTGTGTGTGTGTGAATTTCAAACGTGAGAGTATTTTATAAGGTGTCCTGATAAGTTTTAAATAGTATCGAAAAGTAATTTATAATATTGTAATATTGTTTTTCTATATTAGATAAATTCATATGGAATTAAGTATGGTTAAAAATAATACCGAACCATTACATACTTTCAAAAACGATTATAAAAATTATATTAGATTATAGATTATTCTTTGTGCACGTATAAAAGACAGAAGATTATATTTGGAACGTGACTAAAATTCTAAATTCATGGTACTTATGAATAAGGCTATTTTTACTTTAAAAATGTGATTCTTTTTGAAGATAGCATTAAAATATATTTTAATGTCATGACCTAGGATATATTTAAAAATTTAAGTCAATTTTACTCAGTCAAAATACTAATAATGCATGATATAAGGATAGTATTCAACAATTGGAAGGTAAGAATCGACATAAGTTTAAAAACTAAAAATAACATTTCGATTTAGAGTTCATCGATTGTTGTGATATTAGTCCATTCAATAGAAACATTGTACCTTGCAAAAGATGGGGTAGAAGTTTTTATTTTTACTTGGTTTTTTCATGTTGGCACAAATATATACAAGTTTTCCAACATGGCCGACTTAGAAAAAACTTTTGGCGGCCGAAAAACCACGAAAATTTACTACTTTTAGGGTTTTTTTTTCGATATATCTCAGAAATGGTTGAATTTAGCGATACCTTTTCTTATATAAAGTTAAAGATGATTAAATTTCCTACAATTTTCATCATTACAACTTTTTTTTGTAGTACGAATAACAAGCGCGTTACGGCTTCTTGCAAGTCGGCATTTTTTCTCAACAACAATTGAAGTTACTTATTGTGAGCGTTCTGAACTTGCAAATATGATTAATACATGTGATCAAGCCATTATCCGTGCGAATTTTCCGTGCTCCATTATCTAGCATTATAATGCTAGTACGTACAAGATATCTATCAAATACAACCACAACCTGAGATCCATAATGTCATTTTAGAAATCAAGAATAACTCTGAGATATAGTTGCAAAGGAAGCATTGTTAGGCCAAATAACTTTATGTAGGAGATATCCCCCATCTACAACAGATAGCGCTTTCTTCTTTGCCATTTTATTGCTGTTGATTGGTGTGAAAGCTTTGTATAAAGAAGATTTATTACCTTTTTGCATACCGTCTTCGGAAAAAAGCTACATCGACTACGGTGCAAGTTTATATGATAAAAATACAAGTCCTCATCAAACTGTTTCGAAAGGCACACTCTTTGGAAAAGTGTAAGTGGATCAACAGCAGTTGCTTTGATAGATCCTGTTTTAAAACTATTAACAACAGATGATAAGGTTATCACCTTGTGCTTCCTCTTGAAAGTAATTTTTTTAAATTGCCATAAGCGACCATTTTTGTAACTATTTCAATGCCAACTTCTTGGGCCAAATGACAGTTAACATCTGCTCCTCCAACAATACCACTGCTTAACGACATTATGGTGTCAGTGTCTGAAAAGGGTGATTGGGTTGGGAATGTCCACTCTAGCAGCTTAATTGAGTCACTTCTATCTTTATCGATACGAGAATTTCGCATGCCCGCATGTTGCTCTGATGTTTCATAATGTATATCACAGAAATTTTCAATTTCATCACAAACGATCTGCATGCCTATCATTACCAAAGTCCATTTTGCCAAAACTTTGTCTAAAAATCCTCTCCCACGTGTAATTCCTCCACGGGATTTCATATTTTTCATAAGTGTTTGCTCAATGGTTTTATCTGACCTAATTCCACACCAGTACTTCTTAGAGCGTCTTGTGGTAATCTTCCCTTTGGTGCTATAGTCGTGAAATTCCGATGGATCCATTAATTGTTCTAGTTTCAACATGTCCTGGAGGTAGAGGTGCGCTCTTTTAGTGTATAAGAAATATCCAGCTGCTTTTGGAAAAATGGTAGTGATTTTTGAACGGTGTCAAGATGAAGCTTCCAGTTCGCGTTTGCTATTCGTACTACAAAAGAGTCTTAATGATGAAAATTGTAAGAAATTTAATCCTCTTTAAACTTTATATAAGAAACGTATCGCTAAATTCAACCATTTCCGCTATATCGAACCACCGCTATACCACCGAATATACCGCTATATTCAACCACCGCTATATCGAAAAAAAAAGTAGTAAATTTTCGTTATTTTTCGGTCGCCAAAAGTTTACCCGGGATCGGTCATGTTGGATAACTTCGTTTTTCATATTGGTACTAATATGTACAAATTTTAAAAAATCTTCTACCCCACATTTTGTAAGGTAAGCCCTTTTTTCATACCTGTTGACTGGACTATATGTACTGTTGAAGAAAAAATTATATGAATTACGTTCGCACATGTCTTTAATGATAAATCGTTTATAAAAATCTATTTTTAAGTACTTCAAGAATTTTATAATATGAAAGAGGATTACGTTTTAATTGGACCATAACCGCTATTTAAAAAGTCGGGGGAGTAAAGATGCAATCGCAAGACGATGTACAGTGGTGTGCCAGACTTAAGTAACAGTTAGGTTTTCAGCTGCTACTTTGCTGTGAAGTCACCATGATGTGGTAAATGCAACAACAGGACGCTGGAAGTTATCGAACCTTCAAGTAAAAACGAAGCAATAACAAGAACATAATCGAACGGTAAAAAAGTCTTTGAACTGAAGTTGTGACATTGCACTGGGTGCCATTAGACAGAAAGGCAACTGTGGAACTTAATAAAAGGGAGGAGGCGGTTCTTTGTGTAGTCTATATGACCTTGAACACTGAAGCAGGCTTTGCAATGCGTTTGCATACTGAGAATGAGGGCGGACATGAGTTCCTGGGGAGAGTAACTAGTTTTTGAGATACACAGTCCAGTCACATTAATGTGACCACCGCCTACTTTCGACGTCAACGTGAAATAACCAATCACAAAAGGCAGGTGGCAGCACATTGCAGTGGAGTGTATATAAAGGAATCCTAGGGCATCAGAAAGCATTTTAATCGTTGGCGTAATGCAGAAACGTAGCGATTTATCCGACGTCCAAAAGGGCATGATTATTGACATTTGGGCCAAGGGTGGAAGCATTTCGGAAACGGCTAATTTTGTGAACTGTTCGCGTGCCGCCGTGGTAAAAGTATACCGTGCATGGCAAAATGACACTATCCAAAATCAGCGGCGTGGCACATGTGGTGCACCACAAGCTATAGATGACAGAGGCGAACGAAGGCTACGGAGATGCGTTCGGATGAGTAGACGTTCAACTGTTGAGCAACTGACCGCCCAGATGAACCAAGGGGCTACCAACAGTGTATCTTCAACAACGGTTCAGCGAACGTTGCTGCGCATGGGCCTCCGCAGCAGACGCCTGGTTAATGCACCTATGCTGACTGCTGTTCATCGGCGACGAAGGCTGGAATTTGCACGCCAGTACCCCAACTGGATGTCCACAGAGTGGCGACAGGTGGCTTTTTCCGATGAATCACGTTTTATGCTCATCGGACAGATGGACGTTGGCGTATACGGCATGAAACGTCTGAAAGCAAACACCATGCAACAATTGCCGGAAGGATCCAGGCTGGAGGAGGGAGCATTATGGTTTGGGGAATGTTTTCTTGGCATTCACTGGGTGCACTCATCATTGTGGAAGGCACGATGGATCAGCACAAGTACGCATCTGTCCTTGCGGACCATGTCCATCTCTACATGCGAATTATTTTTCCTCGGAATGGTGGCATCTACCAACAGGACAATGCGAGGTGTCATACAGCTTGCAGTGTATGTGCGTGGTTCGAAGAGCACCAGGATGAGTTTACCGTACTCCCCTGGCTAGCAAACTCACCGGATTTAAACCCAATCGAGAATCTGTGGGACCACCTCGATCGGGTTGTTCGTGCCATGGATCCTCAACCGCGTAATCTAGCGCGGATGGCCACGGCACTGGAGTCGGCATGGCTCACATCCCAGTGAACACCTTCAGAAACCTAATTGACTCTCTTCCTGCACGTCTCGCAACGGTCCGCTCTGCCAAAGGTGGTTATTCTGGCTTTTGACAGGTGGTCACATTAATATGACTGGACTGTGTATTTTGTGGACCGTAACATCATGCAAATAGCCACTAGGTTTTGTTTCTATATATTAAAGGGTACTTGTATGTCATGAAGTATTACATAAAGTGGAAATTATGTACCGATACAAACATCTATAATCGACACTGTCAGGATCTGTTGCAATCATTTTCTTAAAATTAGGTATATTTGTAAAATTGCGTCGAAGTATAAAACGCTTAATAATTCACACATTTCTTGGGCATTCTATGCAATGGACTAAAGGCGAACCATCAGTTTAAAATAATGACAATTTTCCATATTTTGCCTAAATACTACCTTGTTGTTCTGTATAACAATATACAATGCCTAGGAATGTATATAGTACACAAACAATATAATTGTGTGCTTTTAATTTTCACATTTTAATAAAAATAACAGACACTTCATGCTTTACCTAATAATGTTACACATTTTATAGATATTCTAGGCATTACATACAATACCTACATTTCACACATTGACGGTAACATAGCTACATCCAGAGCTATGGCTTTATTGCCGGTAACACATCAAAAGTCAAAGCTATGGCCTTATTACCGGTAACATATCTACACTATCCTACAATAATAATGGACCGGACAGCAAGATATGATGGTGTAAGGGAAGGAATACATGCTTTAATAGGGGGATGGACACCACGTGCTGCAATTACACTAGCAACCCTTCTAGGCATACTTTCAACAAGGTTTTGATACACAGCTATGGGTATTTGTGTCCATTCCTGCTGCAGGAATGTCGTCAGCTCAGCTGTAGATATCGGACGTGGCTCTCTGGTCCGTAAGCGTCGCTTTAACTCGTCCCACAAATGTTCTATGGGGTTTAGGTCGGGACTATGAACAGGCCAGGGAAGACGTTTTACACCCATATATTGATACCACTGCTTTGTCCTCGGCGGAGCCTGCAATTCTGATGATTGCGAGATCGGCGCTTCGACCTGGCTAAAGACCGTCGTGTTCACTAAAGGTGACTGGGGCACGTTAAATAGGTCGTGCTCACAAAGTCCGCCATATTCCCATACCAAATCAATTCCTCTGGGTGTACCTGATCAGAGGGTTATCGGACTCTGATTGGGATCTAAATTACGATATGTGTGAATGAATGGATGTATGAAAGAGACCATCCTGTAAAACGGATGTGTCATGTATGTCGAGCAAAGTCGGACTTCCTCCCAATGGGGCTCAATTACATGGAAAGCGCACCCCCATCGCCTCTTGCTGTCTTCGACGGGCCTTGCACTCCTTTGGTCTGCCAGTGTAGGCGTGAGAAACAACAACAACAACATACCACTGCTTGACAGAGTCTGCAACGCAACATGGTGCGTTGTCGTCCTGGAAGTAACATTCGTCCATTCCATAAAATTGCCAGAGCGTAGGAAGAACCTGATTGTCCAAAATGTTCATGTATGCTTCGCCGTTCTATTAACGAGGAACATCATTCAAAGGTCCCAGGCCATACCATGAAACACACCCCAAAAAGTAGTCGGATTTTATGCAAATCCGCTGGTGTCCGGTCCATTATTGTAGGGTAGTGTATATCCAGAGCTATGACCATATTGCCTTTAATATATCTATGACCCCTTCGCCTGTAAAACGAGCTAAGACTTACCTTTACAAAAATCCAATGATTTCATTAATTAATATACAATTACGTATTTCTTCACCTAATTTGATTCTACTTTTGATTAGCCTAAAAATTAATTTTCATTCAAATATATTTAAAATTTCCCTTTCCAAAATAAAGATATTGTACTATGGAATTGAAGTAAAAAAATCTCCAATTATTGAATTAATATCTCCGAATGGGTCACTTTCTGACAGCTAAAAAGTGACATGACAACTGAAATAAAAATTGACGTTCACTACATTTTTTAGAATGTCTTTTTATGCTAAACTCAACACATCTTATGTATATCATCACCAACACGCCAGACACAAATCTGCATTCTGGCGATTTGCACCGAACAGCATTTTTAAAGTCACCTTTTATGTTTTATACTATGACAAAGCCACGAATCATCTTGATTCTTAGTGGAAATGCCGATTTTCATGAAAAAAACAACCTTTGTGTCGTAACTTGATTTTTCCCGAAACATCAAAACGTCGAACGCGTTTTTGTAACGCCAATATTGTAGATTTGTGCTTTTGGAGTGATGGTAACCATATTCCAACTTCAAAAGGAGTCATAGGCGAACTATTTTGTGAACCACCCATGAACCGAAGCTCGAAACTGTTTTGTTTAAGTGTTAAGGCAGGCCTCGTGCACTATGTACACCTAGTGGGAAAAAATTAGGTGCACAATTATATTTTCATGTGCACAGTGCACCTGTGCACCCGGGTATTTCGAGCCCTGTGTTAAGGTATCCGAACAAGTTGAAAATGTTCTTTTTGACCAAATATTCCATAAGTTGTTTTGATTTTATTTGATGGAGTATTTATTTGAATTTCCAAAGTATATTTGAATTTTTCTCAAAGTTAATTAGTTGAAGAGATAATACGATTTTAATCAAGGCGGGAAAACCAGAAGTAGGTCTGGAAACAACCGGAAGTGGCCATTAAAATACCTAAAACCTTCACAATTTAAATTTAAAACTTACTTCTTTTTTTTTTACAAATATTATTTTAGAAAGGTTTTACAAATGTTTTAATGGTTTCTCTTTTGGAAATATTGAGAACATTTTTAAAGCGAAGTGAAAAACAAAATTGTTTACGCAAACAGTAAAAGTAAGGAAAGAGCAAACGATACACTTCAAAGTGCTTTTACTCTAAATTAATATTTTTGCAATACTTCCTTACTTCAAATGTTTTAACACAAAACGTTATTGACGGATTCTCGTAATATTTTGAGAACTTGTTCTTTATAATGTTGTCTAGTGCATGATATATAATAATTATGACGAGTCGAGAAGTTTTCAAATTATGGCCATTTATTTAAGAAATAAGACTATCAAAAATCTTGCATTCAGTTTTCGATCGCTTGTAGAATTTTTGTTTATTTAAATATCTTTTTGATTCTAGTTCATTCACTTAGACAAATTCATGTAGTTTATTTTGGAAACATCGCTTTTCAAATTGGTTGAACAGATTTTCATGTTACATATTTGAAGTTTTTGACAAATTTCCTTAAAATTTCATTCATAATTATCAGTTTTACAAAATTATTAATACATAATTTAAAATTTTATAGCCCAATAACACTAAACATAAAAACATCATTAAAATGTTTCTATACCACATTTAAAAAAAGAGCTTCCAATGTGTCCGTATACCTTAAGCCTCGGTAACATTCTGACTCGTAGACTACTCATTAGAAGACAAATGTGTTCCGTGCGCATGAACTTCTGAATAAATTTTAAGTAAAGCATGAAAAAATTTTCAAAATTAATCCCACTAGCGCGATAACACAATTTTATTAAATTTCTGTAGTCGCGAGCGAACATTCCTTCAAACCTTTTGCACCAAAAAAAACCCTTTCTCTGAGCATTGTTTCTGCACTGTCCCCAGCTTCTCCTCCCATTAGCGCAATTAAATGGCAACAGAGTCTCTAGTGATCCGAAAAGCGACTTTAAAAATAGTTCCCAACTTACCAAAGGGTTTTCGCGCATAAGCGTATTAAACTGCTCTCTCGTTTGAGTTGCTCTCATAACTGTTTTGAATATTTCCTCATTTAATATTAACATAAAGTCTCACCGAAAGCACGGGCAGTGGATGTTTTTTTTATTTGGATACCTCTTCGGTAGGATTCTTCGGAAGGCTGTTGCAATAATCCCTTGAGGGAATTCTTGCGATTTACGAATGCTGTGCAGAAAAGAAACGGGAAAGCATCAGCCATTTGCCTTCCTTAATAAATGCAAATAAGTCTTTGGCTTGCTTTCTTTCTTTCGCCGTGCATACATTAAAGAGACGAGTCAATTAATTTTAGTGGCTCTTTACAAGTTTTTTTTTTTTCATCCTAAGTGTACAGACATAGAGAATAGTTTAGGAATGATAATGAAGTTGTTAATGTAAGGCTAGTAACACAAAGAATTTTGGAGTAAATGATATATACGAGGAAATACCTTTTATTTTTAAAATGTTCGAGTTAATACTTTTAGTTGAATTTAGAAAGATGTGTCTAAATTGGGGAACAAAAGAAAACTTAACAGTCAGAGCGTAAATCTGTATGTAACAGTCTGTTACTTTGACCTTCTCTGGATGAATTAAAGGTAACGATTTGTCTAAAGGAAGCATCCTTCGTTACATAAGCTAAACAACACTTTTGAATTTCTTAGAAGTATAATAGGTAAGGTTACGTATTTAGCCATTATAGCCACGTTAAGCAAGACAGCTAGGGGTTTAAAATTCCAGAACCAAGAAATAGTATCTAACCTAACTCAAAACTATCATGGAATACGATAGACAGGAAGGATTTTATGCTTACAGATTGTATCTCACACACTCAGCGTATGCTTGATAGTGTAGAACCTATACAAGAGTTCTTCTTAGTCAAATTTTTGAAAAAAGATTATATCTATTATGAGAGACTTTTACATGTCTCACTACTTAGTTAACCAAAATGACGAGCTGGACAGAGAGCAAAGAAAAAGGCGTTTTTATTAGACAAAAGTCAGGCTTCGAGTGCTACAAGACATGGCGTTGCAAGTTACAAGTTGCGTATCACCAAATTAATAATTCCCTGATCAACAATACTCAGACAGATTTCATTGATTTTTTTTTTTTTTGGCATCATCGCTCGAACATTTTGCAGTAAATAGATGGATCACTGCGTGGGATATATACAAGGGTGTGCGTGTATGTGTGTATATTGTCTATACAAATCTACACCGTTTGACCAATCCACACGAAATTTGGTTCACATATACCTTAGAGCGCTTCGGAAAACAGGCTATTTCTTTCCTGTCTTCAGACCAATCTGTGGCCATGAAAATTGGACAGGTCATCCTAAACGTGCCACTCGAAGCCCCAATTTTTAAATTTTAAGTTTGTTTTTCTGCAATAGTTGGATATGGGTAAGGAAACACGTTCTACAGGGTTTGTGTATGAGTTAACACAGGAAAATGTCGCGGTTATATTTTAGCTGTCGAGGTAGGAAACACATCTACATAGTTTGTGTATTTGAGTTAACACAGTAAAATGTCGCGGGTATATTTGAAACCCTAGCAACGCCGGGTTATTCATCTAGTATTTTATAAAAATAACTATAGACCAAACTTAGCTGGAAGAGCATTAATAATGTTGGCATTTTTTCATCTACAAGATTGTCAGGCGGTCGCCCACTGCTTCAGCAACCTACGAGTTGTAGGCGACACAGATTCCATTCTTCCCTGGATGCATTTCTCTCCTCTGTGTAAGCAAAACGTTTATTCTGTGTTTCGTTTATATTCTCTTTCGAGGCAGCTGAGTCATATAGAACTCTTGTGTCGTCAAATTCAAACAACCGTAAGATTCTGTAATGGTATAAGAACAATAAAAAAATTTTGAGTATGGATTTCTCAGGTTTAATTTAAAAAATTAAAAATGTCTTCTTTTTGGATGTGATGTAATTCTACCTTTTTCATAGTAGTATGTACTTGTAGCAGCCATAGCTGATACAATTTGACGCCAGACTATTCCCAAACCAAACTCTAATGACACGAGAGATTGTTAGACTGATTTTTTCCCATTTATGTCCAAAAAAACTGTCTGGAAAATATTTATTTCCCTCCGACTCATATTATGTAATGCCTATTTCTATTAATTTAGAGATAACTTAGTTTGATTTATACGTAAAGAATTATTTAATGTGCAACAGCTTTGTCTGGTCCACATAAATAACAGGCTTTTGTTGATGGTAGTGTGTTTGTGTCTGAAGTAATGCGTCTAGACGAACAGCGTGTTTCTTAAGACGGTAATAGAACGAAGGAAGCAGAAGGTTGTAATGATTCTGTATGGAGTTGTATTTAGTTTGGGAGCATAAACAAGAATGCACCGTATTTCGTAGCTTTAAAAGTTTTACTCTCCTGATAGAAAACAAATACTTCTTTGAAGTACAAAAGGAAACAAATACTTTCAGAAACACATATTTGCGGACGTTCGCCAATCCATAGATATTTGATACCAACTAAAAGCCATTCATTCTTGGATTGTTTTTTTTCTGTCTACAGAATAATATTGAACCGTGGCGGGGAAAAGTAATTAAATTTGGTTAACATTGCTATTTTTCCCTCACAAATACATCGATGTAAAAAATTTCGAGATCATCTCTAATGATCGAATATCTGACCAATAGAATCTTTTCAAATAATTCTATTCCTCCAAAGATGTTATTTAATCTTCCCAAATGTTTCTAAGAAAATGATAAATAGAATATTTCCAAAGAATTCTATTCTACAGAATGAAACAAAATGTAATCGTTCCAAAATATTCTATTCTAAGAAAAGGAGTAATATACCTAGAAACTTTCCAAATGATTATATGCTACAGAATGAACCCTAATATAATAGTTCCAAATACTAGTTCTATTCTAGGAGAGGAGCAATAAAATATTTTCAAAGGATTATATTCCACAGAATGAACCAAAAAGTAATAGTTCCAAATAATTCTACTCTGAGGAAAGTAGCAATGGAATCTTTCAATGGGATTCTATTCCAATAATAGGACTAATAGAATCTCTAAAAAGTATTATATCCTAAGGAAAGAACCAATGGAATATTTATCATGAAAAATTTCATCCTAAGAAGACTAATAAAATATTTCCAATGAAAGATTCTATCCTAAGAAAAGGACCAATAGAATTTTTTTTCAGGTTGAAAGAATACATGGTTTCTTTGAAAGATGTTATTTTTGTCACTGTGTCGTGGAGAAAAAGTAACACGATATTACTCGGAAATCTCACAATTCTCAAGAAATTAATTAAAAAATTAGTTCAGTTTTTTACTAATATACACTACCCTACGATAATGGACCGGACGCCAGCAGATTTGCATAAAATCCGACTACTTGTTTGGGGGTGTTTTTCGTGGTATGGCCTGGGACCTTTGTATTTTGTTCCTAGTCAATTGCACGCCAACGCCTACATGAACATTTTGGACAATCAGGTTCTTCCTACGCTCTGGCAATTTTATGGAATGGACGAATGTTACTTCCAGGACGACAACGCACCATGTCAAGTTGCAGCCTTTGTCAAGCAGTGGTATCAAAATATGGATGTGAAACGCTCAGAGTCCCGACCCAAAACCCATAGAACATTTTTGGGACGAGTTACAGAGACGCTTACGGACCAGGGAACCACGTCCGAAATCTACAACTGAGCTGGCGACATTCTTGAAGCAGGAATGGACACAAATAACCATTGCTGTGTATCAAAACCTTGTTGAAAGTATGCCCAGAACGGTTTCTAGTGTCATTGCAGCACGTGGGGGACCATCCCCCTATTAAAGCATGTATTCTGTCCATGAAACCATCACATATTGCTGTCCTGTCCATTATTGTAGGGTAGTATATGTTAAATAGGTAGGTGTTTTAATTAACGTTCCACTGGAGCAATACAACGATCTATTGGCTACTGTCCGGGATCCAACCAGCAGGAAAAGATCCGAAGATTGCACCGTGTAATTTTGAACCACGGTCAGAAGAGTAGAAAACATGGAAGATTTTTAAAAATATGTGTTTATAATCCTCTTTTCGGGAGAGTAACATATTTCAGTATTGTGATAAAGAATTTGACTCTACATTTTGTCTTCCTCTATTAATTCATTTGATAAGATAAAAAATGTATCCTGTCTTTATTACTAAGAAAGATTTAATGTTCAACAAGTAACACGTGTGTTGAAATTAAGTTTACTAGTATAAAAGCTTTATGCTTCATAAAGAATATTTCCCACACTCCACTTTCTCAAAACCAATTATTTATGATAATATCCTGAGAAAATGCTCTTTTGCTGGACTCATTTAATAGAAACTCGTTAAAGCTTTTAAAATTTTTCACTTAGACAAAATTAACTGTAGTAATGGCCGCAATCTCTTGTAGAAGCATAGTCTGCAGGGATGTGGTTCGACTGTATAATAACGTTCTAGTGTTACGTTTATCGTGTTACATATTTAAAATGGCTATTAAAATCTTCTATAAATCATTTAAAATGCATCATCTTACAGAATAAAAATGTATGTTAAATAATAATCGTAGTTTAATGATATACGGATACACAGAGAAAAGTATGAGTCTACAAACCTTCCGATTTTGAGTTCCTTAATTGTTGAAATCGCCGAAAATGCTTCTTAAAAGAATTCGAATTTATTTTGTACTTGTTATGGGAAATGATCTATGTGGCTGAATAACTTGGCTTTTAAATGCTTACAAGCTGTTTTAAAGAGGTCTATTTCTCATTTTTAATAGTTGTATTTAGTCGCATTTTCTCACATATATTTTATTAATTCTATGTTAAAACTAAATACCTGGTTGTTTCCGTGGGTGGCTTTATTTTAGTTATAGCTATTAAATGTTTTATTGACGAATATTCTTAAACTTTCCAATTAATTTTAAAATCACGATGTATGTTTACTGCAGTTGGCAAATTTTCCAGCTTTCGTCGGGATATCTTGAATTTTATAATTATTTGCATCGTATGTCTTTGTAACTTATGAAATTTTCTGAAATAGATTACCTAGTATGTTTACAATGACATAAAATTAGAATTGCAATTTCGAACCAAAATGTACCCCTAAACAGAAATCTGTATACTGTTATTTCATCTTATGAGCAAATACAATTTTGTATTTTATTCTTTTTCTAAACATTAATCGATAAAAATGCGAGTTTTTCACCTAATTTACTTTTATACAAGTATCCCCAAGACATATATACAACTCTGAAACCGTTTAATACTTTTCACAGTCAGTTCTTCAAACTCATAATGTAGCTTGAAAATATTGCGAACTTTTGATTGATAAGTGTTGTAAATAGCTTAATATAATCATAGCACTTTTAAGCAGTAAAAAGTATTATTTGTCTATATTTCATACAGGATTGTTTGTTAATCAATCTACTTTCTTTTAGCATTTTTGTAAAATTTTATGTATTTGCAAGGCCGTTCAAATATCAAACCTTGAAGCAAAGTTCAAAATGAGACTACATTTAATAATTAGACAGTTCGTGAGCAAGTTATTTTATGTTTGTGGTATGATTTCGTTCTAGTATCCAAATAAAAGCTTAACTGTGTTGACTGTAGATGGAACTGGAGGTAGAGACAGTAAATGGAAAGACAACACTTTAGATAAAAGTACCTAAATAAAAAAAACAATACAGCAGATCAAAGTCCTGAAACGACTTTTAAAATCACCCATTTACAAGCATCGATCTTCAGATGAAAGGTAGATGTTTACAAATTGTTGGAATCATGTACCCTGCAGCTACAAATTCAACAATATAAAAGACAATGCGCTCACACCACGCAACACATCTTTTTTTTTTGCGTCTGCGAAGAATTCTTGCCTTTTCGGAAATAAAAAAATCATAACAGGTCGTAAAAGCTCCATCTTATTTTCTGCCATTTTTAATGCTTGATAAAATTTAAAAAACACAACCCAATAACACAATTGTTTTCCCAAGTACTCGCTGAAATTCCTTCTCCAAACAACATCAAAACAAAGGGAAGAAGATAACACTTTGTTTTTGCGTTGTAGTGCCATCTAGCGACAAAACCGGGCATCAACCCAATACAAGCTGTTCTTTTACATCAACCAAATACAAGCTGTTCATACCATGAACTATGTAATTAGCTTTGCTACGACTTTAGCAATTACAAAAGTAAGTGGACGTGAACAAGTTATTTTAATTTTGTTGATTTTATAACTCGTAACCAAATATACTCGACTGTTTGTGGGTGAAAGGTAGATTAAAGACAATCTTTACCATAAAACCAGCATCACGAATACCAATATAGAGGTAAACTACATCCAGGTAACAACTCAAAACCTGTAAAGTAAAAAAAAATGCGGTGACGTCATATGCTTGATTCATTGGAATGGCCTTCAAATTGACCACCAATGGCAACTGTTCTTTGTGTTCGGACGTTCCGATCGGAGCTTCGAAAGTTCTTATGAGCAACGAACGTATGCAAAAATTAAGAACAAAAAGAAGGAACGTTCGTTTTGAGTTTTAGATTTATTCTAGATTTCTGTCTCGCACCCTTCGGATGTGGTGATTTCGAAATTACTTTAAATAATTCTTGTTGATTTAAATAAACCAATTTCTGGAGTTGTAAATATGTTATAGTAAAGCAAGTTTTATCAATTCTGATGGAATGTCTACATGAGTTCAGAACTTACGCTAATTTAAAATTGCACATTAAAAAAAAACCGGCGTCTGGCACAAACTAACCTCCAGACCAAGATAAAAAAACAACGCTACAGATAAAAGCTCTGAAACGACTTCCAAAATCACCCATCTACAAGTTCTTGAAACCATGAACCCCGTAGTTAGCTCGACTCCGAATTACAATGATAAACCCAGTCACTCGCACTAGCGTCTGCAAACGGGAAATTGATCTCCGCTTGAAAAGTTTCGTCCATTAAAGAATTTGTGACGCCTTGAGTTTGATGTTGCCCGAAGACGCCGTTAAGGAAGATCCACTCCCGAGACCTGACATTATGTCCTGAAGTTAAAGGGAAGTTATCTTTAAATAACGCATCGCAGGTTTTGATTTCGAGAGCGTTTAAAAGACTTAACATGGTTCTACCGTTATCGCGTCTCCTAAGGCATGCCCCAAGTGTGTTGTGAATCATGGTCATAACGGCGTCTATGAGCACGAGCGAGTGGTTAGAAAGTGACTTGGCTGTACTATATGACTTCGAATACTAAATATTCAGATATGCGTAAGGTATAATAAATAGTTAACATCGTCCCAGCCAAAGCCATTCGGTGTTCATATACATGCGTGAGGTATTCAACTAGTTTACCACCGTCCAAGCCTTAGCCATTCGGTGTATCGCGACGTAATTTTGAACGGTCAGATGACGAGGCAACACCTGAACTGGCACCCCACTATCTCCAAACTTCCACACCAACCCAACGTGAGGACTTTTGGCCACGACATATTTAAGATGCACCAACCGCCTTTACATCAGACGCTTACAAACATCCATGCCCGGATTCGAACGCGGAACCTACCGATCTAGAATATGCATAAGGTATAGACTTCAGAGGCCAAAGAATTTTTTACTCCCTTTTTAACCCTCCTCGTGACGAGGTCATTGCCAAAACTTGCCAAACTTTAATGAACGAGACATCTCGTCATTAGAAGAAAGCTGACCAGATCATGATATAGCCATCAAAAAATTGGCAATATCGTCTTGATGACGAGATGTTTTGCCGAGATATTTCGTCATTAGCAAAATTGGTCAGATCTTGATGTACGAGATATCTCGTCGAAACCACTTGTAGGGTTGGTTGATTGGGTTTTATGGCGCAAAGTTAAATACTGGACAAGCTGGGCCAAACACAAGATTAAATAATATTCAAAAATAACCAGGATAATAAAAATAATTTTTAAAAGGCTAAAAATATACAAGTATACAAACATACCACTTGGAGGGCTAAATCGTTTTTACATGCTGTATTTGTATAGGGATTTACCGAAACACACACAACAATACATCCCTATGATATAAATTGCGTCATACATCTTAAGTTCAATTGTGTCATTACGAAACACATCTGCTAATCCTATAGTCCTCGACTTACTCCGAATTCTTGATTTGTTCTTCGATCTACTATACACAGCCTTCTCTATTCTTAACCATTACGATGCAGCAGATTGATTATTGTTACCATTAAAATATCGCTTACACCAGCGACATGGTAACGGTGAATGTTTACCCCTTTTAAGTAACCGCTGGCATCGATCACCATTTACGAGTTGTCAGCGTGACCTTCTAGAAGATCCCTTCTTTTGTTCTTGGCCCCCCCTAAAGCCCTGGATAGTGACTTAAGTAGCGACAGCCTTTTCCCCGGTGCTTTCGTGCCGCTTTCGCTTTTGATTGGACGTCAAGAGTCACGTGTGAAAACAGTCGCCATTTTGGGGATTAGTTCGGTAATGAGTGCAATGTACATGTTATGGTAGTCTGCGGTCTTTCGTTTCATTAGCATATTAATTTTCGAAATATTTAATATATCGTTTGATAGATGATTTGAGATACGAAGATTCCCATTTGTTCTGCTTTTAGCTGTACGAATAGCTCAAAAACCGGATTCAAATTGTATCGTTTACCAGTAGGAAAACAGAACGCGCGCGCGCGCGCGCGAAGGAAACTGTGGTTGCATAGGATTAGAAGGGATAAATGGATTCCAAATGTACACACCAAATTGTGTAAAGGAAGTTTGAATTTTATTTTTTACTTTTAATCGAGTTTCTTAACAGTACTTCTATGAGTAATGTTGTGCAAGTACAAACCCATCGCCTTTAATATGCACACCTGTCAAAATATTTACCAGTTTCAAACATGTAATTTAATTTAAATAATGATAGGTTATTAAATAAAAACCAAAATGTTTTCATTTAAGTCTTCTGAAGTGATTAATGTTTAATTTATTTCGTTATAAAGTTTGGATTCTAAATTAATTTTTTTAAATCCAACTATGTAGGATATTGTTTTGAGATATTTCGAAGTCGCTTAAAAGCTGTTTCATACATAGGAGCAAAAAATTACTATATTTTTAAGAAATAGTTAGTAATACAATAAGGCTGTTAATATGTAGTTCTACAATCATATTAATAAAGTACATAAATATTCTTATGTATTAAAAAGAGACAAATAAGTATATTTTGTGTATGTTTATATGTATTATCCTAAAGTATGTATGTTTGTAAAGAAAATAGTAAAACTAATTAATGGCTTTGAAATTTTATTTAAAATGAAAAAAATCTGAATTTTGAAACAATTCTAAATTTTGTTAAAATATTTTAAAGTATGTTACGTATCATCAATAAAGTGTTTCATAATTAATAGTACCTTTATTATTTATTTGCTTTTCTTTAGACTTTTAGACTTCAGAGATTAAGTAATTTCATAGTATTTTGCTTGCTAATAGCTTTTAGGTATAGTGGATTATTATTATTTGTAAAATTTGCACTTGTTTCTTCAATTATTATTATTAAATAAAATATGAAATTTTTCTTATAGTTTCTGTGGCTTTATTTAGATTCATAGATGATTTATTATTGCATTCATTACTGGTATCATAAATATATATTGCAAGAGAATGTCTAACTAGAAATTTTTAATTAATGTTAGAATGTATGACTTTAATTTGAATTTAATTTTAAAGAAATTTAAAGGTTGGTATAATTTTGTGTATTTTGATGCACATAATTGTAAATTAAAAAAGAATCACGACTAAACAGTACATAATATTAATTATTCATGGTAAAAATATATTATTTGGGGTTAAAGAAATGCATTATTCATGCTAAAAATGTATTACATAGGATTAAAGAAATGCAATTATTGCTAAATTTACATGCAAATCTACCATTTTGGCTGCTACACGCTACAAAACGCGAACCCATTTAAGAATCGAGGGTTTGAGATTTTTTACTTCCTTACAAATCAAGTTTCAAATATCAGTCAGAAAGTCCTTTATGCTTTAAAAGAATGAATTTAATGCATTTAATTTTTAAGGATACATTTAATAGTCTGTAAACATTTGTAAAGTCCACATTCAAGAAGCGAAACTCCGTTTATCCCCATTAGAAACATTGGGAGAAAGTTACGTTTGTCTCCAAAATGGCGGACGATTGAGCTTGTCGCTACTTAAGCTACGGATCCAGGGCTTTAGGCCCCCCCCCTACCTTGCCGACCGTGAGGTGTGAACGCTTTGGGGAAAGAAGAAAGTCGTCAGTTGATATATCTTCTCATGCCAAACGTTACTATGAATTGGTAATTTTTAGTTAACGTCATACTAGAGTAACACAACGGGCTATTGACGACGATCCAGGATCAATCCCTAAGGGAAAGAATCGAGGACGACACCTCGTAATTTTGAACCACGGTCAGATGACGAGGCAACACCTGCGCTGGCACCCACTCTCCAAACTTCCACACCAACCCAACGTGAGGACTTTCGGCCACGACAGATTTAAGGTGCACCAGCCGCCTCTACACCATATGCTTACAAACATTCATGCCCGGATCCCGATTCGAACCAGGAACCTTCCGATCTAGAGGCTTAACACCTTAACCACTATGCCGGTTGGTCGATTCGTAACAATGCAAGCAAAGCGTCAGTCATAAATGCCACTCACGGTGCTATCGCTCAAGTTAGGGAATCGGGGATTGGGGCTCGGAGCATCAGAAGAAAAGCCGTTCTCTGAGACGGTTGAAAAAAATTTAAGCGCCGCAGGGTAAAGGTTAAACTGCTCTATGGTCTGAAGCTGGTTCCAGTTCCTACACTGTTCGTGTTCTTAAACTATTCTCAAACTGCTCTTGAACTGTTCACAACTGAACCTAAGCCCCGAGGTTTGACAAATTTATGAGGAGACCAGCGCAATAACTGTGAAATTATACAATCGTTAAACATTGTACATAGAGATAATTTTTTGTTTCACGCAAACTTTTAAAGAATATTACGAATAGAAGACGTACTTTCTAATTTTCATTCTAGTCGGTAATGTCTATACTCGTTCCTTTTGTTTGCAATATCTTTTAATTTATTTTATAAGATTTACGAAGAAATATTTATTTTATAAGATTTACGAAGAAATATACAGGGTGGTCATAAAAAAACTTGGCCGATATATGAACCTCTAGCGGCCGTTCCGTTCAACCGATCGAGATGAGATTTCAGATATAGTTATTCAGAGGTATGAGCTCGGGATTCTGTGAACGACAACAAAGTGGTACTCACGGTTACAGTTATAGGTAGAGAAACTCGAAATTTTCGAATGACAACGCCCACTTTTTCCCGTCTCAAAATGCTCAGCGCATGCGAAAACCCTAAAGAGCGTTGGAACGGTATGTGTATCACAAAACACGGACGCGTTATGCACTCACAAAAAACAGTTCTGAAAACGGCCAACAAAACCACGTTCTGGGGGCACGGAGGAAATTTGCATATGACAGAGGCAAGACACCAACCACAGAACGCCTTTCTCCAGATACATGGGCCTCGTACTTGGCGATGGTTTCGACGGTAAACACGCAAGGCCCCTTCCACGGCATTCATTCCATTTTAATAATAGAATTTTACCAATTTTCCATTAACTTTCGCTGACAGATTCATTTTGTTGGCGTGTGCGAGCTCCCGACTGAAGATCTGGCTGAATATTTGGCGAAAGGCGTTCTGTGGTTGGTGTCTTGCCTCCAACATATGCAAATTTCCTTCGTGGCCTTCGATCTTGGTTTTGTTGGACGTTCGCAGAGCTGTTTTTTGTGAGTGCATAACGCTTCCGTTTTTTGTGATACACGTACCATTCCAACGCTCTTTAGGATTTTCACATGCGCTGAGCATTTTGAGACAGGAAAAAGTGGGTGTTGCCATTCGAAAATTTCGAGTTTCTCTACCTATAACCGTAACTGTGAGTGCCATTTTGTTGTCGTTCACAGAATCCCGAGCTCATACCTTTGAATAACTATATCTGAAATCTTATCTCGATCGGTTGAACGAAACGGCCGCTAGAGGTCCATATATCGGCCGTTTTTTTTATGACCACCCTGTATATTTATGAAGAAATGGATCACAACATTTCATATGTGTTGACAAATTTCACTAAGAAGGATGGGGACTCTGATTAGGTTAACTAACGACGTTACCACTTCGCGTATCGTATTTAACCTTAACAGATCATGAGCGAGCACTGGATTTGCATAAAATTCGACATGCAGTCGGATTTTATGCAAATCCGCTGGCGTCCGGTCCATTATTGTAGGGTATCTCTACTATTATAAAAGGAAGTGTTTGTCTGTCTGTTTGTTTCTTGTGATCAAAGTCCTGACGATTCTTTGGAACCTACAGCAATGAGATTTGGCACACTGGTAGTCCAAATTTTTTGCAATTTTTGGGCCACGGCGAATTTTAAAATTTAATCTGGAACATTTTTAAATGAATTTAATTAAATTTAATTATTATTCTTTTCTTTGGAATGGCAACCGCATAAAGATATGACAGATTCTAAATTTATTTTTCCCGTTTCCGTTTTCATTTTGCGCAGAGGAATGATTTTCCAGAAGAGGATAAAAAAAAAAGTTTTAACTTTAGTTACGCAGTCCTTTTTTTTTCTATCTCCTAGACCGTTAAAGATTGAGTAAAAATTTCATCGGATTAGAAATGTGCGGAAAATTTTACTGTCGTCACAGATCGTTACCTAAAAATAGTATTTTCGTTAAAAAAATTATTTTTAAATTGAATATATACTTTATATTTTCTCAAGAGATTGTGATGTCAGGTGAACTTTCTCTTTCCAAAAGAAAAAACAGATTGCATTTTATACCCTTCGCGTTTAAAAAAAAAAACTGATTACATTTCCTGTCCCATTCTATTTTCGCGAATGAGAGCAAGAAATAAAAAAACTCAGTGACTGGAATTGTTAAGTTTTTTTTCGTAAAATCGGAATTGCTAAAGATATAGATTAAAAATTTCAACGGATTTGAAAACTGCGGAAAATTTTACTTTAGATTGATACCTGAAAATATGATTTTCTTTAAATAAATAATTTTTAAATTGAATATATCTTCAACGGATTTGAAATCTGCGAAAGATTTTACACCAGATTAATACCTTACATCACGGCGTTGTCCGTGTTGTTGCCAGTGTAGCCACGTAATGGCTATTAGTGTATATTCTTACATTCTTTACTTAATTATTGATAGTTTCACGCAGCTATAAAAGATCAATCAATCGATTAACAGTCGCGACTTTCCAGAAACACCTACCTGATATGACAGATACTAGGTTAGAAAATACGTAACATACCAACGAGTAGATAAGAAAAACCTTTACAGGATCCATAACACCTGTGTTGTCTAAATCGATGATTTATTTTATAACTTGATATATTCATCGAACATAATGTACTTCTTTTTATCTCATAGGGTCTACAGAACCTGCTAATGGAACATTGGAAAAGTGGGGAAAAAAACTACATAGAAGGTAGTTCTTAACAGAAAAAAGTTGGTCAGCATTTAAAGCTAATTAAAAAGCGTAAGAAACTACCGAAGAGTTTAAAGGAATGAGCTAATGGATTATAGCAGTCACAAGTTTCCCCCACTGTAACCTGCGATCTAATATCCCGCAACTTTCCGGTGATTTCGAATCTCAGATAAATCTGACCTCATTAATGACATATTTCACAAGAAGTCGAATAAACCAAAACGTAACATTCGTTCATATGCATCACATAAAATTGTAAACCCTGACAAGCATAGCCCAATCATTAAATGGAAAACTGGAGTGTACGGTATGAAAAAAACTCTGGCGTGGAACTTGCAAGATCGGAAAGAGAACCACACGCCTTTTCAAGCAAAGACGCAATATCAAAACCATCTCATAAAACAGAATTAGAACCGACTAGTGAAAAAATGGAAAGTAAAGATTTGCGTCAAGAAGGAAAATGTTCCGATTCTAAAATTCCAAGTTCAAGAATGGCCCCGGAGAATTTTTCAAACACAGCTTCAGGCCTTTTCGGAAGTCTAACCACATCTAGCCTTGGAACTTTACGTTCCTCGACGACGTCTGATATCTCAAATAAAACCACAAGCGTTTTATTTAAATCCACTCTTGTTGAAGCAACGGACGTTCCTGATTTGAGCCCAACTGTCATAGAATTCCCTGTGGGGAAAGTTGGATTCTCAGTACGCGATATAGTTTACCATCAACGCATGCGACAGGACCTCATCTTCACACCAACGCTGAATTCGATACCCGAAGATGAAACGCGGTTTCAGAGAAGCAAGAGGAGAATTCAAAGCATGAAACGGAAGCTAAAGCTGCTCAATCCTTTTTAGCTTCGGGCAGTGGTAGGCCGATTTGAAGTGTAACGGATTAGCAACCGGAGGGTTGCGGGATCGAAACCAGCCAAAGACCGTCGTGTTCAAAGGTGGCTGGTGCACATTCAATCCGTCGGGACCTCAAATATCTTCACGTTGGCGTGGTGTGGAAGTTTGGAGAGTGGGATGCCACCTCTTGTGCAACCATGACATCTGACCGTGGTTCAAAATTACGTGTTGTTGTCACCGGATGTTCCTCTTCGGGTTTGATCCCGGACAGTCGCCAATAGCCCGTGTCGTTGCCCTAGTGCGACGTTAATTAAAATACCTTTTTAACTTCAATTTGTTTAAATCCTATTGAACACAGAAGAAGCCCATCAGATTGTTTGTGGAAAACTGTACGTATTAATAGACAAGACAGTCAAATTTTTAAACTGTTGTAATTCACTTTTAAAATTGTTGTTTACTTCTAAATTATAAAATGCCAGATGATGTTAAACCGAAATACGATTGTTTCAATTTCACGTGTAAAATAATGTTATTTATGCCACTATCAATTGATTTCTTTGAAAACCATCTTGTAAATAAATTATAATCACTCCATTGTTTCCTGTTTTCTTCTTACTTCACACATTTTATCATTAACAGGAATAAATTGTATCACTTCAACACGATTTAATGAAAAGATTTATTTATACTTTGCTCGACGTATTGATTACTACATGTACTACTTTGCATTTGTACGTTATTTATTGAATTGTGTGATTTTCCCATTAACTAGTATTTCATATTGCTATGACTTCTATTTGTTTTCGTTGTACAACTCGACGATGATTTACATTTATTACCATCAAAATTGTGCACTTGTAAGATTTTCCTTAATCATAAATAAACTATCAAATTGCTGTGTCTTGAACTACTGAAACAATAATGTAACTCCAAGTTCAACAAGACATTTAATAATTATAGAGACATCACAAGATACAAGCATACATCACCGTACGAATAGAGTAAAGATTCGGAGGCAACAAACTCGTTGCATATAGTGAAAAGGACGCGCAAATGAATTGGTAAAAATATGTATGCAGGAAACATAATGTAAACACACGAAATCTAAACTAAATGCAGAAACGACTAATATAAATATTGGTGATTTGCAACTATCAAAGGGAAATATCCAACAAATTAACATTCATAATTATATTAAAGTGTATTTACTGGTATGTGTAAAAAGCGTCCTAGACATCTTATTGCCCACCGACCAGCCAGTCTAGTGGTCAAGGTGTTGGCCTCTGAATCGTTAGGTTCCTGGTTCGAATTCGGGGGTCAGGGCATGGATGTAAATAGTGCTGTTCTTTGTTAGGGGCAATGATGGTCCACCCACTGGGTGCCCCTTCACAAGTGACCATCGCTTCCGGCCTTGTAGTGGCCAAGGGAAAAGTCCAGTGCCCGCCATTAGGGAAAAAACATATTATTGCCTTATAGTAACATATTGCGTATTTAAAAGATTGGTTTCCATGGTGTTAAGATCATATTCTGCTATGCAAACACACACATCGTCACGTAATGGGCATATGCTCTCGAGGAAAGTTTTATTGATGCAGAAGAGACGAATACATCCAGGTGAGTTATGGGAATCTAACCTGTGCCGTCTGCAACTCGCAGGTTGCAAGTGGAGTGAAAAAACACTTTGAAGCAATGCAACGGTATATTGGCGACAGTCCGAGACGAAACACAATAGTAAAAGTCAGAGGACAACACCACGTAATTTTCAACAACGATCAGAGGACTAGATCACACATCGCGGCTGGCACCCCATTCTCCAAACTTCCACACTACGACAACGTGAAGGCTGACCTAGGAAGTATGTAAAAGATAGAAAACAGAAAAATTACTGAATAAGATACGCATGGTACCTATTCTCGAATCAACCAATCTATTCTTGTGACTGACATGGAAATAGATAATCTCGGCGAATTCAAGGAATAAAAATTGGGATCAGATGAGTAGCGAAACGAGCAAGACACCAGATAAATGGCGAATCAAACATGCTTGAAATATGACCCGCTTGGTCGTATGGGACTTATTATGCCTTACTATTGTGTTATGATCTACGAAGGCCCTCGCTTCATCTTTTGTATGAGCAGAACTTGAGAAGTTTCCACTTGTTTGTTGAGAGTAGAGCCAAAAAGGGAGTTCTTGTCCTACTGTAAATGGATGCGTTGCCCTAACAAGTTCATTTATGAGTACCTGTGTTTATTATTACAGTTTCATATATACATATTCTTGTCTGTTCATTTGATCCTTTATGATATGCAGTGAATTAGTTGCCTCTGAGTCTTTACGCTGTTCGTATCGTCTATATATGCTTGTAGGTTGCGATGTCTCGATAATTTTTAAATGTCTGGTTGGATTTGGAGTTACACTCTTACTACAAGACGTAACCCTAGAATGAAAACAAAATATCTCTCACTTAAAATCGGATGTAGTTGAAAGCATCGCTTCATGCCAAGCTCATGTGGCGCAATGTTAATACGGTCCCCGTTTCTTTACATGCGAATCGGGAATATCGCGGCCATAAGAATTTATCGTTTCTTGGAAGTTCCAGTAAATAACGCCATGCCTGCGCTGACTCGTTCTCTCGGTCCACATTCAGGGACGCAAAACTGCACCAATGGATCATTTTTCTTACTTTAAACTTCCACACCACTTTGCTGCTCTGACCCTTCCCTTCTCGGACACATATTTCCTAATACTTCGAGCACGGAGGAGGCACGGAAAGTGACGCCCAGGGGGTCGTAATTTACGATTCTTTGCAGGGTGTCTATTATTCAGTACCGTGAGTAAGTAAATAAATATCCACACCAATAATGCAGTGGTTCCATTTTTGTCTTCGGGAACTTTTTTGAACGAGATCTTGTGAATATTGCTGATGTAAATTAACTGTGGACAAAATACACATTTTACAGTAACAACCTTTCAGTTAATATTAATGGCCCGATGTAGGTTGGTATTTTAATTAACATGGCACGAGCTATTGTCGACGGTCCCCAAAGTGAAAGATCCGAGGACGACACCTCGTTATTTTGAACTACAATCAGCTTGCTGTATCACACCCGAGCTGGCACCCTACGCTCCAATAATTTCATACCACACACACGCCAAAGTGAGGATATTTGAGGCCTCCACAAATTAAACTAGCATCACTCTTATTATATGACAGTCTTTGGTTGAATTCAAACTCACAACCCTCCGGTTGCAAATCAATTAAGCCGACCAACCGGTATAGTGGTTAAGGTGTTAGCCTCTAGATCGTAAGGTTCCTGGTTCGAATCCGGGTCCGGGCATGGATGTTTGTAAACGTATGGTGTAGAGGCGGCTGGTGCACCTTAAATCTGTCGTGGCCGAAAGTCCTCACGTTGGGTTGGCGTGGAAGTTTGGAGAGTGGGGTGCCAGCTCAGGTGTTGCTTCGTCATCTGACCGTGATTCAAAATTACGAAGTGTTGTCCTCGGATCTTTCCCTTAAGGGACCGATCCCGGACCGTCGTCAATAGCCCGTTGTGTTGCTCTATTACGACGTTAACTAAAATTACCAATCACCAATCCGTTAATCTTCCAACCGGGCTACCGCCACCGGCCGTTACTGCAAGGAATTTTGCCCAGAAACAACACACAATGAATTGGTGGTACACCCGTTGAGAAGCATGAAAAAGCCGCTTCTCCATTTTGCTTTTGCGCACATCGGTTGCCGTACGTCACATGACATCTGGATTGTGCTGCCATCTATCGGTAATAGCTTCAATCACCTTGTTCTAAAACTATATTGTTACTTGAATTTTTAGTTTACTGACTTTCCTTCGCAGAAAGACTTTATACTCTGTTCAATTTTATCTGAATTTTCTTTGATAAATATAAATGAGGGCATTAAATTGCCAGAAAATGGAAGAAATTAGTTATGACTTCATGTATTGCTCTATTACATTTCTATTAATCTTTTGATTAAAAAAAAAAGTGGATTGGCAGTAGTCGTGGGTCGGATTGTTTGGTTAGTTAGTTTTGAGTTTTGTTTCTCAAGGACCATATATGGCCAAGTTGGGTCAAACGTAAGACAACAAGGTAGGTAAAACGCTGTAGGGTAAAACAGAAGAAAGTGCAGATCACTCTATTACCTCGAGGTTTCATGGGTTGGTAGGTACTGGAGCAACACATCGAGGTAATTGACGATGATCCGGGATCAATCCCAACGGGAAATATCCGAATATCATGGGTTGGAATCTCATTAAAAAAATATTGTACGTCCCGATCTAGTTATTCCTAGTACAAGTCAAAAGAACCTTTGAGATCTAGACAAAATCAACTCCAAAATTATTTTTCACATTCAAAGAGGATCTTCTACACGGAACTAATGCAAGCAATTACGTAACAAATTTTTCACAGCATGCGCAGGAAGAAAAACTTCAGTTGCTCTACATTTATTACCTAAGTATGACACTAATATATCAGAAATAGAGAAGTCAGTCAAGCAAACCCATCTCAAAACTTAATAGCATCATAATTTCAAAAATATCAGTTTCACAAATTTCACACCCGGTGGTTTCTTGTCAAGTACATATTCTTCGAAAACCGCATCCTCTACATTTCGGCCACCGTAAACGACATTCAGAAATTGAACACCCTTGCATTAAAATTCGCTCGCTTTTTTTTATGACGCGTTTAATCTTCCAAGAGTGAGAGACAAGAGGAGAGTGGAGGAAGAAATATCGCCCCGCACGGTTTCGATCAAAAAGAAACGGTAACCATAACTTACGCCCAGCGGGCCGGTGTAGAGGGCGCTTTGAATTATCGTTTTACGACCCTGGGGAGCTCAGAAATATGCCCCTCTGATATGATAATACAAAACGCCGCTAAATAATGGCTTTGTGATAAGTCATAAAACATGCGAAACGCATAAAATTCTGCCTCAGATCCTCGCAAAAATTAAGTCTTTTTCCCCTTTACTGCAGAAGAAACTGCTCCTTGCCAAGAAAAGTGCTGAAGTTAGCAGATGATGTCGATGGATTGGGATACCGCTATGGTTCGCACGAAATGGTTTCCGAAGATTATTGAACAGTTAAAAACGTAATGTCGTCTTGATAGTTCGTTCTTTTTCGCCCCACTAAAAATAACGACTCTAGATATGCATTAAATTTGAAACATTTTTATCAATTTCGTTCCGCCAATGATAGATTTCTATATGCATGAGAAACTATGCCTAGAACACTAAGTTTTATTCTTACTACACGTAACCGCCCAATGCTTACCACTTGGTCTTCTAGTAAGAACTGTATCAAGACAAATAACTCTTATTTATATCCAGACACATTCATCCAAACTAGATTCATATTGAAACTTGCTTCATATTAATCAATGTCTGCCAGGTATACCGATTGGAATGCAGCAGTCGGCCAAAATAAGCACTAACGCTTGTGGTTAAAAAACCTTCCAAAGAAATTAAACCACTGAATGGTTACCACTTGGTCTTTATATACAAGGGGTGTTCAAATGAAAAGGTACGAAACGTCGTAGCAGCGTAACAGTTAACATATTTGCCTATGTCGCTATGGGAGAACGTAGCGAGACATCTAGGGATGCGATTGGAATCTCCGGTGTGGATCGGAGCATGCGCGGGCTTCCGCATGCGCAGGAGAGAGCAAGGCTCTTATAAAGAGCGCCGTCCAATTGACGCGGTAGTGCGTGTGAGGACAGGATGGCGTTCACATTGCAAAATTCGACGATTGGGGAGCAGCGAGGCGTTTTCCGATTTCTGACAAGAACAAAAGACTGGGGCTGCTCACTGCGGGTGTGGTTCTGCTCAATGATAACTCGCGTCCACACATCTTCAGGGTCACACACGCGGAAATGGCCAAGTTCAAGTGGGAGCAGCTTGACTATCCGCCCTACAGCCCGGACATGTTGCCCTGCGATTTCCATGTGTTTGGTCCCCTGCAAAAACATCTGAAAGGGAAGAGCTTCAACTCGGAAGACGAACTCAAGACGCTGTGAAGGACTGGGTCTCGTCACGGCCACAGGAATTCTGGAAACCATGAATCCTTCGGCTCGTTAATCAATGGGATCGTTGTGCTCAGGCCTATGGTGTTTACTTTGAATAAAGTCTTCATTTATACCCACAGTGTCGCTTCGTACCTTTTCATTTGAACAGCCCTTGTAGTTATTGCATAAAAACCAATTACTCGTATGGATATCCAGACGCAGATTCAAGCTACGGGTACATATTCAGACTTGATTTAAAAATACAACAAATGATTGTCTTCCAGGTGTACCGATTGGAGTGCAACAGTCCGCGAAATTAAGCACTAACGCTTATGGTTAGCTTATGGTTAAGCTTACGCTTATGGTTCTTGCAATGAAATTAAACCACCGAATGCTCACCATTTGGTCTAATATAATGTAGTTATTGCATCAAAACCAATTGCTCGTATATCCAGACATAGCTTCAATCTGCAGGTTCATATTCAGACTTGCCTTAAAAGTACTACAAATGAATGTCTGCCAGGTGTACCGATTGGAATGCACCCTTCCTCAAAAATAAATACTCTTTGCCGTTTATTGCCAACGACAATTACGGAACGGAGGGAGACGATACTGGTGGCGAAGTATCAAATGAACTGAAATGAAATCCTGTGAACGTATTTCCTTCTGGGCTAATCAGATCCTCCAGCCGAGCAACAGCGGTGGAGGCCCAAGAATCCGTGCTGCCTTTAATAGAGGAATGCAATTAAGCAAACCTTTCGAGGCAACAACAAAGCAAAATCGTGTTTGTCGGTTCAGATGCGAGCGCCTAATTATTCATTAAAGCTTCAGTTAAGCTTTTGATGGAAGGAATAACAATTTATTACCATTACTCAGCAGAAATGGGGAATGAAAGGACGATGGCCCACAAATTGGATCATTTATTACTGTATCGTAATAGCAGATGATGTTTTCTTCCGGATGCCTCCAGACTTGTGCAAGACAAGCTAATTATTTGGAATAAATTTCTACATGGTTGCTTTTGATGTGTACACGTCTGTGAGGGTATTGCTGTTCGATCTTTGAAGAGGTAGGTAGTTGAATTAATATCGCACTGGGGAGAAACACTGGGCTATTGGCGAAGGTACGGGTATTTGTTGTTTTTTGGTGTTTTTAATTAACGTCGTACTAGAGCAACACACCGAGCTATTGACTATGGTACGGAATCAATCCCAAAGGGAAAGATACGAGGTAG
The DNA here is from genome assembly GCA_947359465.1 of Metellina segmentata. Classification (NCBI taxonomy): domain Eukaryota; kingdom Metazoa; phylum Arthropoda; class Arachnida; order Araneae; family Tetragnathidae; genus Metellina; species Metellina segmentata. The sequence goes on from OX375874.1 coordinate 101,938,790, forward strand.
TGATAATTTTTATATAACGCGTACAAGAGCAACACAACGGGCTATTGACAACGATCCGGGATCAATCACAAAGGGAAAGATACGAGGTAATGAAAATTTTTCTACGACGTAGTACGAGAGTAATACAACGGGCTATTGACGACGGTCAGACATCAATCCCAAAGTAAATGATTCGAGGACGACACCACATAATTTTGAACTACGGTCAGGTGACGATGCAACACCTGAGCACCCTTTATCCAAATTTCCACGCCATGCCAATCTAAGGATATTTTAGGCCACGAAATACCTTTTTTTGTGCATCTGTTATTCCGAGATTGAAATTTTTTGTAATACTAGGGGGCTCCGCCCCCTGCTCGCTTACGCTCGCCAACCCCCGGGGATTGCTGTGCAATCCCATTTGGTTTGCGAAGCAAACCAACACTCCTTTCACAGATGTCATTTGGTTTGCTTCGCAAACCAACATTCCTTTCACAGAGTGAAACTATCTGAATAATTCGTATTATGCTGATTTCACTTTCCGGTACATGACGTCACAGCGAGGGCTTCGCGCCCTGCTCGCTTACGCTCGCCGACCCCGGGGATTGCTACGCAATCCCGTTTGGTTTGCTTTCTCAAACCAATACTTCTTTCGCAATTGATTTTGTCAGAGCGGCCCGAGCGATGTCTACTTTGCAAGACAATATGTGTAGTTGTGGCTAAGAACAGAGGGACACTGCTCACCAAATTTGGACATACACGTTTTATTTGTATAACATTAAATGAAGTTTACGATATCTACACCGCACCGTCCGGTGCTTCAAAAAAAACACGTCTACTCCAAGACCGCTAGTTCCACCGTCTCCTGGTGAACGACCCTCTCGTCTTCACCCCCTTCTTTTCATCCTCCGGGGTCGGGGCCAACCACCGAACACTCCGTAAGGGGGAGGGGTAATACTTACTGAGAGAGGAATATAACAGGAGCCACAAGAACGACCGTTCTTATATGTGTCCATGACACCCGTCCGAAGATCGTAACAGATTTCACTTTTTTTTGCTTTAACACTTTATGCACCCTAAACTAATAGCCGCCTCAGTAAAAAATCTTCTGTATCTTGTTCCCTGTACAATTTTAAGTAAACAGTGTTAATATCAAAACTTTACGATTGTACTTTGTCGGTAAACTGTCTTGAGAACAGAGGGAAAAAAGCGAGCCCTTTCCCTCGCCAAATAAAAAGAAATCGTTTTTATGGCAATTGTTGCTACGATAAATTTGATATCTGGCAAACCCGATAGTAGAAAATGCAACCCACTGCTGTTTGCGGAACCAGCTATGCGAACTGAAAAATACGAAATTTGTGTCACCAACTTTTGATTGCATCGAATTTATTTATGAACCAATTTTAAAAATAATTGTACCGTAAGAAAGAGTACATTGTGAGGTATACTGAAATATTTTTAAAATTAAAAACTAACAGTAATACTATATAAATATGACCATTTTAGTTTTGTATCGGAAGTTACGATCTGAAAGTTCCGAAAATTGTATGACCTACTTTTAATTGCATCGATTTTGTTTATTAACCAATTTGAAAAATAATTGTACCATAAGAAAGAGTGTAATGTAGTGTATTCAGTGATGTTCTCAAATTTAAAAAATAATGGTTTTTGCCGTAGACATAATGGTTTTAACAAAAAGTAGCGAAAATATCCGAAGATTCCGAATTTTGCATCACGAACATTTGATCGCATCCAATTTAATTATTAACCGATTTCAAAAATAATAGTACCGTAAGAAAGAGTATATTCTGAGGTATACAGCGATATTTTAAAAATTAAAAACTAATAGTAATTAGATATAGATACGGCAGTTTTAAAAAAAGTAACAAAAATGTCCCGATTTTTCCCGAATTTCAAAAAAATATTATCAAGAACCAAATTTAAATTTCAAAAAAAACTCGACGAGCTGCAAAAATTTACGTTGAGAGGTACTCTTAAAAAAAACTCACGACTAAAGACTGAAATTTTGAATGTGTTTTGCTCACTCGCGGAAGAAATTTCACTTCTTCAACTTTAACACTTAATAAAACCTAAACTAATAGCCGCATCGGAAAAAAATCTTAATAATTATCCAGGGAATACGATGAAGAACAAAGCATGTTAATTTCATATTTTTCCGATCAGTACTTTCTCGGGAAACCGTCTAAGAATGGAGCTAAACAACAAAAATTTCAATTCTTCGGCGGCGGCGGTAACTTTTTTTTAATATAGAGAGATGAACAATACCTGTAAGTGGTAATGGGTAATTTGTAATTAACATCATACTAGAGCAACACAACGGGCTATTCACGACGGTCCGGGATCAATCCCCTTAGAGAAAGATACGAGGACAACATCTCGTAATTTTGAACCATGGTCAGATGACGAGGTAACACCTGAGCTGGTCGCCCTCTCTCCAAATTTCCACACCAAGCCAACCTGAGGATACTTGAGGCCACGAAATATCAGATGTTTACATCTGGTACTCCGGGATTGAATTTTCTGTAATATGAACAATGGGTAATGGGTAATTTGTAATTAACATCGTATTAAAGCAACACAGCAGGCTATTGACGACGGTTCGGGATCAAACCCTTAAGGGAAATATTCGTGGACAATACCTCGTAAATTTGAACCACGGTCAGATGACGAGGCAGCACCTGAGCTGGATCCCCACTCTCCAAACTTCCACACCAACCCGCCGACCAACCGGTATAGTGGTTAAGGTGTTAGCCTCTAGATCGGAAGGTTCCTGGTTCGAATCCGGGTCCGGGCATGAATGTTTGTAAACGTATGGTGTAGAGGCGGCTGGTGCACCTTAAATCTGTCGTGGCCGAAAGTCCTCACGTTGGGTTGGCGTGGAAGTTTGGAGAGTGGGGTGCCAGCTCAGGTGTTGCTTCGTCATCTGACCGTGGTTCAAAATTACGAGGTGTTGTCCTCGGATCTTTCCCTTAAGGGACTTATCCCGGACCGTCGTCAATAGCCCGCTGTGTTGCTCTAGTACGACGTTAACTAAAAATTACCAATTACCAATTATCCACACCAACCCAACGTGAGGACTCTCGGCCACGACATATTTAAGGATCACCAGCCGCCTCTACGCTTACAAACATCCATGCCCTGATCAAGATTCGAACGAGGGACCTTCCAATGTAGAGGGTAACACCTTAACCCCTATACCGGTTGGTCGGATGTTGTCTTCGGATCTTACGCTTCGGGATTAAAACCCGAAGCGTAACCATTCACGTTGGGTTGGTGTGGAAGTTTGGCGAGTGGGGTGCCAGCTCAGGTGTTGCTTCGTCATCTGACCGAGTTTCCAAATTACGAGGTGTTGCCCTCGGGTTTTTCCCTTAAGGGACTGATCCCGGACCGTCGTCAATAGCCCGTTGTGTTGCTCTAGTACGACGTTAAATAAAATTACCATTACCAACTACCCGAAGCGTAACCAATAGCCCGTTTTGTAGCTCTAGTGCGACGTTAGCTAAAATACCGAAAAAAGTAGACATCTTCAATTGTTTACAGAAATTATTTACAGTGGCTTAAACACAAAGCAGATAAACCTCATTAATCTCTTTAAAAAATATATTGCCTCTACTCCATGCGGTGTGATCAGTATTTAGTTTCCTGGTTCCACAACAAACGAATTGGAGTCGTGCCAGACAAACAGCGGAGCATTCTGACAACACCACAAACATACAAAAATAAGGAATCCGTCCAAATCGCACGTTAGGTTTGGAATGGCAGGTTTCCTTTTTAGCTTTGCTTACGTTTCTCCTTTCTGCTGGTTGGTTCTTGGCCAATTTTCTGTAAGGAGTGCACCACGGTGGTTACGATTACTGACAACCACCAGGAGGGAGGGGACTTGGCAAATAACCAATGCGGATAAAAAAAATGCTGCTGTGTATCGAGAATTTCTCTGCTTACTTCTATGAGATGAGTATTCAAGCATGAGATAATGGATGCTTCTTTCCACACAAATGTTTTCGGATCTTTCCCTTCGGGTTTGATCCAGGACCGTCGCCAATCGCCCATTGTGTTGCTGCAGTGTTAATTATACCTACCTTTATCAAGATGTTTTTGTTTTACTTCTTGAGTTGGTAATTTAATATGGTAATTTTTTAATTAACGTCGTACTAGAGCAACACAACGGGCTATTTACGACGGTCCGCGATCAATTCCCTAAGGGAAAGGTCCGAGGTAATGGTAATGGTAATTTTAGTTAACGTCGTACTAGAGCAACACAACGGGCTATTGACGACGGTACGGGATCAGTCTCAGAAAGGAAAGATCCGAGGATAACACCAAGTAACTTTGAATCACGGTCAGATGACGAGGCAACACCTGAGCTGGCACCCCACTCTCGAAACTTCCACACCAACCCAACGTGAGGGAGGTCTTTCGGCCACGACAGATTTAAAGTGCACCAACGCCTTTACTCCATACGTTTACTCACGTTGGGTTGGCGTGGAAGTTTGGAGAGTGGGGTGCCAGTTCAGGTGTTGCTTCGTCATCTGACCGTGGTTCAAAATTACGAGGTGTCCTCGGATCTTTCCCTTAAGAGACTGATCCCGGACCGTCGTCAATAGCCCGTTGTGTTGCTCTAGTACGACGTTAACTAAAATTACCATTACCATTACCATTACCATACGTTTACAACCATCCATGCACTGACCCGGATTTGAACCAGGAACCTTCCGATTTACAGGTTAACACCTTAACCACCAGACAGGTTGGTCTGCCTGTAAGCTTTGAATAGGAAGGTATAAGATAAATAAACTTATATTTCTATGGGTTTTTTAGCAAAAAACGCAACTTCTTATAAAATGCAAGTCAGCGTTTGAATTCTTTATTTTTATAATTTTTTCATATGCGGGAACTAGTTTTACAGAAACAGAAAAGTGGTTATAAAAGTCAAATCATCAATAAATTATTTGGAAGGGAAGATTAAATCTTACAGAAATCTTCACGAGTGGAAAAAACCCAATATTGAGTGAAGGATTGACTAATTAAGGGAAGCCAGTCGAAAAGCTAATACAACAGGACAGTAATTTCAAAGTGAATTAAGGTCAGAATCAAGAAATGGAATCTATTTTAAGGTAGACCGATGGATTCTTTGATTAAAATCCCTTCGTTGGGCTCCCCCCCCCCCCAGAGCGTAATTCAGCAAAAGCTTTTTTTTTTTAATTCATTATACTTATAGCTCTATTTATCTATCTATATAAAAAGGTATGCACTACCCTACAATAATGGACTAGACGCCAGCGGATTTGCATAAAATTCGACTACTTGTTTGGGGGTGTTTTTCGTGGTACGTACTGGGACCTTTGCATGTTGTTCCTGGTCAATTGAACGCCGACGCCTACATGAACATTTTGGACAGTTAGGTTCTTCCAACGCTCTGGCAATTTTATAAAAGGAACGAATCTTACTTCCAGGATGACAACGCTCCATGTCCTGTTGTAGCCTCTGTAAAGCAGTGGTATCAAGATATGGATGTAAAACGTCTTCAATGTAATGCTCAGAGTCCCGACCTAAACCCTATAGAACATTTGTGGGACGAGTTAGAGCGACGCTTACGGACCAATTAACCCCGTTCGAAATCTATAGCTGAGCTGGCGACATTCTTGCAGCAGGTATGGACACAAATACCGATAGCTGTGTATCAAAATCTTGTTGAAAGTATGCCCAGAAGGGTTGCTAGTGTAATTGCAGCACACGGGGGACCATCCTCCTATTAAAGCATTTATTCTTTCACTTATACCATCACATCATGTTGTCCGGTACATTATTGTAAGGTAGTGTGTGTGTGTGTGTGTGTGTGTGTGTGTGTGTGTGTGTGTGTGTGTGTGTGTGTGTGTGTGTGTGTGCGTGTGCGTGTGCGTGTGCGTGTGCGTGTGCGTGTGTGTGTGCATTCTCTAAACAAATCTACACCGTTTGACCAATCCACACGAAATTTGGTACACTTCTACTTTAGAACAATGCGGAAAACATAGACTATTTCTTTCCTGTCTTCAGAACAATCTGTAGTCATGAAAATTGGCACACAGGTAGTCCTAAAAGTGCCCATCGACCTACCTGCCTTAAACCCTTTTGCCTACTGCCTTTAGTTTAGTAGCGAATTTAGTTGCACATAAAATAAATTTCTGGAACATAACATGTGCTAAGCAAGTATGAAAAAGACGTTGAAGATCTCGCGAATAAATTTAATTTTTAAAATTAAAGAACTAAATATTGTCTTTGCCGACCAACCGGTCTGTTGGTTAAGGAGTGAACCTCTAGGCATAGATCGTAAGGTTAATGGTTAGAATCCGGGTCAGTGCATGGATGTTTGTAAGCGTACGGTGTAGTGGCGGCTAGTGCACCTTAAATCTCTCGTGACTCACGTTGTATTAGTGTGAAAGTTTGTAGAGTGGGGTTCCAGATCAGGCGTTGCTTCGTCATCTGACCGTGATTCAAAAATACGCGGTGTTGTCCTCGAATCTTTCCCTTAATGGATTGATCCCGGACCGTCGTTAATAGCCCGTTATGATTCACAAGAACGACGTTAATTAAAAATTACCCACGACCTTCTTGACAATCTAGCAACCTCAGATTCCGAAATGTTTCTTTCATGGTGCTCTATCGGTCGGTTTTGCAACCCCACATCTGGAATTCAGAACAATCCCCGATGCCACAAACAAGTTCTCAACACCTGCATGTCGGGCTCTCCGTGAGAAAACTGCAAACGAGCCACCCCAACCTCATGAACTCCTGTCGGAACTTTGGGGACTTTTCTCGTAGATTTCAGGTTACCGAGTTCTAACTTAAAACCCCCTTCCATGCGTGTTTGACCTGCACCGGACCTTGTTTCGAAGACTATGAAGGGAGATGAAACTGAAATTTTAAGAGGAGCAGACGTATTCTCTAGACTCTGAATTTTGGAGCCACGCTCCTAGCTCCTTGGAGGTGTGAAGACTGTCACACTATCTGTTCACACCTGTAGGGGAATGCCGAATATATTATTATTCCGCGTCATCTGCTGTCAGAACACTTGAGTAGAGCAGGTGATGTTCGTCCAGAAAATCTCTGATTGGATCTCGACTTTTACCGTTGGATTCTTTTTGAACTGTTGACGAACGACGGTTACCGAGACGAATCAGAAATACTGATATGTATTTGTGCATTGTAATTAATGCTATGATGTAAATATTGTACATATTCTACGTTCTTCAAATAATAACAACTTAAAATCTAAGCTGTCCTCTCCTGTACGTCATCTGACCGTACAATACATCTCGCTGTATGATTCGTACAGTTTTCATGCCACAGTTTGGGGTGACGACAATACAGCGGTTCGATGTCAATTGCTGTAACCACGACTTTGAACATTGTATATAATATTCAAATTACTTTAAATAAATGTTTAACTTTAATCAGTTGTACGCCTAATTGTTAGATGACGTTACTGTGCCAAAATTTTGAAATCACTGTCCCTTGTAAAATTTTCACAAAAGAATAAAAATATTTTTTTAGTCCTACCAATTCAACAAAAGAGACAAAGGAATAAAAATAATTATAAAAGAATAAAAATATAGTATAATAAAATAAAAGTATAAAAACACCTGGCTGTACGATTCGTACAGTTTTTATGCTGCAGTTTGGAGTGACGACACTACAGCGGTTCGATGTCAATTGCTGTAACCACGACTTTGAATATTGTAGATAATATTCAAATTATGTACTTTAAATAAATGTTTAACTTTAATCAGTTGTAAGCCTAATTGTTAGATGACGTTACTGTGCCAAAATTTTAAAACTACTGTCCTTTGTAAAATTTTTACAAAAGAATAAAAATATTTTTTCAGTCCTACCAAGTCAACAAAAGTGACAAAAGAATAAAAATAATTTTTTCGGTCCTCTATAAGTTAAAGAAAGAACTACATTTTCGTTGACTTTTGGCAAGAACTGTTTTTTCGTTTAAGGTTGGTTTGAGGTTCTATGGCGCAAAGACCATATTTGGCCTCCAAGACTTTTCGTTCGATAGTTACTTCGTGACTTTCAAGCCTATTATGTTGCTCCAGTGTCACGTTAATTGAAAAATACCAAATACCATGAGACTTCCATCACAATCGTGTAACCCCAGATTCTGATGTGTTTCCTTCATGGTTGCCTCGACTTGGGGTCAAAATTTTGTAATTGCCCTTCGATTAAAAATTTTCTTAAAAGAATAAAACATTTTTTCCGTCCTCCATTAAAATAAAAGAACTAAATTTTCTTCACCTGTTCGGCAATCTTTCAAAAACAGTCGCCGGTTCACGTAGCCCGATTGGAAGAATAACGTATTAACATCTGTGGGTTCGAATCCAACCAAAGATCGAAGGCGGCTGGTTCACGTTAAATCTGTCGTGGCCTCCAATGTCCTCACGTTGGCGTGGTGTGGAGGTTTAGAGAGGGGTGTGCCAGCTCTTGAAAACTAAAAAAGTCTTGAGCAATCGAGATCAAGAGACTGGAAAGTATAATTTCAACAAATGGGTAGAACAATAATACAGCAAAAATACGCAAGTTTCTCAAGAAAGTGTATACTTAATACAGTAACTTTCGTGTTTTTTCACTAGAATCTTAAAGCTTTTGTACTCAAGATTCAACAGTAATTTATCGATTATTTAAAAGTACAGTTCATAACCGGTATTTTTGATATAGGTAATTTCACAAGTCGAAAGAAACAAAATATATGTTTTTTAATTTCCGTTTATCAATTAATTTCGTACTCCAATTATAAGAAAAAAATCCATTTAAGGTAAAAATGCAAACGTCTTAATTTAATTAGTTAGAATGGAAAATGCCTTGATAATGGATCTTTCCCGCGTAATACATAGCTGTATCAGACTTAAAGATAAAAGTATTATTTCAAATTTCATCATTGCTGATAAGTGTATAATTACACAAAATTATTACAATTCGATTTTTTTTACTTTGTAAACATGCACACCGTATTAAAAACTTAAAACCGTATTAAACATTAAAAACTTATTTCCAAAGTATGGAAACCTTACCTTTTCCTAGAATTAGTTCAATTAGATAAGCAGGTGTTCCAATTTCACATTAATTTAAGAAATGAAAATTTAAGTAGCATATAATTAAGTAGCATAAAATTTAAGTAACATATGCATTTTATTGGAATTTTAAAAACTGAATGTCAATTCATAAAGTTAATATAAGAATAATAAATCTAGGCAATGAACACTCAACAGAGGAACATAATGAAAATTATTTTTTTCCACGGTACAGCCGTCAAAAAAAAAAAAAAACGACTCACTTGATCGCAATTGCACAAATTATATCGCAGAACAAAACGGAAGGTAACAATCGATAAGGATGAATGTTTTCTAAAAATATCAATACTTAAAATTTGTCTAAGCATGTCTTCATGTTATAAATTGGGTGCTTGCTCAAAAAATTTCAATACGAACCCTCATCTTTTATCACAAATTTGGATTCTACACACAATTTCAAGCGGAAATGTAAAAAGGTTCATTAATTTTATTGTATTTTTCACCAATTTGTGAGTGTTTGAAAATTAGATCTCCTTATGTTAAATCGGTGTTTTACTTTTATTGTTATTTTTGCAAAAAACATAAATTTTCCTTCGAAACTGTTTTTCCATCCTTTGCTACCCAAAAAACCAAACACAATCTATAAACATTTTAACTATAAAAAAAATTTTACTATTTTTTATTAATTATGAAATTAATATTCATAAAAATTATGAACAGTAACTCGGGCAAATTTTGACTCCATACGATTCAACTGTTACTGAAACATCGGAAATCCAAATTTCAGCTCATCACGTGCATAATTAGTAGCGCAGTGAGACTGTTTGCAAAATTCGATTATTATTATCGTTATTGGGGATGGTTCCCAAAGTGAAAACAGAAATTTCTGCCAACAGATCCGGGGATTCAATCAGAACTGATTCTGACTTTGTCACCATCTTAATGGACTCAAAACCAAGGCACCTGCAACAGATCAATGACTGCGACGGCCAATACGTCTTTATTAATATTTATAATGTGATTGAAATCCGAACATTTACACGCTCCCTCAACGGTTTTTATGGATTTTCTCAGTCAATTTTACGTCGTTTTTCATTATTTTTACATCGAATCTGCCTGAAATTGTGAGCAGAAATCAAATTTGTGACAAAAGATGGGGGTTGGTTCGAATTGAAAATATCGAAGCAAGCACCCAATTTAATATGAAGACGACCCCTTCGACAAATTTTAAATATTGGTATTTGTAGAAAACATTTACCACTGTCGATTTCCACCTTCCGTTTTGTTCTGTGATGCAAATTGCGATCGGGTATCGTTTTTTTTTTTTTTTTTTTGACGGGTGTACATTCAAATCATTAATATTTTAATCTTTCCCAATTAGAGTCATTACCATATGAAATGCTTATAAAAATTGAGTTGGAAGTAAAAGAGACACAGTTCAGTACTCAGATATAATTCAGTATTATCTTCGTTATTGTACGAATGGACGCTTAAGAATGGTAGTTTCTTTCGATTCAGTTCTGAGAAGAGAGAATTTTGTGTCAGGCCTTAATTGCTTTATTACAATTCATTCAATTAAATCTTATTTTTTAAATTTCTGGTTCTGATTGAAAATGCAATCGAATTAATAGTTTTAGTTTCACTTTTAAGTTAATAGCGTGCAATCCAATTTGCAATATTCAAGATTTTTGAAGTTTTAAGATGATATATGTATTTTTATTTAATAATTAAATCCAATCAAGATGAAGAAATGAAAAACTATTTTACCAGCCTTATGTTTCACATTATAGGTAGTAATATTTCACTGTACCTTAATTTTCAAAAATGCAGAACTTTTCTTAATACATTACTACAAGGATCGCTCTAAGCTTCATAATGCAATGGAACTGGTTATTCATACATGGATATACATACACTGACAGAATGAAATTAATACTAATGCATTAATGTGAATAAAAGAAAAAGAGCTTCAAAAACAAAACATTTTTTTTTGCATAGTTGTATTTAGAAACACTTTTGACTGTAGTAAAGCGAAGGAACATTTTTTTTATTTATAAATCTTCATAGTTGATCAAAAGTTTGTCCCGATTTTGGCGCTAAATGGCGTTGCATCGCTTTACTGAACTGTTATCTTTTTCACACGTGTAAAGCTTTGATGGTGTTTGAAAAAAGGTAATGTAATGTAATTTTAATCAGCGTCATACTAGAGCAACACAACAGGCTATTGACGACGATCCGGGATCGATCCCCTAAGGGAAAGATTCGAGGATAACACCACGTTATTTTGAACCACGGTCAGATAACGAGACAACACCTAAGCTGGCACCCCACTCTAAACTTTGACGAAAAAATATAATGCATTTGATGAAAATGATATTTCATTTCAATGAGCTCAGAATTGATAGTCCACATAAATTTTGAACAGAATCAACTTTGCAAGGAAAGATTTCCTCAATGTGCAATTACGATAACCTTACACAGCATTTTCTTTTCAATTAGAGAATATCTTCTTTTAGACAAGGTATTTAAGCAACACAATAATCTATCGAGGGTAAAAAATTATCTCTAAAATAAGCCAAACTGTGAAAAGATTGTAAATAAAAATCATATTTATACAATCCTAACTTTGTTGCAATATTCGACTGTTTATGCGATTATAAAACTAAGTCCTGAGAGAGTTGAAACACGACCATCTCACGGGTGTAAGAATCATAGCAATTGCGCATGCGTCAATTTATTCCGGTCCAGACTTCTGTTGCAACCCTTTCTTTACGAGTGGTTTGTTTGGCGTAGACGAGGATATTTTCACCCCGCGCCAAACCAAGCATCTGTCCGCTGTCGTTGACATTCTAGAATGGATGAACAGTATAAATGCGATTCTTGTGACAAAACTTTCCAGTACCGACAGAATTTATTACGTCATATAAAAAAGGTGCACATTGTGACTAATGTCAGCAACAAAAGAAAATTTAACATAAACTGCCCTGCAGTATCGTGTGAACAAACATTTTCAACACGAACAAAGCTGAGGGAACATGTGACAGGTGCTCATAATGTAGTATTGGATGCAGAGCACATGGATATAGAGCACAATTACAAGTTATAAAATAATTTATTTTTCAGAAACTCATAATGTGTGTGTTTGACATTTAAATAAACTTTTGTATTATTTTTTTCTAATGGCGGGCACATTTTGACCGAAGTCATTGGCCACTACAAGGCTGGAAGTGATGGCCACTTGTGAAGGAGCACCCAGTGGGAGGGCCATCATTGCCCCTAACAATTACATCGTAATTTTGAACCATGTTCAGATGACGAAGCAACACCTAAGCTGGTATACGCTTACAAACATCCATGCCCGAACCCGGATTCGAACCGGGGACCTACCGATCTAGAGGCTAACACCTTAACCACTATACCGGTTGGTCGGCACTTTTGTATTATGAACTTACACAAATTAACATAAACTTTTTAAACAAATTAACTTTTCGTAGAAAGATAGTATAGAATAGATAGTATTTAATACTTATTTACTGATCGTAAATAAGCCTTACTTATACTAAACTATAAAAATAGGATTCTAAATTGGCCGTACTTATTACTTTAACATCTGACAGCAAACTCAAAAAATCCTCGTATTGTAAGCGATAAATTGCCAAATTTGGCATACCTTTCCCCAGAACCAAACATGGAGTTAAAAATTTCCCAACTCCATACGCATGCGCAATTGCTATGATTCTTACACCCGTGAGATGGTCGTGTTGAAACTAATTTTTAAGTAGCTCTAGTTTCATCAGTCCAAAAAACGAACAATTATAGCAAAAGGATACAGGCTTTCAATAAGACCTGAAAAGGAATCTTGACAAATCATATATTATCAAGATACCTAACTTAATTTTAATATTGGCCGTTGAACTAAAAGCTTGTTCTCGTTTCAAGTAATTCATTCATTCTCACTCTGATAGGACTAAATTATAATGCATAAATTATAAACATCAATCACACAGTACAGCTTTCATTTTAGCGCTTTTTATAAAGAACAGCTGATTGGCTTTCAGCTAATGGAAAACTGATCAGATCAAATTTCAAACACCTGGAATATCTATATCAAGCATCTAATTATTTAAAGTACTGGGGGCTTCACCCCCTGCTCGCTTACGCTCGCCAACCCCCGATACTGCGATATTTTCAAAATTAAAAACTAAAAGTAATAAGATATAGGTATGACAGTTTAAAAAAAAAGTAACAAAAATGTCCCGATTTTCCCCAGCATTTCAAAAAAAAAATTATTATTAAGAACCAAATTTAAATTTCTAAAAAAAAACTCGACGAGCTGCAAAAATTTACGTTAAGAGGTACTCTTTGAAAAAAACTCACGGCTGAAGACTGAAAAGTTGTATGTGTATTGCTCACACGAGGAAGAAATTTCGCTTTTTCAACTTTGACACTTAATAAACCCTAAACCAATAACCGCATCGGAAAAAGATCTTTACAATTGTCCAGGGAATACGATGAAGAACAAACCATGTTAATTTCATATTTTTCTGATCCGTACTTTCTCGAGAAACCGTCTAAGAATCGAGCTAAACAACACAGTTTTCAATCCTGCGACAGCGGCGGAAACATTTTTTTAATAAAAAGAGATTGGATATTGCTCAATTTTTACTGTCATCCCAATACATGAAGTTTTGAAAACTCCGTCACATATGTAATTATCAGCAAAGCACGGAATTTTCATGTTTTCAACATAAATCAATTTGACATTACAAAAACATCAATTTTATCTTTTTGTAACATTCCATAAGTTATTTGCTAATATTTGATGGATTCCCGCATATTCTACAGAAACCCCAAAATTTTAATTTAAGAATAGACCAATTCTCAAGTCAAATAACATAGCTTAGTTGATTAAAAACATTCAAATCTAAGTTCAGACTTTTATAAGTTACTAGCCACTGCTATAACTAAACTGCGTTGCCCATGGCAGTTCTTTTCGTGGGATCAGGTGTGACCACTGTTCGCTAACGTTCGCCAATCCCGGTGATTGCTTCGCAAACCAACACCACAGGCAACGCCGTGATGGCCTCAAAGTGGCTAGTAATAAATAAATGCCAATAAATTAATTTTAAAACATTTTAGATCAAAATTTAAAAATCGGACTGGACACATTAATTGTTGGATTATTTTTATTTTATTTATTTTGAGGGAATTGTTTACACATATACTTTGTGATTGACCTTGAATCGGAACATCGTTTCTGGAGAATTCCCCACGGAAAAAGAAGAGATCACTACAGTATCTCATGTTAGTAAAGTCTGTACATCTAAAGGAAATGTACCCCAGACGGTTTTGAGACAAAGTATTCATATTTTAACATCAACACAAAATAAACTAAACCAGCAATTAAATGCACAGAAAATTAATTTATTTTAAAACAACATAACACAAAAATTCAAAATTCTGTTAAGAAAACAGAAATAATAAGAAATTATATAGCACCAAACTTACATTAAGGAACATTCAATACGATCGAAAAGAAAAATAGTATTTTGAGAAAATAAACAATATCAAAAGTAAATCGGGTAGGAAACAAATAAAAAATTAGATAGACCTAAATGTAGTTAACACAAATATTTGTTTCTTAAACATCAAAATTCTTTTCAGAAACATGTACCAAATAGTGTTTATGTTAATACAAGAAATCATATGTTTTGTGTGTATTAGACATTTGGCCTGTTACTAGATCAAACTAAATCGTACAGCATTTGAAAGTAACGTATTTGATGACTTTTACGCAAAAAAACTAAGCATGTCATACACTATATCAAATCTATGCTATCATTGTGTTGTGCTATCAAAACGCATGGGTATTCATGTATGTTATAAATATAGTGATTCATTGTTGAATACAAATATTCAAAGCAAATTAGATTGAGATTTATTTTATGCGTTCCATTATTCATCAACTTTGGCAAAACATTTTATTGTAAAGTTTGTTAGAATTTTAAACTAAAAAGTTTTACAAACTTTATAAGATTAGATGCCTTAGGAAAAAAATCAAATTTTTTCTTTAGATAAACCTATTTATTTTTTTTGCAACAAAATGAATTAATGCTATATTTCACACAAAAGCATATTGAGCAATGTATAATTCCTCAAAAATTGAAATAAAAATCTTAAATTTATATCACATAAAATACTTTTAAAATCCTTGAAGTAGTATTTCTATTGATTCCATTTGGTTCATTAAGTTCCTCTTTCTCATGTTTCAGGGGAAAAAAATCAATGTTAACTTTAAATTCTTTAATATTTGCTACATCAAACATGTTTGCGGTTCGGTAATAGTACATTTTACTGAAAATGAACGACAAACCAATTTTCTTTTCTTGAATGCAATCATTTTTACAAAAATAATACTGCATTGGTGCAGCAGTGATCATTAACTCACAATAAAGTAAATCAGTTCCTCTGTGAAATAATGTAACTTTCAACAAACAAACTAACTGTCCACTACGGCTTAGTTTTCATAAAAATCAGTGTCTAAGATTATCAAATTAATTCGAGAAAAAATGCATAAGAAAATCTTGTTCAAAAGACTTAAAAACATGTATAAAAAATAAACAAACATTTGAAATTCTTGCTTAACATAATTTTGACAATATCAACTTTCTTTTGAGGGTTAACCACAATGACCTTATACAATTAGCATTGGAATTTACAATTCTTAGTATGGGCCTCAAAGGGAACTTTACTTTTGAGCCTTTCATCATTGTAATCTAAAATATTCCACACTTAAAATGTCTCGAAACATAGGTATATAAAAACATTCAACCATTCCTTTAACCAATATTTTGCATTTTCATAACACATTGCTTGAAATTCAAACAAGTCCTCTGCAGAAGAGCTTCCAAAAAAGTTTTTTTTTTTTTTTATAAATTTAATAACTCAACAATTTTAACAATATTTCACTTAAAAAAATTTGTAAAAGTTACAAAAATCTTGAATAATTTTTTTAAATTTTAGATGTTTGTAATGGTTTTTAAAACTGATTTCAATTGTAGCTGTATCGAAGTTCAAACATCACAAGTTTTAAAAATGGCCGAGAATCAGAGTGATCACTCAAGTGCCTTTTTAAATATAAATTAAATATTTTAAACCATTACGAAAATTCACATGACTTTTTTCTTTTAAAAATTGCATTATGGGAAGGAAATATGCATCTGTCACAATAAAATCTCAGTATTGTTGCCTGTAATCATCTAAATTTTACAGAATGCTTTACCTACTTAAACAAAACAAAATTTGATGCTGTCTCCTGTATTCACGATTTATAGTAAAGCAGCACCATGTTGGTAATTCTAATTTAAATAAATAATTTCACTTAAAAAATTAACAATAACGCAAATAAAACTAATTCAGTGCTTTATTATCTTAAAATACTTCAAATGAAGTATAATTGATATACTGATGGTTCCATAAAATTCAAAACAAGAGAAAAATATCACATTCACTCTAAACAGGAAAAATATACAACAAAACATCATATACACTACAACAGAGAGAAAGAACAAGTGCAGCAATAAAATAAATAACTATAATATTTACATTTATACAGGATCGAAAAGGAAAAACATCTTATTTTGTTCGATTGATAAATGTACAATATCACATTAAATCACTCTTTGTGCATTAAATAAAGTAATAAGGATTGCGGAACATCCAAGTCTTTCAAAAATTTCAACTTATGGCTACCAAGGAACGTACGGATCTTGCGACGACAAATATCCTTCAGAATAGGTGGATGACCTGTTTGTTAAACGAATATATTTATATTAAAAAACAATCAAATACAAAACCTGAAAATAATAATTTTGCCTTACAAAATTAAAGCAATTAATTTTTTTATTCTAAATAAAATACCATATCAACGCTAACAATTTATCTATCAATTAAGCCTAACACTACTTTTTTATTTATAAATTAACAGCACAATAAACTGACACTAAAACAGCAATTTTGAGAGTCCTAAGAAAGAATTATAACAATTATCAAAACATTAAACTAAACTAATTTTGAGGGATAAATGCAACAATCAAATTCTTGATGCACAACTAGATGACGAAACAAAACACAAACTTGCCAACATTTTCACACAGTTGTCTTGTTGCACTGAATCTGCTTTTCACGTTCAAGCATTTTCTAGGCTGTTTATTTCATATTTTATAATATGCCAAAAGCACCAAAGAGCAAATTCCAACCCACCCTTACACTTTCAATATACTATCAGGTTTTATTATGTGCAATTCAATTTTATCCAAACCATGAAACTATTATAAACCCATTCTTTGGAAAACAATGCTTTGGATGCTGCCAATAAATGTTAGATTAATTACGTAACATATCACGAAATTACTCTCTCTCAATACATGATATATTACAATGTATAACGATAATAGGAAGTAATTTCTATGAATTTACTTTTTCTCAAACCAAACTGGGATTTATTTTTCACGGAAATTAATTCAATGTAATTGAACTTCCATTTTCTCTTGAAAAATGTTTCGCAGTAAATAAAAGTTAAGGAACTCCTCTTTCATAACCTTCATTCTGATACATTAAGTCGTTTATTAGAAAATTCTTTTTAAAGATCTAATATTTCCAGCTGAATGTATGTACAAATTATACATGGAATAAAGAACTAAAAATGAAATGTAGTGTCAAAATGCAAGAAGTTGTTTTTAATTAGTTTTGTAACATTATTGTATGTATTCAAAATTGTGAAAGAAAATTGAGCTTATTTTCTGTTTAAAGCATTTCTTTTATTCATTGTCATGTCATATAATTATGTACTGCACAGGTCATGTGTTTAAACTTATACTGATGAATTATATTGATTAAATATAAATATTGATGACATGGTATGTGATTTGTAGTATTTGATGTGAATCCTCATGTATTAATTTCTTGTTAAAAGGATGATAAAAATATTATAACTATAAGTGAAGAAATTGATTGTTTGTCCTTCATTTTGAAAATAAAGCCTCTGAATTAATTTTTATACTGATTATACCAATAACAAAGCATTATTATTAGCATTTTAAAAAGGAAAATGGGACATGTGCATTAAATTGTAAGTTATAAAATAAAAAATTTAATAATTTCATTTCGGCAGTTGCATTTTATAAGCTGTGGTATAGTATAAGACTTTAAAAAAGCAAGCGATTTTTAAATTACTTAAATTCTGAATATTTTGTTGATTTAAACACGGGAATATATCCGTAGACAGTAAGGATATAAACAAATGTGTAATATAATAATCGCGGAGATTGTTGGCCTACTTCCATCACGTCACAAGAGTCGTGGTATGGCCTTTTGTTATAGGATGCGTTGACTTAACTAGGCAAAAGATTACTCCATTCTGGTTAAGAAAAGCTAAAAAACTCATATCTCAAAATTTTAAAAGTCAAACTTAGTGTGTTTCACTTGTAAGCTGATTATATGTTTATAATATATTAAATTGATAAAAGAATTGCTTAAAA
Organism: Metellina segmentata; assembly: GCA_947359465.1. NCBI lineage: Eukaryota > Metazoa > Arthropoda > Arachnida > Araneae > Tetragnathidae > Metellina > Metellina segmentata. Next base: position 101,957,379 of record OX375874.1, read on the forward strand.
ATTAGGATTTCCGAATGGAAGAAATTTATCTTGAAAAACATTTGTTTTCAATACATGTTTATCTTTTAGAAAAGGATTTTTTGCTTCTCTATGGAATTGACTTTATTAGATATTTATCACTTCAGAGCATTACAGATTTGAGGCCTCATTATTTACCCGAACACATTTCTCTCACCTATACACCAGAAAAGTTTTTTTTGGCTTTTCTTTCTTTCTTTAAAGTTCTTTTAAAATATTCTTCAAGGGTAGGTAAGAAATAGATTTTATACTAGCATATAACATGTAATAAGACAAATGTTAGTGAAATAAAGAGATTTGTATGATGCATGTCACTCAATTTGATATATTTGGTTTGTTTCACGCATAAAAGTTTGTTTAACACTGGTTTATATTTATATTCTAACTAAATATTAGAAACATAATGAATAAAGTATAATTTAAATGTGATGATATAAAAATGTGTGTGTTGTGTAACATACATAAACAAACTTAATTCAGACAAAAAATATCAATAGCTGATTGACACTAATAAATCCAATACAATCTAGAGCATCAAATACCACAATTGATTGACTCGAATATAACTAATATGAAGATGGATTCAAAGCCAATATGAACGATCATGCCCAGTACAATTTAAAAACCATTAATGAATATCGAGTTTTGAAAATTAGTGATAACTACCATAATATTTATAATTTTACAGTCATAATATTTATTATTTTATTTTTATTTTCAAGGGCTAAGGTTTAAGTTCAAATAAATGTTTTAGGAAAATGCAACATCCACAAGGAGCTATTCTCTTGCATTTTTGATGATTTATATGATAGAAATATTTCTACACCAGAAACACCAAAGTTTTGCAAATATTTACATTTTTATATAAAGAAAAATATTTCTTGTTGCTTTCACCGCAATTGCTGTCATTTCAAAAATGTGTACGGAAAAATAATTTTTGTCGAATTTTTCTTATTTTATAATTTTGTTCTCCATAAATTTGTCAAATTGTTAATCGATTTTAAAGTAGAGAAATTCCTTACACTTTTTTTTCAACATCCCTTATCATGTAGTCAAAGTTATAAACTCAACCTGAATATGCGATCATTGTGATTCACCTATAATTTATGACAGCAAGTAGCTATTTCCTACTTATAAATATTACTCTACATTAGCCTTTTACGCATTGAAAACTTTTTTTTAAATGTTGTAATACTGAACTAGTACACAATTTAAGTCCTGCAAGCATGGCCAGCAAAGAAAAATAATAAAGACTGGTACTGAGGTTCAAGTCAAAAACTTTGCAAACCCTTATGTCCAGACCAGGGGAACCCAGGTCCAAAGTCAGAATGCTACTACTAAATGGATCATATGATGAATGAAGTAAAGATCAATATTCAATTCAGATAATTAAACTAAAAGACAACTGAACTGTTAAGGATGAAATGGCAGACGTCCTTTACCTGAATGATACACTAGGAGATCATAAATCCGACCTTCAGCTTGAGGAAGAAGGTCGATGGGTAGTTTATTCTGGTTGTTACTTGCATACACATTAGCCCCGTATTCAATTAGTACTTGTGCTACTTCGGAATAGCCTTCTTTTGCAGCAATGTGCAGGGCCGTCTCATGAATTTTTGCTGCATTCACCAAAGCACCTAGGGATCAAAAGATTGTAGATGTTCTAAAATTTGTAATAGCTAAGAAATAATTAGATCAGTTTCCTAAACTATTTTTGGTTCAATGCCCTTCCAATCGAGGCAGTTTTCTTCGGCATTCCCTCTGGAAAACTCTATCACAATAATAAACTGCAAGTAGAGGGATAAGATGACTTAACATGAGATACTCCAGTATATTTACTGTATGGTGTCGTCATCTACAGGAAGTTTTATGAACTATTAGCTAGGGAGACTAGAGTCGTTGTAAACATAACCCTCCAATGCAAGCCGACCCTACGTGAGTAACAGCCTATAGTGGCATGTTGCTTTTAGGAGTTTGGAAGACTTGCTTTTGACTGGTCTTTAAATGTATACCGTAAGTTGTTTTAAAAAATCTTGGTCTTGTTACATAAACAGCTTTGATATTCATGTGTAGTTGTTTGTCAATATGAATGCACAATATGAGACACTATATCATATTAAGAAACCACGGAGTCTCATATTAGGCAACCTTTTCCCAAAACAGATTTTTTGAAAATTTTCATAAAAGATTTTTTTGCATACATTTGGAATGTATTTTACCAAAAAATCCATTGACATTTCAAAACAAATTTATTGACCAAGTTGAAAAACAAAAAGATGTCTGCTAAACTTTTCATTAGACAGTCACCAATGCAATTTTTTAAAAAGTATCTTAGACTAGGTCACTTTCCTCAAATTGAGTATTTTTTATTTCACTGAAGTAATGTAGCTGTGTGTGTAATTTTAGAATTTCAAAAAGCTAGTTTGGAAACAAAACTTCAAGCTGAAACTATATTTTTTAAATGTAACAAAAATTGCACCTAAACAGACTAATTTTTACATAATATTATAGATATCTATCGAATCAGCAAAATTAAAAATAACCATTAAGGACCCTGGTATTGTGCTATCAATTTGTCTGAAGGCTCTATTTTCGTCAGCATCCTTAGATCTCCAGTCAATTATTTGCAGTCGATTCCTCGTTGCAGTGAGGTCTAGTTACCACACTAAACCCATGTTCAACAAAACAGGAAGATGAAAATGCAATCAAAAATTCAAGTTGAAAGTATGCACCAATACATGCATACTAATACTCGCTAGTCGATCTCGACTTCAGATAGATAAGTCGTAACTTGCATTTTACAACACATAATTCTTGCAATCACCAGTGAGTATGTCTATATGGTCAAATGGATAAGTGTTTATAACAATAAATTAAAACATTTTTGGATGACAAACATCTTTTAGCACCTATCTCACTCTTGTTTCTACTTCTCCAAACGCCAGCATTGCTCACCATGATTCCTTCAACACTCTTTTAGGAAATTATGATTAAGATAATAAAAATGTACTAATACAGGGTTATTCAAAAAGATGGACCCAATTTAATTAATTTATATTTCACGAAATATAAATTGGATATGAATAGTCTACATACCGAAGGAAAGAGGAAGTTCTAAAGTTCATAACCTCTGTGTTAAAAAACTTTGAAACTTCCCCTTTTCATTAGTATGTAGACTGTTCATGTCCAATTTATACTTCATTAAATACAAATTAATTAAATTGGGTCCATCTTTTTGAATAAACCTGTATTATAATTACACCTATTTCTAAACGAATATTTTACAAGATAATATTAATCATTTCATGGTAAAAACGTGAGTTTATTTGCAAAAAGTAATTTAATAAGCAATTGTACTGTTTTAGTTGATAATCGCCTTGGTCAAGGTCTAATAGCTTAGACCAAGTCCAAAAGGTCATGCTGTACAGCAACCCACTCCTGATCATAAAGTAGTTTCCCAAACTCCAATACATTCTAGAATGTGAGGAGTTGCTGGAGGGTCATTCCACGTCAAATGAGCAAAAATCAGAAAAAAAACCTGTGGCCGTATGGTAAAAGATTTTTATGAAATTTGGTACAGGGTTTAGTTTATGCATAAATAGCAATATCCAAAATATTTAGGCTCAAAATTAAATATTTTCGAAGTTTGAGGCATTTTAAGGACTTAACTTGGAAGAGCGATCGTAAGATTGATTAAAGTTGCATGTTTTAAGTTCTGTTTCTCAAAAACTACTTAATGTAGACAAACATGTTTTACATTTTTACAATCTGTACAAAAAAAAAATTTGCACTTGGGCAACAACAATTTTAAACATTATATTTAATCTAAAATTTAGTTGCAAAAAATGGAAAATTGTCGGTTTTGACAGAATTAAAAACATTTCTATGGGCTAAAGAAATTTTAAGACATTGTTGAATTTCATGCCGGTTACAGTGCTAGGTATGATAATATTACTGATAGAGTTTGGAAGTTGCATTTAAATTCTTTCATCTTTAAAATAGCTAACGAAATTAACAAAATGACAATTTTCTACTCTAAATAGGCATAAGAAATCAAATGAATAGGCATAAGAAAGTTCATAACCTCTGTGTTAAAAAACTTTGAAACTTCCCCTTTTCATTAGTATGTAGACTGTTCATGTCCAATTTATACTTCATTAAATACAAATTAATTAAATTGGGTCCATCTTTTTGAATAAACCTGTATTATAATTACACCTATTTCTAAACGAATATTTTACAAGATAATATTAATCATTTCATGGTAAAAACGTGAGTTTATTTGCAAAAAGTAATTTAATAAGCAATTGTACTGTTTTAGTTGATAATCGCCTTGGTCAAGGTCTAATAGCTTAGACCAAGTCCAAAAGGTCATGCTGTACAGCAACCCACTCATGATCATAAAGTAGCTTCCCAAACTCCAATACATTCTAGAATGTGAGGAGTTGCTGGAGGGTCATTCCACGTCAAATGAGCAAAAATCAGAAAAAAAACCTGTGGCCGTATGGTAAAAGATTTTTATGAAATTTGGTACAGGGTTTAGTTTATGCATAAATAGCAATATCCAAAATATTTAGGCTCAAAATTAAATATTTTCGAAGTTTGAGGCATTTTAAGGACTTAACTTGGAAGAGCGATCGTAAGATTGATTAAAGTTGCATGTTTTAAGTTCTGTTTCTCAAAAACTACTTAATGTAGACAAACATGTTTTACATTTTTACAATCTGTACAAAAAAAAAATTTGCACTTGGGCAACAACAATTTTAAACATTATATTTAATCTAAAATTTAGTTGCAAAAAATGGAAAATTGTCGGTTTTGACAGAATTAAAAACATTTCTATGGGCTAAAGAAATTTTAAGACATTGTTGAATTTCATGCCGGTTACAGTGCTAGGTATGATAATATTACTGATAGAGTTTGGAAGTTGCATTTAAATTCTTTCATCTTTAAAATAGCTAACGAAATTAACAAAATGACAATTTTCTACTCTAAATAGGCATAAGAAATCAAATGAATAGGCATAAGAAAGTTCATAACCTCTGTGTTAAAAAACTTTGAAACTTCCCCTTTTCATTAGTATGTAGACTGTTCATGTCCAATTTATACTTCATTAAATACAAATTAATTAAATTGGGTCCATCTTTTTGAATAAACCTGTATTATAATTACACCTATTTCTAAACGAATATTTTACAAGATAATATTAATCATTTCATGGTAAAAACGTGAGTTTATTTGCAAAAAGTAATTTAATAAGCAATTGTACTGTTTTAGTTGATAATCGCCTTGGTCAAGGTCTAATAGCTTAGACCAAGTCCAAAAGGTCATGCTGTACAGCAACCCACTCCTGATCATAAAGTAGCTTCCCAAACTCCAATACATTCTAGAATGTGAGGAGTTGCTGGAGGGTCATTCCACGTCAAATGAGCAAAAATCAGAAAAAAAACCTGTGGCCGTATGGTAAAAAACTACTTAATGTAGACAAACATGTTTTACATTTTTACAATCTGTACAAAAAAAAAATTTCACTTGGGCAACAACAATTTTAAACATTATATTTAATCTAAAATTTAGTTGCAAAAAATGGAAAATTGTCGGTTTTGACAGAATTAAAAACATTTCTATGGGCTAAAGAAATTTTAAGACATTGTTGAATTTCATGCCGGTTACAGTGCTAGGTATGATAATATTACTGATAGAGTTTGGAAGTTGCATTTAAATTCTTTCATCTTTAAAATAGCTAACGAAAATAACAAAATGACAATTTTCTACTCTAAATAGGCATAAGAAATCAAATGAATAGGCATAAGAAAGTTCATAACCTCTGTGTTAAAAAACTTTGAAACTTCCCCTTTTCATTAGTATGTAGACTGTTCATGTCCAATTTATACTTCATTAAATACAAATTAATTAAATTGGGTCCATCTTTTTGAATAAACCTGTATTATAATTACACCTATTTCTAAACGAATATTTTACAAGATAATATTAATCATTTCATGGTAAAAACGTGAGTTTATTTGCAAAAAGTAATTTAATAAGCAATTGTACTGTTTTAGTTGATAATCGCCTTGGTCAAGGTCTAATAGCTTAGACCAAGTCCAAAAGGTCATGCTGTACAGCAACCCACTCCTGATCATAAAGTAGCTTCCCAAACTCCAATACATTCTAGAATGTGAGGAGTTGCTGGAGGGTCATTCCACGTCAAATGAGCAAAAATCAGAAAAAAAACCTGTGGCCGTATGGTAAAAGATTTTTATGAAATTTGGTACAGGGTTTAGTTTATGCATAAATAGCAATATCCAAAATATTTAGGCTCAAAATTAAATATTTTCGAAGTTTGAGGCATTTTAAGGACTTAACTTGGAAGAGCGATCGTAAGATTGATTAAAGTTGCATGTTTTAAGTTCTGTTTCTCAAAAACTACTTAATGTAGACAAACATGTTTTACATTTTTACAATCTGTACAAAAAAAAAAATTTTCACTTGGGCAACAACAATTTTAAACATTATATTTAATCTAAAATTTAGTTGCAAAAAATGGAAAATTGTCGGTTTTGACAGAATTAAAAACATTTCTATGGGCTAAAGAAATTTTAAGACATTGTTGAATTTCATGCCGGTTACAGTGCTAGGTATGATAATATTACTGATAGAGTTTGGAAGTTGCATTTAAATTCTTTCATCTTTAAAATAGCTAACGAAAATAACAAAATGACAATTTTCTACTCTAAATAGGCATAAGAAATCAAATGAATAGGCATAAGAAAGTTCATAACCTCTGTGTTAAAAAACTTTGAAACTTCCCCTTTTCATTAGTATGTAGACTGTTCATGTCCAATTTATACTTCATTAAATACAAATTAATTAAATTGGGTCCATCTTTTTGAATAAACCTGTATTATAATTACACCTATTTCTAAACGAATATTTTACAAGATAATATTAATCATTTCATGGTAAAAACGTGAGTTTATTTGCAAAAAGTAATTTAATAAGCAATTGTACTGTTTTAGTTGATAATCGCCTTGGTCAAGGTCTAATAGCTTAGACCAAGTCCAAAAGGTCATGCTGTACAGCAACCCACTCCTGATCATAAAGTAGCTTCCCAAACTCTAATACATTCTAGAATGTGAGGAGTTGCTGGAGGGTCATTCCACGTCAAATGAGCAAAAATCAGAAAAAAAACCTGTGGCCGTATGGTAAAAGATTTTTATGAAATTTGGTACAGGGTTTAGTTTATGCATAAATAGCAATATCCAAAATATTTAGGCTCAAAATTAAATATTTTCGAAGTTTGAGGCATTTTAAGGACTTAACTTGGAAGAGCGATCGTAAGATTGATTAAAGTTGCATGTTTTAAGTTCTGTTTCTCAAAAACTACTTAATGTAGACAAACATGTTTTACATTTTTACAATCTGTACAAAAAAAAAAATTTTCACTTGGGCAACAACAATTTTAAACATTATATTTAATCTAAAATTTAGTTGCAAAAAATGGAAAATTGTCGGTTTTGACAGAATTAAAAACATTTCTATGGGCTAAAGAAATTTTAAGACATTGTTGAATTTCATGCCGGTTACAGTGCTAGGTATGATAATATTACTGATAGAGTTTGGAAGTTGCATTTAAATTCTTTCATCTTTAAAATAGCTAACGAAAATAACAAAATGACAATTTTCTACTCTAAATAGGCATAAGAAATCAAATGAAGGAAAGCTCTGATAAAACCGACATTTCACAGGAATACAATTTAATACGTTTATTACTTGTAAAAAAAAATTGGGGGATTGTAATCTGAGTCCTAAAGCAACAATAATAAAATCTAAATCACAACATTTGCTTCCCAGTCTATGTATATTACGAGAACTTCAATGATAACAGGGAAATTAAATACAGGTTATGAAACCATAAATCAACAAAGAAACAACAAATCATTTTAAATTTAAAAGTGAATTATAAAATCAGAAAAAATCAGTGTCAAAACAAGCTTAAAAATTAAAAGATATTATGACTTTTAACTAATTATCTTTCCAAATTCACGAAGTGGTAAAACTCAAATATGTTAAATTTTGCATCTTCTATAATTTAAACACAGGTTTTTTCTTTTGTGCTGTGGAATTAAAAAAAAAATTCTTTACTATTTTTGCTGGTGATTGTGGTAAATATGAAATAGGGATGCGACATCGATGTATTTAACATCAATGTTTTTGTAACATCGATGTTTATACCTGTTGATGGTTATACCTGTCAATGTTTAATTTTTTAATGAAAAAGGTACCGTTATAAAAATTTTAAAAATAACCAAGTAGCATAATTTTTATAAAATGAAGGGTCTGAAAGTTGGAATGCGACTTGGATGTCAATGTTTTCAAAACATTGATGTTTTATAAAAAACATCGATGTATTTTAGCCGATGTTGCATCACTAGGTGCTAAACCAGTTTTAAGAAATGGGTAAAAAAGTTTAAATATACTGAATTTTAAAAACATCGATGTTTAGAGGGTGATGTATTATCAACATCGATGTTTTGCTGTCGATGTCACATCCCTAATATGAAACACAAATCTGAGACGTACAATTGGAAATAGGAATGTAGCAATGATAGTTACGCGTTCCCGAAATGGCTGTGGTCACTGATGTAACACACTTCTGAAATGCCATAGAACATGCGCCTGTGTTTGAAAGCTTTCGATTCAGCAAAACATTATCAGTATAGCAAACCAAGCACATTTATAAACATAATTCATTCAATAGTGTTTATTTATTCTATTATCTGTCCTTGAATGTAATAGCATCTCTTTCAATTGCGGAAAGGAATGTCTTACTGACGTGTACCCCTAACCCCCAAAAATATCAAATTTTCCATAAAAAGGTGGTTTTGACATTTCCTGTATAATCTAAATTTATTCATCACTTTTATTCCACTACAAAAGTGTTCCATCATTTATTTTCATAGGTTGAATAAAATAATATCAACACAGTGAAAATATCTATTTTTTGAGATTTTACATTCCTAATTAAAAACATTGTCTTCAATCAATGTTGAATTAAAGTCTTCTTCTCTTCAACAGAGTGTTCTTACTACTCTATACTTCAAAAAAACTAATTTTAAAATCATGACACCCTACATTTACAATTTGCTTAGTTTGACATTTTATTCGGCTTAAATTTTCCCTTCCTTATAATAGATAACTTATGACACCCACATATCACTTACCAGAATTAAATCTTGGTTGAATCATTATAAAACAAGATGGTATTATATTTGAAACCTCAGATTCAGTAATATCTGCACAAAAGCTGTATTTCATTTATATGCATTTGTTTGTACATAAATCAAATGTAGTGTTATTGAGTGTATTTGATTTATAACAACATTTGTAAAAGCAGATAAACTGAAACCTGACTTATTGTCGGCGTAAAGCAGAAATTCAATAACTGACATATTTTTTTTGGAAATATGTTTCTTGACATTAAATGTTTGTCTTTCATTGTGAAAAACACATTATTGAACTCACTGTAATACCTTTGAACAAAAATATGTCACTACCAAAATGCTCATAACCTTTATTTTTGTCTTAAAATCGATTGGTTTGCCTTTAAATGGCTTTACTGTAAATATTTCGTCAGTTAATGAGCTTCTGTACAAAGCCAGCATTATTTTACAAAAATATATATGGAAGTTCAAACATCTGCAGAAGATTTATTAATAAGCAACTGTGTATTTCAATTAATATTAAGAAGTTATACCTGCTTGTAAAAGTAGCTTTACACACGCTGGATGATTCATGATAGTAGCAGCATGGAGTGGTGTTCCAAAATGACAATCATTAGCATTCAGGCGAGCACCAGCTCGAATTAAAAGGGCTGTGCAATCCATACTACCTACAGAAATTGGTAGAGATTCATAACCAACACAACTTGGAACAAAAAAATCAACAAAATATTTTAAAATACTGTAAAGATGCTTAAGTTTTGATATCATTCATTACAATACTCAAAGGGAAAAAGGAGAAAGGTTTTAATTCCGTAGAACCTCAGAAGTATAAAAATGCTTTGGGTGATAAAGTTATTGGTAAAAAAAAATTCCAACTTTCTACTTAGGCAGCAAATTTAATATTTTAAGGGTACTGTCTTCAACATTACACTGCTTAATGAGTAAAAGTTTCTTTTTTTAAATAAAATTTAAAAATAAATAAAATTCCAATTTTCGACTTAGGCAGCAAACTTAATATTTTAAGGGTATCATTTCAACATTTTTCATATCTTATCAGTAAAAGTTCCTTTTTTTTATGTATTACAACAAAGAAAATTGAATTAAGTATACATAAAGGTTGGGTGGTATTAGCATGCAGGAGGTAGTGTATAAAAATGTATATTTAGCATGTAGAGCTGTAATAACGAACACTCCACAGAGGAAACCACACACATGGCACAATTCCAGTATTCAGTAATACCATGCGCACAGAATGTACAACCAAATTTAAATAAACTCTGAAAAGCATCACCACTTTTCTAAAATTTTTAACATTTTAAAATTGCATAAGTGTAATATGTAGTTGCATAGTTGTTCTTTAAATCAACCAAGGGACTTTGTGAAAGGTTTAGAAAATTAGAAAGTTCCTTAAAACATGATTAAAAGTATTTAAATGATATTTGGATGTTTTCATAAAATTAAAAAGGTTCAAAAAATGGGTTTGTTAAAACAAGCACTGACTGTTAAAATACATAGAATATAAAATGTTATTTGAGGATAAAATATTCATGACTACCTAGATTATAATTTAATAATAAAGAGAAATCAAGAAATAATTTCATTTAAAATTTTAATAGATTTTATGCTTTATTCTGAACATGAAGCACATCAGTCAGAAAATTTTAAAACAACCAAGTTGAAAGGTTAAATTGAAAGAAGAGTTATCTACTTTAACCCTCCTTTAAGTTGCAAGTTTTTTTTAACAAATGAGAGATCAGTTTTCATCCCCTTGTTTTTCCAATTACAATTAGTAGTTAATGCATCAATTAGTTATTTTTAAATGCCCTCATGGCATATTTCAGGATCTACATAAATACAAATGACTGTAAAAATGTATTTAAATTTATAAATAACTAGCCACTGCAAACAGCACGACGTTGCCCGTGACAGTTCTTTTCAAGGTGTCAAGTGTGACCACTGCTCGCTAACCCCCAGTGATTGCTACGAATTCCCATAGAAATTCGTAGCCTATTAGATAACAGTCATAATGGCCTTGCCCATGGTGTTGACCAAATGGTAATTCGTAGCTTATTGGAATGAATTCCCTGCTAATTCCAAAAAGGTTTGCTTCGAAAACCAAATTATGAATATTATGAACGAAGGGCAACGCCATAATGGCCTCTTCGTTGCCAAATGCTCCCAAATTCAATAACAGCCATTATGGCATTGCCTGTGGTGTTGATTTGTTTTGCAAACCTAATGGAAATTTGTAGCCTACTGGAATGAATTCCCTGTGAATTCCAATTTGGTTTGCTTCACAAACCAAATTATGAATATCATGAACTATGGTTTGCTTCACAAATTGGATAACAGCCTTAATGGAGTTGCCCGTGGTGTGGGTTTGCTTCGCAAACCAAATAGGTTGGTTGGTTGGTTTGGGTTTTATGGCACAAGGTCCAGAAATGGACAAGCTGCGCCAAACGCAAACCAAATAGGAATTTGGCATGATGTCACAATCTCTTGCGAAAATATGAATATTTAATTGTAAATTTTAAATTAAAAGAAATTCAAACGTATAAGGTTTATATCTAGTGTTAAATTTTCCACAGATTTTAAATCCATTAAAATTTTCAATCTATCTTTAACGATACCAATTTTACAAAAAAGTACTAATTAATGTTAGCCAAAATGTTTTTATTTTCTTTGCTTTCTTTTGCTCAAATCGTAAGAGGGCAGGAAATGTAATCTGTTTTTGGAATATGAATTTTGGCATGACGTCACATTCACTTGCAAAAATATAAAAGGCATTCAATTAAAATTTTTTATTTATTTAAAGAAAATCATATTTTTAGATATCGATCAAATAGGAAATTTTCCTCAGATTTCAAATCTGTTGAAATTTTTACTCCACCTTTAACTGTCTAGGATATAGAAAAACGAACAACATAACTAAAGTTAAAACTTAATTTTTTATTGTCTGCTGGAAAATCATTCCTCCACCCAAAATGAAAGCGGAAAAAATAAATTTAGAATCTGATGTTTTGTGCTGTTGCCATTCCAAAGAAAACAATAACAATTATATTTCATTAGATTCATTTAAAAATGTTCTAGATTGAATTTTAAAACTTGTTGCAACCCTAAAATTGCGAAAAATTTGGACTACCTGTGTGCCAAATCCCATTACTGTAAGTGCCATAGATTCGCCAGGACTTTTCGTACAAGAAACAAATAAACAAACACTTCCTTTTATAATATTAGAGATGCATTCTTAGTATCTTTTCATTGCATAACATTGAAATAAAATTCCCTGCAACTGTGCGAGTAACATTCAGTCAAAAAAATCCAAAGAAAGACATTGAAAAACATGTCTAGATTGATACAAAACCTCTGGCACAAGCTTCATGAAGAGGTGTGCTTAAAGCCAGGGGAGGATTAACATCAGCCCCCATTCTCATCAACAGCTCAACACATGACACGTTCCCAGCTGCACAAGCATCACACAGTGGTGTTCCTCCATCTACACTAGTAGCATTTACCTAAACATTGTAAATGAAAGCAGATGTTAATGAACTAGATAAATTTTACATAAGACCACATGAACATAACAGATTCTCACTTACTCAAATGACCTTGATGGCAAGAATCACTATTACTATTCATGAAATGACAACTATTATTACAAATGTACAATAATCAATGCTGCCATGCCAACACCAATGTAAAATCAATATGTTCGTCCATGTGTTTTCAAGCGGTAAATGATGCTGATGCCACCTTCGACCAAAACAAACCTTATGTATTTAAGAATGTAAGAAAACAAATCTATTTAAGCAAAATGGATAAATTATCATTATTAGAACAATATAAACAATTTCTTAATATTAGGTTCCTATTCAGTATTCATTAATTTAATGCATTTCGCAGTCAATTCATTTCCGAGGTTCTTTCTATTGGTATACTTTACAAAATTAATCGAAGAAAACAATTTTTCACATGAATATGTGGATCTAAACATCTTTAAAAGGTCATTAGCAGGTTTCTTCATTGATATAAAATTATTTGGTAAAGACCCCATACATTTAATATAATATTTTCAATTATTAGTGTGGGATCATTATAAGTTGCATTTATTTTAGACATTTTTCCTTCAACTTCGGAAATTATAAAAATTTATTTTTCCAAACTATGCTGCTTTAAAATTGAACTAACTCAATTTCTAAATCATGGATACCTAGCCACTTAAATTCGTTTTTAACTCCATTGTTTCGAATTTTGTTTTGTATGGATATAAAATAAAGTGAAATGTATTTTCCATACTTTTGAATTGACTAAATCTCTCCTCAAAGGCTTGTTTTATTTCCTGTATAATCATTAAATATATTTTATTGCATTTTCTTGAACGTCAAATGTATTGTCCATTGTTATTCTTTTCTGAAAATGTTTTTGTAATTGAGGAAAATATTTCATGATTTTCATTTCCACTCCCTAGCATAGATGCCCAAGTTTCATCATAAATATCCTAATATTCTCATATAAATCTTCAAACAGTATTATGTATAATCAATAAATCTAAAACATTTTACAAAAATCATTTATGCATTTTTTCATTTTTAAGTTATTTATTAACTCTTGTATTTTCTTCAGATTTTTTAAGAGGCGTTCAAAAAATAATTAAAATTCTTTATGTATATGATGGAATATGATAAGTTTATAAAAATCAACACATGGGTCATTTAAAAAGCCTGAATGGGTCAGTGTCTGACTCGCAGGTCATAGGTTTGCCATCCCTGCCTTAGACCATAGTTAAGACTGGGGGTAGTGTTGAAATATATTTGGAAACAAGTACTAGTTTCTTAAAAAAATACATGCAAATCCAATTTCAGACCCCTTCACTTTAAGTACTGCATATTAGCAATGTTTTGTAACATTTTGGAAAATGGTGGAATTTTACTTTAATTAGAACTAGGGTTCATTAGTTACAGTGACATTTCCAACGGGTGGTTAGTCACCCTCACAATACAAAAAAACATTTTCTTTCTCTGGAGATCAGTAAAACTGCCTGAAGCCCCTTTGTATGTGTCACTGCTCAGACTTTTAATATATTGCTGTATTTAATATATGTTATCATTTAGCTGCAAGATCATTCAACCTCAGGCTTTCTAACAACTTCCTACAGGACAAAATTAATAACCTATATGTAGGTATTTAATTAATGACTCACTGTGGCTAGTCCAGGATCAATCCTGATTGAAAAGATCAGAGGACAATGCCATGTAATTTTGAACCAGTCGGATGATGAGGTCACACCTGAGCTGACACCCCATTTCAAACTTTCACACCACGTCAACGTGAGGACATTTGAGGTCACGACAGATTAACCTGCAACAGCCTCCCGTTGCACACGATTGTCTTCAGTTGGATTCGAACTTGCAACTCTCCGGTTGATAATTCGTTACTCTTCCAACCAGGCTGCTGTGAAAAACCTTTAAAAATGTCTACTGCAAAGCACTTGTCCAAATCTTCACCATACATAGTGGTCCCAAGTTGCAAAAATTAGTCTGGGAATCAGCAAATACTATTTAACTGTGTTAATACTAAAACCTTTCATAAAGTACTAGGCATTAGCCCATCAAGCAGAGTATGCCTGAGTACAGCACAGAAAATTCAGTGTGCATAGTCCAGAAAAATTCCCACACATTAAGCACCAGACCCAAAATATAAGGAAGTTTTGCCCAGATCGTTGACATGGCGCTCCTCAAAATATTTTGGGTCATTTGCCCAATACACAGAAACTCCTTCAAACAGTTCTCAGCAATGCCACTTGGAGAATAGCATAAATAACAAACCATAGAAAATAATGAAAAATTTTAGGAACTTTTCCAAGCCTTACCAATGAACTTTGGTGCAAACTTGGTGCATTTTCACTTATTTCTCTTGGTGCTTGCATTTTAAAATATCAGAGTACATATCATCTTTAGAATGTAGCCGACGCCACAGAAATTCAAAGATAGGAATGTTAGTTGCAGAACCTATATGGCATTAATTGTGCCATTTTGCACTAAAGTACAAACACTAAAAAAAACAGTTTGGACGTGACCTTTTCTTTCCAAGGCATGAACGAAGGTCACATTACCATTTAGACTTCCGAGTCCCACTTGTTCATCTCTTGGAAAATCTCAAATCACAAAATCCATTGCACTAACAAAGGACTAAGCTGAAATGACGCCAAAAGAAAAAACTGGTATGGAAACAAGTACCGCCAAGGAATACGAAAAATACGCCAAATTAGCACTGAAGTTTTATGGTATGACTATAACGGAAAAGTAGCAATTTTTAATACATAAATTTTAAAAATACATTAAACAGATATTTATGTTAAAAAAACAAACTTACTTTTGCACCAAAGTTAATTAGTATTTCTGCACATTCTACTCTATTCTGTATACATGCTTCATGTAAAGGAGTGAGGCAATCATAATTGGTCTGATTGGGTGAGAAACCATTTTCTAATAAAAAGGTTAAATTCAATTTGTGTCCCAATAAGGCAGTTTTATGAATAGGATATGGACCATACACCTGTAAAGCTGAAAATAGTTTATTAATAGCATCTGCTTATATAGGCATACACTTTACTTAGTCATAGAATACTTTAATCCTCTGAGCATCATGAGATACCCGAGTAGTTTAGCATTGATTTTATGGTGGGGGTCATTTCCTAAGATTAAAATCTTTTGAAAAACTTCCAATGGTCCTTTAGTTATATTAGAATAATTTGGAAAGATTCTATTCCCATACTTGCCAACTTTGAAAACAATGCATCAGAAAAACTTTTACGCCAGAATGCACCTTGCCATGAAACACAACATAAATACATGAATTAATGTGTATTATATCCATACATATCACACTAACTAATATTATTTAAATTTAAAAATGCATAAGTAAAAATTCACATTTTTATCAACTATAGAAACTTTGCAAAGCAGTACCTAGTGTTTTAGTACCAAACTGAACACATCTATGGTAAAAAACACATATTCACTTTATGAGTACCTACATATTGCATCCGAAACTGTATGTTACATACCATTTAAACTTGTGTCAGGATTACAAATCATTGGTGTTCGTAAAGCTTATTTACAAGTAGATAAAAGGAAAAAAATCAATTTTCTATTTACAAAGTTGTTTCATTTAGTGTTTTATCCAGAAAAATTCAATGAAGCTGTTGTAGCTTTTTTTTGTCTTCTTTAATAATTCTGAACTGAATTTCTGCTCAAAACAAGATTTTGGGTTTGGTGTTTACAACACCAACAAACTTTCCAACGTTTTGCTAGAAATGAGAGAACGGTTTTCAGTTTGGCTCTTTAAGACAAAGCTGAAGATTCTCTCACACTGCATTGGAATGAGGGATGAACAGAATATAAAGTATAATTTTGGCCAATCTAGCGATCTTTAGATGTCCATCATATCCTCTTATTTTACCTACTTCAACCCATTGCACATCAATACAGTCATGTCCTTCTATTATGACTTCTGAAGACAACAAAACTCCTTTTCTAACTTATCCATTGCTTTGTCTTTGCATTCAACAAGTCTGATAGAAAATTTTAGTGGATGTTGCAAAGAATTAAATATTTCGATTGCTCGATCAAAATTTAAAAAAAGGCAGACCCATCCGTAAATCAGTAAAATTAAGTGGAAATCAGTGAAAGTTGGCAAGTATGTATTCCTCCAAAAGATTAAACCTGGTTAAAAGTTGTGCTTGAAAGAATTCAGAGGTTACTGAACATATTGTCACCACCATGGCAAAGGCACCATCTGCTGAAAGGCAATTTTTACGTTTTATTCTCTATGACAAAGCCACAACTCATCGCGATTCTTAGAAAAAGTGTCTATTTTTATGAGAAAACAAACTTTTAGCATAACTCAAATTTTCCCGAAGCATCAAAACTTAAAACCTGTTTTTGTAGAAACGTCAATTTTGCAGATTAGTGCCTTTGGCGTGGTACAAAGTCCAAAATCCTCCAGACCTCAGCCATTCTGGATTATTTTCATATTTTCTTGTAAAAAAAAAAAACCTTAATCTACCCCCCACTGCGCAAATTTTGCATCTGCAATAGTAAAATAGCATATATATATATATATATATATAGGAATAATTTTTTTTAAAGGAAAACACATTTTTAATTTCAATGCAACAAATTTTACTTGCAAATCTTCAATTTTTTTTGTGTGGCATTTACTCCAAAAATGACCGTTATTTTGCGTTGTTTCATCAATTAGGTCCAGGTTTTTGTTCCAACTCCTTGTTCTTTAAAAATCATTAAAAAGATGGAAAAAGTAAGAAAAACACACAAAAAAACACTGGTTAGCAAAACGTCTGGATTTTGGACAATTCTGGATTTGGGTAAATTAGTTAACGACGTACTAGAGCAACAAAACGGGCTATTGACGACGGTCCAGGATCAGTCCCTTAAGGGAAAGATCCAAGGACAATACCTAGTAATTTTGTACCCCGGTCCGATGATGAAGCAACACCTGAGCTAGCACCCCACTCTCCAAACTTCCACGCCAACCCAACGTGAGGACTTTCGGCCATGACACATTTAAGGTGCACCAGCCGCCTCTACACCATACGCTTACAAACATCCATGCCCGGACTCGGATTCGAACCAGGAACCTTCCGATCTAGAGGCAAATACCTTAACCTATATACCGGTTGGTCGGCTCTGGATTTGGGACTTTGTACTGTAGTAACAATATAGTATATACATATGCACTTCTCAATGTATAAACTCTCAAAGAGTACAAGATTTGAATAGAGTAATATTGCTTTTACACTGCAGAGCACAAATGACTAAATAACCACATCTATTAGTTAAAAGAATTCATTGATTCTTTCAACCTTCAAAATGATAGAATTGGTTCTTTCCTTTGATTAGAATTCTTTTCAAACTTTTCTGTGAGTATTTTCCTTAGATTAGAATCCTTTGGCAAAAAATCTATTGTTCAAGGTCAAAAATGGTTAGAAGTCATGGAAGGAAGACTCCAGGTTACATGGAGGATGTGAACCCCTCAGAGGGTTAAGGATATTGATATAGCATGCATTTAACTTTTGTAACACGACAGGAACATCTGTTTTCTTACTTATCCCCAGAATATTTTTTTGAAAACATCTGAGGAAATTACAATCTTGTTCTTTAGGATTCAGAGCTCTAAGCATCACTTTTTTCATGCAGTTATCTAAACTGAATTAGTATAACAGATTTTGTTACCCCAAAAGAGTAAAAGAAAAGGAATTCCTCTTTAAAAACAAAGTGTACCCAATATAGTAGCAATAAGAAAGGTTTTACTGTTGATTTTGCATTTAACCTGCAATTTAAAATTAAAAATACATATGTGCCTTTTTATACCCAAAAAGGGACCGCCAACCGACCGTTCTAGTGGTTAAGGTGTTCGCCTCTGGATCGGAAGGTTCCTTGGTTCAAAGCTGGGGTCAGGGCATGGATGTAAAATTATGCTGTCCTTTGTTAGGAGCACTGATGGTTTTCCCACTGGGTGCTCCTTCACAAGTGGCCATCACTTCAGTATAATGGCCAATGATTGAGTTCATAAGTGCTCACCATTGGAAGAAAAAAAATACCCCAAAAGATGGCTTTTCTTGACCCTCACTACATCTATCCCTCCAAACATCAAATTTTTTCCCCCCACAAAAAGCATGATTTATTAAGGATTGGATTTTATGGTGCACAAGATCCAGAAACTGAGAAGTTGCTCCACACTATATTTCATAGGGTGCCTGTATTATATTCCATCCAGACAAAATCCATATTTTTTCATTGTATTGCTTGGATAATAATTGTTCACTTAATCAATAAAAAAGACTGATATTTTCTAATAAGTATTCAGATATAATAGTTTTAAGTTTAAAATTCATGCTTAGGAACCCAGATTAATTGTGATGTCGTGAAAATTTAGAAACTGTATAGATCTGTTCTCAAGAATAAAGTTTAATTTACTGATTATAGCTGATCAACAAAAGGTGTTTCAATAGAGCTGATCTACTTTTTAGTGGATCAAGAAAAATTTGACCCATTCCAACTTTATCGTTTATGTGATGAGTCCTCCATTTGCTTTCAAGTCGAAATTTGTCTTGAAACGTGATAACTTCAGTTGACTGTCAAGTTCACTTTCAACTGGTCTGTTTTATTTTTAGATTTAAAATAGTTTTAAAAAATTAGCCTCTACAGTGGTATGAAAGTAATACTAAAACGTTTAGAACTGTATCATAAGCATGATCGTCTTTGGAACCAACAACTAGATAAAAGATAAAAATAAAGATGCAAGAGAAAATGCTTTGGGTTCCATTGCCAAAGATATGGAAATTGCTGATCTGAAGATCAAAAGTTACAATTTTTTGCTCATGTGAAATAAAATTGTCTTTAGTTCTTTGTACAAAATGTTACTATCTGTGCAACTTCACACATTTTAAAACTGAAACTGATGATCAGTTTCTATTGAAATGTGAGATCAAAAACTGTTCCAACATTTGTTGATCAACTATAATCGGTCAATTCAATTTGATTCGTGAGAAGTTGCTTCAAGGGAAACAAAATATGTAAGAGGGCCTCATTGGATAAAAGGATACAAGTAAAATGAGCAATCCATCAATGTTTTATTCTCTCACACTGTAAAATTCAAGCAATCAATCATTGCAACTGCTAAAATACATTAAAATTTTCAGGATATTCATCCTACATAGATGAATGGAGGTAATATCAATGACCAAATATTTAGAGGTAAATTGTTTGATTTTTAAAATATCACAACAGGAGAATAGGTCTAAAGTAGAAGTAAAACTATTGGGTAAGTGTAAAATCGAATATCGATAACTTCAATATTCTCGCAAAATATAAAATAAACCCAATAAATCAAACTGTTGAATTCACAAAACAAGTGTATCTCATGAATACCCCGAAAAAGATGCATCATAGAATCAACTTCTTTTCGAACCCTTTAAAGAAATATAGTGCGTCTTAATTTTTAACTAGAAAAATTTACAACTTTCTTCAACAGCTACTGAAAATAATAGTTACCGGAACCTAGACTCTGTGGTAGGTCTTCCATGGAAAATAATTGTGATTGTTTTGATCGATATTACACATCAGTACAATAACCCTTAAATGTCAACAAAATTTTTAAAAAGAAACAAAAACCACATTTCGAACTATAAACAAAAGTTCGAAGTTGCCAGATGCATTGAATCTTTAGGGCCGCGTCTGTGAAGTTATGGCAAGACAAATAGTACAACATTTTGCATATGTGTATCCTTGAATATAGGTAATTGGTAATTTTTTAGTTAACGTCGTACTAGAGCAACACAACGGGCTATTGACGACGGTCCGGGATCAGTCCCTTAAGGGAAAGATCCGAGGACAGCACCTCGTAATTTTGAACCACGGTCAGATGACGAAGCAACACCTGAGCTGGCACCCCACTCTCCAAACTTCCACGCCAACCCAACGTGAGGACTTTCGGCCACGACAGATTTAAGGTGCACCAGCCGCCTCTACACCATACGTTTACAAACATCCATGCCCGGGCCCGGATGCGAACCAGGAACCTTTCGATCTAGAGGCTAACACCTTAACCACTATACCGATTGGTCGGCCCTTGAATATAGGATCATGCATTATTGAAATTATAATAGTTTATTGAATTTCATACAACTTGAAAGAGTTGACAGATGGCTTTTATTGAATCTTTAATGTTGAATATGTAACAGGTTTTCAAAAACATTTGTTGTTGAAGGGCAAACGTTGAACAAACTTTTCATGATAGGAACATCTTTTATTTTGGTAATAGGCTCGGGTAGGAAAGAAGAAATTAACGTTTTACTGTTGCAACACAACGTACTATTAGCAACGATTCGATGATCAGTCCAGAAGGAAAATATCCAAAGACAATTTCTCGTCATCTTGAACCATGTTCAGATGACTAGAACAACTTCTGAGCTGGCACCCCACTCCTTAAAATTCGAAATCACGCCAACGTGAGGACATTTGAGGTTATGGCAGATTTATGATGCACCAGCTCCCGGTCTTTGTCCTGACAAGAGTCTTACCGCAACTCTATCCCGTGGAACCATTTTTAAACTACGCATGCGCAAACTGTTTAAGTATATGGAAGGTGTGGCTTATCTGACGGGAGGGACTAGAACCAGATTTCAATTACTCTGATTTCGAGAGTATGTGAGTATAAAAGCATGAGCGCGGGAAAAAAAAAATTACCAGCGGTTTTTGTTTATACTTTTTTAGGTGAAGTTCTGAAGTGGGCAAGTACAAACAATACAGTAGTATTTTCTTATCCGAGAACGTTTTAGGGTTAGATCAGCTAAAACTGAAATAAATATTTAAAACTGAAGAACAGCGATCGGATTTGTTTCTTATAATTGCGTATCAGCGAAAGTTATCTACAAGAGCAGTGTTGCAGTTGGCTTGTAATGTTACTTAAGTATTACGTTTCTGAATTACTTCTACTACTCTTATAAATGATAGAATTAGTCTTCTCTTACTAAGTTTCTTTTTGATTATTATAACGGTTGTTTCTTTCATTTCTTGTTTATTTCATGTTAACCCGTCAGCACACGCGCCGGGATAAAATCTACCCCAGCAGCATTATTTTGCTCGAAAAAGGGGGAAATTTTGACCCGACCATTCTGATACTTCTGGTACCTTTCAAGACCAAGGTCATGAAGGAGTGGTCCAAAGGAATTTTGCCTGCGTTCCGAGAATCGGCTCATATCGTTCCAAGAATGGGAGATGGGAGCGAAATTACCCCGCGCGTGTTGTAGCGTTTCACTTTAGTCTAGCATTGCGGGACGAAACGGCTGACGAAATGAGCGCTTACGAACGTGAACAGCAAAGACTGCGGGACCTCCTTGCAAGCGTTGAAACGGAGAGCGAACTCGACGACTCTGATTCGGAAAGAGATAATGTTTCAGAAAGTGATCATTTGACTGGATCAGAACAAGAAATTGATTCATCCGATGATTTTGATCCACAATCATTGACTGCAGAAAATTCTTTTTTAGGAAAAGACGGAACTGTCTGGCTAAAAGAGCATCCACCAAAAAATGTTCGAACGAGGTCTAAAAACATTGTAACCCATTTACCTGGTGTCAAGAAACTTTACAGAAATTTGAAAACCCCCCTGGAATGCTTGACAAAAATTTTTGATGACCAAATAATGCATATTTTGATTAAGTCAACAAATATTTATATCTCAACAGTGAGGAGTAAATTTTCCAGGGAACGTGATGCTCGAGACACAAATGAAGCCGAACTAAAGGCATTGTTTGGACTATTGTTTTATGCTGGTGTGTTGAGAGCTGCTCATCTCAATGCTAAAGATTTGTGGTCAACGGATGGATGTGGCATGCGCATCTTTCAAACAACGATGTCAATCAACCGATTTCATTTTTTATTGAGATGCCTCAGGTTTGATGATATTAATTCACGAGCCGAAAGAAAGACGACGGACAGACTTGCACCCATCAGAGAGGTATTTGAAACTTTCATCAAAAACATACAGGAAATTTATTCTGTGTCTGAATATTGCACTATCGATGAAAAGTTGGAGCCCTTTCGAGGAAGATGTCAGTTCAGACAGTATATCAAGAGCAAGCCAGCTAAGTATGGAATTAAAATTTTTGCTTTGTGTGATTCCCGAACATTTTACACTTACAACTTGGAAATTTACGCTGGACAACAACCTGTTGGACCTTACAGGTTATCAAATAAAGCAGTGGATGTTGTAAAGAGGCTCATATCTCCCATTAGTGGTACAGGGAGAAACATTACCATGGATAATTGGTTTATGAGTATCCCATTAGCTAATGATTTAGTGAAGGATCACAAACTTACTTGCGTAGGAACACTTCGCAGAAACAAACGCGAAATCCCCCTTGAATTTTTGCCACACAAAACAAGAGAAATTAATTCATCTCTTTTTGGGTTCAATGATAAGGAGTTGACTCTAGTATCCTATGTTCCGAAAAAGAATAAATCAGTGCTTGTTCTGTCCTCGCTTCATGATGATGACAAAATTGATCCTTCGTCGGGCGAACAACAAAAACCCGAAATGATCACTTTCTACAATTTAACAAAAGGTGGCATAGATACAGTCGATGAACTATGTGGAACGTATTCTGTTTCAAGAAGATGCCGTCGATGGCCTTTGACAATTTTTTTTGGACTGATGAACATTGCGGGCATAAATGCTTTCATCATTCACCGTTCAAATAATCAACAAGGAAATTTGAACAGGAGAGCTTTCCTGAAAGAGTTGGGTCTTGAATTAGTGAAAGACCATTTACGCATGCGTTCAAATGTCCCATCTCTTTCAAAAGAATTTCGAATTGGCGTGAAGAGATTAGCCGGAGAAGAAAATCTTCAGCCAGAAAAATTTCCAAAAAGAGCTTCCGGACGTTGCGATATGTGTCCCAGGAGGGATGACAGAAAAACATCGGTGTCCTGTTCTGAATGCAGTAAATTAATCTGTAAAAGACATGTTGTGATTTTTTGTGAACATTGTTCAAAAAATAAGCAGATGGAGTGACTAAAATACAGGCAAGTGGTATTTTTATAAAAAATTATACCTATATTATGTACTCATTAGTAGAATTTTTTGATAGATTTTGCAGAAACTCTCTCTCTCTCTTTAGGTATTGTTTTCTCAAAACTTTTCAATACAAGGAATACCAAATTTGGGCTTCTAAATATTAATAAACTAGTGTTCATTTAAAAAAAGTTAGTTTTATAAATATTTTCTATATTTTATGGCATAAAATTTGTCTGTTGAAGATTTATGTGTAGAAATTTCTGTTAAAATACACGTTCAACTGGAAAGTCGATTTTCTACAATAAATATCAAAGAATTTCACCAAAAATTATTTTAAACTATTCACATTGATTCATATTTTAATTTTAAAACTTGTTTTAAGTTGAATTATGTATCGTACTCTGTTCATACACGGAACAAAAGTGGGGTAAAATTTATCCCGCGCGTGTGCTAACGTAGCGGAAAGTAGCGCGTGTGCTGACGGGTTAAAAAGTATTTCAAAAATTTAAATGATTCTAAAATCTAGGAAATTCTCTAAAACTTATTCAAGTGCTTTATCATTTGTATGGTGCGTATTTTCTTGCGTTTCAGTTGTTGTCATTATGAACTTTTGTGTTTCTCTAATTTCTTGTTTATTACCATTTATTTTAAAAATTAACTCTTCTAAAATTAAATGGATTCTAATATTTAGTATAGTTCTGTAAAACTTTTGAAATAGTTGCAAGTGGCCTATCCTGTGTATACTGTTTTCAAAATATTTCCCTCGTAACCTCATAAAAATCTCAAGAGACCTCTCATTGCATACTTGCCAACTTTGAAAATTGCATCAGTGAAACTTTTGCACCCCTGAATGCCTCTTGCCATAAACACAACATTAATACATGAATTAATGTGTATTAGAAATATCCGTATGTCACAATAACTAGTATTATTTGTGTTTAAAAATGCATATGTAAAATTCACATTTTTATCAACTGCAGAAACTTTGCAAAGCAGTAGTGTTTTAATACCAAACTGGATACATCCACTATAATCCGTAAAAGTTGGTAAGTATGTGCCAGGAAAGTGACATGTCGTATATCTCAAAAGACATCCTGTGTTAATTTCTACAGATGTTGGAACCTGCATCTTGATCCAGAGATCTTTCTGAGTGGCATTACAGGGTAGGGCAGAGTAAGATATCTAGGTATCATTTTTGACCAGAAATTTGCTTCCTCTCGCATGTTGTTCAGCTATGGATGTATTGTGTAAATACGCTAAAAGTATCCTCAAAAACATCTCGGGGAGCAGATCCTCCATGGTCAAGATCTATAATTCGTTTCAGACTTCACTCTGTGTATACTGCCTATGGTTCCATCTGACAGACTTGCGAAAGCTCGATACAGTGCATCACCCCACATTTAGAATCTGTTCCAGTGCCTTCAGGACCTCACCAGTCAAAAATTTATACGTTGTTTGTCAAGAACCATCTTTAGCTTCTATGTGTCTTTTGCTGTCGCTTCGACTTAATTACTGCATATTGAGTAGTCCAACTCATCATTTCTAAACAACTTTTTAATTAGTTTATTGTCGGTCTTAATTTTGTCTAGTGTAGCTTGGCCATTTGTGGCTCTTGTACCATAACACACCATCGTTATCATTTTATCATCACTCGGCCGTTTACATTGATGACTCTGACAAATTATGCTAGCTGTGCCTTTGTGATCCTGTTTTGTTATTTATTCACTTCCATCTATCTATAGTTTCAGTTTTCACTGTATTACAGGGCATTCAAATATATTTTAAGTCTACTTTTGGCAATTTTATATACAGGTTTTAGAAGGTTATCGGAATCCTTAAAATCAGATTGTCGTAAACATTTCCTGAAACTTGTTATAGGAATCCTCAGTGAACTTATTTGGCGGGGTTTCGGAATCGACTTTTTCATTCATCCAATATCTAGTAATCCTTTGACAAATCAAACAAGTTTACAAGGTAAACAAAGATGAGAACTGCTGCTTAAGAGGATTAGGGTTCTTGGCGATACCTCTATAAAAAAGGCGCATCATGATTCCTACCCCATGGGTGATGTGGAAATGGAATTGTTCATTTTAGGACGTTATAAGTTACAGAATACAATTGTGATGCTTGTGTGAACCATAATATTTTTCATAAGTTAAAACAGACTAGAGATAGTTCTAACTCAAATGACCATTTTCAGAATTAAAAAAATGGCATTAAGTGTTGCGGTACAAAATATGCTTTGTTTCATTGTCAAAAGAGAGTAACATTCAGATATTTCCCTCTAGCTTCTGCAGAAACAATCATTAACATTTAGACTACTACAAGTATGGCTAATTCTGTTTTTGCACAAACCTTCTTTACTCTAATTTGATTTAACACGAGCGGGCCGAGCCAATTTCTAGTTTGCCTAGATTCTAAGAATTTTTTTTATTTGTGGAAAATGCATGAATAGATTGCATAACAGCTAATGTGCATTTGGAAACGCATGCTTTGGTTTGCTAATGTGTATCTCTAGGTATCTATGAATACTTTTTATTGGATTTGGTGCACATCTTTATCATTGTTTCAGCCCATTAATTTTTATTTTAGACCTCGAAGAAAAATGTCAGATTGTTTAAATAAAGAGGTTTACATGATCCTGTGTTGAAACTAAAATACTGAGACCAGAATGCGTTGCATGCTCTTTGACTTGCAATTTAAGAACAAACATTACTAATCCATGCGAAATAGAAGTTGTTTCATCCTGTCTAAACAAAATCTTCGAGTGATATTCTAGATGTATACAAACGTATGCACCATTTATTGTCAGAAAATGAACAACATCTTGTAAAACAGATTTTGTTCATGAAGAGTTTTTTCCATTTTGAATGCAATTTATTTTAATACATTTTTATTACATGTATTTTGTTGAAATAAAATAAGCTTAAAACTAATATTCTCAAGAATGTTTTAAAAATTATTTTTACCGATTTTTAGATCCTAATCAATCTTTCCTTCCATAGATACAATGTCTTTTTACATGTATTCTTCAGGACTGTTACTCCTTGCTTCTAGAACAGTTTGGTATAAGTGCTGTAGCTGAGCTTCACCTCAAAGCATTTATAATAATGGCTCCGAAATTGAATTACGATCCTGAAATGCTAGTTTTATTACTTATTTAGTGACAGTTTATGTGGGTCTTATTTCTAGCTACTCACTAAAAACACTAAGGTTTGTATACTTTAAAGAGCATATGTAACAGCAATATTTTATTGTGTATTGCACTTGGGATGGGAGGCATAAAGCCAACATGCGAGAAAACTTGCTAATTCTACTTGGTAAGAAATGCATTCGAAGGTAAAAAAATTGACATTAAATTGTGAATGGCAATTGTTTACATGTATAAACATGCTGCAATTTGCTTGTAACAAAAATGTTATTAAATTAACTTTTACAAGTTACAATTTTCATTTAATAAATGTTACTTGAACTAACCATTTCAATTTTAGTATAAAAATTAAAAAAACCCAGCTAAATATTATACAAAACTTTGGCTTTTTTTGTAAACAAGAAAATAAAGAAAAGATAAAAAAACTCTTAAAATATTACTTGCAAAACAGTATGCCAGAGATACTTGTTTCTTTAATAAATAACAAAAACAAGCTAAAATGTTAAAGTTACAGTTTGTTTCGTGCTTTAGGGAAAAGCAGATGAGATTTATAATAGGTTACATGTTTCAAGTAAATAAAACTAAAAATAGTAGATAGTCAATATTTACTTTATATTTCATGGTTTAAGAAAACTTATTTAAAAATTATATGGACAAAATTGAATTATAGCAGATAATGTAACGAGTTTCTTGGATAAAAAAAATCCTGGTGAATACAAGATATTCTGTAAAAATACAACCAAGTGGTGCAAAGAAAACTTTTATTTTCAACAAAACTCAAAGAAAGTTCATTCATATTACAATTTTTTTTTTTTTTATATAGTTTCAATTCTAAAACTACCTACTATTCCAGAAATAATGTTAAACAACACATTGTAGCATCCATTTTAGTTGAAAGAACTGAATATTAATGCATTTGGATCAACAAAGCAGAAATTACATCTCAGTACACTTACACTAATACAAATACAAATATTGACGACCCACTACAGGCTCAAGCCGAACAAGGCTGGTCCTTTGTTTATGAATTCTCCAATTCCCACTGACTATCCAATTGTGTCTTAAATTCGTACACTCCCTTTGAATTAACTATATTTTCTGGCAACGCGTTCCAACTGTCTATTACCCTATTAAAAATGTAGTTTTTCCTTAAATCCTGATTAAAATGTGTCTTATTCAATTTATACCCATGGCCCCTTGTTCTGTTATCCCTATTGAAATTTAAGCCCTCTGTGTCCCCTTGTTTTACAAACTTGAAAAGCTGAATCAAATCCCCCCTCCTTCTTCTTTCCAGTGTATACATGTTTAGCTTACTTAAACGTTCATTATAGTCGAAATTTGCTAGCCCCTTTATTATTTTTGTAGCTCTGTGCTCAACCCTTTCAATTGATTCTATGTCCTTTCTCAAATATGGAGCAAACTCACTATGGGCTGATAAAAAAGAAATAAACACTTAATTGAAGTAAAAAACAGAACATTATATTTAGAAATCTTAAAATGGCAACAATAAGCTATACAAAATATGTCACAAATTTATTCGTTATGGAATGACCGAAAATCCAAATTAGTAACGTGTTTTGTTCATGCTCATTGTTTATAGCTCTATGATATCAATTACATCACCAGATATTCAATTGAAGATGTGCTTTATGCCAGCTAATTGGTAATGTGACCAACTGATATATACAAATAGTTGAAATTTTTAAATTATTGGGTATAAAATAACTTCATGAAGTATTAAAATAAATAGTATAATAGAAGAAATGTCATCTACATAACATTACTGACAATTGGAGCCACTTCCTGAAACGGATGCTTTACTCTTTTTGAACAAAAATGCAGTCAACTCTTGTCAGTCATCTGCAATTTAACTACTTGGATCTTTGAAGTAGTTTAGGTATGTGTATAGTATTCTTCAACTAATATAATGAACCCATAAAATGACAGAATTTACTTAAGCAACCTTCTGCAACATTGACCCAAGCAAATGTGGCATGAATTTTGTAAACAATATTTAAGTAACTTTGTGGCCCAAAACACATGCAACAAATCCAAAAATCAATACCTAATCTAAACAATACAACTGATCAACTACATACACATAATTTAATTTATAAATGTATTATTATCTACTTAGCATTTATAAGTACCAAATTTAATAAATGTCACCAAAAAGTACGTGTGCATGTTTCTGCCCTGTTGCTAAACTGAAATGAAATATTGAATTGCTTATAACAGACCAGGTCTATTTTCAGAAACAAGCTAAACAAGAAAAGTGCAGCCACATACAAAACAATGTGGCAATTGCCTTAGATCAAGGGTGGCCAACCTGTGGCGCATGCGCCAAACGTGGCGTATTGGATGAAAACAAGTGGCGCATTGCATCCTTTCGCCTACTTGTTCTTTTGAAGTAGGCGCCATAACTGAATCCATCAGTGGGCTCCATGACTGTGATCGCCCTCACGTCCAAGATATCATCTTTTACTAATGTATTTTGATACTCCAATAAACGCGTATCTTTTGAACTGGCGCACATTAACTAATTTAATTTCCCCTGAGTGAAGCAGATCCTACCCCAATCTTGAATGCAAGAAGGTAGAATAGGTGCGTGACTTATGGCGCATCTGAACTCGTATGTGAAATAAAATTGGCGCATGGTATGTAAAAGGTTGGCCACCCCTGCCTTAGATGGTTATTTGTTTCGCCAGCTGATGCTCATTGCAATCACTTTCCACAAAAAAATTCGAAATCAGTACCACCAATTATGGTCTGGCATTATAATATCTCTAACCAGCCCTTAAGCATCTCCACTCATTCTTACAAAATCAACTCAAATGAACACATTTCCATAGCCAGACTACTAGATACTGAATTTTAAAAACAAGCATTTGGGTAACTTCTGAAATAAGCAGAAATATAAAATAAAAATGCCATGTCCAATATTTTACAGCATTACTTGATCCACAGCTTATTTTGTACTTATTGTAAGCCTTACTGGAAAACTCATCCACAGATTAATGAATTCAAAATTGGAGTATAGTCTAACTCCTGCCGGTTGTCAGTCGAGTCACATGGTCTTGAACAAGTCATCAAATTAGGACACTGGCAGTAATGTAAACAAACCGTGTCTTTTGTTGATGTCTATAGCAAGGATCCTGGTGTTAAGTTTATGGTTCAGCGACAAAAGCGACAGCAATAACATGTTGGCAAAGGAAAACCATTCTTGCTTTACATATAGCAGCCTTTTCCTATCAATCTTTAAAAAAAATTTCACAAATCAACTGAATTAAGGTTTATTGATCTACAATATATTGACGTTTCACTATAGTGTACATCTGTGAACCTTGTACATGAGGAACCTTGTATATAGGACAATGTGTACATTGTCCTATATAAAATTACTAAATTCAGACACACATTATGCTCTATGTAGTGTATATATACTTTGTGCACACCTAGATTTTGCAATATCATAAATATTTTTGTTGGATTTTATAATCTATTACTTAGATGCTAGACTAACACAGGAAGGAAGAACTATTGCTAGTTAGTAATAGCTGCTATTGGAACAATTATCCAATTTAATTTTGAGGTCTTTCATTTTGTAGAAAAATGATAATCTAAGCTAAAAAACAACATTCCCACTTTATAAATTTTTTAATTTTGATCCTTAGATTTTTTTTATTAAAAATAAAACAATAAGTATTTTGATTTGTACCACTGTGTAGTTGAAATGAATGATGCAAAACTACACCACCATAAATAACCAATATCGATGAGTACTTTTATTCAATCAAAGTTATATTAATGATGTAGTATGCATTTATTCCAACTTGTGTTTTTGATCGATAGAAATCGTGAACTAAGACATTACACACGAGGAAAGTTTTACTCATACAAAAGGGAAGTACATCCAGGATTAAATAACAGGAATTTAACCTGTACTGTATGCCTACAGTTAAGTCAGTCAACACTACACTTAAGTCTTTGACAGTGAAAAAATTTCCCAATTTCTAGCATTAACAAAAAAGTACAGTTGTATAACAATTCTGCTATCACTATGCAAACTGTGATGCTGTTTATAAATCAATACACTCTTAACAACAATGATGTTATCACATTAAAATAAAATAGAAAAATTATTAGGTAGCCACAATTTAACAATTACATGCAGCAGATACAAAATGCCTGGAGGTCATATTAAATAGTAACTTACTCAGAAGTGAATAATTTCACATTATAGAGCAACTGTGAAATCCTCTGAAAACCACCCTTTAAAGATCATTGTTTTCTCCGCGTAGGCTGATTAGATATGCGTGTACATAAAGTGCTAGTTACCATTATGATTTGTAGAAAACGTTCTACCATAAGAGCTGAGATTCCACATAATACAAAAAATTTATAACTGCATTTGCGGACAACACATTTAATTCAAATAAAATTTCTAATTAATTAAGATAGGTCCCAACTGTTCACTTCAAATTATCTTTTTAACAAGTATCTAATTGTCATAGTTTCCTTCTCACCACATCAAAAAATCTATCTGTATCTGCTTCTCTTCTATTCCAGGATCTGGTATTTTTCTGTTCTTCTAAATCAGAAATTCCCCCCCCCCTCCCAATGTTTTTACACTCGTACTCTCGAAGCCAGGGTGAACCTCTACTCACTCATGTCAGATAAGCCACGCCTTGCATATACTTAACAGTTCGCGCATGCGCAGTTTAAAAATGGTTCCACGGGATAGAGTTGCGGTAAGACTCTTGTTTTGTCCTGAACTAGTTTCAAACTCCAACATGCGATTGTTAATCTGTTGCACTTTCAACTGAAATACCGTGTTTATTTACTCAGTGTATGTCATCTGATTGTTTTTCAAAATTATATCGTGTTGTCCTAGGATCTTGCCCTTCGGGGTTTAGCCCGGATCGTCGACAATAATCAGATGTTTTTTATCATTGGGACGTTAATTAAATACCTACCTATTTACTTAAAGTCAATCACAACATTAGTTATGAAAGAGTGGCATCAACACAATTAAATATATTATAAACAAACAAGACTGAATTCGAACTCCATGTGGATCGCAAATTCGCTGTCCTGAAAACTACAGCAATTAATAATACGTTTAAAAGGTAATTTTTAAGTAGTTCTGATTCAGAAACAGCTCATATTAATTATGATTTTATAGCGTTCATTTTCATTGAATACATTGCTTTGCAGATATATTCAATAAAATGGAGGGAAAGCTGAAATTGCATACGAACGACAACAAACCAAAGCAGTCTTCTAACTGCAATATTTGCCGTAACTTCAAAAGTATGCATGACCCGTCTCATCGAAGGTCGAAAATTCATCAAAGGAAACTGAATGAAAAGTTTTGTGTCATCAGAGCAAAGGTATATACTTATACTTGATTTAGTACACATAGGTATAATGATACAAAGTGAAAATAGTGAACTAGGAACATTAAAAAATCTACTTTCACTTTTTAAAATCAAAACGTAAAAACCAGACTCGCCTTTTTTATAGAATTCCAAAAGTTTTTGTTTGATTATTTGCTGATAGTTGATTAGTGTCGGCTATGGGCTGGTTTGATTTTATTGCCCGATAGCCGTATGTGTCCAAGCTATTCTATAAACCTAACATTCAATGTCAAGTAATGAATACAATGAAACGTATACAATTAAAATTTTACTAACACAGGAGAGAGAAATACACCCAGGGTAAGTTACAGAATCAAACCTGCACTCCCTAATGATCCCATGTTGCTAGCGCAGTGAGCAAGTCCACTGATCTTCGATGACCGATTTAATATGTAGTTGTTTTAATTTCTTATTCAGTAGTCACCATACTAGTATATACCTATAAGTTTATTTTGCTTCATTCTAAATCTGGGACAAAATGTTTGAAAGATGAACAGGACAAAGAAATCTACACTGCTATAAACAAAGTGCTCCCTTTATGACCACATGCAGGTTTTTTATCGCTCCATTCAAAACATGTGCTCTTAAGCCGCGTCCACACCGGAGAAGCAGAGCAAAACATGGATGATTGATTATCCCCGGAGACAGGTTTGATTGGCAGCTCGTTCAGTGTAGACGGTGAACGAACATTTTGAGCACGAGCAAAATGATCCGCTTCTAGTCGGTACATCAAAGGAAAGCAAGTGCTCGTGCTCGCTCTATTTGGACGACGTTTTTTCGTTCCCTTGCTCGACGTTCAATCAATCACCGGGGTCATCGTTAAGAAACGGGTCGGGGATCGGAAAATAGAAATATTTATATTTCTTCGGATTGTAAAGTGATACTATTATTTAAGTAGTCTATTTGTAAGCATTGTGTGTTTTGCTATACATAGTTGACGATTAAAACTTAGTTGTGAAAATGTAATCTGCCCATATTAGTGTCAAAATTGATGTGTCCATCCATGTGTATTTAGATGGTCTATATTAGTGGTCTTGGGGAACTTTGCACGTCAAATCTCTGCTATTATAAAATGAAGTGTCCGACCTCCACTACGCAATGTCCGGTCGAATCTATTGCACTTACAATAATGAAATTTGGCACACGGGTAGTCCAAAGTTTTGGCAATTTTTGTGCCCAGCCTGAATTTTAAAATTCAATCTAAAACATTTAAGAAATAATTTATTGGAATTTAATTATTGTCTTCTTTGGAATAAAAGTTGCATAAAAAGTTAGCAGATTCTAAATGTATTTTTTCCGATTTCATTTTGCGGAGAAAGATTTGTCAGCAGACTAAAGTTTTAACTTCAGTTATGTAGTTCTTTTTTATTATCTCCTTGATTGGAAAAGATTGAGTACAATTTTCAACGGATATGAAATCTGAGGAAAATTTCACATTAGATCTATACCTAAAAATATGATTTTCGATAAATGAATAATTTTAAATTGAAACTCATATTTTTTCCAACACGAACGCCACTTTCTGTGAAGAATGACTTTCGTTTGATTCGAGATATCGCAGATTTCATTTCCTACGCTCAAACCATTTCACAGCGAAGAAAAGCAAAACAAATAAAAAAAACATATTGACTGGCATTGTTAAGTACTTTTTTGTAAAATCGGGATCGTTAAAGACAGATGAAAATTTCAACAGATTTGAAATCTGAATAAAATCTAAACCCCTAAATCTCAACCTTCCATTTGATTTTCTTTTAATAAATAATTTTTCAATTAAATATTTATATTTTCGCAAGAGATTCTGACGTCACGCCGATTTTATCTCTTCGCAATTCGAATTTGGCAATGACGAGGTCATTACGGCGTTGCCCGAGGTGTTTGTTTGCGAAGCAAATCATAGTTCATTATATTCATAATTTAGTTTGCAAAGCAAATCAAATTAGAATTTGCTGGGAATCCATTCCAATAGGCTACGAATTTCCATTTGGTTTGTGAGGCAAACCAATGCCATGATTGCTGTTATCCAATAGGCTTCGCAAACCAAATGGGAATTCTTAGCAATCACCACGCAGTGGCTAAATTAAGATAAATAAGAGGTGGATATTTAAAATGTATTTAAACTTTTTTGCAATTAAAGAAAATTTAAAATTGTTGCACTGCAATATTAATACGTTTTACCGAAAAATGCCGAACTGAAAGAGACATTCAATATGTTGGAACATATGAGTGAAATATTCAGTAAGAAATTTTTATTTTGTAGGGAAATAATCTGCTAATATCAATTTTGCAAGAACGTATGGATATAAATAAATAAATAAATATATATATATATTAATAAAGTGGTTGCCGCAGCCGCCGTCGCAGGATTGAAAACACGGTTTGTTCAAAATTGTACAGGGTTAACGATGAAGTGGATTATTTTCCGAGGCGGCTATTAGTTTAGGGTTTATTGTCCCAGTAGGAAAAGTGTAATTTATACCGCGTGTGAGCAAAAGACGTATACATTTTCAGTCTTATGGCTCCTGAGAATATTTTCCATCACCAATATCGCCTTTCTTGGGAACTTTTCTTCGTATTCCTCTTTAATAAATCTGTAATGATAATATACGCTGCACTCGCGATTATACGCCGACTTCGTAAAGAACGGGACCTTAAAACAATTTGCTTCAAACAATAAGTTTGCAGTTTAACTTCAACACACAACCA
Source organism: Metellina segmentata (assembly GCA_947359465.1). Lineage (NCBI taxonomy): Eukaryota > Metazoa > Arthropoda > Arachnida > Araneae > Tetragnathidae > Metellina > Metellina segmentata. The sequence goes on from OX375874.1 coordinate 101,992,496, forward strand.
ACCAGATTGATCGCGAGCACATGGAACATTTTGTGTCCGAGCTGTCAAACCAGAAAAACCAGAGAGATTGATTCACCAAACCTGTCTCCGGGGTTAATCAATCATCCATGTTTTGCTCTGCTTCTCCGGTGTGGACGCGGCTTTAGATTACCTTTACCATCGCTTTTCGGCGCTCCGTTGCTTTCGAAATATTTGCTGTGGGATTACACCATTAAATATGTATGTCTGAGGTAAGTAAGAGAATGAATGTTGATGGTTTAAATTAAAATGAAATCGTGAACTTGAAAAAGGCAACAAAAAAAAGGCTGTTGAAGCGTTAACCTATCGCTTTGTTTGATGTTGTTATCTACTAACAATGCGAAGAATAAGTTTGTTTCCTATACATTTTATTGTTTACTTGTGCATTCCTCATTTCAATTCCATCTATGCAAAGTTCACTATGTGGATTTTGCTTTTACAAAATCAGAAAATTTGATGCAAATTCTTCACTTATTCCTCTGTATGTTGTTGTATGTACGTTGATGCCATCTTGGATATGGATGTCATCGACTCAATATTAAATTTTGCGACTTTTGAAAAGTCGCCAAGGGGGACCGTGATCTGAATGATAACCAACAAAGTCATTACATGTTTCAACAGCTATTAAAGTTGAGAAAAATTCAATTTAAAAAATTAACATTTTTCCATAATATGGATGAATGTTAAATCATAAGAGTATACAGGAAAACAATTTTTTTCTACTCCAAAACCTGATGAAAGTTTTATGTTCTTAGGAAGAAAATTTTTATCAAACCATCAGAATTGTCATCAGAAAATACAGGTAGAATATTATGAGTGTTTAGATAGATGCAAACCTTACATCAACAGTCAATGTAAAGGAATGTTTAAATTTGTAAAATCTTAAAAAAGGAACAATTTAAAATTTTCCGAATTAATGAGAGTAAACTTGTTTGTTATAATCTGAAGAAACTCAGCTTAGAGACAGATTCTCACACGAGACTTTAAATTAACAGTAATACGAGTGGAGATTTCTTAATACTTTGGTTATAATTAGCATAGCCCATAGTGTTGTGACCTGCCACCCACATTCTCCCCCCTGCTAGGCTCAACCTTCCCTCAAGACTACCTCCTATGCTGATAAGGCCAGCTTGTCATTGGACATGGGGGAAAACACATATTTGCCTCACACGAAGCCAAGCCATAAAGGATTGTGATCACCATCGATCGTGAGAGATTCGCAGGTAAACATTTCGAGAGTGGACCTGATCTGAATGCCCTGTTCGGACGTGCAAATCCTGAAGCCTCAAGCAGAGTCAGACTTTGTTGTTTATGGTAGATAGGCGCAAATAATTCTTAATTATCATAATTGGTTGTCACCCCCACTAGATCCATTGTATTGCTAATTTTACAAAAAAAACATGAGTATGTAGTTCAAAAATCGTCATTACATTAATAAAAAAAAAGCTAAGATATTAAAAATCTAAAAATTCAGAACTTAGTCATAGTGAATCTTGGAGATAGTATGTTAACTAGTGATTGTTTCTGTTTCTGCACAGCTGGGAAATTAAAAAATATTAAACATTTTAACAGATTTAATTTGGATTTTGTGATTCTTGTTTCGCAATTTTAGATTTGTTGCTTAAAACACTGCATGTTATTTTATGTGATTTTCTTTTTTTTAAGATGAAAGAAATAAAACCAAATTGTATTTGTGTTCATGATGAAGAATGGCACAACAACGAAACTATGTTTTGTTATTTCTGCAGTGAACCGATTTCCAAACATGAAGTTTTGGATGGAGTAACTGTTGAAAATTTGGGTTATTTGAGACATATTTCCAGGTAAATTATCAAATTGTAATTTCTTATGACATGATGAATATAAAATTACGTAAAAGTTTTATAAAACCTAACTATTTTAGTCAATGCATAATCTATTGCTTAGCAAATATTACAAAGCCATAGTCAGAGATGTAAAATTCTTAGTAATAATCTTCTGGAGAATATTCTCAGGAACTTTCTCCAATGGGACAATAATCAGTAATTTTCTTTTCTCAATGCATAAAAAATAAAAATATAGCACACAATTTTTTAATCTAAGAATGAATACATGAGATGAAGAAGGGGGAAAAAAAACATAATTTTAAAATGTTGTAGTATTTTGTTAAGTCTAACATTAAAAATAAAGAAAGAGATAAACATTTCACTTATTTTTGTACACATTCTTAATACATTTTTCATGTACTCAATTCCATAGTATTTGTATGAGTGCAAAGTTTTTCCATCTCTTGTTTTTAACAAAAAATGAACCTAAGCTAAACTTTAAGGTTTGGTAAGTTTTTTTTCCACAAAAGCTGTATCTTTTGATAAATTTTCAATTAACTATCATTTTAAGCAATTCTCTGAGTGTAAACAATCCAGAAAATAGAAGACTGTAATGATGGTAGCAAGGCAATAGGACAGCGTTGGCAATTCAGAAGACTCAAAAACCTCCAAATTTCCCCCAAATAAACACATTTTAGCACCTAAACTACTAGATTTCAGTTTTTTGTAATACAAATGAAGAAACAAATTATAATTTGATTTTCTTCAGAGAACATTTAAATTTTATTTAATGTTTATTGGCTAGAAAACCATATTTTTGAGTAAAAAATTGCTGGATTTTTACTTTTGCATTATAGCTTTATAAACTGCTACAAATCTAATACTAAATATACTTTTCTTTTCCTAAAGATGAAAAATCTCCAAAAATTTTTAAATATTCATTAATAATCAAAATATATACTGTTAGATTTCTATAATATTAGTAACTTTGTTCATAAGGAGAGGAAGAATTAGGAGGCCAGTCCCCAGCTCGCTGACACTTGCCAACCCCCAGAGGATTGCTTTGCTGCACGAGCCTTACTCGCTTCGCTCGCATTAATGAAGACATGTGTCACAGCTGAAGGGATTATTTACAAAATATGGTACTAAAAAATATAAATTTTTTCAAATATAAATTTGTAGTACTGCAGAAAAGTTATACAGTACCTCTGGAATCAGAACTCGAACAATATGGAATGAAAACTTTGAGCAAATTTAGACTCGAAATGTGAGCGCCGCTTTGGAAATTGAATACCCAGCATGTTCTTTGTATTTAAGCTACAACAGCTGGACTAATATCTATATATTTTCAATCAGGGTGTCAAGATTTAAATCAACGATTAAAATCATGATTTTAATCAAATGATTTTTTTTAATCACCGATTTAAATCACAGCTAATCTTACATTTTTATAACTAAATAAATACACCATAGGAAAATGACAGAAATGGTCGAATGCTTTAATTTTTCTGCACTCATGGGGATTTTAGCACTAATGGTTACACCCAGCTCAGAGGGAACTGGGTCAATAACTGCATATGATAAAAGATTGCAACAGCCAGTTGTAACTTATTAGAATATACTATATACTGGAAACAGTAATGTAAACGCACATGACATAAATCTAAATGCCAGGAAGAGTAATGTATTAACATTTCTGATTAACAGCACTAATAATATAAACACTTAAAGGAAGTATACAACAGTTATTCAAAATTATAAACGAAAGAGGTGACTGATTTTATTAGCTAAAAAAACACAAGTGGGAAGTAAAGTTTTTGAGGCATTTGTTAGTTAGCACCCAAAGCCCAAAGTGTGTGCTGCGGCACCCCGGTGCTGCGAAGCGCCTGTAACCTCCAATCTAAGCAACAACAAAAAAGGGTTGAGGTCACTTATCAAAAATTGGTTCACTCCCCAAACAAGAGCATGATGAAGGTAATTTTATTTGTTTTATTTATATTTTCAACATCCTATGTTTTCTTATTAAGTAAAATTAAAGTGTGTGAATTTTAAATACTAGTTGTATTAATTATGTTTATGTTCTTAATTCTCTAATTTCTTTTTCAAAGTGCTACAAATATGAAATGTGTAGATATATGTAATAATATACCACAGATAAATATTACATGATGACGAGGGTGCTGTGAGAAAATTATAATTCTCTTAAGGGTTGCAACCACTTGGATAAGTTTGGGAACCCCTGTGTTAGCTTATTCTTGTGGTGTGCAATAGAGATTAAAAGAGTAGAAATATACATTTTCACACACAGCCATTAAAATGTCAGCAGGAAATAAGAAAGATCCAATATGAATTAAAACTAAGTGAAAATCCAATTATTATTGCTGCTTGGCAGTTTTTTTATCAGAATTTACAATAGTCTGATTATTTCTGAGTTCTATTCTACTTCTCAGACTATAGTTTAGGTCTGTCACTTACACTTGCTGATAAATTTATTAACATGATGATGTAATTTTCTCAAGAAAAACTATGTAGGATGTCAACTTGTGTTTTAAAGTTAAATAAATGTTAAGTAAATATTGATTTACCATGTCACAAATTCTGATTGTTTACTTAAAATAAATATTGGTTTACATATCATGTCACAAACTCAATTTTTTATTTAACAAATTTATATATATTTAAATAGAAAAATCTTATTTAAATCAAAATAATCCGATTTAAATCAAATAAATCCGATTAATTGATTTTTTTTTAAATCATGATTTTTTTACACCCTGTTTTCAATAAAATTTCATCCTATTACGCTATAAATTCAATTGAGGCACGAGGCTTCGTGGTAAACAACCAATCATACAGTGTTGCCAAAGCGCAACAAGTAACATATTTTTTGTGTGCCACGTAAGAGAATGATATATATAGATAAATGAAATAACATAAAAAATTATATTAGTCATGATAAATTAGTTTTAAAATGTTGCATAGCATGTTGACTTTTCCTTTATTTACATATGATATAAATTGGAAATATTCATTTTTTGATGATAAAAATAGAAAAATTCTACATGTTCAATAAAAAATAACTATTATGACTAATTTCTATAACACAGTGCTTATATGCCTATATATATTGTGGATGATACATGAAATAAGTTTCATGTTTATTTCTGCAATCAATAAAATGAAACAGATTACAATTTTTTGAAAGGTTTTAAATTGAAAATTCTAGAATATTCTCCAAATTTTAATCTTTGGATAATATTCTCTGCTTACATCTCTAGCCATAGATACTTTTAAGATACTTGGAATTAAACACAAAGACTGCATTACTGTTTTGTTTGGATAAAGTGCAACTGGAATGTTTTTTGTTTGGATGCTGCCAAATAATAATTTAAATTGTAATTACCAAGAAATCAGTATTCCAACTATTGGGAAATATTGGAAACACGTGCTTTTCATGTTCTAAATAGTGTCCTGTTTTAGAAAGATTCTGTATTCTTGTTGTACATGAAAAAAAAATCAACTGTATTGTGTAAGCCATTTTACTTCCTCCTAGATACTCCCAAAAATCTATTTGTAGTATAAAATTTAGTTAAAAGGTTTTGCATGAATTAAGGTTAGAGAAAAATTCAATAGCAAGTATTTGAGATCATAAAGTATTGCCAAATAAGAAATACTCAACTTGTCCAAACTTATCTGAGTAGTTGGCTTACATTTGCTATCCTCATTGGGGCTCGATTATTTTCTTAATTATTAGTAAATGCTATTAATTTTTAACAAAATACAGGATGTTAAGAGTTTTTAGATAAAGAGTTATGGACTTAAAATTTATGAAGAGATTATATACAAGATGATTCCAAATTAAAATGTTGGCATGGAAGTTTAGAGAGCTAATGCCAGCTCAAATGTGACCTCTTCTTCTGTCCGTGGTTCAAAATTACAAGGAGACTTTGAATCTTTCCCTTCAGGATTTGATCCTGGATCTACGCCAATAGCCCGTTGTTTTGCTTCAGTGTGACATTAATTAAATGCCTACCCACATTTAAACAACGTTTAGACTTCTCTAAGAAAAGCTACTGGGTAAATCACAGCCAATTTTGTATACACATACTTTCTTAAATATGCAATTTCAATTTCTGAAGGAAAAAAATAGTAAAAATTTCGACCACCAGTTTGAAAATGTGATGCTATGGTTCAGGTAATTTACATATTGCTGAACTCATCCAACTAAAGTCAATAAAAGAGTTTAAATACCCTGCTAAATAAATCTGTTTGAATAGATTTTGTGGTACAAATAAGTATTTTTGTTAGTATAAAACATTCTGCTTCAGTATATATCAATATTAGATAGATATCTAACAATGTTTTCTCTTTCGATAAATTATCTGTTTGTAAATGTAAAAAGGCAAGCAAATACACATTTCATTTCAAGAATCACATTTAGTATAAGTCAATGCAATTTTTATCTAACTTGAATTCTGTGTTTGAAATATAAGCATAACTTTTTCTTTTATTTTAAAATATCCAAGATCTGATGGTTTTTAAAGTGAGCTTCCTTAGTTTCTTTCTATATGTAATAAGAGCCATGGAGCTTTTGCAATTTTTAAAGAATATGAGTGACTAATAATTGAAGGGGGGGGGGGGTATGTGACATTTTTGTGCTTTTGAGATACTTGGCCTCAAAGTCTTGAGTACTTAAACTAGATGAATTAGAAAGAGTTTGGGATTGGTGGTGTTGTACATATCCACATAGGGGTTCTTACTCTAGTTGTTAGCACTAGTCGTACCTCACCCCGAGGCAACTTGAAAACTGCAATAATCCCAAAATGTAAACAAATAGCACACAACCCCTTCAATTGTAATTGTAAAAATGACTGCATGTATTCATAATTCTAATGAATATGTTTTTGCTTTGAATGTTAGTGACTTGCATCAAACTGGAGTGATAAAATATCTCAAGTATCAGGGGAGAAAAGAAGATTTTAAAGTATTCTGTAAACCTCAGATTTTCCTAAAAACGTATGTATCTGTTTTAGTTCAATTTTAAGTGAATTGAAGTTAATACTGTATTATCTTGTCTCAGTTTACTATGGATTTGACTGTATCGTTATTTTTTACTTGTGTTCTGTTGAATTTTATGTTTGCAAACAGGAAATCTCAATCTGGTTCTTCAAGAATTCTAAGTTTAAAGGTCACTTGTTTCGACCAATTGTCTTATCTTCAAACACAATAGACTTTGCTAAACTTTTGTTATTGAATTATAAGGACCAAATACAATATGTGGGATATAGAAAAACAAAATATAATGATTAAACACATGGTACTAAATGTAGAAAAGTGCAAAATATGACACTAAAATATGAACTTCAAATGAAAAAGAACCATAATATGAAGGTTAAGATTCTGAATCTATTTGTGAAAAGGGTTTCGTTAGATCTACAGAACTGGTAGTGGTCGCAAGATCTGGATCCTCTTCAAACTTCTTCACTTCTTATTGGTCATTGGGATTGACCTTAACATCATATAGACCCAAACATTTAGGTTTTAATTTATGTCTTGAACTAATTTGGGTTCTCTGTATGGCACTCTACTAAATCACGAATCTTGTAAACAAATCATTTTTTCCCTCTTGGCTTTGGTTTTCTTATTCTCACCTTGGATTTTCTTTGGTCTTGGAAATATTCTGTAACTTAACCTTTTTGACATTTTCTGTTTCTCTTTTTGAACTTTCAGCAACTTAATGTAACATGCTTTTTCAACCACTTGCAAGTGTATTCACCCAGATCAAACTGGTCAGACTTAGTAAAATCATTCATTGATTTTGACTCGTATTCTACTGTTCCAACATCCTTAAATATCACTGTAATGAAGGTAGTAACAGCCACAATCTTGTTATTATGGGTCTATATACCAAATTAAACCACTAAGATTTTTGAATACTTTGCATTCATTGAGTGGAAAACTATGTCATTCCTTTCTATGAAACTATTTTTCTTTTAGGGTACTATAGATAATACCACAGTATCTAATAGACAAAGACTTTTTTTCAAATGAATATTTCCAGCTCTAAGGTTTCTTGTATTTTTATTAGTAGCTCTATGAAAAGCGACCTTATCTGGAGGGTGTAACTCTACACTTCCACCAACGTCTTCAGGAGTTTTGACCTTTTCTGACTCGCATGTAGATTCTTTACTTAGTTTTGATAGTTGCATTAACTAGATCTTGGGCCCTGATTTCAGAAATGCAACTTCACCCTTCAGAACAATCAAGCTTCATTAAGAATATTAGTTCCTGTTACAATTTCAAAATCCATCTGATTAGCTTGTACAACATGCAGAAGAAGAGAATTATCTTGATCATCAATGTCAACTTGGGAAAAAAAGCTGTTAGTCAACTCATTTTGCAACAGAACCTGATAACCAAGAAGTTTTTTAACAGTGTTGGAGAAGTGATGTTTCAAGCAGGATAAGATTTTTTAAATGTTATTTCCTCAGTCACTTTTTCAAGTAGAGGAGGGCGAGGGATAATAAGTGTATTTTCAAGGTTGAATATTTCCCCGCAATTTTTATCTGTAAACAGGTTATAAAGTTACTTTTGTTAGATGTCATTAGTAGTTTTGCTGTTGTCAGATACAACTAGGAATCTACAAGATCAAACTAGTGAGTAGTGATTTCTTAGGACTTTTTGCTGCACTAGTGCTATTTACACAAGGACCTACAGCCTGCAGTACATTTTCAACAGCTACAAAAATCCATGCCCATACCAGGATTCGAATGCATGACCTGATTAACCAATAGCTAGATGACCAATCGCTCAACTATAAAAAAATAATTCGATTTTTTTTTTATAAGAAATATTTTTAAGAGCAATCATAGTTTAGATATTGAGAACAATATAAAACTGGTGTGCATATGGGTAATGTGTAAAAGCAAAATGAGAGAATTGGCTATTTTTTGTTCTGGTGATATTAGCTTGGGATTATGTACCTGAAAGGCAAGGAAAGAAAATTTTCTAATGGTCAATTTAGATTTTAAAAGTAGTAAACTTTTTTTATTGTAATAAAATGTGTTACCTGATTCAAAAGATTTTGAAAAATTCTGGTAAACTCAATTGGTTTCTAGAATTTTTTTGTTGAAGTTAAAAGTACAAGACATTCAAAGGTGTCATATGTATTATCTATCAATGACTTGAAGTAGAAATTCATTAACTGACAATTTCGTTTTTACCTCGCAGCTGTTTAAAGACTAATTGTTTCAGAGTCAAAAATAAAAATTATTAGCATTTTGTTATGGTCAATGATTGAAACAGATTGCACCAGGACAATATTATTCTTGTCACCATGCAAATAAACATTAAGTATATCCGAAAAGTTCAATTAATTAGTGTCAGTTAATGAGTTTCTGCTCTAAATCAATGATCAATGATATACGTATTCGCAGGCCTTGAAAATGAGATTCACAATCTGACATTCCAAATTGTTCTCATGAATATTTTTAATTTTTTATCTCTCAAATTTTTGTAACTGATTTATTTTTTCTTTAGCTTTCTAGATAATATTCCTGATGCCAAACAAAAATATTTTGAAAAGCTTAAGGCTTTGGATGAAAAGGTTTGTAATCAAATCTTATTCTTTTGCTTAAATTTTTCTGTAATTGATTGTTTAATGACTATTCATATTTTTAAATTATTGTCTTTCACTCAATTGGTAATGAACTATTAACAATGAGCAATATTTTTCAGCAAGAGTTAGTTTTGTTTTGAGTGGTTCATTGCTAGTATAGTTGGAACAGTGTTATGCATAAAAACAAAGATTTATTGATCCTAATTTTTTGAAACATAATTAGATTTAGATTTGAGATTTTTTTATTTTTTTTTATTTGAGCAGTTATGTTATTGCCTTTATATCAAAATTGCTGTCACTGTCATTACAGTTAAATTGTTAGCCCTATCAGTGTAAATATTGAGAACTTCCAACTACTGCAACATTTTTATTGAATAAGGTAGAACTGGTCGAAAATAAGTATCAGAACTTCCTTTGTTTATTCCTATCCCTGAAGTTGTGCAAGCTAAACGAAAAGTGTCATTAATCTTGGAATAATACTACCATAAATAAACAGGCGTTTTATCAACACAAGGGGCTATCATTAATTTTTTTATATTATTTCTAAAATTTCAAATAGCAACAGCCATTTTTAATACTCTTAAATGAATCCCATACTAAAATTATGCCAAATATGAACTTTTTTGGAAATCTGACTTATGGGAAATATAAGAGAAAAACTTTTCAGGGTTTTGCCTCAGTTTACAGAAATGCTAGTAAAGGTTCTACATGCAGAATGTTTTTGTGTATTTCCTAACTTGCTCTCGATAGTCCATTTTTGACTTTTCAAATCTTAGTTTTATCAATACAAATGCCTCTTGAGATGAAATAGTGAACAATATTTAAAATGGAATACTGGGATTGGCTTTATTTTAAATGTTTAATTAAATAGTTTAACAAAAATGGCATAAATTTTCTGCAGATTTCCAATCCATTAAAATTTTTATTCTATCTTTAACAATCACTGAGATAGAAAAAAGCACTGAAGAATGCCAGTGATAACTTTAATAATTTCTTTTGTTTCACTTGAATCTGTTTCTCAGGAAATCAAAATGAATGAAACGAAGAACATTCAAATCTGTTCACTTCCATTCTAGACGAAAGGTAAAAAATTGACATGGTTCCAAAGGCTGACGTCAATAGTGACATGAGGGAGGAAAGTCTAAATTTTGATGCATCTTCATTTCCCTAAAGAAGAAAGAATGGTGAAAAAAACTATTACATTTATTTTTAAATGTTCTAGATTGAATTTTAAAATTCACTGCAACCAAAAATTGCAAACAATTTGTACAACTTGTGTGCCAAATGCCATAGATTCATCAGGACTTTGCGGGCAAGAAACAAACACTTCCTTTTATGATAGAGATTACTACTACTCTGCTCATTTTAGTCAGTCACTGTGAAAATGTTGATGTCCAACATTCCTTAATATGCCAAACTGAAGTATATGAAAACAGTTTTGCATAAAGCTTGACCAATTAAATAATAAACGCATATTGATCTTTTCGCTCAAAAATTAACTGTTAAGGTACTGATTTCGAGTACTCAGCTTATTTATCCATAGCTTTGACTGGATTCCTTTAGTCCAATGATTTGGCATTTTAGCACTTTGTTTCATTGGCATGGCAGTGATGACTCAGCAAATCTGTTTTGGTATTTTATAGAATGTATTAGAAAAAATAGCTGCATGTGATAGTTTGCCATATAAAATTTTTTTTAAAGAAATTCGAATTTTGAATGACTCTAATACAAGTCAAATGTAATATGTAGTTTCAAATAAAAGACTATCTAAAATACTACTAAAAGGAATAAACTGAGGTTCATCCACTGTTTAGTGGATTGTATTTATTGTCTACACCATCTATAACCATTCAATATGAATTAATACAAATAAGAAAATGTTGACTTTAAACTAAAATAAGGCATGCATTTTGTTGTGGTTAATTAAGTTGTTTTTATATCATAAAAATTTCTTTGATGAGCTGATTATTTTAGAAGGTATAAGGAGAGTAAAGGCAGAAACACTCATTTAACGTAAGGAGCTCTGAATTTAAACCTCATAATTCATGATACATTTGACAGAAATATAAATATTTTATCTTACTGGATATTTGTTTTATGTTTGACACAGCTTACCCAAATGTGGCCCTTACGCCATAAAGCTTATTGGGTAAGCTGTGTCTTAAAAATGTCTGTCTTAATTGTCTCCATTAGACCCAACCAACTTATTTGGGGCTGATAACAGGTCCTCAGATAAATTATTGACTGACGTACTGTTAAAATTTGCTGTTAGTGAGAGATGTACAGTGGCGGGAAGAAACGAACCACCCCTCTGCATTCGAGCAATTTTAACAGCAGAGCAAATTCAAAGATGGTATTCAATAGGAAGCAGGAAGACAATAAAACAAATTTCTTTTTCATTTGTATTTATTTTATATTTGTAATGTTACTATATCTGTATATATGAGTGTTCTAAATTTCTTTTATAGGCTCTTGCCCGAATTTTTTCAACGCGACAGCAGCATTTTTATGACTCTTAAAGCACTTAATATTTCAATTTCGTGTTAAATATCTTCTGGGATTGTTAAACAAGACAAAATTAATATTTCTCCTCCACTTAAGAGTCCTCAGTTACAAAAATCTCGCATTCAACTTGGTCTTATGTTGTTGCTTCTAATATATGCATATTGTAGTGAAGGGCGTACAAGGTATCTTCCAATACATCTGTACAAGTTTCTTGATCTTCACAACTTCCCTAAACCTCTGAATTCAACTGAAAACTATTTCTCAGTTCAATGAGATGTGTCCAATTGCTTTTTAAAAGAATGGCTAGACTAGAATAAAAGCACTTAATATTTCAATTTCGTGTTAAATATCTTCTGGGATTGTTAAACAAGACAAAATTAATATTTCTCCTCCACTTAAGAGTCCTCAGTTACAAAAATCTCGCATTCAACTTGGTCTTATGTTGTTGCTTCTAATATATGCATATTGTAGTGAAGGGCGTACAAGGTATCTTCCAATACATCTGTACAAGTTTCTTGATCTTCACAATAACTTCCCTAAACCTCTGAATTCAACTGAAAACTATTTCTCAGTTCAATGAGATGTGTCCAATTGCTTTTTAAAAGAATGGCTAGACTCCTTAGGAATGTTAAGTGAAAGACTGCGTACTTACTTTTCCGATTCTTCTGTGTGAATAGCCGAGTGACATCGATCAACATCTCTTGCTGTAGAAACAGCCTCAAAGACCACTTGAGGGTTGTTTGTGTATAAGTAGTCCTGTAAACCCTTACCAAACTCCAAAAGTCCCCCTTGGTGCAGCTTGTCTGTTTGACCTTGCACCATAAAACCACAATTTCTTATCCAAAAGTCCCTTCCAGGTATACTCAATGCCTCAATTGAGACCCCAAAAAGGTTACTCTTCCAACCGGGCTGCGGTCACCCAGTTGGAAGAGTAATGGACTAGCAACTGGTGGATTGCGAGTTCTAATCCAAACAAAGACCATCGTGTACAAATGGGACTGATGCATGTTAAATCTGTCGTGGCTCAAATGCCATTGCGTTAGCATGGTGTGGAAGTTTGGAGATTGGGATTCCAGCCCAGGCGTTGTCCTTAACATCTGACTGTGGTTCAAAATTACTTGGTGTTGCCCGCAGATCCCTTTGGGGGTTGTTCCTGGACCGTCTCCGATAGCCTGTTGTGTTTATCCGGTGCGACGTTAATTTAACTAACTACAAAAAATTCCACAAAATAGGGTGATAGTGTCAACAAAAATTCCCATGTCTCCTGGGATAGAAACTCGAGTACTGCTTCATCTGTCTTGCCATTATGTGGAAGCAATCCCATCTGGACTGTTTTTAGTACTCTGCTTTTAAAATGGTGTTCTAAGGCTCTATGTAGAGGGTTAAGGAATTTTTATTTAGGTTCATGTTTGTATAATGTGAAAGCATTATTGTTGTGTATGCTGAACAATGAAACTATTTCGATTAAAATTATGAACACTATTTTAGGACGTAAACAAAATACGAGAGATTGAAGCTGAACGAGAGAAATTGATGGAAGAATCATTTCAGGTACTATCTTTTTGAAATTTTGGGGGATGTTTCATTTATAGATATATAATCTATGCAGTATTTGGTTAAGTAAAGCTGGAATCTCAATTGATTTTTGTAGACTCGAGCACTTATATAAAACCTGTGATATCAGTCTTGTTATATGCAACGAATTATAAATTCAGAACCCTCTAGAAGGATTAGAAAAGAGCCAATAAGGAAAAACTGACACCAACGCATAAACACTTCTATAAATAGGCTTGCATCTGAAAAAAACGCTATCTTCTCCCGAATTCTGCAGAGATAAAAGGTCCCAAACTCGAGTCGGACAGCCCACGCCACTTTCCTGTTGCCACGAGATAGTCTACCCTGAGAGGCACTATGTTATGTCTGTCTTGAAAACTATAACTATCCCTTTCTTTTTATATAGTCTCCAGACTTTGTGAACAGTATTTTCGACTATAATGTCCCGCTGCATACACTAAATTAAATTTATGCTTCCAAAGTTTTTTTTACTGCGTTCTTCTAGTTTTTTCTTGTTTTCGATTATACCCAGCATCACTCTTAAACTATTATGTGTTGATTTGTTCTAAAACTATTACTCATATTTAATCAAGATGTTAGTGTTTTGTACATTTCTCTTCATTATGTTTAAAAAATAAATTCATGTTGTTAAATCTTAATTTGGATGTGTTTCTTGCTTTAGTGATTAAGTTGGTTATTTATCAGCATGTTGGTGATAGCAATTTCTTTAATACTGTAATCTAAGATATCCTAGTTCTCTCCTTACACGATTTTACGTGCAGGGTTAGTGAATGGTTACCTTATATCAATTAAAAATTGCAGTATACTTTTATATGCCTTCACTGTGGTCTTGAATCATGAGCCTTTAAATTCACTAACATTTCTGAGTTGGACAAGCATATAATCATGCCAGATACTGCCCAATATGGATCTTTGAACTCAGAAATGTTTAGGCAATTTAATTCACTCTTGTTTCCAGCACGTATTGACATTCAAATGATGTTGGAGTATCTGAATGAATTTTTGTTTGTTACCTTCTAATTTCTCTTTGTAACTTGCTTATAACCTATTTGTATAATTCAATTAGTTGTGTGTACATTTTGATTGAATTCTATATTTTACTTTTTAAAATCTGTTTATTAGTTTTACCTTCAATCCTTGATTTATCAACTATGTTTTACTTTTTCAGGAAAGAACATCTGACCCTACCTGTTTAAATTCTCAGGTATGTATACTGCCTAAAAGTATAAAAATGCACCTAATGGAAACTATTTTGTTCTATGAAATGGGTATTAGTTTCTATGGGTACTATATATATTTCTTTTACAAATCATTTCTTAGAAAAAGTTGACTTGTACAATGATTAGGAAAACGGAACAAGGAATACCTGTGCACCTTTTATGTTTACCTTAATTGTCATTCCTAACTTTAATCATCATTAAAGTTTGATAAATATTTTAGCTGAGTGTTTTTATAGGAAAAATCTGCTTTTTTAAGTGCCATCTGGTGCTAATCTTAATGGTGGTTTTCTTAATCTGGTGCTAATCTCATCCATCATAACTTTATTTTCTATTATTACAGCCATTTAGGTCAAAGACACTTTTAGTTTTTGTTCAGTCTAAAAAAAAAAAAATTATCCTATGCCCAGCTCAAGGCTTTTTGGCCATACGCTGTCTTGCCGTTCAAGAGCGATAAAAGTCCTTGGAAGAAGTATCCCTGATGTCAATGTCTTGTAAATTAGAGCACTCTGCAAGGTGATGTCTGTTCATAGGACCATTGCAACAAAGTGGACAGATCGTGGAGGTAGCCACACCAATCTTATGTAGATGCTGTTGAAATAGTCGTGTCCGGTTAACAACCGGAAACAGGCCACTCCCATCCTTGGTAGATCAGTTGAGATTCTTCCCTTATTACATAGCAGGCAATCCCAACTTCTTCCCTGGATATCCCTCTGATACTGCAGTTTTCTTTGTTTCTTGAACTGCGATTTTATGTAAGTCCTGCAGTTCCGCAAAGGGAGAGGTGGAGAAGGTTGGTGCCGGGAGAGGACTGATTTATCAATCTAAAAATAGATGTGAACACAAATTAACTGAGCTTTTATCGCCTAACAAAATATGGACGAGTTTCAAACTGTCGGTAAAACATTTTTGAATTTTGGCTCGTTGGCATATGCTTCTATTCTAAAATATAGAGAAATTAATTCAACTCAGAGTAAAACTTGGTATCTTGATAGGATATGATTTTTAAAATAAAGATCATCAAGAATATATTCCTAACGAGAAGAAATTAGTTGAAACTGTCCATGTTCATATCGCCGACAGTAAGAAAGTTGTTCCTGTACTATTTAGTAAGAACTTGAGTATATTTCTTATGATCTTAGAGTAGTTTTGACATTCATATTGAGCAATAAAACAAAAGTGTAAAATTAAAATTGGAAAGTGAAATGCACATTTTAGAATCTGAACCTTTAGTTAAAACTGAGAATTTAAAATCGCTTAACATTTCAAATTGGCGAAGAATTGAAAAACCTAGAAATAAAAGCAATAGTGTGGATGTATACTATTATTTCCTAAAAAATTGAGGATGAGAGCCTTAAATTATATTAAAAAGTATTGAACAAAAATTAAATTATGTTTCATCCTGCACATTTTAAGCCAGAGACTGAACATCCTTATTATGTGGAATGTTAGTGTAGACTAATTGTTTCTAATTTCACATCTATAAAAATTAAAGACTACTTCTAAACTTCAACAAAAGTTTTACCATAATGTGTAACTTGAATGAATTTCAACAATGCCTTTGAATTTCTTTTGCCCTGATAGAAACCTTTTTATTTCTATCAAAATTGACAATTTTCCATTTTTTTGCTACTAATTATTTGCTTGTGACGTTTAAAATTGTTATTTTGAAATCGATAAACAATTTTTATCAGATTACAAAATATGAAATATTGTCAACATTAAACATTGTTTGTGAAATAGATTATCAAACATGCAATGTTAAACAATTTCACAACTGCTCGTCAAAGTTGCATGTCCTTAAAATACCTGAAACTTTCAAAATATTATGGCTATCATTGTTTATGCACAAATACTTTGTACAAAATTTCTTGAAAATCTGTCACCTTATGGCCAGGTTTTTCTGATTTTTGCCCAATTCACAGGGAATTACCCAATTCACCAACCTTTGTACCTTTATGTAGTTGCTGTTTTCTGCGTATGCATTATTCAGTTATTTGGTTATAGACATAATTGTTTATAAATTTAGCAAATTAAAATACCAATAATTTAAAATCAGTAAATTGTCTTTGAAAACCTAATTTAGCAAATGTAATGTAAAATGCATTACTCTAGTTGGCAGTATTGAACTATAGTGTTTACGATTTGAAAGATTTGATGTTGTTATTTATGCATAAAACAAATCCTTTGTACAAAGTTTCATGAAAGTCTGTCACCCTATGGCCACAGGCTTTTCTGGTTTTCGCCCATTTCACAGGAAATGACCCATGTACCTTTTGTAGTTGCTCTTTTCTGCTTATGCATTATTCAATTATTTGGTTATAGGCAGAATTGCTTATAAACGTAGCAAATTAAAATACCTGTCATTTAAAATTGGGCCTGTGAAAACCTAATTTAGCAAATGTGATGTAAAATCCATTACTCTACTTGTCAGTATTGAATGATAGTGTATACTATACTCATGTCCAAAATTATCTTTACATACCCAAAAATAATTATCTTCCATCAAGGCACTGACAACAGGACTGAATTCTATCTATATGAAATAACTTCATAGCTTCATGCATGACTTCTGACTTGTGACTCATTTTACTAGTCTCAATCTTCAATTATATACAACTCTTTTTAACAAGTCATGTTTATCATTTCTATTTCTTTGTAGGCAGTCTAAAAATTTGTTGTAATAATTTTAAAACATTTCTTTCTGTCCTATTGCATCTAGTATACCTCTTTTAAAATCAGTCTCATTTCGTTTTAATTCTCTGTTTTCAGTTTAAAATATTTATTATTTTAATATATTGTTTTTCCTTTTCATCACATGAAGCACCACCACAGAGTATTTGATTTCAAGCATCATGTAATTTAGAATAAATGCGGAATTTTGCCATTATTGAAAGAACGTAATTGTTAAAAACATCCGAAGTAGGATTTTCGAAATATCACAAGTTCTTTGTCATTGTGACAGAAGGTGAAGGTTACGTTTTTTATGATTCAATTTACCCATAAAAAGACAAATAGGTTAAATTTGCTTCATCTGAACTGAAGACATTCAATTTTAAAACAAGTTATTTTATTATTGCATGTGCCACAAAACAGAATTTTCAAGAAAAAACGTTTTCACTTTTAAAAACAGTTTTAGTAATCCTCCCTCAAAATAGTCTATTGTAGTAGTTACCTTAGTGTCTGTCGCCTTTTATTTGTCAGTTCAGCAGGGTGCGATATATGTAAAATGTATAACATAGATCAATATGCATGTACAGGATTTGTGTTCAAAGTAGGTCGTAGAAGTTATAAAAATATCGAAAAGGTGTTACAAACTATTTTGCACTTCAATGATTTGACATTTTCTTCAAAAGAGGAAAGTTAGTATTTTTCTGGTCATTTTCAATTTATAGTTACCCAATTCAACCTGAGTATGGTTGAGTGTTTTGCTCACGATACGTAATTTGGTGTGTTTCCATATTTCTCCAAACTTTTTCTGTGAAGTTGTTGACTGAATTGATAAAATTTTTTATCAAGATGTCTTTTTTCTCTTAGGTGTCACAGCCTTCCTATTATGCAAGGACTAAGCAGGTCCCTGAAGGATTCAAGACACCACCCTGGCAACTCACAAAATCTGAAAAAAATGGAAGCTCAGAACAATCTGATGTACCTGTTATCGGGCCTACTATGGACACGCTTACTAAGCATGGTTAGCCCTATTTATGTGCTTTTAAAAATAAGTTTTTATGTACTTAATTTTCTAAAATTATTTTTTTAGAAGGATTTTCTCCTCTTTTGTATTTTTCAAACAGCAAAATTAAATTGGTGAAAATTTACATCATTTGCACAGAATGCTCTTTTCTGTTTTTTACTTTTTTATGTTTTTAATTTTATACAAAAAATATCTGTTTTATTCAATATAGTATTCTGAAAACTTCACTTGGTCATCTAAGCGTTTTACTGCACTATTTAATTTGATTACTTTAAAGATGGTGACGGCAAATTTGCAGTCAATGCTATCAAAACTCCAGATTTTAAGTGTTTATTTGATTAATCCAATGTTCCTTGTATCTGTCTTAACTGCTGTAGTGTATTTATTCTGTATGATAAGTACACAGTCCAGTCACATTAATGTGACCACCACCTACTTTCGATGTCAACGTGAAATAACCAATCACAAAAGGCAGGTGGCAGCACATTGCAGTGGAGTGTATATAAAGGATGTCCTAGGGCATCGGAAAGCATTTCAATCGTTGGCGTAATGCAGAAACGTAGCTATTTATCCGACGTCCAAAAGGGCATGATTATTGGCTTTTGGGCCAAGGGTGGTAGTATTTCGGAAACGGCTAATTTTGTGAACTATTCGCGTGCCGCCGTGGTAAAAGTGCATAGCAAAATGGCACTATCCAAAATTAGCGGCGTGGCACATGTGGTGCACCACAGGCTATAGATGACAGAGGTGAACGAAGGCTACGGAGATGCGTTCGGGCGAATAGACGTACAACTGTTGAGCAACTGACTGCCCAGATGAACCAAGGGGCTACCAAGAGTGTATCCTCAACAACGGTTCAGCGAACGTTGCTGCGCATGGGCCTCCGCAGCAGACTCCTGGTTAATGCACCTATGCTGACTGCTGTTCATTGGCGACGAAGGCTGGAATTTGCACGCCAGTACTACAACTGGACGTCCACAGAGTGGCGACAGGTGGCTTTTTCCGATGAATCACGTTTTATGCTCCATCGGACAGACGGACGTTGGCGTATACGTCATGAAACGTCTGAAAGCAAACATCCAGTAACAATTTCTGGAACGATCCAGGCTGGAGGAGGGAGCATTATTGTTTGGGGAATGGTTTCCTGGCATTCACTGGGTGCACTCATCATTGTGGAAGGCATGATAGATCAGCACAAGTACGCATCTGTCCTTGAGGACCATGTCGAATCCTACATGCGAATTATTTTTCCTTAGAATGATGGCATTTACCAGCATGACAATGCGAGGTGTCAAACAGCTCGCAGTGTATGTGCGTGGTGCAAAGAGCAGGATGAGCTTACCGTACTCCCCTGGCCAGCAAACTCATCGGAATTAAACCTAATCGAGAATTAGTGGGACCACCTCGATCGGATTGTTTGCGCCATGGATCCTCAACCGCGTAATCTAGCGCATCTGGCCACGGCACTGGAGTCGGCATGGTTCAACATCCCAGTGAACACCTTCAGAAACCTAATTGACTCTCTTCCAGCACGTCTCGCAGCAGTCCGCTCTGCCAAAGGTGATTATTCTGGCTTTTGACAGGTGGTCACATTAATGTGACTGGACTGTGTACATGCTATGTGGTCGAGATTCCTGAAATAGCTCTCAAAGAGAAAAGTAATTGAAAGCCGACTCACGCACACTTACATGCACACCATATACTTCTTTAATTGAAAAAAGATAAAAAAGTAAGTCCATTTCAAGGTGACACGAGGCGATCTGAGTATTGTGATTTGGTGGGGGCATGTATTTCTCCTGGGTCCTGTCAAATGGGATAGCACCAATTTAAAAAATAGTTACACCGTAAGAAAGAGTACATTCTGAGGTATACTGCGATATTTTCAAAATTAAAAACTAATAGTAATACGATATAGATATGACAGTTTTAGTTTTGTATCGGAAATTACGATCTGAAAGTTCTGAAAATTGTATGACCAACTTTTAATTGCATCGATTTTATTTATTAACCAATTTAAAAAATAATTGTACCATAAGAAAGAGTGTAATGTAATGTATTCAGTGATGTTCTCAAATTTAAAAAATAACAGAACTAAGCAGTAGATATGACAGTTTTAACAAAAAGTATTGAAAATATCCAAAGATTCCGAATTTTGTTTTTTCAATTTTGGCACTTAATAAACCCTAAACTAATAGCCGCATCGGAAAAAAAATCTTAATAATTGTCCAGGGAATACGATGAAAAACAAACCATGTTCATTTCGTTTTTTTCTGATCAGTACTTTCTCGGGAAACAGTCTAAGAATCGAGCTAAACAAAATAGTTTTCAATCCTGCGGCAGTAACTTTTTTTAATATAGAGACAAATACTTTATTGGGCTATAACCAGCTTTAGGGTTAGCAATGGTAACGGAAATAGACAGGAAGCGTTACCCTTCTCAGGTCGCCTTGTGTATCACCACCCTAGGGGTTCCTAATTTGTCCAAGATGATTCTAGTAATAGGTTTTATGTTTTGGAGATTCAAATGGGAAATCTGAAGCAGTGTTCTCAAAGGAGTATATTTTGTAATTCCTTTTCTCCTACCCATTTCAGGTAGTGTTACAGTGAATAAATAACTGGTTAAGAGCTATTAAACAGTTTTAGAATATAATTATTTTTATAGATTTCACTACATTATTTATACTAATTGATTAGATCTTGTAATGTTTTCTTTTAGTTAAAAATCGGAAGAAAAAGTTTTTACCGCCTACTCGGCTTCAAACACATGTGAACATGAAAAAGAAGACTAAGCTTAACAAGAAATGGTTACCTCCATTTAGTGGTGTTTGGAATAAGGGAAGAACTAGACAGTTGAAGTAAGTTCTTAACTTTTAAACGCATTTTAGGTTTTGCACTTTTTATTTGTTGTATTAAGTTTGTTAAAAATGTAAATTGTGGAAATGGCTTCTTTTTTAAAAATATGTATCATTATTGCGACCTTTACAGTTTTGGTTCATTTTTGTATGCCTGGTATTAATTTATTGTAAATAGGAATATTATTTATTTGTGCTTTTTAGAATAATACTATGGATGTGTGAGATAATGTGTGAATTTATATATGAGGTTAAATAGCATTCTCTTGGGTTATTTTCCTAGTCACTTGTGTACAGTTACTTTCCTTTTCTAATAATACAAAGGTTAATAACTTACCAGAATCATTATCCTGGTAGAGGTTATTAACCTTTTGTATTAATATTTTTTTTTATCTAACAAAACACCTTGATAGTTATAGCATGTCATTACACTAGTTTTCGAATTCAAGGGAACGAATAATCAGAATTAAGCAGTTTGATGAAAAGGGTTTTCAAGTGTTTATCAGAAACCAGTTCCTTGATGATAGAGGGCACAAAATTTTAAAGGAATATAAAATTAAATATTGAGTAAAATTGTTTATAAAATATGTATAGTTATAGAAAAAAGAATGTGAAAGTATTTCTATTATCAAAGCAGATGCCCTGAACAATTGAGGCATTGCAGATACAAAGGGAAACTCAACAAATGCTGGTTTCCAGAAAAACGCATTTAAAGCTGGAGTTCTAACGCTCTTAGCACATAAAAGAGCTACTGTCAACCCTAGTTTTATAGGGTTAGAAAGAGCAAACTCAACATAAGTTCATTCACTTCATATCATTCACTAATGTCTGACAAACCAAAACATGGGAAAACAAATTTTTTGCTCTTTGTATCCACAACGCCTCAATTGAGTAATAACCTAATTGAGAAATACAAATTTAATAAATATTGAATTGCAATAGTAAGCATCCATGTTTCAATACCCTGTATTTATTTTTATACAGCATTTAAAATTTTGTCATTGTTAATATCAAGTTGCACATTTAGGAATGGGTATCAAAATAAATATTCTCTGTTCTATCATATCGTGAATTTACGAATTAACCTTACAAGTAGAATACACATGAGAAGTCTTCCAATGGTCTAATTAGCCCTCACATTGCAAAAAATGACTAATGAGATTTTATATGTACTTAGTGTAAACTTTCTGCAATCACCACCATTCTTAAGAAATGACCCCAGATTTTAATGCTTATAATTAGAAAAATTCATTAATTTAGTTTTTACCTAATCCTAACCCTTTAATTTTTAACGTTCTAATCCTTTCTCTGCTATGTCAACAGTATGTTAAGAAAAATGTTTTTAATTACATATTTATTTAGTTTTAGCACTAAAATGTGTTAGTTATAATTCAGTAAATTTCTGATAAGTTTTTAATCAAGTATCTAAATATTTTCTTTTATACATTAGACATGACTTGAAATGATGGAGATAAACAGCACAGGATTTTCATTGAAAGAAGTGTATCTCTTGGAAAAAATTGAAGCTATGTATAAAATAATTGTACTATTGAATAAAGTTTTAATTTATTTATTAGTTCTGTATGTATGGTATTTTTTACAACTTAAATTTAATCTGGTAATTAGAAGTTAAATTACTTATTATGGTTTTGGATAATCTGAAATTTGCGACTTGTTAAATTGTCTATTCAGTAAATATCAACTACACACAGCTTTTAACTGTTAATTAACAGGTACTTGGCACTAAATCTTATTAATTTCAAAGAATTCCCAAATTTAACTGTTTTGCATCCACAATTACTCCACCATAAAGATTCTTATCTTTTAACTCATTCCTTGAAAAACTCTTCGTATTTGCATCTCGTCATCCTTCTATTTTACACTTATTTAGGTATCAAGATGCATTGTGTTGAGAATTCATACTTTGTAAAACATGGCTCAATAAAAAGTGGCCTAAATATGACATTAACACACATAATCCTATGCAGAATTCAAATTTCCATTCATATGCACTCACGTCTGTCAATGGTATAGTGCATATAGTTTCTATGATTTCTGGTAGCCAACTGGATCTACAGAAAGTATTACTAAAACTGAGAATTATGTGAGTTTGTATTTTGTCATGGCAAAATGGTTTTACCTTTCTCTTATAAAATATGTTATTCTCTTGGTCGAATATTTGAATAAAACCACAACACATCTTAATGGAACAGCATTTTATTGTGTTAACTAATTTAAAAGCATCACTATATCTATTAGAAGCTGGTTAAATGTATACATTTTTATATAGAGAGATTATATTTTCCTTATACTAATCAAATTTGATAAACTTTTATACATTAGTAAACAACTTGACTATAATCAAACTATCAAAATATATTTAACTTTGAAACTTTACATTATTTGAAAATATGTTTAAAACTTCAGATAGAGAAGCAGTTTTGTACAATTATAAGAAACAATAAAACATAGCATCCAAAACTTTATCATGTAAACTTTGACTCTGTTCTGCCCATGGAAACATGATCTTTTGGGGCAATGGTCCCTTATGTTGGATGAAAATCTGAATGCAACAAACATTGCTCATTTAGAAACAGGCGAGTCGACGCAAATATTCACAGTATTTTGTTTCAGTGATGAAAAAAAAAGAGTATAACTTTTTAAGAAATTAGCTTCTAAATGATTTTATAAAATTCCTTAAATAGGAGGTAAATTAATTGTATTGAGTATTTTCTTTTAAAATTTTCAGCTAAGTGGAGTCAGCATAAACTAATGCTATGATGCATACAAATTTAAGCTTGGCAGAACATTTAAATTATTGATGAAAAGCAAAAGTAAAGGCTTAACAGATACAATTAGTGTTGGTAATAATTCAATATTCTCCTCGTAACTTTTGATATTTTTTTGCCACAGAAATATTAAATTTAAAAAAATAATCACACTTTATACATGATTTTTCTGTTGATAGTGAATGTAAAACATTTCTCTGTTTTTAAGTTATGATCATTATATCAACATAATTGTAATCGAACAATAGTTTGGTTCATTTGAATACCGAACCAGTACGTCCTTTTAAAAGCATTGAAACACTTACTGCACTGACCAATTTATATTTGCATGAGGAAATAATTTACAAAAACCAAGTTAAATTATCACAGTTTTTAGATCCTCCAGTTTTAATATACTGATAGCTATTTAACATCCAGAGTGAATTGAAGAAGATAAGAACAAGTTTACACACTTAAAAAAATAACTATGCAATAGAACATACATACAGTTGACAAACAAATTTACAGGGACAAGAAATAAAACACATTTAATCTTAATCTTTACAAAAACACATCTTGGTAAATAAAATACTGGCATCTTAAAAAGTTTACATTTACTGTTCTTATAATCGAAAACATGAAATGAAACTTGTCCATAGCAATACACGTTTTCAAGTTTGATATCGTAATCTTGCATTGAATTTTACTGTAGAGTAAAAATCTTAATACAGGGCCTTTCAGTTAGATAGGTAGGTATTTCAACTAATGTATTTCAACCAATGCAACTGGAACAACGCCAACGGGCTATTAGCAAAAGTCAGGGATCAAACCCAAAGGGAAAAATCCAAGGTCAAGTAACTTTTAACCGCTGTCAGATGACAAATGGGGCCTTTCATATCAAATATTTGATTTCTTAAGAGGAAAGGCCCCAGATCAAGTATTTGATTTCTAACAAATAATACTTATACTTTTGTAAAGAAATATGCAAGTCTTTTTACAAATTAGACAATGCATTATATTAATCATAATTTTAATGTAATATGTCTAAAAATGTGGTTCAAAAAGTAATTAATTCAGGCTTCCACAAACAATGACTCTAGTACCATGACCAGGAAACTGGAATTTATTTCATACTTTCATTTATAATCCTTTTCTAAATTAAAGTTAGAAATCTTTTCATAATAGATGTATAGTTTCTCTTATTTTACTCTAGGTATAAAGGAAAGAAAATTGTGCATGTTTGTGCACAGACAGAAAGCATTGAGTACTTTAAAATACAGTTATCATATTTCATTAGAGATCAACATCCAATCTGGTACTGCGAGGTGAAGTGTAGATATAGGAAGTTTATCTAAATAAAAATGTAATAGAATAATTCCTAACCTTTGTCCTCTTTAGAAGACGATGAGAAAATATGAAATGGGGTAATTATGCAGGAGGCTAGATTAAAAACTAATACAATTATTATAAATTAAAGAAAATATAAAATCATGGGGTAAATGAACCACACAGGGCATTATACACAGTAAGCAGTTTTCCCTAACCCTTTATAGCTTTCTTGACCAATCAAGTTTCCAATTATTTTTTTAACCAATATTTAATCATTAAATGTGTTTGATGTAGGTTTAAAAATAGTACATTCTTAATGCTGAATGGGAAAACAGGTATTTCCCAATTTACTAGTTTTTTATCATTGTGCAAGTGTATTAATTGTACACGAGAATGATACAAAACAAAAGTTACCCACATTTACGGCTGAATGGACTTATTTTATTTTTGATAGACCCAATTTAAAGGTTCAATTTACTATACACCACATTTTATGACTATAAGCCCAAGAAAATTTCCATTGGTTAAGGATAAACAGAAAACTGCAGCTTGTGTGGAATAATGCATGCATAAGAGAAAAATAATGCATGAAGTATTGTGACATCTATCAATGTAAAAAACTTTAAATTTCTGAAGGCAGGAGTTGACCTACTTTTGAAGTTCCTATACAACATTGATAAAATTGGTTTTAAAAATATTGATAAGCCAATAATTAAAATCGGTATCAAATTACCTATAACCTATTTTAAATAAATAAACATTTCTAAGCAATTACAATGCCAATATACGAACAGTGACAAGATTATTTTCCCTGAGAATAAAGCACACTCAAAATATTTTTCTATGTGTATTTCATAAATATCTCTTTTTAAAGCTTTAAATATAAGCTTAACTGTATTCAAATGAAGGCTAAATTGTATTTATTGCTTATATTAAAAAAAAGGATATCCCAAATTATCAGAGTAAGAACAGGATAAAATATTTTACTTTGGAATTGAACCTGAACTCCTTTCCTGAACAAGAATATTTTATTTGTACACTCCTTTAAAAGGTGAACTTACAATCTTTTCCAAGACAGGAACTTAAGCATGTCTTTAGAAAATCCAATCAAGCATGAGACTTCATGAAATATTTCTCAAATTAATTAATAAGAAAATAGTATCAGCAAAATAATCACATTGTTTACAATTAACCACAGTATATGAATCAAGTCACAATTTTTTCAATACAGTAAGTTGAATGACTAGAATAGTATGACTTCATAATTGTGCTTTTCACTAAACAAAGGCACTGTATCAATGTTATTATAAAATATAAAATGCAAAAATTTTTAAGACACTTTACAAGGTGGTGATCATAGACCATATCTAAAGTACAGGACATTTTGCTTAGGCACTGATTTCCATACAGTAAAAACTGGCAAGCTATAGTGCTAGTACTTTTAACGCAAGTAAACACTTAGAAAATTAATTTCCAAAAACAATGTCATCATTAAGTTGTTTAACAACAATCTAAAATGGAAATGAATAGAGAGCATATTTATAGTCCTAACAAAAAAGTATTTATCGATTATACAAAATACAGCATGTAAATCTCCATTTATAAGAGTGAATTAACATCGATTGATATTACTTATGGGTCTTTTGATTCTAAAATATAATACCTTAAAAAATTAGTTTAAATTTTCTGTTGATATCTCATCACATTTCAAAATGTGATGAAAAGGTTTATTATAAAAACCTCACAGTTTGCAATGCATATATAAGAGAATATTTTGATTTTCTTCATTATCGTAACGGGAGTCATCACAAGAATCTTGGATCGGATTAACCTGCTAACTTTTTTTTATCCTATTATGTATTTCAGAAATATTTCTAGATACTTTTAATACATACACAGTCTTTTAAGTGTAAGGCAAAAATACTACGTTAAGACATTTAGTAAATATATAGTTAAAAGGAAACTATCAACTTTGCATTGTCATAATCAGCACACAAAACTACATACACAGATGTAACATCAAAAATCAACAAACCATAACGAAAATTTTAAAATGCTACACTTTAAAGTTAATAAAAAATGGTCTTAGTTTCTATACATCAGTTACAGATATTGGAGATTATGAAATTTTATCTCATAAAAGTGTTTGCTTGATAGGCACTTTTACTTAAGTTCTTATGTATAAACCTATTATTTTGGGAAACATTTAATATATAAAAACAGTATTATCTATCTTGAAAATCAAATAATATTTTTACATCAAGTCAACAATAATAAATAAATGAAATTTCTAAAGTCTCGGTTCCAAAAGTAAGTAACGTGAGTGCCTTAAATTGTAATTATAATCTATAAACTATTAGAATCAATGTCACCTTAATATTACTAGCATTGGGAGGGACAAAACCAATTTACAACGCTCTACTTAGAAATTTTGACATTTTCAAAAGACATGTATACATTCAGTTTCTATATTCTAACAAACGAAATATTTTTGTTCACAATAAGCACACTTGAAACACTGCAAAGTGGTTTAATTTTTTTTCCTTTCCTATTCAACAACTTGTGTGCTGTGGTGTATATATCATTATTATTCACATAAAACAGGTAACAGTCCACACATTTAAAGTACACATTGACATAAAAGAGTGTGAATAGAGACATGACAGAATTCAGTCAGAAATGACTTAGCGAACTCCAAGATTCAAAACAAAAATATACATCAGCATGTACTTCTCTTATCAGACCAAACAAGTCTGTGCTTAAAAGACGAGCGAGTCTGAGATAGGACAAACAGCGTTTATACAACATATTAACAAAAGGGCAAGAGTACCACATTTCATGGGCAAGTTTCGCGTAAAATAATCCTAACTCCGAGAACTAATGTAGACGGAACTTTTCTAAAAAGCTCCAATAACATACTCATCTATCCTATTTATATTTGTACAGAATATTACATGTGCAAGTCGGACACGAATCCGAGATTATCATAAGCAAGCTCAGAGTCATTGCTGTTTACATTATTGACGGCGCTGTCGTCCATTGATGTCGCATCTCTCGGATGCGATGCCAGAGGGGTCTGGTGAGAGTCTCCTCGAGACGGCGTGCTCGACGCAGAGTCCTCTTTATTAAGTAGTTCTCTCTGAGATGGATTCGGAAGATTTAAAACACGAATCTGAGATGATATCGAACTCAGGTGAGGGGAACCAGGCAGTGAGGATGAGGAGCTCGAGGGCTTCATGTAAAGTCGATGGAGGCGCGGTGGCGGTGTGGAAGATATGTAATGCGAGTGATTGTGATGAGCGGCTGATGTGGATGGTAACGATGATTGAAATAGAGTTTGTGCCTCGGCAGGAGGCGGAGGAAGAACCTCGGCGGCGGCAATGAAATTTGTGGGTGCTGCTGGCAGCACAGGAGAACTACCGGCGTTCTCGTCTAATAGCACTGCCTCTTGGGTTAGATCTTTTAAGTATTCCCTGCTTGTGGCCTCTGCAGCAGTTTGACTGTAGACTGTAGGTGGAGGCAAGTATTCAGGATTGGAAGTTTGATTCAAGCAATCCGCTGGCACCACTGGTCGAAAGTTAGCAGGTGGGTGGAAGGCTACTAAGGAGCTGACACCTCTCTGGGCAGAGTATTCTGGTGGAGGAATGCCATAAAACTAGAAAGAGAAACAAAATAAACTGATTAAAAGTGAAGATTCTGATTCCTATTTTTTTTAATTTCAATGCTTCTTTGGGATTTTGATGAAGAAGCAAGTTAAATCCTAGCGACCAACTCTCTTGTATTTCCCAGGAGCTCCAGTATTAGCTACTTTATTTGGATCCTTCTGCCTCTTATACTGACTTGCTATTTCTATCTTATGTTTCACTAACAATCAAGACAGCAAAATTTAAAGTAGATATTATACCTGCCAAATACATTCTGATAAATTGACAGTTCAGATTTAGATTAGAATAAATATTTGGATTCAATATCTGAAACAGATGACAGATTATATAGAAATCTCTATTAGACTATGTGAGCTTATTGAAGTTTCAGTAAGTCATTTTATGTTTGCATGAATGTTAGATTTCATCTTGAGGAACAGACTTAGAGAATTTAACTAGTGAGTAGACCTCTTCCCCCTTGATTTTATAACTATGTTCTCTAACTGTTAACAACATTGTAAATCAATGATACATCTTATGACAGCAAACATTTCCACAATTGTATTTATTTTAACTAAAATAAAGACCAAAACTCATAAAACCTGATCAGTGAAACAAGTTGCAAGTGACATTGCCTTAGTTGTAGCAATCTACTGTAGTGTACAAAAAGGTGGAGGGTAGCAGGTAAAAAATTATCGGGGTAACAACAAGGTGGAAGTATAAAACCACAATTGGATGTTTACAACTTATGAATGGTTTCGCTGTCAAATAAAAGTGATAGATTTATGTTTTTTATTAAAAGGAAATCAACATGTTGGTTTAGCATAAAATATACATTTAGTTTTGCTTATTAATCTCTTTAAGAAATGGGTTGAAGGAAATTTGTCAACTTTTTAAATTAGGCAACTGGATTTCTCTGGTATTAGTATACCCTAGAGCTAGGCATGTCTAACTTATTAGAACTGTAACATAAAAAGGAACTATAAGATAGGATTGCTCATGCTTTGAACATTGAATCATGAAAGCATTACAATGTTGAGAGAAGTGGAATCAACTCGTTCTTTCAAAAGCAATAAAAGCCCATGGAAAACTTTCCAAAATAACTGTGACAATCTCAAATCTTTGTAATTTAATGAGTATAACCAAGTAAACAAATAATCAATACTCAGGAAAACACACCTTGAACTTTTATTCTTGACTCTTAAATTTGGATTTCTTTTTTTAATGGTCATGAGATCAAAACAAATATTGTTAGACTAGCTGTAAAACCCAGGTAAGAATACAATACACTCATTGCTATTCAAAAGTTTACTATATTTTGTGGAGTATTCATGAATAATGAGTGTGCATTGAAATACTCTTGTGATAGTCTTCATTGTTCACAAATGTATACAACTAAAAACACTCAGAGTAGTAAGTCAATTAATAAATCTCACAACTTAAAAGTACATCTGTCTCCATAATAACTTTAAAAAAATTTAGTAATACAAAACTCTATAACTTCACAGCTTGATTAATAATTTTAAATTAAACTAAAAAATTAAATTTACTACTGGTGTTGCCAAATATAGAAAACTCATTAAATAATTAAATTATACTGTTGCATTTATATATTTTCACCAAGTTTCTGTATAAATATTGCCTGTTTTCTTCCATTACTCTTCCATTATTATTCCTTACATCTATATCACAATTTAGTATTTATTTATTGTTAAAATAATAAATACTAACTATAAATAAATATTTCTTGTGAAAGTATTTCAATATTTTAACTGAACCACGATGAAAGGTAAAAAGCGATCGAAATTGTCACAAGTTTGCCTTTTATATTGCAAGATAAACGTAAGAAAATTAATTACCGTTCTTTCAATTTGCAAAACCTCTTCATAAGATGGAGGTTTGTCAACAGCTCTCAAGGCTGCGATTTCGTCGCTGATAGAAAATATATCATTGTCTCTACTTGCTTCTCCTTGTTGGAGATGTTGATCTCGTCTACAAAAGGACCTAAAATATTAGATTCAAAAATGATTCAAACTGTTTGTGTTGCAAAAACTTTTTTTTTTGTATAATTTGAAATGCATGATAAAATTATGTATTACCTTCTATTACATACACCCTCAAAGCTGAAAAACATTAAACAAATATTGACTTGGTGCATGGGTAAATTTATTTTAAAAAAAACTGCCTAATACATTTAAAAAATGTTTAGAGTAAATATGGAAACTGAGAAGTTAAAACTACAAAAAAGTTTGGGTAAAATCCACAAAACATATATGCACAAAATTAGTTTATCAGATTTTACTTTAATTAATATTACTAATAAATGGGATTTACACAAAGTTGATACCAATGGAAAACATACAGCAGCATTTAATTCATACTGTTCCTTCAATTGTATCAATTTAATTGAATGAATTTCATCAATTCATACGGCAGTAGGTGGGTATAAAGATGAAGAGCAAATGGTTAATGGACGATGTATGTTGGTTAAGTTTATAAAATTTCATACATAAGTGAAAAAATGTAAAATTATTTGCATTCTTGATTTCAAATTAAGTTGCATGAATATAATATCAAATCTAATAATTTATCCATATACTTGTCTCATTAACCATTGATTTCACTGTGCCAATTTTGTAATTTACTTCTACCATTTATTAATTTTTGTTACCATTTAAAATGTAATATTTTATCTGTAGAGCTAACATCTTTTCCCATATGTTTTATTCTATTTTGTCCATAATTAATATGCATTAAAAGCCAAATATTAGCATTGGAAGATCATAAAAATGCAATTAAAGCTATAAGAAGCAAGTGATTTTGTGTGTGTAAAAGAAAATTACAAAACTAATCTTAAAATTACAGGAAAACTTATATTACAATGGGAAGCAAATGTAAAATGAGAAAAACAGGAAATCTTACTGTTCATCTTTTAACTAGTTTCTCTTTTGGAGATGTTGCAAAAAAGAATGCTACTGAACCCTTACACAAATCGCATCTAAAATAACAATTCTGATTTTCCAAGCACTTAGCATAAAGCAATTTTCAGTTCACAGTAACATCCTCTCATTCTACATGATATTGAATGGCTTTAAGGTTGTTGTCTCAAATAATTTCTCAGTTGAAAAGTATACAAAACAATAAATAAATACAAAAATGTATAAACTAAACTATTTTTGTTAATTGTCATACTTTTGAGGGGGAAAATGGAACTCAAGCAAAATTGAAAACATATGTACTTTAATACAACATTTAAGACTTAGTTTCTTCTAGCCTGCCAATAAATCATATCTTTAGACTGTCTTTTAAGCTAAGAAAACTATTCTATAATCATCTAAAAAAGGCCAAGAATGCAAAGAGCAACAGATTCACATTGCTATGACAATAGTAATATGATTTAGCTACTATATAGTTTTCCAGAGGTATTAACTTAAATCTGATAATTTCTTGATACACACAGCTAAACCAACTACTGGTTATAATTTCTAAGAAATCACACTACAGATTCGATAAGCGAATAAAAGGTAATAAATAATATGCACATAAATAAATTTGGTTTCAGTAAAAAAAAACAGTTAATGCATTATTTAATAAAGTACAGAGAAAGTAGTCAGAATAAAAAACATTGTTCAGCAAAGAAGTTCTAATAATTATATTTGTTCTTATAATTATATATTGATGCATGTTTAGTGAAATGATAAATTGATAGCATAAAATAACAGAATTTTATTATTGTATGCTATCTACCAATAAGTATTTGGACACCTGTGGCAGAAAAGATAAACAAAATTTATTCATATATAATAGTTGGTAGAGCCTCAACAACAGGCAATTACAGCCTCAAACTTCCGGGGCATGCTTTCCACAAGTCCTTGTATGACAACTAGTGGTATTTCATTCTACTTGACTTGGAGAAGACATACAAGTTCCTTCATCGATTTTGGACGGTTGTTGCACCCCTTAATTCGGTGATCCAACTCGTCCCAGAGGTACTCAATAGGGTTCAGGTCTGGGCTCTAGGCAGGCCAGTATATTTGTTTAACCCCACTGTCACCATACCAATCCATGGTGGATCTCACAACATGACAGCTAGCGTTGTCATCCTGGAAGTAACATGGGTCCAACCCGTAAAACTGCCACAAAAGTAGGAAGCATACTGTCATCGAAAATAGTGCAGTAGACCTCGGCATTGAGCTTACCGTGAATTTGGACCGAGGGTCCCTGTCCATGCCGGGAGAAAGACCCCACACCGTAATTCCACCTTTGCCGAACTTTACTGTGGGCACAATGCATTATAGCAGGAGGCATTCCTTGCTGAGTTCTATCATACATGGCTTCAATCTAATAATCAAAGACAATCCAAAGAGCTCAATCAGCAGTCTCCTTGGGATAGATCAAGGGAGCTGCTGAATTTGGGTAGGAAAGAAATCAGGATAGCTATTGGCCTCCTAACTGGCCACTGTACCCTGAATAGACACCTCAACATTATGGGTGTTATAGATGACCCATTATGTAGAGGTTGTCGGATGGTAGAGGAGAGTTCTGTACACGTTCTATGTGAATGTGACCATTACTCTGCACAACGATTTGAATATCTGGGATACCACTGTATGGTACCCTGGGAACTGTCAAACATTCCAATTAGGGACATGCTGAAATTTATTTCGGCAATCGGTCTTTAGTGGATCAGTAGGGGTAACAGTACAATAGACTATTAGTCGCAGTGCTGCTACTCTTGGGAGTTACCCCTTTACAAGTCATAAGCAGGAGGCGTTCTCCAGGCAGACGCCAGACCCAGCCATTCAAATGTAGAGGATGAAAATTGATTCGTCGCTCCAGAGAACCCGTTTCCATTTATCTACGGTCCACTTTCGACGTGCTTTGCACCACATTAACTGAGCAGCGCGGTTGGATTTTTTGATCAAAGGCTTATGGGCGGCAGCAGGACCATGAAAACCAAACAGATCTGCTTCCTTTCGGATGGTATTAATTGAAACAACACTCCCGGATGCCTGTTGAAACTCCTGGAGTATGTGGGCCATCGGTTGGGTGCGGTTCTTCCGAATTTCTCTGGACAGCACCCGTCGGTCTCTATCTCCCAGTTTCGTGGGATTGCCGACTTGTGGCACATTCCGACAATCACTGCTCATCTTCCAATTCTGAATCAAATAGGCCACTGTCGATTTTGGGTAATTCAGCTTGCTAGATATGTCCCTTAAGGATAGGCCATTTCTATGATACCTGACGATGACATCTTTCTCGAAATCAGATAACTCTGCACTTTGTGGCATCTTGCATGTGACTAATGCCAATGTTGTTTACTACATGATATATAACGGTGGAAGGCATGACATATATCAGGACCGCAGATATCGTCATTTCCATGGGTGCCCAAATACTTATTGGTAGATAGTGTATGCATATTATGTTTATAAGATGAACAAGTAGAACCTTAAGAGAAGAGTTTGAGCAATTAATTATAAGAGCACATAGCCCAAATTATCTTTTGAATATAATATTAATTCCCAATTTTGGCCAAAATAAAAATTTTGTACATCTAAGGTATTGGATCCAACATATACCTAAACATATTGCACCCCAAAAGTGACACAAATCAAAAAATAAAAATTTTGATGTTATGTCATTGAAAAATATGTATGAGGTGTCCCAGCATATTACATTACTATTCTAAAGAATACAATTGAAGTTACCACCATAAATGCTTTACTAAAATTTAAAAGAGAAAAGCTTATACTATTTTAATATAAGTTTTATAGTACCCTTAAACTTGATGCTTTTCAAATTGCGTAATTTTGAGTTGTCACTTTTCTTGATGGGGTGTGATATATTGCAGCCATTTCCATATTTTACTTCATTGTGATAATTTCAATAAGCTAGTTGAAAAGGGCACTTCTCTCTTCTCTGTCAGTAAAATGTTTCCAAGTGAAAACAGGTAATGTGCTTTGACTCTGGTGAAAAATTCTTTGGCTCAGTTTGGCTAAATCTGACACATTGCCATAAAAAAATCACTAAACCAGTTCCAGAAAAATACTTATAAAATCTAACAAGAGTGTATAATTTTGGCCATAGTTTCATAAAGAAAACCTCAAGTAAAATCAATCCTGTGCTTGACTTTTTTAAGGGTAGGTAGGTATTTAATTAACGCTGAACTGGAGCCCCAAAACGCGCTATTGGCGATGGTCCGAGATCAACTCCAGAAGGGAAAGACCAGAGGACAACACCACTTAATTTAGAACCATGGTCGGATGATGAGATCACGCCTGAACTGGCACCCTGTTTTTTAAAGGAGGCTCATGTAAAATAGCACTTTTTAAAATAGTATAAAGGGGTATTAAACCAGAGTTCAAAATTAGTAATTTGTTTCTAATACATACAAGCAGGAATTATGTCAGGGCGACTGAGCGATATCTAATTTGATAGACTATGTGTTTAGAGGCCAAGAACAGAGGGACATTGAATACCTAAACTGGATCCGCACATTTATTTTTACAATGTAATACAAAATTTCAGATATACACGCCACACCATTCGGTGCAAAAACATGTATCAACACTACAAAAATATATACCTAAACTTTTGAAAAATGAAAATCACTGAATACTAAAATAAAAAATTAAGCTTATTAAATTTTGTTATTAAAGTTTAAAATATTTTAGCTTTTTTTTTTATATCAACTAACTAATTTCAAAATTCTATAAGCAAGGTTTCATATCTTATGCTAATATACTATCAAATATGCAATTTCAAATTCAGAAGCTTAATACACTTTTTTATACACAATCAAAAATCATGGAACATGGAAAATATAACTTTTTAAAATTCAGGTATTACCGTCTAACAATACACGCCACAAAGATTCCAACCACAGCTACTATGAAACAAGCTGCAGCTACTACCGCAGCTTTATAAACTTCTTGTGCTTTCAAACTAGAAGTATCATCTGAAAAAAGAAAATGTATTAAACTACTAATTAACTGAATTCAAGAACTATCGAATGTTGATAATATTACAATTTATTACTTAATAATACAATAAGTATACAAGAGATTTTTTTTCTGCAAAAGTAAATGTAGATGGCTCCAGTATTTTTGTGATTAGAACATGCTTCCTATATGTATTTCATGCTAGGTAAAGAGATGTAAAATAACTGTCTGTTAAAAGTTTGTTTACAGTAAAAATTCCACTATTAGAAGTATGAAAAACTTGAAATTGAACAATGAAGATTTTTTTCTTCAACTTTATGTAATAATAGATTAATCTATTAGTACACAGGTAAAAAACTGTCTTGAGGGATATGATAGGGAACCAACTACATGGAAACATTCTATTCTTAGCTAACCTATCAGTAATCAGTATTATGCTGTCAATATTTAATGATGGATGACCTCGAGAAAGTGTCATTGACCTTGGTTTCCGAATTCAGGTGAAACAAAACATGCAGTGTTCTTGTAAAAACTAAGGGTTTTAAAACTATTGAGGACTTTGGAACTCTTGGGCTTTTAAAAAAATTTAAGAGGAAAATAAGTTTTTCTAAAGACTAGTGGAAACCATGAAACAGAGCACTAATGCATAAAGTAGTGATTTTGCTGTATAAATAATTTTTTTCAATCAATGCACACATTTTAACTTGACCGTAAAATTTACACAAAATGTCGCTCTGCACTGAAATTTGTGCACTAAAACTCTCTTAGCTTATATGGTATGCAAATATGTAGTAAAAGCTTAGCAGAATGTATAAGAGTGCTTATGTAAGAAGGATGGAAAATATCACTATAAAAAGGTTTGAAAATGTATTACTACTCTTTTAAAAGGCTTACATTGTACTCTGAATTCTCTTTTATTGTAAAAATAATTAGAACATGTAATTAAAGGATTGCAAATAGGCTTGAAAATGTATTATTTTTAAAATGCTCTTACATCGTATGCTGCATTCTCTTCCATTGTAAAAATAATTAGGAGAACATGTGCATCTTCCATTGTCAGGATTACAGTATGTGTTTGGATTCATTGCAACACACTGTCCAGACACTTCACATGGGCCAAACATATGTGCTGGAAAAAGAATAAACACATATTTGATTGCATGACTTACATTGTAACAGCACATATACTAATTTAGCAAATAATTGCAGTAAAAATTAAAAATAGATATCAGATAACCAAGAAAGTTTAAATTTTTTTTTATTGCTAAACTACATGTGCTGTCTAGAGACAAATGTCTTGATAGAACTACCAATTAAAAGTAAGGTTACATAGGCTTAAACAAAGGTTTATAAAACAAAGAAACCATTGATGAATAACATTTATTGAAATCATCATTTAAAGTTTTGAAAAAGTGATCTAGTTATGACTGTCAAAGTCAATTATACAGGTTTGCTTGCTTTATGAATTTGAATTGGGCTTCAGAGTCTGCTTGAAATATATATATATATATATATACACATAGCTGCCAACTGGATAAGGTAAAAAAACAGAAGATTTTGGGTAAAAACCAGAAGAATTTATTGTTTATAATTGGCATTGACATTTTATTAAAAATATGAACCAAAGGGCAGAAATTTATGATTTAAATTAAAAAATTTAGTAATATCAGTAATACAATCCTTTAGAAAACTTAAAACTAGACTCAATTTAAACTAATTTTAGAAAATAACTATAAACCTTAAGTTGTATACATAACAGTTTAACATACATCAGGTTTATGTTTGTATCTTAATAATAGCATAATTTAAATGCACAATTCTTGATTATAATATTTCTATTCTTGGCTATAATATTTATTTACACATTACTTGGGCAACACGTAAGTTGGGAATGCTTGGTAATCTATAATCTAGCGATAATCTTTAAAAAATGCAAAAAGCGGAAAAAACTTGTTTCCGGCCGGAAAACCGGAAAAATTACGAAAAATCGGAAAGTTTCCGGGTAATCCGGAAGGATTGGCAGCTATGTATATATATATATATATTTGGAGATAATGTAGCCATTCAACTTTGTAGTTTAAAGTGGTCAGAGCAATTTGCATCTATTTATGAGATTCCTGAAGATACTCTTCGTTCCAGCAGACCATCAGCACATGAGACCCAGCTGAAGAACCATATTGAGTCAAGTTCATGTCAAAAACTTGTAAGGCAATTTTATTTTAATTACGAAATCATCCGTACCCATTTGCATCGACTTAGAAAAACATTGAAGCAGAACAAGTGGGTTCCTCATGAACTGAACACAACCAGCAAGATTGCATGCCTAACCAGTTGTTGACATGTGAAAGAAATGAACCATTTATGGACTGCAAATTGATATGCAATGAAAAGTGGATACAATATATTAACATGAAGCATTGTCACCATTGGTTGCTATCAAAAGATTCAGTCATTGACAGAAAAATCCAGTGTTCACCAATAAAAGATGCTCTTTTATGTTTGGTAGACCATCGCCAGGATTGTTGGTCTGAGGTTCTTGCCAAATGTGAAAACCATTGAAGTCCATTAAGTCTATGTAGCACAGTTGCACTGACCCAGAAGCAGCTGGGATTGGTAAACTGAGTTCTCTTCCACAAGAAGAAGAGCTAACCACACATATCAAGAGCAACCAAGGAAAGGATTAACAGACTCAACTGAGAACATGAACATTAGGTTCCCCTATATATCTTGCCTTTGGAATATTTTTTTTGCCAACAGATAAAAATTTATAAATTCAGTGATTCCAAAATTGACAAGATACTGAAATTATTTCTACTGACTAAAATGGTATGAACTCTCTTGGTTAAGAGATAAAAATAATTAGTTAAATAGTTTCTACAACTGAATAGCAATAAGGAAAAGTATGTTCCTCATAACAATGTTAAACTTTTAACAAAATTTGAAAACCTATAAAACATGATTTGCAATGTTAAAGCATTGCATCTAGTGAAGCAGTTTAACATTGTCTTTTTTGGATTCTACTTTGTTAAATTTCTACTTTTTTATTTTATTATTTAAATTTATTAATATCAATATTTTTAAAAAGTAAACAATTGATTAGTAATAAACTGATCTAAGAAAGTGAGTAAATGGTTAAATCCTAACTTTTGGATATGGTCACCAAAGTTTGAGTCGTATTAACAATGTTTTAAAATGACATTTTTGGGCCACCAATATGAAAAATTGTAACCTTAACAAGGCACACTATTAAATAGGATTTCAACACAAATATTAAAACAACTGTCTAATTTTAGAAACGCTATGCAATGGTGTATGCATTGATATTATTTCCTGCATGCTATGAACACAGAAATAATGAAAACAATTGAAATCTTTAAGGAATGCAGTAGTTGATTTACCTTTTGAAAAACAACCGTATTTAGGCCATTCAAAGAATATGTCATCAAGTTCACAAGAACATCTCTTTTCTTTGCATTTCATACGAATACCAGCATCACAATCTTCTTCAACGTTGCATCGGGCCATATACAAACCTAAAATAATAACAATTTTGAATGAATTTGCAGAATGAAACAATAAGATTTAAATTTATAAACAATTGTATTATTTTGGTGTTATTAGCATTATGATCACAAACAACGTTTTTAACAACAGAGGACTTCTCTCCAACAAATAGCAACATTTATTCAAATGTATAATTTGGGCTCATGAAGGAATCAGTCTAAAAATTAAGTGTAGAATATAAATTCTCAGACAAATGCAACTTTAGTGCAAATAAGGTTCAATGCAATGATCTGCAGGGAATAGGATGTTTAGTAGGACTTCAAACTATGCTGTGACTTCACAAGACAATGCTGCGGTTTAACAATCTTGATCTGCTTGACGAGCACATATTCAACAAAAACTACCAACTTAACTCATAAAATAAATAGTTGCCCTTCTTTGCATAATGGTGGAAATTTCCATCATAACATTGAATGCCCAAAATTATATAAAAGAACAAGTTCACTTTAAGTTGATCGTGTCTGGATACCTTTTTAATGTCCATTGCATAAAAAAAAACATAGCTGTTAAAAATAAGCAAGTGACACTATCAGTAAAACGAGCTTAAAGTTGTCATTCCGCTGTTTGTTGTAGTTGCAATAAACAATTTGCATTTTTAATTTTGTTTTATTATATTTGAGTTTCTATTGCTAAAAAAGTGGAAATGAGTGGAAGAAAGGTTTGTAACATGTGTTTCTGTTATTTTTAGAGCAATTTCTTAAAAAGTTTGCATTTAATTTAAAAAATACCACATGATAGAATTTTATATCACTATGCACTAATTATCATAAAGAATAAAAGTACTAAGCTAATGACTAAGCTAATGATCTAACTTTGCATGATAATGGAAATTTCCATCCTATTGTTTTTTGCTAAATTTATACTATAAATATATACTAAGATTTTTTTAATCATTTTTCCTTTAATTTTGAACATGAATTATATCACCTTGATTTATTTCACCAATAAAGAAAAAATCATGCTAAGAAGGGTTAAGAGAAAAAGATAGTGATGAGCAACTTAGTTGAGGATATTGAAACTTTGTTTTATTTTATTTTAATACTGGAAACATTTAATGGATTACAATTATCATTTAACGCAAGAACAACGAAAAACTGTTTATAAATATAATATATATATATATATATATATATATATATATATATATATATATAAGTAACTTTTCTGGCATTGTTTGATGCTGTTGTAAAATAAATATTTTTACAGTTTACTCCATTCAAAATAGATAAACATTAAAATGTTACTAATTTATGAAGATTGTTAATATTTGGTACATGTACACATTTGGTAAAAACATTAAAGGAGGAACATAAATGTGCTTAATCTGGATCCATGTAACTCAGTGCTCATGAAAACTTGGAGATCAATATTTTAATATGAACACTGAATCAACTACAAAAGTGTATCACTCAAGTCAGACTGTTGTATTTTGTATGCCACAAGTCATACAAAATGGAACACAAAAATCTAATTACAAATACAAAAACATTAACATGATATACTGATTGAATTTGTTTTATTTGAAGTATGTATTTGAAATAAAATATGATAGAACAGCTCAATAATATGCAGATAATACAGCAGGAAAATAATTATTGAGAAAGATTTCAACGTAGAAAGAAAATTTTAAAGGAAAAAATGTAAGAAACAACGTGAGTAATTCTGATGAATTGGTTTTATTTTAATTTCCTTGTTAAAAAATGAAGAGCAAAAAAAGTTTAGCATTGCAAACGAAAACTTGTTATTTTTATTTAGGATACAATAAATTTAAACACACGTCAAAAAGGTTTAGTAGGCGACAAATAAGATATTTGATGGTATATTTAAAGAAAGAAACCTTACAGGTAGTTTTGAAAGCAATTAAGTAGTATGCAAGACTGAAAGCTTTATCAAAATGTCACATCAAGACGACTTCCAAAGGTGTTCTAAATGAAAATACCAAACAATGAACGAAAATAAAATGGACGAACAAAGTTTTCAATCTTCGAACAAAAAGAATAAACTTACTTTTTGATCATGGACTGCATATGAGACTAATATTTAAGAAAAGTTGCAATCCAGTTGATTGGAATGAAATTAATAGCCCAGTCGTCAATAAACTGTAGGAAGTTCGCGTTGGTTTCTATAGTGACAATAGAAGATTCACAACATTGAGTAGAGGTGTTT
Organism: Metellina segmentata; assembly: GCA_947359465.1. Classification (NCBI taxonomy): domain Eukaryota; kingdom Metazoa; phylum Arthropoda; class Arachnida; order Araneae; family Tetragnathidae; genus Metellina; species Metellina segmentata. Next base: position 102,034,194 of record OX375874.1, read on the forward strand.
CACGGTTTGAGGAAGTAACGGTCGGGAATTCACGTCAGAGCATTATTATTAGCGGGATTTATGAAATACCCAATAGAATTTTTGAATACCTAAAAATGCATCAAAATTCGTAATTATTAGTTTAAAAGAGATTATTTTAAGCACTGAAGTTTTATTCGAGTGCATGTGAGAAAATATTCTTGTATAATTACTTTCATCAACACTTTCAAGTGAGTAAAGATGCTGCTTAGTGGAGAATGCGATTTTTAAAAAAAACCTTTCATTTGTAAGGAATACAAAAGAGTTAATTTGAACTTTTCTAATTAGAACTTAACTAAAATGTAAGAGCTCTGAAAGAAAGTTTTGCATCTCTAGTGCCTCATTTTTATACCGGCCACCATGGAAATTTCTGACCAGGTAAAAATTGTTTTGATGGAAAATATAAGATGTTCAGAATTAGAATGGATCAAGACAACTTACTGGTCAAATTCTGACAATCACACCCGAACTCCATTAAGTTGAATAGTTAAAGTGCATCTTTAAATCAAGTCCCAAGTTGCTTTGCTTCCCGAGAAAGGGCAGAAGAAAAACCGGGCGAATGGGAAAAGTGCACGCGAGAAAAATTTTTATATCGAAGTATCTCAAAATGTTAAAAGATGAACTTGATCCACTCTAGATCTAAACGTTTCATATAAGACCCAAATACATCATACGTTTGCTAATTTTCCTCTTTGCATTGTTATTTTTATGTTTGAAAATAGTTTTCAAGGCTTCGATAACATATGCGACAAATTTCCTCATAGACATCTAAATCATCATCTGGAATTAATGAAATTTCATTTTTTTGTTACAAAATTTCCCTTACACGTATGAAACTTTTTCAAAACGAAACAAGCTTGAGAAAAGACCTGTCAATTTCATAAATCATTAGAAACAATGAAATAGAAAGCATTGATCTATTTTTATAAAAACAAAAGTGCTAATTTGTCGATTTTGAGTATCATTCTTAAATAAAAATACTGTCAGTAAGTTCGGACTTTTTACTAATGATTTATTCATGAATAATACACCCAGTTATGGGGAATTTGAAGTTAACTAACGGATGACATACAGCAAAAGAATCTTGAAATGGAACGTTGATTGACTTTACTTGAACTCGTTCTCTGAACAAGTCCGTTGGCACTCGGAAATGAAGACATTCAACAGACTGAATTTAAAGTACACAAGCATTAATTGTTATAACTACCTCTTAAGAGATTTATTTGTTAATTAATGTATTTCTATTGCATTTAATTTAAATTATACAATATATATTGACTAAAAAAAATAAAATTCAGGTCACCAGCCTCACTTTTTAAACTAGGATTTACGTATGTATCTTAAGAATCGTCAATACAATTTTTATTTACGCTTGTATGCTTATAGGTTACATATTTATTTTGCATTATCAAAGGGTGACAACTGTTCATGAGTAAACTGCTAGTGCAAATCGAAATGGATACACATTTATCGATCCCTTCAAACTTCTAACAATCGCACTTTCTGAATAATTATTACGATTTGCCCTTAAACTTTATTGTCATTTTCGTCATACCAATTTCTCAACTCAAATTTGTTTTTATACCTGACACAGTTATGCGTTTATTATGCAATTCATCTTTCTCCATTCATCACTTTAGTGTTCTCTGTAGGCATTAACAGACAGAGCCATCAGGAATTCGGGAAATTCCCGAATTCACTGTTACTTGAGAGGTTTCTTAGAAAGAAAGTACACAAATACAATGGAGTTTTGAAGAGTTCATTCTGAATAGAAATTTCAAGACAATGCTAAGTAAAAAATGTCGTGAAAGAGGAAAAAACAGTTAATATCGTGGAGCAGAATAGCGGAGGAAGAGCAGAATAGCGGAGGAAGAGCAGGGAAAAATTATTTGGGCACCCCATGAGTGTTACCCCAGTATTTATTAAAGTAGAACCCATGTTAAAAGAAAAGATCACCATAGTACCTGGGGTATGTAAAGCCCGTCCCCTAAAGAAGATATGCCTCGAGGGTCAGAAATTCGAATATTTTAATCATAGAAAACAGTAAAAAGACAATCAGTGAAGATACTGAAATAGCTTGTGATAGCTTGTTTATCTAATTGGGATTGGATTTAACAAAACTCAACTCAGTCAAGTAGTATTTATCTTTGAGCCCACGTTTCTGGAAAAGTAGAAACGAACAAATAATTGAAGGCTCTTCAGGAAAAAGGAGATAGCCTTATCATGGATTAGTTTGGAGTTGCATGCATTACCTTGTGGTAAAAAAAAAAAAAAAAAAACTTCGTTCGTTTGGTGCAAGACAGATGCAGCTCCAATCCTTTAGTTACGAACAATTAAGGAAATTTATCAAAAATAATATTTTTACACGACTTAGAAATTTGAATTTTCAAACGTTTTTTACGGTTTTTCAAACACTTGGAAAATTGGAGCTTCTTCCTTTTTGCAGCAAACCCTCCAATTGTCGAATTTCGCCTCGCATTTTCGATTCTTACCACGTGCAAACAGGGAGAAGGTGAAAAAGGTCATAAATTAAACACAGTATCTTAGAGTCAATTAATAATTATTCGACTCAAACGGGTGTTATTTATTCTTGAGTAAATTCAGTTGTTTTATATGGTGCAAAATTGTTTAAAGTGCCCTAACTTACTTTTAACATTTTCACACTCCTTTGATGGTTGGTAGATATTTTACATTTCCTGTGACAATCAGTCCGTCTAAATACAGGAGCTCAATTTTTAAGGAAGTTTTAAATTTGGTGTGTATACCCATTGTGTGGACATCGGTAAAGCAGCGGCATAAAAGTGTGATACTTGTTTTTATAACTGTAGACTTATTTAAGAATACTATCGGTGGTGTGTTTTGGTTGGATGAAATTAAATGTAGAATAACCTAGTACCATATGTAATGATACTACTGTAACACTGAATGATAAAAGCATTCTAGTTTGTGGTCCTCCAATTTTAGGAGTGTAAGCAAACAGACCAAACGGAAAGCGAGGGTTTTACGTCCGCTGCTAAATTGCTCTCGCATCATACCGATCGGAGTACCTTTAAATGTAGTCTGTCACTGGTTTTGAGACGTTTGAAGTTTAATCTAATTACATTGACCAATCAACTGTCAAAGTCAATCGAAATTTATTCTTTTCAATTCGTACTGTCGAAGTGCTGAAAGCGTATTCATAGAACAAATCACGTAACATCACGTTCGGATTACATGCAGGAAACTCGTATCACTACAGAAAATCTGCATCCACCTATATTTATTTTGACACAAAATACCTTTCAAACGAACAAACAAACTTTCTGTGCAGTTCCATAATTCTAAAACAACTTTTTTATCCAAACAGAAAATGTAAACATTTTGTATCGTTATTTGTATTTGAGAATTTTACAAACAATTTTGATAAATCCTCTGTGTAGAATAATTTGTAAATTCACAGCTGCACAAACTATTGAATCTAGCATGAAAAGATCCCAATTTTCTATTCCAATATTAACTAAACTGCACGCGTAAATCTTTTTCCGGTATTTTAGTGCTTAAATTGTCTCGGTGCATAGAACTCAACTGGACCAATCTACATCCAGTTCTCACATTCTTTAACAACCTTGCGTATAACCTGATAACAAGCGGATGCTCAGATGAGATGGGAAGGGAAATCCCGTCTTATCTCACACTATACATCAAAAACTGACCTCATAAAAAATATGACAGCGACAGAATTGCTCTTTATTGATTTTTGCTGTGTGAAAGTCGACGCAAACCGGAATTTTACAATGCCTCCAATCTAACGAGCAGGATTTGTAGCTTTCTTTTTTAATGGGTACGATGTCTTGGTCGAAATCTAAACTTGTAAAATGAGAGACAATGTGTACGTTCACATCAAAGGCTCTTCAACGTGATAGACTTTAAAATGCTAGGAATATAATTTTACAAATACAATGTATATTCAACGTACTTGAGCTTAAATCGGATACATTTGAAATTCACAGCAACTTTGAAGTTTTGATTCCTTATTAGATAATTGAGAAAAATAGCGACACTTTGAGGAAACGGATTAAGGTCTTAAAGAGGAGAAATAAAAGAGGCTCTTCAGTCGTTGGCGTTTAATCCAGTGATGCTGCCAACTCAGCTACAGACACCATAGGGAGGAACAACTCATTGAAGCGGCATTATGCTTCTAGTGCCTGGGTTCGGGCTATTGTTATCCTGAACCAGTGTGTTTTTGGCGTTTTCAGGGGTGGACGGGCTCGTATTTTAACTGTCGTTCAGGGTGGTTGTGGAGAAGGGGTAGTTAGGTGGGTTTCGAGATGGACTGAAGAATATTTCATGTATTTAAATTGTTTTGTTAGTCTGTGATGAGATTTAAACTAATTACATTTTGAATTTAATACATGTATCACGTGAGAGAAAAGCATTTTCAACTTTTTTTTGTACTTATGTATCGTTTTTATGAGATCAGGGAGACTGTAAACGCGTGTTTCCAACATTGTTTCATATTTATGTGTAAAAATCAAATTGAGAATATACTATAAATAAATTGCAAGTAAAGAGATGTGATGCAAAGAGAGTGACAACTGTTTGCTATCCTATAACTTCAAGATGGAACAGAGAGTACTTGTATTGGAATTGATAACTTTTCGATCACAAAAACCAACAACGCTGTAAAACTTTATGCACTATTTATCTTCATGAATGGGATTTCTACGAAACTTTACTATAATACCACTTTTTTTTTTTTAAATAAATCCAATACTAGACTTGAAAGAATGGTGCGTTAAATAAGGCAATCTGGATCTCCTGTTTGTATAAGCTGGTAATGTACATTGATCAATGTGAACTTGGTATAAATTTGCATTACATTTTATTTTATAGAAAATTTTCAATTCTGTTATTTGAAATTTTTGGGTGCTTATTTGACTATTTGCAGCTCAATAAATTAACTAGCGCTTTTAAAATTGTCAGACATTTATAGCCTAGTGTATTTTAGAATAATTTTTAGATTTAAAAGGTTGAATCATGCTAACCTGATAAAACACGTATACATTATTTCTACCATCAAGACGGCTCGATATTTCAGTAACTCGTCTTCGCATAGACCATTCGAAAGGCTTACATCTACATTTGTTTATAGGTGCTATTGCCAACAACGAATTTTCCAACGTTCTATTCACTTCTTGTCCCCATCTTAAGCGCTTTTACCTTCGATTTTATCCACTCTTCATCGCCTATGATTAGACTCGCTGGTCACCCTGCGAAATCATCGCGTTTTGAGACCTTTACATTACTCAGGTTTTTACCAAATTCGTACTTCATTACCTTTTAATCTAAATATCATGAAATCTAGTCTCATTAACATAATACCCCATTCGTCCTTACTTTTATATACAAGGTATTACATTTTCTTGTACTTGAATTTGAATTTAAATTTGAGGTTACCCTCTTGGTTTCAGTGGCAACGGTAGCCCGGCTGAAAGAGTAACGTAATAGCAAGCGGAGGGTTGCGAGTCCGAATCCAACCAGAGACCGTCGAGTATACAGGAGGCTGGTGCACGTGAAAACTGTAGTGGCCTCAAATGTCCTCACGTTGGCGTGGTGTGGAAGTTTGGGGAGTGGGCTGCCAGCTCAAGCGTGCCCATGTAATCTGACCGTAGTTCAAAATTAGGTGGTGGTGTCCTTGGGTCTGATCCCGCACCGTCGCCAATAGCCCATTATGTTGCTCCAGTGTGACATTGATTAAAGTACCTACCCAGTTGGTTTAACACATTTTTTCATGCTTTCTCATACACATACATAATAATTTTACAATTTTCTGCAATTCGAAAACAAATAAAGGTGGTTTAGTCCATCCCGTGTTTTGGTGCATCTTAGTCATGCTTGGTCATTGCGATATTGAAATCTAGCCATCCAACTGAACCCCTACGAATATCATCCATGCCCAGACCTGGATATGAACTCTGGCCTGAAAACTAATGAAGCTGCGAGTGACATCTACATATTTTGAACCAATTTCATTGGTATTTGGAGACACAGGTATCTTCAGAAAATCGAGCAGTCTACAAACTGAAAAGTCGCAGCAGCACGAACGGAGGAGCAGCTGATTTGAGATATAAAACTTAATGACATCGTCTATGAGGGTATGGCAGCGTCATCGGTGACGTGCCTTCTCCGTCAGGTGACGTTCGCCGCTCATTTCTTCAAACCCGTACGACCTTGTCTCCGCCCTCACCTTGCCGGTCGTCGTCCAAAAGGTGAAGATAAATACGAACTCGGAAAACAATTCCGTTCCCTCCGTCCTATTTGCACATGTCAAGTCTCGGAGAAAATGTCTCGTACCTTTTTAGCTTTATTGAAGGAGGAAGCTGAATTCAGGTCGATAAGAAAAGTCACTTGTTCAAAGAAAATTATCTGCTTTTTGTTTTGGCTGTTTGAGGGAAAGCTCTTGTTCTCGTTGGTGTCAGGCGGTGTTCGAAAAAAAGTACGCTTGAAGACAATGCACCGTGCACATAAGATATAGAGTTGAAGTGAAAGAGAGAATCGGTTGACCTCAAACCAGCAGAGGAGATAGAGCTCTATCGACAGGTTTAACCGGCCCGCAAAATACTACATCCAAATGGATTTAACCGACCCACAGACCATATACACCCCTCTGGATTAGTTTAGCCCTCCTGGTGGTAATCTCGACGAGGTCCCAAATCTTGATGGACGAGATATCTTGTCATTGTCAACAGTCCAGACAGCCATTCGGACATTTGTACCCTGCCACAGACCAGATACGGTCGTTTGAACACATTTACCCTTCCCGTCGACTAGATACGACCCATCGAATAGGTTTACCCACTCTGCCAGTCAGATACGACCCTTCGAATAGGTTTACCCACTCTGCCAGTCAGATACGACCCTTCGAATAGGTTTACCCACTCTGCCAGTCAGATACGACCCTTCGAATAGGTTTACCCACTCTGCCAGTCAGATACGACCCTTCGAATAGGTTTACCCACTCTGCCAGTCAGATACGACCCTTCGAATAGGTTTACCCACTCTGCCAGTCAGATACGACCCTTCGAATAGGTTTACCCACTCTGCCAGTCAGATACGACCCTTCGAATAGGTTTACCCACTCTGCCAGTCAGATACGACCCTTCGAATAGGTTTACCCACTCTGCCAGTCAGATACGACCCTTCGAATAGGTTTACCCACTCTGCCAGTCAGATACGACCCTTCGAATAGGTTTACCCACTCTGCCAGTCAGATACGACCCTTCGAATAGGTTTACCCACTCTGCCAGTCAGATACGACCCTTCGAATAGGTTTACCCACTCTGCCAGTCAGATACGACCCTTCGAATAGGTTTACCCACTCTGCCAGTCAGATACGACCCTTCGAATAGGTTTACCTACTCTGCCAGTCAGATACGACCCTTCGAATAGGTTTACCCACTCTGCCAGTCAGATACGACCCTTCGAATAGGTTTACCCACTCTGCCAGTCAGATACGACCCTTCGAATAGGTTTACCCACTCTGCCAGTCAGATACGACCCTTCGAATAGGTTTACCCACTCTGCCAGTCAGATACGACCCTTCGAATAGGTTTACCCACTCTGCCAGTCAGATACGGATATCAGATATTTCTAGAGGATATTCATAAAATATAAATATTTAAAAAACAGCAATGTAAGTCTAGCATTATTTCTCAAATAACTACTATGAAATTTATGTGCAAGCAGATTTATATACATTTAATCTATATATTATTATTACTAATATTAATTAATTATTATATTCAATCTATTTGTATTTGAGAAAATACTCATGGATCTTTGTAATCCGTTCTCTCGATTATGAATGGAAATTTGATATTTTAAAATTCGAAGAGTGGCAACAATGTTTTAGAAATTTGGTTTTATAAACACAACAGTCTTAAGAAGGAAAATGAAATAGAAATAGAGTCCATGTCTTAATGTTGATGAAAAATTGAGATAAATAATACACTACTGCTTGTGAAAATTGCAACATTATAAAAAAGTCATCAAAAATAAATGAAATTTATTCCATGTATTACTCATCGTGGTTTAAATAAACTATGAAATTTACAGCGCAATAAAACAAAAATTATGACGAAAATCAATATCTTGTGTAGACGCCACGAGCAGGGATGAGAGCCCTTACACGTCGTGGCATCGAATTATACTGATTCTGAATGTCATGCTGAGGGATGGCATTCCAGATGGCCTCTATGTGATGCCGTAGTTCAGCCGTACCCTCTGCCTGACGAGCGGTCGAGCGAGTCGCCGACAGCTGCAATCCCAGACATGCTCAATAGACGAAATATCAGGGAACGCGCAGTCCATGGAAGAAGCGGAATCTGCCATGCACTGAAGAAGGCTTGTACATTCCGGGCAACATATGGACGGGAATTGTCTTGCTGAAATACAGCTCCGGAAATGCATTGCAGGAGGGGTAAGACCTCGGGCTCCACAACTTCTTTGATTTAGCGCCCGCTGTTCAGGGTCCCCATAATTTGGAGTAGGTAAGATCGCCCATGTTGTTCAATAGCGCACCAGACTATAACACACAGACTATAACGTCAGGCGTTTGTCTTGTATGACGCTGAATAATACACTCCGGGAGAAGGCGTTTACCTCTGCAGCGTCTGATCCATCGTTATAGTTCAGATTAAAGCGGGACTCATATTCGAGAAGAAGACTTGTTGCCAATAGGCACACCATTGGCTGTGTTGTTGAACTTATTGAAGCCGGAGGCGTCGGTGTTTCAGCGTCAAGGGAAATGTTCGCAGAGAAATCCTTACACGCTGCTCTTAGCGCAGCAGACGTTGACGACGTGGGGAAAACAATGGAATACCTGTAGACGTGCTCCAATGTTGTGCCAACGCCTGAGAGGACGCTGTACGGTCCGACACCGCCGTGCGAATAAGGTGTCTGCCGTCATGTGGTGACGTCATATTGCGTAGCCCACTCCCGATGTTTCGACTTGTCCGGTTCTCCATGTTCCATCTGTTCCACGCACGCATTATTGTTGTAGAATTACGACCCGTGCGAGTGGGTATTTCGAGATACGAAAGTCCACCCTCACGCAGGCCGTTCATTCTGCCCAATTCGAACTCCGTTAATTGCTCGTATGGCACTCTGCGTTTTTGGCGAGGCATATTGACTTCTGATCAATCATTTACAGCAGTCAAACGACGATTCACACATTTCAACGCACCTTTGCAGTGCTTTTTATACACGACTCACTTGGAAGTTTAGAGGGTGTTTCTCATCCTACATATGCGTATCGCTTTGTAATTTTGTATTTACTGCAAGTTTCGTTTAATTTGCATGGTTCCTTCATGGTATTGCAATTTTCACAAACAGTAGTGTAGGTATTAGGACCATTAATAGCTTACGGAAAGTGAAAATTGGAAACTTATAGAAGGGTAAATTTACTTAGATTCTTTTGTTTTTTATGAAACAATTTTTTTATTTAAAATTAACTGTAACGGCTAGGTAATAATAATAGGAGTCGTCTCAGAGGTTTTTTTTTGCTAAGAGCTCAACTGAAAACATATTTTTTTAAATTCTCTATAACCTTAGTACGAAGAATCCAATAATCCATTTAAATTCAGCCTGAATTTTCTGCATTTTTCAGAAAAAATCGAGTTTATTATAAAGAATGGAGTTTATTTAAGAAATTACTAAGCATTAAGTAGGAAATAAATAACGCGAATAAAGTGATCAATGCTTACAGGAATGTTTTGAAAGCTCTTATAAAAAGTCTAATTCCCAATACATTTTTCTAGTCGCTGATTAATTTTATTTTTCACTACATTTCCAAAATGTTTGAAACTGAAATATATTAGCGGCTATCCCACAATTATTTCCCTATGGAAATAAACTTTCATACTCCTGATTTGGCACCCCTGTTATACACTTATTTTTGAATGTAAATAATAATAAATATAAACCATAGTTTCACACTAATATCGGTTCAAATCAACTAAGTTAGTAGTTAAATAATTCTTATGACAACTTACGAAAATCAAAATAAATCTTAAATGGTATTTTCTAATTGTAGTACACCTATTTCCCCTATTTGTAACAATGTTATTTACTGTTATGTGATTATATATTAACTGTAAGTGAAATGAAATAAGACATGAAATATGAGTAACGACACTTTTACATCAATAGATGTAAACAACTAAGAACGTTAAGCCATATTTGGTAGTTCCTTAATAATTTAACAATACTAGTTTTAAGTTAATTTATTCTACACATGAAACATTACTTTAGCGTAACCAGAGGGGGAAAATTACTATCAGGTGGTTCACATTCCTTTTCTCGACTCTTCATAAAAATGTTTTTAAATTTCATTTCTCTGCTTCCTTATAATTTCCCACCTTAGATGATTTATGAACAAGTGTTATTTGTTTTGAGCGTAAAAGCTTCCGAAAAATTACTCATATATATTATTTAGGTACAGTGTCTGAGTTATCTCTTGGTCTTATCACTTATCCCATCTGTTTTAGTCATTCTGAAGAAAATACTCTATCTTGGACGGAAACTACCTTGTTTTTTAAACAGCGATATCTGTCGGAAAAAGGAAAATGATTTATTGCACTATAATTTGTGAAAAACGTTCTTCAGGGTAAAAGGAAGTTAAAAATGTTTTTTCCCAAGTACTTATTAAAAATAATAGTTTACTACTTTTAGTTTATTCGAAAACATTCTAGGGTATTTTTGAAAATAACATTGAAATGATTAGTTTCCTTCGATATCTCTTATTAGATCTCCGAAGACGAACTATATTTTCATTTTAGATAACTATGATGCACTTTTGTACTACTTGAAGAACGATGTTCTCTTTGAAAGGATACAAAGTATAATTTGATGTATAACAATTTTAACATGTATGTAAAGTATACGTTTACGCTAGAGGTTTGGGGGACACAGTTGTTTCAAAACAACGTGATACAAATATTTGCAAAATTAGCAAACATTGTCCCAAGTGTATTAATACCCTTGTATTGCCATTGTTTAGTTCCCATAATAGTTTCTATTTACATAAATCAGTTTAATTCCATTTCAAAAGTGCAATATTCATTTATAATGCTAAGCAAATTTAGTACTAAAACACCTAAAATTTATGCAAAAAATCATACGTTAAGCAGCATTTTTAGTACTAAAATTTCAATACTATACGAGCACAGAGGAATTTCTCATTTGCACTTAGATATATACAACATGACTTCGGGATTATCCAGAAAACAGTTACATAAATCAATTAAAACTAATTTTGCAAGGAAAATTTGGAAATAAGAAGACTCGAGAAATCTCAATTGAGAAAAACGCGTTTTTGCAGCTACAGTATTTCTACTGTTTATTTTATGTCGTTGTCCATGCAACTTCATTAAAAATGACCGCATTTGAAAAATTATTTTCATTTACCCTGTAGATGTTTGTATAAAATAATTTTAAAACTAAATATTCGTACAACGATTTTGCTGATTGTGAAGGTCTACTGTACCCTTAAGAACTTGTTCTAATAAAGAACGTATAATAAAATTTACTTAAAAAGAATTAAAAGAAATTGTGTTGATTATGATGCACTTTTATAATACATATCTTAATAACAACTTTTTTTTATGAAATATTGTTTATATCAGATTTGTTAAATGCATACCCCAGAAGGAATTTAATCTTTATAACAAAATTTGCAACATATGAGAAATAAGAATTAGTATTCAACAGATATTTGAAGATAAAATAACATGAACAAATTTCAGATATTTGCAACACATTTATTTAATCACCGGCAAAATACCAGACCTCACTCGAGTTGAATGAGTAACTATAGATTGAAACTGACCAGAAAAAAATAACTTTCCTTTTTCGTAAAAAAATGCCAAATCATTCATGTGTAAAATAATTTTCAACATTTTTATACCTTCTACAATCTACTTTGGACACAAATCCTGTATACGCATATCCATCTATGTTATACATTTTAAAAATATATCGCACCCCTGTTAAAGGTAAAAATTGACGAAAGGTGACAGACACTAAGGTAACTACCACAAAAGTTGATTTTGAAAAGGGTGGGTTAGGATAACCAAGTTTGTTTTTAAAAGCGAATACGTTTTTTCTTGAAAATTCCGTTTAGCGGCACTAGTAATAATAAAGGAACTTGTTTCAAAATTGAATGTCTTCAGAACAGACGAAGCAAAGGTAACCTGTTATCATTTTTTAGATGTAAATCGAATCGTAAAAAAAAATCTCCTGCCGTAATTACAATTAATTTGTGATATTTCAAGTGTCTTAATTCAATTATTTTTAACATTAACGTTCTTTCACTAAAGGCAAAATTCGACATGAAACTTGCTTTATTCTATTCTAAGTTACATACTTCTTTAAATCCAATGACAGGAAAAACAATTTATTAAAATAATAAATACTTTAAACAGAAAACAGAATTAAAACAAAATAAAAGTCGGCCCCCCAAAAAAAAGTTCTTAAAAGATGTAAATTCGTGATTTTTATTTAATCTTTTGATCTCGCACAGTTGCCACAACATACAACTAAAAATTTAAACAAATTTAAAACACGAAATTAAAAAACAGAAAATATAACGGCACGTGGTAAACGAACACGAGTTTCCGTAACGATGCAGAATATCGTTTGCCCCAAATATTCGGAAATAATTTATACTTTGAAAATTAAATACATAATGATCAAATTACAAATGTATTAAAATTTAAATTAATTAAAAATAGTTTTTGTAAAATATTGGATTCTTCAGTGGTATTGGAAAAATAATTACAATGCTCAACATACCTTCCAGCTACTCCGAAACTACCAAATTATGGTTGATACAAACACTCCATTCTTATTCACATACATAACAGCAAACAAGAGCAAATAATTGCTTGCTTAAAAGAACGAGAGATAGTTACAAATTAACTCATGTTATACCCATAAAATTTACACCCTGTTTTATTGACAGGAACGAGTAGACATTGCATAATTCAGTGAAAGAACTGATGTCAACACAAATATTTTGTTTAGTTTAACATTAAATACAAAGAAAAGGTTAACTCGTCTATTATTTATTGTATCTATCTACATTCTTAGCGATTCTGTTTAACTTCAAGACTTCAAAAATAAAAGGAGTATAAGATAAAAACACATCTCAAGTGATAAATTACTTCTTTAGTGAAACAGATAGCAATTTAGATATATGTATTCTTGCATGAAGGTTAGTTTTGACAGTAACTTGAGTGTCACATGTTTGTAAAAAATTCTCAAATTTGAACTCACACGCACGATAGTTATAGCTCTCTCGATTGTGAAATAAATTTTATTAATGCATCAAAAAATTCTATTTGACATGGTATGCATACCTTTTACAACTTATCTTGGTTCTAACATAACATATATTTATAAAAATATGATTGTCTTTTGAAATATTGATTATAATTAAACAGATTTTAAGAATACTGTGAATATACGTTATAAAAAGTACTCACAAATATACTTCATTTCATATATTTGGTTAATTCTCAAATCTATTTGACAATTCAGACTCATAAATATAAAGGGGTTTCTAAGAAAGTATATCAACCGTAGTTAACAACTTCGATTGGAACAAATGTTACACATAAATAACAGAGTGTAACACAAAATAAAATAAGTTGTTTTGCGAGAGTTGTATTAAAATAACTACTTCATAAGTTGAGTTGATGATTCGCCCCCTTACTGTTATATGGAACAAAATATTTGTAGCAAATCGTTCAATCTATAGACGGCCGATAAGTTCGAAAATGGCTATGACAACGCTTCGAATATACATACTTTTTCAGTATAATTAATGTGGAATGTTGGAGTATCGAATAAATTTTTGTTTACTATTATTGATTTTATAAAATCTTATGTGGCTGTTGCTAAGTGACGAATATGGCATTCGTTATTCTGGAAAATATCTGTATAAAAACCAAATGCATACTCGAATATGCAATACACACATTTTTACTATTGTCATTTCCCAATTCAGTGATATTTAACCGGTGCACCAGTGTGAGCCGTAGGAATGATTCTGGTGCGCTTTATGGATGATAATACGGATTATGTTTGTTTTACTTGAAGGGTTTAGTTTTGAACTTTTGATAGGGCGTCCACTGGAAGTGATACCCGTATTTTTAATAGCCGCTTAAATAATTTGAAATGACACCCGTATATAAAATAATTTGGGGTATTATTTTCTATTAACCCTCTGACTATTACGAGATTTCCGAATAATTTAGTGTTGATTTTACACCAGAACCCACGAAATGATTAACAAAAAAACCAATTGATAGAGAAGGGATTATATTGGTGTAGAAGATCAAAACTAATTAGAATACTGCAAACTTTTGAACGGATATAAGCATGTGAACCTTTCAGAAAGTTGAAGCATCACTAATGAATTGTTTCAGAACAATTTTAGGGGGGTAGTAATTACTTTTATTTACATTTTTTGTCATATTGGTAAAATATAAATATATTTTTTGGTGTGCCGCACAATTTTAAAATTTAGTTTAAACGTACCTTGAGATGAAAAGAGTTGAAAATCGCTGCTCTGATTAATTGAATTTGCATACCTAAAAGGAGTGTACTAAATGTGGCAATTACACACCTTTAACATAAAGAGCATGAGAAAATCATAAAATAGCAAAGTAATTTAAAGTAAGGAATTTGGATTTTTTTAAAATTAATTACAACTGATTTATAAGTCACAGTAACAGTCTTATCAAGAATCCTAGAGAGTAAGTACATGGAAACATTGATAACATTTCCTTTTGTCAATGCGTTGGTATTCAATTTAAAATTAAAACGGGTTTTTTGCTTATGAAAATTGCTGTTTTCACATTCGATAGTTTAACATGGTATCGACGATGCGATACACTATTTAAATAAACCGTAGTTGAAATTAACAATTGAAATACAGTTTAGCAATATTTCCTAATAGAAATGAAATTTATTTTTTGTACTACGTGATTTTTACAGTCAACTTAGTCAATTTAATCATTTGCTTAGATTTAAAGGCATTGTTACACAATGTTACTAAATCAATACTGCTTTTTTATTTTAATCAAAATTTCCTCATCTGTACTCTATTGTAATTTTATCTCGTCACTTAACGGCTCCGAGTACACAGTTCAACTATCTAAAACCAAACTGAATGGCATACAATCTTTGCATTTAGTCAAGTTCTTACTTCGATAAAATACAACTCTGTCTTTAGTATTGTTTTGTTCTGCAAAACAAAAAAACTAATGCTTAAAAAAATTTAAAATGAAACAAACGCCTGGGAAAACTTTCAATTTATTATGGGAAACCTTCATTTATAAAATTCTTATAATTTTAAAATGGCGGAATGCTTTATGAAAAGTGCTTAGATGATATGAAAGGGTCAATGTCCATTTTGCAAGTTTTTAGAAACAGCTGGTTTGGTAATTTTCATACGACCAATTTTTAATGCAGCGTAATAAATCCTTTTCAATGTTTTGATTGCTTAGTAATGTTTTGATTGCTTGATAATGTTTTGATTGCTTGATAATGTTTTGATTGCTTGATAATGTTTTGATTGCTTGATAATGTTTTGATTGCTTATTAATGTTTTGATTGCTTGATAATGTTGTGATTGCTTGATAATGTTGTGATTGCTTGATAATATTTTGATTGCTTAATAATGTTTTGACGTATAATATCCGCTTTTTTTACCATAGCAACTTTCTTCACCTTGAGCAGGTAGGTATGACCGATTCATAAAGTAGACGAGGATATTTAAATCAGAAATAAGATCCTAATTTTTTACTTATATTATTTTCGGTTTAATAACTCGTATAAAAATATATCTTTAAAATATAAGCATAGAACTTTTGTATTTAGTTGTGTATACATGTGTCACTTTGAAATTGCAAAAATACCAATTCCAAAAAACGAGCGGATTTAACACACTATGCCACCACAATTAAGTCAGTAATATTTAAGTTTCGTACTTACCTTTGAATTATTTTTAATGAATGATAAAACATTTATTTGAAGCCGATTACTCATTCTAGTAAAGAAAAATTTTTAGCCAAAAGTTCATAACAGTCTTTCTTTTATAGAATCTTGAATTTATGTTTGCTAAAATAATTAAAATAAGTCCAAGAAAATGCTTATGTCGTACATAGGGGTATGATTGCGAAACAGGGATTTACCGTTAAATACATGAAACCCTGAAATGTTTACTGACAAAGCAGCATTATCAAATATATTTCCGCGATCTATGAAAAAAAAAACACATTTAGGACAAAATTTAAATCAGTCTAACGGCAATGCATATTTTTATCGTAATACATATATATAGTAATACAGCAAACACACAAATTAAAAAAAAGTAAATAATTACCTTTGCTTTTATAACTCCACTGCAGAGCACCGAACAATGCTCTAGGAAAAATCTTGATCGGAGAGTATGAACTTTTGCTGTCATCTTCCGAAACTAAAAATTCTTTCCCGATTGTTAGAGTTACATTCACACTAAAACATGGATTTCCCATAATGATGATGCCAAGCAAACATAACGGCGCAGAAGAAAGCAAAGTCTTTCTTTGGAAGTTAGAATACATCGCTCCAGTATTGATTTCGTACGAGAATATTAAGAAAGTCACAACTCTTCACAACGCACAAATCTGAAGTTCACAAAATTTTAAATAATGCTTAGGAAAGGTAACCATGCTGGCCATGCTAAGAGCTTGTATATTGTTCTCAAGCGGTCTCTTTTCACTGCTCTGCGGAGCACTCGTCATAACTGATATTTTTATGTTCTTATCATTTCACCTTAGCAACAGATTGAAGATCTCGCATAAAAAGATTAACTTCCGAGTTTTTTATCCAAAGTTCAGAAAATTTACTTTCGGTAACAGATGCAATTGCTGTTTTGTTTTGATCACACAAGCGTTCCTAAAATATCTGTATTCTATTTCACGCTTCAGAATATTAATATTGTGACGCATGACGTCATATCTCAACGTGAAGCCAGGCCTTCTTTAAACAAACGATACGCTATTTACACACTTTTATGAGTCCATTTGGCAATGTGTTTGCTTTGAGATAGCAATAATCAATTTTTTTTATCGAATAAGAGAAGTTGGTATTTACAAATATTGGTCAAAAGCTCAGCAATATCGTTTGCATTCATTCCTTTTTTCTAAACATGTTATGAATAATGATTTGATTTTTTCTGATAATTACACTAAACCTAAAACTAGAGTAAATTTTAAATATTCCGTGAAGAATTCTCATATTTTGCAACACAATTACGAATTCATAAAAAGTTAAATGCATGTACAGTGGCTCCCAAAAGTGTTCATATACTTTAAAAATTTCTAGAAAAGGCGCTGTATCACTGGAATTGAATTCGAATATTTTCCCAATATTTTTCTTATCATCTCCATGTGATTTTGTGTGAAAAATAAATAAAACCTAACATTTTTTTTTTTTAATATTGACTCATTTTCTTTTTATAAAAATGAAAATGCAAGGAGGCAGAGAAAGAACGCGTCACAAAAGTGATCGTATAACGAAACATTTTGAGATAAATTCCTAAATAAAATTATCGTCCATCGCTTTTTTTTATATTTACATTGTGGTGACACTGACAAAATCGTTTGGCTTTAATCTTTGCTGGCTTACTTCATAATATTCTATTTATTATTTAAAAATGGCTCATAGTTGTAAGAAAACGACGAATAGCATTCGAAAATTTATTAGATTAGTGATGAAGTAAATCAATTCGGAATATATCGCTAAATTTGTACACTTATTCCATTCTACGGAGCAGTATGTTACAAAACGCTTTAAAGAAGAAAATCAAATCGAAAACAAGGTAAGAAAAGGTTGTCGAGCAATGTTAACGCAACATGATCTCAGATTTATAGTCAGAAAATTTATGAAAAATCCACGTTTGAGTGCTGTAAAAATTTCTACAGAATTTACTGAAAATTTCTCTACTTCAATCTCGTCTGAAAATTTTCAATTTAAAATTATAGTTAATTTAAAAAATAGCGATCCTAAGCATTCGTTTACCTCTAGCGTCTCTATAATTGTCCACAAGTTCTGAAAACACCACCTCAGTTGCCGGATTTAAACACAATCAAACATATTTAGGGAGAATTGGAGGTAAGACAACGAAGACACGACATTAAAACGAAAAGCGAACTAAAAACAGTAGTGATTGAAGAATGGAGGAACATTGATACCGAAATTACAAAAAAAAAACCTAGTGAATCTAATAGAAATTCCCAGACCTTTAAAAGCTGCTGGGGATGCTATAGGATATCCTACTATAATTTACTGAAACATGACAATATTTACTAATATGTAAATATTTTTTTAAAGTGTACGATGACTTTTGTGATGTAACTTTTTTGTTACTTTTTGATTATTGATTTTCCAAAAATAAAAGCTTTACTATGTTTAAAAAATATTTTATGTAGTTTTGTTGAGAACAAGTTATAGATATTAAATAATTCCTATTCTGAATTCAATTATAAAACGTTTAAGTCATCAGAAATGCTATTTGTGTCGAACTGAGCGGTGGAGGTATTTGTCGAACTCGTATGAAGTATTTGTTCCCCTTGAAGATGCGGCGCCGTGGGGAACTGCGGTACAAATTGCACGCAAGTTGGACGTGCGGCGCCGGAGACATGTGTGCACTATTCCATTGGATCTAAAGTATCTCAGACCGCACTTGCATTACGGCAGCGGCGCCGCACGTCGAAAAATCGGAAGTGTGCAGCGGGCCTTATGGTCAATCAATCCATAGAACTAATATTCTAAAGACAGAATCGTTCTGTCAGAACAACGATTCTGAATCAAAATTTAAATTCTGCATAAGGCATCACAATACTGATTAAAACGAACATTCGACAGTAAGTTAACAGAGCACCTAAGAAGAGACCTCTTCCTGAAATAGTGCTCCTGAGACCTACTCACAACATCCTGAAATCTGCAAGGCCTAATAGCCTTGGACAGCTTTGTGACTGACAAGCTCACTCCTCGCTCACCTTAACTCTCCAGATTCCCTATAAATGCTCTCTCGACAAAACGTTAAGTTGGTGAGTATTTTTGATGTAAGTATATAGTGAGAGGAACGTTGACTATTGGTTTGAGAAGGCACTCTCTGGAGGCCCGTAGAAGAAACGATCTACAAATGTGATTTAAGTGACTCGCAGACTAGGCAAACCATCTTTGCCCAAAGATGGATGCAACTGCGTTGCAGTTACAGGTCAATATATCTCTGACAAAAGTGGTTAGACGTACTAGACCAGGGATAGCGAACCTTTTTAAAAACGCGTGTCAAAAAATGTCTTGAAACCGTAGAAATTAACACAGCGTGTGACTTAAATTTTTTTTTCGGCTTTTGGAAGACTTTCGGATATTTAAAAAATTATACGATATATATTTAAAACAAAAACAAATTTAACTTTTTATTATGGTTTACTTAAAACTATCAATATCAGGAAGAAAATAAATACAGAATTATCGAATTTAATGTGACATTTGTTGTTGTTTTGTGGACGATAATTTATTTATACGTGGTTCGATATTTGAAACTTTTACTCGTACGCACGCAGCGGACAAGTTGCTGCCGAGGCGATTTCTATTCTTACTTTTAATAAAATTCATAGTCGGAAACTGTAACTGTTCGCAAACGTAGGTTGATCCAAACATTGTCAAAAGAGCTCTTCTAACTTTTTCATCGACATTAGCGAATTAGGCAACGATTTCCATTCAGTTAAAATAATATTTTCAGTTTTTGTTGTTGAAATATATTTGTCACAATTTTCCAGATCTTGTAATTTTTTTCTAAGTTTACGTTTAGTTCTACAAATTTATTCGTCCATACAACACTATTTTGAAATTCAACCATTTCCATTTCTAAGTTATCAATTTGAAGCCAATCGAAAGAAGATAATTTAAGATCTTAAAATTTAAGTTTGTGTGGTAAAATGACCAACTGTAAATTTTTCTATGAAATTGGGAGAATGTTTCGTCAAATATTTCTTTTGCGTTCACTAATACTGAAGAATAGTATTTTAAGACTTCTGTTTTGTTTTCAACATTGCTGGCAAAATAGGATGATGTTAGAAAATGTTCTTTTAATGATGGAAAATACTTCAATTTTCCAGGAAGCAGGTCATTTGAATATATGTTTAGCTTTGTTACAAATGCTTTGAGAATTTCGTACATTTTTAAGGCGATTTGACCACGGCCTTTAAACTTCGTATTTAGCTCAATAAAGTGCCCTGAGAAATCAGAAACGAACGAGAGATCATTCTACCAATTCAAATTTGTGAGTTCTGGAAAAACTTCACCCTTTTCATCTAAAAATAACCTAATTTCGTTTAACAAACTAACGAAACGTTCCAAAACTTGACCTCGACTTAGCCATCGAACGTTATCGTACATACTGGTAACAGTATATACGATATACTGTTAACAGTATACCCGAATACTGAGCATCCACATCCTCCAATAAATTTGAAAATTGCCGCTTAGCAAGAGCATGTGCTGCAATAAAATTAACGACTTTCATTACAACGGAAAGCACATTTACAAAACAATTTAAAATATATTTTGTCCAAAGTGCCTCTTGGTGCACCATGCAGTGAAATTCGGCCAAAGAGTGTCCTATTTCTTTTGCTATAAGCTTAAACGAATTCAACATGCTTTCCTATCATGCTTGGAACTCCATCAGACGTTACGGATACGATCTTTAGGTTAATATTCAATTCAGTGAACTCTTTCTTAACTTCATTCATAATATCAATACCAGTAGTTCTTCCTCTTAATGTCATCAATTTGATCAATTCCTCCTCCATCATCATATTTCCAGAAGTGTATACGACAATAACTTCAAATCCGGAAACATCTGTGCTCTCGTCCAAAAATATAGAATACATTTCTGCATTTTTAAATCGGACGAAAGTTGATCGGAAACATCTTTTCCAGTGACAAGATTCTATCTTTTACCGTATTCCTACTTAACGGCTATTCTTGGATAAGTTTACGTCCTTATTTTCAAAATCGTCAAATAGGCTGTCCGAGCTTACTAGGAAAGATTCTTTCAAAAAGTAGCCGACAGTGGTCTCCCATGTTTCGCAATACAGTATGACAAATGAGAACTCGCCGCTGTAATGTTATTTTTAGGACAAAATGTAGATTTGAAAATAGAAGTCTGTACCTGGTATTGCTTCAATTTCCTATTGAAAATTTCAATATTTTCTTCTTCAAACAGCGATGACAAATTTCTTTGATTTGTTTCAAAATGGCGCTTCACGTTGTAGCTACGTGGAACAAGTTTCGTTACAATTAACGCATAAAACTTTTCATCTTTTTCTACGACCTCGAATTTCTGAAACCACTCGTCGTGATACGATCTTCTACTCGCTACGCTTCCATATTTTCGTTTCAGAGTCTTCGACATATCACCACCCACATCAAAAACACACGAGAAATTCTATCAATCACAGACGTCGGACGCAAAATAAAAATGGCACTGGCGACGGTGAGAGGAAGCTATGAATGCGGGTTAGGGGTATGGTAGTACCATCTAGCAAAATAACGTTTATAATGAAATGCTTCGGCTTAAAGAATTTAAATTTGGCAAAAACAGAAATAAATAAATTTTAAACTATAGTTATTTTTTTTTCAAATTATTTCTAGTATAAATTAGGTTACGGACCTCTCACGACTTAGGTTATGGACGAATGAAAATAAAAATTTGAAAAGTTAAATTAAATTGATGTTAAAACAATGTGATCGTCTCGCGAGCCGTCTAAAATTGCTTCGCGTGTCACTACGTCACCCGCGGGTCACAGGTTGGCCATTCCAGTACTGTAGTTATTCTTTAATGTAAGAAATTATCATCACCTGCAGATACATAGATATAAACTTCAAAAAGCCTAAACAATGTATTATCTTTCCAATCACTAAAGAAATGACCGCACCTACTCTACTATCGATTCTATTCCGATCTTCTATTAGTTATATATGATCTTCAATCTTTTACAAATAACAAATAATTGAATATTAGTATTGAAAATAATACCTGTCGCAAACAAGGGTATATCACTATCCAAACACAAACATATTAAGTTTATTCTCATGTACTTATCTGGAATACAGAGCATGTGTGGTGTGATTCTATCCGTTCTATTCTATTCAGTGGGAATTGGAATAAATTAAATCGATATTAAAAACTGAATTTATTAAAATCATTGCAATATGTATAAACCAGAGTGTAAAAAAATCTATTAATCGGATTTATTTGATTTAAATCGGATTTATTTGATTTAAATCAAAAATCGGATTTTTTTATTAAAATTTCTGTAGGGCCTATAAATTTGTTAAATAAAAAAATTGAGTTTCTGACATGGACATGTAAACCAATATTTATTTAAGTAAACAATCGGAATTTGTGATATGGTAAATTAATATTTATTTTACTAAAAATCATTGTGTGTTACATGGTAATACATTTAAAAAATGAATTTTCAAAACAAGAGCAAAAGAAAAAACATTTGTTTAACTTCAAAACACAAGTTGACATCCCACATAGTTTTTCTTGAGAAAATTAACATCATCATGTTAACAAATGTATCAGTAAGTGTAAGTGAGACGTAAATTAGTCTGATTAAATAAATATTTGTTATGGGTCCCTACTCTTAAAGTGAAAGATGACTGTTTCAGGGTGCATTTTGCAAAATAAAAGATGTTCATAGTGTTTAAACTTTTATCCTTTTAAATAGAAAGCTCAGTTGAATTTTTTATTTAATTACAATTATTAATCACATTAATTGTGTTAATTTGTATTTATGTCTCAATTAAAAAAAGTAGTTGAAAAATCACTATAGCTAAGGCATTGGTCGATCAATTAAAGGGGTAACAAGTAGTTTAGGCCTACTTTGTGGGGATTTTCTTTGGCTGTCTTGACATTTACGTAGATGTAGGCCAACTGCTTTATTGTTTGTAACATAAAATTATGCATGAACATTGTTAAAACTTTTAAATAGATGTCAACTTATTTTTTACTTTACTGTTTGGCAGAATCCCTGACTCAACACTCAACAGATTACTTAGTCCGTAGACACCTCAGATTATTTGCAAGTGTCCAGTGCCAAACATTTTTTTTAAAAGCTCATCAGTACGAGGTGTAGACATTAGTGTTGAAATCAACATGAGTGCAGAAAGTTCAAAGCCTTTGACAAATTCTGTGATTTTTCTAGCGTTTATTTAATTAGGTATAAAATTGTAAGATTGGTTGTGATTTAAATCAATGATTTAAAAAAAATCATTTGATTAAAATCATGATTTTAATCGTTGATTTAAATCAAGTGATTTAAATCTTGACACCCTGGTATAAACAGTTACAATAATGACTAATTTAATAAAAATTTATGATTCAAATTATGAAAAACTATTAAAGTACCGATAGATTGAATAGAACAACAAACTTCTGAACAATGTTATCGCAAATTTATGTAAATTTTAGCATTAGCTGTTAAAATATTTTCAAAGGTTAATTTTTAAAGTTAGTCTGCCCCTGGATGTTGCCAAGGTTTTGTGTATGGTAAAAGAGCTAATAACGAAACAAATCTAATTCATGTTATTAATTCGTTCCTGCGAATAAGATTCACTTCACTACGAAAGAAAGTACAATAGCACTGCAGATGAGACTGGATTAGTTTCAAAATCAATAAATCAAAATTATACTGTGCTCAAACTGCCAAATAAATCAAACGCCATGGAATTTAATGTGGCAATTGGTAAACAGAAATAAATACTCAAGAGGCGAAATTTGTTCTACGTGATCTATGGAAATCCACAAGATAGGAGAACCTTAATATAACGGACCCTATAGTAACGGACGTCGCTAATGACGGACAGTTAAAAAATTTGTAATAATAATAAAGTATTGTAATAAAAAAGAACTAAAAGTGACATTCGTAACTTTGTTCTTAAGTTTAATGTAGAAAAAGAAAAGGAGTAAGTTAAACGTATGCGGATGTCTACTCTTATTACGATGAATGATGCAACTTACTGTGGTTTACTCAGCGTTCATCTGGGCTAGTTGTTCGAGGAATAGAAATTCAAGTAGGTGCTGAAAGACTGTCTAAACAGGTAGGACGAACAATTTAAAACGAACTCTGGTTGGTTGTTTAGATTTCGTCCACGCCACAACATTTCAAACAAGAAAATTTGATGTACATTAGGGTGGTCACAAAAAATCAATTTTCGAATTTCTACCGCGGCACCCCCCTAAAAGTTGCCAATGGGCTAGAAAATGTGATTGCCTGTGAATGTGATGAAGTCTTAGCTCATTCTGACAATATTAACCCGTGCCTCATTGAGGTTAAAGTTAAGAAAAACAGCGATTTTTAGCAAAAAATCGTAGTTTTTACACTTTAAAATTGAAATTATTCGTCCTAGAAACCTGGTTCTTGTCTTATTTCATAGGACATTTTATTGACTTGAAGTTTGATTTCATCCACTTTTTTTTGTTGAACTTATAGAATGATATTTAGCATTTTTCATGTAAGATCGTAGTGGATATCCTCAAAAGTGAATTTTTATGCAAAGCCCTAAAATCATTACAATATTCAATTACACCTGCTTTCCAGATTTTGCTTTTGCATTTTTCATATTGTACATTAAAAGGCTTTTGTTAGAGGTATTTTCAAAAATAAATCCAACAACATTCAAATTCAAAATGAAGGAATTAGGGGTAAAGAAGAGGAAGCAAGGAGTAAAAATGACAACAAATAGTGTTCAAATGTGTTTACTAATTATATTGTTGAATTATACATCATTACATTATTATTATTTAAATATACAAATTAGGTGGTAATTACAAATTAAGATGGTAATGTCTTAGATATTGTAGCTTTTAAAGAGTCTTGAAAAATGTGCCTACATTCAGATACAATTTGTTAAAGTACTTCAGACACAACTTGTGAGTGGTATTTAGCATTTTTCAGACATTAGGTCATGACCCACAGAATTTAATTCTAGGTAGAATTGTAATACGACTCCGCAACTGATCTCATCAAAAATATATTTAGAAATTCCGATTTATAGGGAGGTATTGTGTACCGGGATGGGAAATTGCTTCCAGATTTGTTGAGTGAAGAAAATGTGGATAGGATAGCGATTTTGATTACATGTGGCGATGAAGAACAGTTGATAGGTGTTCCAATCCTTGAAAATAGTACGAGGATAATTCAGGCAAAAGCTGTATTATCAGCAGTTGAGCATTGGGGGAGATACAGGCATTGTGTTTTGATACAACGGTAGTAAATACTGGTTGCCTTTAGGGGAACCTGCGTTTTGCTAGAGCTGTTATTAGAGAAAAATTTTCTGAATTTAGCATGTCGCATGGTATAGAAGATGAAAATATTAGAAATAAAATAAGTTATCCAGACCAAATTTCAAGTTTTCTTTTTGAACAATTAAAAAACCGGCAGCCCAGAGATGATTGTAAAGAATTAATCCAACTTTGCTTAATTCATTTAAGGCGTCTTCCTCAAAAAGACATTGCTGGCAATTGCCATTTATTCTCTTAAAATGCATATTTTCAGGGATCAATTTTCGTTAACTGATTTAGAGAGAAAAGGTATTGCATATATTTATTTATAATCAGTATTTATGTAAAAGCATGGCTCAATGCCCACAAACCCACTTTGGCCCCCAACCTAGACCTACAATTATTAAAATCTTTAGTTAGGTACAGGAAAATTTATAAAGAAGTTGCTGTATAAAATAATAAACCATCTGTGGTATTTGAACTCGTAGGAAGTTGCATTTTTATTTTTCGATGATAGGGAAAAAAATGCCAAAACAAGCATGATTGAAAAATTAAGGTCCGAAGTAGAAAATGATGAAGATGATTGTGATGATAGGGATGTAAAACCAAAACTCAATCTCCCACAAGTTGTTTAATTATTGGACAAAGAAATTAATTATTTTGTTTCTGCTTGAATTCTAAATTTTTTTAAGACTAGGGGGCTCCGCCCCCTGCTCGCTTACGCTCGCCAACCCCCGGGGATTGCTGCGCAATCCCATTTGGTTTGCTTCGCAAACCAACACTCCTGTCACAGATACCATTTGGTTTGCTTCGCAAACCAACATTACTTTCACAGAGTGAAACTATCTGAATAATTCGTATTATGCTGATTTCACTTTCCGGTTCATGACGTCACAGCGAGGGCTTCGCTGCGTCTCGCTTACGCTCGCCGACCCCGGGGATTGCTACGCAATCCGTTTGGTTTGCTTTCTCAAACCAATACTTCTTTCGCAAGTGATTTAACTTTTTTTTTGCTTTAACACTTAATGCACCCTAAACTAATAGCCGCATCAGTAAAAAATCTTCTGCATCTTGTTCCCTGTACAATTTTAACTAAACATTGTTAATATCCAAACTTTACGATCTGTACTTTGTCGGTAAACTGTCTTGAAAACAGAGGGAAAAAAGCGAGCCTTTTTCCTCGCCAAATAAAAAGAAATCGTTTTTATGGCAATTGTTGCTACGATAAATTTGATATCTGGCAAACCCGATAGTCAAAAGTGTAACCCACTACTGCTTTCGGAAGCAGCTATGCGAACTGAAAAATACGAAATTTGTGTCACCAACTTTTGATTGCATCGAATTTATTTATGAACCAATTTTAAAAATAATTGTACCGTAAGAAAGAGTATATTCTGAGGTATACTGCAATATTTTTAAAATTAAAAATTAACAGTAATACTATACAGATATGACCATTTTAGTTTTGTATCGGAAGTTACGATCTGAAAGTTCCGAAAATTGTATGACCCACTTTTATTTGCATCGATTTTATTTATTAACCAATTTGAAAAATAATTGTACCATAAGAAAGAGTGTAATGTAATGTATTCAGTGATGTTTTCAAATTTAAAAAATAATGGCTTTTGCCGTAGACAAAACGGTTTTAACAATAAGTAGCGAAAATATCCAAAGATTCCGAATTTTGTATGACGAACTTTTGATCGCATCCAATTTAATTATTAACCGATTTCAAAAATAATAGTACCGTAAGAAAGAGTATATTCTGAGGTATACTGCTATATTTTAAAAATTAAAAACTAATAGTAATTAGATATAGATACGGCAGTTTTAAAAAAAAGTAACAAAAATGTCCCGATTTTTCCCGAATTTCAAAAAAATATTATCAAGAACCACATTTAAATTTCAAAAAAAACTCGACGAGCTGCAAAAATTTACGTTGAGAGGTACTCTTAAAAAAAAACTCACGACTAAAGACTGAAATTTTGAATGTGTTTTGCTCACTCGCGGAAGAAATTTCACTTCTTCAACTTTAACACTTAATAAAACCTAAACTAATAGCTGCATCAGAAAAAAATCTTAATAATTATCCAGGGAATACGATGAAGAACAAAGCATGTTAATTTCATATTTTTCCGATCAGTACTTTCTCGGGAAACCGTCTAAGAATGGAGCTAAACAACAAAAATTTCAATTCTTCGGCGGCGGCGGCGGTAACTTTTTTTTAATATAGAGAGATATCTGAAATCGATACAAATTTTTTAAATGCTGATCCCGATGTATGGTGTGAAAATCAACATGATTTAAAAGCTAAAAGAAATAGTAAACGGTTTAAGGGTTGTTAATGATACTGCTGAGAGAGAAGTGAAATTAATTAAAGACTTTAATTCATCTTTGACGAAGGCGAAGAACAACGGCAGTTCCTTTTACAAGCAATATCTGAATGTAGACAAATTTTTCCGGGCTCTTCAAAAGCTACAATATCTAAGATATTACCACCTTAATTTGTAATTACCACTTAATTTGTATATTTAAATAATAATAATATAATGATGTATAATTCAACTATATAATTAATGAAATACGTTTGAACACTATTTCTTGTTATTTTTACTCCTTGTTTCCTCTTCTTTACCCCTAATTCCTTCATTTTGAATTTGAATGTTGTTGGATTTATTTTAAAAAATACCTCTAACTAAAGCCTTTTTAATGTACAAAATGAAAAATACAAAAGCAAAATCTGGAAAGGAGATGTAATTGAATATTGTAATCTTTGTAGGGGCTTGGCATAAAAATTCAATTTTGAGGATATCCACTACGACCTTACCTGTAAAATGCTAAATACCATTCTATCCGTTTTAGCACAAAAAGCGGATGATATCAAACTTCAAGTCAGTAAAATTTCCTATGAAATTAGACAAGAACCAGGTTTCTAGGACGAATAGTTTCGATTTTAAAGTGTAAAAACTACGATTTTTTGCTAAAAATCGCTGTTTTTCTTAACTTTAACCTCAATGAGGCACGGGTTAATATTATCAGATTGAGCTGAAACTTTGCCAATAACAGTTTCTAGCCTATTGGCAAATTTTAGGGGGGTGCCATGGAAGATTGGGCGGAAATTTTTTTCCCCATATACCTTGTGACCACCCTAATGTACACCTTGTTGCACTGCACTTCTATAAGAATTATTTGTTATAAACCGGACTTTATTAAAACGGACAACCTTTAGCCCCTACTAGTCCTTTATAATGAGGCTCTACTGTATTTCTCTTTTTTATTTTTCCAGAGTGAAATTTACGCTACTAACAGTTTAAAATGTACTTTGAAGGTGTTGAGCTCCTATAGTTTCAATAAATAATTCAAATATTAATGATTTTGATATCAATAAAAGTATAACACAAATAATACACTCTTTCTAGCACCCGGAAACCTGAAGGTTTAAGGAGAAGAAATGCAAATGAGGACAAACACTCATGCCATAATAAATCAAGCGACCGAGGAGTAATAGATGCAAGCAAATCGTTGTTTTATTACCAAGTAAAGCGCAGCTTTCGGGATTATATCTATTGAGAAAGATTCCTCTTTGGAATCCAAAAGATTATGATGAAATTTTCCATCATTTTACGTCCATAAAGTTCGTGGGAAAAGCTATAAATGAAGACTTCGTTCCTCACAAGTTGTTCTTGCGTAAGTCATTTATTACACAGCTGGATCCAAGGTTTGAAATGTCTTAAGTCCAGACGTTTCAAAGATATAGTATAGTAACGAGAATTGTGCTGATGCGGATTTATTCATCCATACAGATTAAAAAATTATGCAAATGCCTTGCATCAGTTCTAGTATACAAATGCTGAGGTGGAAGGCAGACTGAACAAAAGGGGCATAAAAAGATCATTTTCTTTAATTGGTGGCAGGAAAAGACTACTTCAATAAAAGCAACCGAAATAGCGTTTGTGATGTCTTTCAAATTCTAACAACTGACTACAATGGAATAATAGGATTTTAAAAGATTGAGTTTGACGTTAATTATTTATTATTAATATTTCAAAGACTATTGATTTTCGGTAAAACAAGGTGGCGTACAATTCAACTCCTCTAAATTCGAGATGGAAGAATAAGAACCTTTTTTCATCGCTATAAGAATCTGATTTATGTAATGTTTGTCGTAATATGTTTATTTGAACGTCTTCCGGGTAGTAAATATTCGGTTGAATTTCCGGGGGCCGGGTAGTCCAGTTGGATGAGTAACGGATTAGCAACCGAATCCGAATCCAACCAAAGACCTTCGTGTACAATGGGGATGGTGCATGTCAAATTTGTCGTGGCCTCAGATATCCTTATGTTGGAGTGGTATGGAAGTTAGGAGAGTGGGGTGCCAGCTCAGGTGTGACCTCGTCATCTGACCGTGGTTCAATATCACGTGGTGTTTCTCTAATCTTTCCCTTCGGGTTTGATCCTAGACCGTAGCCAATAACTCGTTGTGTTGCTCCAGAGGAACTTTAACCACACCTACCTACCGTTTGCATTTCCGAGTGCGAAGGCTTTATCGGTTAAAAGAACCTATCTTTAGTCACACTTGGCTAAAATTGAAGTGACAGTTGTTTAAGCATATCAGTTATAAAAGGAGCTTAATTCGTTTCTGTCAAACTCTTGCATGTCAGAAAAAGTCTCTTATTCTCTCTCTACATTTACTTTCCCTAGTAATGAATTGGGAGTTTATAGAGTGGGGTGCCAGCTCAGGTGTTGGTCTTGTCATCTGAGCGTGACTCAAAATTACGAGGTGACCCCGGATCTTTCCTTCGGGATTGATCCTGGACCGTTGCCAACATCCCGTTGTGTTGCTCCAGTGCGACTTAAATTGAACTACCCACTCCTCATGATTCAAAGGATTGATACGAGTAAATTGGCGACAATCCGAAATCCATACCGAAGGAAAAGATCAAAGGCCAACACGACGTAATTTTGAACCATGGTCATATGACGAGGTCAACACTTGAGCTTGCACCTCACTTTCCAAAACTTCCACATAAAGCTAACGTGAGGACATTTAAAACCACGACCGATTTAATGTTCCCCCGTTTTAACGCTTTATTCCTCCACGTACACTACGGCTTTTTGATTGGATTGAGTTTCGAACTCACAACCCTCCGGTTTGCTAATTCGCTACTTTTCCAATCAGGCTACCGTGAACTTTTAAGAAAGCGTTCTCTCCATCGCTTGCTAATGGGTTATCCCGTTGAGCTAGCAACCCGTAAGTTGTTGGCTGCGCAGGTTCGAGCCATCCCTGGGTGTATCATTCTGTTCTATGTATGTAAAGTTTTCACTGTGTACTTACATTACTTGATGTTGTCTATCTTGTGTTTGGCGAGTACTATTTCAATACCTAATGAAAATTTATGAGACTTCCAGTGGCGATTTTCGTACAATCATCCCAGTAAGATTTACGTTTGTTCAAAACCAAGACCCCTTCACATTCTTTAAAGTTGCGAGTAAGAACTGTGTACTACAGTCAAGTCTCCTATAACGCGTTTTCCTTACAAGAACATTACAACTCAAATTAATTGGCAGCACTTATTCGTCGTGTTAAATACTTGTATGTAATTGACATTTATGGGGTATTCCCCTGTTTATCAATTCCAGTTATCAGGGCTTTACTTTAAACATCACTAGCCACTGCGTGGCTAGCCTGGCGTTGACAGTGCCAGTGGTGTAAGGTAATTCATCTGTTGTAAAATTTTCCGCGGATTTGAAATCCGTTGAAGATATATTCAATTAAAAAATTATTTATTTAAAGAAAAATCACATTTTTAGGTATCAATCTAAACTGAAATTTTCCGCAGATTTCAAATCCGTTGAAATTTTTACTTCGTCTTTTTAACAGTCTAGGAGATAGAAAAAATAACTTTAACTTCAGTTATAAGATTTATCGTCTGGCTGGGAAATCATTCGTCAGCGCAAAATCAAAGCGGAAACGAAAACAATAACTTTCTACGCGTTCCTCCGCGATGAAAAAAACTTGGCATGATTCCAAACCCTGACTGCAAAGTCAAGTGGGTAGAAAAGTCAAGATTGTAATATTTCTTCTTTCGCGGTAGAAAGGCGTTGAAAAACCGATTTAGAATAAAACTATTAAATTCATTTAAAAATCTTCTAGATTGCATTTTAAAATTCGCCGCGACCCAAAAATTGCAAAAAATTTGGACTACCTGTGTGCCAAATCTCATTGCTGTAGGTGCCATAGATCGTCAGGATTTTGCAGCCGCGAAACAGACAGACACTTCCTTTTATAATATTAGAGATATATTAGTTAATGCAATATCAAACCTTTCATTAATTTTATATCTATTCATGCTAAAACACCTGTGTACGTATATTTAAATCAACCATAATTTGGTAGTTTTGGAAAAACTGGAATGTATATTGAGAATTACGATTACTTGAATTGCTTTACCGGTACTGCTGAAAAAACAATTATTTTTTCAAAAATTACTTTTTTTTTGCATGGAATTTCAGCTGATACTTCATTTATTTTTGTTCTTTGCACAATGTAAACGATTTTAGAATACTTGGTACAGACGATATTTTTCAACGAACGGGATCATTTATTTCTGAGATTCCATACAACACGGTACGAATTCATTTAATTCGTATTAATTATGAGTTTCTTATAACGCGGTATAAGGCCCGGTGCACACATCTTTACTAGGAATTCTTACTTGATATCTTTACTAGTGATTTGGAAATGAAAAATTAAATATTTGCCTGAAGTACAAAAACATTTTCAAAACACAATAACATTTGAAAATACGCTTGACGTTCAAGAAAATGCAAAAAAAAAATATTTAATGATTATGCAGTAAATAAAACAAGCTTTTGAGGAGAGATTTAATCAATTTAAAAGTATGGAAAATACATTTCACTTTATTTTATATTCATACAATACGAAATTCGAAACAATGGAGTTAAACGAATTTAAGTGGCTAGGTATCCATAATTTAGAAATGAAATTAGTTGAATTTCAAAGCAGCATAGTAAGGAAAAATAAATTTGATAACTTAATTTCCGAAGTAAAAGGGAAAATGACTGAAATTAGTGCAAATTAGAATGATCCCACACTAATATTATATTAAACGTTTGGGATTCTTTACCAAATAATTTTATATCAATGAAGAAACTTGCTAATGATTTTTTAACAATATTTGGATCCACATATTAATGCGAAAAATTGTTTTCTTCGATGAATTTTGTACAGCCTACCAACAGAAATAAAAGCTGAAATGAATTGACTGCAAAATGCGTTAAACTAATAAATACTGAAAATGAACCAAAAATTAAGAAATTATCTGACACAAAACAACAACAGATTTCTGATTAAATATACTTTAACTTTATTGTGCATACACCTATAATATCATAACACATACACCTAACTATATTATCTATTAAAATATAATATTTCATACATGTTTTTTTTTTCTCTGTTCATTAAAAACTCAGTTCAGGGGGTCTGGGCATGATTTCTTCCCGTTTATATCAATTTTTTGCCCTTCACTTCCAAAAGTAAAATTTGTAAAACAAAAAGGAATAGTTAACTTTTTAATGGATTAAAAAATTGAGAACCCAAAAAAGTAGTTTTTTACCATGCTTCCTTCCACCTGTCCAAGTGACTCACGAGCTAGTACTAAAAATATAATGAACAAAATTTGACCCACTTCTTAAAAAGGTTCGCCGTCCCTGGTCTAGAATAAACTATTTTCTTCTACTATTTTATTATTTATGAAATAAATACTGGAGTTGTTTATTTTTCTGGGGCAGACCTATTGTAAAAGCACATGTCCAGTCTTTAACCACCTGGAATTTTCCACTATTTATTTAACCGTTTCATTTTATTGAATGACATTGGTTGGAATAGATGTTTCTTTTGGCACTACCTGAGAAGTCATGATCATTGTATCTTTAGCAAGTAGTGTATAAATCAATCATAAAATATATAACCGATTACATATCGTTCGGGATTTTTGTAATGGGTAATTGTTCATTTAATAGACTATTTACACGAATTTTATGTGGCAAAATAAGCAAACTTTTCACACAATATTTATTACATACGAAAAGTTCCTTTTATCATATATGCACACATATTATACAAAAAAAAGAGACTACTGTATCATTTATGAAACGTTAGTATCTGATTGTTCCTTAAATGGCCAGACTGGACGAGTAAAATTTTTAGTTACAGAAATAAAAAAGTTTCTGTTAGAAAAATATTAGGCAAAAGCTTTATCTGACACGAAACTTGAATTTTGAGCGCGAAACCCATGACAAAAACCTGCTACCACTTTAAATGGAAGCTAAGGAAAGAAATACAGTTC
Source organism: Metellina segmentata (assembly GCA_947359465.1). NCBI lineage: Eukaryota > Metazoa > Arthropoda > Arachnida > Araneae > Tetragnathidae > Metellina > Metellina segmentata. Next base: position 102,067,974 of record OX375874.1, read on the forward strand.
AATATTTCAGTGTGGAACAATTGAATTCGGCTTTTGTGAGCTAAAATTGTAGTACGGAAGTACGTTGAACAATCTTTACATATTTCCAATGAAGTCAGCGAAGAATTGGTTAAAAGGATGACCGATTATGAGTCAAATTTCCTATATATGTTTTATTATTCTGCTAGACGCATGCTGTCGACAAGACTTGAGTGATCATAGGAGCCAACAAATATCTTTCCAAGTCCTGTTGTTTTCAGATGTCACCATATCAGTGTAGCAGATTAAATTCTTGATACAATCTAGCATAGACAATTTAAATTAAAAAGATAGGTTCTTGTCCCTTTTGTTGATTTAAAATCAGTTCACGATAGACTGAAGATCGAAAGTCATTTATAAATCTTTTTTTGGGCTGTAGGACATGATCATTTGGCCGAGGAATTAATTTAACCCTCCTGGTGGTGGTTGTTTCGAAGAGGTGTCTCGTCATTAGCAAAATTAACCAGATCTAAATGGACGAGATATTTCATCATTAGAAGAAAACTAACCAGATTTTAACCTCGTCATCATAAAAAAAGTTGTCGATATCTTGATGACATGATATCACGTCATTAGCAAAACTGGTCAAATCGTGATGGACGAGATGTCTTGTCGAAACGACTGGGTGGTATAATCTCTCCTCTGCGGAATTTTCGCGACATGAGAATGCTGACGTTCTAGTTAAGAGGGGCAACGAAGTCTATGAGGGGTCCACAAGACCAACATCCATCAACTCTTTGAATCTACCGAAGAAAAGAAAATGAACATCCAATATAAAAGTCAACTGCTTTCTCTTCTGCAGGGGTAATGCTTGTGGTCATATATTTTTGCCGGAATAAAGTTCCCTCTGACTTCTTCAGAAGTGCAGCAAGGGTGACTAACTTACTTCTGTGAATTTAAGAAAAATTTAGTCGTGACTAATTTTGCACACATTTGTCTCGTGATGCTGCAGAACGAAAGAATTTTTAATCTTATGCAAATTTCAAAACCGAACAACTATAACTAACGAATTGCAACCATTACCTCTGGCTTCATTAATTCTAAGCTGCTTTGAATCATCGGATCAATTCATTTATTGCTCATCAATGAAAAAACTCTTTCAGAATGGGCATTTTACCCTGGGATGTTTAAAACAAATATTAAAAGTGTGGAATCCCAGATTTCCAGTTTTGCTGTTTCACAAAATTGATTATTTGTTAAAATACTCAAAAACATTTCTTCCGTTTAAAAAAAAAAATGTTTCAAGTACTTCAACGAATAATCAGTTTTGTGAAACAGCAAAAATGACGTGATGGAATCTGGAGCTATTCGTTTTGTTTTTCATGCAACGCGTTCAGGAAATGGCAAGATTAAATATGAAAAGACGAAAAGCAAGATTAAAAAATAAATAAAACCACGTTTCTACTTCAAACTAAAGATAAGGGAAACAATAATACAATTCACAGTGTAAGTTTAAATATTGAGCTTATAGAAGAGGAAGGAAGGTAGTTAATTAACGTCGCACTGGAGTAAAATACCTAGCTATTGGCAACGATCCGGGATACATCACGAAGGGAAAGATCAAATCTCGTAATTTTGAACCATGGTCAGATGATGACGCTGATAGAAGATAATTTTTGAGAAGTGCACAAGCTTTCTCGAAAGAAAAAACTAACTATTTTAAAATGCTATTATACTCCTAATACAAAAACAATTTCAAGATAAGAACTCAATATTATCCTGTAAATAAAAATTAGCACGCTAGAAGTACTATTCTGAAATTGTACACCGAGTTCATGAAGTTTTAAGACTCGCAGACAAAAGAACAGGAAGTTAGAAAATAGTTTTTTTTAATGCTAATTTTGGGTAAAAGAAATTTAAATTATCTTATTTCTTTAATATTAATTTTGTATGTTACGAAACCCACGCAATTAGACTTTAAAATGCATGTCTGTGGATTTCAAATTCAAAACTTCGAGATAACAACTCAGTAAATGAAGTAATCGAGTAAGAACAATTCAAAAAGGTTCATCCGTTCAAAACAAAAAAAGCTTTCCTCGTAGAGTCAACAGCTGTGACCTTCAGTTGGCTCTCTTAAGGACTATGTGGCAAAGTTAATTAGATAACCTTGCGCCTCTGTAATAGAATATTTATCAAGTTCTAAAATATGAGCAGGTTTTTATGCAATTACGTCATCAAAAGGGATGTATAATATTATTTTCTGGGTACACTTAACCTTTTCGAGACGAAATTACATCATCCAACACGTAACGCATAAGGTTTTGAGATATCATCTTTATTTCAGTGAAGCGGCCTTTGTTTGAGGATTATTTTTCATAAACGTATAATTTGAGATTTCATTTCAGGTAGGAAGGAGATTTGCTGCTATGTAGCGAGGGGGAAACTTTCGTTTTAATGAATCGAATGGTCTTTGGTTTTCGCCATTTTGCTTCGTCTACTTCGATCGCTCTTTTTGATAAAAGAAAAATGATCGAGAACACTTTATAGCTTCATCGGAACGAAGGTATATGGAACATTCAATTTCATTCGTATTAAGCATGAATGAATAATATTTAAGGTTTTGACGAAACGAATGATGATTCGTTCTTATTTGTTCCGAGACTCTTGTCTGTTTTTGTTCGGATTTCATTTAGCGACTGTCTTATATGCGCTGAAAATAAGTTGCTACAGGAGATGGATCTTGGAAAAACCAGTGGTTTTCAATCACTGTGCAGCAACACTGACATTTTAGTGTGTTTTGCTAGTGTAAAGGCTTAAATTGTTTAATATTTATTTTATTTCATTCAGAAGCTTAGTATTGAACATGTGCTGGGTATGTTTACAAGTAATGTCAAGTAAGAATGATACTGGTGTGCCTGGAGGATAATGTCTTAGCTTGTGTACAGTTTATTTCATTTCAGCCGCTTGGATTTTAAACATTTTACGAGTTTGCTCACGAACAATTTTAAGTAATATCCGTATATAACACTATAAACCAAAATAACGGTTAGTGGGGTCCGGATCTCGAAGTAATGCCCGTAAAAATAATTTGCAGCATAATTTTTTATTACAAATTAACATAATAAATTGTTTTAAGAAGATTTTTTTAATAGCGAATGTGAAATAAAACGGGGAGGTTATAATTGTTAGTTTAAAATATCAAAATTGCACGTCTTTTTTGTCAGATGGGCAAAATATTTAATATAGTTTTTGGTATGCCTAAAAGTTTTAGAAATTAGTTTATTTGTGCCACAAGATGAAAAAGATTGAAAATCGCTGCTGTAAACGATAGTTTTCCAGTTGCATGCATACTCACAAAGTTAAAAGTGAGTTCTTATAATATTTTGCATTAAAATGGGAGTAAGTATTTCCACTCTAAACAGGCGCATACACGACGTATGGGTGGTGACGAACCTATCTTAATTGGATCATAAAGCTCAATTACAGATGCAAAATGCAAATAACAAAACAAACCGTTTTTTTTTCTTCAGAACTTAACAATCATTGCTGTAGAGAACTGGCTATGAAATAGGTCTTTCGCGTGATAAGAACTAAACGACTGGAAAGAAAAAGCTGTCATTTTTTATGTGAAGCGAAACTATTTTCCTTTATTGTCTCAGATACCCTTGAGGACTCAAACGACTCTCCTTTCAAGATCAAAAGCTGCAGCCCCACACTTAAAAGAATCTGTTTCGCAATATCTATAAAACAGCTTTTCTCCGCTGCCCAAAGGTTGTTAGGATTCGGTTTTACGACGATGGAAGATGCATACTTCCAAATCAATTCTTGGTTTGCGAGCGCGGAACAATCTAATTGAATATTTTTAAGCCAGTAGAGTTTATGTTGTGAATAATAATGCAGGGTAGTGTTGTCACACAAGAGTATTTTCAGTTGAGATCAGTTCTTCCTTTCTACTACAGGATGGAAGATGGTAGAGGAGCAACTTTCAAACTTTTAATAACTCAAGAGACTGATTGGATATCACTGAAAACAAAATCGTGACGCTAAGGTGACACACTATCTCATAGCTTAAGCAGTCTGATCTGAAATTAAGGTAATTGAGATCTATAGAACTTTTATATAAAACAGTTGGAACAGCTACACTCTACGTTTATGAGTGGTGGCGATGGCCTTGACGATTTTTTTTGGCGCACTTCTAAAGTCGCCAAGGAAATAATTATTTCAAAAATCTTTTTCTTTCAAAAACATTTTTCTTTTCACAACGGAAAATGAAAGCTTGAAAACACATTTAAAAATCTTTTTAAATGTATATTTTTTTAAATTTCACAAAAAGTAAATACATTACAAAACACAATTGGGTGGAGTGGTCGTTCACGGTAAGAAGGCGATTTGTCGCCAAATATGGTAACCTTCACCTTTTGCTGTTTTTATTATGGCAACCCTATCTGTGTGGATTTTGCTGTTACGGAATTCGGCCGCCATCTTGATTTGGCGACAAAAATTAGTTGGCGACAAACGTCTTACCGTGAACGACCACTCCACCCACAATTGTGTTCCAGCTGAACTAAACTTCCAATGTTGGGTAAGAATATATGTATACCCTAAAACTTATCAATTACACTAAATACAGTGGGCATGTTGAAAGAGAAAACGATTTATAAAAGAAAAAAAGTAAGAAATAATACAACCTGATAACGTAAGAACTCTTGCGTGAAAAAATAAACAAAATGAAAATGTGGCAAAAAAAAAAACACCTCTTAATCCTTTTGTGAAAACTAATATAATAAAATAAAAATTCCACAACCGTCGAAGTACAAATAAATGGACCAATGGTATCACAGAAAAAGATTTAAAAGGACCAATGCAAGCAAAGAATATTTTTAAAACAAAATAACCAATGGGAGCAAAGAATAAATTTCAAACAAATCAATGAAATCAAACGATTTTAACGGATTTTGGAAGAACTTTCTAGAATATTCAAAATGAAAATTCAAAGTTTCCGTTTGCCGAGGTTGCCATGAAAACCACAACAACCGTAACGACAGATGGATTGCCTTCATTTATCGTAACTCGTTACTAGAAGTGCTCCAAAAAATTCGCCAAGCCGTTGCCATCACTCATAAACGTAGAGTGTAGCTGTACCAAACAGTTTTTCTTCCTGTGCCACGGTTGTTACGAATCTGCTTTACGACAATGGCAGATGCATACTTCCAAATAAATTCTTGGTTTGAGAGCCCGGAGATATCTAATCGAAAATTTCTCAGTCAACGGAGCAACTTTCAAACCTTTAAAAAAGCTCAAAAGACCGATTGGATATCCACTGACCACAAAGTTGTGACGCTACGGTGTCATATACTATCTCATACCGTAAGCAGCCTTATCTTCAAGTAAAGTAATTGAAATCTATAGAACGTCTATATAAAACAGTTTTTTTCTTCGCTGTCAAAAAGTTGTTAACATTTGGTTTTACGACGATGGGCAGATGCATATTTACAAATAAATTCTTGGTTTTTGATCATGGAGATAAACTGTTTAGTCAGTAGATCTCATCTTGCGAATAGTAATACAGAACAATATTGTCAAGTTGTGTATTACTGTTCACACACACACACAGTTCAAATAAGTTGTTTGTTTCTGTTAAAGGATAGAAGATGGTAGCTGAGCAACCTTTAAGCTCTTAATTGCTAAAAAGACCGATTTGGCACCCCTGACCACGAAATTGTTAAACTAAGGTAGGAATATCATACCTAAGACTGAAAGAGAGAGATTTCGTGAAAAATTCAATTATAATATCTGACATTTCCGGGAAAATCCGGACAGTTAAAACTCAATTGAGGGGTATTAATATAAAAGGTTTTACATTGAAAGGGTAAAATAAAAATTGTTACTTACAAATAATAATAGCACTACAAGTGAAAAAATTTCTCCTGAACAAAAATATCCAGCTCGACTCGGACAATTTCGCCAACTTAAGAGTTAAGAACTAACACATTTTGTGTACATAAAGCAATTCAAGCAATACAACATTTGGATTGAATCTGATGATTTATCTATAAAATTCGGAGAAATTAATTCGCTCAAACTTCTCCGGAAGCTATGTAACCCTAAGGTAGGAGTCATACTACCTCATATCTTAAGCAACCTGACCTAAAAGTAAGACTATTGAGATCTAACTAATTTTTTAGGATATTTCGTGTATTGGGGTAGAAAACAAAACTGAGAAATTTCACTATGTAAATTTAATCTTTGGTCAGTTGGTATATTAGCCTAATATGTATGAGTTGATATTAATATGACTTGGCTACAAGATGCAGAAAAACATGTACGCTTACATGCTAGTTAGTCATCATATTATGTTACTTAAAATACCTTAAACTTACGAGAACAAGTCTGTCATTGGAAATAAAAATTTATAGTTGAAACAAGTTCAATGAAAACAAACAAAAAAAATCGTTAAATAACATGAACCTGTTTTATGGCACTGAAGACAACACCATCCAAATCTTGAACAGTATTCAAATATCGAATATCACATCAATCTAAATTGAAATGGAAATTAATACGCTCTCTCTACTTATTTTGGTTAAAATGAATTAGTAATAAAATAATATATGTCAAATTGAGAATATTAAGTATGCCTCAAATTCATTTTAACCGGCACCAATTGAGGAATAATATACCTCTTTTGTGACACCACAACTTCATGCCAAGGTCATTGATTTAATTCCTTAGATTATACTCAGTACACTTTTCACCTTTGGAAATGTAGACCTCTTCAGTTTAAGTCAGAATTCAAGTGATGAAAAACAACAAAAATAATTATATAGTTGCGCAGACTATAGATATAGTTTCCACTTTCCATTTACATCCTGAGGTAGATAGTAACCTTAGAAAGTATTGTCAAAGAAAATAAAGCACTAATTTACATGGATGTGAATCACGTTGAATGAACAATGACGTGTTTAACACAGCCCGTTTGGGTACTCATGCATGAAGCACAAGATAAAGAAAGACAATTCCTGATGCGTGTTTGATGTGCTCTGTGCAAGACTGGCGTCAAAAGCACTTCATCCCCAAAATAGTCAGGAGTTAAATAAATCCGGAAAAAGCTTCTAAAATTTTAATTTTTGTGTTCAAGGATATTCTAATCACTTTTTATAAGCGCCTGGTTAATATCAAGTTACTTGTTGCTTTGTTTCATTTATCCGTTTATTTTTTCACGCTTCATGACCATAAGTACAAAATCCTCTTACACTGAATTGGTTGTATACGCAGTTATTGGAGAGGGGTCATTCACATATAAACAGTATGAGCACTGTATTCAGGGCCGGTTTCATGAGAGAAAACACGGCATCTTCTGAAGTAGGATTACATTATATGGACACAAAAGTATTTGCACACTGCATGTTTTTCAGAAAAAGTCTTTACTATTCTATTTAGTAACGGGTAAGCCCTCCTTTTGCTTGTATTAGAGCTGCAACACCTTAAGGCATACTTTCCACAAGTTCTCTGTAAGTATGGGTGGGAATCGCTCGCCATGCCTCTTGCAAGGCTGTGAGAAGAGATTCTTGTGAAGGTGGCCGTGCGTGGCGGTGTCGTACTCGTCACTCCAGTTTGTCTCACAAGTACCCAATCGGATTGAGATCGGTGCTCTGAACAGACCAGTCAAACAAATTCCTCTCGTTTTCAGGAAACCAATCCAGCCCACGTTTTGCAGTATGACATGGAGCTCGGATCCTGTTGGAAGAAACAATCATCATCGCCGTAGTATTGCCATAGTGTAGGCAAGGCCGAATTGTCCAGAACGTCGAGGTACATGTCATCGTTCGTGGTACCAGGTACATAAAGTAATGGGTCGAGTCCTAACCAGGAAAAACCACCTCACACTAAGATGGATCCTCCTCCGAATTTCTGCAGTGTCCAAATACCTTTGTCCATATAGTGTATATTTCAAATAAATTGCAGTCGACCTGATATTTAAAATCACTCTTCATCACGAAAAAGTCTAATTTCCATGTATTCTAAGCATTTATTATACGTATTTTCCAATGCTTATCACGAAATATTTTCTCCAAAAACTTGCTATCTCATTTTGTTCGTCTCTTGATGCAAGAGAAATGCAGATGCTTATAATAGGAAGACAGGTAACACTATGGATTTTGGAAGGAGTGTTTTTTGTTGGGAATTTAAAAGTTTGTTGCCTATTCACCTGCGGAACCTAGTCATTGAAAGCTCGGAATCCCCTGTCGGAAGAAAATGTAATGAATCGACTGAATCAAGAAAATTTGATGCTTAAAGGCGCTTTCTCACGAATCAAGTTTAATTGACCGATTATAGTTTATCAACAAAAGTTAAATATGAATTGTACCAATTTTTGTTCACACATTTCAAACAGAAACTGATCAACAGTTTCAGCTTTTAAAATGGCGTCGAAAGCAGTTGTGCGTGTAATTGTAAAAAAAAAAAAAAATTCTATTTAACTTGAGCAAAATCGTAATTTAATTTTGTTCTTCAGGTCAGCAACTGTAAGACCAGCAATTTCCAATTCTTTGACAGTAGAAACCACAGCAAATCTTACATTTTTTTTAATATTTATGAAGTCGGAGGTTCCAAAACAATCATGCTTCTGATACAGTTTCAAAACATTTTAGCATCACACTTTCAAGCCACTTGAGGCTCATCTTTTTAATTATTTAATGTTATTAGCTATTTTATATTTAAATATTATATATTTTCAACTATTTTATATCTAGAAGCAAAACACATGCACGCGTGGCGTAAACCAGTTGAAAGTGAACTTGACAGTCAACTGAAGTTCACACGTTTCAACTTGAAAGCAAATGGCGGATGACTCTTCATTTGAAGAATAAAGTTTGAATGGGTCAAACAAAATGAGCAACAAAAGTGGATAAATATAAACATAAGAATACAATAGAAAATACTTTGGGTTCTATTGTCAAAGAAATAGAAATTAAGTTACAATTTCTGCTCTTAAAAATAAAAATTCCAGTTTCTTTTTTTAATTGTTACTATTTGTTCAATTTTACGCACAACTGCTTTCGACGCCATTTTAAAACTGAAACTGTTGATCAGTTTCTATTGAAATGAGTGAACAAAAACTGATTCAATTCAGATATAACTTTTGTTGATCAACATAATCGGTCAATCAAACTTGATTCGTGAGAACGCGCCCTTCAGGCGAAGTTTATTTTCAACCCAATCTTAGTGACGTTAGTTTTGATTTCTAATGTGCACTTCCGTCGTAAATCTCCTGCTGGTTTTTTCATCGAGGTATCTCAAGTACGAGGTATCATTATCAAAAACTTAACCAGTTCTTCATGGACGAGATATCTCGTCATTAAGAGAAAACTGGCTAGATCTTGATCATCAAAAAGTTGTCCTATTTTGATGACAGGTATCTCGTCATTAGCAAAAGTGGTTACATCTTGATAAACGAGATATATGGTCGAAACCAAATGGAGGGTTAACACCACCAATTGTCTCACGTTCCCATGTCTCGTATGAATAGTTCAGATGATATGATGCTCAATTGGTCCTTGCGCATAATTTATCCAATTTCAGTTTCTAAACAACGTGCTGTATTCTTTCTGCTAAGCTTGGAGCTTAAGATAAAATCCATATCCGTTCTTTGCTGAATTTCATGCTTTTACTTTAGTTCCTGTATCCTACTTATAGAAAGTTTTGTGAGGTAATTTTACCATGAGTAATATTTTATATACAGGAAGAAAAATGTAATGGGATATTTTGACGATTTCTATATGTAAACTATAATGCATGCAATTACGTTTGTATAAAATCGAGTCTGGCAAATTTAAAAAGGTTCTAGATTCTAATGACAAAATATTCTGCTTAGCTATGCTGTAATTTTAAAAATATCAGTACATACACCCTTGTTATCTAAACTCTTTATCTCGAATTATTTATCTTCTCATAAACGATAGAGATTCGAATGTATTCGCTTGATTGAAATTTTAAAGATAAATTAATTAGTTTATTTCAATGAACTCAAGATTATAAGAAAATAAAAAAAAATTACTAATTTCTTTTTCAATATCCTTTATTTATTTTCAGTAATAACGAAGGAATAAATTTATATTTATCTTTCTCATGAGTAAATTTAAGAAACATAATTAGTTTCGTGACCTGGTTTTGAATTTAAATTCTTAGATAATTTAAGTTACAGGTTTTCTCAAATTTTCAATTTAACATTTAGCATTTACTAAGCCTCGTAAAATATAGCATTGTACAGAAATTTCAAGTCAAATACAACAAATCTAGGTTACAAATATTAATTCTAAACTATCAAATTATTCACACACACACACAGATGTAAAATAATACTCAAAAATAAATTTTGGAAATAAAAAAACAGGTTGGCGTAGGAATTATCTAACCCGCAAAAGGAAACCGCAGGTCTTCATACAAAGGGTTTGTTACAAAATACACCAGCATAAAATAAATAAAAATATACATTAAAAATACTTCTTATTTTCAAAGTCACGATTTTCCATTGTAAGAAGATTCAACGATGGTATCAAGACATAAGTTGCAGGAATTTGTAGGTTTGAAAAAATTTAAAAAAAGAACTTATTGCCTACTGAAGGAAGATCAGAAAATTTACGACACGTAATTATCTCGAAAGCTAGAAATATGATGTTAGTCTGAAAATATGAAAGAAATATTTGTACAGGCTATATGTTAGAATCTCGAAATCCCACTGATCGAATATCAAAAATAAGCTAACACACACGAATGCAGATTCATAAATAACGCATAAATATTTGTGTTTAAATAGTATAATTCCAAACAAGTAGGAACATCAGATAAGTCAAAATGGAGGATCCCCATAAGTCCGAATAGCATTTAAGTGTGACACAGAGCTATAGGTACTATATTTTGAACGAATTATTAAATCAACTAACCATCTAAACATTAGATTCTATCGTATACTCTTTAAGCCTTCAACAAATGCAATGTTAGCTTGTTTTAAAATATGCGCACTTACCATGAGAGGAAAGTATTGGGTAATCCAAAAAGTTCTGCGCGTTTTTTTTTTTTTTTTAAGATAAACTTTAACGAAGCAGTAAAAAAACATAAAAAAATTTTTTTATCGAATCACATAAGCACCATTTTGTTCTGTGACTTCTTGCCATCTTTCCTGCAGCAGGAAAATTCTTTTTTCTTTTTAAATCATTAGGCTTATTTGTAAAGTTGTCCAGGTGCTATTCGACAGTCTCCAAAGAATTGGAACTCCAGACCGTTCAGATAATTTTGAAGTGACCTGAAGAGGTGAAAATCTGAAGGGCAAGGTCTGGTGAATATGGGGGGTGACACAAAACATTTCAGCCATACTCAATATGTCTTTGACTGACATTCAGTGAAATGAGGGGCCGCGTATTGTCATGCTAGAAGAAAACACCTCAACGAATGGTCAGTTCTGGCCCCTGTGCTTCGATTTTTGCTTTTAATATTGCTATTTGAGAACTGTTTTTTCCCGAATTTTTGTCTGCTTTTGTGGCAACATTTCATAATAAACAATTCCTTTGTAGTCCCACCATACAAAAAACCGTTTACAGAGGAGGGTCATCCAGAGCGGGCATCGTCTTCGAGGCTGAAATTTCCACGCTTAAATTTATCAAACCACCTTCGAACTGTGGCCTCAGAAACAGCACTATGTCCATATACAACACACATTTTACGGGCAGACTGACTAGCATTTTTTCCTTTCTTAGCCTTTTACCTGCCAATGTTCCCAAATGTGAACATTTTTGTTGTGAATTTTTTTAATAACTTTATTCTTTGTTTAAAATATTCATACTTGTCGAAATGCCACATAATAATATGAATTTATTACCATCATTTTTCAAAAAATAAATTCACCTTTTTTAGAATTTAGATCAAATTTACTGAATTTGTGAACTTTAAAGTGTCATGCAATTTTTAGTTTCTGCTATTTTTAAAATATATAATATTTTTTTTTGACGTGATTTGGTAGTTAAAGGACACATATTCGCTTACAAAATAACAAAATATTTCAAAGTGTCATTTGTAGGGACGTAATTCTTGCGACAATTTTTATGTTCCCAAATGGGAACATTGGCGTTTGGGGTATAGTGTTTGAGGGGATTTTTGTTAACTCGCAAAATTTGAGTCAATACTCTCCTTTTTTTTAATTATCACAATTCTTCTGCTATGGGTGATATAATAAATGTGGTGGCTGATTCTTTTATACTTCCAGCTGGTAATTTTGTATTTGTATGTGCATAACACCCGTTTTCTTTGCAAACCGTGACACTCTATTGTAAGGTAATCGCAGTGTTACATTTAAAAATGTTTACGATTGAGATTTCCTTCACTCTATTCACCTTACAAGAATAGTAACCACATTCCCCTTTGGTGAAATAGTTGGTTGAAATGTATCGCGTGACTTACGGGTAGGAAAAGAGAGGAGCGCGTTTTGAATGACCTTTGCAAAGATCACATTCCAATAACATTCCTTTTTCAAGACTCGACGTAGGTGTGATCTGTAGTCGTTACGGTTTCAACCAATGAGTTTCATTCTCACCAAAGATTTCTCGCCTATCTCAGAGAGTACTACTGTATAGAATACTCTGAACGCTGTAGTTTTAATCATTTTTTTTATGTAATACGCCATTCCTAATAGAAATTGACTATTTCAGTGCTTTTCAGGTATCACTCCGTGTAACTACATCTTTCAGAGATACCTCGCAAGTTCCCGCGAGTCACGCTGGAACTCAACAGCCTATTCGATGACGAGCTCGAGGACGTAGACGATCCTGATCTTTGCATTTTGCCATCTGATGAAGACGCTAATTTGAGTGATGAAGAACACATCAACGATGAAGCTTTGAATGAGGTTCGTCCTTAAGATGTTTGTGGCCAGATTGACCCTGATGATTAACATTGAAGATGGTGATTCGACTATTTCAGATGTCCTAATTCTCTATTCGGGCGAAGATCAATGGAGAAGCACACCCTCATGTCCTGCTCCAAATGGAAAGAATCGAAGACAAGAACCCAATCCCAAATGGAAAAGGAATACAACGTTAGATAATGATCGTTCAAGAAAAAGCCTCGAAAAGCTGACTGAAAAATTTCCCGATCTTGAGACAATGGATCCTCCAGAATTATTCCACTAAATACTCCCTATGAATTATGTGCAACATCTAGTTGAGATGATAGCGTTGTATACGCTGCAAAAGGGACAGATAATAACAGTTAGCTGTGAAGATATTCTTCAGTTTCTAGGTCTACTTCTTTTGAGCGGTTACCACACAGTACCTACAGAGGACTTATGTTGGAGTAATTCTGAAGATACATGTGTTACAATCGTTCCTAAGATAATGGCTAGGTCACGCTTTAGTCAGCTTAAAAAGTACTTTTATCTTGTTGACAACAATAAGAATGTTCAACCGGGTGATAAACTAGAAAAGATTGCGCCAATATACGATTAATTGTGTAGAAACTTCATTCAGTTTGGAGTTTTTCACGATAAACTCAGCATTGACGGATCAATGGTGCCGTATTACGGACATAATTCTTGTAAGATGCTTATTCGCGGAAACCCCATCAGATTTCAGTACAAAATTTGGATGACATGCTCATCTAATGGGTATCTATATAGCATGGAAATTTACTCAGGGAAACAGGATGGGGCCGAACCAGAGGCTCCACTAGGATCAAGTGTCGTCTCAGCAAAACGAGGACCACGATCTGATCTACCAGTTCAACTTAGAAAGACGGACGAACACTATCTCGTCCCTTGCATCCAAGGATGTTGAGCATTGTGCAAGAAGGATGTTAGAAAGCAGTGCCTTGCATGCAAAAATCAGATGCATTCATCTTGCTTCCCCTCATACTACTGACAATAAGAGAAAATGTATCCTTCCGAAGAGAAATGTATAAAAATATGTAATAGAAACAAAAATTAGTCCTCCTTTTGAGTCTGTTGCAAATAAATTACTTTGCGGAAAAATGCCCCTATTTACTTCATCCCAAACGCCAATGTTTCCAAATGGAAACATCCTCAAAATCATACTTAGGTTTTTTTCCCCAAAAAAAGGTCTAGAACAGTTATACTAGCAATAAAAAAAACCATTTGAGCGAAAAAATGAAATAAAAATGTTAAAAATGAATTGCGGCGATTAAAAGGTTAAAATAAAAGAGCATAATATGACGAAAATGAACTTTCTGGTTCTCCATTCTTAGCACTGCAGTGAAACAAAAATTATGCCACGACATATGCTATAATTATGCAGTGTAAGCAGAAAAGACAGAATTTAAACATCTGCTTCAATCAAGGCCACACCTTATCAGCGGTAGCAAAATAATAACAAAGCTAGCTTCGATTTGAAAACGCGCAGTACTTTCCGGATGACTCAATACTTTGCAACTCATCCACAGCACAAGTAAACATCAAAATGTAAAAAATCTATAAGAAACTTTTCTGATAAACTCAGTGTTATACGTACACTATATGGACAAAAGTATTTGGACATTGCAGAAATTCGGAGGAGGATCCATCTTAGTGTGAACTGTTTTTCCAGGTTAGGACTTGGCACGTTGCTTTGTATACCTGGTACCATGAACGCTGACGTATGTTCTGGATAATTCGGCCTTTCCTTCACTATAGCAATACTACGGCGATCATGGTTGTTTCTTCCAACAGGATAGAGCTCCACGTCACACTGCAAAACGCGTGATGGATTAGTTTCCTGAAAATGAGGTGCATTTGCTTGCCTGGCCTGTTTAGAGCCCCGATCTCAATCCAATCCAGCACTTGTGGGACGAACTGGAGCGACGAGCACGACCATCTTCACAACACTTTCTTCTCACAGTCTAGCAAGAGGCATGGCGAGGTATTCCTACACAGACTTACAGAGAACTTGTGGAAAGTATGCCTCGATGTGTTGCAGATGTAATATAAGCAAGAGGGCATACCTGTTGCTAAATAGAATAACAAGTCACTTTTTCTGAAAAACATGCAATGTCCAAATACCTTTGTCCATATAGTGTATGTACAGTCACGGAACAAAAAAAAAAAAAAAAAAAAAAAAAAAAACACCCCTCTTCTTTCGAGCAATTTAACAGTAAAGAAATTCAAAGATTGCGTTTGACAGGATCCAACATCTAGGCGTATGCATAAAATTTGCATGAGGGGCCGTCTTTATATTAAATTGTGCACCAACTTCAGAATTCCAATGAAACTCCCGACCTATTCCAACATACAATTTCGAATCTTCAGCAAAATTTAACATAAGATACCACATTTCATGTCATTAGGTCCAACCGTTTCGAAGTTAAGAGTATAGAAAGATTGGAGCTCCAAATTTTAATTCAGTTCCTTAGACTTTTATGAATATCTTCCTAAATAATATTTCTATAGTACTGATATTTTGTATTATGTTACAAATAAACGACCCAAACAAAATCAACCAAATATTTTATTTAAAAATAGTTTTTAATATGCCATAATAATTAGTAAATTTCCTGATGGACGAGATCGAGATATCTTGTCATTAGGAGAAAACTGACCAGATCTTGATCTCGTCATTATCAAAAAGTTGGCAGTATCCTGATGACAAGATATATCGTCATTGGAAAAATTGGTAACATCTTGATAGACAAGGTATATCGTCGAAACCACTTCAGTTTATAACAATTGAAGAGCCGGGGGAAAAAACCATTTATGTCCACTTTTTGTTAATATTGAACTAATAATGCCATCTAGTGGACAATAGCAATAGCTTCTACGTTATGAATCGCTTTAGGAGAAAAAGTATTCATGTCTGTAAATACAACAGCGGAAATATATTGTGTACTGGGGAAAAACAGTTCTTGTCCTCGCACCAAGAGGGAAGAAGCATTTATGTCCAACTTCCTTTTTCAGGCTTATTCATGTTTGTTCTTGTCCCTTGTAACGACGACGACCTGTTGGTTTCATCCATTAGTTCTTCCATATTTTTAATTCTAAGTTTAACATCGGATTCGGTTATCCAAGAAAGAACACCTGTAGTTTCTGCGATACATTGAAAGCAAAGATTAATATAATTGTTAAAAAATCGGAAAACCTTGGTGAAGGACAAGAAAAAGCAAAGCTGATTCAAGACGTGAAAAATAAAATGACGGAAAAAGAACTTCATTTGAGGGGAAGAGCGAAAAGTTTTATACGTTAAAGAAGAAAAACAGAAAAATAGCAGCGAAAGACGAATGCGTAGAGGCAATAGTTATGGATTATCAAAAAAATCTTCCTACGCCCAACATCACTACCAGCGATGTTTACTACAAACGTCAGTTGAGTTTCATCAGTTTCAACATACATGTTCTGTCCATAGGTTCCTCAGCCGCCACGAGTCCAAAACGTTTTACGATGAATTAGTTGGGATTGATGATGTTACTAACGTTAATGATTACGACAGCGACGAAGATGTGTTCCCAAGATTAACAGATGAAACTGGGGAAGACGAATTTATGTCACCCCAAAAAATTTGAAAATTCGTTTCTCTCCTATTGTGTATATATATTTTTGGGTTTTTAATACAAATTTTGTTTAATAATGGTTAACAGTTTATTGGGAATTTTTGTATGATTTATTAACAATAATTTCTTTATCATTGAAGTTACACAAACAAAACATTCATTTTTCTCAAAATTCATGTCAACTGACATGAATACTCCCCCCCCCCCCTGGTTTTCAATTAGTAAATTTCTAATATGGCCATAGAAAATTTCAGCTCTTTCCAATAATCAGTTTTTGCACTACATTAAATTTTCCTAATTGCGATTTTAGAGGGCAACCAAAAGTTTAAAAAACGTATGACAATATTCGGATAATAATTATCTGATAGCTTGCACTTGCATAATAAATGTAATAATGAAATTTTCAAATCGTTTGCACTTGCATATTAATTCTCGGATTGCTGAAAAATGCGTTTGAAATAATGTTCGAATTTAAAATTAGGATAGCGATAACTACAATTAATTCGATCTACGAATAGCGCTTTTTTATGTGGAGATGATCCATGAAATGGACTTCCAACTTTAGGATTGAATATCTCCGGATATAATAGTAGTAAAGTCAGGAAATTCCATATTTAAACTAATTTAACGATGCAGAATCTGATTATGACATAAAAACATGGTGTATCCATTAGAAATTTCATTATTTGTGCAAAATTTTTACATAAAGACATCTCCTTATCCATTTTTTTTTTTTGGATTTCATTTTGTAGAGGATGTTATTCAACATTGAATGATGCCTTTAATTTGCTCTAGTATGAGTTGCTCTCGAAATAAAGGAGGTAGTTTGCTACTTCCCGAGATTACGTGGAGGTAGTGTTTATTTGCTGAACCTATTCCAGACACGACGACACTTGACTTGTTTTTAGAATTTGATTTCAGCCCGTCGCTAATAGAATTTCCAAAGAATGAATTTTGAATTAACATATAATAGAAGATAGGTTAACACTAATTAGATTAAACGACGAATGTCATCGAAAACGACTTAACTACTTTTCGAGGTTACCGATATGTATCATTGTAGACAGCTTGGGTAACAGGGAGGATGTAAAAAAGTTCCGTTCTCCCTCTACTTAGTTTGTTTACACTAAGAATCCTTTTCATATCTTAGCAGTCTTTATACACTTAGAATTTTTATATTCCAATAGGGGACTCCACCCAAGTGGTATATAAAAGTCCTATTGTTGAACTGTGCATGCCCTTCCATACAAAGTTAGTTTTGGAAAGGCATATTATCCGGTATGGGAAAAAGCACTTAAAAATTTCTTTATTCCTGATTTGACTTTCCAGTATATAACATCACAGCGAGTTTCAACGACCAAAAAAAAAAAATCGGATTGAAACCTTCTCTATCTTGTTCTTTGTACAATTTTGAACAAACCATGCTAATTTGGAATTTTTCTGAAGCTTATTTTTTCGGCAAACCATCTGAAAATCGAGCGAAAAAAGCGAGTTTTCAATCCTGCGGCGGCAATTTTTTTTATTATAGAGAGATTTAGCCAGAACATCTTCCACGAGGTTGGGGTATAAGACGTCCCACCTTTCTTGAAAAAATAGATAGATGTTTTCTATAATCTGACACACACAATAGCGGTTTTTTTTTACAAGAATTTTCATGAAGTTAAAAAAATTAGAACATTTTATTTAAAGATATGAGGATGGCATTTCACAAGATACTTTTCAACAATAAAGTAGAATTTTTTTTATTTGAATGATCTGAGCCATTTATGCACAGTATATAAAATGAGAGATGGTTAATTTTATCACCTTAGAAACATGGAAAGTTTCGTTACTATGTATATTTTTGCAATTATGATGGGTGGAACGCACATTTCGGTAGAGGAACTTGTAAAAAACGCGAAACAGCGGGATACGCGTTAACTTGGAGATTTATTTGCATATTTTTTTTATTACCAAATACCTCTTGCAGCTTTCTGAATTTTTATATATGTACGATTACGTAACTTGCGACTCTTCCTTCTAAAACGCATTGCGTATGTTTTTATGGAACAACTTCAATGAAAGTCAGTCGTATGATTGCACACACCACCCCAAAAGGTCCTCTGGAAAAGCTAGCAAAATTAATGATGTGAAACCACTAAGTCTAATTAGGGAATTCATTAGCTAGCAGGAAGCATTAACCATTTATTCGATAACTTGCGCAAAAGAATTGCCTTTACACGACTCAGATTTATTTTGTAGCATTGTTGTTGTTGGAGAATAAAAAAAAAAAACTTTTCTCCACATCAGTCCAAAACAATGATTTGTTGGAGCATTGTGTGAAAACGAATAATCATGGCTTTGACCATTCCACATGCAATAAAGAATATCTGCATTAATTTCCGAGACTATGTACCTGACGGTTCTTATGGAATTCGTTCACGCCCTTTTGTATTAAACTTTATTGCTGCGGTTGGCAGTAAACAGCCTTATTCTTCGTCAATGCAAAATCGGATTTCTATGTCCGTTATTGATTGGAGAAAGCCATAAGCGAATGGGCACTTCTAGTAAGAAAATCCTTGTGAGCTTTTAGCAGGAAGTGATTATCTCTCAAACTTGAAGAATGAAATGCTAAATACACTGGCGCGGAGAAAATGTAAAAGACAGTTAGACCCGGTGCACACATCCGGTTTTTCAACGTGCGGTGCCGCTGCGGCACCGGAACCCAACTATGCACACATAAACCGTAATTTGACGCAATTACTCATTTCGCGCCATTTGCGATAAAAATTCTATCGAAGAAAACGTGTTTATTTCGCTTACTTGGTGCAAAAAAAGTATATTTTGAAACAAACAAATAGACGTTACTGGTTATAACCATTTATTAATTATTATTTATATTCCATTTATTTATGAAAACAATGTACTTGAGACCGGAGAAGCGTATGCTGCGAGCTGCGGCGCCATGGGAACTACTGTACAAATTTCACGCAAGTTTGACGTGCGTCGCCGCAGCGGCGCCGAAGGCATATGTGCACTACTCCATTGGATCTAATGTATCTCAGACCGCACTTGCGTTGCGGCAGCGGCGCCGCACGTTGAAAAACCGGATGTGTGCACCGGGCCTAAGGTTTTCAGCTGTAACTTTGCAGTAAAGGGACATGGGGGAGAAAAAAAATACAAAAGTTATTTTAAGTAACCAAACTGATGAATAAAAATAAAACCATAACAATAATAGAAGAGAATAGTAAAAAAAATTTCGAACAGAAGTGGTGACAACTACGCTGGGTGCCATAAGAGGAGCAATGTAAACTTAAAAAAAGAGAGGATATTGTCCTTTGTTGGCACTATATCCACCTCGAATACTGATGCAGACTTTGCATGGCATTTGGATGAGTTCCTGTGGTAGTATGACCCATTCATAGATGCCAGAGCCACTGATTCCACGATTCCAAAATTTGAATATGCACCAGCTTTCAACCGAATATCCTCAGCTATGCAAATCATCGTAGGATGCTTCGCTTAAGTTTGAGGTTTTACCCATTACAATTTTGTGATGTTCATTAAATTTTGCACGCCAGTGTATTATCAAACAATATTGGACTGTGTTTATTGGGAAAGAAACAGAACAGAAACTAACAGTCTCAGCTGAAAAAGAAGATCCCCCTTCCAATCTCCAACGCAATCATAGCCACGGTGCTAGGGTCTTTCGAAGAACCACCTCGAGTAATACATAATAATAGATTAGAAACAAATCAAATTAACCTAATGACATTTATAAGCTTTTATTTCTTACTTTCAAATTTACAATTTATTTCAACTGTGTCGCAACTAAAACTTTGCATTCCTATTTCGTTTTCTTTCAATATACACTAGTGTCCAAAATTATCTTTACATGTGTAGAGTCAGGGATTTCTCAGAAACTATGAACTACAATTTTATGAATTTGAGTGGAATGAGACATAACATAATAACACATAAATACAAAGGAAAAAAATTTAAGAACACTACGTAAGATATAAAATTGTAGCATGAAACAATAAAAATGGCAATATGTGACAAGGAGAGTTCAGAAGAAAAAAAAAAGAATAACTCATATGGAATGTGATCGACCCTGACTTGTACAAACATATAAAAAAACGTAATTTCATATTGGCAATAATGTTGTTAACCACGGTTTGGGGAATTATGTTCCACTCCTCCAGCAATGCGGTCTTCATGGCATTTATATCTCTAGGAGGAGGATGTGCTTTTCCAAGGTAGTCCCATAAGATCTCTGTCGGGTTCAGATCAGGAGATTTTGCTGGCCACGGTATTCGCTCAATGGCTTCATTTTCAAGGAATTCGCCAACGAGGTTTGCCCGATGTGGACGAGCATTATCGTCCATAAATAAAAAATTAGATCCATATGCACCTCTAAAAAGTCTTACATAACGGTCTAAGACCTCGTCCCGATATCTCTGGCCGGTCACAGATCTTCTGTTGAAAGTGTGTAGGGGCGTACGTCCATCAATCATTGTTCCACCCCACACCATCACAACTGCACTACCAAAACGGTCACATTCCATAATGATCGAAGGAAAATTTCGCGTTCCTGACTCCTTTCAGATTTAAAAACGCTTAGAATCAGATGTTAAACTAAACCTCGACATCAGTTTTGAGAACATGGTTCCATTGGTGTTGACTCTGGTTCCGATGTTCTTTGCACCAATTAAAGCGATCCCTCGTGTTGTGAAGACAGTGAAACACAAACCCGTGGCTTTCTGGCGTAAAGGCCTTTTTTCATTAAGTCTACTGTATACAGTTTGTCGTGATACAACAGTTCCCGTGGCGGCTGCAAGTTCTGAACTCAACTGCCGAGCAGTTTCTGTTACGACGGGCAGATATTGCCATATATCGATCTTGAGAAGCAGCTATATGTTTACGACCTTGTTCAGGCCTCCTTACAACAGTTCCAGAGTTCTTAAATTGTTTCCATAGCGCAGAGCTTGTTTGTCTTGAAATATTCACACATCTCGCTGCTTCCATGATTGTCTGCCCTGCTTCTAAACGGCCGATATTGCGCCACTTCACAGATTCTTACAAATGATACTTCGAAGCCATAACAAACCGTTTTGAGTCTTTACACACTGAAACTAAATGT
Source organism: Metellina segmentata (assembly GCA_947359465.1). Taxonomy (NCBI): domain Eukaryota; kingdom Metazoa; phylum Arthropoda; class Arachnida; order Araneae; family Tetragnathidae; genus Metellina; species Metellina segmentata. Next base: position 102,089,575 of record OX375874.1, read on the forward strand.
TGTATGCAGAAATTCACTCAGATATTCACAGTGCGCAAAGCTCTTGATTCACAGTCGGATGATGTAACGCCTTGATTTGAATAACAGAAACCGTTTGATCAGTTTTGATTGGAAAATACTAATTAGACTTATCTTTCACACATTCTCTTCACATATGGATTAATTCAACTGGGTTTATATACATGGAATATAATTATTTACATGTATGGAATCTTTACATACATGGGAATATAAAAATTTCTCTGTATGCAAAGAGATAATTTTGGACATGACTGTATTTTCATGCGTAAAAAAAATAATAATAATAAAAAAAAAAAAAAAGGGTAGATGGAATTTTTAAGTAAAGGTAAAAAAAAATTCACATATTTTTATTCCCAAAAATGCATTTGACAATCGAAGAATTAAAGATGTTCAATCCATACAAGAAATCCTTACCAGCAATGGTAGGGCAGAATTTAATTTAAAATTAAACATAATATTTTAGTTAGTGAGAGCATATATATATCCTGTGCGAACATGAAATGAGGTAGCAAAATTCATACATAAGCACGGATGGTTATAATTTTAAATGCAAGAAAAAACTGTAAGAATTCAGTATCAATAAAGAAGGGTTCCAAATAGGAAATATTCAATAGACAATGCAATAAAGTTATACGATGTTTATATTGCTGGATATATACTATCAATTTCATGGCGGTTAATCTATGTGAGGTCTTTTTCTGATGTTTTCCGCCATTATCAATATTATTTTCTGGTTCCCCTAACCGATACAGGCTCCCAACACAGGTTGGAACCGTTGATTTAGCGTATAAAATGGTAAATAATTTGACATGTAGCATACATTTTCCCCCAAAGACAAAAATTTTTGAGATTTTAGTATAATTCTTCGGTTTGAAACTTTACTCTAATTTTTTTGCTGCATCAGGGGTGAATCAAACCATTTGGAACTAATGATTTTCTTTAAAGAGCTAAATTTAGACAATACACAAGGGGAAGTGTATCTAAAATTAATCTGTTGAAAACCATGCAGATCGGCAGTTAGATTTAAGATTTAGCAGTCAGATTAGTTAGCACTAGGCATAGGTCGATTTCTAAACAAGTTATATTCACTCCCCTGCTTCGCCCCAGAGTTCTTGCTGTTTTACACAATCCATTTAGCAGTTTCATTCATTTGTTGAAAAGCGGTTTGTCTCGTCCTCTGAACGTGCTTGTCTTTTTCGCACAAGCCAAGCCGCACCTATGCTTTTTCAGAAGTTTTCGCTATTTCTTTGGGAACGCCGAGTCTACTTATTTCGTAAGAAGTTTTCGCTCTTCAGCCAATCTAAGTCGATTTTTGTAGCTTCGTTGTGTCTCCTGTGTGATCGTGACGTCTGGAAAAAGAAACGTTTCCACGTGAAGGGAGTCGACAGTCACATGTGTGGTAATAACTCAGGGTCGGCGTCCGTTTCTTGTGCAGCCCGATTTCCACCTGACATCAGGTGTTTGTGAAGGACCGCCGGCTAACGGTTTCACGATCTTTTGCACGTGCGGAGATCTGACACCCCTTGAGTGTGAGAGGTGTCATTTTAAAAAAGAAGCGATTAGGGCCAGGTAAAGGTTGATATTCCTTGAAGGAAGGAAGGACAGGATCTCGAGCTAGAGAAGCCACAGAGGAAGGTGGTGAACGAGGTAGCTCTTTGGACAGTGATATGGGGAAGTCAAACTCCGGGGTAAAAAAAAAATACAAACTGTGAGAAAAGAAACTTACTGTTTCTCAATGAACAATCGCGCAGTGATCGGTTGTTGTAAATACATTTGTAAATAGTGGTCCTATTGTATAGAAATCCTTTTAAGTGTAATAAATTGCTTAAAACGAAAACTGCTTCGTCCCACTCCATTTGTATTAGTGTGATGCCCCAAAACTCCACGTTCCCAACAGTTTTTTCTTAGATTTGTCCGCTTCAAGTGCTTAGATTTTTTCCTCTTCCGATTTCTCTTGACGGCTTTTGAGAATTTGTATTGATTCGAGTTTGATTAGAATTTGGTCTTTCTTCTTGCGTATGGTTCCACAGTAAATTTAATTTCGGGGATTCTACCGGAGAGACGAAGCGAGATGAAAATAGTTGCCTTGACCTAGAAACTAGGGATGCGACATCGACAGCAAAACATCGATGTTCAAAATTAAAACATCGATGTTGATAATACATCGCCCCAAAAACATCGATGTTTTTAAGCATCGATGTTTTAAAAACTCAGTGTATTTAAACTTTTTTCCCCATTTCTTAAAATTGGTTTAGCAACTAGTGATGCTACATAGACAGCAAAACATCGATGTTTTGAAACTTTGATGTTCAAAATTAAAACATCGATGTTGATAATACATCGCCCCCAAACCATCGATGTTTTTAAAATTCAGTGTATTTATACTTTTTCCGACATTTCCTTAAACTGGTTTAGCAACTAAAGGTGCGACATTGGCTCTAATACATCGATGTTTTTTTTATAAAACATCAATGTTTGAAAACATCGACATCGATGTTGCATCCCTACTTTTCAGAACCTTCACACTTGGCCACTTTAATGGAAAAGTATGTTCAATTTGCTGATTATGAAAATCATGCTACTTGGTTATTTTTTAAATTTGTATAACAGTACTTTTTTATTTAAAAATAAAACATCGACAAGTATAAGCATCGATGTTACAAAAACATCGATTCCAAAAAAAAAAATGTTAAATACATCGATGTTTTTTTAAAAACATCGACATCGATGTCTCATCCCTACTAGAAACTTCCGACAGAATAAACTGAGCAAATGTCATCACAGCAATGCTCAGCTTTCGAGAATCTTTGCTGCTTCTGATACATTTTCTGCTTTATAAATAGGAAATCATAATTTAATGCATTGCTTGGATATGAAGCTAAATACAGAGTGATCATCTCATGCGATTATATTCCAAAGGGATCGCACCATAGATTTAGACATGTAAGAATTTCTAAAATGGCGATAACTGTTTCCTTGTAGAACATATTTTTGCTGTTGAGCTGAGCGATGTTTGTTGCAATTGGGACATCCTGTCACACGGCGCATTATTTTTGCACCATTCCTAAATTTTGCAGAAATAAGCTTCATCATCGGAATTGCGACAACGATGGGTATTAAAAATGCTCGTAAAGTAGGTTTCATTTATTTCGATCTGACACACATTCATATTTTCCATAACAAGTAGAATAGTTGGCTGGAATTTTTGATGTATAACGGTTGATAAACCGTGTTCTTACACAGCGGAAAAAAGATCATATTGCAATTAAACCAGAACAATGTAAATATATTTCTTTCTGTGAACTTAAAACACGTCATGAAATATAATTGTTTATCGCAATAGCGTCTATCTACCTTAGAATAGAAACGAGGTATTTAACTGCTTTTTAAGTTCATGACATTACATGGGTCCTTTTTATTGAAGGCCTTTTTTCAGTTCAGGGTCTTCAAAACGCAGGCGCTTTGCCTTGACACTAAACATTTTAAAATCTTACTCAAGGGTTACAAACCAGAAATCATAACAAATTCCTTTGAACCAACAGCTGTCCTACCTTTTTAAAAACAGTTTTCTTGCTCTCGACTCTTAAGTAACTTTTTGAGTTGAATTTTTATACAATATGTTGGATGATGATAATTTAAAAGCACTCCATTCTGAAATGAAAGATTTTGACCACCTGACTGACCAAGAAGGGGTTTTCTGGTACTCTTAGGGTACCCGGTTCTCCTACTTTGCATGATATAAAAGCGCAAGTTTTTTTCTTACCATTTATCATAGAAAGTGACGCTTCTTCATGTGGTAAATTTACTGTATATTTATTTACACATTTCTTGGCTATTATACGAGGATCTACACTATATAGACAAAAGTATTGGACACTGCATGTTTTTCATAAAAAGTGGTTTATTATTCTATTAAGTAACGCGTAGGCCCTCCTTTTGTTTGTATTACATCTGCAGCACGTCGAGGCATACTTTCCACAAGTTAACTGTAAGTCTGGGAAGGAATAGCTTGCCATGTCTCTTGCAAGGCAGTGAGAAGAGAGTGTTGTGAAGATGGGCTTGCGTCGCGATGTCGTACTCGTCTCTCCAGCTAACCCCCCAAGTGCTCGATCGGATTGAGATCGGGGTTCTGAACAGACCAGTCAAGCAAATTTCCCTCTTTTTCTGGGAACGAGTCCAGCACACGTTTTGCAGTATGACTTGGAGCTCGATCCTGTGGGAAAAAACAACCATCATCGCCGCAGCATTTCCATACTGTAGGCAAGGTCGAATTATCGAGAACGTCGAGGTATACGTCAGCGTTCATGGTACCAGGGACATAAAGCAATGGACCAAATCCTAACCAAGAAAAGCAACCCCACACAAAGATGGATCCTCATCCGAATTTTTGTAGTGTTCAAATACTTTTGTCCATATAGTGTATATACAGTTCCAAATCTTTTGGGAGATCGCAGCGAAAAGCACCCTGTCACATCCGTCGTCCTCTGTCTCCACTGGTCGAGTTCCAGTCACCCCTACAGTTCTTTTTTTCCCCTTCTAGCCCTAATGACCTTCAAGGACAATACCCGCCCCCAATGGTCATCGAGGATCCAATGATTCTTTGTTTTCATCTTCCATGCCGATGCTCCTAATATACTTGGCTTGGCGTGCATGATGCATGAAAGATAGTTTGATCTTTGCTGAGAATATTTGAGTATGGAAAAGGTCTTGGGTGTTATAGTAAAGTATTTGAATCTTCTGCTGGAAGGGGGTGGATGTGGGCGAAGCTCATGGGCCGCAGGCCCTCCGTCTCCGAGTTAGTTCTTTGGAGTACTGAATAGAATAGGTTTGAAGTTCTCAATTTTCTTGGTATGGTATCACAAGATAGGGGGAGGTGCCAAGGCATCTGGTTGACGAATCAGGAGCTTGCTGCGAGAAGATGGAAGAATGCTGTAAGACAATGGGTTATGCAGAGAAGGTGGGCGAACTCTGAACAATTTTGGAGTGGAAAATATTGAAAATTAAAAGGAAATCAAAAACATTTTTCGGATTTAAGACTAATAGGCATGACGAGACTCCGTATCTTTCGGTTTCCCGAGTAGAAAACAGACACCAAGTGATGCGGATAGAAAAAAAAAAAAAAAGGGGGGGGGGAGGGTATTAAGATAAACATTTAAAGATAAAATTAAACAGCGATGTGTCTATGACATTTGATATAATGATTGTAAAGGTTTAAGCCATTATTCAGTAATATTTTGTTTTTTAATTATGCTGTTTATAATAGTAAACAATTTGTCTTCAGGTCGTTCCTGTTCTTTAACTTTTTGAATAAGGGTTTTAAAATTTGTGTATTTTTGGAATTTCTTTAAAGATAATTAAAATATCGGATATGTTGTCAAGTTCTTCCAACGAGGGTGTAGTGGTATTCATCTTAGTTGATTGTTGATCGATAGTTTGATTTTGGGTGGGTGGAATAATAGGTCTTATGAATTTATCAGCATAGGAAATCCTAGAGTCAAAGTGCTTTTGGTTGAAAATTTTAGGTTTTGGGGGGTTTTAATACACCCTTTATAGTTGGCTGTGTGCGATTCTTCACAATTTTCACATTTGGTTTTTGCTTATTCTCACATTTAGCGGCAGTGTGGCCTTCGCCACAGACTACACATTTAGTTTGCATTTTACAATTTACTGAGCTATGATTGGAAACCCTGACAGTTGTAACATTGAGGTACACCTCTTCACTGGGAGTTAATGTATCTTTCAACTACTACAATTAAGCACATGAAATGTGTTAGATCAAGGATATCTTTTGATTTTTCTCCGGGGTTTAAGTGAATTTGAAATATTGGCAATTTATTTTTAGTATTTAACTTTTTCAGTTGATTGACTTTTTGAATTTTAAAGCCAAGATCTTGGAGTTCCTCCTGGATCTGCAAGCATGGAGTATTAACGGGGAGTCCCCTTAATTACAATCTTTAAGGGTTTATTTTCCTTTTGGGATCGTTAGAGAAATATTTGATATTATTTTCGTCTAGGTATTTGGTTAGGGAGCGATGTTCTTCAGGAGAGCTTACGCTTAGTTTCAGTAGTTCAGAGAATCTGGCAACTACAAGGTAACCCATGGTTACATTTAGTCTGTTAATTAATGAACGGTAATCCTTGTCGATGTTTATCATAATGGGGGTACTTTGGGTTTCTTGGCTATAAGATCCGGATCGACATTTTTAGTATCAATAATTATATTATCATCTTCAGCAGGTAAATCCGTTAAAGCGTCAAAAGAGTTGGTACAGTTAATTCCATTTTGGTCGCAGGGACCAGCTAAAGTTCCCGTAGTAGTCACATGGTTGATGTTAGGCTTTTTAGTTGAGGGTGTATCAGCTTTACTAGATCGCTTTCGAGAATTAGAGAGTTTGGTATTAATTTTACGAGTATCGGTTTTCCACTCCAAAATAGATTGGTCAAGTTCTTGCCACTGTTCTTGATATGCTTGGCTTGGAAGTTTGGGGAGTGGGATGCCCGCTCAGGTGGGACGAAATTATTTAGATCAAATTTCGACATTGTTACTTTTGTTGTATATATATACGTCTTTGAGGATTGTTATTCAATCGTGGAAAATGAATCACGTTGGCGCGGTGTAGAAGTTTGGAGAGTTGGGTGTCAGCTCAGGTGTGACCTCGTTATCTGACAGTGGTTCAAAATTACGTGGCGTCGGTCTCGGATTTTTCCTTTCGGGTTTGATACCAGATCGTCGCCAATAGCCCGTATGTCGCTCTAGTGCGACCTTAAGTTAAAATACCTACTATACAAAAAGTTGAGCAATAAATCAGTTATCTAAACAAGCAATTATGGCAGATTAAAAGTTATTTTCAACAAAGAGGAATGAACTTCAAAGGTATTGTATAGGTCCTGTCAAATTTATAAGAGACTTTCTCGGTAAGCTGAATTTTCTTGTTGGTGGGAATATTACGACAGAATGTGTCCTTAACGTATTCCAAACGTTACGTCATTTGGTTTCATTTTCGAATAGATCTCAGCACTTCGCCGAAAGAAAAAAAAAACTTTCAAGAATGAACTCTGAATTGAAATGTTGTATGATGATGAATTTGGTCAAGATTAAACGCCAAACATCGCCAAAACGGTGTCAAATCACATTTTAAGCTAACTCCCATATGCGTCATGCGAGAGCTTTTGTGTGGCGGAAGTAAATTTTTGCATTCCATCCCTGGTTTGTCTGTTTACATCAGTAAAAAAAGTACGTGTTAAGCAAAGTTTACACAAGATTTAATATCAGCTTCCACAAGCAAAATTTCAATATGAAAATAATAAAGTGAACGTAATCTAATCTATAAATAACAAGAGCTAATATAATTTTCATTGAACAATAAATGAATAGCGAAAGTAATATACTGTACAGAAGTAATGGCAGTTTTTGATGGTAAGCCTTTTTACATCGAACAATTAATCCATTGTAACGATTTCGAAAGTAGTAAATAGGAATATCAGATTGTTGTAAACACCAATAGTTGGATATCTAGATACAGATATAAAGAAAGTTTTTCACTGACAAAAGAGAAGGCAAAAAATTGTTGTTTTTCTGAACAAAAGCCATCTAAAAATAACTTAAAGTTACGTAATAATCGTTATGACATTATTCGAAATATTGAATTTCCTAACCATCTAAGAGATAAAGAGTGCGAACGTAACGCTATCTCTTTTATTTTCACTTCCATTTCTTATCTACTTTATTGATTAGTTAGTTTTCATCTATTGCAGGTGGCTATGCAGGTGTAAATTGAACGTGATGTTTTACTAGTTTGCTACAGAAAGAGAGGCTATGTTTAAAATTGTCTCAATTCTGTAACATAGCTAGACTGAAAACCTTTTGAATTAGTGTTGGTATGAGGACAGAGAGAAGTTCATCTGAACGACTATTGTACAAGTGTACGTATCACACACAATTCAGGAACGTCCGTGTAAAAATAAATATTAAAACATGTGTAGTCGAAAGTTATTCTAAAAACTTGGGGAAACACGCAAACGATATTTTAAATGCAATGTTTAATTATTCGGAACTCGAAGCTTTTAACGTTATTTACATTTATCATGGCGTAATTTTTAATAAATTTTTATGAGTTAATTTTTTTCTTGAAAAAAATCGTAACAGTTCTTTGAATTTACTTCTCCTCAGTGGTTTTATATTTAGAGTCAGAACCTTTTTACAACATTTATAAAGTATTTTCTTCTGGGCATGAACGGAAGTAGTAAGAACTGTGCATTGAAATCCTCTTCAGAAGTGTTAATTCCGACACATTATTGCAGGTTGGAGATGTAGGTAAGCCTATAGTGGCAAAACTATACCCTTTCAGGTGACCTTGGGTATCAAATGCGTTTGAGTCACGTTTTGTGGCAGATGTTAAGCGGCTAATATAACAGAAAAAGACACACGTGAATCTTCAAATTTGTTGCTCTAATTACCACTAGGGTTACCAATTTTCCCGTATTGGCAGGAATTTAAGTAGTGGTCAAGAATCCCGGTTAAATGTCAAATTGCCACGGACTTTCAGAGAAAGCTATCGACTCGAATATCACCAACACTCCAAAATAGTTATTTTCATTGCACATGACTACGTGTCCATCCAATGAACGTCCGTTCCCCACTACTATATATGTCAGTTCTTTCAGAGCGGGATCATTGTGATGAAATGGTATTAGTTGCTTTTTAATTATATTATAATGTGTTTGAATTTTTTTTAATTGGAGCTGGAGACGAACACAAATTTTCCTATTCGACTTTCTTAAAATAGAATTAGGAACACTTTCGGTTCTGTTAGTTTAACTAAACACGAACAATATCTCTATTTTGTATACGAACATTACCATTTTTATTTTTTAATAGTTTCAATGCAACAAGAGGTTAGGTTATTATGATTACTATGTATATGAGAGGTGATTACTATGAGTACTATGTATCAAGTTCGTATAATAATTAAAATTAAAAAAAAAAAAAACATAAAAATAACTATGATTATTTATTACAAATTTTTTGTGCATGAAAATATTTCTTAGGAAAACTAGGTGTGTTATATTAAGTGATTTCTCAGTGGATGATATTGTGAAATTATAAGTATATATATTTCAGTTTGGGGCAATATGTCCCGGAATTGTCTCAGAAAAAGTTGGCAACCCTAATTACCACTGATGTTTAGAATTCAGATTGCAATGCTTGTATTAGTGGGGTGATGCAACGTTTCGTCCCGTGTTTGGCGCTAGATTTAGCATTGCATCGCAAAAGCGAAGTGTTATTTACTTCACACGTGGGAAGTCACGATGTTTGAAAGAAGAAATTTCAGCGAGTACTTGGAATAAAAATTTCGCCATTGGTTTTTTCTAAAATTTTTTGTTAATTATTAAAAATGGCAGAAAATAAGGAGCATCCAACCGAACGGCACATTCTATATTGATTAAATGTAATTGCTTGTAATTAAACAATTTTTATTCACTTTTTGTCCAAAAAAAAAAAAAAAAAAAAAAAAAAAACGGAACGAACTTTTGTGTGTGAACTAACCCAATAGATGCTTAACGCTTACGTTTGCAAAAAAAAGGAAATTATGCAAACAAAAATGCGTTTTGAAAAAATGACTTTACTAACTCGCTATTTTTTATTACTTCTAATGGAAATAAACTTGACTGAATACTTTCGAGTTCGTAAAACATTCGTCAAAAATCAGTATTTAAATCAAAAGTTGCTATTTTAGACAAAACAAAAATTTAGTACTTTGAATTATTGTCAGGGCAGGTTGAAAGGTTTAGCAAAGATTAGAAAAAAGGTTCATTAATTAACGCCACATTGGAACAACACAACTGGCTATCGGTAACGATCCGGGATCAATTCCGAAGGGACAGATCTGTGAATTAGGATAAGAAAACTGTTCTGTTTTCTTAACATGCAATATTGAGAAAACATTACTAAAAAATAGTTGAGCATTATTAACATTGACGTAAATTATATCTAATACATGTTTTTGAAAATCTATTTTCGGGAATGAAAAGACTACTACTTCCGAGGTGCATTAAATAGATACCTGGAATATGACATAATATTACTGCTCTTCAATCGCTTAGTGAATTTTCAATCCTTTATGCAAAAACATATTCTAATAAAACTTTATTAGAATATTAATAGCAATAATTATAATAATATTACTAACAATAACTTATTAGTATTAATAGCAATAACTTAATATTTTAATAAATACTTCTGACTGCATTTGGAAAATAATTTAAAATATTAGAATAGTCAATAATTCGACGAAATATAAATTATTCATCGCGCATAGAACAAATGGAAAAAGAATGTGCATAGATCTGTTTGAGCTAATTTCAACGTAGCTATTTACGAAACAACGAACATTTCCGATTTGCTACTTTAAATATTTACTCGGGGGCTCGCCCCCTGCTCGCTAACGCTCGCCAACCCCCGGAGTATTGCTTTGGAATCCTCATTGGTTCGCGCAGCGACGCTACGCACGCATCAATGAAGACATGTGTCCTAGCAGAAGGGATTGTTTACAAAATATTATATTCCAAAAAAATATTTTTCAAATCAAATTTTTTTTAAATTTTTACAGAAAAGATATATACTGTACTTTTGGAATCAGAATTTAAATGAAAACTTTGAGCAAATTTTGACTCGAAATGCAAGAGTGTACATTTCCCCAGCACTCAAGCCACCCACATTTTTTCATTGAGTTTGTTGTCGAAAGTTGTAGTGCAAGCGTTTAGTTGAACTACAATGGTTGGCCTTGAAAAGGACCTATTTTTAAATGGCCCTGAAAAGATACTCCGCTTTCTTTGATTTCTAATTATAAACTGCAACAGCTCGATTAAAATTCATATTTTTTTCAATAAAATTTCATTCGATAACGCTATAAATTCAATTGAGGCTCGTGGCTACGTGGTAAACAAACAATCGTACAATGTTGCCAAAACGCCATAACAAATAACGTCTTTTTTGCGTGCCACGTAAGAAAATTAATTATAACTATGGGGCCAGCCCCCTGCTCGCTAAAGCTCGCCAACCCCCAGAGGATTGCAAAGCAATCCTCATTGGTTCGCTGCGCGAACCTATGCTCGCTTCGCTCGCATCAATGAAGACATGTGTCCTAGCAGAAAGGATTGTTTACAAAATATGATACTCCAAAAAAATATTTTTCAAACCTAAATGTGCTATATTACAGAAAATATAAACAGTACCCTGGAATCAGAATTCAAATGAAAACTTTCAGCAAATTTTTATTCGAAATGTGAGCGCTGCTTTGGAAATTGAATACCCAGTATGTTGTTTGTGTACATTTCCAGCACTCTCGAGTCACCCACACTTTTTCATTGAGTTTGTTGTCGAAAGTTAAAGCGCAAGCGTCTTATTGAACTATAATTGTTGGCCCTGAAAAGGACCGTTTTTTAAATGGCACTGAAATGATCCTCCGCTTTCTTTGATTTCTAATTCTAAACTGCAACAGCTCGACTAAAACTTTCTTTTCAATAAAATTTCATCCGATATCGCTATAAAATCAATTGAGGCGCGTGGCTACGTGGTTAACAAATAATCGTACAATGTTGCCGAAACGCGATAACAAATAACGTCTTTTTTGCGTGCCACGCAAGAGAATTATATATATAGATTTTTTATGAATTAGTATCCTCTAGGAATATCTGGTGTGCACTCTTGGTAAACCTGTTCGTATGGCTGTATCTGGCCTGGCAAGCCTTTTCAGATGAACGTATCTGGTCTGTGGGGCAGAGGGAAATATCTGGCCTACATGCCCAGTAAATCTGTCACAAGGCCGTATCTGAATCGCGGGCCGGGTAAACCTGTCCATAGGGTCGTAACTGGCCTTGCAATAAATGTCCGAAGTGCCATATGTGGACTGCGGGCAGGGTAAGAAGTCTGGAGGGAAGCATATGAATGCGGGCCGGTTGACCCTGTCCGGAGGGTCGTAAGTTACGGATGACGAGTCTAATTTTTCATTCAAACAAGTACAAAATTAAACATGTACATTCTTGTTCATGACAAGAGTGATTGATGCAACGAGACTCTCTTTGAATCAAATTATTCAATCGTTCTCTACATAAATAAACTTTATTTAATCTGACTCCATACATAGAAATATTTACACGGCTGCGTTATCTGACACCGGCCGGGTCTGATAACTTGGCTTGATGATTAGCTAGCCATGGGCTAGCCCGGCGTTGCCAGTGTAACACCGTGATGTAAGGTATTAATCTGGTGTAAAAATTTCCGCAGATTTCAAATCCGTTGAAGATATATTCAATTAAAAAATTATTTATTTAAAGAAATTCATATTTTTAGGTATCAATCTAAACTGAATTTTCCGCAGATTTCAAATCCATTGAAATTTTTACTCTATATTTAACGGTCTAGGAGGTAGGAAAAAGAAGTGTGACTACAGTTAAAAGATTTATCGTCTGGCTGGATAAACATTTCTCCGCGCATAATCAAAGCGGAAACGAAAGAAATAATTTTCTCCGCGTTCAAAATGAAAGCTGAAACGTAAAAAATAATTTTCTGACTGTTCTCCGAAGCGATGAAAAAAACTTGGCATGGTTCCAAGATCATGTGGGTAGAAAAGTTAAGATTGGGGCTATTCATCTTTCGTCCTGACGAAGAACCAGGTAGAGAATAAAACTATTAAATTCATTTAAAAATCTTCTAGATTGAATTTTAAAATTTCGAAGCGACCCAAACATTGCAAAAAATTCGGAATACCTGTGTGCCAAATCTCATTGCTGTAAGTGCCATAGAATCGTCAAGATTTTGCGCCCACAAAAAAAAAAAAAAACAGACAGACACTTATTTTTATAATATTACAGATTCTTTTTTAGAACAAACGCTGAGATCAGAAACTGTGCGATCTCTCTCATACTGTTGCCATTCTTATCAAACGAAAATATAACAGTAACTACTGTGCAAACGATAATACGAAAATATAACAGTAATTAGTGTACAGACGATAATATAACAGTAAATAATGTGTAAACGATAATTCGAAATACTTTTTTTTAAAAAAATCTGTACCCAAGGGGTTAATCCGAGCTCTTGATTCCAACTATTCAACAAAAACATTCTAATTGTTATTCACAATCTGAGGATACAGAAATAACTTTCCTTACCTTGCATATCAATTCCGTATTGAAATGAACGATTATAATCCACTAAATTAAATAGCATCACATATTCTGCCAGCGTAACCGGTTGAAAATAAGCATACAATTATACGTATACAAACATTCCGTGTGAAACAAAGTGCAGCAGAATTAAGACGCTAAGCACATGTTTTAAATGACTACAAGTATAAAGATGAATCATTGTGCAACCCCCAATGCTTACAAGTCGTATAATTTCGATTCGTCATCGTCGCAAAACTGGCTCCGCCTTTTCACCTTTTGACGTCATCTTCAAATGAGTAGTCAGAAAGTTTCCTGATGTCAAACACGTCTGCATAGACAGCCGAAAATGTCTGTACATAAATTTGAATACACGCTAATTGAAAGAAAATGTCAAAATGTGGCGATTTTATTGAAGGCTATATTCAGACAAACATGTATGCAAATTACAAAAATTGCGTGATACAAAAGGGAAATAATAGTCACACTAAGAAAATAAATTAACTCATTTCTAAATTTTTGAAAACTAGTGGAGTAAAATTTTGTTCTGTCCTATGTTTGTAAGTCGTTATCTTTGTTTTTTAAGACGATGTTTAAGATGGGAAAATCGACTAGAATCTCTTATCAAACCATGGATTTTTCAAAGGTTTCTCCAAACATATCGACTTCTTTTGAGCTTAAAAGTTAGATTATTAAACTGCTGTTTTGAAGTTAGGTTGATTATTTTTTTATGGTACAATTTCTCTCTCTCCAAGTCAAGCTGTATTTAAAGTTATCGCATCAATAAAAGAGAGGATTTAATTTCAATATATATTGGTGCATGATAAACTTTTCTGTTTTATAGTTACCTATAGACAGATTTTCATATATAGTAAAATAAAACTTTTATATTTGGTATTCACACTGGTTATACACATAGATATAGTTGCACCTCATGATTTCTGCTTTCATTCGCCTTGTTCTTTTGAATAAAGGAATATATTTTAGCAAAGTTCTTTCGCATATTACTGCCAATGACAATCACTATTTTTATCACTTATATTGAAAATAAACTCGACTGATTCGTTACAAAAATAGTCGTCTAAGCTGTTTTAAATCAAATGCGTTACTAGAAGTTTGTATGACTAACGGAACTCTTGTGTTAATTGACCGAGATCGTTTACACCACACATATAATTGACAAATTTGGGATAACAGTTGTCACGACTCAAACCTACGTTCAAAGCAATTTCTTTCAAATTTACATTCCGTTTCGACAATATTTTGAACCGAAAACCAATTTTTCTCAATTTTCGAAACAACTGAAATTTAAGATTTTTTTGGGGGGGGAATATAGTTGATAATTAAATGTATAGATGGCACCACGAATAGATTTTTCAATAATTCCCTCATTCAAAGTGTTCTATTGTACGCTTAAATCTGGGTTTAAGAAAAGTTCATGAAAAATAATGTTCTGTCTCCATTTCATAATTATTTATATTTTTATGCCTTTATCATTTTAGAAATTCAGTCATTGTCAAACAAAAAAGGCACTCTGTGCCAAACTGCTCCACCTTTTACATCATTAATTTGTATTCCAAAATATTTTTTCCTCAGAAAACATTTAATGCACAAAACGTTTTGTTCTGTATAATTATGAGATCCTGAGCATTTGTCCATTCATTTGCATCAGCAGATAGAAAGTTAGTTAATTTTTTTTGTGAAACTTAATTTCATTAAAATAATCGGTTAAATAAGTATAAAGCACTTTTAAAAGTGAATTCCAATGAATAATTTCAATACATTTTTTTTCACGTTTCACTTAAAAAGTTCTGGAGAAATAATAACACTTTTATTAACTCCCGTCAAAAAATTTCCGATGTCCGATGAGTGAATATTTATTTCAAAGCCAAAATTTTCATGACCAATAAAATTAACATTTCACCTTTGCGATTCAATTAAAATGTTTACCAAAATGCTATCCACCAGTTTCAAACGTAAATTTTCTTTGCAAATTAAAAAAAAAAAAAAATTATATTATTTTTTTTTTAATTTCTTTACAGTTCGAAGGTTTTGTCAAAAAGAAACAAAGCAAACAAGTCTTAGCAAACACAGCTACAAAAGACTCCTTGACATAAAAAATCTGATCAAGTAATAACTATTTTCGTCACCCATAAAAACCTTTTTATTGACAATCTGTTTTTGTTTTCCCCATTCATGCTATCAGTTTCAGCTGTCCCCGCAATCTTTTCAACAAGAAAACAGTGAAAGGTATTTGAAGAACTCTGTCGTGTGTGAGCAGCCATGCTTGTGCAAATAATTTATATCCAAAAAAAACCAGAGAAATAATCATTAAAAATCAATTAATTGCATTTTTTTCATTGACTTACGTAGTCCTCGGTAGTATAGTGGTCAGTATCCCCGCCTGTCACGCGGGAGACCGGGGTTCGATTCCCCGCCGGGGAGGATTATTTTTGATTATTGATTTTTTTTATTTGATTATTTACATTATTTACCAGTGATTGAAGGAATTTCCAAGTTTATTTTTCAATTTTGCTCGTTTGCAGCAGGAAAATGTTTTCTGAATTAAAAAATTTTTGGCAATATTTAGAATACATTTTAAGTACCTCATATAATTTTCAATTTAATTCTTTTGGATTTCTAAATTTGTAAAATTTAATAACACATGTTTTCTGGATACCTACGTTCAATGCTTAACTTTTGTTTCATTCATTTCAGTAATCTGTGCTTGCATAGAAATGATATGCGCATTACTCACTTCAGTATGAACAAATCGATTAAATATCGATTTAACTAATCTGAATCAATATTTTAACATAATCGTAGATTTACTGAAGCAGAGAAATTTGTAACATGAAGTTTAAATCGGTGCAGACCACATGTAATGAAAAACAGTTAATGATCACAGAGAAAGAATTATAGCCAAAAACATATTGACTGCAATACGGAATTTTTTCAAAAATGCACTTAAAACTCAAGAGTTGTTTCCAAAATTCCGATAAGACAACGTACCAGATTAGATAATTATGTTACAGTGCACTTCACTTTATCGGACCACTTTGGTTCGACATGGTCCCATTAACGGGCTGTTCTGATTATCCGATTATATTTTAAGAAAGGCTATAACGCTCGCCACTTTATAATTACATATATCGCACCCCCCGGCAAAGAGAAGTGACACAACTCGAAATTGCAGAATTTGAGAAACACATCACAACTGAAAGGATACTATAAAACTTATATTGAAATAGTATAAGATTCTTTTAAATTTTACGTAAGTATTTATTGGTAACTTCTATTATATTCTATAGCAGGGGTTCCCAACCTTTTAGTAACTACATACCACTTGAAATTTTTAAGAATTTTTGGCGTACAACCGGTCCAAAATTTTTTTAGAAACATATATCTAATGTCCGAAAAGTGCCCAATGGCTTGTATTATTTTAATTAAAATACTAAGAAAGCTTCATATTTTATGATTAATGCATTGTATTTCGTACTAATGATATTTTAATAAAGGAAAAAATAAAACGATCATTGAAAATTACAATTTTTTTTTAATCAACGGTCTAAAAACTAATAAATATTTCGTGCGAATTATCTCGTGCGTATTTCTCATACATAAAGATAAAGGAATTATTCGTAAAACGATGTGACAATGAGAGATATGAACTTAATTTCGCCGAAATAGCCATTGAATAGAAATAGATAATCAGCAACAAAGTTTATTTAAATAATGTGCTACTGTTAGCGTCATTTATTACAAAGTAATAAAAACGTTAATCACAAAATTGATTTCATACAATCCCATTTTTCCTATAACGTGGTTGTACATACTAAAAAATCGAACAAACATCGTAGAATATTTGGGTCGCTCGTATAGTACTTGCGTACCACCTGAAACGTTGGAATCCCTGTTCTATAGAATAGTAATATAACACGCTAGGGCACCTCATACATATTTTTCAATGACGTAACATAAAATTTTTTATTTTTGACTTGTGTCACTTTTCTTGCCAGGGTGCGATATATATGAACAGTACACTAATTTGTACTAATAACAAAATCATAAAGAATGTTATAAAAAACAACTTAGCTTTATTGGTTTATAAAATATTGTGTAATCAACGTTTGGTTATGCCGCTCATTATTGACTGATGATACAAAAGAATGTAGCTTGTAAGCCGCTTTCTTGACACTATCATCGTCGCTGTTTTTTGCAAAAACAATATTCAATTTCTCTTGGCATGGAAGGGTTTCGTAGCGGGTGTTTTCGGGGACTTCTTCCTCTGATTCAGAATGTTTCTGGTGTTTCTTCTGACCGATTGGCCATAATATCTTGAACAATATCTTCTTCTGAAAAGGAGTCGCGGCAATGGACAGACGTATTAACATTGACGAAAGCTTGGAAATCTTCGGTGTTCATTTCAACATCGATTTCAGAGAATGCTGTAATAGAGGAAATGTTGTCTTCTGCTGATGACGAAGACGGAGCGATGAAACCCGCTTTGGCAAATATGTTTCGACTTTCACAGATTTCCTGCTAACTGCAATCATTTCTAGTCTCGAATGTAGATTTACCTTACGAGATAACTCGATTGCAGTAAATTTAGCACTGTTCTCTGAGTTGAAGTAACAGACGATTTTTTCAAGAACCAGCTTCCTTCAGAGGGTTTTCTAGTTTTTGATAACCCCCTGAGCCAAAGGGTAAATGACTAAGATTTTCTTGAACGACAACAACAACAAAAATCAGACGAATATTCTTCGTTGCTACATTAGGGTGTGCGGAACAAGTGTTCTTCCTTCTAACAACAATTCTTCCTATTCCTTTGTCGCAACTGTACAACTCAGAAGGTGAATACGTTCCAAAATTTCGGGCAACAAATTCATAAACGAACTGTCTGCTCCTGGAATAAGGCATCCTTTTTATCACCATTTGCGACTTTGAAGCAAATGTCGTTGCGTTCACTATTAATTTGAATATTTTTTATATTCTTTGATCACTCAGGCGGCTGGACATATTTTTTTAACCGTTTAGTTTGCGAAATTTTATTCAAACTGCTCCGTTTGAACGACGTAATGTAGTCTATTTAACCGATGTGTTTTCTATGGTATTCAATAGCAAAAGATTCTGTTCACAAGGTAACTGTCCCCAATAAGCGACTGGTTCAATTATCCAGGGGTCCGATAAATATTTTTATTCCATTCATTTTTATCTGCACTATATTTTGTAATGGAAAAAGCATAAGCCTCTTTATCCGATTACAAAACAGAACTACGATAGCCTGGTTGGTGGAGTAACAGATAAGCAACCGGATTGTTGCAAGTTGGAATCCAACCAAAGACCGTCGTGTATATAGGGGGGCTGGTGACGTTAAACCTGCAGTGGCATCACATGTACTCACGTCGGTGTGGTGTGGAATTTCGGAGAGTGGATTGTCAGTTCAGGTGTGACCTCGTCATCTGACCGTGGATCCAAATTATATGGTGTTGCACTCAGATCTTTCCCTTCTAGTTTGATCCGGACCGTCGTTCAAAATCCTGTTGTCTTCTTCCAGTGCGTCGTTAACTAAATACCTATCAACGAGCCTGGTTTTAAGTGATTTCATTGAAAGCTTTTTTGAACAATCCTTGAAATCTGTTGCATACATCGAAATGCAAATGAGAAATTCATGTGCTTCCAAATTTTTAAATTCTGTTTAAAATGTTGCTTAACATTTGCGAATTTTATGTTTTAGTTCAATTTTTTTTCTTTACATTTGATCGACTGACTTACGATATGGTGGCTAATTTGATTTACTTGTATGCAAACTGTAATATGAATTAAAATATGGATAATGCATAGAAAATTAATTTCGTTTAGGCATTGGTATGTATAATTAAAGTCACACTGGAATAACACAACGGGTTTTTGTAAATACGCTTAAGACCTAGCAAGTTTTGCTAATTTATAATTTCTTTGTGAATACGTTTTGTGCATTAAATAATAATTTAATCTTTATAAACCATACTTGATACAAAAGCTTTTTAGTAGGAAACAGTGGAAATTTCATAACTATTGGATCATGATTGCAAAAGTTTCTTTTGAAAGTCCGCTAACCCTAAACATCTGAAATCACAGGTAGATGTTTCTCCAATTCTGGAAACTGATTATAGTCGCTCGGTTAGCCCCTCCTATTTCTAAACACCCTCTTTCTACGAAAAAATAACGGTTCTGAGAACACCAGCGTTTCCATAGTTGCACAATTAACCCTTAAAAACACTCCTGTATTCGCCAAGCGGCTAAATCGTATTGATCGCATTGACTAACATCGTTGGGACAAACTGACTGATTTGTGTGTACCAGAAAACTTCAGTCGCCTTGTATTATTGTGTTGAAGCATACGTTCGTTTCTTTTCTTTGTCGTTAGATGGCATTGCATCGCAGAAACCGAAGTGTTTTCTTCACACGTGGGGAGTTTTGATGTTGTCTGAAAGAAGGAATTTCAGCGAATACTCTCTTGAGGGGAAAAATTGTGTTAACCCCTTGGATACATTCGACGACCGAGTTTGCCCAAGTTACGGATGACGAGCCTAATTCTTCATTCAACCTAGGACAAAATTAATCATGTACATTAGGGTGGTCACAAAAAATCAATTTTCAAATTTCTACCGTGACACCCCCCCCCCCCCTAAAAGTTTCCCTATAGGCTAGAAAAATAGGATTGGCAAAGTTTCAGCTCAATCTGATAATATTAACCCGTGCCTCATTGAGGTTAAATACAAATCGCTGTTTTTCGTTAAGAAAAACAGCGATTTTTAGCAAAAAATCGTAGTTTTTACTCTTTAAAATCGAAACCACACGTCCTAGAAACCTGGTTCTTGTCTTATTACGTAGGAAATTTTATTGACTTGAAGTTTGAACTCATCTACCTTTTTACTAAAACTGATAGAATGGCATTTAACATTTTTCAGGTAAGGTCGTAGTGGATATCCTCAAAAGTGAATATTCATGCAAAGCCCTAAAATCATTACAATATTCAATCACATCTGCTTTCCAGATTTTGCTTATGTACTTTTCATTTTGTAGATTAAAAAGGCTTTTGTTGGAGGTATTTTCGAAAATAAATGCAACACCATTCAAATTCAAAATGAAGGAATTAGGGGTAAAGAAGAGGAAGCAAGGAGTAAAAAATGACAACAAATAGTGTTCAAATGTAATTTATTAATTATATGGTTGAATTATACATCATTATATAATTATTATTATTTAAATATACAAATTAAGTGGTAATTACAAATTAAGGTGGTAGTGTCTTAGATATTGAAGCTTTTAGAGTCTTGAAAAATGTGCTTACATTCAGATACATCTTGTGAGTGGTATTTAGCATTTTTCAGGCATTAGGTCATGACCCACAGAATTTAATTCTAGGTAGAAGTGTCATACGACCCCGCAGACAGCATTTCCGACAGCAAACAACTCATCTCA
Source organism: Metellina segmentata (assembly GCA_947359465.1). Lineage (NCBI taxonomy): Eukaryota > Metazoa > Arthropoda > Arachnida > Araneae > Tetragnathidae > Metellina > Metellina segmentata. Next base: position 102,110,230 of record OX375874.1, read on the forward strand.
TCAAAAATAGATACAGAAATTCCTATTTAGAGGGAGCTGTTGTGCACGGGGATGTGAAATGGCATCCAGATTTTTTGAGTAAAGAAAATGAGCGGATAGCTATTTTGATTACTTGTGGGGATGAAAAACAGTTGATAGGTGTTCCAATTCATGAAAATAGTAAGGAGATGACTACATTAGAAATATTTACACGACTGCGTTATCAGACATTCTTTTTTGGAATAAACGCGGAGATCAGAAGCTGTGCGATCTCTCTCATACTGTTGCCATTATAATGAAACGAAATTATAACAGTAACTAGTGTGCAAACGACAATACGAAAATATAACAGAACTTAGAGTGCAGACGATAATACGAAAATATAACAGCAACTAATGTGAAAACGATAGTCCGAACTATTTTTTCAAATAAATCTGTACCCAAGGGGTTAATGGGTAGTGTTTGTTAAATTTTGTTAAGCACTCAAAATGGCGGAAAATAAGGAGTATTTTTAGACATAGTATGGTTTTTTATTTCCGAAAAGACAAAAATGTTTTAGCAGACGCAAAAAAAAAGATTCGTGGTGTATAGGGGAAGGGTGTCGTTGACACGATTCGAAGTGTCGTAAGTGGTTCGGAAAGTGGATCAGTTCTTGAAGCAGAAACCTCAAAACTTCCATGAGCGCGGGATGATGCAGCTACAGGAGAGATTGAGAAAGGTCATCGAACAGAACGTCACATGCTAAATTGATACAATGTGATTTTTTGTAAATAAAATAACTTTTCTTCAACTTTTGTCAAAGAAGCGGGACGACTTTTTGTATCAGCCCAATGTTTAGTCGGATAGCAGTCCATGTAAATTTTGAAACATCCACTGCAGATTACAATTTTACAATGGAATTTGATTCATATTTCAACCACTGTGCAACTTTTTTCAACGAAACGGGACGAATTTTTGTATCAGCCCATGTTGTTGTTTCTTATGCCTACACTGGCAGACCAGAGGAGTGCCAGGCCCGTCGAAGACGGCAAGAGGCGAGGAGGGTGCGCCTTCCATGTAATTGAGCCCCATTGGGAGGAAGTCCGACTTTGCTCGACATACATGACACATCCGTTTTACAGGAAGGTCCCTTTCATACATCCATTCACTCACACATATCGTAATTTAGATCCCAATCAGAGGCCGATAACCCCCTGATCAGGTACCCCCAGCGGTATTGATTTGGTATGGGAACATGGGGGACATTGTGACCAATCAGCCCATTGTTCAGTCGGATAGCAGTCCATGGAAATTTTGATACATCTACTGCTTATACAATTTTACAATAGAATTTGATTCATATTTCAACCACTGTGCAACTTTCTTCAATTTTTGTCAAAGAAACGGGACGAATTTTTGCATCAGCCCAATGAATAGGTCCACGGAAATTTTGAACCATCCACTGCAGATTACAATTTTACAGTGGAATTTAATTCATATTTCAATCACTGCAACTTTTTTCAACGAAACGGGACGAATTTTTGCATCAGCCCACTGTTTAGTCGGATAGCAAGTCCATGGAAATTTTTAAACATCCACTGTAGATTACAATTTTACAAAGAATTTGATTCATATTTCAACCACTGACCGATTTAAAATCTGCGGAACTCATTCTTAAAATTATTGTTTTATCTTTTTAATGTTTTCAGTATCAGTAAGATTTAATTTGTACAGCTCGATTTTTAAATTTTAATCTAAAATATTTTTTAATTTATTTATTAGCATTGCCGCGTTGTCTGTGGTGTTGGTTTGCGTAGCAAGTGGGAATACGTTGCAATCACCGGGGTTGTTGAGTGTTAGCGAGCAGTGGTCACACCTGACCCCACGAAAACAACTGTCACGGTTAGCCACGCAGTGGCTAGCTTTTTTACATGCATAACTCTTTTAACACTTCTAACAGTTTGTTGATTGCCTTCTTTATGGATCAAAATCAAGTAGATGAAATAGAATATCGAAAGACAAGTTCAAATTTTCAAAAACATCCAAACATAATATTTCCGTGATAAAAAAAAATATTTCGCATAAAGAGCAATCAATTCGACGAAAGCGATTTTAATTCGATAAAAGAATTTCTAATTCGAAATAAACTATTCTAATTTCGACTTTAAAATTATCCTGCAATCTCTTAGCAAATATCTCTCCCGTAATAAATATTATAAAAATTATCCTACAGCTATGGGGGACTGAAAAATATTCTTTATAATATTAAATAGGACGCATTCCCTCAAAATAGATAAAAATGTCAACATTTTTTTTATTATCGTTTATTAATTACTAGTTACTGCGTGGCTATTAGTCCGGCGTTGACCTTGGTATAAGTTATTAAACTGGTGTAAAATTTTCTGCAGATTTTAAATCTGTTGAAATTTTCAATCTATCTTTAGCGATTCCGATTTTACGAAAAACAATTAACAATCCCATTCAAAATGTTTTTTATTTTTTGCTCTCATTCCCTGAAATGGAATAGGACAGGAAATGTAATCTGTTTCTTTTTTTTTTAACGCGAAGGGCAGAAAATGCAATCGGTTTCAAGTGACGACACAATATATTGCGAAAAAATAAAAGATACATTCATTTTAAAATTTATTTTTTTGAAGAAAATCATATTTTTAGGTATCGATTTAAAATTAAATTTCCCGCAGATTTCAAGTCCGTCGAAATTTTTACTCAATCTTTAACGGTCTAGGAGATAGAAAAAAAAGAACTGTGACTCCAGTTAAAAGGTTTCTCGTCTGGCTGGAAAATCATTCCTCCGCGCAAAATCAAAGCGGAAACGAAAAAAAAAATTCATAAGTTCGCCATCTGACCGTGTTTCTAAATGGCGGGGTGTTGTCCTCGGACCTTTCCCTTAGGGGATTGATCTCGGACCGTCGTCAATAGCCCGCTGTGTTGCGTAAATTAAAATTACCATTACCTGATTTAAAGAAGAAGAAAAAAACAGTCAAAATATTACAATTTTACGAAATATTAGACTAATTTTGAAATAAGTGTGTCATAATAATACAATTTAACCCTACACTAAACTTAATTTCAAAATAAGAGCAATTAATCGATTCTATAACACAAACTTAAAGATCATCCAGCAATTTCATAAGGAATCCTATTTCTCAGTCAAAACTACAAAAGACAACACCAACCGTCGAAATCGATCCACATGATTCAATTCCTGATTCATATCTTCCGAAGCAATCCGCTTTTAGGTATAAGCCTATTATGTAGGAGTTACTATAACATAAGACAGAATCATAATCCCCAAGTCACAAAACTAAATCTGAATTAATCACACAGCACCACCCTACTGAAATGTAGTCGCTTTTCCCTGCGATAAAAACAGCGTCCCCAACAAAGCGCTTTGCTTCGGAAGCAGAAAAGATAAGAGAGGGAAATCATTTCCCCTTAAGGCTGCTTTTGGTGAAGAATTACAAGGGATTGGGTCACGGTCCGGAACGTCCAAGAATGCCGTGAAATGCCGTAACCGGAAACACACATTTGCTTGTCCTTTCGCTGGGCTCTTAATTAGGAAGTAGCTATGTTTAGGAAGTTATTTCCTAGAGAAAGTTGGGTTTGGGTATAAAATGGGCCCCCAGTCATGGCTGAAGCATCATACCTCCACCAGCTCTTCCACTGTCAAGTAAGTTGAGTTCTGTCCTTTACTTTCGAAAAATAAATAGCAGTTTAAGTAAATATCGATCAAATTGAATGATCTGCATTTTTCTGTAGTATGAGGTTTTCATCGAGTTATTGAGTAGCAGTAACGATTTAATGTTTTCAAATATGTTGTTTTAAATATTTCCTAGTCTTCCTGTATCTTCTCTTTTTAGATAGGAACAAGTATCCATTTTTTAAATGACATATGACAGACCCAAATGTGTTAGTTATACTTTTACTTAAAACTTAACCCTGTATTTTATTTATTCAATTTTTTAAAATTCTAGTCATCTTATATTGCCATTTCAGATAAGTATAAGTGTAGCATTTTTTAAACAGACGAATTAAATTTGATAGAGACTGAGTTTTCTTAACTTTTAATCCTGAATTTTATGTCTAGGTACTCCCATACATTAGAAGTTTTTGTGATTGGAAAAAATATTAGCTTCGTTCAATTATTAAAAGAGTATCAAACCTATCTAGAAATTAAAAATATGTAGTTCAGCCTAAATTAAAAAATATAAGTGGAACATTTTTATTGGTGTGTGTGTTCTCTAAGTTTACTTTAAAGTAGAGACATAAATTAATTTGAATTAATCAGATAACTTGTAGATCACTACACACTAAACTTAAGAACCGAGTGCGATGAAAGGATGTAAATATAAGCGACACTTAGAAAACCCCAAAGTGTCGAGATTTAAAATAATTTCTAAAGTGCATAGAGCAAGAGGAATCTCGTGTTCTTTAGGATATGCTGAACTTAATGGTTCATTGTTAGCTCCTGTTAGGAATAATTTCTTTAGAACTAGTCCCACTGTCTTGAAATCGTAGCTCTTACTTTAAGAATCACTAATCTTCAGAGACCATAGCTGGCTCATTATTAATCATTGATTTTTGTGTATCCTTGCTAGCTCATTTGAGAAATCGCTGTTCATTGCACTTCTCTTCACTCTTCACTTCTTCATCACTCACAGCCTTCGATTTAGGAATAATCGATCGCCCTGAACCACTGCAAACTCACTTTATGAAACACTGTCTTGTGGTGGCGATTTTGGAATCGCTGTTAAGGAGACAAGTGCACAAAAATATTTCAAAACTTCGATTATTTTTTTATAAATTTAAATAAATTTTTTTACAGTTCTGTTTAAAGGAATACATTATTTATGGAGATACTTTGAGTAAAACTATTTTAAATAATGTTTTGAAAAATATATACTTGTGCATTTTAAAGTAAGTTTAATTTTATTCTTTAAACTTCACTATCTCAAAATGTGCATTTTTTATAGAAAGAACATTGCTCTCCAAGTATCATGGTCATAAAAAAAATTCAAATCATTACACACAAAAGATTCTGAGAAAATGTTTCTTAAAATTTGACCTTTTTAACATTACGGATATAGGACAGCATCGGTCCCCTTAACTATTAGGTACCTCATTATTAACAAAACTGACCCGATATTTTTAGACAAGATACCTCGTCATTTAATAACGAATAAGAGAACCGACCAGATCTTGATCTCGTGATCATTGAAAAGTCGACAATGTCTTGATGACGAAATACGTCTTCATTAGCAAAATTGGACCGAGCTTGTAGATCGAAATATCTTGTCGCAACCACTTGAATGGTTAGGGATCAGTGCAAGTTTCTATGCAGTCACTACTTTCTCTCACTTCATAAGTCTCCGATATACGTGAACTTCACTCTCTCTCTCAATTCCTCTTCTGAGTAACTGATAACTAAAACATGCATTTCGTTATTCACAGAAATCACCAGAACCCAACCTCACGAAATGGCTTCTTCTCACAAGATCCTCTGCCTTTGCATCTGTCTGATGGTTGCCTCCATTGGAGTCCTGGTGGAAGCAGGCCATGGCATGAGTGGCCTGCTAGGAGGAGGAGGAGGTGGACGAGGAGGAGGTGGAATAGAATTTATCCTGGCAGCAGGCCTCCTCGCTAAATTGCTCTCCAAACATCATGGTCACCACCACCACCATGGTCACCACCATCATGGCCACCACCATCATGGTCACCACCATGGCCACCACCACGGACTTGCACTTCACCAGGGCTTTGCCCTTCAGCAGGAGCAGGAAAGGTCTGCTCATCAAGGACTTGCCCTCCACCAAGGCTTTGCTCTTCAGCAGGAGCAGGAAAGGGCTGCTCATCCAGAACTTGCCCTTCACCAAGGCTTTGCTCTTCAGCAGGAGCAGGAGAGGACTGCTCATCAAGGACTTGTTTTACCACAGGAACATATTCTGCAACAGGCTCAAGCGCAGGCCTTACATCAAGTTCAAGCCATTCGACATGCCCAGGCTCAGGCCTTCCAACAAGCCCAGGCACTTCAGTTTCTCCCCCAAGCCTTGGGGCAGGAGTACCGACATGCCCTTGGGGCCCAAGGCTTTCAGTTTCAGTAATATAGATAAGATTCGAGTGCCAAATGCTTATTGAGCCTAATGTAATAAAGCTCGTTGTTGTATAATTGTATAGAAATAATCCAATCACTGTAAAAAATCATGTTATTTTAGTGTAAATAAATGCTTATTAGCTTATATATTGTATGCATTTTTTATTTATTAACGTAAAGTTTTGTCTATTCTTATGCTCAAGTGTGTTAAGGAAAGGAAAATCTAGGCCACTCACTGGAGCAGCATTGAACAAAAGACAGGCGCATGCACACTCCATTTCTGTATAAAATACAATGCAGCAATTCTGCAATGTAACTAACACACTTTCCATATAAGAATGTCAAAGAATAATTTAAAATTGATTTTGTAGGAATAGTATCTGAATTGCATATAACATTCATCCATATGGGACATTTCTCAAATTTTCACCAGTAAAATTCAACCGTCTTATAGTTTTAAATTTGAAAACCAATTGAAAGTTTTTATATGTAATTTAATATTTATAAATAAGTTATGTGGATTTAACATTTTATGAACTGTTGAATACAGTTAAAGTTACCTTTGAAGCCCACAACAACCATAAAATATACTTTAAATAGAAAGACTACATAGGTAGTTGGTTATTTTACTTAACGTCGCACTGGAACAACACAACAGGCTGGACGACGGTCTAGGATCCGAAGGGAAGATCGAGGACAACACCAAGTAATTTTGAACCACTCGGACACCATACAGAATAGGTTCCAATATGAAGGAATTCTAAAGGAAGACAAGCAAAATATTCAATAGGATCGAAAGAATTTCTGTGCTCGAATCAGAGCTTAATACTTGAAAGTTTAGACAGCGCAACCTTTTGAAAAGTGGATAAACCATTATAAATTTGAAAATTGATCTCCTGAGAAATTTGATACGATATATAAATTTCTTTCTTTCTTAAATGGACACATTCTTTAATCCTTTTTATAAAGTATCGCTTCATGTCCTTTAATTCTTTATTTTATTGTTACTCCTAATTTCATGTTCGGCACAGAAATTGGTATTATTTGTATTCAGGAAAACAAATGTACAAACGACTGACAAAATATATGTAAGGCAGAGTTGGCGGCTGTCTATGTTTTCTATATAAATATACACCACTTGACCAATCTACACCAAATTTGGTGCACGTGTACTTACGAAACCTGCGGGTAACTTAGGCTACATTTTAACCCTCGTTCTATTTGTCCTAGGTGTGCAGAGGGAGTTTGGAACAATTCGAAATCCACATTGGAATAACATTGAGTATAAAATGATTGTGATATACGACTCAGTTTGTTTTACCAGTATTGACGGAAAAATAACTTATCCAACAAAATTATTTTCCAAGTATTTCTCGAAAAAACTATAATATTTTTGTTGGAACTGATTTTAATTTCTTCTCCAAAAGGAAATAGTTTGTGAATACTTGATTGAGATGGTAAAAGGATAGTTAAAATATTTAGTTACATATTATGTATACATATTTGCGTCTGAAGTAATGTAGAAGCTATGAAAAAGTTAAAAGGATTTTCAAAAACTATATTTTGTGTACTTAAATTATGTTTGCATTTTTTTATGAAAGGAAAGAAAGTAGGTCTAATCTATTTTTAATCAACCTTTAACCAATTCAATCCCAGCAACGACAGGTAGTTCTGCTAGTAAATAATATAAAATTAACCCCTCGAGACTAATTCGCCAATTTTGCCGAAACGTTCAAATATGCTTAGTTTGAGCCAGCGCTGAATAATGATACTGAAACTTCTCGGATAAACTATCGCTACTAATGAAAAATTTCAGGAATCTGATTAAAGAACACTGAGCAATCATGAAGATAGAAATTACTGACGAAAAAAAAATCTCGGTAAACCCAAAAATAGGGATTACAGGTAAAAAAAATACCGATTCTTGTATGAACAAGTGAATAAGATGAAATTGAAGTGAACTATAGAAGCTAATTGTGGTAACATGACTGATGTTCGAACTTACTACCAATCACTTTATTGGAAATAAGAATTAACATCCATAAGAAAGTTTTTTGAAATAAACAAAATGTCGTTTCATATATTTCGACTAACTTTATTTCATTTGGACGTATGAATTAATTATACATATCGATGCTAAAATTTAGAACCTTTAGCAGAGGTACTATGAGTGGGTGGGCCTGTAGATGTGTAAAATTAACGCTTTTGTCATCAAATCAATTTTGTAGAATTGTAAAAAATGGACAGTTTTAATCCTGTTTGCTTAATTTTCTGAAAACCCTCTTACTTTTGGTCGACACACACACAAAAAAAATCAGAAATAAAAGCATAGTAGAAAAATGGTTTCTAAACTATTACCAGCAGCTATAATTTAAAGTGTTAGCAGAAAATACTTGAAATATATTGTGACTTACAAAGTAGTCACATTTCTGTTCTAATTTATTTAATTCCATTGGGTTTTCAAACGGTAACACGATTTGTTTTACAGCTCGTAGAATGCTGAGAGTTAAGAATTTTGATGAGCAACGGTGTGAAAAGTAATGACTTTTGAAGTAATCATGTTATCTATGAAAAAATTACTCAAAAGAAGTCTTTGCCTTCGCGAAAAATATAAACCAAATAAATATGGAAAATTCAATGCAAATTGGTTAATTTCTAGTTGAAATATATGTGTCGAATTTTTGAATATTTAAAACTTTTTTTATTTCGCGAGACACAAAGGAAAGTAGTGTGCTATAAAAGATTACCACTTTCATATTACTATAGTTTTTTTGTTTTTGTTTTATGAACTATCAAAAGAGAATAACTTAAATTTGAAAATTTATTTTAAAGTGATTCAATTTAATAAAGTAAACTGTAATATTTATTACAAAGGAATTATGTAAACAGAATCTATCGTGTATACTTTAAAATATTTTACTTTGAAGGCAAAATTGGAAAAATTAAATTTTATTTAAAAGAAAAAGTAATTTTTTCAATGCCAAATAAATTTAATAAATTCGTTTTATTAATACAAGTATTGTACAGTAATAACACTAGATGGCAGCATATACTATTGAATTGTTCGATTTAAAATAAAATTATTTTGTTTCCTAGTTTGCTAATAGATGGCAGCACGATATACTGACTATTTTATGGAATACTGAAATTTAATATTTTCGTTGCTTTTTGGTTAAACTGAGCTTGTCAAATTAGGAATATTTTTGCACTTTACTTATTCCTGGGAACTTTTATTGGTGTATGTTGGTGCTTGTTCCAATGCATTCAAACCATGAGTAGCATAATTTTAATTTTCTCTTGTATTTTAAAGGAGTGATTGTAATTATCTCTCCCTTGTGTTGATTTTTATTTTTAACAAAATTAGATTAGGTAAAATTTGTATTTATTCAAAGTAAGACCCTTAAATTAATACATATGAGAACTTAAATCTCGAAATATTAAAATCATTGTCTTCTTACAGCATGTATAAAGTGAGATATTTCCAGTTGGTTTCATTTGCTGTAGAAAATAAGAAATTTCAATTGACAAGTAACAACAACATTTTATAATTAACTATGAGTACTATCAAATGTCACTGTTTCTCCATCACTTCAGGAACACTTTTCACTTTATCATACTCTGCTCTATTCCGTAACCACCGTACCCTTTGCTGCGATCTGTGAACTTATCGATAGAATCTATTTTCCCACTTGAGTTAAGGATTTATATGTTAGCAGATCTAATGCGGAATCGGAACACAAGAAGTAACGACACTATTGGATTGGTTGGGTTATAAGGAGCAAGGCCAAATTGTGTTTAATTGTAAGGTCAAAAGTAAACTCAGCATTTGGTTAACTGATGCTACCATAGAAAACGGATAAGGTCTGTGATCTTGAGATGTCTATTTAAAAGTAATAGACTACTATCCTGTCCGACGCATCTTTCTATTTGAGGAACAAAATGCCTTACAAATTTCTGCAATAGACTGTAAGGTGTAGATTTTTTGGAAATTTTATCTGGAATCTGAGAAATCCTACAGTTACAATAGTTACATATATATTTATAGATGGCCACACGTGAACTATGAGTAACCCCATGGCTAGCTAATGAATATTTAGACTCAATTATAAGTACGTGATAGTTGTATCTACCAAGTTGAGTCCCATGGCCAAGTTAGGTCAAACGCAATTAACATGTCTCTATTTTTAAAAGATGTGATCCCATATTTGGCAATATATCGCATGGGGTTGTAATTTGAGATGAGGGCGGCGTTAATAGATTTTACAGATAAGCAGAATGGAAGAACAATCAATGGAACACGAAAATTACATTATTGTACAAATAATCACAAATAATCATAATAAGAAGCCCCTCAAATAATACAATGGGTACCAAGCCAGAGGCCATGTATAAATGCTTCAAATTTGTGATTTTAGAATTTTTTTATTTGGTATATACAGATCACCAATGTTATGTGCATAGTTGTAATATTTATCCTTCATATTGGAGGGAATACAAGACCATAGTCATAAAATATTCTGGCACAAAGTGGCAGTCTCTGTCTCTTGACATAGAAGCCAAACAATCTAATGAATGAAGTTCTGCCACAATGGATATTTGATGATCCATCTTTATCTTTGTATCTATATATATAATTCTCTTACGTGGCACGCAAAAAAGACGTTATTTGTAATCGCGTTTTGGCAACACTGTACGATTCTTTGTTTATCGCGAAGTCTCGCGCATCGATTGAATTTATGGCGTTATCGGATGAAATTTTATTGAAAAAAAAAAGGAAATTTAAATGAGCTGTTGCAGTTAGTTTATAATAGAAATCAAAGAAAGCGGAGGATCTTTTCAGAGCCATTTAAAAAACGGTCCTTTTCAGGGCCAACAATTACAGTTCAACAAGACGCTTGCACTACAACTTTCGGCAACAAGCTCAATGAAAAAGTGTGGGTCGTTTGAGTGCAGGGAAAATGTACACACAAACAACATGCTGGGTATTCAATTTCCAAAGCAACGCTCACATTACGAGTCAAAATATGCACAAAGTTTTCATTTGAATTCTGATTTTAGAGATACTGTATATATATTTTCTGTAATACAGCAAATTTAGATTTGAAAAACATTTTTTTGGTAACATATTTTGTAAACAATCCCTTCTGCTAGGACACATGTCTTCATTGAGGCGAGCGAAGCGAGCATAGGTTCGCGCAGCGAACCAATGAGGATTGCGAAGCAATCCTCCGGGGGTTGGCGAGCGTTAGCGAGCAGGGGGCAGGCCCCCTAGTTTATAATATTTATCCTTCATGTTGAAATGGGTTTCGGATACCAACCATAAAAACTTAGAGCCCAAGGTCGTCGGGCATCTGTCTCATAACAAATGTCCAAAGTGACTCTCCTTCTCCGTTGTGCTTGATCTTTAGGAAGGGTCATTTGCAGGGCAAGTGTCTACTCCATTGTATCAACGGAATTTCGAAATGCAGAATATATTCTGATGATAATATTTTGGTACCAACTGCTGTTTTTGCGTCACGCGCTGTGCAAAACGACTTGTGCTGCTGAACGACTTGAGAAGAGCAGGTGAAAATAAAGCGTCCTCTGTACGGGGTGTTCGTACAGGTGATCTCTGATTGGTTATTGGGTTTTACCGTTGGGTTAATTTTAGACTGCGACAAAGCACGTTAGAGATGGTTAGAGATAGACGACAGACAGCCGGATGCAGAGGATGACGCTTGTGACCATGCTGGACTTCGAGAAAAAATACTGATATGTATTTGTGTAATGTTATCAATGCGATGATGTAAATACTGTACAAATTCTTACATTCTTCAATTAATAAGAACTAAAAATTATTGCTTTCGGTTGTCTCCTCTTTACATACGTTTAATACTGTTTTCACACTACCGTTTGAGGCGACGACAGTACAATAGTCTTCCTTTTGTTAATCGAAAACTTTCAAGTTGCAGTAACAAACTTGTAAAGTTATTCAGCTGCAGTTTATAAATGTGGTGCTAAAACGCCACAGCGGACATGATACGAGTGTTTTATTGAAACTTATTTAACCACTCATTTGAAAAAGATTGTTATCCGTACCTTTTGAGAGGGATGGGCTGCTAACCCTTTCATAAAATTATTGTGTCCCCAATTGGTTTGGCCCCTCGGAATAGTGCTGGTTTCATTATCAGCTAAAGCACACTGCTTCCACGACCCCCCGGCCATTACTCGATGGAGCCGAACCCTATCAGATTAGCCGCATTTCCAGGCAGGAAATTACTTCGATAGAGAACGGAAATGACGTGTCTTTGGAGCCTGTGTCGTCGATTGAAATTAAACTTCGGAAAAGAAGGCATTTATTTAGATGCGCGGCGAAGATATGTCGTAGCACCCTCCCTACAAAGTGCTTTTTTTGTATGACAGCACGTGTGCTAGATGGGACACAGGCGGTGCTTCCGATTTGATCGTCATGGAATTATGGAGAAAAAATGTCTGGAACTGAGTGTATGTGTTCCAGCTATGATATGATTTTACTGTCAAGCTAAATGTAGTCGGCGAAGCGTTTCTGCGATGATATACACTACCCTACAATAATAGACCGGGCATGTGATGGCATAAGGGAAATAATACATGCTTTAATACGGAGATGGTCCCCCACGTGCTGCAATTCCACTAGCAACCCTTCTGGGCATACTTTCAACAAGGTTTTGATACACAGCTATGGGTATTTGTGTCCATTCCTGCTGCAAGAATGTCGCCAGCTCAGTTGTAGACTTCGGACATGGTTCCCTGTTCCGTAAGCGTCGCTCTAACTCGTCCCACAAATATTCGGAGTTTAGGTGGGGACTCTGAGCTGGCCAGAGAAGACGATTTACGTCCATATCATGATACCCCTGCTTGACAGAGGATGCAACATGACATGGAACCTTGTCGTCATGGAAGCAACATTCGTCCATTCCATAAAATTGCCAGAGTGTAGGAAGAACCTGACTGTCCAAAATGTCCATGTAGGCGTCGGTGTTCAACTGACCAGGAACAGCATGCAAAGGTCCCAGGCCATACCACGAAAAACACCCCCAAACAAGTAGTCGGATTTTATGCAAATCCGCTGGCGTCCAGTCCATTATTGTAGGGAAGTGTATTTCCAGTACCTACTCATGATGTAATCGCTTGTTTATCGAATATGATTTCAGCACGGAACCAATAAATTTCCAAATTGATATGTAATAGTTGATTGGTCAACGCCAATGATTTTGAAATGACGCCAAAACGGCGATAAACTACATTTCAAGATACTCCCGAAATGTGTTATGCTAGAGCATCTCGGTAGATAATTCACGATTTCACATGCAGGGAGACATAATTACATATAACATAGGGATACATGTCCCTGGGTAATAGAGAAATGTGGTAGCACGACCGTTGGTTATTGCTGAGCAATCACAATTTTTTACAGAGCAATTAAACATACTTTACTTCTTTTTCTTAAACAGGCGGTAAGTTGAATCACAATACCTTGACTGAGGATGTCAGTCGAATTTTCTATTCTTTTATTACCGCTTCCTCCATGGGTTACTTCTGTCTTCTGTGTAAGTAAAACCTTCTCCTCGTGGGCTCCTATTACTTGAAGTTGTTCATCTTGTACTTCGCTAAATACATCGCAAAACCCAATTGTCCCGTCCAATTTATGCTTTTAATTATAGTTAAAATCTTGCTTACCCGATTGACTTTTTTTATAACGCCGGCGCTGTTCCAAATATAAATATTTTCGACACATAAAATCTAAATAACTAGTCATATTTTCACACCACATGTTACTATTCTATTTACAGGTGAAGGCTTGAAGGTTCAGTGCCAAATTCCAGGGTACTGACATAATAATTGCGGTTATCAGAACTTTATAACAATTCGATTCATAAGCCGCTCAGCGTTGTACTCTGTACGCAATTTATACTATTATACAAGAGAACTAACTGTCAAGTAAAACCTTAACCAAAAGTCGTTTGTTTTTCGTACCCGATGCCAAAACTCCAAAGTTAAATAAAGAAAGGTAGAACGGCCCGCCATCTGTCGTCCAGAATGGGGTCACCAACCCCTACCATCGAATGGACGGAAAATGTAGAACTGTTACGATTGTTGTATTGGTATAGTTATACGCTTCTAGTAGTTTCGGCAAGACATCTCGTCAATAAAGATCTGATCAATTCTGCTGATTACGAGAAGTATCGTCATCAGGATATTGCCGATTTTTTTACGTCGAAGACATCTAGATCTGGTCAGTTTTTCTCTCCCAAGGACGAGATATTTCGTCTGTCAAGAACTGACCAATTTTGATAATAACTAAATATCTCTTCTATCAAGAACTGATTAATTTTGAAAATGACGAGATTAGAGATTGCAATCCGACTGGTTCTGGCCGGATTGACACTAATACAGCTGGTACCGAGCGGATTGGTACTTTAATAAGTCTATCTAACCAGTATGCATCTTTCCAAAATCGGCTGAGTGAAAGTACGTAAAAAGGATATTATTCCAAATTAACGAACAAAACGTTTATTTTAGCATTAGAAAATCAAATATATTAATAATTATCCATAGGTAGGAAATCAATCACCAACAATTAATTATAGTAACTACTAGTACTAAGTATTCAACGATTGATGATGAACAATCTTTCTAGTTTCCACACCAAAAAACATCAGTTTATTTTATACGTAGTACTTTTCTATTTATCTAAAATTAAGTAGTCTATATCTAATGTCGTTGAGCAAATGACATATAAATTGTACCTAACCTTGTCTCATACTAACATAAAAATCTAATCTTTTGCAGTTTTCGTTCAACATAACAAATAAGGGAACACTTAATTCTCCTTAATTGCTTAAATCGAAGTTAACCCTTCTTTGCATAATGGTGGAAATTTCCATCATAACATTGAATGCCCAAAAATTATATAAAAGAACAAATTCACTTTAAGTTGATCGTGTCTGGATACCTTTTTAATGTCCATTGCATAAAAAAACAACATAGCTGTCAAAAATAAGCAAGTGTCACTATCAGTAAAACGAGCTTGAAGTTGTCATTCCGCTGTTTGTTGTAGTTGCAATAAATAAACGTATGATTTCGTTTTTCATTTTGTTTTATTATATTTGAGTCTCTATTGCTAAAAAAGTGAAAATGAGTGGAAGAAAGGTATGTAACATGTGATTCTGTTATTTTTAGAGCAATTTCTGAAAAAGTTTGCGTTTAATTTAAAAAATACCACATGATACCATCCTATTGTTTTTTGCTAAATTTATACTATAAATATATACTAAGATTTTTTTAACCATTTTTCCTTTAATTTTGAACATGAATTATGTCACCTTGATTTATTTCACCAATAAAGAAAAAATCATGCAAAGAAGGGTTAAAAAGGATGAAAATCACTTTTGAGTTTGAAAGAATGATCTAAGGAACAAATCGTATTAATTGTGTCATCCCCCAACTAACTTCTCAATGAACTGCAAATATAACCAGCGGCCGAGAAGGCCCTCTCAGCTTCGACACTTGTTGGTTTAACCGTCATTAAGTAGTCGTACATAAGAGACAAATATTTTCCTTCGACTCCATTTCATATGAAGTCATTTATTTCTTCAGTATTTTCTCAAAATCTGTTTATTTTCTAAAGTTTGTCTTTTCGCAACAGTCTTCATTTTCTTACAGAATTTGCTTTTCAAATTCCCCTTTAAAAAATATACTATTGATAATTTAATTTATTACTTTTGCTAGAATTCTTCTAACTGATGATTGAAAAATATAAAATCGATTAATTCAGAATCGATTGTTTAATAAATGATTATGCGACTTTAAAGTTGGGTTTGAATAATCGATTATTTAATTAAAAACAAATTCGGGAGATATCTCTTCCATCAAGAATTGACCAATTTTAATAATGACGAGATATCTCTTCTATCAAGAACTGACCAATTTTGATAATGACGAGATATTTCTTCCATCAATATCTGGCCAATTTTGATAATGACGAGATATCTTTCCATCAAGAACTGATCAATTTCGATAATTATAGGTGTTTTTCATCAAGATCTGCTAGTATAAGCATGCCAAACTCGCGGCCAACAACAAACATATTTGCGGCCCAGCTAACATATCAGCACTTAACAAATATTTTATTAAATTTTCGTAACTTGATATTTTAAGTTTCGAATTATTTATAACCAACCCCAACATTCGTCATTGACCGATTTATAGTCGTGATACATCCACGCACGATTTCCTCACCAATAGCAGCGAATATTTTAGCAACCGATAGTAAAATACCTACCATGTTATCAGACTTCTACTGCCCTGCTTGGTGTCCCTAACAGAAATATTTCACTTTCTGAGAACAAGAAATATTCAGTAAAGTTGGAGTGCCTCAATTTGAAAATATTTGCCACACATATTCGAAACACTTGAAATTTCGCATAGGAGATCATTTCCATGTTTGGAAGTAGTTATCGGTGCGAGCAATTACTTTCACTTATTAGAGTAAATAAGTCTCCTGTCAGATCCAGAATGAGGAACTTGCACCAGTGAGGAAAATGCTCATTTTTGTTTTTATCATAGATTAATCTTCAAAATGTTCAAAAATGACAATTAAAACCCATAAAATGGACTTAATTATTAAAATTTCAAGTTTTAAATTACCGAAAACTACGGCAAAGGCACATGACCTCAAAACGCTACGTGACGTCACTGTGCACCACGATGTAATGATTATGTTTGTCTAGCGCGTTGAAATTTCCTATTGCTTGCTCTTTTAATTTTTAAATAGTCACTTCAAAAATTTTTTCTTGCTATTTCAACGTCGCTATCGAAGTAAACAGACCCTCATGGGGCACAGTGACGTCACAAGAAGCGGCGTAGGGAAACTAGCGTTTCTAAGATGAAGTAAATAGTGCGAACTTAAAATTTTTTTATTTCACCTTTTCGGGCTATAAAAGTAAAAAGAAAGATACTTTCCATCATATTTTCTCATTTTCTATACTATAAAAATATAAACAACAAACGTGCAAGTTCCTCATTACTGACATTCTACTTGGGTCCGTTTTAAAAGTATCATTGCCAACAAGATATCCTTCGAAGTAGGAGAGATGGTAACAGAGAAGAGATGCCAAGTATCAGAAAGAAAACAGTATTTTTTTTGTCTTTGTCCTTATTCTTTGGAATAGCTACACTCTACGTTTATGAGTGGTGGCAACGGCCTTAGCGATATTTTGGCGCACTTCTAAAGTCGCCAAGGAAAAAATTATTTAAAAATATTTTTCTTTCAAAAACTTTTTTATTTTTACAAAGGAAAATGAAAGCTTGAAAATACATTTGAAAACGTTTTGAAAAGTATATATATTTTAAATTTCACAAAAAGCAAATACATTAAAAACACAATTCTGTTCCAACAGAACTAAACTTCGAATGCTGGATAAGAATATATATATACCCTGAAACTTATCAACTACACGAAATACAGTGGGCATGTTGAAAAAGAAAAAGATTTATACAAGAAAAAAAGCAAGAAATAATATAACCTGATACCGTCAGAACACTTGCGTAAAAGAAAAAATCAAAACGAAAATGGGAAAAAAAACCCTCTTAATCCTTTTGTGAAAACAAAAAAAAAATAAAAAAAAACTCCACAACTGTCGAAGTACAAATAAATGGACCAATGGTATCACAGAAAAAGATTTAAAAGGACCAATGCAATCAAAGAATATTTTAAAATCAAAATAACCAATGGGAGCAAAGAAAAAATTTCAAACGAACCAATGAAATCAAACGATTTTAACGGACTGTGGAAGAACTTTCTAGAATATTCAAAATGAAAATTGAAAGTTTCCGTTTGCCGAGGTTGCCATGAAAACCACAGTAACCGTAACGACAAATGGGTTGACTTAATTTATCGTACCTCGCTACTAGAAGTGTGCCAAAAAAAAAAATCGCCAAGCCGTTGCCATCACTCATAAACGTAGAGTGTAGCTGTACCTATTCTTTTTTATTCTGTGTTTTCGAAAAAACTTTATGTTTCTATAAAAATTGAAGTTTTTGTTTTTGTGCTGCCAGCATAAATGAAGACCTTGTTTATTCGGCTCATGTTAGCACTTGAGTTTGGCATACTTGTGCTAGTGGTTTTGTTAATGGTGAAATACCTAGTCGAGACAGCAAGGACCAGCTGGGTTAAAGACCATACAGCAAAGATTTATAGTAATCCAATAATGCGATGCGATTAATATGATGCGTAGAGTTTGCTGATGCATTGCATTATCTTCTTTTAAGTCCATCGGAAAAGCCATTCAATTAAGAGATAGCAGATTGCAGCTGTTGATGCATGCTAAATCCTTTTTTAAGCCTATTACGAAGGAAAGGATTTTTAATCAAATCAACTTATAATCTTCAGTGAATGCTCTGAACTATTTGCTCTCAGCTTGTTCGAGGGTGTTTAGAGGGTTTAACTCGTTTGTTAAACGACGTCCTATTTATTTTCCTTTTAACGCAACTTGAGAAATGTTCACCGTTAATCATTAATATTTGGTATTTGTTTTTTGAATTAAGCCTCCCTCGAGTAAATTTCGTGGGAAATGAGTTATAAATTAACTTTTAAAGATATCTAATCGATTCTTGTGTTAAAAATAATTATCAGTAAGCTGATGCTGATGTCGAAGTCCAAGAATAAATCCTGTTTTGTCTACAATGGATGTAATTTAAATGGATAAATGGAATAGTTTTTTATCAGCAGCATTCACTGTTTTAAATGAAACGTCATCGAAAAACGTTTCTTTAAAGCTATATAATCTGCTACATCAGAGTTGTAAAATGGGCTTAAATTTCTTGTTTACCGTTACTGTTCCTCTATCAGGGGATACTGTTACTGTTCTTTTATCAGAGTGAACAGTCACAGTTCCATATCTAATAGTGCTGTCCCTCTATTAGTTTACTGTTACTGTTCCCTTTTCAGAGTTTATTGCTATTGTTTCTTTTTCAGAGTTTACTGCTACTGCCTATATCAGAGTTTAATCTTACTGCTCTTCTATCAGACTTTACTGTTACTGTTACTTTTTCAGAGTTTACTGTTACTATTCTTCTATTAGTTTACTGTGTTACTGTTTCTCTGTCATAGTTTATTGTTACTGTTCATTTTTCAGAGTTTACTGTCACTGTTCGTACATAAGAGTTTACTGGTAGGGGAGAAAGGGGCTAATGTGGACACGGGGCTAGTGTGGATAACTTAATTCTGTTATTTGTCAGTCAAAATCTCTGTAAGTTTTTGCAGAATAGCAACACTGATATAAACTTCCATGTGCAGTTGCATGACAACACACTTGATAGTTCAGTAGCAATTTATAAAACTAGGCTTCCATGTTGGAAAAGTAAGTTCTTGATTTGTTTTTTAATTACAAGATTAGACTATTTTAATTCAATATTTTTAAAAACGACGACAGTATGTTATAAATGAATATATTCAATAGCTATTTTGATTTTCACTTTTGCTCAACATGGTTTAAATTAACCAGTAGTAGGCCTAAATAAACAAATGCCTCCATGGGGCTAGTGTGGACACATGGTGGTGGGGCTACTGTGAACATGTCCACACCAGCCCCATTTAGCTTTCAGTGGTAAAAGCATGGGTTAAATATTGCATTTTAGGCTATTTATTTATTAAATAGCTGACCAACCGGTATAGTGGTTAAGGTGTTAGCCTCTAGATCGGAAGGTCCCCAGTTGGAATCCGGGTTCGTGCATGGATGTTTGTAAGCGTATACCAGCTCAGGTGTTGTTCGTCATCTGAACATTGTTCAAAATTACGAAGTATAAATTGTTAGGGGCAATGATGGTCCTCCCACTGGGTGCTCCTTCACAAGAGGCCATCACTTCCGGCCTTGTAGTGGCCAATGATTTAGGTCAAATGTGCCCGCCATTAGAAAAAAAATTCTTAAATAAGATTGTTTATGTGAAAAATTCATTCACAAATAATTTTAATTTCCTCTTTTTAGGCTTTTTTGTATTAAAATAAATTGATTATTGTGAAATGGTAAATTAATTTACAAAGAATTCAATCGTTTTTTCACACAAAGCAGCTCTACTAATAAGCAGAGTAAATATTTCTTTTTCCCAGATGTAAGGGACCTATCTCAAGAAATGAAATCGTAGCTAAATTACCATCGCCAGATGTTGCCGGTAGCACAATTCGCAATGCATCTCAGTTGAATTTAAGGAATTAAGTACATTTCAAATTTTCAAAAAAAAAAAAAAAAAAAAAAAAATTAAAAAAAAATTATTATGATTTAATTTTAATGCTCTGTTTCTTAGCAACGTTTTAAAACAAACCTGGTGTAAAATTTCACTCTAGAACGGAAGTTATGGTTAAAAGAGTGAAGCCTTTAATCAAACATTTAGAGCCAAATGGTTTGTTTACATTTTGTACTTCGTCGATATCAGTGATAACAAAAATGTAATTTGACTACGATCTATATTGCTAAAGCCATCTCCATGTACATTGTTTAATTAATTTTATTTTTTATCTGGGAACAATATATTGGGTTCTACTTTTAGTTTCATTTGTTTCCTTCCTTTAATGCGAAATAATTTCATAAGCGAATTGTTTTTAACGACGATATCTCAAAACTGTGATTTTACCACTTGCGCGCAAGATTTCTCTGGAATGGTTGGTTAGAATTACATGACATTTTAATTGTTTATGTAAACCATATATATGTTTAAAATGACCAACTTTTTTTGTCTATCCTGTTGAAAGTTTTTGAAAAAAGGTTAATTTTGTGTCAAAGAAAAGAAAAAATTTCAATTTTTTTTTATTAAAATTTTTTTTGTAAGAAATTTAAAAAAAAAGAGTTTGTCATTGTAATTATATTATATATTTTTAAGTATATAAAAAAATTCAGCTCATAATAATAATTATTTTGCCCAGAATACTGCGCGCAATGTTACCATATAATATTCTAACAACAAAAACAATGCATTTCATTTTGGTCCAATTTACAATATATTTAAGGGGTAGGAATTAAAAAAAAAATAGTTTCCAAAAGATAAAGGTAGTTAAAATCTGCATACAAAATTTCATTTATGTAAATAATTTATTCATGGAGATATTAAGATTCGAAATGTAGTGATTTTTTTGCATATTTTGACATTTAAAAGGTACCTAACCCCTTAGTGTTAATTAATCTAACTACATTTAAAAATAGAAGTATAATTCCATTTTTACACTTTAAAATCATTTTCCCACTAAATAAAACTTAAAAATAGCTTTCTTATTGTGTTGATTTGTCTTTGAAGTAGATCTATATTATAGTAGAGTTCCTAATTACAAATATATCGGGCTTAACATTAATTTATATGCTTTATTAAAATTAATATTTATAAGGAATTATGCTGTTTACTTTAAAATTGATTTCATTATAGTTTTACACACTTTCATGTGTTGTATTGCATTGTATAATCAGTATTCTAACTTGTTCACACTAGCCCCATGTCATGGGGCTAGTGTTGCTTTTTCCCCTACTGTTTCTATATCAGAGTTCACTGTTACTGTTCTTCTATCAGAGTTTATTGTTACTGTTCTCTTATCAGAGTTTATACTACTATGTTATTTTTTGACTGAATTACGAGAATTATTTGAGATTTATGGATTTGAATTTTAAAAAAGAGGAAAAGACCAATTACTTCATACTTGAGCGATAATTTTAATAAGTTATGTAAGAAAACTCCATAAAAGTATGTAAGAAAATATTAATTATGTTTGAAAACTCAATAGAGTGAGTGAGAGAGAGAAAGAGAGAGAGAGAGATAGAGAGAGAATAAAAAGACACAGATAAGCAAATTTTATTTATTAGTTCAACTATCTATAGTTAAAATTGGACACAACATATGTGGTTAAAAATTTGATTCAAATACGTTTCTAATAAAACGGATAAAATTTCTTTCTCATATAGAAAAATCAAGTAACTTAACTTAACTCCGTCATGGGATAACCACTCGATGATAACGGCCACAACATTTCACATTTGTGAGAGTTTGCTACATTTATTTTGTCTGAACTGTCTCCCCTTTGTTTTGGGTATCCCGGTTGGAAGAGTAACAGATTAGCAACCGGAGGGTTGCAAGTTCGAATCCAACCAAAGACTTTCGAGTACAACGGAGGCTGAAGTACGTTGTGGCTTGAATCGTCTTCACGTTGATTGGAGTGGTGTGGAAGTTTGAAGAGTGGGGTGCCAACTCAGGTGGGACCTCGTCATCGTACTGTGTTTCGAAACTACGAGGTGTTGTCCTCGGATCTTTCCCTTAGGGTTTGATCCCGGATAGTCGCCAATAACCCACTGTGCAACTCCAGTGCGATATCAATTAAAATATTTACCAACCCAAAATTTATGGATGTAATTTCAAAAAGATGGACACTTATACTTAACGAATAATTTTAAAACAGTTAAAAAAATACTTTATAAAATACATTTATTGATAATTTGGTAATTTTTAATTAATATGGTACTAGAGCAACACAACGGGCTATTGACCACGGTACGGGAACAATATCCAAACGGAAAGATCCGAAAACAACACCACATAATTTTGAACCACGGTCAGATGACGAGGTAACCCCTCAGCTGGCATCCCACTCTCCAAACTTCCACACTAACCCAACGACTTTCAGCCACGACAGATTTAAGGTGCACCAGCCGCTTCTACACCACATGCTTGCAAATATCCAAGCACTGACCCGATTTCGAACTAGGAACCTTCCGATCTAGAGGTTAACACCTTAACCACCAGACTGGTTGATCGGCATATATTTATCAAAATGCTCTGAATCAAACTGAACTAATAAATTCCTTATGCAAATAAACAAATTTATTTTGTCAGTTTATTGATCTAGAGTTAAAATTAATGGATAGTCACAGTTTTTCTATTCGCAAATTAAATATCCAACAAAAGAACGGTTTAATATCCAGAATTTTTCACAATAGCGTCTATGCATGTTTATATGAATTAAACGCAGGAAGGAAAATACTCGTATATCTGTTTCCAATGCTCTCCATTCTTATCCCTTCATTTATTTTCATTCGTACTTTTTACACACCATGTAGGATTTAAACCTCAAGAGTTACATTCGTTTGTTCCCAAGACAACACAACCAAGAAATTTCATCGCGGAAATGAATAATTAATTGTTACCAGCCCACAAAAAAGCAAATTAAATCTGAATGCCAATTGTGTGTGTGGGTGGTTTTTGCTTTAATCCATTTCGCCATTTGCGCTAACTAATGAAAATGAATGCGACGGAGATATAAAATGGTTACAAAGGATTACGCACACGAAACAAGATCTATAGAATGTTTTCTCAACGCTTACAGAACATCCACACGTTATGCAGAGAAAACAATGCAATTTTTACAAATGCCGAAATTACTATCTTTTAAATGGAATAATTCGATGCTGAAAATTCGATGCAAAGCGAAACTGATGTTTTAAATTCTGCACTTCATTAAATATTTTATACGCATGTTTCCTTTCTTTTGGTGAGGCTTAATTATTTAAACGTAAAAACATTTTTAGCTTCATAAAATATTAACCAGTTATTAATCTAGTGAAATTCGTAACGCAGCATAAAAAACTGGCAATGTTCTTTATTTATGGAACATGAAATATTTAATTCTAAAATAGCTATCATACAATAAAAATTCACATCTCATGAATAATTTTATTTGATTCCCACAGAAATATTGGGTTAAAATCGTCCCGTTTTTTTGACAAAAATTGAATAAAAATGATTTTATTTTACTAAAAATGATATTTAATCAATATACTATGTGCCTTTCTGTTCGATGACCGTAGCTGCATCATACCGCGCTCATCGAAGATCTGAGGTTTCTGACTAAAGAACTCATCCAGGTGACTGAAACTTTCCGAACCAATCACTGCACGTGAAATCGTCAACGACATCCTCAGCCTTCACAGCACATATATCCTTTTGTGTCTTCAAAGCATATTTGCCTTTTCAGAAACAATAAAGCATTACTCTGTCGAAAATGCTCCTTTCCTGCCATTTTTGTTGTTTCTTATGCCTACACTGGCAGACCGGAGGAGTGGCAGGCCCGTCGAAGACGTCAAGAGGCAAGGGGCCCTTCCATGTTATTGAGCCCCATTGAGAGGAAGTCCGTCTTTGTTCGACATACATGACACATCCGTTTTATAGGATGGTCCCTTTCATACATCCATTCACTCACACATATCGTAATTTAGATCCCAATCAGAGACCGATAACCCCCTTATAAGATACCCCCAGAGGTATTGATTTGGTATGGGAACATGTGGGACTGTGGGACCACGACCTATTTAACGTACCCCAGTCACCATTAGTGAACACGACGGTCTTTAGCCAGGTCGAAGCGCCGATCTCGTAATCATCAGAATTGTAGGCTCCGCCGAGGACAGAACCCACAACCCTTCTGATGCGAACCCGACGCTCTACTCACTGAGCTACCGCGGCTCCTGCCATTTTTAATGCTTAATATATCTATTTAAAAAAAAAGCGTAGAAGCCGTCGCAGGATTGAAAAATCGCTTTTTTTTGCTCGATTCTTAGACGGTTTCCCGGGAAAGTATACACCAGAAAATTACGAGATTAACATGGTTTATTCAGAATTGTACAGGGGAAAAGATGGAGAAGGTTTTTTACTGATGCGGCAGTTAGTTTAAGGAGAATTATGTGTTGAAGTAAAAATATCACTTAAGAAAGGAGTGTTGGTTTGCGAAGCAAATCAAATGGGATTGCGTAGATTTAATGAGTAGGGGGTGAAGCCCTCGCTGTGACGTCATGGACCGGAAAGTAAAATCCGGACTATACGAATTATTAAGATAGTTTCGCCGTCGCAGGAGATTGATTCTGCGAAATTAGTGTTGGTTTGCGAAACAAACCAAATGGGATTACGTAGCAATCCCCGGGCGTAGGCGAGTGGAAGCGAGCAGGGGGTGGAGCCCTTAGTAATATAAAAGCACAATCCGATGACACAATTTTCTCCCAAGTACTCGCTGTAATTCCTTCTTTTAAACAACATCAAAACGTAATACGTGTGTAGACAACACTTTGCGATGTAATGCCATCTAGCGCAAGAAACGAAATACCCTTTTGCATTTACCCAATACTATGGCCCCTGCGCCATAGAAACCCATCAAACGCCCGGACATACAACTTTCCGGGCTTGGTTTGTCATTCTACCGTCATTTATCACTACTGAGTATTAATTAGGATCAAGACACAGAGTTTAACTCTCCTGATGGTTTATCTCCGCAATACAATCTTTCCAAAGGACTGTATTCCAATGAAAAAGGAATATAATCCTTCCAAAGATTTATTTTTAAATGAAAGTACCTCTAAAATCTTTCTTAAGTCCGAAAATATCCATGGATTCGCTTGCAATGCTGTAAAACCTTTGCCTTTGTCGAATTTCTTGAAATGTTACACGTAGGACTTTCTACGTTTGCCAAATGTAACGGTAACTTGAAAGCCGAGTGAGCAGTCCTGCCTCCCGTCAATAGTGTTGCAGCAATGCCCGATGAAGCAACAGCCAGGGCAATGTCGTTTCTCTGTCGTACTTTAGCCAAGAGAAGATTGATGAGAAAGGTCTTACCCGTACCGCCAGGAGCATCCAAAAAGAATATGCCACTCTGCCTATCAAAAACTGCTTTTGTAATGTTGTCAAATGCTTCCCTTTGATCTTGTACCATTTTTGACTCATTCTCCTCTATGTATGCTGTTATTACATTTGCATCATAGGTTGTTTCAGCGAGTTCCTCACTCGGTAGTACTGAATCGCAGTTTCGATTGGGTTGTGGTAGTCCAAAACTTTTGAGGTCAGATCCACCCAACAATGCGACCTTATTCTCGATGTAGATTAGAGCTTTGTTGAATATGTCATCAGTGTAGTCCAAATCCATATTGTGTTGCTGTATGCGTGCTTGGTGCAGTAAGTCTTCAGAAAGGTTCTCCTTGTGGTTTATCCATAAGTGATGGGGAGAAGACATTGCGCATGTTTGTAGCATAACGGCAAAAAGATTGCGTAAAGTCTTTGGTGATCGAGCTGCAGCTGCTTCTTCCAATGCTTTGTTCCAGTGGTCGTCGTTTTCCAGAAGTCCTCTGAGCTGGCAAGCCTCTTTGTAGGTTGTACAGATTCTTCCTTCAAATGTTTTCAAATCTGCAAATGACACAGGCCCTCGTACTTCATGCAGCAAGAGTCGAAGGTGAAAGCATTCCGAGTTGGTTGGATGGACGGTGTAAACACGGCCTAGTGCGTCGCTGAACCTTATTCCCGCTTGTTCGGGCACAACTTGTCCTTGCTTTCGACGGTTCCATGTCTTGTTTCTGGTGTTCCAAGTGTAGTAATTTGGTACTTGGTTGTACAAAAGGGTGCGCGCAAAGTCATCTTGAGTGCAAAGTCGGAAGAAAGCCGTGAGTGTTGTTTGTTGAGGTGATTGGGCACGTTCTGCAGCATTTTCGGTTGTGAAGTAGACTCTCTGGCCATTCTCAAGGTGGATGCTTAAATGAACGACTGTGGGATGGCGTTCGTTGCTGCTGATATATCTTCCCATTTCATATTGGCTGATTTCATTTCGGTTGTTCTCTCCACTGGTTAATTCAAACACTGCCATGTCAGAACCTTTGTTGACATACTTGCAGACATACTTTATAGATTTGACAGAATTGCAATACTCAACGTTGATATGTGCATTGAAAATTTTTGTTAGTAGAGGGCAATATGGCACAATCCATGTATTGTCCACAAACACTTCTGATCCCTGTAAAAAAACCTTTGCAGTAAATCCCCCGTCTTGCGGTGACCTACGACGATAAAGTGGATATCCGTCTTGTCCTGTTTGCGTCTGTTTTAAAAAATGGCGTGGGAATCGCTTTGTGCAAATTCTATCCTTCATGCATGGAGAGCGTGGATTTATGCATCCGCAGGGGCCGTGCACCATTTGTTTTGTTACTATTGCGAACAGTTGTGGGTCTTCTTGTGGATTAGGGATTTCTGCACTGATGAATTCATCCACTCTGTGAACATGTATTGAGTGTTTGAGCCAAATCAGGATGTGTGCATGCGGAAGTCCGCGCTTTTGCCACTCTATCGTGTACATGTGACATTTAACCTGTCCAAAAATCTTTCCTTTTGTGATTAGACTCATGAGAGCTTTTTGCTTTTGATGGAAGACTCTTGCCAACAAATCATGACGATCCTGTGGTTTTTGGCCAACAAATACTTCTTGCTCTATCTCTGTCCACTTTGGATTGCATGTGAAGGTGATGAAGAGGTCTGGTCTACCATAGTTTCTAACATAGGTCATGGCATCTTGAGTACGCTCATGCATGTACCTGGGACCACCAGTAAAGCTGGAAGGCAAGATAATTAACTAACCGAGGTCTGCAACATTTCCATCGTTCATCACTGCATCCCTCAAATGTGCATACTGTTCCACTCTGAGCGTTCTCTGATTGAGTCGTATGTACAACAGCCTTTCCGATTCAATTTTGGCATACATGTCGACAATAAATTGATGGAACAGGTCTTTGCTTCTTAGTAAAATGTTAAAATTTGAAGAGCGCATCATTATTCTGTGAGCGTAGAACTGCATAGCAGAAATGTTCTTAGTTAGCGGTAATCCTGTAGTTGGGTTAGTTTGTCGCAGTTCAAAATTATATCCATCCTCCCCCTGCCAAAACATGAGTGGATATTGCAGCGCATCGTAGGACCTGTGCGTATCGGGAATTCTCTTGATGGTACCACTTCTTTCTTCTAAAAGTATGTCCCTTGGACTATGTTGTTCTCCCACCACTATCAACGCCACTTCTCCTGTTGTTGGTGCATTAAAGCGCCTCTCATGTTCACCATGTGGGGTTTTGTCTGCTAATATTACCAGTTTCAATTCAGGGCCGATCTTATCCTTGGCCGATTTGAAGCTCTGGATGTAAGAGTTGTGGCGAGCCAGCATGTGTTGCAACTGAAGCAGTACGTCTGGCCTTGTCTGCGGAACGTTTTTGCAACGCTGCTCTGCTTGTTGTGTATCATCTCCAACAAAATATACTTGCAGAAACCTCGGCCTGTTTGTCTTTCTAGGCTGGATTCAGCTTCTCTTCTTCTACGTTCCCGTTCTCTGTTTTGTCGCTGTCGTGTTTGTCTTTGTAGGCTGGATTGAGCTTCTATTCTTTGTTGTCGTTCTCTGTTTTGTCGCTGTCGTCTTTGTCTTTCTAGGCTGGATTCAGCTTCTCTTCTTCTTCGTTGTCCTTCTCTCATTTGTCGCTGTCGTGTTTGTCTTTCTAGGCTGGATTCAGCTTCTCTAATTCTTTGTGCTCTTTCTCTGGACTCTCGCTGTTGTCTTACAAAACCTTTCTTCTTTCGTTTGGTGGGAGGCTGTGGCATATTGAAAGCTATTTCTATACTTTAAAAAAGTAAAGATTGTTGGGTGCTTTCACCACCTTTGCCTCTATTGTTGAGGTATTGTTGTGTGGTTTGAACTTTATGGTTCGTGTTTTAAATTCTGTTTATTGGTTGTCAGAAAAGTGGTGTTGTTGTGACTTCCAAAATGAGAATAATAAACCGTTAATATATGTTAAAATAGGATTAAACTGTTAATATTTCACTTAACAACGATAGTTAGGATTACAAACTGACAATAAGAAACAAACAAATAATATTATGCTTTAAAAAATTCGCTGAAACAAACCAAAATTAGAAACCGTTAATATATAACTTTAAAAACGATAGTTAGGATTACAAAATGACAATAACAAACAAAGAAAACTTTAACAACGATAGTTACGATTACAAACTGACAATAAGAAACAAATAATATTATGGTTTTAAAAAATCGCTGAAACAAACCAAAATTAGAAACCGTTAATATATAACTTTAAAAACGATAGTTAGGATTACAAAATGACAATAACAAACAAAGATAACTTTAACAACGATAGTTACGATTACAAACTGACAATAAGAAACAAATAATATTATGGTTTTAAAAAATCGCTGAAACAAACCAAAATTAGAAACCGTTAATATATAACTTTAAAAACGATAGTTAGGATTACAAAATGACAGTAAGAAACAAACAAATAATATTATGGTTTTAAAAAATCGCTGAAACAAACCAAAATTAGAAACCGTTGATATATATAACTTTAAAAACGATAGTTAGGATTACAAAATGACAATAACAAACAAAGATATGCCTTAAAAATATGAAGAAAAACACAAAAACAATAAGAAACAAAGGAAAAAGATATATATAAGAATAAACCGTTAATAAAAAATTAGTTACGATTTCAAATTACAATAAGAAACAAAGGAAAAATGTTATTTTGCTTTTATGAAAAAAGCTATAAAACACACATTAACAATAACAAACAAAGAAAAATTAAAATTATGCTTTTAGAAAAGCAATAAAAACAATAGAAATTTAATAAAATTGTTTACCGTTTTACTGGCGTCAGCAGTGTGAATAGACGCACACTTAACAGTCACAATTTGAATCAGAGGCAAGACCGATTCAAGAGTGTTGCCATTCAGAGGAAAACAAATAATAATTCAATATCGTATTAATTATTTAATAATTAATAAAATTTTAATAAAATTTTCTAGATGAAATTTAAAAAATCGGGCTGGTATATAAAATTGCAAAAAATTCGTACTACATGTGTGCCTAATTTCATTAGTGTGAATGCCATAAATTCGTCAGGGCACCCCGTATATACCACACACACATAAACACAGAAACTTCATTTTATAATAGTAGAGAAGATAGATGGTTAGTTGGCGTTTGGTCCACATCTAGCCACGTCGCACCAAACACAACACAGACATACAACAGCAAATACAGCAAATAATGAATATCCACACACAATAAATGTTTTACTAACACTACTCACATTGGTGCCAAAATACTGCCAACAACACACACTGCCACTGTAAGGTTCGTCATCTCGCATTTTACAGGAAATGAAACGCCAAGTTGGCAACCCTACATTGAAAACGCCAAACTGACAACCAAAGAACAAGGAGAGAGAGAGGGGTAGCTTGGAGCTTGGAAAAAAAGGAGGGAGAAGATGGACCGGGCATAGGTTGAACGAGACCTACTTTGTTAAGGTGTGGGAGGAGAATATAATTTTACAATGTCTATCCAAATGTAATTGCTACTTTTTCTACAGATAATCTACGTTAGATGTGCACAACCTGGGGCCCGCGGGCCACATGCGACCCGCGAATCGTCAATTTGCGGCCCACAAACTAATTTTGACTATAAACTTCCAAGAAGATTTAAGTTAAAAAGCAAATTGACTGACAAACATTTAGAATCAGTCTAAAGAGTTTCTACTAGCAGTATTGAACCTAACATACCTAAAATTAGTTAGTAAAACTCAATATCAGCCATCCCATTAGCAAGCTGTAACATAATTATTGTTTATGCTTTAGAAATTTTAATATTAAATATATTTGATGCTGTAATTTTTTTTTCTAATTTTACTGATATCATTAAAATTTCTGATACTCATCTTAATATGTTCATTATACTGTTGCTGTTATTAAATTTATAACCTAAAATAATTTGCTGAAGTACATATGACGTTCTTGAGACACATTCTTAAAAGTAATTCTAAATGATTGATGCAAATGTTTGTAACTTCTTTTTTTAAACTATTCACACTATCATTCATTTAGCTTTGTAACAAGCTCCTAGATTTTTTGAGAAAACATTTGTAAGTTTAATCTTTAAAAAATTAAGTGATTATTTTTTACTATACATATTAAGTGTAATAACAGCTGTACATAATTGGGTTGTAGCACTTTCATTGTGTCTGTGCTGCAACTTCATTTGCGGCCCCCCATGTCTCAATCAACGGTGCGAGTGGCCCTTCTCCCAAAAAGGTTGTGCATCCCTAATCTACGTGATGTGAACTATTAAATTTATTTAAAATATAATTTAAAATGGAATTTTGGCTCTGTGTTAATTGAGTCTTTTACTGAACTTTCACGACGGAGTTCATCGGCCTCGGACCACCACTGCCACCACAAAATACTTAAAGGGATGGAATTTCTCAGCTTCAACATTGATTACATCTGTGAGAGCTGAGAAGTCCAAGTCGAAAGTTCTCAAAATAACTTTTCTTTTCTTTCGAAACTTATTTATGTCATTTTGGATGTCTTTTAAACGTTCTGAATTCTGGATTTACCATTTTTTTTAAAAAATGATTTTATGTTTCTATATTTTGAATTTGTATATTGTTTATATTCATGTCCTTTTTTGTTGTTTTTGTTTTCTCATTTTGTTCTGTGTCAATTTTTCAAATTTTGTCATCCTCTTCTTTTGTCATGTATTTTTGTGCGTACATGTTTAGCCCTTCAATAGCCTTTCAACTTCTGTATACCTAAATGTTTTATGTATGTATTGTGGATTGCTCAGCTCTCCCTTATCCCCGTATCTCCTCCGTAAAGCGGACTATACAGCTGAAAGCCGCACAGGTGAAACAGTGTTCGCCTACGGCGTTCAATCCAATCCAACACAAAAGAGAGAAATCCATAGGGAAATCGAAACTGACAGGAATCGAACTTTCACCACCTACAACTCGCAGGTTGCTACAGCATACATATCCACTGAGCCAAAAGATGGTTCACGTAAGCTCATGGGAGACGTGTTAGCTCACATGCAAGAGCAACGGATAAGCAACTAGAGGGTTGCGAGTTCGAAACTAGGTCCAGCCAAAGACCGTGTTGGACATGGGAGTTCAAACGCGTTAAACCTTTCATGACCTTCCACGTCCTCAAATCGACTTCTTGCTGAAGCTTGATGTGCCAGCTCGGGTGTTGTTCTCGTCTTCTGCCCGTGTTTCACAATTATGAGGCGTTGTCCTCCGATCATCTTTATTCCGGTAAGGTAAGTAATTTTAATTAACGTCGTACTACAGCATCACTACATTGACGATGGTCCGGAATCAATTTCATAAGGGAAATATCGGCGGACAACACTACGTCATTTTGGAACCATCAGATGACGAGGCAACACCTGAGCTGGCACACTCCCCTACTCCAAACTTCCTCATAAACCCAATCTGAGGAATTTCGGCCCACTTCAGATTGATGGCGCACCAGCTAATTTTAATTAACGTCGTACTACAGCATCACTACTTTGACGATGGTACGGAATCAATTTCATAAGGGAAATATCGGCGGACAACACCACGTCATTTTGGAACCATCAGATGACGAGGCAACACCTGAGCTGGCACACTCCCCTACTCCAAACTTCCTCATAAACCCAATCTGAGGAATTTCGGCCCACTTCAGATTGATGGCGCACCAGCTAATTTTAATTAACGTCGTACTACAGCATCACTACTTTGACGATGGTACGGAATCAATCTCTTAAGTGAAATATCCACGGACAACACCACGTCATTTTGGAACCATCAGATGACGAGGCAACACCTGAGCTGGCACACTCCCCTACTCCAAACTTCCTCATAAACCCAATCTGAGGAATTTCGGCCCACTTCAGATTGATGGCGCACCAGCTAATTTTAATTAACGTCGTACTACAGCATCACTACTTTGACGATGGTACGGAATCAATCTCTTAAGTGAAATATCCACGGACAACACCACGTCATTTTGGAACCACCAGATGACGAGGCAACACCTGAGCTCGCACACTCCCCTACCCCAAACTTCCTCATAAACCCAATCTGAGGAATTTCGGCCCACTTCAGATTGATGGCGCACCAGCTAATTTTAATTAACGTCGTACTACAGCATCACTACTTTGACGATGGTACGGAATCAATCTCTTAAGTGAAATATCCACGGACAACACCACGTCATTTTGGAACCATCAGATGACGAGGCAACACCTGAGCTGGCACACTCCCCTACTCCAAACTTCCTCATAAACCCAATCTGAGGAATTTCGGCCCACTTCAGATTGATGGCGCACCAGCTAATTTTAATTAACGTCGTACTACAGCATCACTACTTTGACGATGGTACGGAATCAATCTCTTAAGTGAAATATCCACGGACAACACCACGTCATTTTGGAACCATCAGATGACGAGGCAACACCTGAGCTGGCACACTCCCCTACTCCAAACTTCCTCATAAACCCAATCTGAGGAATTTCGGCCCACTTCAGATTGATGGCGCACCAGCTAATTTTAATTAACGTCGTACTACAGCATCACTACTTTGACGATGGTACGGAATCAATCTCTTAAGTGAAATATCCACGGACAACACCACGTCATTTTGGAACCATCAGATGACGAGGCAACACCTGAGCTGGCACACTCCCCTACTCCAAACTTCCTCATAAACCCAATCTGAGGAATTTCGGCCCACTTCAGATTGATGGCGCACCAGCTAATTTTAATTAACGTCGTACTACAGCATCACTACTTTGACGATGGTACGGAATCAATCTCTTAAGTGAAATATCCACGGACAACACCACGTCATTTTGGAACCATCAGATGACGAGGCAACACCTGAGCTGGCACACTCCCCTACTCCAAACTTCCTCATAAACCCAATCTGAGGAATTTCGGCCCACTTCAGATTGATGGCGCACCAGCTAATTTTAATTAACGTCGTACTACAGCATCACTACT
This sequence comes from Metellina segmentata, assembly GCA_947359465.1. NCBI lineage: Eukaryota > Metazoa > Arthropoda > Arachnida > Araneae > Tetragnathidae > Metellina > Metellina segmentata. Next base: position 102,143,977 of record OX375874.1, read on the forward strand.
TTGACGATGGTACGGAATCAATCTCTTAAGTGAAATATCCACGGACAACACCACGTCATTTTGGAACCATCAGATGACGAGGCAACACCTGAGCTGGCACACTCCCCTACTCCAAACTTCCTCATAAACCCAATCTGAGGAATTTCGGCCCACTTCAGATTGATGGCGCACCAGCTAATTTTAATTAACGTCGTACTACAGCATCACTACTTTGACGATGGTACGGAATCAATCTCTTAAGTGAAATATCCACGGACAACACCACGTCATTTTGGAACCATCAGATGACGAGGCAACACCTGAGCTGGCACACTCCCCTACTCCAAACTTCCTCATAAACCCAATCTGAGGAATTTCGGCCCACTTCAGATTGATGGCGCACCAGCTAATTTTAATTAACGTCGTACTACAGCATCACTACTTTGACGATGGTACGGAATCAATCTCTTAAGTGAAATATCCACGGACAACACCACGTCATTTTGGAACCACCAGATGACGAGGCAACACCTGAGCTCGCACACTCCCCTACCCCAAACTTCCTCATAAACCCAATCTGAGGAATTTCGGCCCACTTCAGATTGATGGCGCACCAGCTAATTTTAATTAACGTCGTACTACAGCATCACTACTTTGACGATGGTACGGAATCAATCTCTTAAGTGAAATATCCACGGACAACACCACGTCATTTTGGAACCATCAGATGACGAGGCAACACCTGAGCTGGCACACTCCCCTACTCCAAACTTCCTCATAAACCCAATCTGAGGAATTTCGGCCCACTTCAGATTGATGGCGCACCAGCTAATTTTAATTAACGTCGTACTACAGCATCACTACTTTGACGATGGTACGGAATCAATCTCTTAAGTGAAATATCCACGGACAACACCACGTCATTTTGGAACCATCAGATGACGAGGCAACACCTGAGCTGGCACACTCCCCTACTCCAAACTTCCTCATAAACCCAATCTGAGGAATTTCGGCCCACTTCAGATTGATGGCGCACCAGCTAATTTTAATTAACGTCGTACTACAGCATCACTACTTTGACGATGGTACGGAATCAATCTCTTAAGTGAAATATCCACGGACAACACCACGTCATTTTGGAACCATCAGATGACGAGGCAACACCTGAGCTGGCACACTCCCCTACTCCAAACTTCCTCATAAACCCAATCTGAGGAATTTCGGCCCACTTCAGATTGATGGCGCACCAGCTAATTTTAATTAACGTCGTACTACAGCATCACTACTTTGACGATGGTACGGAATCAATCTCTTAAGTGAAATATCCACGGACAACACCACGTCATTTTGGAACCATCAGATGACGAGGCAACACCTGAGCTGGCACACTCCCCTACTCCAAACTTCCTCATAAACCCAATCTGAGGAATTTCGGCCCACTTCAGATTGATGGCGCACCAGCTAATTTTAATTAACGTCGTACTACAGCATCACTACTTTGACGATGGTACGGAATCAATCTCTTAAGTGAAATATCCACGGACAACACCACGTCATTTTGGAACCACCAGATGACGAGGCAACACCTGAGCTCGCACACTCCCCTACCCCAAACTTCCTCATAAACCCAATCTGAGGAATTTCGGCCACTTCAGATCTAAGGTGCACCAGCCGCCTCTACACCACACGCTTACAAATATCCATGCACTGACCCAGATTCCAGAGAGGAACCTTCCGATCTAGATGCTAACACCTTATCCAAAAGACAGGTTGGTCGGTCCTTGATTCCGGATTGTCGTCAATAGCCCGTTGTGTTTCTCCAGTGCGACGTCGATTAATTACCAATCGATAAAGTGCATGGATGTTGGCGATTGTCCTTGCTAGGAGCAACTGATACTCAATGGGTGGTCTGTCTAAAAAATCATCTTGTAATTACGAAAGGTCAGCTGTCAGGCATTCAAAAAACAAAATGCTGTTTCAGTGAGGATGTCAAACACATGATCCTAAAAACGTTAACGCTCACAGGTTATTAAACTTGACTTTAGCAAATGAAGTTCTTTCACTCGCTAATTACGCTGTCGTAGAAAACCTAAGCTGCAGCTTAAGTCTTTTTAAAACTTAAGGGCAGTAAGGTTTTCAGCTGCTACTTTGCGATGACGTCACCTGGATGTGGAGAAAATGATACAAATAGTATAAGGAGGGGGTGATACCGAACCGGGGGTAGGTCAGTACCGTACCGACCATTAGAAACAAACAAAAACAACAGAAGCGAACAGTTGAATTGTCTGAATTAAAATGGTGACACAGCACTGAGTGCCAAGAGACAGAAGGTAATGATAATTGGTAATTTTTCATTAACGTCGTACTAGAGCAACACAACGGGCTAATGACGACTGTCCGGGATCAATGTACAGGGTCTTCTAAAAGTTCCCGTACTGACGATTCGTGAATTTATTATACAAAAACAACGATCTTTAAAAACAATTATTTTATTGCCAATGGTGAAAAGCACTTTTAACCTAACGTAGGAAACAAATTTGAACTTACATTTATAATAAATGTTCAAAATTTCCGCGTTTTCTATGAGGTAAGGTAAAGTAAGGTAATTTTAGTTAACGTCGTACTAGAGCAACACAACGGGCTATTGATGACGGTCCGGGATCAGTCCCTTAAGGGAAAGATCCGACGTTTTCGTGTAGGCAAAGCTGAAGTTGTTAGGGCATATTTTTAGAAACGCGTTTCAAGATGCTGGGAATGACTTCTTGTATCCTTGAGTAGTGCCAATTTTCAGATCACCTATATTTTATTGATTATCTTAATTAACTTTGTTCTTTAAATATCCCCACAGAAAAATGTCAGGGATGCTTAGATAAGGAAACGAGGTGGCCAAAGGTTTCTTCAGAAGAATCGATCGCAATATCATCGGTAGTAATAAAGCCGCTTCTCATTGTCCGGTGTCTTTAGCACCTGTAATATTTTTACGCGATAAGCACGAAAATGCCAAGATCTTAAAGCCGTATGTATCGCTCCCTATGATGTGCACATTTGTTGCGGCAAATGCCTCAGGGATTGATGAGGAGATTGCAATATCCTCCGTTGAGTTTCCTTCTGGTGAAACGACTTTCGGTCTTCCACTCCTGTGTTTAGTGTTCCACCGAGCCTGTCTCACGAAATCGCCGGACGAGTTGATATAGTGTACCATTACTCTGTATTGCATCATTTGGATATTTATGTCGCCATAATTCTTTACATCTTTCATATGATTTACATTCAAAATAAGCCCCAAACAGGGCAATTGTCTAAATGCGTGATAAACTCATCTTGCAATGAAGAACAAAATGACGTGGAACTTTATTATCGAACAACTTGAGCGCGAAGAAAACCAAACGATAAATATTAAAGACTCGATAAAATATAAATTGACGATAAATTCAATAATTCAAAAAAAAAATAAGAACACGGGCAATAATTTTTATAAAGTTGAAGTATGGGGGATCTTTTAGGACACTTTGTAGAATGTGCCGTTCTGTTGGATGATTTTTCTCCTCACCGGTAGCTGCATCATCCTGCGCTCATACAGGTTCTGAGGTTTCCGGCTAAAGAACTGATAAAGATGACGAAACTTTCCAAACTATTCACGGCACGTTGAATCATCAACGCATCAATCACAACACATATCTTCTTTTGCGTCTGCGAAGGCATTCTTGCCTTTTCGCAAATAAAAAAGCATACTATGTCTAAAAATGCTCTTTATTTTCTGCCATTTTGAATGCTTAACAAAATTTAACAAACACTACAATTTTTTCCCCGAGTATTCGCTGAAATTCCCTCTTTCAAACAACATCAAAACTTTACTCGTGTGAAATGAGATAACAATTCGGTTTTGCAATGCAATGCCATCTAGTGCAAAAAAAGGGACGACATTTTGCATTCATCCAATCCAATAAGCTTCAACCTCATCATTTTAACCTGAATTTGAAAACCCCACACCTTTTACAAGGGCATGTATTACCCCATAATAATTATCCTTATATTTTAAAGCAAGATCGTCCATCTCCATGTCAAGCAACACGCGTGCTTCCTAAAAGCAGATAATTCAACGATAAAGGACGTAATTTATTCCACTGGGCTCTCTCTAAATTTGCAAAATTTCAATCCAAACGATGACCCGCGATATAATTCATCTTCGTGCGGGGTGTTACGAAACATTAAAAGTTTCACCGATCGTAAATTTCTTATTAAATTGCCTCAAAGGACGAGGTGGAGGGGGTGGAAGATTAACAGCTGTAATGTTTCTCTGCCTGTCAGTCCGTGCTTATAATTTACGTATGCGAACGGCTAGAACAATAATTCTGGTTTAGAATGCGTACGCACATCGCAATTGGAAGCTCATTTGGTACACATATGAGCGGGGGAAGCGTCAATGGAATATTTTAAGGGCGTTCAGAAATGACAATTGGGTGAAGGTTACTTCATAAAATACGCATCTATTTGGGGTTTGTATGATTTTTCTTGGTAGAATTATTACGATATGTTAATGAGAAGGGATATATATTATCTATTTGAAGCAGGAATTGTTCTGAAAGTTGGGTCTGGACATGCGATCGAACGATTCCAGATTAGTTTGATTCAAGCCCTAGTGCCTGGTAAATAATTTATTGTACATTCCTTAAAGGGTTCTTGTGATTCAGCCGTCTGAGAGGTTCACTTCTCTGACATTTTACGATTTGCAGGCTTCTCTACATCACATCTAGCTTGCTTTGAACTTTTTGACCATCAGTTCCTTCCAAAGGATATTTCTTTCTAAGGAAAGTGCCAACAGAATAAGTACAAAGGATTCTATTCTAAATGGAAGGTACCAAAAAAATTAGTGCAAAGGATTCTATTCAAAAGAAGGTACCGACAGAATCATCGCAAATGATTCTTTCTAAAGAAGGTACCAACAGAATTAGTGCAAAGGTTTCTATTCTAAAGGAGGTATCGACAGAATCAGTGCAAAGTATTCTATTATAAGGAAGGTACAACATAATAGATACAAAGGATTCTATTCTATAGAAGGTAACAACAGAATCAGTTCGAAGTATTCTATTCTAAAGAAGGTAACAACATAATCAGTACGAAGGATTATATTCTAAGGAAGGTACCATCAGAATCAATACAAAGGATTCTATTCTAAGGAAGATTCCAAAAGAATAAGTACAAAGGATTCTAGTCTCTCTCTAAGGAAGGCACTAACAGAATCAATACAAAGGATTCTATTCTAAGGAATATACCAACAGAATCAGTACAGAGAATTCTATTCTAAGTAAGGTACCAACATAATCAGTACAAAGGACTTTATTTTAAGGAGAAAGGTGGAATAAAATCTCTCTTCCCAAAGGATTTTTTTTCTAATTTTAAGCTCCCGTTGGTTCTCTCGACAAGGTATATAATCACGAGTAAAACTGATAAAATATTGACGGACGATATGTCTCGTCATTAGAAGAAAACTGACCTGATATTGATCTCGTCATCATTCGAAATAAAATCGGCATTCCTGATTACGATGTTTCTTGACATTAGCAAAATTGGTCAGATCGTAAAGAACGAGATATATCGTCGAAACCTATTGGAGGGTCAAGGACCAATAGAAACTTTCCAAAGGATTGAATTTCAAGGAAAGCACCAACAGAATCTTTCCAAAGGATTCTATTCAAAGGAAAGGATCAATAGTGCCTTTCCAAGGTATGATTTTCCAGTGGAAAGACCAATATAATTTCAAAGATTAAAATAATTACTGGATATCTTCAAACAAAAATTATTTAGTAATTAAGTGGGTTGTGTTGTAAAAACAATATTACAGTACTTGGAATTCTTAATAAAAGTCTATTAGTGTTACTTAGACAAATTAAAGGCCATTGATATACCTTACAAATCTTGGAATCGATATTATAAGATTCTAATGGTGTCCCCTCTAAAACAAAATCACAAGGAAATATAATATAGATAGTTTCCTTTGAAAAGAAACCTCTTGAAAGATTATGTAACAACAGTGAAGACTGCTAGTTGCAAGATGGAATTACACTCGGAAACTTGTCAAAGGGTTTAAGTTTGCAAAAGTTTCAAAGTTTTCTTCATATATCAAAATACAAACTGAAAGCCCATGCAGGAATCGAAATCTAATTCTTTTGTCGATCGATACAGCCCGGTTTTTCGTACCACAAAAAGCATTGGAAACGAGACAACCTTCGTCTCCACTGGCCTTGTAATAGAGGTTCGAAGTGGAAGACCCCCTATATCACATTCACGTCTCTACTCACATAGACACCAATACCAAATTAACTAAAGCCAGAACACACAAAAAGCCTTGGAAACGGGACGACCTCTGTCTCTATTGCTCTTGTAATAGAGGTTCGAAGTGGAAGACCCCTTATAACATATTCACGTCTCTCCTCACATAGACACCAATCCCAAATTGAATAAAGCCAGAACATACAAAAATCCTTGTAAACGGGACAACCTCTGTCTCTATTGCCTTTGTAATAGAGGTTAGAAGCGGAAGACCCCTTATAACACCAGCCACCACAACAAAAAGTCTTCAAAACGGGACGTCCTCTGTCTAAATTGTTCTTGTTACAGAGGTTCGAAGTAACACATTCACGTCTCTCCTCACATAGAAACCAATCGCAAATTAACTAAGGCCAGAACACACAAAAAGCCTTGGAAACGGGACGACCTCTGTCTCCATTGCTCTTGTAATAGAGGTTCGAAGTGGAAGACCCCTTATAACACATTCACGTCTCTCCTCACATAGACACCAGTCCCAAATCAACTAAAACCAAAACACACTCAACCCCAAATTTACATTTTACGGAAACCATACCACTCACAGATCAATCAATGAGATGGTAAGCGATATCTCATCAGAATGTTCTCGATTTAGAAGGACTAGTGTCCGAGGGGGGAAAAGTCCCTAGCTACAGGACCGTATCGCGGGCAAACAAACTACTCCGGCCCCATTGTAAGGGCGGCCTTGTTTTCTTGCTGTTTTGCTGCGGCCACGATTGCAGCTGATTGCAGCTGTTTCATTAATAATACGGAGAGCGATGTTTCGCCCGCTAAGAAGCAATCAGGCTAGAATTGATAGGGTGTCTATCTTCTCTGCCACTCTCTCCCCTCTTTCATCTGATGTCTCTGAGTTATTTCCTTTATTAGTTCGGCAACAGTTCGATCATAAGCGGCGATTTCCTGAGGGCCGAATTTTTTCCCGATTTTGTTTTGTCATTCTATGGGATTATCCACCCTCTGTGTATCGTATTTGCTATCGATGTATCGATATGAGAGGTACTGCGATGGGTGAGAGAAGATAAATCGAATATTATCTATAATAAAACATTTCATATTCACAAATGAAAACTGAAAATGGCTTTTTAGTTTTTCCACAACTCTCTCTCTCTCTCTGAGTAGAAGCAATCCCTTCCGTACCGAGTTACTTAAAAACCACACCGGATTGGCAGGGAAAGCCAGTTTTTTCAGTCTTTTTCAGGTTTATTCGCTTTGTGATTGGTAGATAGCGAGTCTTGTGGTTCAACAATCTAATGAATTTGGAGCACGCGCAGACGATAAACACAGTTATATTTTAAAAATAATTTATTAATACATAAAATTTGATAGCACTCGCTAGAAAGTTGGCAATGTTTTCAGAAAAACCGGCAAATTCGGTCGCCGTTTCCATAGCAACAGTCGAATATGGAAACCTTAAAAAGTACTCTTACAACACGGATCAGTTAAAACATTTATAATTATGATATTTCCACTGAATTTTAACAATATGTTATTTATTTAACAATTTCCCTTTTTTATGTGGAAATGAGACGTTTAGTTCTCGACATTTTTTAAACATTTTTTTTTATTTGCCGTATATTTCCGTGTATAAGCCGATAATTTTTGGAACGTTTTCTAAAGCTAAAGTACGGGGGTCGGCTTATATACGGATCCGCTAATATCGCAAAACAAAGTAGGCAATTTTCCGTTACTCAAGCGCATGCGATAAATATCGCAATGGGAAGGGAATCTTCAATTAACGTCGTACTAGACGTCCGGGATCAATCCAGCAGCGATCCAAATGGGGATGGATTGTGAAGCAATCCCCTCCCCCTCATTGTTGAAAAATATAGTTCGTAAAGCGAACTAAATATGATTGCCTAGCAATCATCGGGGGTTGACGCGCGATAGCGAGCAGGAGGCGGAGCCCCCTAGTATATAAAATATAATTTAGGTAACAAATTATCACAAAACAATACAACCTTTATAGAAATAGCCGCTACACCATTTTGTGTTGCCTGCGTGAGACTTCTATCTGATGACTCCCTGATTCACCAACACTTCATTTTCAGAAATATCTTTTTGTTCCATTTTAATGTTTCTTTTTGGTTTTATAATCAATATAAATTTCCATTTGTTCTTGAATATGGAATATATGCGGCTCTTGAAAATTTTAGCAATATTGGGGAATGTTTAGCAGTGTTGAAAATATTAGCAGTTGCTAATATTTTCTAGTTTCAGCCTTAAATCGCCACGGAATTCTATGTACACTCTTAATGCTCATTCAGGATAGAAGTAATATAAGTTAACCGAATTAAATATTACCCTTACGTTGATGTCTTATATTTCTCAACCGACCACTTCCTTGAGACAACACCTCGTAATTTACTATTGTAAAATGAAATAACGAAAACAAACTGCACATAAATACACAAGATATTTCTAATTATTTGTGCAACATTAATTCAACTCCTCCCCTTCAATCGAACCTAACATAAACACCAGAAAGACAAACGGAGCCTGTGAGCCTGTCAATATCTTAGTTAGGCTGAAACTCAATTGACAATGAATTGAGCATGCCATTATATTATAACTTTAAATTACTCGGAACTCTCTTATGTGTATTTAATTATTATTACATAGGTAGGGGGCCATAGAACGGCATTGTAGGATCTTATATCTAGATAGATGGAAGGGGCCAGACTAGCTCCAAAGGATACTTCGTAAGAATACTGCGTAATGCAAAATTTTTCGTGTCTGGGGACGACTATTACAAGTGAAAGTAAACAATTATGCGCATTTTATTTTTTCAATTTATTTACATAATTGCAGCTGTTGAAGAAGTTCGTCCTATTTCTACATAGCCTCCTTTCTTTTCGATGTACTTGGTACAGCGGTCCACAAGCTCGTGTATTTCCTCCAAGAGAAGGATTACGTTTGGTCGCCCAACCATTTATGCTATCCGCACTTCCTTGTTCCTCTAATCGGCAGATAACAGACTACACTGTCGATGGTAACTCACCGGTTTACCAAGTACCATTTCAAGAGCTTGCTGAATCTTCTCGACAGTGGTGGAGTTTCACGGTGCTTCCTCTTCGTGCTTCACGCTTGTCCAGTCTCTTTTAATCTTCTTGATCCACTCATAGACACCACTACGTATCAGAGCCATGTCCAAGTATTGTAAACCTCCGATGAATTTCAGTCCTTGGCACACCTTCCGACTCTAGAAATTGTATCACCACTGTCAACGAAACGAGGAGGTACGATAGCTCAGTTGGGAGAGTAACGGATTATTAACTGGAAGGTTCCGAGTTCGAATCCAACCAGAGACAGTCGTGTACAAAGTGGGCTGGAGCACATGAAATCTGCAGTGTCCTAAAATGTCTCCACGTTGTCGTGGCGTGCAAGTTTGGAGAGTGGGATGTACGCTAAGATGCACCATGGCGTTGTCTTCGTATTACGTTCAAAATCACGTGGCGTTGTCTTCGTATCTTTCCCTTCGGTTTTGATCCTGGATCGTCGCTAATAGCCCGTTGTTTTGCTCAAACGTTAAATATAAAAAAAATGCTTAATATTTCATCATAAACCTCAAATAAAGTCCAAGGGCGCCACGAGCATTTAGCCTCGGAAGGGATTTATTATTCCAAGCAAGGGAGCCATCTAATTTACTTTTAATCCAATCACTTTCTATCATGCATGTCGAAAAAGCGTTGTTTCAGACGAGGCCAGAAGCTAATGTCATTAGAGATTTATCGTTGTCCTCCATCTATCAAAGCAGGCCGCACTAAATGAACTAGTGTTCTCTCAGTAATAAGCTGAAAAAGTACACCTCAGAAAGAGGAATTTAATATAGATATATAATCTAATAATTCTCAAAGAGATTCAATTATAGAAAACCAAAAAGACAGTTTAAAAGAATATTAAGAAAATTGAAAAACCTCTGCATTTGGCTTGGCTTTTTACTGTTTGCATTTGAAGCTTTTTAGATAATTCGGCATGTTTGAAATTGTATAGATATAAAAAAATATAAAACCTTTTAAAAAATATATTTTATATACAATACCTTTAAAAAAATATATATTTATATATAATACCTTTAAAAAAAATTATATATATATATATATATATATATATATATATTTTGATGTGCAGCAAAATTTTAATAATTACACTGTTGGTCACCGCAAATGCAACACCTTGAAGGAAGCATGCAAATAATATGAAATTTACAACATGCATTAGCGGAGGTGAGATATGCAAATGATTAGAATTCCAGCGCAGACGCACGTCACGCGCGCCTGTGGCGCCACTTCAAAGCGCTATTTAAGGTTTGGAGATTTCGACGATTTCAAGTACGGCAATTGTGTTTTTCTTGTGGTTGAAAAAAAAAAACCGATCAATTATGCCTCGTAGAAAACAGCGATCATCTTTTGATCAAGTATCCGAGTTCAACAGAGGAAGGATAGTGGCTTACCGAGATTGTGGATTATCTTTCAGGGAAATCGGTAGTCGTGTTGGACGAAACCAAACAACTGTAATGCGGATATGGGATCGTTGAATGCAGGAGGGTTCGACGGACCGACGTGTTCGATCGCATCCACCTCAGTGCACCAGTTCACGTGATGACAGGCATATTGTATTGTGCGTATGGCATTGACAGATCGCTCAGCCACATCACGAACCATAGCACAGCACATTCAGTCTGTAACGCATCATCCAGTGTCTGCGCGTACCATTCGACGACGTTTACAGCAGAGTGGTCTTGCTTCGTCGTCCCTTGACGCGTCCCTCGTCCGTCAAGACGTCCATTCCTTCGTCTACCCTTGATGCAGAACCACAGACGTCTCCGCCGGCAATGGTGTGATGAAAGAAGGATGTGGACGGCAGAATGGAATGAAATTGTCTTTAATGACGAGTCACGCTTCTGTCTGTAACACAACGATGGTCGGTCGAGTCTGTAGACACCGTGGAGAGAGGATGCTGAACAGCTGCGTTATGCACCGCCACACTGGTCCTGAACCGGGTATTATGGTATGGGGCGGTATTGGATATCCCTCTCGCACTCCTCTAGTACGCATTGCTGGTACTTTAAACAGCCAACGCTACATCTACGAGGTGTTGGAGCCAGTTGTCCTTCCTTACCTTCAGGGCTTGCCCACAGCCATATTTCAACAGGATAATGCGCGACCACACGTGGCACGCTTTGTCCAAGGGTTCTTCGTCAATCGCCAGATTGAATTGCTTCCCTGGCCAGCTCGCTCTCCGGATCTTTCGCCGATAAAAAACATGTGGTCCATGGTTGCTCAACGATTGACCCAGACCCAGATTACATCCCCAGCTGCCACACCAGATCAACTTTGGCAACGTGTGGAAGCTGCTTGGTCTGTTGTACCCCAAGAACACATCCAAAGTCTTTTGAATCAATGCCGAGGCGTGTGGCAGCGGTGATCTCCAACAATGGAGGCTACTCTGGCTACTGATTTTAATGGTACATAAAATGTAATGACCATTTAAGAATAAGTATTAGCGGTTTTTAAAGGATTCAACAAAGTCAAAGTCTTTCTTTTTATATGGCTTATTTCGTATCCAAGAATAAGCTAAAAAGGTACGAGTTGCAGGAAATGTGTTTTCCATCCTGATAGTCTTGTCATTAGCAAAACTGACCAGATCTTAATGGAGGAGATACCTTGTAATTAGAGCAAAACTGACCAGATCGTCATAAAGACAGCCGTACACGAGGATGGTGCACGTTCGTTACATCTGTAGTGGTATCAATATTCTTTCGTCAGCGTGTGTGGAAGTTTGAAGAGTGAGATATTAGCGTTCGTGTGAACCTCGTTATCTGACCGATGTTCAAAATTGTGAAGCGTTGTCCTCTGATCTTTCCCTTCGGGGTAATCCCTGACAATCGCAAATAACCCGTTATGTTGCTGCAACGCGACGTACGTTAATTGAAACACCAACCGTCCTTAGGGAACACCAGTGTACCGTGGTAAACCAGTTGAAAATCGCTGGTGTAAACAACTAAAAACATCTAAAAATGCAGAGCCAAGCCAAACGTAAAATTTGTGATTGCCCGTTGTGTCGCTCCAATGTAACGTTAATTCAACTACCTACTTACCTTTTACTTACTTTTGTCTTCATTTTGCGCTGCTAGCATGCTTAGTACATAATACGATAATAATGTGTGTACCATCCCATCAGCTTAAGTCCATGTACACCCATCTCAATATCATCATGTATCTACATTTAATGGTTTGTGTGTCTGTGCCTCATATACTAATATGGATTACTTCTTCAAGTATGTTATGAAAGACAACCCGTTGGTGAGCATGCTTTCCACCATTTCTGTTTTCTCCACAAAATAACAGCTACCAACTTCACAGTTTCAGCTTGAAAAATTTAGTTTCATGATCGAAAATAAACAATCTTTTTTCAACCGATATAATCTAAAACTTCTTACAACCAATAGAATTCTTGGATTTTTTAACCGATATTATCGTGGACTTCTTTCAACCAATTGAATCCTAGTCTTCTTTCAACCAATATAATCCTTGGCTTCTTTTAACTACACTAATCAATCCTTATCTCCTTTCAACCGATATAATCTATGGCTTCTTACAACCAATAGAATCCTTCGTATTTTTAACCGATATAATATCCTGGCCTTCTTTCAATCAATTGAATTCTTTTTCTTCTTTCAAGTAAACAAATCCTTGGCTTTTTTTAACCAATAAAATCCTTGGCTTCTTTCAAACAATAAAATCCTTGGTTTCTTTCAACCAAGATAATCATTGACTTCTATCAATCCATATAATCCTTGGCTTCTTTCAACTAATATAATCCTTGGCTTCAATCAACCAATATAATCATTGGTTTCATTTAAGGTATACGTATACGTTTATTTATCGATTTTCAGTCAAATAACTGATTTTTTTATTTTGATGCAGAAATATAGTTTGAACTTTTAGCTTTCTAAATCACTTTGAATTTTGTCTCTAGGTCAATTAGAACGCCAGTTATGACGTTTTTAGAAATGCATGTCAGCTATATTTTAAACCGGAAGTTGCCTTCTGCATACCGGAAATTCTTTCTCGATTTCGAAACTTGTCAAAAAAACACCTATAAATATTTTTTTAATGCTTCAAAATATGCCAAAACATTTATTTTAGCATTTTGAGATATTTTAAAATTAATATTTTTAAATTAAAGCGTCTGGCAATGATTTTATTTGTGTTTTAAGTAAGCCAAAATTGGCTTCATGTTGTGTATTTACATTTGAATTTTGTTTTGCGCGTATGCTTTTCGTTCTTGAAATCTTGCATTTAAAACAGATTCTTATTTTATTCTACCTACTTTTTAATCAACTTTGGTAGTTTGTCAGCTTATTTACAAACTATGGGGAAAACTCCAGCTCGTAAACGCAAGAGACACTTTCATGGAAATCGCTTTTCGAAAGCGACTCAGTTGCCCACGGCAAGTGAAAAGAAACTTGAATTGTTTCCAAATGCATCTGTAAAAGCCTGTGCAGAACTATCAGGAAACAGGATATGTGATTCTGAGATATTGGCGGACGTTTTTTCTACAGTTTGCTGCCCTTCTTGTTTGAATGCTGGACTGTTGTTGAAGGAAGATAGCAGATTTGGTTTGTGCTCACATTTTTCCCTTCAATGTCAAAATTGTGCATTTGTAAAAGGGTTTTCTTCTTCTAAAAAAATAGGACACTTGCCAGAAATTAATACTCGTTTGGTTTACGCGTTGCGACAACTTGGAAAAGGTATGAATGGCGCTGAAAAACTTTGTTCTACGTTAAATCTGCCACCTCCACCAAGCAGAAACTCTTATACGGCTCACGAAAAGAAGCTTTTAGATGCAGTTCAAGAAGTCTCCCAAGCCTCGATGATAAATGCCGCAGAAGAAGTGAAGTTGTTAAAAGGGAATGCTTCTCATCAAACACAGGAATGCGGTGTATCTGTTGACGGCACTTGGCAGCGCAGGGGCTATTCTTCGCTGAATGGTTGCGTCTCGGCAATAAGCATCGACACCGGGAAAGTTTTAGATGTTGCAGTGCTGTCTGCATATTGTCCAACTTGCAAAAAACTTCAAAAACTCCCCAAAAAGGAAGAATATGAACAAAAAAAGGCAGATCATGTTTGCCAGTGTAATTATGTAGGATCTGCACATCACATGGAGACTGTCGGTGCATCGCAAATATTCAAAAGGTCAGAAATTTCACGAGGCCTTAAATATATACACTATTATGGTGATGGGGATTCGAAAGGTTTCACTGAAGTCAAAGACACGTATGGCAAGGACAGTGTCACCAAACTTGAATGCATTGGTCACATACAAAAAAGAGTGGGCACACACCTTCGACAACTGAAAAAGAAAACTAAAGGACTTTCTGGAAAGGGAAAACTGACCAATACTTTTATCGACCGTCTTCAGAATTACTACGGCATAGCTGTTCGTGACAATGTGGGGAACATAGATAAGATGCAACAAAGTGTTATTGCTGTACTCTTTCACTGTGCATCAACTACAGCGAATCCTATGCATGGACAGTGTCCGACTGGGGAAAAAAGCTGGTGTTTTCATCAAAGAGCTATTGCTCAAGGTAAAACTCCAGAGCAAAAGTACACAGGCCTCTCCAAATACATATTAGCTGCTGTGAAACCTGTATACATGAAGCTTTGTTCTCGTGAATTGCTCAGCAAATGTCTTCATGGAAAGACACAAAACGCCAATGAATGTTTTAACGCTTCCATATGGCAGAGGGTATCTAAAAATGTGTTTGCGGTGTTGAAAACAGTACGTTTGGGTGCATTTGACGCAGTAATCCAATTTAATGATGGGTATCGTGGTTGCCTCAAAGTGCTAGAACAACTTGGGTTTGAAAGTTTGGGACGATACACTGAGGAACGTTACAATTACTTAGACAAACTCCGCGTGAACGAATCTGTACGACACTCTACCCCTATGGCAAAACGGCGAAGAAAAATTCTGAAAGCTACCAGAAAGAAAAAATCTACACAATCTGAAAAGACAGAAGGTGTCTCTTACCAATCAGGTGGATTTTAACTGGGTATTAATCCTTTTTTTAAAGGAATTCTGTGATTATATTACATTTTTGGCTTTTTCTCAAAACCACTATTTTCAAATATGTTACTTTCCATTTTACACAATATATCCAAAAGTTTACATTCAATTGCTTAGAAACTTTCTGTGTATGTTCGTAACTAACAAATGTAAGTGTTGAACTATTATTATGAAATTAGATTGGTAATTTAAGATTTTCTGGGATTTTAATGTATGAAATTGACAGTTTTTTTTTAATTTTTTGAACAATTGTGGGAATTATGAAACACGTAGGCACATATCTTCACCAAATTTAAAGATAATGCTTAGATAATCTTCCAAGTCTAGCAATACTGTCCTTCAAGTGTTTTTAAGTGTCATTTTTTGGAAAATAGTATTTTGTTTTTGTAATTTCACGTTAAGCGTGACTATCACTTTTTGAGTTTTTTTTGACAGTTTTATGCCATTAATTCAAAATATTAAGAAAAATTTTGTCTTCTGTTGTGTTACACTGTTGTTATAACTTATAATGAAATGAAAAACACACAAAAAATTGGGAAAATATAATTATTTTGAAAATTTGTCTCCGAACGTATACGTATACCTTAACCAATATAATTCTGAATTTCTTTCAACCAATATAATCATTGCCATCTTTCAACCAATAGAATCCTTGGCTTCTTTCCACCAACAGAATCCTTGACTTCCATCAATCCATATAATCCTTGTCTTCTTTCAATCAAAATAATTCTTGACTTCTTTCAACCAATAGAATCCTTGGTTTTTTTCAACCAAGATAATCCTTGACTTCTATCAATGCATGTATCCTTGTCTTCTTTCAATCAAAAGAATCCTTGGCTTCTTTCAACTAATATAATCCTTGGCTTCAATTAACCAATATAATCTTTGGTTTCATTTAACCAACATAATTCTGAATTTCTTTCAACCAATAGAATCCTTGGCATCTTTCAAACAATAGAATCCGTGACTTCAGTATTCTGAAACATCGTTACTCTCAGATGGTTTAAGAGAGGTAGGGAAACGATAAACATTATATTTGTCGTAGCATCAAGTGTTTTCACGTTAATGTAGTGAAAATGTTTGGAGGGTGGGGTGCCAGCTTGTGGGCTGACTGCCTCATCTGGTCGTGATACAAAATTGAAAATTGTTGTCTACAGATCTTTTCCTTCGGGATTGATCTCGGACCTTCAACAATAGCCACTGTCTATTACTCCAGTGCGACGTAAATTCAACTATCTACCTATTAATTATTTAATCATAAATATTTTATCTTTGTGGTCTGATGACTGTGATTTCCTTTTTGTAGCAATATTACTTTTTTTTAATATGATTGAAGGATTGTTAACTTGGTACTTTTAAATTTATTTCATTTCTTAGACTATAGCAAACTGGACTAAAAATATGTATGGGGAATAACTAGAAGTGGACATCGTTTTAAAATTGATGTTACTCTGAAGTGTTTGAATCCCTTAAGTTATTTTTCACAGTTGATTTGTGCCATTACGCTCTATGAAGAACTCACATTCTTACAGAAAATATGTTGCATTTGGTTTTACTATACAATGAAATATGTACTCTGAAGCCATCGAAAAAATTAGTGAAAAACGAGGGAAATATTTCATCTTCCTCTAAACTTGGCAAGCTACCAACTCGATTTTGTATCTTGAATTCTCACGTCAAATCCGGAAAAAAGCAAGTTTATTTGCTGTCTTTTGAAACTAAACTCTAATAATACGCTTCCCCTTACGTATTGGTTACAAAATAGCACAAATTAAATTTGTTTCTGCAGTTAAAAGAAATGCATGATTCCTACATTAAAGTTTCTATGTAGTTTATCATTATGTATTTATTTAAAAAGATACGTGATTTTTTTTTATTCTTTACTAGCATAATTACCCGACGAACTCGGGTTGAATTGGTTAACTATCTTCCGCTTTCGTTAGTAAATTGTAATTCATATTCATCACTTGTTACAATTACCACACTCTTAAAGCTACATAATAGTTAAGTATACAATTTCACAATTGGAAATATTCGTTAATGCCATATTTAACATTTTTGTAGAATTAAAATTTTTAGTACGAAAGAAAAGTCTAGATTAATCCAACGTTATCCAGAATGTATAGAATAGTTCAGAGTATGCATGTAAATACCTTGTATGTCAGTTGAAAACTAAAGGGTTTCCCAAAATTAACACATTATTAAAAAAAATGTTTTTAAAATTAATTAAACCATTACGAACCTTGATTAAAGTTGTTAAACGAAAAGCATCAAATTGAAAATACAGAAATACATCATAAAACAGATAATACATATCATAAGACAGTCCAAAATGATTAGAAAACTTGAAATAAGTCGAAAATATTCAATGTACAAACAAGCATTCCACTCTTATTTGTATAGACCAGTGATAAATGTATAATCGGATGAAAATGTAAATAAATTTGAGTATTGTCATCTCTTACCTTCTTTCGAATGCTGCTACTGTTTGTACGTTTATGACGGTTTGTGAAAATCTCCCTATATGGCCCGGTGCACACATCCGGTTTTTCAACGTGCGGCGCCGCTGCCGTAACGCAAGTGAAGTCTGAGATACATTAGATCCAATGGAGCAGTGCACACATGCCTCCAGCGCCGCTGGGGAGACGCACGTCCAACTTGCGTGCAATTTGTACCGCAGTTCCCCACGGTTCCGTTCTGAAGTACCTTGTTTTCATAAACAAATGGAATATAAATAATAATTAATAAATGGCTGTATCCACTAACGTCTATTTTGTTTCAAAATATACTTTTTTACACCAAGTAAGCGAAATAAACATGTTTTCTTCGATAGAATATTTATCGAAAATGGCGCGAAATGAGTTCGTGCGTCATTTCACGGTTATGTGTGCATAGTTGGGCTTCGGTGCCGCAGTGGCGCCGCATATTGAAAAACCGGATGCGTGCACCGGGACTAAACCTGCTATGCTTCCTCAACGTATTTGAGGGTGATATGAATGAAGTTCGTATGAAGAATATTCTGGTAGCGTCACACAAGGTACTACGGCTAACTTATAAAAAAAATGCTAGAATATCCTGTTTCCGTGGCTATTAAACGTTCGATTAGTTGTGTGACGTCACGAGTAGGTAGAGTTGATTGGTTGCGTGATGTTACGAGCGAAACGAGATACGAACTATCAAAAATAATAGTATTCGAAATCGCCATGGAAATAACATTGAGAACAAAACGATTGCCGTACGCAGCTCATTGTTTTACCAGTGTTAATATAAATTATGTTTTTCGATAATACTGTTTTACCAGTACTGCTCAAAAAGCACCACCATGCGAAAGCAAGGCAAGTTGACAGGTAAGGTAAGGCAATTTTAATTAACGTCGTACTAGAGCAACACAACGTGCTATTGACGACGGTCCGGGATCAATCCTCTAAGGCAGTGTTTCCCAAACCTTTGACACATGTGTACCCCTTCTATAATTTTCGTAACGCTGAGTACCCCTCGTCAAAAAAAATGGATGTATTTTAATAACAATCAAAAAGCTTGTTTTCTTTATTTTTTGTGACATACACAAAATAATAAGAAAAGAGAAATAAAATTATTAATAATAAAATATAAATGAAAGTTATATTATAAATAACGTTTAAATTTGGATCAATGAGAAGGATGAAATTGTTTGTGCTGAGATAACAGATCGTCATAATTTGGTTCCCTGGTTGTTAATTTTAATCTGAGATGTAGTTCCACGTTGCATTTGTAACCAGAATGATGTTAAAGTACTCTCCTTATGTTTATTTGTCAAGAATTCGTCTGAAGCCAATTCCAACAATTGCTCTCTTCCGCATGCGATTAATCTTCTTGCATGGATGTTGTGTTAATGTTAAACGGATATCTTATCCATTCAATATTTTTGGTTAAATCAGGGAAATAGTTTTTCAAGCCCACTTGCAAACTCTCCAAATGCTGTGTTATGCATTTCAGACTATCAGCATCAATTTTAGTAGTCGAACTTGTTATAAACTCATGAAGAGAGGGAAACGAGTCTACTCCATTACCAACTCTCTTTTGCCATAACTTTAGTTTTGCGACGGCAGCGTTCACTTTATCGTGAACGTGAAACAATGAAATGAAGTTGAGGCAATTTAAAACAGAGAATATATCTGCTGAGGTATGCTAGTTTACAAAGCCATTTCCAGTCATGTAAACAATATCTCAACTCAAATCTATCATTAAGAAAATATTGAAGTTCATGTAAAAGCTGTGCCTGTCAGGCCGGTTTCGCCCGACGGAGGGTTAAAGAAGTAAGTTGTTTCTGTAACGAAGTGTGGCATATTTCCGCCGTGTCACTCCGGACCATCTCACGCCTCACAACACTGTCTTGACTTGACTCATGAGAACGTAAGGCGCAGCTAAGCACAGTGCAGTGCATATCCCCACCAAACTGCGGTGCAACGCGTACACCCACCAAACTCTTCCCGTACCCCTGGGGGTACGCGTACCACACTTTGGGAAACACTGCTCTAAGGGAAAGATCCGAGGACAATACCACGCAATTTTGAAGCACGGTCAGATTACGAGGCAACACATGAGCTGGCACTCCACTCTCCAAACTTCCTCACCAACCCATAGTGAGGACTTTCGGCCACGACAGATTTAAGGCGTACCAGCCGCCTTTACACCATACACTTACAAATATCCATGCATCGAACCAGGAACCTTCAGATCTAGAGTCAAACACTTTAACCTCCAGATCGGTTGGTCGCAGACAATTTGACAGATAGTGGTGGAAAAAGATTTATACATGGCCATTGATGAATAAAAGTTGACAGATAGTGGTGAAAAAAGGTTTATACACAGTTAATGATCACGTACCCCGTCAGGTTCAAAAAATACATAAATGAAGTTTGACTAAAATAAATAAACTTCTTTTATGCACTCGCCGTTTGACCAGGCCATTAACCCTAGTTATACTATAACTAGCTAAAGGCAGTAATTAAAGGGGTAAAGTAAAACTAGAGTCTGAGGTGCTCCAGGACTCAAGTGGGGTCTCCTTGGCTCTGTAAGTTTACGCATTGCGTTATCAACCTGCGAGATGTAGGTGGCGCAGGTTAATTCCTCTCTCGGCTTATATCAATCTTTTGAGTCAGTAAAGCGTTCCTAATGCGCGCCTGTTGTTTGGCATAGCTTGGCCAAACATGACCCTTGGGCCATCAAATCCACCCAACCAACTAGATAGGTAGGTAGTTGAATTTACGTCGCAATGGAACAACAAAGCATTTGGCTGTTGGTGACGGTCCTTGATCAATGTAGAAGATTCGAGGACAATAAGTCGTAATTTTGAACAAAGATCAGTAGACGAAGTTACACCTGAGCTGGAACCCCCGACCTTTTAGACTACGACGGATTTCATTTGCAGCAGCTTCTGCGTATACGACGGTCTTACCCAATAGAAACTTCGCAAAATCGAGTATATATGTATTTAATGCAACTATTAAACTATTTTCGACCAGTGTCAAATTTTCCCCTATTGGCAAATTTTGGTACAAAAGATTCTTTTGCTGAATATATCTCCCCATGTCTTAGAAAGTCTCAAAACCAAATTTGTCCCTTTACTTCTATTCGATTTGGCTACACATGCCTCCAAAAACTGAAAGTCGTATTATGGCCACCCTGTATATCAATTAACAATAAATATTATTCCACTCAGGTTTGCTTGATGACCCACAATCTGGGCAACAGTGTCTATAGATTCAGAAGGCCATTTACATCGACACTAATGAAAAAAATCAATATGTTTAGATGGAACAAGCCAAAAAGTCCTCTGTCGGCGAATTTTGGTACTAATTGTTTCCAGAAAACATCTCCCACATCTTGAAAAGTCTCAATACCAAATTTGGTTCCATTTCGTCAATTCGATTTTGCTACAGATACCTCCAAAGACGGAAAGTCGCTTCATGGCTGCTAGCCTGTATATCAGTTAACACTGAATTGGCTACCACACATTTGCTTGATGACCCACAACCTGAGTACCACTGCTATAGATTCGAAATGCCGCGGTTTCATCAACACTGTTGGTACAAACAAGATTTTGTAAACAAGATAACATATAAGATCGATGATTAGATTTCATGTAATTCCATTAAATAGAAGACATGCTTTGGGCTATAATTCAATTTCTAGCGGGGCCAATGAGTTGAATGGGGAAAAGCATGTAGACAGAAGGCTTAAGATCGTGAGATTCCCCAAGGTCTAACCTCATAATAGAAGGACAAGAAAGGATATTATGGGAATCACAAAGGGTGCCGGGATCGAAATTACCTCTGAACGTTTAGATGTAAGCAACCACATTGGAAGCTATGCTATGATGGCGGGGAAGACATTTATATACATACTTATATACACCCACACACACATATATATATATATATATATATATATATATATATATATATTTTTTCCTAATGGCGGGCACATTTTGACCGAAGTCATTGGCCACTACGAGGCCGGAAGTGATGGCCACTTGTGAAGGAGCACCCAGTGGGAGGGCCATCATTGCCCCTAACAATTACATCGTAATTTTGAACCATGTTCAGATGACGAAGCAACACCTAAGCTGGTATACGCTTACAAACATCCATGCCCGAACCCGGATTCGAACCGGGGACCTTCCGATCTAGAGGCTAACACCTTAACCACTATACCGGTTGGTCGGCATATATATATATATATATATATATAAAACTTTTGCCCTTCAGATAAATACTGCTTTTAGATTTATCGATGATTTAATTGTTTTTAATAATAGCAACTTTGCTAATATTTGGAAATCCATCTATCCAGACGAACTTTCTTTAATTAAAACCAACCTGGATAACAATAATACTGATTTTCTAGACATAAAAATTTCTGTTTCATCCGGCAAAGTTGACATTAATGTATATGATAAACGCAGCGATTTTAAATTTACAGTCATTAAATTAATATTTTGGGACTCCAATATCTCTAAAAGAATATACTACAACACGATAGCTGGTCAATTGGTACGTTTCAAAAAAATTTGTAATTCTGATGCTAACTTTTTATTACAATGTAAATATCTAAAAAACACACTTCTCAATAACAAATACCCGTTTTCATTCTTTAAAAATATTTTTGAAAGATTTATTAATATCAACACCTACACAACACATGAATAATTATTTTTCGTAATTTACCCAGAGCCATGGGAATTGCTTTTCAATTTTATTTTTTTTACTATTTATGAATATATTTTTGATAAGGGGCTGGGGATTTCCATATTATTATTATTTTTTTTGGACTTGTTGCATCGGAGGTATGATGTTAGCATATAAGTTAGACTGTGTAATTGATGGCATTTGGTGGCAATTTTTAGGCTTGTTGTTGATGATATCCCAGCTGCGGCTTCGGGTTTCATTTCGTTCTGTTCCTGCTCTGTTTTTGTTTTACTTGATTTTTGGTGGTGTTTGGGGGAGTGTATGAGCAATTTTTTCAGCCTAATGCTGCTCATATGTAGAAAACACCATTTTATGTTGTTTGGGTCAGGTCCCTGATGACGCCCTGATCCACCAACATTTCTTCATTTTTTATTATTTTTTAAGACTTTTGTTAAATTTTTTTAGAAATTCTTGCGTTCTTGAAATTATATATATATATATATATATGATTCGAGAAATTCGATTAATATATATGGTAGATATTAAGAATTTGGGGTAGGATTAACAGACTAATTTCAACAAGGTATATTGACCATTGATTTTCAATTTAAACCTCGGTACACTGGTGTTCCTTAAGGATGATGAAGGAGCATAAACAGAATACGATTTTTATTAGAAACCAACGGATCAGTTCCGAGTTCGATAAATTCAATTAAAATTTGTATAAATAATTTTTAGTACTATTTTTTTGCTACATAGCGCCATTAATAAATTATTTGAGAAAGATCTTTTAAGACAACTTTGGGGCAGAAAATGTAGGTAATTACTTCTGTTAATTTTTGTAATTAAATCAAAATTACTCATACATTTTATCAGATAGACAAGAAATGTAATAAATGTTTTACTAAATTTTTATTTATATTTTACTTTTACCAGATCACACAGCATTAATTCATGTCACGTGTGAAGTGGTCTGTTTACCAGTATGCCGACCATGCAATTATCGCCTCTCCCAGTAGTTCCGCCATGGTGTTGACACCCTTCCTTGTCTAGAGATCCCGAGATCTGTCGTCCATTGAGTATGTCTTGAGTAGACTAATTACACTAGTCACGTTTTCAGTAAGTGAAACACATTAAAGAGCAACCAATTTTGACTACCTAATTGACAGATAATTGACCAGATCTCAATGGACGAGGTATCAAGATCTTAAAGAAGGAGATATCTAGTTATAAAAAGTGAACAGATCTAAATGGACGAGGTATCTAGAAATTATAAAAAAACAGACCAGATTTTAATGGACGAGAAATCTAGTTATTAAAAAAAGTAACAGTTCTCAATGGACGAGATATCTAGAGATTACAAAAAAACTGACCAGATTTTAATGGACGAGAAATCTAGTTATTAAAAAAAGTAACAGTTCTCAATGGACGAGATATCTAGAGATTACAAAAAAACTGACCAGATTTTAATGGACGAGAAATCTAGTTATTAAAAAAAGTGAACAGTTTTTAATGGACGAGATATCTAGAGATTACAAAAAAACTGACCAGATTTTAATGGACGAGAAATCTAGTTATTAAAAAAAGTAACAGTTCTCAATGGATGAGATATCTAGAGATTAGAAAAAAACTGACCAGATTTTAATGGACGAGAAATCTAGTTATTAAAAAAAGTAACAGTTCTCAATGGACGAGATATCTAGAGATTACAAAAAAACTGACCAGATTTTAATGGACGAGAAATCTAGTTATTAAAAAAAGTAACAGTTCTCAATGGACGAGATATCTAGAGATTACAAAAAAACTGACCAGATTTTAATGGACGAGAAATCTAGTTATTAAAAAAAGTAACAGTTCTCAATGGACGAGATATCTAGAGATTACAAAAAAACTGACCAGATTTTAATGGACGAGAAATCTAGTCATTATAAAAAATAACCAGATCTTAATGGACGAGAAATCTAGAGATTACAAAAAAACTGACCAGATTTTAATGGACGAGAAATCTAGTTATTAAAAAAAGTGAACAGTTCTCAATGGATGAGATATCTAGAGATTACAAAAAAACTGACCAGATTTTAATGGACGAGAAATCTAGTTATTAAAAAAAGTAACAGTTCTCAATGGACGAGATATCTAGAGATTACAAAAAAACTGACCAGATTTTAATGGACGAGAAATCTAGTTATTAAAAAAAGTAACAGTTCTCAATGGACGAGATATCTAGAGATTACAAAAAAACTGACCAGATTTTAATGGACGAGAAATCTAGTTATTAAAAAAAGTAACAGTTCTCAATGGACGAGATATCTAGAGATTACAAAAAAACAGACCAGATTTTAATGGACGAGAAATCTAGTTATTAAAAAAAGTAACAGTTCTCAATGGACGAGATATCTAGAGATTACAAAAAAACTGACCAGATTTTAATGGACGAGAAATCTAGTTATTAAAAAAAGTAACAGTTCTCAATGGACGAGATATCTAGAGATTACAAAAAAACAGACCAGATTTTAATGGACGAGAAATCTAGTTATTAAAAAAAGTAACAGTTCTCAATGGACGAGATATCTAGAGATTACAAAAAAACTGACCAGATTTTAATGGACGAGAAATCTAGTTATTAAAAAAAGTAACAGTTCTCAATGGACGAGATATCTAGAGATTACAAAAAAACTGACCAGATTTTAATGGACGAGAAATCTAGTTATTAAAAAAAGTGAACAGTTTTTAATGGACGAGATATCTAGAGATTACAAAAAAACTGACCAGATTTTAATGGACGAGAAATCTAGTTATTAAAAAAAGTAACAGTTCTCAATGGATGAGATATCTAGAGATTAGAAAAAAACTGACCAGATTTTAATGGACGAGAAATCTAGTTATTAAAAAAAGTAACAGTTCTCAATGGACGAGATATCTAGAGATTACAAAAAAACTGACCAGATTTTAATGGACGAGAAATCTAGTTATTAAAAAAAGTAACAGTTCTCAATGGACGAGATATCTAGAGATTACAAAAAAACTGACCAGATTTTAATGGACGAGAAATCTAGTTATTAAAAAAAGTAACAGTTCTCAATGGACGAGATATCTAGAGATTACAAAAAAACTGACCAGATTTTAATGGACGAGAAATCTAGTCATTATAAAAAATAACCAGATCTTAATGGACGAGAAATCTAGAGATTACAAAAAAACTGACCAGATTTTAATGGACGAGAAATCTAGTTATTAAAAAAAGTGAACAGTTCTCAATGGACGAGATATCTAGAGATTACAAAAAAACTGACCAGATTTTAATGGACGAGAAATCTAGTTATTAAAAAAAGTAACAGTTCTCAATGGACGAGATATCTAGAGATTACAAAAAAACTGACCAGATTTTAATGGACGAGAAATCTAGTTATTAAAAAAAGTAACAGTTCTCAATGGACGAGATATCTAGAGATTACAAAAAAACTGACCAGATTTTAATGGACGAGAAATCTAGTTATTAAAAAAAGTAACAGTTCTCAATGGACGAGATATCTAGAGATTACAAAAAAACTGACCAGATTTTAATGGACGAGAAATCTAGTTATTAAAAAAGTAACAGTTCTCAATGGACGAGATATCTAGAGATTACAAAAAAACTGACCAGATTTTAATGGACGAGAAATCTAGTTATTAAAAAAAGTAACAGTTCTCAATGGACGAGATATCTAGAGATTACAAAAAAACTGACCAGATTTTAATGGACGAGAAATCTAGTTATTAAAAAAAGTAACAGTTCTCAATGGACGAGATATCTAGAGATTACAAAAAAACTGACCAGATTTTAATGGACGAGAAATCTAGTTATTAAAAAAAGTGAACAGTTCTCAATGGACGAGATATCTAGAGATTACAAAAAAACAGACCAGATTTTAATGGACGAGAAATCTAGTTATTAAAAAAAGTAACAGTTCTCAATGGACGAGATATCTAGAGATTACAAAAAAACTGACCAGATTTTAATGGACGAGAAATCTAGTTATTAAAAAAAGTAACAGTTCTCAATGGACGAGATATCTAGAGATTACAAAAAAACTGACCAGATTTTAATGGACGAGAAATCTAGTCATTATAAAAAATAACCAGATCTTAATGGACGAGAAATCTAGAGATTACAAAAAAACTGACCAGATTTTAATGGACGAGAAATCTAGTTATTAAAAAAAGTAACAGTTCTCAATGGACGAGATATCTAGAGATTACAAAAAAACTGACCAGATTTTAATGGACGAGAAATCTAGTTATTAAAAAAAGTAACAGTTCTCAATGGACGAGATATCTAGAGATTACAAAAAAACTGACCAGATTTTAATGGACGAGAAATCTAGTTATTAAAAAAAGTGAACAGTTCTCAATGGACGAGATATCTAGAGATTACAAAAAAACTGACCAGATTTTAATGGACGAGAAATCTAGTTATTAAAAAAAGTGAACAGTTCTCAATGGACGAGATATCTAATCATTATACAAATTTACCAGACTTCAATGGACGATATATCTAGTCATTATAAAAGAAGTGATTATATCTTAATGGACGAGAAATCTAGTCATTATAAAAACTTACCTTATCTCAATGGACGAGATATCTAGTCATTATAAAAAACTGACCAGATGTTAATGGACGAGATATTTAGTCATTATAAAAACTGACCACATCTAAATCGACGAGGTGTCTAGTCATAAAACTAACCAGATATCTATGGACGAGATATCTAGTTATTAGAAAAACTGACCAGATATTAATGGACGAGCTATCTAGTCATTATAAAAAAAATGACCAGATCTCAATAGACCAGATATCTAGTCATTATAAAAAAACTGATTATATCTTAATGGACGAGATATCCAATCATTATAAAAAACTGACTATACCTTAATGAACGAGATATCTAGTAATTATAAAAACTGACCACATCTAAACAGACGAGGTATCTAGTCTTAAAACTGATCATATATCTATGGATGAGATATCTAGTTATTAGAAAAACTGACCAGATCTTAATGGACAAGTATTTGGTTATTGTAAAAATTTGAAGAAATCCAAATTGTGAGATTTTAGTTTAAGTAATTGAGCTAATTAATGAATTTTTAATTAATTAATAATAACTAAATTGAGATTAGTTTTTATCCTTACTAGATATCTCGTTCATTAAGATATAGTCAGTTTTTTTTTTTATAATGATTGGATATCTCGTCCATTAAGGTATAATTAGTTCTTTTATAATGACTAGATATCTCGTCGATTGAGATCTTGTCATTTTTTTATAATGACTAGATGGACTCATCATTACAAATAATTGGTCAGATCGTGATAGACGAGATATCTTTTCGAAACCACTTGGAAGGTTCAGAAATTAGTATAAGATGCCATGCACGGGTCCGGTAATCGCTTCTAGTTCTTTCTGCAATGATTCATTGTACGGTTCATTCTTCCCAGTGGCAATGACTTTTAAGATTATCAGCAAGACCGAATTTCCGTTCGGACATTGAAAGGGAAGAGGTGAAAGAAACAAAAATAGTCGACCGTGAAAAATCTGGAATGGGGCGAAGCGAGGGAACAGGACCGAATTTTTGTCGTCAGATGTTTCCCAATGTCTTCCTTCCTATCGAAGGACCCAGATTGAACGACCGGAAGTGGACTATCGGCTTCCGCTGGGCCGGCAAGGCGAGGGATGTGTCATTTGAGATAGAAGGACTCAAAATCACGTTTGAAGAAACTCTGATGAATGAAATCTCAATTGAATGCAAAATTGATATGAGAGACGTAACTCACATTTCATATCATATTTAAATCCGTTTATAATGAATGAAAGATGAAGACCGTTTGAAGGAGTAGATGATTAGTAACAGAGGGGATGGGAGACGGATGGAACTATATTCAACCAAAGACCACCGTGTAAATGGGGGATGGTAAACTTTAACTCCTCATCGTCATCCTTTCATTATATATACGTTTTAAAAGGAAAAAATACATCATCCGCATTCCCGAAATTTACAGACCTGTTTTCCTACTCAAACTGTCATCATCCGATTCTCTCTCTCAGTCTCTCAGAACGTCTCAAATGTATTTCAATAATATCCTTTTAATTTTTTATCCCAATTGATCAGTGATTAAGTGTGCGCCGTATAAGTAAATAAATAAATAAATAAATAAATAAATAAATAAATAAATATATATATATATATATATATATATATATATATATATATATATATATATATATATATATATATATATATATATATATATATATATATATATATATATATATGTGTGTACCCTAGTAATGTATTCGCGTTGGGTTGGCGTGGAAGTTTGGATAGTTGGGTGCCAGCTCAGTTTCGTACTCGTCATTTGATCGTGGTTCAAAATTATGTGGTGTAGTCCTCGGGTCTTTCTCTTGGGGGTTGATCGCGGAACGTCGCAAATAGCCGGATCGTGTTGCTTCAATGCGACGTTAATTAAAATATCTGCATACCTACCTATATTACACTACTAATATGAACTGCAGGACCGGTATATTTATAGCAATACTATGTTCTTAAAGCATCTCAAGAATTAACGCTAACTCTTATAATGATTTCCAAATTTCTATCTCTTTAAATTCTTTATACGTTTGAAAAAACGCTGCACCAGCTACATCCCCGAAAATTTCCAAGGACAGTCGGGAGCAGCAGTTGCATATCCGAGCTGTCTTCAAAACCTTTACTATTGTGACGTCGCCGCCACCGCCACTGACCTTTGATTCCAAATTCCTGAAACATATGCCCGAACCCTGCTGATGAACAGCTGTCCCGTTTGTTTTGGGGTGCCTGTGATTTGTGGCTTGCGGAACGAGGGGTCTGCCGACAAAGGCAGAGACGTTGGAGAACTCGAGAGAAGCGGAGGTATTTTGTTTTTGCGGTGCTCGTTGATGAGGCCGCGGCTGTCTTGCGCCAGTTTCGCACCGCCCATGTCATGGGGATGCAAATCTCTAGTGTACAAAGTGTAAATATAACTCTTTGCAAAATAAAATGCAAGTTATTTTTAAACTAGGCTGTTTCATTTAGTAGAAAGGCACACCTCTCGGTCCACTACGTTACACTATCTGTTTCAATAATTGTTTCTTAGTTTTTTATTTCACATGTTCCAACTCCAGCAATACGATAACAGTGAAACAATCAAATGAAACTACCAGTACTACTCCTTTAAATCCTTACACCATTTATACGAATGCAGGGACCGTGTATTTCAAGCAACAGATTCCCAAAGCATTCTGATGAATTAGCACTAACCCTTATTACGAACTAGCCACTGCGTGGCCAGCACGGCGTTGCCCGTTCTTTTCGTGGGGTCAGATGTGACCAATGCTCCAACCCCCGGTGATAGCTACGTATTCCCATTTGATTTGCTTCGCAAACGAACTCCACATGCAATGCCGTGATGACCTCGAAGTGGCTATTATTAACAACGTAATTCAAAACACGCTAGAATCGGAAAACTTAGCATGGTTTGAAAAGCTGACGTCAGCGGTCGAAAACCGAAAATTCGTCCCTTCTTCATTCGAGGTTCGGGTGACGTCACATTCTTGAAAGAAGAAAGAATGGTGAAAAAAACAAATAAATTAATTTTAAAGTGTTCTAGATTAAATTTTAAAATTCGGGCTGGGCACAATAATTGCAAAGCTTTCGGACTACTTGTGTGCCATATTTCATTATTGTAATTGCCATAGATTTGGCAGGACATTGCGTAGCGAGGGACAAATAGTTCGTTTTATAATAGTAGAGATTTTAAACTTGTGTGTGTGGGGGGAATCTTATCATTTTCAATACGTTTGAGCAAACGCTGCACAAGCTTCATTCCCATAATTTTCACCACTGCAATCGGGAGCAGCAGTTTCATATCCGAGCTGTCTTCAGAACCTTTATTATCTGTTTGAATAATATTTTCTTAGTTTTTATTTCAGTTTTCCTAACTCCAGCAATACGATAAAAGCGAAACAATCAAATGACACAGCCATTATAACTCCTTCAAATCCTTACACCGCTAATACGAATGCAGGGACCGTGTATCTGAAGCAATAGATTATCAAAACATCTGATGAATTAGTGCTAACCTTTATTATGAGTTTCGAACTTGTAATCCTTTTATTCTTTTTATTCGTTTGAGCAAACGCTGCACAAGCTTCATTCCCATAATTTTCACCACTGCAATCGGGAGCAGCAGTTTCATATCCGAGCTGTCTTCAGAACCTTTATTATCTGTTTGAATAATATTTTCTTAGTTTTTATTTCAGTTTTCCTAACTCCAGCAATACGATAAAAGCGAAACAATCAAATGACACAGCCATTATAACTCCTTCAAATCCTTACACCGCTAATACGAATGCAGGGACCGTGTATCTGAAGCAATAGATTATCAAAACATCTGATGAATTAGTGCTAACCTTTATTATGAGTTTCGAACTTGTAATCCTTTTATTCTTTTTATTCGTTTGAGCAAACGCTGCACAAGCTTCATTCCCATAATTTTCACCACTGCAATCGGGAGCAGCAGTTTCATATCCGAGCTGTCTTCAGAACCTTTATTATCTGTTTGAATAATATTTTCTTAGTTTTTATTTCAGTTTTCCTAACTCCAGCAATACGATAAAAGCGAAACAATCAAATGACACAGCCATTATAACTCCTTCAAATCCTTACACCGCTAATACGAATGCAGGGACCGTGTATCTGAAGCAATAGATTATCAAAACATCTGATGAATTAGTGCTAACCTTTATTATGAGTTTCGAACTTGTAATCCTTTTATTCTTTTTATTCGTTTGAGCAAACGCTACATCAGCTTCAGCGCCGTAAATATCACAGGACAGTCGAGAGCAGCAGTTTCATATCCGAGCTGTCTTCAGAACCTTTATTATCTGTTTGAATAATATTTTCTTAGTTTTTATTTCAGTTTTCCTAACTCCAGCAATACGATAAAAGCGAAACAATCAAATGACACAGCCATTATAACTCCTTCAAATCCTTACACCGCTAATACGAATGCAGGGACCGTGTATCTGAAGCAATAGATTATCAAAACATCTGATGAATTAGTGCTAACCTTTATTATGAGTTTCGAACTTGTAATCCTTTTATTCTTTTTATTCGTTTGAGCAAACGCTGCACAAGCTTCATTCCCATAATTTTCACCACTGCAATCGGGAGCAGCAGTTTCATATCCGAGCTGTCTTCAGAACCTTTATTATCTGTTTGAATAATATTTTCTTAGTTTTTATTTCAGTTTTCCTAACTCCAGCAATACGATAAAAGCGAAACAATCAAATGACACAGCCATTATAACTCCTTCAAATCCTTACACCGCTAATACGAATGCAGGGACCGTGTATCTGAAGCAATAGATTATCAAAACATCTGATGAATTAGTGCTAACCTTTATTATGAGTTTCGAACTTGTAATCCTTTTATTCTTTTTATTCGTTTGAGCAAACGCTACATCAGCTTCAGCGCCGTAAATATCACAGGACAGTCGAGAGCAGCAGTTTCATATCCGAGCTGTCTTCAGAACCTTTATTATCTGTTTGAATAATATTTTCTTAGTTTTTATTTCAGTTTTCCTAACTCCAGCAATACGATAAAAGCGAAACAATCAAATGACACAGCCATTATAACTCCTTCAAATACTTACACCGCTAATACGAATGCAGGGACCGTGTATCTGAAGCAATAGATTATCAAAACATCTGATGAATTAGTGCTAACCTTTATTATGAGTTTCGAACTTGTAATCCTTTTATTCTTTTTATTCGTTTGAGCAAACGCTACATCAGCTTCAGCGCCGTAAATATCACAGGACAGTCGAGAGCAGCAGTTTCATATCCGAGCTGTCTTCAGAACCTTTATTATCTGTTTGAATAATATTTTCTTAGTTTTTATTTCAGTTTTCCTAACTCCAGCAATACGATAAAAGCGAAACAATCAAATGACACAGCCATTATAACTCCTTCAAATCCTTACACCGCTAATACGAATGCAGGGACCGTGTATCTGAAGCAATAGATTATCAAAACATCTGATGAATTAGTGCTAACCTTTATTATGAGTTTCGAACTTGTAATCCTTTTATTCTTTTTATTCGTTTGAGCAAACGCTGCATCAGCTTCAGCGCCGTAAATATCACAGGACAGTCGAGAGCAGCAGTTTCTGTATCCGAGCTGTCTTCAGATCCGCTGAAATCCTTCCGCGGAGACATTCCGCTATCACGCAGGAATTCAATGAATGCAGGGACAACCGTTGAATTTCAAATAGTTTCATGCGAAATCTCTAGAATAGAACAGCTTCAGTTGTGCTATCGGTGTTCCTGAAACTTCTGCAAATGCATACACGTACCATGGAAGAATACAAACCTCGACCATCTTGCAAATCAGTACAGCCATACATACATACAGTGGGAATGTTTTTAGGTTCGTATGGGACACTCACCAAAGGAATTTAGTAATGAAAATTGCTGCATTTTTAATTGTTCTTTTTCGTACTCAGAGAAAAAAACGTAACCATTCTACTAAATATCTCGTTAATCAAGATCAGACCAATTTTGCCATTGACGAGATATCTCGTCGAGATATTGCCAATTTTTTTTGATAAAGATGAGATCAAGATATGATCAGTTGTCTTCAAATCAATGAGGTAACTCGTCCATTAAGATATGGTGTTTCCAACCAACCAGTCTTGTGGTTAAGGTGTTACGGATCTTTCCCTTAGTGGATTGATACCGTTGTGTTGCTCTAGTACAGGGATGGCCAACCCACGGCACTCTTGCCACAGTGTGACACGGCGGTGTTTTAACAGTGGCACGCAAAGACTTATTAAAAAATTAATAATTATTTGGAAGTAAATGTTTCAAGTTATATTCACTTTTATTTTATACAGAACCTAACAGACTGAACCTTTAAAAATGTTTATTAACAACAAAATCTAAGTTTGTACTTGTGTTTTATTTATTATATTATTTTTTTGAATCAACACTTCTCAGACTTACACGAAAAAAAATGTGCTAGTTGCATAAAAATCCCATAATCAGCCTATATAAATAACATTTTTTTAAAATCTTTTTATATTTTTTAGTATGTTGAAAAAGTTGGAAGTGGCACGCATAGCTTTTTTCCCCCCAGATAGTGGCACTCTTCCCAAAAAGGCTGTCCACCTCTGCTCTAGTACGACGTTAATTAAAAAGATTAAAAATTCTAAGGTAAACAATTCGCTGATTGAAGTAAGGAGAAAATACGAGTACTATTAAAAGTTTGCTTAGAATAATGAATTCAACAAAGTTGGGCCGAACAACAGGTCTGGTGGTTAAGGTGTTAACCTCTAAATCGGAAGGTTCCTGGTTCGAATCCGAGTCAGCGCAAGGAGGTTTGTAAACGTATGCTGTACAGGCGGCTGGTGCATTTTAAATCCGTCGTGGCCGAATGTCCTCACGTTGGTTTGGTGTGGATGTTTGGAGAGTGGGGTGCCAGCTTAGGTATCTCCTCGTCATCTGACCGTGTTCAAAATTACGTGGTGTTGTTCTCGGAACTTTCCCTTGGTCCAGGACCGTCGTCAACAGCCCGATGTGTTGCTCTAGTACGACATTAATTACAAATATCCATTACCCATACTGGATTGCTTAACCTTTACGCTGTGGCAGATGGAGAATCGCTACCACTACAATTTCGTTTACACCAGAGGCATGTATAAATCTGTGTACGGTAGATGTTGTTATCCCCCTTTTAAGTGATCGCTGGAACGATCACCTTTTACGACCTGTCAGCGACTGACCTTCTGGAGGGCCCCTTCTTTTGTTCGTTGCCCTACCCTGTCGACCGTGTGGTGTGAACGCTTTGGGAAAAGTAGAAAGTCGCTCCGGTGATATCTCTCTCACGCCAAACGATACGCCACACAATACTATGAAAGGAAAGCGTCAGTCGTAAGTGCCACGCATGGTTCTATTGCTCTAGTTAGGTAGGGGGGGGGGTGAGTCGGAGAGAGGCAATGCTAAAAGCCTTTATATGAGACGATTGAAAAATATCTAAGCTTCTCAGCGTAAAGGTTAATAGTGTATCAACTCTTTTGTCAACTAAAAAGCGACAGATGCAACTAAAAAGGATTGACCTTCTTGAAAGGAAGACGATTTAATATTAAAATCGTCACTGATTAAATAAATAACAATGAAAGATTGTTAAATAACATTTTGATGGACTAAACACTGATACCTCATGGTAAAATATTCCCCGGACATTCCCCTAAAGAAAGTCCACGGAGTCCTGCGCATGAGCTGAAGGACAACCTAGGACAGAAGTAATCCCCGTCTCAGGGTCAGGTCGCCTCCATAGATCAAGCTCTGACCGAAGCAGGACAAATGAGCCACTCTCTCCGCCTCTAATCCCTGTCGGACGCCGTATTTCGGGAATTAAATCTACTCGATCCACCCTCAGTCGCAGTTTTTTGAGAAAGGTCCTTTCTATTTATTGCCCTTTTATGTAGGAGAGGTTAATAAATCGGGGGTTCAAAAGAACTGTGTGGAATCTGTAGTAAAATAGACGAGAAGCGGTGGATATTTCATGGCATAAGTGTCGTTTGCTTCAGGTTCATGGGACTTCACTTTCTGTTCATTCGGGAACATTTATTTTAAGGTATCCGAACGCGTTCGAGAACTTTTTTTTAAATGTGGTATAGAAACATTTTAATGATATTTTATGTGTAGTGGTATTAAACAATAGCATTGGGCTAAAAATATTTAAAATATATATTAATAATTTTGAAAATATGATAATTATGTATGGAATTTTAAAGAAATTTGTCAAAAATGTCATACGTGCTACATGAAAATCTATTCAACCCATTTGAAAAATGATGCTAACAAAATAAACTGCAGCCATTTTTCTAGGGAATGAACTAAAATCAAAATGATATGATCAGCGGGTGGGAGAAATTTAAACTCGAAGTCCAACAGTGACAACAAGAATTTAATCAACTCACAAAAGGAAGGCAAACGTATTAGCTGCATCCAAGGCGAGAGTCATTCGTATTCTGACCCCGACATCGAATTAGAACACCTGCGCAAAACCGCGCATTCCTCCTTTTTTTAACAACTTATTTAAGGTGGGAAAGAACATTCCGATTTTAAGCAGAATCAGGTGTTATTCGCTTCGAGCTACTGGAAACACGTGCAAACGATTCCAGCGAAATAAATCAAAGAAAATATAAACATCGCTTTCGAACGTGTGCTCTAACAGGATATTTAAATAAACAAAAATTTTACAAGCGATTGAAAAAGGAATACTAGACTTTTGATAGTTTTACAGTGCTATGTTTTAAATATACATGGACATACTCAGCATAATTATTTTTGTTCATTCCCTAGATAACATTTTATGAAGAACAAGTTCCCAAAGTTTTACGAGAATCCATCCATAATTTTTTGTGTTATTTTTTGTATTTTATAACCTTTGAAGTGAGGAAATAATGTATAAATATTAATTTAGAGTAAAAAGTAGTTTGAAGTGTATCGTTTGCTCTCTTGCTTTTACTGTTTGAGTAAACAATTTTGTTCTTCACTTCTTTTTAAAAATGTTCACGATATTTCCGAAGGAGAAACCTTTTAAACATTTAAAAAACCTTTCTAAAATAATATTTGCAAAAAAAAAATAATAAGTTTAAAATTAAATTTGTACAGGTTTTTGGTCTTTTAACGGCCACTTTCGGTGTTTTTCGTACCTACTTCCGGTTTTACCGTCTTGATTAAAATCAAATATATTTTGGAAAGTCAAATAAATATTCTATCAATAAGATCAAAAACTTTTTTGGAACTTTTGGGTAAAAATCCGATGTATTATACACTAGAAATCACGAAAGTTAACCAGAATATCAATTATATTCTTTTTAGTAATTCAAAATTTTCATTTGCTTTCAAACAGTGCCAAGACTTTGCAAATATTCGAAGTATTTTTTTAAGATACAAGGATTTTTGTTAGGTACTGCCAGCATGAATAGACATGTTTTCCAAACTTTAAACTCGATTTCTGAACAACTGCATTTTGCTATAAGAAATGCTTTGTTCAAAACGTGATAACTCCACAATGAATTCACCTATTATAATTATTTTTGCATCATTATAATCTATATAAAACAATGGATATTTTGAATCCCAAACAAAGTACTTATCCAATAAATGGATTTTCAATTAATTAAAAATATTTTTTGAAATTCCTAAAATAAAAGGTTGTTTTTTTACGCTTTCTTGATTAAAAAATGTAGAAAATAATCTACTTCTTCTATATTTTGATGGAAGTTCAAAACATGAATATTAATTTTCGGAATAATTTCCAACAAGAATCCTTTTTCTGAACAAATTAGAATACGAGATATCACGTGTCAAAGAACATGCTAATTTGCTAATTATATCTCAATTAGATAAATAATTAATCTAATTTTTTCTCAGTGAAATGGTTTTAAGAAAGCACCAATTACCTGTGGTAAAAAAAAAACTGGATTTTTATAGTCAAAATTAATAAAAAATTCTGCTAGTGTATACGTACACCTTAATGGAATATTCGAGATTAGTATCGAAATGTACATACACTCTATAACAAAAAAAATCGACGCACCAAGAAGGAATCATCCCATTGCTTTGAAATTTCGTATACAAAAATGTTTTGACCATATATGCAAAAGATTAAAATCTGGTGTCCAATGAATGGATAGTGCGATCTCCAGAGCATCGGAACTGCGCATAAAGCAGATGTATATAAGGAGTTGTTCTTGAACTGCCGTTAAAAATTTCTGCTGCATTGCGATTTAGGATACCTTTCAACGACTGAAAAAATGCCTCGCAGCAGGATTCGAGCTCATTACGATCAACTTTCAGAGGTTGAAAGAGGTCGTATCATTGGATTGAAAGAGGCAGGTTGGGCAAATCGGAGAATCACTCGTCATGTGAGTCGAAGCGATGCGGCGATTAGAAGATGCTGGCAAGAGTGGGTGGACAGTGGCAGATTTCAGCGTCATGATAGTAGCGGTCGACGTAGGGCCACAACAGATCGCGAGGACAAAGTGATTGTCAGATCAGCTGTCACAGCGCCTGATTCATCGCTATCAACCATCAATCGGGCGACACACACACGAGTATCCACTATGACCATTCACGGACGGCTGAGAGAGCGAAATCTACGCTCGTACCGACCGTTACGCCACCTGCCACTCACGCCTGCACACTGTCGAGACAGATTACAGTGGTGCTTGGCTTGACGACATTCTGAGACCTGTTTTGCAACCGTTCCTTTCGCAGTACCCTGGACTTATTTTTCAGCAAGACAATGCCAGACCACATACGGCACGTGTTGCTACGAACTGTCTTCAAGCTTGTCAAAAACTTCCTTGGCCAGCCAGATCACCAGATCTCTCTCCCATCGAGCATGTCTGGGATATGATGGGAAGGCGACTGCATCCGGTAGGGAATGTTGATGACGTAGTCCGATAATTGGAGCAAATTTGGCAAAAAATACCGCAGGACACCATCCGAGAGCTTTATCGGTCTATGCCACGCCGTGCGGCAGCTTGCATCCAGGCTAGAGGCGGGTCTACACCTTATCGAGCTCGTTACTGTAACTCTGAAATAAATCATTCAATTGTTCTGAAATTTTAATCATTTTCTATGCCGTACATAATTTTCCTATCCACCAATTTTTGTCTCCATCGGACAACTCCATCTTGGTGTCTCGATTTTTTTGTTATAGAGTGTAGTTTACGTGTATCGTATCAATGGTGGATCGACAGTATGCCCTCTGAGCAGCAGCTGGTTGGAAGAGTAACAGACTAGCATCCGGAGGGTTGGTTCGGAGAGTTCGAATCCAAGCCATGACCGACGTGTGCGAAGGGTGCTCTTGGACTTTAATTCTGTAGTTGTCTCAAATATCCTGATGTTGGCGTGATGTGGAAGTTTGAAAGGTGGGATACCAGATCAGGTATGACCTCGTCATCTGATAGTGGTTCAAAATTACGTGGTGTTGTCCTCGGTTTTTTTTCCATTCGGGGGTTGATCCCGGATCGTGTGGTGTTGCTCCAGTTCGACGTTAAATAAATACCTACCACCTATGAGCAGCAAAGGTAATTAATAATTTTTAATTAACGTCCTACTAGAGCAACAAAATGGGTTATTGACGTCGGTCCGGGATCAATACCCTGATAGAAAGAAACGAGGATAACACCACTTAATTTTTAACCACGGTCAGATGATGAGGCAACACCTGATCTGGCACCCCACTGTCCAAACTTCCACACCAACCCAACGTGAGGACTTTCGATCCTGGTAGATTTAAAGTGCATCAGTCGTCTCTGCACCATACGCTTACATACATCCATGCGTAGACGATGATTAGAACCAAGAACCTTCCGATTTAGAGGCTAACCTTAACACTTTGGGTACAGATTTATTCGTACACAACGTCCTCTTACAACTGACACCAGATGTTAAAAGTAGTTCTGATTATCGTTTGCACATTAGTTACTGTTATATTTTCGTATTATCGTCTGCACACTAACTACTGTTACAGAGGCTGTTCACACATGTTTTAGACACTGCATATTGTATTTACAAAACTAAATTACATGAAATTCTTGTGTTTTAAATGTTCTATTTGATAGCCCTTATTCTGAACTATCTTTCGACACCGCAATTTCCAGGATAATAATGTCTTTTGAAGTGTCAGAAGAGGTATTCTATCCCATTCCTCCTGAACAGCTTTCCAGAGACCTGTAAGGGTTGTGGGACGACGTTTGGATAATGCAGATTTTAAAAGTCCGAAAGCACAAAAATCCATAGGTGATACATCGGGAGATTTAGTAGGGATATCAGTGAAGGGTAAGGCCTTGATACCGGTTTTTTTGTTCCATTTCTTTTAGGAAATTTTCAGTGGATTTTGATGTGTGACTGCTAGCTTTGTCTTGATGGCGTTCCACAGATTGATGGCACTGTGGGTAAAGAGATGGTATTTCATTCAGAAAAATTGGCGATAAATCTGTTCCTGATAGTATTTGGAGTTAATCTTGACATTTTTTTCCACTCTCTTTATTTTTAACTTGCCATTGTATGAAAAACCAGCAACAATCATGAAACCCATTGAAAAACTTTTGTTCGATACTGTGAACCATGAACTTAAATTTTTTTCTCCCTTTTTATGATAATAAATGGCTCTTTTTTTGCTGCAATCATTTAAATACACCCATGATTCATCTATTATGACAATTTTTTTCCATTTTTCTTCGGATAAGTGTTTCTCATATAGAATTCGGCAGCGTGTCCTGTATTCAGCGATATGCTTTGGAGAAAGACGATGCACATTGCGTTTTTTCGCTTTCTTAAGATTTAAATCAACGTTTATCATTTTGTTTTCAGTGGACACCGAGCATTTTAATGATTTTGCAACTGTCCTTTGACTAGGGGGATTTTCTTATAACGTAAAACAAAGTACCTTTGCAATAGTCGAAGATGTCCGTTTCTTCCTTGGATACTTGTTTGGAATTTTTGTCCCACTTGAGGCTCCAATTTGGCATTTTGTTCCTTTCTTGTTGACGATATTACCTATCGACGCTTTAGATATCACAAAACCATGACTCTCACATCGTTTTTAGATAACGGAATATGAATACTTCTCTTCGGAAAGAGCATAAATATAGCCTTCAAACCACTGCTTCGTTAAAAACACCATTTTGAATAAAAACAAACCTCTCAAGCCGCAGACGATAATTTTGACTTTTAAAAACATAGTACAACTGCAATTATTTATTTTGCAGCAAACGATTTTTTATTACCGCTAACCAAAATCGTCTAAAAAATGTACGAACAGCCTCTGTACTTGACTGAAATTAACACTTTTATGTAAAATTCGGCAATTACAAGCAAATAACTTTAAAAATACATCCAGTGAATCGTTTTCTTACTTTATACTGATGATATTTATAGTTATTCTCTGTTTCGTTCTTCTTCCAGGAAGGAATGGCACCTGAAGGAAACCTTTTCATGACTGATGTCAAGTTGTTGCAGGCGTCACAGGTGCCGAGTCAAACAAACGGTATAAGGTGGCATCCAGTTCCGCACTAGTATCTGTTTCGTTGTCCCAGGAAGGAATGGCACCCGAAGCAAATACTATTGATGTCTGATGTCAAGCTGTCGGCAGGCGTCACAGGGGCCGAGTCAAACAAACGACAAAAGGCGACATCCAGGTCTGTACCAGTACCTGTTTCGTTGTCCCAGGAAGGAATAGTACACGAAGCAATACTCTTTATGTCTGATGTCAAGCTGTCGGCTGGCATCACAGGGGCCGAGTCAATCAAACGACATAATGTGGCATCCAGGTGTGTACCAGTACCTGTTTCGTTGTCCCTGGAAGGAATGGTACACGAAGAAATACTCTTCATGTCTGATGTCAAGCTGTCGGCTGGCGTCACAGGGGTCGAGTCAATCAAACGACATAATGTGGCATCCAGGTGTGTACCAGTACCTGTTTCGTTGTCCCAGGAAGGAATGGCACCCGAAGCAAATACTCTTGATGTCTGATGTCAAGCTGTCGGCAGGCGTCACAGGGGCCGAGTCAAACAAACGACAAAAGGCGACATCCAGGTCTGTACCAGTACCTGTTTCGTTGTCCCAGGAAGGAATGGTACACGAAGCAATACTCTTGATGTCTGTTGTCAAGCTGTCGGCTGGCGTCACAGGGGCCGAGTCAATCAAACGACATAATGTGGCATCCAGGTGTGTACCAGTACCTGTTTCGTTGTCCCAGGAAGGAATGGCACCCGAAGCAAATACTCTTGATGTCTGATGTCAAGCTGTCGGCAGGCGTCACAGGGGCCGAGTCAAACAAACGACAAAAGGCGATATCCAGGTCTGTACCAGTACCTGTTTCGTTGTCCCAGGAAGGAATGGTACACGAAGCAATACTCTTGATGTCTGTTGTCAAGCTGTCGGCTGGCGTCACAGGGGCCGAGTCAATCAAACGACATAATGCGGCATCCAGGTGTGTACCAGTACCTGTTTCGTTGTCCCAGGAAGGAATGGCACTCGAAGCAAATACTCTTGATGTCTGTTGTCAAGCTGTCGGCTGGCGTCACAGGGGTCGAGTCAATCAAATGACATAATGTGGCATCCAGGTGTGCACCAGTACCTGTTTCGTTGTCCCAGGAAGGAATGGTACCCAAAGCAAATACTCTTGATGTCTGATGTCAAGCTGTCGGCAGGCTTCACAGGGGCCGAGTCAAACAAACGACAAAAGGCGATATCCAGGTCTGTACCAGTACCTGTTTCGTTGTCCCAGGAAGGAATGGTACACGAAGCAATACTCTTGATGTCTGTTGTCAAGCTGTCGGCTGGCGCCACAGGGGCCGAGTCAATCAAACGACATAATGTGGCATCCAGGTGTGTACCAGTACCTGTTTCGTTGTCCCAGGAAGGAATGGCACCCGAAGCAAATACTCTTGATGTCTGATGTCAAGCTGTCGGCAGGCGTCACAGGGGCCGAGTCAAACAAACGACAAAAGGCGACATCCAGGTCTGTACCAGTACCTGTTTCGTTGTCCCAGGAAGGAATGGTACACGAAGCAATACTCTTGATGTCTGTTGTCAAGCTGTCGGCTGGCGTCACAGGGGCCGAGTCAATCAAACGACATAATGTGGCATCCAGGTGTGTACCAGTACCTGTTTCGTTGTCCCAGGAAGGAATGGCACCCGAAGCAAATACTCTTGATGTCTGATGTCAAGCTGTCGGCAGGCGTCACAGGGGCCGAGTCAAACAAACGACAAAAGGCGATATCCAGGTCTGTACCAGTACCTGTTTCGTTGTCCCAGGAAGGAATGGTACACGAAGCAATACTCTTGATGTCTATTGTCAAGCTGTCGGCTGGCGCCACAGGGGCCGAGTCAATCAAACGACATAATGTGGCATCCAGGTGTGTACCAGTACCTGTTTCGTTGTCCCAGGAAGGAATGGTACCCAAAGCAAATACTCTTGATGTCTGATGTCAAGCTGTCGGCAGGCGTCAAAGGGGCCGAGTCAAACAAACGACAAAAGGCGATATCCAGGTCTGTACCAGTACCTGTTTCGTTGTCCCAGGAAGGAATGGTACACGAAGCAATACTCTTGATGTCTGTTGTCAAGCTGTCGGCTGGCGTCACAGGGGCCGAGTCAATCAAACGACATAATGTGGCATCCAGGTGTGTACCAGTACCTGTTTCGTTGTCCCAGGAAGGAATGGCACTCGAAGCAAATACTCTTGATGTCTGTTGTCAAGCTGTCGGCTGGCGTCACAGGGGTCGAGTCAATCAAATGACATAATGTGGCATCCAGGTGTGTACCAGTACCTGTTTCGTTGTCCCAGGAAGGAATGGTACCCAAAGCAAATACTCTTGATGTCTGATGTCAAGCTGTCGGCAGGCTTCACAGGGGCCGAGTCAAACAAACGACAAAAGGCGATATCCAGGTCTGTACCAGTACCTGTTTCGTTGTCCCAGGTAGGAATGGTACACGAAGCAATACTCTTGATGTCTGATGTCAAGCTGTAGGCTGGCGTCACAGGGGCCGAGTCAATCAAACGACATAATGCGGCATCCAGGTGTGTACCAGTACCTGTTTCGTTGTCCCAGGAAGGAATGGTACCCAAAGCAATACTCTTCATGTCTGATGTAAAACTGTCGTCAGGCGTCACAGGGGCCGAGTCAAACAAACGGCATAAGGCGGCACTCAGGTCTGCGGTAGTACCTGGTTCGCTCTCATGAGAAGGAATGACACCCGAAGCAATATTCTTGGTGTCTGATGTCAAGCTGTCGTCAGACGTCACAGGGGCAGAGTTAAGCAAACGGCATCGGCCTGCATCCAGGTTAGCACTGGTTCCTATTTCGCTCTTCTTCCAAGGAGGAAGGACACCTGAAGGATACCTTTTCATGACCGATGTCAAGTTCTCGGGTGATAGGGGGACTGGCAGAAAAGACAGAACGGCCTCTATACCAGCACAGGTGTCTGTTTCCTGTAACTGAATTTGATATAAAAAATTAACTGTTCTAAATGAATAAAGTTACACACACACACAAAATATATCATTTTTTTAAAAATAAATCTATTTAATGGATCAATTGTTTACCTGACTTTGATGCCAAGTGTCGCTCTCTTCTCCAGTAAAGTTCTTTAGGGGATCAATGATAACACCTGAAGGATACATCGTGATGACCAATGATTTGGTGTTCACGTGCATCCCAGGTACTAGAACGACCTCTCCTGGGCAGAGGGTGGTGTGGAAACGTTCTGGAAAGTTCACTTTAGGTGTTCTTAAAATCCTATCTGTCCTTCACTCCACGTGAGGTCTTTTCCTCGGTGGTAAACAAACTTAATAACTTCTTAAAATAGCATCCTTTGGGAAGAGATTATATTCCCTTTTCCTTAGAGTAGAATCATTTGGAAAGACTGTATTAGCCAAACAGATCAAAACTGGTTAGAATTCAAGCAGGGAAGACTTCAGGTTGTAAGGTGGAATCAAGCGTGCGAACCCCTCATGAAGTTAATCTCTTTAACTCTTGTTAGCTACTTCCTCCAGAT
The DNA here is from genome assembly GCA_947359465.1 of Metellina segmentata. NCBI lineage: Eukaryota > Metazoa > Arthropoda > Arachnida > Araneae > Tetragnathidae > Metellina > Metellina segmentata. The sequence continues at coordinate 102,188,165 of OX375874.1, forward strand.
ATTACAAAGCATGTTTTAGGTGATGCAGAAATAGGCATGTTTAACGTTTCTAGTATCTCTGTATAACTTTTTCAATGTTGTGGGATTTTGAATTTTTTCTTACTTGGGAAATATGGATGCATACTCAGCCTGGAATGACAGTTGCAATCTCACGTAAATGACGCTTTTATATTTTGTTATTTACTTTAACGCACTTATAATTAAAATTTGTGTTTAGCAACGATTAAGGGTCTTGATTTTGGATTTCGCATGGTGAATCCTGACTATCTCCTTGGTATTGTGCGTTGGGTTGGCGTGGAAGTTTGGAGAGTGGGGTGCCAGCTCAGGTGTTGCTTCGTCATCTGACCGTGGTTCAAAATTACGAGGTGTTGTCCTCGGATCTGTCCCTCAAGGGACTGATCCCGGACCGTCGTCAATAGCCCGTTGTGTTGCTCTAGTACGACGTTAACTAAAAAATTACCAATTACCTTGGTACTGTGTAATTGTGCATGCCATGACAGCAAGTCAGCCAAATGAATTCGTATTTTAATTTAAGATGAAAATCTACTGTGCTCTATATTCAGCCTTTTTTTGTAAAATTCTGCGAGTTCAAGTGCTAAAAGCTTTAAGTTCTTTTTGTATTCGAGCTCTCAGACCACTCCGCATAATGTAATCTTCGAAGAAATCCATTTATAAGTTCAATAGTTTTGAGAGTTAAAACGCTCAAATCTGTTCACCAACTCAACTTTCTCGGCCATCATAGATACTGGGAAGCGAATAAACCGGTACTGAAAGCGTTGAGTTCTTTCCTATTCAAGCTCTGAGATCATTCCACAGAATGCAATCTACGAATAACCAGTTTGAAGTCCAATCGCTTAGAAAGTTTAAATGCAAACAAGTCAAAGCTCAAATCTACTCACCATCTTAACTTTCTCGGCCATCATAGATGCTGGGAAGCGAATAAACAGAAGGTAGGTCAATGCATTATGACATGGGGATATGCACGGAATGTACCATATATAGTGCTCTTGTGGCCACTGCTTGTTCGACTCCAGAGATTGTACAATTTAAATGCATCTTTCCATATTTCATCACAAGGCTTGAAAAAGTGGTAGTTTGAAAATTGTCAATTGAGGAATTCACATAAATTTAAAACATTCATGTTTCTTAGATATAGCTATAGAAAGAATAATATTTTATAAAGAACGACTTTCAGTTTGTAAAAAAATGTATTTATCCATAAGTAAATTAGCATTTAATGATTTTTCCATTATTGTTTCGTTAGTGATTTGTTTGTCAACACTCCAAAGAAATTTTTTAAAATAAAAGTTTAATGATTTAGCTTATTAAAATAAAAAACCCATGTGTATATATTTAAGTCACTCAATAGAGACTCTTTAAGAAATTATGGCAATATATCTCAAAATTATATAATTGGCTTAGAGTAGAAAATATTACGCCTTGTAGCAGATATAACTTTTCTGAGACACTAAATGTTTATTTTTATGCTTATTTTCATACCGTAATCAGTTAGAAACAAATATAATACTATAAATACTCTCACAATTTTTATTTTTAAACAAAACATTAATAGTTAGTGCTTAAACAACTATGGGGTAAAAATTTTTGGGAGTTAATGAGTTTTAGCTCTAAACCGATGATATATTCCATTTTCATTATTTGTAAACGCATCATCAAGTTGAGAGCAATATTTAATGAATCCTTGTCACTATGAAGTAAAAAAATTTTTTTACTTCATAGTGACAAGGATTAAATTTCACATGATCCAATACAAGATAGAAGGATTTAGGTCATTGTGCTTATAGAAATTGGGAGTGGTCTAACAATCATAATAATTGAATATTTATTAATTTTTTTACTATTTTTTGTCTTTTATAATTGTTGGATAATTAGAATTAAATTCTAGCCAGTATTTATAAAATCCTATTCTTTGTTTGACTTCAATAAAGATTTTTCTACCAGAACACTGAAAAACCTTGAAAATTCTATATCTATTACCACTTTGACATTAAATAAAAAAAAAACCTATAGTATTAAGACACAAAATACAAGCTAACATGTAAAGTATATAGTATATTTAAAAGTAAATTAAATAAATTTCAATACTCCACCATGAACAAAAAAAAGCCTTAGGGAATAGAAAACAGTTGCTATCAACAAAATAAAAGTCTGAGAAAAATGCATTTTAAGTTTTTAAAGACGTGTAACAAAATTTTCTAATGCTTGTAGAGCTGTATTTTTTAATATGTTATTTTTCAACTTCTTACGTATATTTAAACAAAATTTTAATTCAATATGATCATAATAAGTTTTTCTTTTATCCAAAATATTGTTGTTTTTCATGTAATTGAAAATATGGTTAACGCGACAAAAAAAAAAAGGCAATTTAGCAGATTATACTAAACATTCTCAAAAAAAGTTTTAAAACAATGCAATAATTAAAAACAAATAGTTAAATTAGAAATGACCGGCTTTATATTCAACACCTTCCAATTTTCTTTTCATATTTAAGTTTATGTTTTATTTTTCGTTCTGCAATTTTATATTTTACATTCATTATTTTGTTTCGAAAATAGGTTCTCCTATAATCATTTAACAAAGCCAAGTGTTTTTATGTCAAACGTTTTGGGAGATGAAAGGCCTGAAGTGTTTTCAACGTGCCACAATTCTGAAATCGCACTGGAAACAGCAATCAAGATTTCTCGCGCGACAGAACGCGATTTCTTAAGGCACCATTTTCTTTGGAACAACTGTTCCAAATCATGGCATGGTCTTTCGAGTTTTGCGTCAAACTTCTCACGCACCTGTTTAATAGCTCAGTAGAGGCTAGTCGCTGATAAATTGGCAAAATTTTTGCTAGATGCTGCTCATTGATGGGTTTTTTATCCAATCTTTGTGAAGACATGGTTTCTTTCCACAAGCCAATGCAGATTGGTAAACTCACCAGGAATCCTACCATGCTTTCTACCTCCCAAGGTAACACCGTTCACTCTTTAATCTTTTACCGACTGTCTCAATCAGTCGCTTAATAATGCGGTTTATGCACTCTTCTATTTTTTTTATCTAAACATTGCTTCCATAGACTTTTTCTTTTAACTCTAAGAACGCTTTGGAATCCCCATCTAGTGCAAGGATGAGGAGCAGCTTTTACCTCCATAGATCCATATGAACCACGGTGGGTCAAACTCCAAGTCTTGATGGCCTTTATACCAAATATCGTACTAGGCAGTTTCTTCTCTAAGATCAAGTTTGTCTTAGTCGCATTCACCACAGCGCTTAGACAAAACTTCATTGTCAACCACGAAGCCAGTTAGGAGATCAATCATACACCCAATTCCAATGTTGGATGTGTGTCCTATGATTAACCAAGAGCTGTCATACGAAACACCAATATCTACTGCATCACACTATTTCGTTGAACCATAAGCTTTCTTGATCCCTTTACGAATTTCAATCAACATTTTTTTAGATGCAGAGAGATTTCTAGCTTTCTTGTTTTCTTGTAAGCATTGAAGGGGTTTTGCTTGACCTAACATGCAAAGATACATCTACACTCTACGTTTATGAGTGATGGCAACGGTTTGGCGATTTTTTTTGGCAAACATCTAATAGCGAATTACGATAAATTAAGTCAAACCTTCTATCATTACGGTTGTTGTGGTTTTCATAGCAACCACGGCAAACGGAAGCGTTCAATTATCATTTTGAATATTTTTCAAAGTTCTTCCAAAATACGTTAAAATCGTTTGATTTCATTGATTCGTTTGAAATTTTTTCTTTCTTCCCATTCGTTATTATGTTTCAAAATATCCTTTGATTGGATTGGTCCTTTTAAATCATTTTCTGTGATACCATTGGTCCATTTATTTGTATTTCGACAGTTGTTGAATTTTTATTTTATTATAATAGTTTTCACGAAAGGATTAAGAGTTTTGTTTTTTTGACCATTTTCGTTTTCAGTATTTATTTTTTCACGCAAGAGTTCTGACGTTTGCAGGTTGTATTACTTCTTGTTTTTATTCTTTTAAAAATCTTTTTATTTTCAAAAAGCTTACTGTATTTAGTGTAATTGATAAGTTTCAGGGTATTCTTACCTAAAATTCGCAGCTTAGTTTTTCTGCTGGTTCATTAATGTGTTTTGAAATGTGTTTAAGCTTACTACTGTTTGCGAAAGTTTTCTTAAAAATAAACTTCTCAAAATGTTCTCAAATTTCAAGCTTTCATTTTCCGTTGTAAAAAAAAAATACTTTTTAAAGAAAAAAAGTTTAAAAATAATTATTTCCTTGGCAACTTTAGAAATTTGCCAAAAAAAAAAAAAAAAAAAAAAAAAAATTAAAAAAATTTAAAAAAAAAATAGCCAAGGCCTTTTTACCGTTCATAAACGTAGAGTGTAGCTGTATCCAAATTCATATGCATGCGAAACCTTTCCAGTGCCCCCCGCTTAACCAACCAAGTTACAAAAACTCAAATTCCTTTAACCAATCTCATATTGACATCAAAAGGCGCATTTGATGGAGTGTTGAAAGACAAGGGTTAGCTTTGAATCAACTGTTTAGAATTAACCTCGTCAATATTTAACTGGTCACAATTTAAACAGACCACCTTTACTTTGTGAGATAGTCCTTTTCTTTGCCCAAAAGAAAGTTATAGGTAGGAGCTGTGGCATAAGCTGCAGATCAAACACTGCTCAAGCTATTGCTATCAACAATAATATAATTTGATGTCAGAAACATCAACATTTCCAATGTTGGTATAGCTACAGTCTACGTTTATGAGCTATTACAACAGCTTTGGCGAATTTTTTTGGCGCACTTCCAATGTCGCCAAGGAAAAGATTCTTTCACAAATATATTTATACCAAAAATATTTTAGTTTTTACAACGGAAAATGAAAGCTTGAAAACACATTTGAGAACATTTTGAGAAGTTTATTTTTAAGAAAACTTTCGCAAACAGTAGTAAGCTTAAACACATTTCAAAACACATTAATGAACCAGCAGAAAAACTAAGCTGCGAATTTTAGGTAAGAATACCCTGAAACTTATCAATTACACTAAATACAGTAAGCTTTTTGAAAATAAAAAGATTTTTAAAAGAAAAAAAACAAGAAGTAATACAACCTGCAAACGTCAGAACTCTTGCGTGAAAAAATAAATACTGAAAACGAAAATGGTCAAAAAAACAAAACTCTTAATCCTTTCGTGAAAACTATTATAATAAAATAAAAATTCAACAACTGTCGAAATACAAATAAATGGACCAATGGTATCACAGAAAATGATTTAAAAGGACCAATCCAATCAAAGGATATTTTGAAACATAATAACGAATGAGAGGAAAGAAAAAATTTCAAACGAATCAATGAAATCAAACGACTTTAACGTATTTTGGAATAACTTTGAAGAATATTCAAAATGAAAATTGAACGTTTCCGGGTGGAGTGGTAGCATCCGATACGTTAGGCCGCCAAAGCGATTGTTTACGCCAAATCAAGATGGCGGCCGATATAAGCAATTCCAAGATGGCCGCCATATAGCAAAATCCACACCGTGAACCTTTGCATACAGTGTATAAATAATAATAATTTGTTTAAAAATTAAGAAAAAAGCAATAAAATTTCATTTGAAAATTTTCTAATATTTCAGTCTGGTTTTTTCCGAACATGTACGCAATTTTGGGTCAATTTCATCCTAGTTTTGTCCCTTTAAAAAAATTTGTCAATAAAAAAAACTAAAAAAAATTGTTACAATTTTTTTTTTTTAATAAAAAAAAAAACCGCGATTTTTTTCAAAACGTACGGATTTTTATCAATTTTGAATTGGAGACTTTGCAATGCATAGAAAATTTAAAACAAGAAATCTTTTTTTAATAAGGTAGTTCTTTTCTGTGATCATAATCCACAGAAAAGTTTTTGATGAGAAAAAAAAAATCTAAAAATTCTTCTGCTATCCATAAGTGTGAAAAAATATGTTTTCACAATTTTTCTAGCAATTAGCATTATGTGAGCAACTCAATGGGGATATTCCTGGTTATAGAGCCATATATGGAAAAACAAAAAATTTTTTTTTTGTAACGACTTTACAAGAAGAAATTGTTTTTTAGAGAAGTCAAAGCGTATTGCGCTTAAGGTTTCAATGCGTTTAAACCAGTATGCTGGGAGAAATTTGTTTGTAGATAAGTCACAGCGTATAACGCGCGATCCCCGCCTGCCGGCTACCTCGCAGCTCCCCCGGAGGGGCGGCGAGGACCTTTCACCGTTGGCTTCCATGCGTATAAGTCACCGTATTGGGTGCCCACCCAAGCATAGTCCAGTGTTTGTAATCTAACCAAAAGCTAAACAAAAATCAAACTTACCCTCATAGCCGGGTCCTTGAAATTCTGACTATGGTTAACAGTCATATGCTCGAATCGATAACCCTTGAACACTTTGTCCTTCGGGTTATTGATACCAGCATATGACTTCCAACAGTCAGAAAATTTTGTAGTTCCTTAAAATCCAGCTCCGAATTACCTCAGCCAAAACTTTCTGGTTCCTATTTTTCACCTCAACCATAAAACATTTATCCGTCCCTCGTTCAAGTCCTCCAAACACCCATTTACCTCCAATTTCTTACTCCTGTTATACTTTCTTTTGCCAAACTTTTGTCCATTCTTTCTACATTTCCACTCCTACCTTTCACCACCATCCTTTCTCAATGTTAAAATCATATCATTCTCACATGACAGACATTTCACCCTCTTCCCAATCAAGCTACATGTTTGCAAAAAAAAAAAAAAAAAACATTTTCAAACATTCAGTAACACTATCCACTGCTATATCAATTCAACTAAGGGGAAAAAATTGTAAATTCCAATCTGCAATTTCAAAAATCAAATTTAATCCACATTTTTTTTCGAAATTTCAATCAAAATTTAAATTAAGTGACAAATCAAAAAAATTGTAACTTACAATCTGCTTTCCAAACTTATCCTAAAAATTTTGAAAATAAATAAAACAAGTCGATTTTATAAATCAAGAGCAAAATTCATATGCATCCAACAATTTCAAAGACTGTCTAAATTCTAATTCCGTTCTATATTAAAAATAAAAGTGAAAAAGCGTATTTTCTTCCTTAACCAATCATGAGACGCGTTTCTTATCGTCAGGAGAAAATATCTAGGGTTGCCATAAAACTAAGAAAAGCGCGAAAACGGGAAGGTTACTACAATTGACGATACATCGCTCGAAAATTGTAACGTATAGGATATTACATACCATCCCTCGCTATTAGATGTGCGCCAAAAAAAAAATCGCCAAACCGTTGCCATCGCACATAAACGTAGAGTGTAGCTGTACTCCAATGTTTTCTGACTTTATATTCAACATACTTGTATTATCAAGTATCATACGTTTTCCAGAAGACCGGAATGATGTTACTTTCTTGATTCTGAACCCTCTTCATTCCATTTTGTCTCCTGGCTATTGTTGAACATTAAGGACGCGGCATTTCTGCAGAATCGATAAATTATACTCCACAAAGCTTGATGATCTCAAAACCACAATGAAACTGAATAAACCAGATGAAATATTTCTAAAGAGCAGATTTAGATTACCAGTAAAACTTAAAATAAAAAGAGCACGAGAAAACTAAGCAAATGTAAACAAATGAACGATTTAAGTGAAAGTTAAAGTTAATATTCCGTGCAAAAAATACATAGTTATTTATTAAATAATAATTTTCGCCGACCAACCAGTATAGTGGTTAAGGTGTTAGCCACTAGATCGGAAGGTTCCTGGTTCGAATCTGGGTCTGGGCATGGATTTTTGTAAGCGAATGGTGTAGAGGCAGCTGGTGCACCTTCAATCTGTCGTGGCCGAAAGTCCTCACGTTGGAATCGTGTGGAAGTTTGGAGAGTGGGGTGCCGGCTCAGGTGTTGCTTAGTCGTCTGACCGTGGTTCAAAATTACGAGATGTTGAACTCGGATTACATTAAGTGATTGATCCCGGAACGTCGTCAATAGCCCGTTGTTTTGCTCTAGTACGACGTAACTAAAATTACCATTACCATTACCCGGACCGTCGTCAATAGCCCTTTGTGTTGCTCTAGTACGACGTTAATTAAAAATTACCAATTACTAAAAAATAATTTATATTAATTAGCTAAAAACAAGAAAACACGTCAAAATGAGGGAAGAAAAGAGTCTAAACCAGCCCCGAAAGCTATCAAATTTGAGCCCGACATCCCTCAGAAAACTTCAACTATCACAAAAACTAAATTGAGTTCAGGTCTAAAATTTTGAGCATAGCTTTCTAAATGTACGAGTCATAGAAATATGTAATTTACTTTTGATATTTTGGTAATTTTTAGGGTATTGTGAAAAGGACCAAATGGTTAGTGAATTTAAGATATAGGTCTAGGCAAAGCATCAACACACACAAGCAATGTAAAATTAATGAACCATTGTTAAGTACGAGATGGTTAGTGAACACAAGATATAGGTAGAGGCAAATCAGCAATAAACTGAAACCACGTAAAATCAAGGAACATTTGTTTTGGACGAAATGGTTATTTTCTAGTATAACTTTCAGTCTTTAGGAAAGTCGTATGCCACCAAAAGGGTTATATTAAAAGCGACATGTCGTAAATAATTTTCCCCGGCATTTCCCATAAAAGTGTAAGTAGCTCCTCTGTCACAGGAGAAATGACATGTGACCAATAAACCTGCTTATAAGAAGGAAAAAATTGAACGGGGAGACCGTCACTTATCGGTAATCTCCAGCGAAAGAAGCAGATTGGAGTACTTGAGATGGCTCTATCCAACACCAAATACACTCTGGAGAACTCATATATTAACCTCATATCATAAGCACATGCGGATATTTGAATATAGGCGATAGAGCATTTCACTGACTGAACATTTGACGGAAAGCATTTCATTGGGTTGCTAATTCACATTAACTGCCTGGTACTGCTGGATCACGATTTAAAATTAAACTCCATTTCCGTTTGGTGACCAACTGGTATGGTAGTTAAGGTGTTGGCCTCAGATCGGAAGGTTCCTGGTTCGAATCAGGGTCAGTGCATGGATGTTTGTAAGCGTATGGTGTAGAGATTTGTACACCTTAAATCTGCCGTGGCCGAAAGTCTCACGTTGGGTTGGTGTGGAAGTTTGGAGAATGGGGTGCCAGCTCAGATGCTACCTCGTCATCTGACCGTGGTTCAAAACTACGTGGTGTTGTCCACGGATCATTTCCCTTGGGGGATTGATCCCGCACAGTCGTCAATAGTCGATTGTATTGCTCTAGTAGGACTTTAATTCAAAATTACCAACTACCAATTCCATTTTGTTAACCCCTAGTAATTGTGCCGATAATGTAATGGTAATTTTACTTAACGTCGTACTAGAGCAACACAATGGGCTATTGACGACGGTCCGGGATCAGTCCCTTAAGAGAAAGATACGAGGACAACACCTCGTAATTTTGAACCTCGGTCAGATGACGAAGAAACACCTGAGCTGGCATCCCACTCTCCGAATTTCCACACCAACCTAACGTGAGGACTTTCGGCCACGACAGATTTAAGGTGCACCAGCCGACTCTACACCATACGCTTACAAACATCCACGCCCGGACCCGAACCAGGAACCTTCCGATCTAGAGGCTAACACCTTAACCACTATACCGGTTGGTCGACATGGATGTTTGTAAGCGTATGGTGTAGAGCTTTGAACACATTAAATCTGTCGTGGCCGAAAGTCCTCACGTTGGGTTGGTGTGGAAGTATGAAGAATGGGGTGCCATCTCAGGTGTAGACTCGTCATCTGACTGTGGTTTATAATTACGTGGTGTTGTCCTCGAATCTTTCCTTAAAGGGATTGATCCCGAACCGTCGTCAATAGTCGATTATGTTGCTCTAGTACGACGTTTATTAAAAATTACCAATTACCAATTACGTTTTGTTAACCCCTAGTGATTGTGTGGATGAGGTATCTTGGCATTAGTATATAAAACTAACAAAATATCGACGAACGAGATATCTCGTCACGAGAAGAAAAAAAGACTGACCAGACCTCGATCTCGACATCAGAAATCGGCAATATCTTGGTGACGAGGATTCTCGCCGTGAGAATAAATTGTCGAATTATGATTAGCGAGATATCTCATCAAAATGCATCTGGAAAGCAAATTAAGTGTTTAACTTCTTATATAATTTGAAGGTAGCGAACCTGAACTTGATAGGGAAGGCTTAATATTAAAATGATATGAACAAAAAACTATGGCAGTTTAGTCTGCCAAGCTAAATATACACTATATAGACAAACGTATTTGGACACTGGAGAATTTCGGAGGGGGATCCATCTTCATGTGGGGTTGTTTTCCTGGTTTAGGACTCGGCCCATTGCTTTATATGTCTGGTAACATAAGCGCTGACGTGTACCTCGACGTTCTGGATCATTCGGCCTTGCCTACACTATGGCAATATTACGGCGATGACGGTTGTTTCTTCCAACAGGATCGAGCTCTATGTCATACTGCAACATGTGTTCTGGACTGGTTTCCTGACAACGAGGTGAATTTGCTTGACTGGCCTGTTCAGAGCCCCGATCTCAATCCGATCGAGAACTTGTGGGACAAACTGGAGCGACGAATACGACTCCGCCACGAACACCTATCTTCAACTATCTCTTCTCACAGCCTTGCAAGAGGCATGGCGAGCTATTCTTGCCCAGACTTACAGAGAACTTGTGGAAAGAATGACTCGACGTGTTGTAGCTGTCATACAGGCAAAAGGAGGGCCTGCCCGTTTCTAAATACTGTCGAAATACTTTTGTCCATATATTGTAGGTGCGGCTTTTTGTTGTGCGACTATACATTGTTTCCAGTACACATTTTAAACGTACAGCACACACCTCCATTTCACCAAAGTGCACAATTTTAATACGTTTTCAGGAACGTAGGAACTTTAATTAATGTCGTACTAGCGCAACACAACGGGCTATTGATGACGATCCTAGATCATTGCTTCAAGGTAAAGATCCAAGGACAACACCACGTAATTTTGAGCCACTATCAGATGAAGAAGTTACACATGAGCTGGCACCCTACTCTCTAAACTTCTACACCACACCAACGTGAGGAAATTTGAAGCCACGACTGATTAACCTCTCAACGAAATCTTAAACATCTTTAAAACTCTTCGAAAGTGGCACCACTTGTTTTTCTTCGAATAACCCTCAATGAATGAATTCCGAATTAATATAGAGGGCCGCGGTAGCCCGGTTGGAAGAGTTACGGATCAGCAACAGGCGGGTGGATAGTCTGAATCCAACCAGAAACCGTAGCGTTCAAAGGGGGCTGGTTCACGTTAAATATGTCGTAGCTTCAAATGTTCTCACGTTGACGTTGGGTGGAAGTTTAGAGAGTGGGGTGTCGGTTGAGGTGTAGCCTCGTCTCTGGATCTCTCTCTTAGGGGGTTGAAATCGTCGCCATTAGACCGTTATTTTGCTCCAGAGCGACGTTAATTAAAATCGCTACCTATCGAATTGATATGTGACAGTTGGTAGGTGTTGCCTCGTCATCTGACAATGGTTCAAAATTACGTGGTATTACCTCAGCTCTTTTAATGAAGTTGGGATCATGATAGTTGATAGTATTATATCAAACGTCAAACATCGCCAAAATGGTGATGACATTTTATGGTGACGTCACCACTGTATGCATCATGCGAGATAGATTTGGGTAGAGGTAAAATCTTCGCATTCAGTATTGTTCATTTGCTTACACTGAAAATCCCTCTCAATATCACTATTCATTTCTAGACCAGTTCCTAGGAGCAGACTCATTGTTACTTCAATGTCATTTTCTTCACATATCCCTTCAGAGAAACTTGGGAAACTTCCTCATAAATTGCTGATTATGCTTTGTCATGCGCTACGTATGTGTCTGCCGTTTCACAAACACATTAGTCTCAACTGTTTTTAACATCCAGTCATATCTGACATCTCTTCTCTGTTCATTGCAGTACAGCCTTAAGTATCCGATCTCCGTTTAACCGAATGTCCAGGTTATGCAAGGTGATACTTTTTGAAGCTTTAAGGCCCGATGCACACATCCTGATTTTCAACGTGCGACGACGCTGCCGCAACGCAAGTGCGGTCTGAGATCCATTAGATCCATTTGAGCAGTGAACACATGTCTCCAGCGCAGCTGGGGCGATGCACGTCATACTTGCGTGAAATTTGTACCGCAGTTCCCCACGGCGCCGCACACGAGTCTCCGTTCTGAAGTACCTTGTTTTCATAAACAAATGGAATATAAATAATAATTAATAAATGGTTGTATCCAGTAACGTCTGTTTTGTTTCAAAATATACATTTTTTACACCAAGTAAGCCGAAATAAACACGTTTTCTTCGATAGAATATTTATCGCAAATGGCGCGGAATGAGTTCGTACGTCATTTCACGGTTATGTGTGCATAGTTGGGCTCCGGTGCCGCAGTGGCGTCGCACGTCGAAAAAACGGATGTGTGCACCGGGCCTATATAAAACACTTAACAGTATGCTCATTTTGGCTTCGACGTCTGGTTTTGTTGGCAGAATGCTACCTGTCACAAGGTATTTCTTTTAGATGTTTAATTCACGTTTAACTGAGGCAATACAACGGGCTATTGGCGACGGTCTGGAATCAACCCCGAAGAGAAAGATTCGAGAACAATATCATGTAATTAGGAGCCAAGATCAGATACGTTGTGGTACCACCTGATCTGGCACTCTACTCTCCAAACTTCTGCACCACCCCAACGTGAGGCTATTTGAGGCCACGACAGATTTAGCGTTCACAAGTACCCTTTGTACACGACGGTCTTTGGTTGGATTTGAACTCGCAACCCTCCGATTACTAATCCGTTAAACTAAGCTCCGATAACTAAGCGGGCTACCGCGGTCCCTACTTCATTAAAAGGGCTGCGGTAATGTCACGTAATTTTGAACCATCGTCAGATGACGAGGCAACACCAAAGCTGGAGCTCTCACTCTCCAAACCTCCACACCAATCCAACGTGAGGACTTTCGGCCACGACAGATTTAAGGTGCACCAGCCGCCTCTACTAGAAACCTTCCGATCTAGAGGCTAACGCCTTAACCACCAGACCGTTTGGTCGGCACTAAGGAGTAGGTTATCAGTCCTAAGTGTT